>OY986996.1:222595-2622595 GCA_963920545.1 Lepidium didymum | reverse complement strand
TTATATCTTAAGGACTTTAGTGAAGCTTTTGGGATAAGAGAGATGATTAGGTTCAATGCTAAGGTTGAGTTTGTAAGGGAAGAGGAAAATGAAGAAGATGTGAAGAGATGGATTGTGAGGAGTAGAGAGAAACTAAGTGGTAAAATTATGGAAGAGATCTTTGATGCTGTTGTTGTTGCTACTGGCCATTACTCTCACCCTAGATTGCCCTCTATTAAAGGTATTCGTATATGTTTATTGGTTTCAATCTTTATTGTTGATATTTTTTTTAGCATATAATTATCTCATTGATAGCAAATCTAGCTAGTACTTGACATGTTGACTTGTGATATATCAGAATTTGAGATCATTCTAATCTAATATTATATATAATATATTTAATTATTTAATTATCGTCAATTAGTTTTGAGTTGTGTATCATTAGTTGATCTGTTAATATTTTCCGGTTTAGAATTTGCTGATTATTGATTTATCAAACATTATTTTATTATGGTTATAGGAATGGATTCTTGGAGAAGGAAGCAAATCCATAGCCATGTTTATAGAGTGCCTGATCCGTTTCGTAACGAGGTAATTGGATTTTTTGTATGATAAATGTTGGTGATGATGATGATGGTTATGATGATGATTGATGGTGATAGGTGGTGGTCGTCGTTGGGAACTCAATGAGTGGACAAGACATATCAATGGAGCTTGTGGAAGTGGCAAAGGAAGTACATTTAAGTGCCAAATCACTTGACATATCTTCTGGTCTTTCCAAAGTCATCTCCAAACACCCAAACCTTCTCATTCACCCACAGGTTCTTCTTTACTCTATATATGTGCTATTTTTCTATATATATGTATGTATCTATGTATGAATTTGGATTTAAAAGTGATTTTTGTTTTGTAGATTGAATCTTTAGAGGAAGATGGGAGAGTCAACTTTGTGGATGGATCATGGGTCGTCGCTGATACGATTTTATATTGCACCGGGTAAGATAAATTGATAAAATAAAAAGAAATCTGAATTAATATGATTAAATTAGTTAATTACAAAACATAACTCTGCAAGTTGAAGAGTATATTACTACTAATTACTACTTTATGTTTCCGTTAGAGAAGACAAATAGATAATTATGTGATGGCGATTTAACCGTAAGTTACATTTAATTAATTGTTTTGTGACTTAGTGGGGTAATGTGGTGGTTTTCATCGACATATTAAATATTGCTTCATGTAAAAAATTAAATAATTCCACTTTTAATATATTAGTATAATTTATCATTGGGATCTATTAGTCCAAGTCAGAAAAAATTAATTTCGATCGAATAAAAAATAAACTTTAATGTATGTATTTATAACTCTATAGTTATTGAAAATATCAAAGATTAAAGTAATCTTTTTAACTAAATAAAGTCAGATTGAGTGGGCTACAAATCTTGGTCTTGTTAATTCATTTCTCCTAGTTCTTGGGGTCATCATATGCAATAAATTTATAATTAAATAAAATAAAATTATATTCTTTCTACTTTTTTTTTTATGTTTTAGGTTTTTTATACGAATTAAAAAACCATTTATTTTTCTTATTATATCACAAATTCCAAAATAATATAACCAATCACAAATCAATCTTTAGAATTTAATAGTCAAAAATATTAAAATATTAAAGTACAATAAATTTTATATAAAAATTTAAAAACATCAACTAAAATAAAATTATTTTTTTAAGTCGTCTTTACCCTATTGGCATGCAGTAAGTTCACTAAAGATATACGCATTTGCACAAGTAGAGATTGAATCTCACTGCTTATATTATGTAGGAACTTGGCTAATGAATCGGTTGTCCGGTATTAAAAAAAAATGAAACAAATTTTTTCAAAAACATTAAGAGAAACGGAGGAATAACTTGTTTTATTTTAATAATAATATTGTAGGATGAAACCAAATGATTTTAGTGTGGTGGTTAGATATTGGGATTAATAAAATTGTGGGACTAAAATGGACAGGTACTCGTACAAGTTTCCATTTCTTGAGAGTAAAGGAAGAGTAGAAGTAGATGATGATAGAGTGGGCCCTCTCTTCGAACACACTTTCCCTCCTTTCCTCTCTCCTTCGCTCTCCTTTGTCGGAATCCCTCGAAAGGTCTCTCCTTTTCCTTTTCCTTTTTCTTTTTTCTTTTTTACTCTTTTGGTTTTTATTAATTTTCCGGTAAGTAAAAAAGATTGGTAATTTTTGTTGCAGTTGATAGGATTCCCATTTTTTGAAGCTCAAGCAAAATGGATAGCACAAGTTTTGTCTGGAAAGTCATCTCTTCCTTCTTCCGATCAAATGCTACAATCCGCCGCTGATTTTTACCGTTCTAGAGATCTCGCCGGAGTTCCTAAACACAACACTCACGACATTGCTGATTTCACGGTAATAAAAATCATAACTTTTTTGTTTTTTTTCCTGGTTTCGATTTCATGTCCTAAAACAATCTTTGTGTGTGTTTTGATATAGTATTGCGATAAATATGCGGATTATGTTGGGTTTCCACATTTAGAAGAATGGAGAAAGCTACTTTGTTTGTCTGCTCTCACCAATTCACAGGAAAATCTCGAGACTTATCGTGATTCTTGGGATGATCATGAACTTCTACAAGAAGCTCTTCAAAGCTCTCATTTCACAAACCTCAATTGTTGAGAAACTCTTTTGTTGTTATGATAGAGAGAAAAGAGTTTCATATTCATACATTTGTTTTTTCCTTTGTTTCTTGTTATTTAGTTTGGCTGTCTCTGTTTTTGGTTGATATCTATATACATACATTTATACAGTGGTTGATCTTAACTTGTAACCAAAAAAAGCTTTGAACTTTGTGTTGCATTTGCTTATATATATATATAACTTCTTCAGTACAATATCTAGTTTAAAAGACATTGCCTTTTGATGAACTAAGTAATAACTAGCTTAACCCAAAAAGATTTTCAGATTTTCTAAAAGTTTTGGGTAATTGATTTCTCCTATGTAGTCTTCTTATCGTCATAACAAGACTTGACACAAAAAACATCAGTAAAATTCTTGTATTCCGAGAAGATAAAGCAAGCTATGGTAAGTATTATAATCACCTCTTTACTTTGGCTGTACTTGGTTGATGATCATACGCTGAAAGTTAGCGGCAGGAATTCTAGAGCCTCGTCTTTGCTTTTTTATAGTTCCCCAATCGACACCAGTGAAAAGATCTATTGGCTTAGAAGGAGAGTCTTTGCTCTTGTTCTTGGGGAATCCACGGATCCATTTTAACTCAGAAGCTTCATTTAGCTTTCCTATTACCTGCAAATCCTCACTGGCTTCACATTCTGAAAATGTTCCTAAGCTCGGGTTTTCACCGTGCTTGTCATCTTTGCATGTCCGCTTCCCCTGCCTGGCCCGGCTTCGCCTCTGCTTTCCAAGGACAATCCTGGAGACTGCTGTTTTGTTGTCTGAAGATTTCAATATCAGATCTGTCTTATGCTCCTCTAGCTTCTTCTCTGTTAGCTGCAATGTCATGGCCTCCAAAATGTCTGTTTCGTTGTCCTCAGCAACCAAAGAAGCAATCTCAGCGAACCAAAGTAGATTTTTGTCTAAGGAAGTGATGCAATCAGCGGTTTCTTGACCAGACTTCCTAGACATATTAACTATAGCCTCAGCTGCAGATACTTCTTGATAATTTCCCTCTGTAACAAGAGATATCCTTCTGCTCTTCTTCTTCCGCTTAATTCTTCCACTCTTTTTGGCAACTACTTTGTGATCCTTACTGGATTTCATATGTGGTTTACGACGCTTTTTCTTTCCTACATTACTCCGGTTTCCTGCAAATTCCTCTTTAGCCAAAGAAATTGAACTTTCTTTCTTCCTACTTGTTTGATTGCTTTGAGATTCTGAGGTGGCTTGAGCACTCATGTGCAGGTCAAGATCTGAGCCTTTGGAAGTTTTGTTGCTTGGATCAATTTTTAACTTTTTCCTTGGCCTTGAGTTTGTCATTAGTGGCTTGTACTGCTTGGCCAGAAGTAATATGCTAGTTGAACATGGTAGGGCTTGAATTATCACTCGCTCTGATCCCATATTTTCATGCAATGAAACCGATAACGACTCTTGAGGTTTCTCGGCTTCAAACTTCTTAACAATAAAGACTTCTTCTTCGCATGAAAGGGGAGACATATTCAAGTCAATTCCGCTCTCTGCTTAAGAAAAGTATCAGATCAATTAAGCTTCAATGTAGTAAGAAAATGTGACAAAATTTGCTGAAGAAGAAACTAATACGTATCTCTTACCTCCTCGACATTTTACAGATCCTTGAGCTTCATTCATCCCCTTCGAATCATTTTCTGAATCTTCTCCTTCATTCTTTGTACCGGACTCTTCTCGAGTTTTCATTGGTGTAACTGGACTCAGGAATTGATTGTACACATAATCTGAATGTTCCTCGATCTTGGCTGGTTCATTCAAATCCAGTTGCAGCTTTTTCGACTGGTTACTTGATTCCAAAGACATCCTCTTCGGATATTGCTCTCGCAGATAATGTGGAATTTCATTTACTTCTCCAATCATAGAACTTCTCTCGTCCCCTCTCTCACCATACTTCAAAACAGGTAATTCTAGATCCAGGACCTTCTTTTCAGTCTTCTGCAAATTAACTATAGCTTCAATTTGGTTAGAGATGTTTTCTTCACAAGTAAAGTTCCTAGTTTGGTATGGGGAAACACTCAAATTCATCCAGTGTGTTCGAGGGCTAGGGAAGCTACGAGTTCCCTCCATTTCCATCATCAGTTCCTTTTGCCTCCGATACAGACGATGAAGCTCATGAATCTGAAAACGAAAAGAATCAAACTCTTAAATTGAAGGAACACAAAACACCCAAAACGAAGCATCACAACAAAAACAAGGTGTAACAAAGAAATGCACCTGACTTTCAAAGATAGATTCATGTACAAGCATGGTGTGTTTCAGTGTTTCCTTCAACTCTCTAAGATAAAGATCACAATACAATAAAGAGAATGTATCATCCACATTCATATTTACGCCACATCTATTGGTTAAGACCGTATCAAGGTCCTGTTCAGGAGACAAACTCCAGCCAGTTCTCACATCTGTCGTCTCATGGTTTGAGTAATTGTACCTCGGAGAAAAGCTCTTCTGCTGCATGTTTCATTCACTTCACACTCTTAGCACGATTGCTGTTTACAAAGAAAGAAAAATGAATCAATCTTCTAACTATTAATATAAAAGGAAAAAGCCATAAGGCATCATCAAATATTGGTTTCTATATAAAAAATCGCAAATAAACATGCATTTGAGCAAAACTATACAAAAGCTGCTCCTGAGATCTCTAACAACATTTTTTTGTTGTTGCAGAAATATCATAAGGAACGAATAAAAACAAGACTTTGTTGACATTAGAGACCTAGAAAGACGCAAAATATGAAACTTGAGTTTGATTAATGGAGGAGATTTTGCGGAAGAGGAAGATGTCAGTGAAGGAAAAATTACAGATAAAAAAAAAGTGTGAAAGAAAAAGAAGAAAACAGAACTAAAAGTCTGCAGAAGAAGAAACCCAGAAACCTTATCATCATCAGCAAAGTCATGATTTTACAGAGAGGGAAAAAAGATCTACCTTTAGAAAGGAAAAAAAAGAGAGCTTCTCTGAGATTCAACTTAAAGTTTCTTTCTTTACTTCAGTAAGCGTTGCTGAGAAAACAGAAGAAAAACGGAGCTTCATTTATTTTCTCGAGAATCGAAACAAAAAAGAAAAGAGAAAGTGCGATGCAACCGAATAAAGCAGGGATCTATAAGTGTAATCAATTTGGATGAAGCAAGAAGTGCGTATCAGAGATCTGTTGGGCCATAGAAAGAGGTTGGAAGAAAGAGAGAATTTTCTCAGGAAACCGACAGAAAACTTACATTAGAAGCGAAAAATGGGAGATGAGACTTGAGTGCCTGTGAGAAAAGATTACAAGAAAAAGCAAAAAGATTTTTTTAATTTTCCTTCTTTCTCTTGTCTTTTTCTTACTTGTCTGTTTCACCTTCCTTACTTTTCCCATGTCTGAGAAAACTATTCTAATTTTTTTAAAATTCTTTTTTAATGTTGTACTAGATTGATTCACTATAGAATTACAGATCCACAAAACCAATCCTCATTTGTAGGAACCACTCTAAAAAAGTCAAATTTTTAAGCCAAACCATCCGGTTAAACTGGACTTTCAATTTTTTGTTTCTGTTAAACACCAGCCTTTGTTTTTCTTTTTTGGTAAAAATGTTAAAGATACTATATCATTTTTCAATTTTTGACAGAAATGAAGAGATAACAAAGAAGTCAGAGGAAATAAAACTACAGAAATGACGAAAAGACAAACAACGATCTGAAATACAATTACAAGAAAACTCTAGAAAGACAAATAAACGTCGATACAGCTTCGGTAGAGACCGCTACGAGATTGCCACGAGAGACCCGGCCGAGAGACAACCTCAATACTCAGACCTAGAGACTCATACAGCTTTCCTAAAGAGTACCTGCACGAAAACCGAAAACAAGCCCTTGAAGCTATTCTTACCGAGAGGATCCTAATCAACGAGCCTATTCCAAAGCTACTCGAGATCTGAACCCACATATCGAAGGAAATCGACATCGAGAAAAACCAAGCCACAACTACCTACGCAACCCGGAGCAAGCAAATCCCACAGTAGCCCTAATCCTGGAGAACCCCCAACCTATCTAACCTTGCAGCTCCAATCTATCAAACTCTATATTAAGCCGTTCTCTAACTAAAATCCCAAGGTGAAGATGATAGATGTAACAGGAGCTTGAGGAATATACAAGGAAGAGACACTACCAAGACTCCGATGAAACTCCGGTGAGGATGACTTCGTCGGTGACGGCGGTGATGGCTGACCGGACCATAGATCCAGAGCAACGAACATTGTCCTCAGGTGAAACGAAGCTCGGCGGATATGATCTAAAAACCTCACCATCGGGCGAGATCTGTGAAAATATTCGGCGAGCCACACAGATCTGAGCTCTCAACCTCACGACCCATCACAAGCAGGAGGAGAAGAGACCCATCACGAACAGCTCCTCGCACCACCGTCGAGCACACAAAGAATCACAGCAAGGCCAAACTAGAGAATGTCTAACTCAAGCTACACGACACGACGATCGAAGCAGCGACGGCAGAAAACCAAGAAGAAGAAGAGACGGAAGAAGGGAGTCTTTTTCTGGCGGCGGTGAGATCGGAGAGCCGTCAGGAAAGGAGATCGGCAATTATAAGGGAAGAGTCGAGGAGAGAGAAAAGTCTCTTTTTTTTATCAATCGTTGTGTGTTCACCACCAGCCTTTGTTTATCTCGAGATAAGACCAAACAAAGTTTATCTGTAAGTATGAGATCAATTTCTTATGTGTAGCAGAGAAACTCTTCTCTTAAGCTAAGTATGAGATCAGATTTTATTTATTTCTGAGCAGAAGACCCAAAACCTGAGTGAGGAAGACCATGCTCTCTTCCTGCATACGATCAACTGCAACTCCTCTAGCTAGTACCAGACTTTGGAGGTAAAGGATGTCTACAATGTGGAGATCTTGGTCCAAGAGGAGGAGGTGGAGGAGGAGGAGCTTTTCTAGCACCATTCTTCTCTGTTTTAGCTTCCTTAGCGGCTTTTTTCTTCGCCAACTCCTCTTGCTTGACATTCTCTTGTTGTGCTTTCTTAAATGACTTTATATACTTCAAGAGTGTTGCAGTAACTGCAGCAATCCATCACTCAGTATTACTATTAGTTACATAAGGATTACCAACTAAAAACGAATAACGAATAACGACTATCTTTCTATGTATTGCCCAAGCTAATGAAGTTTATATTATGTGCCATACCTCGTTCAAATCGATAACTGTTAGGGTCCTCGCAAAAATAGAGCGCAAGTGCATAACATTTCTTCCCTGCCGTCCGTCATAAGAGTGAAAAAACAAAAAAATCATATTCAGGATTAAACTCATAATCCAAAGTAAGGAGCTTGGAGTCTTGTAGAAGTCGATAAATTACCACAACCGAGTAAAGGCTCAATACACTTGTCACTTCAGTCTCAACAATGGATATGAAGTCCTTCAATGTCTGTTATCAAAAACATAAACCAAGGTTTTAGCATTTAGAAGAAATTTGGTGGCAAGACAAAATCAAGCGCTGAAGAATCATTCCCCAGCTGGTACTGAATTTACAAAATGATGAAGATTTAGTTATGTGGCACAAATATGGAACTAATTTCAAATCCATAATTGATAAAAGTATGCAAAAACATACTTTACGGAAAACATCAGAATCATGAGCATCACTTACTGATGCAGAGAGCTCTTGTTTCAGTATTTCCAATCCTTCAATTATAGCTTGCATTTCCTTAGCGAGTGGTTTCAATTGTATCTGAAATAGCCAGGAGAATCAAATGATGAGCCAACTACAGATAAGAGCAGAGCAAGGAAATAACACAAAAGCAAATCTTTGAAACTAGCTCAAGACTTTGAAGATCCTCATGGAAGTCCATTATATGTGATGCCTGGGAAACAAGAACCTAGAAAAAGAAAGAGGAGAGTTTCAGAAATATGTATCCTTCCTGAGCCAGATCAGTTCTAAAACAAACCCAGTCAGAAACTAGAAGCTGCTTCTTTTGGTTGTAATTTACCTTGCAAAGATAATGGATGAATGAGAATAGAATAAGCTTTTTATCTAATTTTCTCTCAAGCTCGGCAATCGAGGTCTCTATTACAAACATAATCTCTGACACCGGAGAGGCCATTGGCCGCCGGCATCTGAAGCACCAGTTACAAAAGCTCTTGTCTTTGCTCTTCAATCTTTGTTCTCTCCATCGTTTCTCCTTAATGTGTTTGTTAATGCTCTGTTCTCTTCTCTTCCCTCCACCTTCTCCGTTTGAAAACTTGGCTAGTGTAAGAGGTGGCCAACAGAGCTCTTTCCTCAGGGGACATAGTTACCTTCGACGACGGCACCATCATCTTCTTCCTCCGTAATCGAGGTTTTCTCTGGGTAAATCCCAACTCTCTCTTCCGCCAAAATTTTTCTGGCGAGTTTATCTTCATCTCCACCACGCGCGGGGACAATTGGTAAACCTCTCTCCTCTTCCCCTATATTGCCTTTACTCTCCACTTCATCCCACACATCTCGGCTTATCACCGACGGGCCAGTTCTGAAACTTCTCGAGAAGAAGTTTAACTAGCCAATCACCTTCAGATGTTTGTTATCCTTAGCTCTGTGTGAGCTCCGACGAGATTCATGGGTTGTCTGTTGCATTGACGGTGACAGTGGCGACTCCTTACCCAATAGAAGTTGGTGTGTCTCACCTAAGGTTTCTACAAGTTTTGGACCAAGTGGGCTTCGTTTTTGGGCCTCAAGTGCATTAAGGTATCTGTTTATTTTCTTTCTATCCAGTCCATTAAAATTGGTTTTTGAAGACAAACATTTTATGGGCCTTAGTGAGAATATTTATGGAGCCTATTTAGTTATTAGACTTCTTAAAAAGCTAAAATATTTTAGGATAATTTTAGGCTCAGTATCCTTCTCTTGCATAGAGATTATTGCTTCTCTACCTTATTCCATTCTACAGAAATGTCTTCAAAGCTTGAAATTAAGGTTTCAACGAGCTCTCTTGTTTGTTCGACTGCTTTTAGTGGCGACAGAACTCGGATTAGATCAGAATTTGTTTCAGGTTCAAAATCGTTTATCCAACTACTATCCAAGATCTCTGGTGTGTTTGAGTTTCTCCACCCGGATGTATTTTAAATTATGTATTTTGCTATGTTGGCCGTTGTTTAGTCTAGTTCTCTGCCTTTTTATGCCTGATGTATTTGAAACTTTTAATTAATGGAAGAAGTTCATTGTCAAAGAAAAAACAAGATAATGGATGAAAGACGTGTTATTAGCAGCAAGTGTATTGCTTAATATCAATAAAGTATCCAACTTGAATCCCACTGCAGCGCCTGTATATGATGCATTCAATCGTGTTGAATTAGGATATGTCTTGAGTAAAAGATGAATAATGATAAGAGTACTCACCCCACATAGTACCTTGGTTCAATGTGTTCTCAAGGTCGAGAATCGCTCTCATAATCTCTTTTAGCTTATGTGAGATACGGACCTGATGAACAAGCAACGAGAAGAAAAAGGTCTAAGAAAGAGATGCATATCAACTACAAAATTGATTATTGCAAGCACCTTACCTCCCTGCACGCAGAATTCACCACATTTAATTTCTTTTTGAGTTCTGTTATCTGCATAGTAATCACAATTAACAATAAGACCAAGATCTACAGTTACTTAGATACTAGTGGAACCAAAAAAGTATCTTCAAAGAACTAGAGAAACCGGACATGAGTGCTGAAATGAATCTTGATGTAGAAAACTCTCATCTTTGCTTCTACTCGTGGCACCTTCATTAGCTCTAGAAAGTACTGCCATAACAAATTGGATGTGAGAAGAAAGCGAATTAACTAAACAGATTGTTACTAACAATCTTATTACAGGAACCAAAAACAGTGTGAGATTGGTAATCTTTAGCTTTGAACAGACCTGCTCACAGTTTCCCAAAGTCTCCTTGTCACCAGTGTAATTCTATCGCAAACCAGTCAATTGCAATCAAGGTCTTGTGTCAATAAAAATTGAATTATAATAACCAAGACGAATTGACGTATTTCACAAACTATATTCAAAATACAGACACAAGTATATAATGGATGCTATTCAAGAGTCAAGAGGTAACCTTAAGAAGCTCCATTTCCTGCTTGGTTGGGCAAAACTTTATAAGATTTTCTATTTGATCAACGTCTAATACAGACTCATCCATTGCCAGAATTGTAGCCTGGACAATGAAATCAATAGTATGAATAAATCATCACTAAGTTCTGTAAGACCAAAACAGTGACATGTACTCACGTAAAATAGGTTTTTAGAGCTTACCATCATATCAGGCAGTGAGATCTTTAATTTCATCAGCATAATTATCGTTCTATTGGCCCTCCTAAGGTCAATCTAGAAAAGCATAGGAAAAAACGTGTATAAAAATGAGTGAAATATTAAAAAACGAAAGCATACAGAGCTGCAATGAGCTTTAGTAGAAGAAAATGCAGTAAAAAAGAGATGATGGACAATAGGAAAATAGCTTTAAGAGACATGCTAGGTAAAATTTTCATATGGTTAATAGATATGAAGGTTGTACTTAGGTTCCTGGCAAATCATAACATGCTTTAAATAACTTGTTTATACTTATATGAAAAGAGCACGTTAAAGTATCTGACAATAATTAAATGTTTAGTATAATTAACATTACCAGTTGGACTTCTTCAGGTTTTGCCCAAAGTACTCGTCGTCGATGTCCAAATCTCTGTAGCTCGTACCATAAGCTTCCCTTCAAAGGCTTTGTTACTTTAACCCACTGTAATAGCTTCAGAGAAGATGTTTCTTGAGCTAAAAACCCCAAACCTGGACATGCATAACCACGCCCTCTTCCTGCACCATTAGGATTACTGATACACCTCATTTTTATCGGTTTTTTACTCACTTATTTGCTTATTTTTCGAATCTTTGTTAGCATTTTGGAGTTTTTTCAGGTGCAAAATAGGTTATTACGGAATAAAGCACTCAAAACATGTATTGGAGCAAAAATGAGAAATTCTAACGTTTTTCAGGTTCGATCAATTTCCATCTCATGTGAAACTGCGCACGACCTGTTGATCGACCAGCTAATCATGTGTCGATCAATCTCCATTTTACCAGAAGTTGCACACGATCATCTGATCGACCGGCAATCTCGGGATTGACCAATCCAAGCATGTGACGAGTGATCTGCGCATGACCTGTGGATCGACCAACCAAGATCAGGATCGACCAACTCACAATGGATCGATCGATCCTCGGGCCTGCAAGATATTTTTGTTCTTTCCTAATTTTGTATCAACGCGTTTTTATCCTTAAAAACAATAGGGTTTTCGTTTTTAAACACACAACTTTCATATTTTCTTTGACGACTGATTTTGTAAGCTTTTGAGGAGAAGATTCCATCCTCTATATTTTGGAAAATAATTTTGAACCTCTTTTACTTTTACTCAATTGCAATTTCACCATGTTTTCTATTATCTCTTTTGCTTGTTCTTCTTTGATTATGTCTGAATATATCTTTGATCATGCTTAGAGTTTTCTAGGGTTTAGGGAATCAATGAATTATGAACAAATAGGGCTTTAATCCTTTGTGTTTTCCATCTATTGTTGTGTGTAATGCTTATATTAGCATGATCAACTAGTCTATGCTATTAGGTTGTTTAACTCTCCAAAAACTTGTTAGATGCATGAACTGCTTAGATGAGCAATCAATTCTTAACCAACGAAAGCTGATGTTAAGGCTGATTGTGGACCTATCAAACCAATTCGTTAATGCATATTTAGATCTCTAGAACCAAAAGACAATTTAGGATTTCTAGGTTGTTAGATATAGTAGTCGACGCCACGATAGTGAGTTTGCTATAGAATTATGTTTGAGTCGAGAATTGTTTGAATGTGGGCCCTAAATAGTTTCTTGATTCGATTCCTTGTTGTTCCAATGAATTTCCGAATGCCTGATGCTTTTATTATTGAATTTCACCATCGTATTTCGTTTTAAGTTGTTAGTTACAATTCACTCCTCATTTTATCTGTCTTAACTTGAATTAGATTTGAGTAATTGATAGTGCATCCATTAGTCTTCGTGGATTCGATCCCTAAATATTACTTTGATTTGCTGTGCACTTGCAATAAATATCTAGGGTTAAAACTCGTTGTATCAATTACCTGCAACTCCTCTACCACCAAGCGTAGGGGGTGGTGGTAGAGGTGATAGAGGTGGTGCTCCTCCACACACACGGGTGGTGGTGGAGGTGGTGCTCCTCTACGCATAGGGGATGGTGGTAAAGGTGGTGCTCCTCCACGCATAGGAGGCGGTGGTGGAGGTGATCCATAACTCGGTGGAGGAGGAGGTCCATCAATCAGAGAGCTAAAGATCTCCTCCGCATCCAAAAACTCTCTAGGTGAAGCAATATCAAAATCACTCTCATCTTCCAATAGTTTAGTTGTGATAGTAGGCACCAACGCATCAGCGCCAGAGAAAAGTATCTGATACATGTATAAGTATGCATTCAAACTTAATTAACAGCCTCATTGAATAGATGATCAGAAAAATTTCACAACATGTCTATACCTCGGCCTTAAATTCCTTAGGGAACTGATCCTTAGCATCCCAAAGTATATCCATCTCATCACGTTGGACCATTAGAATATTAGCACTCACAAAGGCTGTGTGGAACATGATTCTAAAGACAATCTCCTCACATACCAAATCATCATGCAAGTGCACACATTCCAGAACAACATCCCCTTGAACACGGCAGTTAATACCTAACTTCACCAAGACGCATTCCTCCTGCGGATAAGGTCACGCATAAAGGCATTTTCAGTAGAGAGAAACAGTTCACATGGAAAGGATATAATGTTCGGTAACCATTTTCCTGTGTCTAAGTTAGTGTGAAATGTCTCAGAGATACAATGGTCAGAAAAGTACCTGCTGGTAGAGACGAGTGTGTTTCTTTGTCTTTAGTGTGGAAAAGATAAGTATGGAACTTCTGTTGGTTCTTGCTTTAGGATCCTGCCCATAAACCCGTAAGATGGGTCTGCAACCTTTTTTCCCTTCAAAATGTGGAAGATTTCTGAGAATTAAGCATTCCATAAGAACAGGTGTGTTTGAAGGAGGCCAATCAGAGCAGAAATTTCTTCTAGAAATGTACTGAAGATATCTGAGTTGAGAAGACTGCGGATTTAGAGGAGACATTAGATGACGAAGCTCAATAGGAGCCTGTTTATGTACCATCTCAAGAGTCTTCTGCTCGCCATGATACTGGTTTCTGTACAATAACAGGCCTGATAACATAAAAGCAAGAACAGGCCAATCACCACTTTCACAATTCATCAACAATACATTTTGTTGACCTAAAGATAACCAGCTTTAGGAAGTGATGGATCATTTCAAGAGGTACAAGGGGACAACTCTCATACTGTTGTGGATAATCCATTACAGTCATGTCATATTGGGACAACACATCTGCTATTTGACTCCGTTGTTCTCCTTCTCTAAAGTTACACACCATGAAAGAAGCATCAGGGAAATGATCCTGAAGCTGCGCCACGATACCATCCAAATATACTTTGTACTCATATTCATTCATAACATGTCTTGAGAAACAAGAGTCAAAAACTAACAAGGAAGAAAAAAAAACAAGAGAAATATATGTTACGTAAATGAAAAGCAATGTTTTACTTATCACTATAAGACCAAGAGATTAAAAAAATCGACTGGTTTTGAAATTGTTCGAAATGCTATTATGCTTTAAGGTAAAGAGATTGGTTAATATACCATAGTCACGCTCTGAGATCTCGACAAGACGATCAGGAGATCGGTGATTACAGAACAGCGACACTAGGTGAGGAACCAAACAGACGATGTAGTAGATTAATAACAACAAGCAGATTGTTTTATTATTTTTAGATCATTGAAACCTTCGTTCAGAGCAAAATGATGACAATTTCTTCAAAGAGTTTAAAGAAT
The DNA here is from genome assembly GCA_963920545.1 of Lepidium didymum. NCBI lineage: Eukaryota > Viridiplantae > Streptophyta > Magnoliopsida > Brassicales > Brassicaceae > Lepidium > Lepidium didymum. The sequence continues at coordinate 2,607,985 of OY986996.1, read as the reverse complement.
GATCAATGGCATAGGCTTCTGAAAGCACAGTTGACTTGGGCGATTGGACTTCCTATGGAGTTTTCAATTTTAAAATAGAAATGCAAAGTTTGATTCATTCAGTCAAAAACTGTTATTTGAATAACATGTTTTCGCACATTCTTAAAATAATTATAAATGATTATTGTTTTATTTATAAATAATATCGTTGAATTTGAAAACCTTTTTTACCACGTGCAAATAAAAGGATATAATTTTAAAAAATTCTTAATGTATAAGGTGATTTTTGCCTATATGTATAAGCTCTCTTTTTATAATAGGTTCAAGCGAGTCGAACCGTGACATATAACCTTCATAAACTATGGCTTATGGCTTAAAGCCTACATATATTAGAGCTCCAACTTTTTTAAAGTTTATAGAACTTTGTAGTAACTACGATCCAAAATTTTCAAAGTTTATAGAATTTTGTATTAATTAGGGATCAAAATTTTAGAGTTTGCAAAATTTTTAGTAATTAGGATCCAAATTTTTTAAAATTTTTTAATTTTTTTAGCAAGTAAATATTTCTTTATGTTATTATTTTTCTGAATTTGAGAAATTCAGTGTTGGTTACCGTATTTGATAATACAATCTCATCTTTTCACTTTGAAATTTTTTTTTTGTTCTAAAACTACCGAATAAAAGTAATTGCTATATTAGAGATTACAATAAAATCTCTTTAAATTAATATCCGATTTATTAATCACTTCTATCAATTAATATAACTTTTTTTTGTCTCAAATTGAGTTTTTGGTTTAAATAATATATGGATAAATTAATAAAAAAGTATAGTTTTAGTGTATAACCAACATGATTAATTTGTAGAGGTTTTATTGTATACGGAAAGAAATTATTTTTTTTCCAATTTTGAGTAGGGCCTTCAGTAACGTTGGACCGGCTCTGATTCCAAAACCTAGTTTGTTTTGTGTTGGTTTATCAAGTTTTAGCCTCCAATGGCCGCATATTGTGCTTTCGGTCAAAAAGTTATATATATAAGTGATTTAAAGCAATATACATAAATTTCACAAAAATTAAATGATAGCTATAAATTTTAGTGTAATCAAGTTTTTGACAAAAAATTTGAGTTAATTGAGAAAATGAGTTGCAATTGACCAGAACGAATTAAACTAAGAATCTTTTTATATATCTGGTATTTTTGAAATATACATTATATCACAAATATATGAAATAGCATGTATTATCTTTTAAAAACCAATAAAATATAAGTTATACTATTTAAATAATGGATAAAACAATAGATATAGCTCCTAAGTAGAAGTTTAGCTGATGATAACAGTATTATTTTTTTGGTAAGTGCATAAGTTTGGTGATACACCTGCAATAAAGAGAAAAATAAGTGAAATATCCAACATTTCAAATTGCTTGCCTATTACACCAACAATTATGTTAGCGAAATATTACGATAAATATTAGTATAAAGAGAACAATATCAACCTATATATTTTTACGACATATTAGAAATATGTTAGATATATATATATATAATAAAAATAAAAACATTAACAACAAGTATTATTTTAGTTACACTATCAGAACGGCATATCGAGTATTACGAGTAAATAGTACCACCCTAAATTCTTCACCGGATTTTGTGAAAACTTGTGACAAAAATTTAATTAACTAAAAAATTATATTTAAGTATGTAATTTAATTTTATGAAAAATAATTATAAATTAGTATCAATAACTTTTATGTGTATATAAAGAATTTATAATTTAATTTTTCTTTTTTTTCCAACTTTAACTTATACCACTTCAAAGAAGATAGAAAAGCCAAGTTGAGATATATGGTTTACAAAACAATAATTTATGAAAAACCTTCTAATTATGTGGGACATAAAATCAACTTTATAATTCAAAGTTTTTAAGTATCAAAGAAAAGGTGAAAAACCAGAATAGGCTCATGAGTCTAGATAACTCCTTTGTATAAGTTGCAAACACGGCCAACTCCTTGGATCCTTCGAGCATCTTCATCAATTATGCACAATTCACTCCAAACGCTACTTCAGAAACTTAAATTGTGATAAGGCTGGACATCACCCACTAAAAGGTTTTGATCTTTGAGTGTCAAGATGAAAGATTCCGACCAGTGGCGGACCTAGGAAAAATTTTTATCTGGGTCAAAAAAATTTATATATATATATATATATATATATTATATAATTTATTTAAATATTTACCATATTTTTGATAAAAATAAAAGGAAAACAACAAATATAATTAAAAGTAGAGACAAAAGACAAAAAAAAAGTGTTAGAAGAAAGTATTGAACCTTGGTTTGTAGGTGTCAAATAGTAAAGGAAAGACCAAATATGCTAAAAACTTCTTCTACATTTAGAAGAGTTAAAATGGTTTTATCCATTTTAGGGGTGTCAAGTGACCCCCCTTTCTTCTAAGTGGGTCCGCCCCTGACTCCGACGAGTTCACACTTCCATATTAATTCTTCCAATACCTTTGGAGAAGCAATTCCAACTAAAACTAAAATAATAATTAGAGTTTTTCCATGACCCATCCATAAAGCACCTAACTGGTGAAGGCTGGAGAAATCGTTAAAGACCAAACCATCAATTTCTTGTTCACACTCTGAATATAGGATCTAATTATCTAAGTATTTAATAGCAATTTCTAAAACATGCGCACAATCCATCCTTACACAATCCATCCTTACGTTAACTTGAGTCGAAGTTATCCTCCACATATTTAACTATTTCTCTAAATTTTTTATCAATATCCAAAAAAACCTTATCGTTTTTTGCTTTTCAAATAAACCATCAAACACAAAGAAAACTTTTCTTATCCACTCCCTAATATCTTTTTTATAACTATATAATAATTTATTTAATAATATTTTCCGCTAAGATTTAGAAATAGTTTAAGACTTACCTCTATTTTAGTATAGATAGTACAACTGTACATTGATAAAAGAAGAGATTTGTTTGATAGGATCCGGAAGAGGATCCTCTTTATTAAAGGGTTTGCATCATTAAAGCGATTATAAATGCGGAATGTTTAATGGTTTTTTCAGATAATATTGATATCAGCAACTTGTAAATTTTGTTACTAAGATATTTTTCGTGTTTCGACAGATGAAAATCACAAAATTTGTAAAAATTATGAAAATTTTCAAATTGATAAAAATTTCGATAAAAATTCAGCCGTTAAATTTTTTTATATTGTAATTATTATTACAGGTTTTACGTTTCCACGTGATATGAGAGAAGACGGTCTTGTCGTCCGTCCAAAACTCCGAACCGAGTCTCGGTCTTTCTCTAAAGTCTACTTTGCCTTCGTAAAATCAAAAAACATTTTTGCTATAATTAAAGACCTCTAAATATGAATAAAACCCTTTTATAAAATAAAATAAAATAAAATAATTTATTTGACAAAAGAAAAACTGCTGGAAGATTTCTCGAAATCTATTTTCTTTCCTTTCTGCTCCATCTTTCTCCTTTGTTTCACCTGAATTTCTTCATCTCACTGTCACTTCCTTCTCTCTCTCTTTCTTTTTTTACATTTTATTTTTATCAACTATTTGATTAGCTTCTAAGATTCTTTGTTTCCACGATTCAGAGGAGATTCGGCATTGTACATAGATCGGTTCATTTGGATTCAACTCTTCTGGAATTTCACAGTTTTAAGGGAATTCTCGACGTTGGATTACGACTTGCTTTTCGTTGTTTCCAAAATTGGATTATTTGTGGGTAGAGAGAGAAGAAATTCCTGCCATTCGGGGCTCTATCTTAACTTTGCGTGCCAAATTTGTCAACTTTTTTGCCAAGGGTGAATAAAAAATTAGGGCTTGCGACCTGAATTTGGGGGAAGAAGGGGATCTGAGGTTTAGGTCAACGGTATTGGAGCAATCGAGAATGATCTGCTTGTTGGTTTACTAAATAGACGGTTTGGATCCGATCGGAGGAGAGACAGCGCCATCGGATGGCGCTGTTCCGTCGCTTTTTCTACAAAAAGCCTCCGGATCGGCTTCTCGAGATCTCGGAGCGTGTTTACGGTAATTGCTTTTTGTTCCTTCCCTTTTTCTCTGTTTGTGGGATCAAAGCATCTTGGAACCAGATATAATTGCGGTGAATTTATTCTGTGACTCGATGGAATATGGGCATTTGCATCAAATTTGCTACGAGCTTCTGGATGGTAGAGGGTTTTTGGTAGTTTGATAGTTATGACAATTAGAGTATAGCTTTGCAATGGTTGCCCATTTGAGCTGAGCTTGTCTTTTTGAGGCTTTGTTAAAGATTTGAATTAAAGAGGTTTAGGAATCAGGATCTCTTTGTCGACAATTTATTGCTTTGTGGGATATTCTATTGTGTGTGACACGAACTAAAAATTGTGGTTTCTTATACTGTTCAACAATGATAGTTCTTTTGAAAAGGGATTCGTTTTTGAGCTTCTACATTCCATTTCGGGATTAGTGACAAAAGTCTCTTGTTTTCTTCTTCCTTTTAGTTTTTGACTGCTGTTTCTCAAGCGATGTTATGGGGGAGGATGAATACAAAGTATATTTGGGTGGCATTGTGGCGCAGCTTCAGGATCATTTCCCAGATGCCTCTTTCATGGTGTTTAACTTTAGAGAGGGGGAACAGCGGAGTCAAATATCAGATGTGTTGTCCCAATATGACATGACTGTAATGGACTATCCACGTCAGTATGAGAGTTGCCCCCTTTTACCTCTAGAAATGATCCATCACTTCCTAAGATCGAGCGAAAGCTGGTTATCTTTAGAAGGTCAACAGAATGTATTGTTGATGCATTGCGAAAGAGGTGGCTGGCCTGTTCTTGCTTTTATGTTATCGGGGCTGCTATTGTACAGAAAGCAGTATCATGGCGAGCAGAAGACTCTTGAGATGGTACACAAACAGGCTCCTAAGGAGCTTCTTCATCTTTTGTCTCCTCTAAACCCGCAGCCTTCTCAACTTAGATATCTTCAGTACATTTCTAGAAGAAATTTAGGCTCTGATTGGCCACCTTCAGACACGCCTCTTCTTTTGGATTGCTTGATTCTCAGAGATCTTCCACATTTAGAAGGGAGAAAAGGTTGCAGACCCATCTTACGGGTTTATGGGCAAGACCCTAAAGCCCGAACTAACAGAAGTTCCATACTTCTCTTTTCCACACTAAAGACAAAGAAACACACTCGTCTCTACCAGCAGGTTATTTTCAGACCATTGTATCTTTGTGACATTTCACACTAATCTAGGCACAGGACATTAATGAACTAACATTATATCCTTTCCATGTGGACTTGAGACAGTAATGTAGTTTGCCACATAGATGTGAACTGAAAACGTTGATAAAGGATAAATATTTTTAAGTGTTGCTTGGGTAAGTAATTATACCTGTCAATGCTTCTCTACTGAAACGTTGCGCATTTTCGTATATGCAGGAAGAGTGTATTTTGGTGAAGTTAGATATACACTGCCGTGTTCAAGGGGATGTTGTTCTGGAATGTATACATTTGCATGATGATTTGGTATGTGAGGAGATTGTCTTTAGAATCATGTTCCACACAGCCTTTGTGCGTGCTAATATATTAATGGTCCAACGGGACGAGATGGATATACTTTGGGATGCCAAGGATCAGTTCCCAAAGGAATTTAAAGCAGAGGTAGGCCTTTTGTGAAATTTCTCTGTACATCTATTAAATGAGGCTGTTAAGTTTGAATGCATACTCATATTTGTATCAGGTACTTTTCTCTGATGCTGATGCCGTGGTGCCTACTATCACAACTTCTACAGTATTGGAAGATGAGAACGAGTTTGATATTACTTCACCTGAAGAGTTTTTTGAGGTGGAGGAGATCTTTAGTGATGTGATTGATGGACCTGACCATAAGAGAGACTCAGATAGTTTTGTGGTTGTTGATACTGCTTCAGATGATTCTGAGGGTAAGGAGGTGTGGAAAGGAGACATGGAACCCAATGCGTTTCTAGATTGTGCATCTGATGATTCAAATCATAAACATGATATGCATGCAGAAACTAGCACAGACCCAGTCAAAGATATCACGGTTGATGATGTACAATATAGGTCAGATGGTAAGGCAGATTCAAATATTGACTCTGTGAAGGATATAGGAATAGATGATGGCGATGAGCAGCGAAAAAGAACCATGGAAGCTAAGAAAAATGATTATGGAACAGCTGAGACTCAATGCAAAGGTGATGGAGAAAGCACCCAGAATGATATAGAACCTATGACTCAGAAAACAGATTCCACTCTCAGCAAACCCATATCCGAAAAAACACTAGGTACACCAAAAAAACAGGTTGGAGCAAATGCAAAACTGTCTGGAGATTCACTTAAACCGAAGTCTAAGCAGCTAGAAACTCAGGGTCCTAACGTGAGAATGGCTAAGCCTAATGCAGTTTCTCGTTGGATTCCTTCAAATAAGGGCTCATATAAAGATTCTATGCATGTGGCATATCCCCCTACAAGAATTAACAGTGCTCCTGCTTCAATTACTTCTTCTCTGGAGGATGGTAGAAGAGCTATGTCACCTGATGGTGTGATTCAAAAGGATTCTAAGACTAAACATCTGAGAGCGTCTATTTCTTCACCAGATATGAGGAGTCGAGGTCCAATTTACTCATCACCAGATTCTAGTCCGAAGGAAAAGCTGTCTTCTATACCAGCTACCTCTCCACATCAGGATCCGCCTCCATCTTCACCCATGCCTTCTCTAACCAATGAGGCCATATCAGTTTTACACTCTTCACCAGCAGCTGCATCACCTCCACCACCATCACCATTGCCTACTTCCTCTTCACAGAGCCCAAATGACAGCCTCTCTCAGCTCCCACCTCCACCCCCACCCCCACCACCACCTCCACCTCCACCCCCACCCCCACCCCCACCCCCACCACCACCTCCTTTTGCATCTGAGAGACCAAACAGTGGAACTGTGTTACTTCAACCACTGATATCTCCTCCTTGGAAGTCTGTGTATGCTTCAGCTGTGGGAACTCCTCCAACATGTTCTACATCTCAACTTCCTCCAACACCTCTACAGCCACCACCTCGACCTCCACCTCCACCTGCGTTCTATTCAGTTGGCCAAAAGAGCAGCGATTCTCAATCACCTCGGCCACTATCGCCCCCGCCACCACCACCACCACCACCACCACCACCACCTCCGTTTGCAACCGTGAGGCGAAACAGTGAAACTTTGTTGCCTCCACCACCACCTCCTCCACCTTGGAAGTCTGTCTATGCTTCGAATTTTGAAACTCATGGGACGTGCTCTACAATTTCCCCTTCTCCTCCACCACCACCACCACCACCACCACCTCCGCCTCCTTTTAGTTCATCAAACACAGTAAAGGCAAATGGTGATCGCATACTCCCTCCTCCCCCTCTGCCATCACCCAAGGTCCATTCTATTAATGGTTTTTCCACTCTATCTCCACCTATTCCAACTACTAAAACAGCTCCACCTCCACCTCCACCTCCTCCTCCACCTCCTCCATTTACCAATGCACATTTAGTATCTTCCCATCCACCTCCTCCTCCACCGAGTTATGGATCTCAACCTCCGCCTCCAGCAAGTTATAGATCTCCACCACCACCTCCACCTCCTCCACCGAGTTATGGATCACCACCACCACCTCCTCCACCGAGTTATGGATCTCCACCACCACCTCCTCCACCGAGTTATGGATCTCCACCACCACCACCTCCACCTCTTCCACCGAGTTATGGATCTTCACCACAACCTCCACCTCCACCCCCTCCTCCTCCTTTCAGTAATGTACACTCAATTCCTCCGCCTCCTCAGTCACCAAGTCATGGACCCCCACCTCCACCACCCCCTCCTTTTGGTAAAGCTTCACCTCCGCCACCGCCACCACCTCCATTTAGAGCTGGTGGACCTCCTCCGCCACCACCACCTCCATTTAGAGCTGGTGGACCTCCTCCGCCACCACCACCTCCATTTAGAGCTGGTGGGCCTCCTCCGCCACCACCACCTCCATTTAGAGCTGGCGGACCTCCTCCGCCACCACCACCTCCATTTAGATCTCCGCCTCCACCTCCACCTCCAATGTATGGAGCACCACCTCCACCACCTCCTCCTATGCGTGGAGGAGCACCACCGCCACCACCTCCTATGCGTGGAGGAGCACCACCTCCACCACCTCCCCCGATGCGTGGAGGAGCACCACCACCACCCCCAATGCGTGGAGGAGCCCCTCCTCCGCCTCCACCTCCCGGTGGTAGAGGGTCTGGGGCACCACCACCTCCACCACCTCCTGGTGGTCGTGCTCCTGGTCCACCTCCGCCTCCTGGGGCAAGACCTCCAGGTGGACCTCCTCCACCTCCAATGCTTGGTGGTAGAGGAGCTGCAGGTAATCTTACTGGTACAGGAAGAGGACGTGGTCTTGCACGTCCAGGTTTGGGGTCTTCAGCTCAAAAGAGATCTTCTCTGAAGCCATTGCACTGGGTTAAAGTAACAAGAGCCTTGCAGGGGAGCTTATGGGACGAATTACAGAGACATGGAGAAGCACAAACGTATTGGACTAACTTTATGTTTGCCTCCTTTTTATTTCTTTTTTCTTATCCTCCCTTCTTGCATCTTTGTTCATCCAGGAAACTATATTTTGAGCTATTAGCGTTACTTTTGCTTTGAAATTAATCATCGTTCTTTTATCTTTTTTGCTAGTGCGCCAGAATTTGATGTATCAGAAATAGAGACCCTTTTCTCTGCTACAGTGCAAAAGCCAGCTGATAAATCTGGAAGTCGACGAAAATCAGTTGGGGCAAAACCTGAAAAAGTTCAACTGGTAATGTTTAATAAACTAAACACTTGAGTTTTGCCAGATATTCTGACGTGCTCTCTTCTGGTGGAGACTTTGGTCATGTAATTATAAAAAAGTGACTGAAAGCATGCTATGGTTTCCCAGGAATCTGAGTACTACCCGCATATATGTAAAGTATATGAAAATCACTAAGAATGTCACTATAAGATAGTCTCCATCATCTCGTTTTCCTGCATTTTATTTCTACTGAAGCACATTGAATGTCTGTATACTATGGCGGTATATTATTTCACTCTTTTTTATGTAACATTCTATTATGCTTTTCCAGATTGACCTTAGGAGAGCCAATAACACAGAAATTATGCTTACGAAAGTAAAGATGCCGCTGCCTGATATGATGGTAGGCTCCAAAACCGACTGCACCTGAGTACCTGCCATTGTTTGTTAATCTCTTAGAGTTCAATGATAACTATTCACATTTTTATATGCATCGTCCAGGCTGCAGTTCTGGCAATGGATGAGTCTGTACTAGATGCTGATCAAATAGAGAATCTTATAAAATTTTGCCCAACCAAGGAGGAAATGGAGCTTCTTAAGGTTACCTCTTGACTTTTGAATATCATAATTTACTTATGTCTTTATTTCGGGGATGCTTCATTCTTTCGTGAAATATGTCAATTGCTTATCATAAATCATTTGTTATTGACATGAGTCCTTGTTCTTGGTTGTAACTGAAACTGAGTAATTTGCTGTAGAATTACACTGGTGACAAGGCGACCTTGGGAAAATGTGAGCAGGTCTGTTCAAGTCTTGATATCAATCGGTCTCTCACTGTTTTCTGGGTTTTACTATATTGTGGTTAACGATTTGCATAATTAGTTAATGTATTTTCTTCTGTCATCCTTTTTGATATCACAGTACTTCCTGGAGCTAATGAAGGTGCCACGAGTAGAGGCAAAGCTTAGAGTATTTTCTTTCAAGATTCAATTTGGCACTCAGGTCTGATGGTGTTACTCTCTGTGTATCTGATTCTTGCAAGGACAAAGTTTCAGCATCACAAGTGTTGGAATAACTGTAGATTATTGGTCCCAATGATAATTATATTTTTTTGGTCCAGATAACGGAATTCAAAAAAAGTTTAAATGCTGTAAACTCTGCATGCGAGGAGGTAAGATGCTTGTAAGGATCAACTCTATTTTTTTGTGCATTCCATATGCTTTGTTAGAATTTGCTCCTTGTTTCTTTTTCTTCAGGTCCGTACTTCACAAAAGCTCAAAGAAATTATGAAAAAGATTCTTTACCTGGGGAACACATTGAACCAAGGAACTGCGAGGGGTAAGTATTATATAATTCTTATTTTTACGTTAATTTCTGCACAAGCCATGCCATAATCCTAGATAATAAAATCTCTTTATCCAATGTGGGTTTAAGTCGGTTCCTTTGTTTCATTGCATGAGATACTTGTTTTGTCTGTACAGATATCCTTTGTGGTTGAACTTATCCTTGCTATGCTATTTGCAGGGGCTGCTGTTGGGTTCAAGTTGGACAGTTTATTGAAATTAAGTGATACACGTGCTGCTAACAGCAAGATGACTCTCATGCATTATCTTTGCAAGGTAAACTACAATCGGAAAAAGTACCCTCTAGTTTCTGACGAGGTTTGTTTAATGGTCTGGCTCAAGTGGGATACACATTCCTGAAACGCTCTCTTTCTTTCTCCAGGTCCTTGCTTCTAAGGCATCAGTTTTACTGGACTTTCACAAGGATCTTGAAAGTCTTGAACCAGCTTCAAAGGTTTGAAATTGTGCTTTTTGGTCCTCTATAAAGTATTTGCAATTGGCTCATCATCTGATTCTCCTGGCTATTTCAGATACAATTGAAGTCGCTGGCTGAGGAAATGCAAGCTATAATCAAAGGATTGGAAAAACTGAACCAGGAGCTCACTGCATCAGAAAGTGATGGTCCTGTTTCTGATGTTTTCCGTAAAGTATGATTTTGTTTAATTAACTTTTGCATACTTTTATCAATCATGAATTTGAGATTAGTTCCATGATTGAACCACATAATTAAATCTTCATCATTTTGTAAATTCAATACCAGCTGGAGAATGACTCTTCAGCTAGGTTTTGTTGTGCCACTTCTTCTGGATGCTAAAACCTAATTTTATGTTTTTGATTACAGACATTGAAGGACTTCATATCTGTTGCTGAGACTGAAGTGGCAAGTGTCTCGAGCCTTTACTCGGTTGTGGTAATTTGTTGACCTCCAAGTTTCCAAGCTCTTTACCTTGGACAATGACGTTTGATCCTGATATGAGTTTTTTTGTTTTTTCTCTCTTATGACGGATGGCAGGGAAGAAATGCTGATGCACTTGCGCACTATTTTGGCGAGGATCCTAATCGTTGTCCATTTGAACAAGGTATGTCTGGAATGTAAACTTCATCCGCTTGGGCAAGACATAGAAAAATAGTCATGATATTCATTTTTAGTTGTAAATTCTATGTAGCTAATAGTAATACTGGGTGATGGATTGCTGCAGTTACTGCAACCCTCTTAAATTTTATAAGGTTGTTTAAGAAAGCACACGAAGAGAATGTAAAGCAAGCAGAGATGGAGAAGAAGAAAGCTGCTAAGGAAGCAGAAATGGAAAAGGCAAAGGGAGTCAGCCTTACAAAAAAAGGAGTTGACAATAGCTGACTAAAAACTTAAATACAATTTTGCAAAATCCGCTTTGAATCTCTCAAGCAAACCTAGGTGGTTTTGTATGCCTGTGGAGATGGTGCTGTTCAAAGCAACCTTCTGCAAAGAGAGGCATTGGGCGTTTCGTGCAGCTAATACAGGCTCAGGTCCTGTGGGAGCGATTTCGCCTGAGCGGGGGCTATCGAGGAACCATTCAAAGATGAGAGAAACAGGTCTTTTCTCCATCCACTCACGCTTTACACTGATCTGACACGACATTAACTTATTCTAACTTGTAAATTAGGATTCTTTCCTGTTCTTAAATTCCTTGGTTAGATCAATTTTTGATAGATTAAAAATGTTGTATAGGTTTAACTTAGAGAAAGAGAGAAGTGTAGATCATTTTGTCTATTTAGTGTGTAGCTTTGTATCGTACCACTAACATCAATGTTCTTTTTAGTATTCAGATGTATGACAAAAAATAATCCAATCGGTAAGAAAAAAGCCGTGCACTTGTATCTCTATATAAATCAAAGCATGTGATGTTTATATCTTAAGCACTCTAATAAGCAGTATTGTCCATTTATCAATGCCTTTAAATTGTACGAAACAAACACTTCAGAATCAGAGGAAACAAATAAACAATTATAAAGTTGATTATAAATTCAGTAAAAGATTCAGCAAACGCAGCAATTTCGTTTTCATTGGATCCGATACTTTGAAACTTTCATGGATTTGCTTCTTCTCCCACTCTTCCTTTCTCTGAAGCAAACCCTAGGAAGACGAATTTTCCTCAAATCCAACTGAAAATGGCCGAAGATGAAAACCTCAACTATGAACAACATCTAATTGCTCCTCTGGATCACAGTTCATCAATGGTTGTCATCAGAGAATCACCAATTTTCGCAAAAGAAAATCGCCTTCTTTTCCCACCGATCAATCACGAGAATCTCCAACTCACTTCTTCCACTAATAGATATCTCGAATCTCCGTCGGAATCATCGTCTCCGTCGTCTTCGTTGAGACGTTCCGGTTCTTCTTCTTCCTTTTCGTTGTCCCCTTCTGATTCAGACGTACAACCGTCACTAACGGCGTTTGAATTTGACCGGAAATCTCCATCGGAAACTGAAGGAAAATCTCCAACGTCACTAGGCGGCGATACACCCCTCGATCCGGACGAACAACCAACATCGACTACATGTAAATCTCACCTAAGATCACTTTCTGAACCTCCGTATGATTTAAAAGGTAATTTGCTGAGGAAACCGTTCCGTCGTGAAGCTGATGTTCTCCAAGCTCGGTGGGAGCTTCTTCTCGTTCGTGTATATTCGAAGTTGAAGAATCTGTTAACTTGGTTCTCTACGACTCTCCAATCTTATTACCCAGTTCTTGCCATTGCGATTTGGTGGTGGATGCGTGTACGAGCTCGTCGGAAACGTGTCAAAGGAGAAACCTTGGATCATCTTCGAGATGCCATCAACGAGAGAGACGATGTATGTAAATTCTACTCTTTTCTGTTTTTCTTTTTTGTGTGCGTACAAAGTGTTCGATGAAATGGCTTAAAGACATTGACATTAACGAAATACTTACGTCTCTTTGTTTTCTGATTTTGCAACAGAGAATAGTTCGGCTCTTGCATCAGATTGCTGAAATGAATGAATTACTGGTAAAGCACCACAAGGACATGGTATCAAGAAGAGGATGATCCATCAGAATTCAAACTTTATTAGCTTAGTGATTCTTTTGCTCCTTGTTTGTATTCTCTTACAATTCATTTTTTTTCTGTAAAATTCCTATATTTTAATCTCTCAAAATGAGAAAAGACGTAAAATTTCCCAGTTCTAAGCAAAACCCACGGATCAGACATAACTTCATACTTGGGGTTCTTGAAACTTTAACGCTATATATATTCTGCAAAAGCAGATCTTTGCAGTGAGAAGGTTCAAGTTTGACAAAAGAATCTTTTGATGTATAATGGAAACAAAAAAAAAAAGAATTCAGCTTTATTACAACAAAGCTAAGGAGGAGCTGATCCTGATTTACCAATTCAGTTTCATCAGCTACTAGCTCCTAGCTTCAATCTTGAACGGTGTTAATCTCCGAATATCAAATCTGTTTACAAATTTCAATGGAAATGTTGTCTCGTTCCTTATCCTTTTGATCTTAGGGCTTAACAATCCTCTGTGACCAAATCCATAAAGCTTAAGCACTTGATTATCCGCAAAGTTGAATGCTCTCTCCATACTCTTCAAGCAACGTTCAACAGCATAATCTGCGTAACTCCCACACGGTTTGCATCCAACAAAGTGAGTAATAAAGGGCCATCTTTCGTCTCCCAATCCCGGATGGTACTTCTCTATCATCTCCTCATACTTATCCACTAATCCTTCCCAAAACCCATGAAGATAGTACTGATTCTCCACAAACACTTTCTCCATCCACTTGTCCTTCTGCGAAAGCAACAGATATATCAATGCAGATTGATCATCAGCTTCGAATGCCGGTCTTCCCTTGAGATTTGCAGTGAGAATCTTCCCTGCTTCTTCTCGAATCGGTCCTTTAGGTCCCATTGGAGCCCAAGCATCCAAAAGATCCAAAGACCATTGACAATTTCTAAACAAGAAGCTCCCAGTGTTCAAAGCAATCCATGACTTCTGGTCGAACAGCAAATCCGGATATCCATGAATAACCAAGTTATGATTCTCGTATCTAGACAAAGGAATTTCGAACACCATGTCTGTAAACAGAGCATCACTATCCATCCACCAAATCCATTCGATTTCAGGGTGAGACAACATCAATCTCCTGAGCATTGGAAGCTTTGCCCAATACCCAGCAAGTTCCTTGTCCAAATGAGCCATGTTATACACAATCTCAATCCCATGAATCCTACAATAGTCAATCTTGTTCTTCACCGATTTCAATAGGTAATGATCCCCAATTGGATTGTCACAAGGTTTTGGAGGCGAACCTGTAAGAAGCAAAACTCTAGCTTTCCCATTAACAAAATTAGGCAAGTCTGGGTTTTTCGTTAACCACATTTTCCGTTGTTGGTCCCAGTTTGTGATCTTAGGTCCGAGAATGTAAGTCATGTTGAGATCAAGATCCGATTCAGGTGGATCGTTCAAGTCGGTAGGATCCGAATCGGATCGGATCTCAGCGAGAAGTCTGTTGGTTTCTTCGATTAGATTCTGATTAACAGCGTCGGCGTCAGAGTTTCCGAAGTTAACGCCGATAGTGCCACGAAGGACGAGAATAGTGACGAAGCTACAGAGGATAGTCATCTTGACGTTGTTGAACGTCTTTTGAATCTGTCTACCACGTTGTTGTGGTCTCCTTCCTCCGCCACTCGCCATTGTCGTCGGAAGACCGGCCACGGCGGTGGCTGAAGCGGTTGAGACGCGCTTCTGAGTCTTGAATCCGTCCTCCTTCACCATTTTAGTTGGAAACGTAGAACAATTCGAACACTTTGATCAAGGAGCCATGATTGTGATAGAGAAACAGAGAATGACTTCAGCAAGAGATTGAGATCAAGATTTTCTGACTGGATTGTTATTAAATTGGACCATAACAGAACCATAATGTCTTTAATTATTACCTACTTCCAAAATTTAAGATTAACTAATTTATACAACTTATATTGCAGTGAATGTAAGTTGGGTTGAATTTACACTTGTGTTCAAGTTCATGAAGCAATTCTCCTTAGTCGTTTACTCAAGAGATTTGCAATTCTGCATTCTTGCACAAAGATAATAAGAATTCATTTACATATCTTGATTGCATTTATTTTGAAACTTGTATGTTCAGATTTGTCTTAACTACATGAACACACAGTGTGTATATTTGTACATCCACTAAGCTACAGTTTCTATATCTTTCTGGTGTTAACAACTAAGTATGAGTATGTGATTCACGAGTGTATAACTAGTTTTTGAGCCACAAGGCGGATTCCAGCTTTCTGCTGATAATCATACGGTTCCAGAGACAAGAATACATCAAGAACAGTTCCCGAAGTCATCAACAATTCGAGCTCCTCACTGCTCGGATTGGTGGAGATTAATCTCTGAGTAGCTCCAGATGACTCTCTTTGGTGTACCTCTGTTGCATACCTAGCTACATCTCCATTTATCTCTGTCGCAATACTGCAGAAAACCAGAAAAGTAGTCAGAAGAAACATAAAGCAAGCAAGTAAGAAACTGAGTTTGTTTGAAGAATATAGAAATGAAGGGAGAGTATGGTAAATCTTACTGTATCCTTGCGTTAGGGTAGTTTACTAATCCCTTCATTTCATTTACTACCGGGTTCCAGTCAGAAATGGAACCCCAATCAACAGATAGTTTCTGCGCATTATCATCACATGCTTTGAGTATACTGCATAGGCTTGGATACAGATCAACCACAAAGTTCAACCTCCGTCTCCCAGAGTTATCCAGATACTTCCCATTGATTCCATATCGTACTTTCAGACAAGAACAGTAGAGCTGCAGAGGAGAATCACCGTGGAGTAGCTTTATTTTCATCATTTGGCTTCCAGGAAAGTAAGGGACACGAATCGCTCTAATGCTGGGAAGAGATATCGCATCAGGCGCCAAGAATCCCTCATTGTCACCACTACTCACAGAGACAACAGCATCAGATGGTTGAATTTGTTCTTCTCCTTCCATGACAGTGTCTGATTGAACGTGGTTGTTGGAAGCCATTTCAGTCCTCAAGACGCTCATGTTGAATGGATCTGGCTGAACTGCACTGTTCTCGTTAATGGACGGTAGCCTAACAGAGGTTGTTACAGTATCACCCTCGTGAGAAGAAGATGCATTGAGATGTCTCCTTGAACTAGTAGTTCCTGGAGATACCGAGTCATCTACCTGTACAGATGGGAGACTCGACTCCTATGAAATATTAAAGCATTACTTTCGACTAGTCTGGTTTTTAAAACAGTGTTTGTAGCAGAGCCATTAGGAGACAAAGAGAACATACCAAGAACAAGACAGTGGCACAATATTTGAGAACCTCAAGATTCAATCTAACATCGTCAAGGCTCCTAGATAATGATACAAAGAATAAGAGCTCAACAGCTTTGATTTTGAGGTAATGAGTTATAAGGTTGATATATATACCTATGTGTTTGCTTGCCAAGTCCAAAATATGTAGCCAAAGTTGCCATCTACAGAACAAAACACACCAGATATATGACACTGAAATCTCCTTAAAATTCAAAACTAAGAGTTGAATAACATATTTCATGATTCTCAGCTTGTCAAATCGAAAAGTAATGCTTCATTTGTACCTTCATATCACCAGCTCTTCTACCAAACCTCTGAGTAAGCAAACCCAATGAGTCAATGGCGCCTTTTGGCTCAGGTGATTGACGGCCAATCTCTGCAAATGCTTCTCTAATCCTTGCACAATCAAACCTCAATATGTTGTGACCTGCCCAAATCCTCCCTGCAATAGATAAATTCCCCAACATCAAAAAACATTGTAATATAAAGTTTGAATCTTAGCCATTTCTTTGATTTCCGAGGCAATATTCAATGCACACAGATACGAAACAAAGTTACAAAGACGACAAAAATAGAAAGGCTTTAACCATGGAGAATGTCATAGACAGTATCAGCGATTTCGGAGAACAAAGGTGCCAAAACGACGTCGTTACGCTTGATCCCGTTGCACCTCACGGACAAGTTAGATATAAGACTCAAATCTGCAGGTTTAACCAGAGTCGTATAGCTTCGAAGCTCCGTAAGCTTCTTCGGACATACAAGGATTGACCCAAATTCTAGAATCGCGAAACGTTGGCCTCGGTTTGGCACAGTTGTCTCAACGTCGAAGAAGACAATCTCGGACCTATCCATCGGATTCATTGAATAAACGGGTCGGGTTTAATCAAGCCGTATATGTAAAAAGTTTAAAAATTTAGTAGGAAAACTTGAGGGATCATCGAGGGGATTATATGAGGATCAAATTACTTTGCCCAATTCTGTAGGCAAAGTGTAAATCAATTACCATAGGGTTTATCATTCTCGGTGGGTTTTCTTTGTTTGTTCATTAGACTTCTTAGATTCTCCAATTGATTCAATGATTCATGATAATCAGAATTTGGAGATTCCATTTGTTGATTCTTTGCCTCTCTTACGTCTGTTGTAAGTTGTAACTTGTAAGTAACCTCGTGATTGTTCCGAGGTTTTCTGAGAACAATGATTATAAACTAATAATTGGAGTTTTTTTTTTCTTCATCTTAAAAACCACGAAACCTGGGAAAGTTACAAACCATTACTCCCTCACAGAAGGTTACAACATTAACTAAAAGCTGCATAAGCATAATGGTAGTGATTACCAACCTCAACCACCACAAACCACATTGAAGGCCAAAAGCAATAAAAGCACTAGTTCGAAAACTAGAAAGCACTCAGACGACTCTCAGAAAGAAAGAGCGACTAAAGCCAAGACGGGAATGAAACTGCTACATATGATATGATTGCCTTCTATCCTGTCTTGTAATACTTTTCGCAATGAGAGACGAGCCTTTGTTGGCTGAACTAGGTTTGAAGACCAACTTTGCGGAGTGGAAAGGCTGTAAAACACGAGCTAAGAAACAGAGAAACCAGCAAGCAAAGGGAAAGCTTTTGGTTTATTCACCGCCTTAATCAAGTCTGAGGCTTCAGATGCAAAGATCATTTTTGAAATCTTAAGTGAAGATATACTCGTTAAGGCCCAAAAGATGGAGTTGAACTTTGCTTCCATCAGGTTTTGGGAATTGGAGAAGGCTCTTCTGCTATGCGCAAGCACTGATCCTTTGAAATCTCGAACAACCCATGCTGCACCACTCAGTTGAGAGACTTTGGACTAGGAGTAACTAGGGGTGGGCACGAAGCAAATACCCAGAAAATATATAATATCCATGATCCACTCTGTTATATCTGGATCTGAATTTGTAATTTGCTTCGATCCAAAAATTTCCGGATATCCGGAAACTCGAGAAATAAAATGGCTTATCTTCACCACTAGAGAGGAGAGAGAAGAGAAAGACAAGCAGAAGAAGAACATAAGATCCGACGCTGGCAAGCTAAAGCTCCACAAATACTGGATGCGCATAGATGATAAGATGTTTCGATACTCGGGCCTGAGAGAAAAATGTATCCAAAGTAGTTTGAAATCAAAAGCTTTATTTTCTACAATATACTCACCATTTTAGGTTATAAAAATAATAATTTGTTATTTCAAAACAAAAATCTAATTTGTTTTTAATCTCGTGGTTATGTTGATCCAGTTAGTAACTTTGGCATCAAGAGTTTAACATATTCCCACAACAACAAAAATAAAGGTTTAGAAATACATTATAAGGGGTTTTAGGAAATAAGTTTTACAAGAAGTTAGATCAATCTAATTGTTTTTCTAATGTGGTAGAAACAGTTATAATGTATCTTTAAACCTTTTATAATGTATTTTTGTAAACAAAAAAATCAAGATTCTCTTTTCGTTAGCAGACAAAATTTGGCTGGTCACAAATTCAATTTTGTTGCTCAATCATTGCTCTTTTACCTTTTGCGTTAACGTGTTTGTGGTCCAAAAGGTATACATTCATAAAGCTTGTAATTTGATTTGCCTTATGTTAATTTAGAGTAAAATATTATACTTTAATGTAGTTATTTATTTTTAAATTAAAATATTATAATTTAATGTAGTTATTTATTTTTCAATTAAAATATTATATTTCAATGTAGTTATTTATTTTTGATTAAAAATATTATACATAGTTAATTATATATTGGGAACATGATTACATAACTATCATACAACTACACTGATGTTCAAAAAAACTATTATATAACTACACGTACCAATTCTAAACTATTGTACTTAACTTCTTTGATAATGTGTATATTTATACATAAACTTTATGTTATCTCATAGTAACATATACGAATTGTTGTTGGCCATGTAGAAACAACATACCCATACAACTTCCGATTAACCAGACATTAGAATTTGTTATCATCGATGTTGACTCATGATAGTTGTTAATTCATTAATATTAATTTGTAATCAAATATCCATCTGCAATATTGTAATGATAATACTATTTTCTCAATACTCAAATTTCTCGATTAATATTTGTGTGTTCAAAATTTGATATCGATTAATATTTTAACAATATTCCAATATTTTAAACCGAATCATCGTAAAATCATTGTAAAATATTAATTGATAATAATTATTTATATCAATCGATATTTTAAAAAGTTGAAATCCTAATATTCAGATTCGGTTTTGAGATCAGATGATTTAATATAAGAAAAAAAAATTAGTTCAGATTACTTTATACTTTAGTTAAAGAAATTTAGTTAGAGTTTATAAATTTCTTCATTGATAGCATAGTGATATTAGCACGATTTGGTGTATGAATATTTTCATATTTATAAGGTTTAATAGCAACAAGAGATCAAATGATGGCATAGTTAAATATGTTATATGCATTTGTATTTTTTTCCACTTAATTCATCATATATTAAAACATAGAAGAAAGTCAATGTTCATGATTAACAAATGACTTATTTTTTGAAAATCATCTAGGTCAAAAAATCAGTTTTATAATTTAACGATCTAAAAATTAAAGATAACAAGAGACGTGCAAACTCCTCTTGTTAGGAGGTAAAAGATGACCAATTCTCAGTAACCAATTGTATTTGTATTTTAAAATATACCAAAAGAAACCATTACTCTAGCTAGTAAGAACTGGTTTTCTTAATCTCTTATAACAGTTGTTCTACTACTTCGTTTCATTGCACTAATAAAAACTAAAAATGACAAAATTTTGAGAAAGTGTAAAGGTCCCTCCCTGGAAGGAGATTAGGTAAAAGTCAACGCAACTTACAAGAATTTTGAACGGTGCACATTTTTGGGTTCCGTTAATTGTCTGTCTTTTCATGAATGCATGTCACAGCCTTCTTCATCTAGAAGCTCTCTCAACTTTTATTTGTTAAACATCTTTAATCATTTTTTATTATAATTTTTTCTAAAATTCATCTAATCTTCTAGGGGAATAGATGCATCGTGATAAATTTATTTATGTTCAATTAAAAAATAAGAGTTTTTTTAATAACATAAAAAGAATAAGAATCTAAAACTCAATATAATTAATGAAGAGAAAACAGTGTCTCAATCCAATTTTTTTTTAAAAAAACTGAAAGTCCACACCAAAAACATAAGAATGTAAAAGTAAACAATCATTGTTAAGATTAATCTTTCTTCGATTAAATTGTATTTTTTTTTACATTTTTGTTGTCTTCGAAGTTTAGGAAGCATCTATCTCGATAAATAATTGTTTTATAGTAATTTAATATAGGGAGATTTGACTAAAATAACCTAAAAATTGGTTACAAATATAAAAGTAGACCTTAATTTGAGTCGAATGCAAAACTAACTCAAAATGTTAGTAAAATTACAATATTTTCCTAGATAACCAAACAAAAAAATAGGGATCACAATTACAGTTATAATCTTGTGTAGTCTACAATAGAAATCTACTTTGTGATTTTAGTTTATTTTTAAATTTTAAAAATAATAAAAATTATTTTGATAAAATATTTGTCTACATAACCAAAATAGAAGCAATTAAGAAGTATAAAAATTAAAATTTATGAAATTAAACTAACAAATATCATATTCCTTATATTTTGGCATTGTACTTTTTCTTTTCAAATGAAATCTTAAATTTTGAATATATTAATAATAAATTGTGTTTAAAGTTTTGACCATTAAATATAAATTAATTAATATTTGATTTAGAAATTATGTTTAGGGTTTAAGGTTTAGTGTAAGCTTTATATGAAGTCTTAGTGTATATTTTGTATAAAGTTTACTTTATAGTTTTAGTTTATTTTAAAAAAAAATTTAAATAATAAAAAATAATTTGATAAAACATTTCTATACATAACCAAAATAGAAGCAATTAAGAAATACTAAAATTAAAATTTATGAAATTTAACTAACAAATTTTGACATTATGAATTGGTAATGAGAATAGAATTTGATATTATGTAACCTTAGGGTTTGATAATTATGTAATATTTCTTTTTTTTTTAAATTTTTTTAAATAAAATCTTATGTTTTAAATATATTAATAATTTATATCCTTATATAAGTTATTTGTAAAGTTTGACCATTAAATGTAAAATAATCAATATTTGTTTTAAAAATTATGTTTAGGGTTAAGGATTTAGTGTAGACCTTATACCTCAATGTAGACTTCGTATAAAGTCTACAATATAAATCTTGAAATTCCAAATAATTTTGTTAAACCAACAATAAACCAACCTGTTTTATTTACCCTGAAAAATTGACCAAAATTACTTCTCACTAAACCAAATTGGAGTAAAAATTAAATTGATTTGTTGTCAAACCAACATCAAACCAAGTATTGCACCCTCAAATTTATCCTAATATAAAAGGAATTTTGTGTGTAAAAAAATTCTAAGAGCCTCCATAGCCTCCATTTTACAGCTACCATCATTTTCTCTCTACTATTTCTCTCCACCACCTACACAATTTCGACAACCACCGGTATGTATTAAAATTTTAATTATGTTTCCATATGTTATAGTATAAATAGTGTTATACATATTTATATGGTTGAAAATGAATAAAAATTAGTCTTTAGATAATTTTTATTGTTTTATGTGTGTTTTTACAATGTTATTATTTTTCCACCATGTGATTTAGTATGAGTCTTGTTTTTATAATTAGTTTGATTAAAAGTTCTTATCCTTAACTGTTAGTTATATTTGATTTCTTGAAAAAAATTTAATAAAAAATTTATGTTGAGTTTTAAAATCCATATTGACATCGCATTTTAATTTTTTTTGTTATTTTTGTGATTTTTTTTTGTATTTTATCTTTATTAATTTTAAAAACGGATCGGACAAATTATTCGCGGATAATTGAAAAAAAAATAGATATCCGAGTTTTCGGATTGAAGCAGATCGTGAAATCAAATATCTAGTTAAAACGGAGTAGATCAAAGATAGTGCAAATTTTCCGAATATCAGCTCCGTACCCATCCCTAGTTGAAAATATTGAAGAATATGACATTTTTGTAAATAGGTGGTTTCAACTAAATATTTATGTCTTTTTAAGTTTTTTTTGTTATTTTTAAATAAAACAAAAATAAAAATGACATGATTGTAAATATAAAGTCTCCCAAAGATAAAATGGAAAAAAAATTAGAAAGAGAAAATTAAATGTTAGTTTTGCAATTGATTCAAAAGGGTTATTTTTGAAATTATCCATTTAATCTAAGGTAGGATAAGTTTGTAGAATTTTCTTTTATCTCATAAATTTTATTTTGAGTTTTAGGTATTATAATTTTTGGGAAACATCTTTTGAAAAAACAGTTCTTAATTCGCAACTTCACTAGACTATGAGTGTTTGGCAGCTCTATCAACTTATTTTTTGGTTAAAGAACATCTTTAAAAATATTTGTCTAAAATTTATATTTTCATCTTGAAAATATCTAATAGATTCTTCGAGGAGAATTGATACGTCGTGACTCGTGATAATCGTTATTCCTACTTAACTATTTTTTATTCACTTCCACAATGAAAACTTAACTGTTTTAATAACGGCTATGTCTGGAGTCGAAACCCTTACGTATCTAATTAATTATGACGAAACTTTATTTATCTTTTTTACCAATAGTTGAACTAAAGGCCCACAATAACTCCACCTAACATTATTTTTTAGTTTTTTTAACTTACCCCACAATAACTTACATTATTAAATAGCCAGTATTCTGTATATGATATTTTTTATTTTTTATAGCATTATTAAATATAATATAATTGAATTTCTTTATAAGAAGTGTATTAATTGGTTGCATAGTGAATATTTCTTTTATATAAACATAAACAAGAAATTTAAAAACTTACGGGAACTAGAGAGATCATAATTATTTGCGTGATAATATTGTTTCCTTGAAAAATACTTGAACTAGTAAAGAAAAAGAATACAATTTATTTTATCTTTTTTTTTGCCAATAAAAAGAAATAAAATTTAATATAATATATTTGATCAATTATATCAATATTCCAATCTAACATAATTATAGATGATATCATTATATATATAATTTTTTTCTATAATTGACCAAACTTTTAAAACTAAATTTCTAACTAATGATTCCGTTTTCAATAAATAAAAAATAAATCAATTACTTTTCTGTATGATATACTAGAACGACTTAAATTTTTCTTGAGATGATACATTAAACTATTATTTCCAACTTTGTAAAATTAAACAAAAATCTTAATATTTGTTTACATTTATCAAATCCATATGTGTATGTGTTTATTATTTGTGATTAACTAATTTCTTAAAAAATAATATGCCCCAATGTTTAATTTTCTTGGTTTGAGGCATGACCCTACTTGGAAAACTCTCTAATACTACGAATGAGTAAATTTACTTTATGATTTAACGATCTTGGAATCAAAGACACTGAAAAGAAACTAAAAAGACTATGAAGCGGGTCAAATTCCTCGAAATGTGAAACAAACGCCGGCTAGCCTTCAGGATCAACTACCATCTTTAACATTTCTGCTCAATCCATCGCAAAATCAACTTCACAGTATTGCAGGGAGATGAGGGAAGACATCACCTACAAAAGAGTTCTGATCTCAAAATGTAGGGAAGATAGACTGAACGAGTTCCCCACGTTCCAATGTTAGTCCCACTAAGGCTATCCGTAAGCAATACAAACCGAACCCCGAGAAAAGCACAAAATCATTCCAAAAATCGTTCATGAAGCTCTGGAAACCAGTAAAGCATGGTTCAACCGCTAAGGGCCTGAAAAGGACCTCATGCTCGACCAATTGACCCGACCATAGGAATCGGGACGATCGAGGATAACCCTCTCATTAACTTTTATCCAAGTTACAATCTCTTTTTTCAGCATGGCGAACACTTTTCCTGGGATCTCGATCAATATATAAACTATTTTTAACTTTCACATTTTATTATTTTCTATGTTAATTTTTTGGATCCAAATTTTCAAAAATAAAAAAACATAACTACAATAAAATAGCAATGCATTTTTTTGTCAACAGTTTGATCGGATCGATAAAACTTGATCGAAAATTCAACATCTAAAATCTTAAATGTTATTGCATGGAGTAATATGATTCTGTAGACTTGAACACCAACAGAAACAGCAAACATGCATATTTAACTACTTCAGCAAAAATATTTTCTAGGATACATTATACTCTGTACCGTGAAAATTTGATTATTGGTTATATTCCATATATCTAGATTCTATAGTAGACTAGTAGTCCATTATTCTTACGAATATATCCAACATTATGTACATGTAGTATATCCAAAACTAAATGTAGCTGCGAAATAAATCATCCACGCAGCGCCACACATATAAAAACCAAAGCTCTCGAATCGCATATGATGAAGCTATTGAATGTTTATTAAATTGGTTTTGTTTGCATGCACACAAGAATTTTCTGGTCACAAGTCCAATTATAATTGCTCACTTATTGCTCTTAGCTTTTGACTACTACTATTAATTTAACCATTTGTGGACCATAGAATATACACAAATTGGGGAACAACGTTTTCGTTATCCTTTGTTTTATTTATTTATCGCTATCCACACAATATAAAATATATTCTCGTATATTCCAAATTATTTTGGAACGAAATAAATTGTGCGGTAGTCTATCACTCTGTCCTAAGATCGATAACGAAAGATCACAAAACCTTTTTCTATGTAATTTTTAAAACAAAAGCTACAAACTATATGAATAGTTTAAACAATAGATTCCATTTTTTCAGAAAATAAATTGTTTAAATCGATACTTACTAAGAAATAAAAAGGTCTAATTCAATGAGTTATGTTCACTCCAAGTGATGTTATTTGGAATTATAAAAAAAATTGAGTTATGATTCGAATTTTATCTATAATAAATAATAATAAATTGTAGGAACGAGTACAAAAATCAAGCTTTATTTGTTTGCCGAATCTTCAGTAGACTAGTGGTTAGAGCATCTGTAGTGGGAATTTTTCAATGAGTCTCTCACTATTAAAATAAATAAATAAATAGTTTTAAATTGAAAATGGTGAGAAAATGAGAA
This sequence comes from Lepidium didymum, assembly GCA_963920545.1. Classification (NCBI taxonomy): domain Eukaryota; kingdom Viridiplantae; phylum Streptophyta; class Magnoliopsida; order Brassicales; family Brassicaceae; genus Lepidium; species Lepidium didymum. The sequence continues at coordinate 2,582,360 of OY986996.1, read as the reverse complement.
CATTTGAGAACCCTTAATAATCTTTCTCATATGACATATGTCACTTTATAAGTGGCTCAAAATTATATTATAATAACTTTAATTTCTTATAATTTAAATTGATTAATATCAATTATGTATTATTATTTTTTACTTTTTATATTTTTATAAATTATAAAATAAAATTATCTATCCAATAAGATTCATTATGCATAATTTTTAATTATATATTAATATTTTATTTGGATAAACAAATTTAAATTAATAGAATAATATTAAATTGTTATTTTAGTTAAAAAATTATGGGATTTTTTAAAGATCTGAAACTATATTGTAAAAATAAGATATTAAGATTTCGAATTTTTTCAAATTTATTAATATTATATTATTAAGAGATTTAGTGAGAGATTTAACGGCTCTCAAAATTATTATAAAACTTTTAAACTAAACCAAATTAAAAAATTATTAATATTATATTGATAATAAACTCAATTGGTCTATCACCATTGGAGATGGTCTTAGTCCATTATGCCGCAGGTTGGAAGTTCGACTCTCTAGTGTGAAGTTAAAAGTAAGAAAAAGGAAAACTTTATTTTATTAAATATATAATTCCGAAAAGACATTTAAATTGATTATTTTAAAAAAGCTGGAGTCTCCTGCAAATCAAACACTCATTGATCTGACTAAGAGAATCTCTTATTGGTAGATTACATATACATCATATATAGTACCCTAGAAATGTTGAACCTTTTATTGATTACTCGACGGATCTCTAGTCAACTCTAGTCCAGTAAGCAATTAACCGATCCGATAATCTGGAAGTCTATGTCGTCGTAATCTTGGTTCGTGTCATAATCAAAATCAGGTTGGTCAACGAGATAATTAGACCAACCGTTTATGTTTTGCATTATATCGACTTCATCAACGCTTGTTGATGAGACATCAGACATAAGCAGATCTTGATAATAACCTCCGTTAATCTTATCGGTTTCTTCACCTTCATTGTTACTAAATTGCTCAACAAACTGCGAGAAATCGTAAGGATCAGTGTTCATACCGATCTGATCATTAGGTAATATGTACTCTGATGATTGAGAGAATGGATTAAATTCATCCATCTGCAGATGACTAGTTTCAGAGAAGTTATCATTGAGACATGGTGTAGAGTTGATCAAAGTTCCTTCCATGGAAGCTGATAAGATCTTTCCCATTGAAGCAGCCCTAGTTGCAACTTTGTTTAGCAGTTTTGATGTAGAACTTGATCTCTTAAAACAACGTTTCTTAATTGGTGACTCATCCGTACTGCTGCTTATCTCCGGTAGAGGAAGAGACTTTGGAGACATTGAATCTGATTGTGATTTCTCATCATCATCTTGGAAATCAGAATTCTTAGAGGAGAGTGGCTTGTGAGTCTCGGGATCGATTCCTTGATCGATAAGTCGTTTTTTGAGATGTGTGTTCCAGTAGTTTTTGATCTCATTATCTGTTCTTTTAGGCAAATGTCTTGCTATGACTGACCACCTAGTAATTAATTAAGGATACATCAAAAATTCAGTACTTTAATCATGATGTCTTAATTAAGTAATTAATTAACACTTGTTTAATCATGTGATTTACTTGTTGCCACGAGAAGCATGAAGCATGATGATGATCTGTTCCTCGTCATGGCTAAACTCTCCTCTCTTGATATCCGGTTTCAAATAGTTTGCCCATCTCAATCTGCAACTCTTTCCACATCTCTTAAGTCCTAAACAGTACCATTTTTCATAAAAACATCAATTAATCACAATATATATATATATATATGCTAATCATTTCCATTTGGCTACCGGATGTCTAAATCCGGACCGTGCCTAGTTCTTGGGAGGTTTGTTTGAATTTCGGCCCAAATTCTTATTCGGTTAACAGAAAAAACATATATATATAATTAAAGAGTTATGTAAATATACAATAAAACTTCTTTAAAGTAGTACATTATAGATTAATACAATTCTTTGATTTCATATTAAATTTTTGGTTTATTTAGTATATCTATAAGTTGATAATTACTATACTATAAATTTAAGAAAAATATTCTCGACTCTATAGAAGTTTAACTGTATATACCGGCTTTTTGAGGAATGTCTCGCCAGCCACCTTCACCATGTTCATGAATGTAAGAAATGAGTTTCTTATCTTCTTCAGTGGTCCAAGCTCCTTTCTTAAGTCCTTCTCCCACACAACATGGTTTTCGTGACATCTTTATTTCTGATATTGATTTATAGATATATAGTTGAAGAAGATGAAGAAGAAGAGAACAAATTATACAAATACAGAAGAAATGTCGTCGAATTTAAATCAAGAGATCAATAGATCTGTTGATGAGAACTCTGATGCATCTGAATATGAAATTGACTGAGAAGCTTTGGTAGAGTGAATAAATATTTGTTCTCATTGTTAAAAAACGATAGCTAAATGAAGAAGACGATATATTGAAGGTCTAAGACATTGGGAGTAGTTTAAAAGATAATGAAATATAGATATTGCAAGCTACTACTCCAATCATGCATTATTTTTTATATATGTCTAATGAGAATATAAAAATATAAAATTTTATATAGGCCATAGAACACACGTGCCACCAAACATAAAATCACCACATAAATTATAATCAAATAATTTTTTAAAAAGAAATAAAGATTTCACCTCATCAACTACTATACTTTTTTCCCGTTATAATCAAATATTATACTTTTATAAAAGTAAAAATTTAGAGTGTAATGAAAGTATTTATTATATTTTATATATATATATATATATATGTAAATAAAAACAAAAAGATAGTGTTATATTAGAATTATATTATAATCATTATGTAGCATGTTATTGAATTTAACTTTTAATTTAATGATTAATTATAAACTAGTCTAGGATTCATGTTTTAGCATTTAAAAAACAAAAAAAATTAATATGCGTTAAATGTACTCCTCAGATAATAGTTAATACAGAGATTAGTCAAATATCTAATAAGTGTATTTTGATTAGTTATAACAATTTTGAATTTTACACAAGAAAATCCCAATAATTCTAAAAACGAATGCTCACAGTTTTGATTTTCATTTGAGAATATACATTCCAGAATATCTGTTTATCCAAATTTGACTTGCTAGAAATTAAAATTTAGTTCAATGAACACTTATTACAAAAATTTTAAAATAATTTCGAAAATTTATTTAATATTTAAATTTAATATCATTTCGCCAATAAAAAGATACTGTAAGTTTTTTAATAATTTTAAAATAAAACACATTAAAAAATTTTACAAAACATCTTATCAGTAAAACAAAACAAAAATATTTAAAAGATCTAATAAAATGAAATAAAGAAAAATGCCTAAAACATCTACTCCTCTCAGATCTCACATATGACTTGGCTTTCTCTATAATTTCTTCCAATTATAATTCTTTTTCTTTTTTTGGCTCCCAATTATAATTCTATTTAGGTATGCCTCTTCGGTACTTGCAGGGCTAACTCCAAAGAAGAAATACAAATATGCTACAGAAAAGATGAGACGGATCAATCACAACCAATTTCTAATATAAATTATACTTTTTTTTAATGTATATATTACTGAAGTGGAACTATAGAAATGGAGAGTAAATCATGAACCTCTAAAAACAGGAAAAAAGTAATTGGTAATAGTATGTGAACCTCTAAAATGACTCAATTATTCCCAAATAATAATAATAATTATTATTATTATTATAATATATAAGTAAACTAGGTACTCCTACTTAAATATGTTTATAATAATAAATAAATAAAGTATTTGCATGGTATTGGTTAATACTTAATAGTAGTACATAACTACATATTTTGTGTTAAATCAAATAAGTATAGAAAAAGATCACAAACACAATTTGTTTACTACAATTTCATTCTTCCTATTAGACTGCCTAGACTCGATTATTATTTTGTCAAGACTTACTTTTTCTTACTGTTTTATTGTTTTCTCTTATACTTATCAACGTAAACAAATAAATACTTTAAACAATGTTGCCAGAAAAATTATATTCCAAACAATCAAAATATAATTAAAAAAACTGTTGTTTATTGGTTACTAAAGAAAACTTTATTTAAAGTACTACTGAAATCTCTAAATTAAAATACTATTATTTTAATACTCATGATCCTCGAATAATAATAGTATTAAATAAAAGGTTATAAAATAAAATGAAATATTTATATTTATATGGGAAACATCGTTGGGGTCCCAACTGGGTCGGTGTCGATTAACCGATTCTTCAAAACAGAGAAATTAACAGTAACACTTTTTTGTTGGTGAATATTAATAGTAACACTTCGATAGACTGCCCAAATACATATCCATCATTGTTTTAAAAAAAAAAATTAAATAATTATCCATGTGGTACACGAGATAAAATTATATATATTTTAATTATATAGTATTTTTTATTTTAAATATAATTAATATATATATATATATATATTTTTTGAATGAACAACATCTAAATTTACAAAATGATTTTCTATTTTTTTTGGATTTTTTATGCTAATATTATTTATTTTTATATTTTTTATTTTATAGTATATGATTTTATTATTTGATTGTTTTCTTTAGTCTTTAATTATTTTAATTATTTTGAGTAGTTTTCTTATTTGCTAGGTTCATTATATGGCATTGTATTTATTTGTTAATCTTTCTGATGTTATTATGGTCTTTTATATTTTATATTGTTTTCATGTATAATTAATATAATAAAAAAGTTTATGAGGACAAAATAATGCTTACTAAATTTATTTATTGTATACATATAATCTTTTTTATATGTGTTAAACGTAATTAATATCGGCTCATTAGTAGATATTATAAATTTATAAAATAAAATCAGTTTATATTAAATTTTAAATAGAATTGGATACATTTGTAGTAATTTATATTTAATATTTATATGTGATGTTTCTTTAATTTTTATTTATTTCAGAGTTTGATTTGTATATAAAAATCTATTCATTTTATATAAATTTAATAAACTAAAAATCAGTTTATAATGATAACCCGCGTTGTACATGAAATATATTTTTTAATATTTGTTTATTAAGATTTTGATGCATTATAATGTTTGTATATAATTTATGTGTTTAGAACTATGTTCATTAAATTTGTAGACCCTTGTTCATTTAGGTTTTTAGATCCGTGTTTATTTAGGTTTTTTGACCCTTGTTTATTTAATTTTTAAGATCTACGTTCATTTAGGTTTTCAGACGCGTATTCATTTTGGTTTTTAGACACATATTAATTAGATTTTAAGACATGTGTTCATTTACAATTAAAACCCGTTATCATTAAATATTGTTATTATTTTATGTATATTATAAGTTATTTCTTATTAATTTAAATATAAAAATATATTATACTTTAAAATATAAATGAATTATTTCGAAAAAGATGACGATTTTTTTCTACCAAACACACAAACTAATCACATACACATACTTATTTTTGTTGTCAATAAATAAATAATTCTAAAAAAAATTGTACTTATTGTATATTAATATAATAAATTTGGAAATTTCGTCGTATATTAAGTACAAATAAAATTCGTATTTCAAGTAATATCATGAGATAATAAAAATATAAAATAAATATCATAAATAAATATAAATATGTATCTTCACATATAACAAAATAAAGTTATATTCATATATATATATATATTTTCCTAGTTATTTACACCCCATGAATTTACTAATTCACCAATACTAAAAGCGTCCAATACTTCCATTTAAATTTATTGGAAATATCTGAAAAAAAGTTATGTTAATAGTAAGAACAATTTCGGAATTATTTTTAAAAAAAATACATAATAAACATTAATCTATATTGTTATGAACTGAACATAGTATTAGCAAAATATTACACTAATAAAAAATAAGTATGAAAGTATGATAACAATTGTTATGTATATGTTATATATATATTAAACCATCACATAGGTAATTAGGTTGAGTGCTTGCTTCTTTCATAAGCAAGATTTATGATAATTATTACGAATATTTAAATTTTCTTTTTCAACTAAATTTCATGCGTTAGTATGGTATGTTATTATAAAAAATACATCTAGAATATTACTTATAGATTATTATATTTTTTTAGATTAGGCAAAAATAGTTCAAATATATCTGTATGCACATAAAGATAAGTTTTACACTAATTTATCTGTATAATTTATTTTTAATATGATATAAGCAGTAATATTTGTCTTCTGATGTATAGGAGTTGTTTTACCAATCTAGTGGTTGATTCATTTGATTTACAACATGAAGATTTGTTCTATTGCAAACCACAGGTGCTACATTGTAATCTATTATAATCTAAGCTTTGTTTCTAATCAGTGATAATATAGATGCATATCTTCTATATATAAAAAATAAATGTAAATGTAAAAAATGTAAATGACGGCATTAACTAATTTCAATGATAAAAATTGCAAATACTAAAAACTTGTATTGTTCGTAAGCTAAAACAATAGGGATTTTAAGTAATTTGAGCTCATCGTTGTATGTATAAAAGACTGGTAAGACAAATAAATTACTTGGAAACAATCCAAATATCATATAACCGAAACTTTTAGCATATCACCTGCATATCTACATAAGTATAAGAACAATTAATTTCGTTATATATATATATATATATTAATTTTTGAACCTATTTAAAAATGTAATGGTATAAAATTTTATGAATACCTTAGATTAAAAATGATGTTATCATTATTGACGAGACTCTTCACTATATTATGTTTCCTGTAACAGATGCTGATATGATTACAACTACTCAGTAAGTATATGACGTTAATTATATAGAAAAGGTTAAGAGAGGAAAAGAACAATGTCATATACTATACCGTAAATTCTTCCAAGATTAATTCATAATTTATCAATACTATCATATAAATAGAAATACAATTTTGTATATGAGACCGAGTGATAAAATAACAAAATAATAATAACAAATATATCATGGAATGAACAATGAGTACATAACTAACCTTTACATATTCTGAAAAACTTCTTTGTATACGACATTCGTTGTCAATAGTTGAATTGATTTCAGAATTCTACGCAAAAATCTAATTTATATAGAGTATGAGTAATGAACGGAGTAGTTATTAGTTCTTAATTACTTTCTTTTCGTAAATTAGACATATAAATAATGGGTAATCTTTTCATTAAAACATATGATTTTGTAATCAAATATGATTTTTATAGTAAGATTTCTGAAATTTCTCAATTAATTATTTGATTGATTGATTTGGTTTAATGAAAATCTTTGTAATAAATTTGTGTAATATGATTTTCCAAATTTATCAATTAATTATTTGATTGATTAATTTCGTTTATTAAGAAAACATAGTAATATTTCATAATATTTTACAATCGAATAGGTTTAATGAGTATTAATATTCCGTAATAAATTTTTCATAAATGAATATGATTTTTTATAGTAAGATTTTCGAAGATTATCTATTAATTTTTTGATTGATTGATTTCGTTTATTAAGGAAACACAGCAATAATTCGTAATATTCTACAATTGAATAGGTTTAATGAACATTTATAGTAAGATTTTTGTAATTGAATTTAATACGATTATTAAATAAATATATTATATTATATACAAAAAAATTGAGATAGGCCCTGTTCGTTTCGTGGTCGCTAGCGATCGCGACCAGCGACTGCGATCAGCAACCGCGATCAGATTTTTGGTTTGTTGTTCGTTTGTCAGTCGCTACGACCAGTTGATGTGTTGTTCATTTCACAGTCGCAGCGACCAGCGACTACTTTTAAAATTTATTTTATAAAATTTATTACAAAATTTATATATATTCATAAAATATTAAAAAATATACATATATTAAATAATAAAATACTATTATTTATTTATAATAAAATTCAGAATTTTATAAAAAATAAAATAAAAAATATTATCACATTTATTATGTATTAGAAATATATTTATATAAAATTAAAATTTAACTTTTTTCAATATTTATAATTTATTTTATTCTATATGAATATATGAATTTCAATTATTATACTTATATATTTTTATTTTTATTAGGTTAATTTAAATTTTGTCAAATGTTTTATTTATTTTTTAATTAATTAATTTTTTGGTCGCTGGTCGCTGCGACTGATCGCAGCGACTGGTCGCTAAATTTTTTAGCAACTTAAAATTTGAGTCGCTGGTCGCTAGCGACTGGTCGCTGCGACCGGTCGCTGAACTAGCAACCACGAAACGAACAACTTTTGATCGCGGTCGCTGGTCGTAATCGCTGGCGACTGCCAAACGAACAGGGATATAATTTTCCCAAAATATTCTCATTCAATGTAGTTAATTTTATTACAATTAAAAATCATTCACACGCAATCTCACATCTGCTTTACTTCAAATCAGTTGTTTTATTACTACAACGGTTTCGAGGGTAGTTGTGTGACTTCTGTCCATCCCACATATAGTAATTATCTAATTTATATGTATGATATTGCTTTTTTTTTAATAATTGAATTTACATATTCATAACCTAATATTCATAACCTAAAATAGATATTCTAAAATTTCTTTTTAATCTACTATTAGGATTATACTTACACTATAGCGTAAGATTTTTGATTGTTTTTTTTGACAAAAACTAATAATATAACTCTGTATTAATAATTTTATGTACATATTTAATTTTGTATTTGAGAATAGCAATAAAAATAAAATTTAGTGAGAAAATATAGGAAGTTGTTGATTTTTTTGTTTTATGTATTTGGAGTAATATTATTTTGTCAATGATGGAAAATTGTTGATTTTTAAAATCAATGATCAAGATTTAAAACAGCTAAAATATTAAAACTTATGTTTCAGATCCAACCAGACTAACTTTATCTTATATTTTTTGACTATTATACCTTTATTTATAGTGAATGTTTTTCTTTGATTTTTTTCCAATGACATCAATTGTAAATAACACATCAACTAATGTTCTAATTATAAATGTACCTCTTTTCAATATGTATGATTATAAATAAAAATCATATTTGTGATACATACAATAAATTAGGTTTGGGCGTAACTCCCAAAATCTGAACTGAAACTGACCCAAAATTTAGGGTATCGGATAGTACCTTGAACCGAAAAAAATATATGATAGGTCTTCTTTGTTTATACTTGCTGGTATCAGCTAATACCCAAAATCGAACCAATTCCGAATAATCTGAATAGATGTAAACATATCGGATGGTACCTAGACTAAACCTGAATCCGAATCGATATATATACAGATTCTAAATGGATTTAAAAATTGCATACCTAAAATATCTGAACTCAAATGAAGTTTATTAGTATTGATTCCAATTTTATTTTTTGAAACAAATAGTAATTAAAGCCAAAAAAAAAATTTGGGCATATATATCTTTTCAATCTTCAAAGGAAAATTGAAATAAATAAATAAATAAAGTGTATTTGGATTTTTTATGGTGTAAAGTTTATTAAATTTAATTTAATTTTCAGGATCTAAGAATAAACAAAAAAAATTTAAGATTAAAACTTACAATTCTATTCAAATCATAGATTAATTTTATCATATACTAAATAACACATCAACTCAAGTATAAAACGAAGTGTTTTTCTCTTTAATATATAAGATATATAGTAGGGAGGATTGAATCTTTTATGTCAAGTTATTAGTTTTATCATTATAATTACCAGACTAAAAAGAATTCAGCGTATAATATTGCTTTTTTGATTTAAAATACAAGCATTTTTAAATAAATGTCACTATAAACTACTTTAATAGACATAAGCGATAGACATGGGCGTGAATTCAGATGGATTATGTCTGTATTTCTCCCCATTTGTTTGCTGGCGTAAAATATGGACATAGACATGAACATAGTTATGAACATAAACATGAATGCAGATATGGTTATGGACATAAACGATGTTCGGGAATAATCATATTTAAACACGTAGATGTTGACAAAAGACAGAGACATTGAATAAATGTAGAGATAATTTTATACATGGACATGGACATGTCTTTAATGAATATGGACATGGACATGTCTAAAATGGACATGGACACTGATATAGTCGAATGAATCAATGACATATACCAAATGAGAAATTGTGTTTGGCGATGGACATGAACATAAACGATAGATATGGACTTGAACGATGGACATGGACATTGAAGAGATATATAGATAATTTTATATATGGATATAGGCATAAACATAGAAATATGTTCATACTCGCCTTCTTATAGTACAACATATGAATAATTTTAAGACATAAGAGACATGAAAATTTCATTGGACGTCATTGTCATGGACATGAACATAAATTGGAGAAACGTAATTTATAGACATAAATTGATTTATTCAATATGACATTTGAGCACATAAAAACTTGGTCGAAAAACAAAAATAAAGAAACAATACTAGAAAAGAAAAACAACAATGGAGAAAGAAGACTAGAGAAGAGAGAACAAAAATGAATAATGGAGAAGAAAGAAAGAAGAATGAATAACATAGCAGAAAGAAAAAAAGAAAGAAAAATGTAGAAAAGAAGAGAAAAACTAATGCTATTTTGTTTATGTGTCGCTATTTCATTGGTTCCGCCCTTTTTTAATGGCATATTTCCTATGTGTCATAGTTAACGCCCACATTAGTCTAAGAAAATATCTAAATAATGATTAAATTAAGTTAAAAAATGAAGGGAACATTTCTTATCGAAAAGAATAAAGCATGAGACGAAATTGAAGTTGTTGTCAAGGGGACCTACCAAATAGAGCACTATGTCTCAAACCATTATCTATCAAACACTAACGACGTCGTTTGCTACTATTGCTGTGGCCCAAACTGTCTTATTGCTCTCCAATCCTTCTATTTTGGAAACAATGAAACCGCATAAATAGACAATATTATTTCAAAACAGGTGATGTCGTAGTGGTTATTTTACAAATTTTTAGGCAATCAGGATTAGATTTTTTTTTTCGATATAAGGAGAATAAAAAAAGATATTTTAAGATATGAATTTTGGTTATGAATCGGACCTTATTGATATTAATTATTGTTTGAAGAAAAAGAGTGAGATTCACAAAAAAAATTTATTTACAAAATAATTTTTTTTTCCTTTTACCTATAATAAATTTTCTATAAACTCAAAGTGATGCTGGAGCTTTAGATCAATTTACAATATAAATTTTACTTATTATTCTTTTTCTTTTTTTTTATTAATCCACCTTCATCAAGTCGATCCAAATGATCCCATGTTAGGTTCTATTTAAGAAAATACTGACATTTGTTATGTGTTTTTTTTCCTTTCGATTTTCACGTTTGTTATGTGTTAGATAATATAAATAAGACACAAGAAGACAATCCTGATTTACTTTTTAGATATGGGCAGGTAATGTTGATATTAAAGAATTGTAAATCGTGAGGTTCATTAATTATTAATACTAATGATATATTGGTTCAAAAATATAAGAAATCACCCTATAGTGGATATTATTATAATTAACTGACCGACATAAATAAATGAATATGAATTAATGATTTTTTGTAGAATATTTGTCGCTTAGGTTGTCTTTATAAATGCAAGTCGAAAAATACTGTGGCATGATTGGGACATATAAAACGTGAACTCAACTGAGAGACGAGGGATCGCTCAATTTTATTTTGCATTATTATATGTTAATTAAAATATGACAACCACATGAATTATTATCATAATAGGGTATCAATAACACTTTGCATGGCTTTAAACGGATCCATTATGAATCCGAGGTAGTCATAAACAAATTAAATTAACAATCTAGGAAATACTTAATTAGCCCATTGATTAAGTGATGAAATACTTAATTAGCCCATTGATTAAGTGATAAATTTCAGGATATGTCATTAGTAAAATGTCTCTTACCAAATATTGCATCCGTAAATGTGATGTTTTAGAAAAAAAAATTGTATCAAATTATTTGATATTTTTAATTTTTAATGTAAAATTAATTATATTTTTATTTATTTTGACTATTTATATTTTACATATTAATTTTTAATTGGTTGAATGATTATTAAATATATTGAAAATAATAATTTTACTTGGAAAAATTAATAATTAAATATATTTTTTATGTGTAAAAATTTTAAACATCATCTATTATGAAATACATGGAGTAATAAAGAACGAAGATGTTTGAAACAGAAAACTAGTTAGGAATTGGTGAGATGATAAATACAAGAAATTTTATTATTGTTTTGACCATGATTTGCGTTATTTATTTAGCCAAAATAATGTGAGTTAGTTTACAAAAAATAAAATTAAAAGATAATATTAGTCTTGAACTAAAAAAGGTATTATATTAATATCTTGCATATATAAGAACTGTCTATTTGGTAGATGGTCCCGGTAATAATGATTCTGACATTATGAATGTTTTTGGTTGGAATACTAATATGAAATTAGAAAGATATATAGAAAATAAAGTAAACATACAAAGTGGAAAAATGATGAAAAGTAAGGCTAAGGGAGAAAGAAAACAATGACATGGTCATTGACATACACTCGTATAATTGTTACATGATTTTACTAAATAATAAAATCATTTCAAATCTCTCATTTTTGAGGAATTAAAATATACTTTGCTCACAATAGAACATTGTTTTACTAACTATTTAAGAAAAATTGCCGAGAACAAATGTGCCGATAATAATATTTTTTGTATAAAATTTCAGATATTAATATTTTGAATGTCTTCTTTATTGTAAAATGGTGGGACAAAAAATTATCAGGTCAGCTGAGAATATTAAAGAAAAAAGACTATTTAAACAAAACTTACATACAAGTATAGTTTGCTAATTGTCGACTCATGATTTCCTCTATAGTGGAGTTATTGTTTTTATTTAGGTTTGAGTTGTTGATATTTGCTAATATATGGTCGGTGTGTCTGTTACTAGTAATTGTGTTTGATATAATGAAAAATAATACACCTTTTTGGTAAAGTATAATGATAATACATTTTATAATTTTATTAATTAAATAATTGATAGTAATTGAAGGTATAGAATATATTGAAATTAAAAACGCTCTAGACACAGTTTACAAGATTTCAAAATAGTAACTCTCTTTCCTTCCTCATTTCTACTTTGGGTATGGAACCTTCATCAAATTTTTTAACCTAATGGTGTGGTGAGGAAAAAGCACCCTTTTTAGGTAATTTTTGGGCTAAAACACATAGCATGAATCCTCTCTTTTCCGATCCGGAAATGGTTGGTGAAGGTCGAAAGTTGCAGTCCTGAAGGTGATTCTCTGAATCGATTCTTGCTCTGTCCCGATTTCACAAGAAATCATAGCTTCCAATCCATGTGTTTCACTTGTGACAAGACATTCAGAATCACTTTATGCTTCAAGATCATCACTAGTTTTTGCTATATAAATTAAGACATCTCTTATTTTTGGAGCTTGGAATCTTTCCACCATATCTTCAAATACTTTCCATCGCTTAGTTGAAGATAAAAAATACGATAAATATGTTATAATCCCAAAAAAGATATCACCTTTGTAGAAGTCTTCACCATATCACATAACGCAAGGTTAAGACTATGGTATCCACATGGCGTATATAATGCACGTGGATTGATATCAAAAAAATTTTTGTACTCCTTTATGTTTTCCCTTCATATTTGATCCGTTATCATACTCTTGTCCTCTGACATCATCTATATTTAAATCAAGAGCAGCCAACATATCTTGAATCTCTTGAAAAAGTCCTTCTCCACATATGTCATCAACTTTCAAAAATGTCAAAAAGAATTCTTTTACTTTTGTTGTATTTGCTGAAATATCAACACATCGAATGATGAGAGTCATTTTTTCATGATGACTAACATCTAGAGTAAGGATGATCAAGAAGTACTTAGCCAACTTAATCTTCTTGGTGATCATAATTTTGATCTCATTACCTAATATTGTTATCACCTCATTTTGAATTTTGTTGCTAAGATAATGATAATGAGATTCACCATCTTCAAAACGTCTAAGATGTTATCTCATAATTGGGTCCCAATCAGCAATCATCTCAACAAAACTTAAGAAATTTCCATTACCGTCTTCTCCAATCTTCTTGTTACTTCCACGAAAAGCTAAATTTTGTTTAGCAAGAGTTTTTACCAATGAAAAAATTCTTAGCAATACATCTTTCCGATGACCCCTCTCTTTATTAAGCTCATCTTGCACATGCTTATCAATGGTTTGTTTCTTTGTAGCCTTAGATCTAGCTCCATCCATTGACTCATGCCCAACACATGACCATGACTTGCTTCATGTGTTTTAAGTCGTTCCAAAATGAGTTTCCAATCCTTTGATCCAGTAGAGGCTAATTGACTAGGAAAATTTTCTTTACCCGATTAACTTACATCAAAAACAAAATTTTTTGTTTAAGGTATTTGAAAACACAAGCCAATGCATGTCTTGTTTCTCTCCATTACTGAGTTCTCTGGTATAATATGAGTGACTAAAATGTCTACCTCCAATTTTATCTATAGGAAAGTGTTATAGTCGATACCTTGTCTTGGACCATGTCTTTTTTTAACCATTAAATATATCCATTGCTAATCGATTTTCTCCCATTTTGCAGGATCAAAAATATCAGAAACTCTTTGAGTCTGCTCAAAATCATCACATGCTTCTACATGCTCATTTTCTTGCTTTCACATTCTCATCCTCTTCCATATTCAAATTATCACCATCTACCTCATTCATATATTCAGATTCAGCCACATTATCATCAGACTCACCATCAATAGAAGTATTAAAATGTTCACCGACAGTCTTAGGTTTTTTTAGAAACTTTAAGCATACAACCTTGCTGAGTTGTTAAGAAATTCTCCTCTTCTTTTGTTTTTTTCTTTTTTCCCCATCATAGAACATGCTTTCTTGTTGGTATCGGAGGCATTCCTGAAATTTATTAGAAAATTAAATACATATCAGACTTCACCAAATTAAATTTGAAACGCAATTAAACGTTTTAAAAAAAAAAAATTATGGTCAAACTTACTTTAATGAAACGTAGAACGCTAAAAAAATGCTTGGAGTTTGGGTTCGATTTATAGTTTGGGTAATTAAATCGAAGACTAAGTTTTTGTGTTTTGGTTGAAGACTCTTACAATCTCTATTAAAGGATTTAAGAAAAAAAAAATTGTAAGCACTTGAAAAGGAAAATTGAAAATAATGGAACATGGAATTTAAGTTGATAAAAACATGATATGATAATTAACTGTTTATTTTTAATTCAAATTGTCTGGATTAATTAATTGAACCCACATGTTAATTAAATGAAATTACAATTGTGTTAAACACATTCAATAGTGGCCTTTAGTTTTGAGATCTAGATGTTTTTTTCCCAAATTCATTACTAATAAATAGAGTCGACGCTCAAAACATGGGATACAAAAGCTATAGTCGAAGCTCAAAATGACTCCAAGAGTGAAACCAGATAACCAAACTACATGAGCACAAACAATGAAACAAAAACCACTACATAAATAATTAGGAAGACAATCCATCTTATCTAAAGGATCAGGAAAGGAGAAACAGAAACCATTAGAAGCTTTTCGAGACTTTCCGAGATGAATGGCCAGACACTTTAGACAATTGACTGAATAAAAACAAATCCTTAGAAAAAGCAAAGTCACCAGCAGGCAGAATTGTAGCTGATGGGGAGTCCTCCTATAGGAATTTAGGCACCTTGACAATGAAGAACAAAGTTATAAACTCGGGAAGAAAATCACTATCTTCCGACGATGGCGTTGACGATTACGATTTGTTGACGCCGTAGAAGAAACCATTTGATAAATCAGATCTCGATCAAGTCTTGGTTGTGCAAACAAGGAGCTATACATATTCCAATCCGGTATATACTGAATCCAAAAAGGATCAGTAATAAATCGATCCGAAGAATAATATCAATTGCTTAACCTAGGAAAAGTAATTAAACAGAGTGAAACCAAAATATATCGAACCACCACAAATTGGATCCAACCCATTAGCTTCAGGAACCAAGCACCGATTTAGGAGAAGAGACATAAGCAATAGCCTCTGGGTAAAGCTTCAAAGACCCAAAATAGTTAAGATGATAGATTGAAATGAAGAAAATACAAAAAAAAAAAAAAAATGGAAAAAGAGTAGATCATTGTCTTGCATGCACCAGATTCTGATGAGAGAACATAGATCCAGGTCAAGAAATTACAAAGAGGAACATCAAAGATGGAGATTGTGGATTATCAATATTTTCTTATTGTTGTATCAATTAAAATAGTAGTTGATTGAATAAAGCTCTCTTTTGGTGTCCAATAATCTATAAATATTTAGAACATAACACACGAATGTTCTCTATGGCTGGTGTATGTTCAGTTTAGATCTAAGGTCGCAGTAGTAGAGGTCAAACAAGAGCCTAAAAAAAATATTTTAATTTTCAGTTGTATCAAAATGGGGATGTAGCTCAGATGGTAGAGCGCTCGCTTAGCATGCGAGAGGTACGGGGATCGATACCCCGCATCTCCATTTTTACTCGCTTTTCCGATTTTTTTTCTTTTTGAAAGTAAAGAAAGAAAAAATTACTCTCTTTTCAAAGGGATAGTGAAGTGAAACTGTGATCTGTCTGTGGCTATGGATTTCTAATTTATAAACTGAGAATGGATAAAAAGCAAAATTACAACAATTGCTACATTGTTCAATGTAAAGAAAGATAAACCTAAGAAACTTTCAAAAAGAGTTGCAGAGTGTGGCAGAGAGAGTTAGGTGATAAAACTTTCATGTTTTCTTGAAAATCTTTCCTCCTTTTGCCCCAATTCCAGTCCCTGTAAGACTTGAAGAGAGATGTAATCTAGTGTCTGGTCTCCACTGCAACTCTGCTAAGGTTGAGAACAGAGTTGACAGTGACGGTGAGACTTCTGAATCTTTTATGTTTTTGCACGAAACCACTTTCAGATGCTCCAGCTCATGCCAATGTAGAATCACGGATTCTAGACCTGATGTTGTTAACAATGAGCATCCTTCTAGATATAGAAGTTTCCCTCTCCTGCAAACCCCCAACAAACGATGAAATTCGCAAAATGATTTTCAAACAAGAAGTTATTGACAAGATCTACGCGCCGAAATTGGCTAAAGGCTCTAACTTCAAAGATCATTGTTCGTAAAGATTCATATGGTCCTACAAAACCTGAATGCAGACCAGTTACTATGTTCACCATTATACAACCTCAAAAGCATAGAAAGGGAATATTTTAAAGTTTTTTCAGTACCTGAAGGCCATTGCCAGTCTGAAGATATCATTATCCAATCCCCAACAATCTTGGAAAACTATCTCTCTCGCTGCTTCACATATCTTAAACAAAGTCTTTATGGTTTTCTTATCTCTCAACTGACACTTCTCCAGGTGTAACCGCTCGAGAGCAGGACAACAACAACTTAAGAAGTCGCCTGAACCAACAGGTTCAGTATCGATCTTTTTACAAGACACAAGTTTCAGCGTCTTTAGATTCTCGCAATATTGAAGTCCTCCAGACCAACTGGACTCCATCTTATGATCACAAACAGTCAGTTCCTCGAGCATTTGGCAACATTGGCCGATTTCTTTAATCCCATCAAATCCTCCCTCGCATCCAACAAGCTCAAGCTTCACCAATCTCTTGCACCCTTGGGCCAATATCATCAAACCGATATCCGTAACTGAAGAGTTATACAAACCATCGACATTCCCAACTAATCTCAAGATCTGCAGGTTCTCAAACGCACCAATTCCAAGTAAAACACTATCTGAACACTTGTATAATTCGAGTTCTTGCAACCTCGAACACTGTTCAGCTACATCCAACAAGCCTACTTCACTAGCATTAGTCACTACGAGTTTCCGGAGATTGGAGCAACCACCTGCCAGGGCTTTTAGCCCTCTATCAACCATTTCAACAGACAACAAATTCTCTTCAAAAAAGCTCCAACTCTGGTAAGTTCCTACACCAACATTAAACGAAACTATCCTGTGATTAACTAAAATACCTGAATTTAGCGGCGAAATTAAACACCCACTGACCAAATCAACCGTATCGAGATTGGGGAACCTCGAAATTAGCCGACCAGACGCAAGAAATCCCCAATCCGATACCTTAAGAGACCGTACAAGACGACCATAGAGTTTGGACCATCTCTTGCAGACCAAGGAGAGATTCTCCCGGTGAGATATAGGTACTTTCTCGATGATTCTGAGGAGAATCAGGTCAGGTAAGAGAAGAGTATAATCTGAGAATAGGGTTTTGGATTTGGCAGTTGAAAGGGTCAAAGACTGAAACTTGGCGGCTAAATCAAGCGGCGGAGAAGACAATAGATGATGATGGTTAACCCAAAGTTCCGACCAGCTTGCTCGTCGCCTCTTCAATGGCGAAACTGGACTACTCTCCTTCTTCTTCACATACGACATACTTCACCCTCTCAGATTCTACCCCCTTCGTTCTTGAAGAGTTTTCTCGGAGAAAAGGTTTTTGGTTTTTCCCGAGAAAAAGCTTTTAACGGATTTCTGCAATTAAAATGGAAAGTTCTTCTGAAGGTTTGCAAAACTTACAATCACAGAGAAAAAAAAAACTGTATTTTTGGGGATTTTGGGTTACTTTTTTTTTTGTTTGTTTTTAATTTAGGTTTTTTTGCGTTGTTGTTGTCTCTCTCTGGATGAAAGATTCGGTCTCTTTTTGTTAGCTTTCGTTTTGAAAACTGTTTAGATTTTTTGAAGTGACGTTCAAACGGTCTCAATTGCACGGTAATGAGGAAAAATAAAACCTGTCACTATCATTCTTTTCATCCAAAATCTGAAGCCACTAGATCTTTACGATAACCATTAGATATTGACAAAAGAGAAACTTCAGTTTTTATACAAAAACTTCAGTTTCTCTCTTTCTCAGTGTTTATAATTCTTGTAAGCAAAATCATAAACGGATCCTAAACAGTACTTAAACCAAGGCAAACAAGGTTTCTTCAGTCTTCATGTTTATAATCCCTGAAACGTATAATTCTGTTGATGAACACCCTCTCACGCCGGTAGGACAAAAACACACACAAGATTTCAGACATGCGACTTTAAATGTAGGTTTTTTGAAGTGAACATTGTGGTTGCCACACAAGAGAGTACTCACATGACAAAGGCTGAGAGACAGAAGCAGAGGAAACCAATGGCGAAATGAAGTGGAAATGTAGCCCAGAAGTTTTTATGATTGAGAAACGTTTTCTCTGAGATGAAGGTAACTATGCCTGAAAGGATTAGAATTTGCCAACCTAGTGGAAAGCATTTCCGGAACGAGAATGAAGAAGTGCCCTGCACACAAAATTTGTAGTCTAATAACAACTTCCACAACGAAGAAAAAGGTGATTTTAGTTGAAGTATAATTAAATTAAGCATACCTGGAAGTAACCTTGGATGAATTGTCCTAAATACAGGATCCTTAGAATCACATCTATTTATTGAAAAAAGTTAAGAAGACAAAAAGACATAAACAAAAGCTGATTCTACTTGGAAGTGTCTAATATATGAGTGAAGGATACTCAAGGAATTTGCCATGATTAAACCCAGTGCTCCGGCAAATCTTACCAACAGAATATTTGATGTGATGGAAATCAATGAAAATACAAGCAGCTTGTCGTTTGAGCGCTTCAGATCATCCTCTGTGCCTACTGCATGTAAAAATGCTTCGGAGGTTCCTGACAATATAGTATTTACAAAGTAACAAGACTGAAATTTGCAACTAGTAACCGCAAATACAAGAAGCTTGACAAAACCATAAGCGCTAGTTAATCTTTAATATGATTACTAACCGCTCATGGCCAGGACGATGATGTAGAGACAATAAAATTGTAAGGCCAAGGAAGCTTCTCCATCACTCCATTTTTCACCATATAACAATCTGATGAAAGAGTACGAATAACTCGGGCCAAATGCCATAAATATCAGACCTAGAAATTCCCACGAAGTTCAAATATTCAGAAAATCACCAACGATTAGAGTAAAAAAAGTCTTATTTACACTAAGGAACAAAAACAGTTGGTGATCTGTAGTGCCAGTTTTAGAGACTCTGCAATAGGTAGTAATATACCTATCAATATCACAAGCTTCAAGGCCTCCGTCAAGCAAATTCCAAGTTTCTTTTTCTTTTGCTTATAATCACCTGCCAAAAGAGACGGAGAAATAGAAACCATATACAGTAATGAACAGTAAGAAGCTTGGGAGATAAATGTCTGAACTAATATTATGAAACATCAAAATACATACTAATTACACTAAACTCAGGAAGGAAATGAACCTGATGCGAACCTGGCAAAAGTAGTGTATGAACTTTCTTCAAAGGGAAGAAACACCATGCGTACAACCAAACTTCCTGGAAATAGAAATAAGAAACCATTATAAGCAACTTTAGTAGC
The DNA here is from genome assembly GCA_963920545.1 of Lepidium didymum. Lineage (NCBI taxonomy): Eukaryota > Viridiplantae > Streptophyta > Magnoliopsida > Brassicales > Brassicaceae > Lepidium > Lepidium didymum. The sequence continues at coordinate 2,561,873 of OY986996.1, read as the reverse complement.
CGTCTATAGTTTGCATAATGTCACCTATGGGACTTGCCTAATTTGTCGACGATCCCGTATACAGCCTGGTTATAAGGTGTATCTAACCATACGAGGACCAATTTTTCACCTTCTTGAAGGATCAACTTCCGAAAGGACTGGAAGGTAAATAGCATACACATGTTCGAGAGCTCCTTATCGAGATCTATGAAATTCCCAGGTCTGTGACAACTCAATAGTTGTTGGAGATTATTGGAAATAAATAAATTTATTAGATTATATAAAGAGTTAATAAAGATCAAATGATAGAGAACTCATACCTGAAAGGAAAGAGATCCGAACTTCTGTAAACACTAGAAATGAGAAAATAAGCCCAATACCCAAGAAACAATGAACCTCCATATGCAACTTGTGATAGTTCGAAGATTATCCCTTTTTCCTAAACATGTTGAAGACATCCAAGTTGGTTTCTATCATACTCGCTTTCTTTTGCCCAAAACAAATGGAATGGAACAAGAGCTGTACCATGTTAGTTTGCTTGACAATGAGAGAGCACAGAGTTATGCAGCGTGCAAATGTAGCAACGGTCTCAACAACAAGTCGCAACTTTAGACTCACCAATGTCTGAGAGAGGATATACAAAGGCTCCGCCATTAGTTCCAGTACACATGCAAATCCTGCCACCTTAAGTAGGTTAGTCCTTAATTCGACAAAAAAAAAAAAAAACTGAATATTCATATTGATATATATGCATCAAAAGCTAAACTTGGACTACTAACTTTATTACAAGGAAAGGATGAGAGGTATTAACAGAGAACTTGGAGAGAAAGGAAGTTGTAATGAGATGCAAAAAAAAAGGATAATGCAATAATTACCCCCACAAGTAAATGACTGCGAAACCAGAACTTTCAAATGCTAAGGCTGTAAGCAAAAGAAGTAAGAAAGAGGCACATAGTACGATAACAATGTACCGTTAATCAAGATAGCCTGTGCATATGTGTCGGAGTAACTAAGGTTCTGCAACCAGAACACAAAAATGCATGCTGCAATAGTGATGGCTATTCCGAGTGGAAATGTCACCCATGCTACTTTCAAAAGCTTAGTCACATCTCTCTGACCATTGCTGCAGCACGAAATTACAGAATATCACTGACCAGAAACTTAGTCATGAGTTAAGTATGTGAACAAGATCAGCGCAAACTGCTTTATGCATACCAGTTGATGTCAGCCCGCAAGCAAGCACGCCGGAATCCCTCCCGGCTGAGAAACAAGACACAAGTAACAAAAAGATGGAACTGAACAGCGTACAGCTGCATTGCAATGAAAAAAAGATAGATTAAGCTTAAAATATAAAAACCATTGAATTTCTGAAAGAATATAACGTCATCCACGTAGCTACTCAAGTAAAGGTCCAGTAAACTAAAGCACAGCTAAATCTTATAAGACGTTACTTCATGATTGTTTCCAAAGCCTGATCTCCCACACCAAAGATACTTTAGCAATTACAATCACATCTTAGATTCCTGAAACCCAACTGCACAAATTTGCTACTTGACAAGAGGAAACAAAACTCCTCTATACCTCAGTGACTGCATACAAATAGAACAACCAAAACAATCTTTTCCATCTAGTTATAAAGCACATACATTGGCATTCGGTGATTCGACTAGAATCTCAAAGAAGCTAGAAAACAACGATTCATTACCGCATAGTCTTGTTCAGTCAGATGCCTCACGATCCAGGAACTGAATACGAATGGGATGCCTCAGGATAGAAACTGGGTAGCTAGTTCCAGAATACTATAGAGAAGAAATGAAGAACCTTCATCAGAAGCAAAATGCAAAGAGAGATTCTCAAAAAAAGGAAAAAGAAAACACAGAATCAAAGGACGTACCTAGTAAATACTTGAACGTGCGCGAGAGATTAACGTTATCCACATTGCTGGCCATTTTTTGAGATGTTAAAATCCAGTCCTTCGCTGGGTCAACGAATATTCAATTGCAGTAATCCAATAAACTTTGATCAGAAAGGAGCATGCTTTTACAATTGACGAGTCAAAATATTAAGCTATATCTAATTAGCAGCTGATCACAAACACATACCGAACTCCACGTTGAGGTTCTCTGTCGAAGCTAGACAAGGACAGCTTGTTACAAAATTCCTAGTGAAATTCAGATAACATTCAACCTAATTAACCAATTCGATGATAAGAATCAAAAATCAAAGGCTAGACGTAGTTTCATAAGGGAATTGATGCATAGAGAATTAGCAGAAATCAGCGAAACCAGAGAGATTCATGCTGTATTCAATTTCCCAAAAAACTAATCCAGACCCACGATATGGTTAAGAAAACAAGGAATGAAAAGGGAAAAGCTCCAAATTGAAGCTTCACCAACAATAAGAGAATGTACGCAAAAATATTGAACCAATAAGCTAGCAGACGGAGAGGAGAATTGCATACCTAGTTGGAGACGAAGATCCAGAAAACAATGGCGATTGGTTGCGGCGTTTGTGGTGAAATCGGTTAACTTAAATTTGGTCAGAATCGGTTCACAAAAAAAAAAACAAAATTGTCAGAAGTGGGATTTGAACCCACGCCCTCTTTCGAAGACCAGAACTTGAGTCTGGCGCCTTAGACCACTCGGCCATCCTGACTTATTGTTAATTATCTGAAAATAAAGTTATTTATATCTTTTCAAAAGACTTTTTTGTTTTGTTTTGGGTCGTCTATATGTTGACTTATGTCACTGTAACAATTTATTGTAGACGAAAATCAGCCAATTATATTTGACTTGAAACTTCTTCCTTTTATCTACGTCATTAAATTTGTTGTCCTCTACTCCAGTACGAATATAACAATTTCTTCTGATTATTTATTCATATTTGAATATGAACTCCTTATACATCTCACACTGGGACCATAAAGATGAAACCGCCGACCAACGCCTTGAGTTACAATAAATAATAAATGCCATTCATTATTTTTATTTTGGTCCATGCACTAATATATTAGCAGTCTAATATTGGTGCTGGTTACATATTGATATGAATTACAAATATAAAATATTAGTATATGGTCTCACTAATTAAGTCTTGATCAACCTGTAATGGCCAAAGAAATCCCATATGTTCCACATCTTCTTAAACCATACTAGACCATTAAAACAAGTGGGCTGCCAAAGTCTAGTAGTGTTGGAGAGAATGAAAGAACTGCGGTAAGACACTACCCGAATTCAATCTCTCACAAAAACAAAGTCACACTTTGCATGACATTTTTAGGGATATTTACTTGGTTCCCCTGATCCCCGAATGTAGACGGGTTTGGGACAACAGTCATACGCTACTCAAGTCCGAACCACCCGGTTATAAAAAAAAAAATGGGCTCATGTGAGGTGGTTACAACTTACATATGAAATACATTAAAGACTAACTTATAAAAAGCCAGCCAATCCTGAAATAACTTAGAAAATTGATGGTGAACTATTTGAAACTATGACGTGGAGTAGTGAGACCTACGAAATTAGTGAGTAAAGTAAAGTGAAGTTAATGATATGTGTCAACCATGTAATAAAGGAATTTATTAGAGACAAGTTTACAGCTAACAAAAGTTTAATCTTTGATGTAGACTCTCTCCAAGTCTCTTTATCTTTTGCTCTAAAACACAATCATACTTATTTACCTAACTACATGGGTTTTCTAGGCTTTACGCAAACATAAGTGAATTATTGAAATAATACGGTTTGAAACGTAAATTTATTTTTATTTTTTGGAAATAATCACTTTACAAAATTTACAAAAAGAAAAAATAAATAAATGATGTCAATCTGGTATTTACATAACATACTAATGACTTAGGCATGCAGAATTTAGATTTTGGATAGGGTTTTGTCAAGCAAGTTGACAAAAATAAATAATTTGACTAGTAACACTAAATAAATATTTGCAAATTTGGGATTCTTAAAATTATCTATGTGTTTAATTGCTGGTTTAATCCTGATTATTGGTTGAACTGCTGGTCTAACATCGAGCAAGATCTGGCAGTGAATCCTAATCAACAATTCACTGCAAAATTGTTAACCAAAACAGCAAAACGTAAGCGCTATGCGAAAGATGTCGGTTCTTCCACTCGGAGAGCATCACGAAGCTCCTAATTCATCAATATATGAAGCCATTTCGTGATTCCTTGGATTACGATGGGGCTATGTCTCTTTAGTTTTTGAATTATCTTTTTCGTATTTTAAGTCTTAGTCATTTGGTAATCTTACTCTCAAATGTTTATTGATTTAGTCCGATCTAGTCTCTATTTTCTTTGCATTCTCTTTGGAACTTTGTTTTTCATTCAAGTAATGCAACTTGGTCAAAGGGTGAGGTAGCTATCAAATATTTTAGGAGTTTGTTTACTTCATCGAACCATGTATTCTCCGATGAGCTGCTGCTTGGTATGTAGCCGAGAGTTACCAAGGATATGAATCGTGAACTAACAAAGGGGGTTAGTGATGCAGAGATCAAATCCGCTGCATTTGGTATTAAAGGATTGAAAGCTCCTGGAGCCGACAGTATGACCAGGTTCTTCTTTCAATCTTTTTGGGAGATCGTGGGAAGTCAAGCCACAGCTGAGGTTAAACGCTTTTCGAGACGTGTTCTATGCCTCCGGACTGGAACTTCACACAAATCTGTTTGATACCCAAGATTCAAAACCCAACAAAGATGTCTGACCTTCGTCCCATAAGCCTTTGTTCCGTTGCTTATAAGATTTTCTCCAGAATCTTAAGTCAACGGCTCAAGAAATTCCTTCCATTGCTTATATTTGAGATGTAAGGGGCTTTTGTTGCAAGGAAGTTAATTTCAGACAACATACTTATAGCACATGAGCTGATACATGCCTTAAAGATAAACCCGCGCTGTGATAAAGAATATATGGTAATAAAGACAGATATGTCAAAAGCATACGACATGGTTGAGTGGAGCTTCTTGGATAAACTCTTTAAGAAGATGGGGTTCCATGAAACTTGGAGACGATGGATAATGAAGTGTATCACTTCGGTCACGTACTTTGTTATCCTCAATGGTAAATCTCACGACCTTACTAAACTCGAAAGAAGGATATGTCAACGAGACCCCGTCTCACCCTTCATATTTATATTGTGTGTGGAGGCCCTTATACATGTTATGCAGAGAGCAGAGGTGGAGTGGAAAGTAACTGGGATGCAAATCTCAAGACATAGTTCATCCATACAACAACTACTCTTTGTAGACGACAATATTTTTGTGTGTAAAGCTACCTTAAGCGATGCAAGTGAGATCCTTAAATGCCTTGAGCTCTATGAAGATACATCAGGTCAGGAAATTAATTTCAACAAGTCTTCCATCACTTTTGGAGCCAAAACCAATAGTATAATGAAGGGTCTCATAAGTTCCCTTATGAGTATTTCGCATGAATGTGGTAATGGTAAGTATTTGGGCTTGCCAGAATGCCTTAGTGGCTCGAAACGGGAGCTCTTGAGCTTCATTACAGACAGACTAAATTCAAGGCTTGTGGGTGGTGGATCTGCTCAATGATCAGAATGTGTGGGACATAGACAAGCTCAAGTCTCTGTTTCTTGAACATGATATTAGGCAAATCCTTCAAATTACCCTATGTGTTTCACTCGATGATGAATGGATCTGGCCTTATAACCAAAATGGTAAATATTCTGTTCGAAGTGGCTGCTGGTTTGCTAATAGAGAGAACTCGGTGACTGAAGCTACAACTCCTAACCAAAGAAGACTTAATTGGCTAAAAAGTAAGATATAGAAATTATGATTTATGCCTAAAATTAAGTACTTTCTATGGAGAGCCGCCTCTGGTGCTCTAGCTGTTGCAAGATGTCTTCAGTCTCATGGTATGAATGTGAATCAAACATGCTCAGTTTGTAACCAGGGAAGGGAAACCATAAGATATGTTTTGTTCGAATGTGGCTTTGCAGCTCAAGTGTGGAATATGTCACAGTTTGCCTCTATTTGTGCTATGTTGGCAGGAAGTCTTGAAGATTACCTTGATCACATCCTTCAGTTGTGCTTATCTTCCCCTGATGCTGATAACCCCAACCATGTTCTTTCATGGATCTTATGGCAATTGTGGAAGTCCCAAAAAGCTAAGTTATATGCTGAAAAACCGCAAGATGCTAATATATTTTTGGCTTAGGCGTTAAAAGAGGCTCATGAATGGAGTGTGGCTTATGCTAGAGATACTACAAAGGTACCAGCAATGAGATCAGGACCAGTTCCTTCATCGGTTTGGCAAAGGCCGATTGCAAGTGTTGTAAAATTTAACTTGGGAGTCTCTTGGTCTAAACCGGTCCGACTCTTTGGTGTTTCATGGATACTTCGCGATCACTCAGGTAAAGTACTTTTTCACAGCCGTGATGTGATGACACCGGCGTTAGAAAAGGTGGTAGTGGAACTTCAGTGTCTTCTTTGGGCGGCTCAGTGTCTTATATACCTTCACTTCTCCTTTGTGGAGTTTTGGTCTGAAAATTGTACACTAATCAAGTCTACACATGACCCGATTGATTGGCCAAAATTTTGATCCTTGTTGAACCAATGGAGTGTGTTGGCACAATAGTTTGATGCATGTACCACTAAGTTTTCTTTCTTGTTAGTGAATCAAGTTGCAAAGCGATTGGCCAAAAGTGTTACGAGAGATGGTAGATGGTTTTCATACCTCCTCTGGTGGCCGTATATAGCTTTCTACTACCCTCGACAACGATGCTCACACTCGTGGGTGATTTCACAGGATCTGTTCCTGTATTTTTTCATTTATGCTAAGTTGTAACTCTTTTTTTTTTGGTTTCAGTTAATGTAACCTTTCTTTGACTCTTTCTATGAATCAAATTTTGTTATCAATCCAATGGTGATAAGTTAATAGAAAAAAAGGACTAGTTACTCAAAACAGCCTTCCAATCTGCTCTTATACTCAAACCAAATTATCAATGAGACTCGAGATCTAAATAATCAGACCCAAATCTAAATCCTGTAAACAAATCTCAACTTCCAATAAAGATGTACCCCACGCACATCAACCACCAGCACTAGTCAAACCCAACATTTAATTAGCATTCACTAATTCACCACTTTCAACGCTTTGCTCTTCCATTGTTCTTGAGATCATTACAATCAATCACCATTGTCGTTAAGTTAACGAGTTGTCGTATTTTTGTCTGTCTTCAAAGAAATAAACTAACGTGCTACTCTAGATTCTATCATTTTTATCAAAATCATAATTAAGAATTATTAGCTCATAATTAGCCAAGATTTTATAAGTTGACACAATGGTAAATTTGGAAAATAATATAAAATTTACATATATGTATTTGCAAGGTAAAGAAACCAAAAAGTCAACATTGATACAAGGAAAGGAAAAAAGATATTCGAGATCTGTCCTCTGGACTTATATATCAACATCATCTCCCATCTCCATCAATCTTTCTCTCAACATTAAAATCCACAGTTTCTTGCTAATTCTCACAATTACATTTCTCATTTCATTAACAAAATACCCATTTTCCCTCAAAATCTCTCACCCATTTCCATGAAATGAGAAAAACCTATCTTTTAACATTGTTACTAGTATTATCTTTATCAGCATTCTTCATTGTAATCATCTTCTTCATCTTCTGCAGAAGGAAAGATTCATCATTTACTGAATCAGATCAACACGACGTCGAATCACTCGACCATAACAAAAATGGATTCTCCTCTGAAGCAGAGGCGCTTCTGACTTTTCATGGCGGTGAAGATCTCACGATCTGTGATATTCTAGATGCTCCTGGTGAAGTCATTGGAAAATCAAGTTATGGCACTTTATACAAAGCGTCTTTGCAACGAAGTGGCAAAACTAGGGTTCTTAGATTTCTTCGACCTGCTTGTATAGTGAGATTGGATTGTAAGGAGTTTAATGGACTCATTGAGACGCTTGGGATTATCCGACATGAGAATTTGGTTCCTTTGTTAGGTTTCTATGGTGGAAACAGAGGAGAGAAGCTTATGGTTCATCCTTTCTTCGCTTCTGGGAATCTTTCCGAATTCATCAGAAGTAAGTCTCTATTTTTTCTTTTATTACTATTTTCTCGAGAAAAATGTAGAAAAAAAGGAGCAAGCTTTTTTCTTTTCCTCGACAGAAAGAAAAGAATTTTAAACCTTTTCTTTCTTTCTTTCTCTTTTAACCTCAAGGAATCTTGTGGTCACTTGTTCTTTCGATTTTCCTGGGAAACAAACAGATTCTAGGAAAATGTTTAAAATCCTGTAGGAAAATATAGTGTTCTCATGATGATGATGATATGAGTGACATAGAATTAAATATTTTCATATAATAAATATTGACAATATTAAAGAAAATACATGTGTTGTTAATAAATTTATAGTAATAATCAAAAGAAAATTATACACACCTGGAATTAAACACATTAGCTGGATCAATTAATTCAGCCTATTAAATATAAAATTTATCAACTTTGAAGAAATGTATTATTATATAGTTTTTTAGTATATTATTGTGTTCTGTCGGTACTACACTAAGAACATTCAATACAATAAAAACAAGTCTTTGAGAAAACATTAATCTCAGTAAGTTAAATCCTTTTATCCTTTGCAGGTGGAGAAGATGAATCAAAAAGATGGATAAACATTTTAACCATCACAATTGGAATATCTAAAGCTCTTGATTATCTCCACACAGGAATGCAGAAACCAATTGTTCATGGCAATCTTAAATCCAAGAATGTTCTTCTGAATCCCAGTTTCGAACCTCAAGTCTCAGATTTCGGTTTGCATTTGCTCTTAAACCTAACTGCAGGACAAGAGATACTTGATGTTTCTGCAGCTGAAGGATACAAAGCACCTGAGTTAATAAAGATGAAGGAAGTGAGCAAAGAGAGTGATGTGTATAGTCTCGGTGTTATTATGCTTGAGCTAGTCTCTGGTAAAGAACCGATAAACGAGAATCCGACCGGCGATGATGAGTTCTATCTTCCTGATTTCATGAGAAATGCTGTCCTTGATCATAGGTTGTCTAATTTATATCGTCCTGATATTCTTAGGAGTGATGAAAATGTGAGTGAAGAATGTGTTCTTAAGTATTTTCAGCTTGCAATGTCTTGTTGTTCTCCTTCGCCTTCTCTTAGGCCAAAGATTAAGCAAGTCTTGAAGAAACTCGAAGAGATTGGGAAATGTTAGAAGAATTTTAGATTGGATTTCTGACAAAGGAAAGATCTCATCTTTAGATTAAAAACTTTTACATAGGAATGGATTTTACAGAGATATCATTCATTCGATTGTTTCGTTTACTCTAAGGAAAGTAACTACTATTAGATGCTAGCAAGAGACTTGATGAACTGGAAAGTTCTTTGGAATCTGTAAAACTCATTCGCAGAGCATCACTAATCTCGGGGTCTGCGCATTTCAGAAGACTGAGTGGCTGAACTCTAGATGAAGGAGAAGAAGGAACGAAACAACTCTTGTGTTGAATCGGTTAGAAAGACAAGCGCATTTGCAGAGGAGAACTCTGTTGGTTGATTGCACATGATCATATCTGTGGGATGATTAAACCATAGAAAATATATTGTGTCATCTTTATCATCAAGAGAGATAGAATCATATTTGATGCCTCTTGGTGCTTGTAAGAAGAAAAAAGCCAGACATGTGAAGGGGATGCTTGGACTTGATGTAAACAGTCTGCCAAAAAAGTCTTTGTTCTCGTTATTGAACAAGAGGGCATTGCAAAGAGTGTTAGTGAAATTGTTGCGTTTAGTGTTTTGTTAATTTTTTAGCGTATCAACTATGTTTTGATTTTCGTTGACACTGAACAGTACGTATTTTTATTATTTGACTATACTCAAAGTTTTTCGTGTTGCAAAGCAAAATTAAGAATTGTCCAAACAGAAATTTACCGAACGTTCAACAAAAGATATCGACACAGACACTTGTTTGAAAAACGGCAGAATGTTCTGTTCCAAATTTGACGAACAGCATGGGGTTTGTTATATAAGGGTATATTATTGTCATTCACGAACAAACGAGTAAATGAAGAATGGGCCCTCGGCCCATTATTAATCTAAAACCCATACCCGCAATTCATTCCACCCAATATGAAACCCGACCCCAAACGCCTCATAATCTCTCTCTTTTCATTTCAATTTTGAAATTTTTTCTCTCCATGGCTTCTCGCAGTCTCGCAAGTCGTAACACTGTGAATCGAGGAGCTTAGTTTATCGAAGATCATAGCCATTGAATCTTCTCTTCCGAGAATTTGTCGCCGAAATCTTAGACATTCTACTCAAATATGGAATTCACTGAGGCTTACAAGCAGACAGGTCCTTGCTGTTTCTCCCCAAACTCTCGTTACGTCGCCGTCGCCAACGATTATCGTCTCGTCATCCGCGATACATTTTCTTTTGAGGTAAAAAATAGTTTGATTTGGTAAATTTTCTCCTAAAACCCTTGATTTGGCTTTGAAATCGGAAGGTAGAGTTGCAATTCTGCCAGGAAATTATGGATCTTACTACTTCTTTTTATTATGTAATGCAAGTAGATCTTGTGCTTATGTTGGGTAGTACTAATATGATTTTTCTAAATTTTGGAAATTGGAACCCGAGAGATGATGATTATGTCGTTGAATTGTTCATCTACCAACTGATCTCCAATGTTTGTTATGAATGTCAATGCAGGTTGTGCAATTGTTTTCTTGTTTAGATAAAATAAGCTACATAGAATGGGCCCTTGATTCTGAGTACATTCTTTGTGGTCTCTATAAAAAACCGATGATTCAAGCTTGGTCATTGACACAACCAGAATGGACTTGCAAGATTGATGAAGGTCCTGCTGGTATTTCATACGCTAGGTGGAGCCCAGATAGCCGGCACATACTCACAACGTCGGAGTTTCAGCTGCGGTTAACAGTTTGGTCTCTTTTGAACACAGCGTGTGTTCATGTTCAATGGCCAAAGCATGGTTCGAAGGGAGTTGCATACAATCAAGATGGGAAGTTTGCGGCAATCTGTACACGGCGTGACTGCAAGGACTATGTTAACCTTTTGTCTTGTCAATCATGGGAGATAATGGGTAGCTTCGCTGTTGACACCTTGGACTTGGCTGATCTTGAGTGGTCACCTGATGATAGTTCTATTGTAGTCTGGGATTCGCCTCTTGAGTATAAGGTATGTATCGTTTTGGTCTTGCTGCTATTTTTGAATCATGAGAATTGAATGGTTTCTTACCTTGTTATGTTTGGTTTCTGAGTAATATCTCTAAGTTTGTAACCTTTGGGCAGGTTCTAATCTATTCTCCAGATGGTAGGTGTCTATTTAAGTACCAGGCGTATGAATGTGGACTCGGTGTGAAGACTGTTTCCTGGTCTCCATGTGGTCAGTTTCTTGCCATTGGTAGCTACGATCAGATGTTGCGTGTCCTGAATCACCTTACGTGGAAAACATTCGCTGAGTTCTTGCACCTATCAACGGTTCGTGCGCCCTGTTGTGCGGCTATCTTCAAGGTAAATCTCTTTCCAATTCTTTATGACAAGATTCTAACAGCCAGAAAAATGCTGATTGTCAACTCAAGCAGGTGTGTAACTAACCTATTGGTCATTAATTTTTCTAGGAAATTGATGAACCTTTGCAGCTTGATATGTCCGAATTATCGTTGGATGAACACTTTATGCCAAACAATTATGGTAACTACGTTTCCAAACTTGTTCGTTTCTGATTGGGACATCTTCCGTAACATTTCTGGTGTCTTTAATTGTTACAAAATGCACTCTTCAATCTTATCTTGTTTTCTTCTGGGGTTCCATGTCCAGATGTTTCAGAAGGCTATATAAGTGTCAGGTATGAAGTCATGGAATTACCGGTAACTTTTCCTTTCCAGAAACCTCCTGCAGACAAGCCTAACCCAAAACAAGGAGTCGGTAAGCTCTTTCTTCTTCGACCAAATTCAACCTCGGAAATTGCAATCGAATGTGGAAAATTGTGGTTTTGACTTCCTAACCTCTTTCAAATCGTTCTCAGGCCTTCTGGCTTGGAGCAAAGACAGCCAGTACATATGCACACGGAATGACAGTATGCCCACTGCTCTGTGGATATGGGACATGCACCGCCTCGAGGTTGCAGCTATCCTGGTCCAAAAGGAACCTATACGAGCCGCTGTATGGGACCCAAACTGTACACGTCTCCTTCTTTGCACTGGAAGCTCTCACCTCTACATGTGGACTCCCTCAGGTGCATTCTGTGTATGCAATCCCCTCCCAGGGTTCTCCATATCTGACCTCAAATGGAACATTGATGGAAGCTGTCTCCTTCTTAAAGACAAAGACGCCTTCTGTTGTGCCACAGTCCCACCTCTGCCTGAGGAGTCCAGCGACTACAGCTCTGATGACTAAAGTTTCCTTATGTGGTGTTTTTGGTGTAGAGGACACTGATAAAATTCTCATTAAATATTAATGCTAAATTCTCTATTGTCTTGGTCCTTCAAGTTTCAATGTATACATTAGCTTTCATCTTCAATCTGAAAACAGGTGAGCTCACTGTAGATGTAATGTGACATATGTATGTAAAATATACAGATCTCATTTTAGCCTTAAGATATTTAAAAACAAAAATATTTGTGCTATGTTTATTTTCCATATTTGCAAGCTGTGATCTCTCTTTCAAGTCTCTGTAGCTTGTAGTAGTCCATGAGTGGTGACTTTTACCTAACCCATGAGACAAACATGTGCTACATTCATTCAAGCAACTTGCTCATCTTGTGAACATTTGGTACACTCACTAGTCACTAGTTAATGCTGTGTTGTTTCATTGACGTTCTATGTAGATGATTGAGACCTTGATTGTTCCATAAAGCCATTAAACTCAAGGATTACAAACTAATTCAGTTGTTTAGAGATCTGCAACTCAATAACATTCATACATGGAAACATGAAGTTGTTTCCAGAACCTGAAGAAACAAGAACATTCATACACAGTTGTTGCAAGGCCACACTAATCTACACAGTTTTTTTCCCTTTGTACAATTGATTTATACGATTTAAGGAAACTGTTCACAATCTTAAACACTAAACGTTCATCACAGCTCGTTTGAGGATGAAGATGAATTGCTTTGACTTCTTTGAAGCTCCTCTTTCACATCAATTCTCTTCCTTTTCCTTCCTGAATTCACTGGAGCTTCATATTTCCCTGCGTCAAGAGGAAAGTTAAGCACAGCTGTTCTTCCACGGAGCTTAAAAGCTGCACAGTCATAAGCTCTTGCAGCATCAACATCACTTTCAAATGTTCCAAGCCAAATCCTTGATCCTTTCTTTGCTGGATCCCTAATCTCTGCTGCAAACTTCCCCCAAGGCCTTCGTCTAACTCCTCTGTAATGTCTTGCTTCTTCTTCTACTTCTTCTTTTAACCTCTCTGCTTGCTTCACACTCTGATCAGTCTCACATGATGGTGAATTCAGCTCTGAGGATGAAGATGATTCAACTTCCACTTGGAGAAACTCTTTGACAAAAGAATCCGGATCAATAACAGGAGAATCAGGCTCTTGTTTTGGAAACTGAGGTTCTAAACACAAAAGTCCTGACTCAAAAGAAGCATCAAAGTCAAAATCACCCATGAAACTATCAGAAACCATCAAATCATCTAAAAGATGCTTCTGAATCGTCTCTAGATCAGAGGTTTCCTCAAAAGTCGTCATATTTGTTTTTGTTGATAGATGAAAGAGAAAGAGAACGTGCAAGTGAAGCTAAGATCTTTTGGTTGATATATATAAAAGAAGAAAGATAAAAGAGGAAAGAGACGAGAAGGTAATTACAGGATTTTAGCAGCCATAAATGATGAGTGTAGGAAGAGTAGGGACACAGAAAAACTCTGGTTTTAACTTTTGGTAAGGACCTTAACACAAGTTGTTGCTCTGACGTGACACTTCACTAAAGCCACCCAAAAAAACGAAAAACTTTAATCATAAAGTTGTAAATATTCATCTTTGGTTTTTACGATGAATCTAATCTTATTCATTATGCCCAACTTGTCGTTACCATTGATGCTGACTACTAAAAGCCATTTGATTCTCAACGGCACTGTGTTGTATTAAATCATTTATTTGTTTTTTTCTCCAAACATCAATTCGAAATTTGGAATTATTAGTAACATGCATCGAATTAATGACCAAATAACTAATTTCACGAACCCATATCCGAGTAGGAATAACTAGGAAAATATGTTTTAGTTTCGCATAACAGAAAAATAAATCTATGAATTCTTTAAAGTTCTATTTCTGCTTTTTACCACTTGACCACAAGCTCTTTGTCATCGTATGTTTTACTTTTCTTCCTAACTTACATAATTACATTTTCACTCATTTTGATACTGAATTGAATTTTTTTCTTTCAACAAAATAATTTTAGAATATACTACATAAATTTACATCGATTTTAAAATATTTATAAATTTTGGTCTAAATTGAATATATAAATTACTCACTATAGTTTTGAGTCTTTGTTTAGTTATCATACGATCTAATGTGAAATCTAAAACCTAGATTTCTTGCTTGATAAAAGAGTATAGAACCGAAATCGAACTTAGAAAGAAATAAAGAACACGAGAGGATTTAACGAGTTCGGGTTCAAGTGTTGAACCCTACGTCTCGCCGAAGCTTAGCTCCAGAATTCACTATCACTATTGACATCTTTGCTGAGAACTTGAGCTCAATACAAGATAATCTCACACCTCTCTATCTCTTCTTTTCTCTGGTTTTACTTTTTATCTCTCGGGAATCTTATGATTCTTCTTCACTCACCAACAACCATTAACACTTATCCTCAATGCTTATATACCGCTTAGAAGATAAGCTTACAACAGAATGAACAAACCTAACTACCTAAAAAAAACCCTTAGAGACGAGAAGGTAAAAACTCTTCAGCTGATTTACTATGCAACTCCTCTCTTAGTAGTGATGAATCGATGACATGTCAAATGGTGATTGACCTTTGCATCTAAACTGGATTCAATCCCTGAATCCTCAATGCATGAAATAACCAGACTCAATTTTGAATCCCTTTTGAACCAAGTCTCTAAACTGAGAGACTCAGCTTGCTTGGAAAGACTCTGGTCGATATAGAGGTTATCCCATACTTAGAATATTCTGACACTTGATCTTGACTATAACCTTCAAATCCCCACCTTAGTCACGATCATAACTTTACTTGGTGGATCATGTGCCATTTTCCGAGCTCCTTTTATCTCTTTCTTCAGTTCTTAGTGACATGGAGCATCCGAAAAGCTTCACTCACCTTGTATACTGGTAGAACTTTAGTGAATATGCCAGTTGGATTATAAACTATTGGAATCTTCAGGACTTGAACAATTCCTTCAGTTTATAAGGCTTCTGATGTGATGAAACTTCACTGCTACATGCTTTGTACGTTCATGGTGAACTGCATTCTTTGACAAGTCGATGGCACTCTGCAAGTCATAGCTGATCTCAATTGCTCCTTGAGGAAAACCCAATTCTTCTGCAAAACCCTTTAACCAAACTGCCTCCTTTGATTGCTTCTTCTTCTTGAGCTGAGCTCTGATACCAAATTGTGAAATCTAAAGCCTAGATTTCTTGCTTGATTAAAGAGCATAAAACCAAAATCGAACTTCGAAAGAAATAAAGAACACAAGAGGATTTAACAAGTTCGGATTCAAGTGTTGAACCCTACGTCTCGCTGGAGCTTAGCTCCGGAATTCACTATCAACATTGACATATTTGCTAAGAGCTCAATCCAAGATAATCTCACACCTCGCTATCTCTTAATCTCTCTGGTTTTACTCTTTCTCTCTCGAAAATCTTATGATTCTTCTTCACTCACCAACAACCATTAACCATTATCCTCTATGCTTATATACCGCTTAGAAGATAAGCTTACAGCAGAATGAATAAACCTAACTACCCAAAAACAAACCCTTAGAGATGAGAAGGTAAAGACTCTTCAGTTGATTTACTCTGCAACTCCTCTCTTAGCAGTGATGAATCGATGACCTGTCAAATGGTGATTGGCCTTTGCATCTAAACTGGATTCAATCCATGTATCCTCAATGCCTGAAATAACCGGACTCAATTTTGAATCCCTTTTGAACCAAGTCTCTAAACCGAGAGACTCAGCTTGCTTGGAAAGACTCTGATCGATATAGAGGCTCTCCCATATTTAGAATATTTTGACACTTGATCTTGACTATAACTTTTATCTATTTTTCCTTGTTCAAGTCTAATTTTTGGGAATTTTTGTATTTTCTCCAGACTTTTATATATTGATGTGATTATACCATAGTTTATTAATTTTACTAGTGAGAAAATTGGATAATAATAAATTTGAATTAAAAAAATCATTTATAATTTAGACATCGTTCTGCTATATAAGATTATTTGTATGGTTATAATTTCAGACAAAATAGTTGCAATTGCATTGTTACATGAATGTAATTTTGAATCTAACGTGTGACAAAAAAACAATAATGTATCACGTGTTCAAAAGATAGGACACAAAAGTGAACTTTATTATATGAAATTCTTTCCTTAAAATCAGACATTGGATTTGGTGAATGAAATTGGTCCGAAAAAACCGAATAATTCGTTGATCTTCTCGTAATAACATTCAGAAACACGTGTATTTTTTGATGTCACTTCTCAAACAATCAAATAAGATGGTTAAATAAAAGAGGAAATGTTCCAATAAAATGCTTAGTAATGGATAAAATTTTTAAAAGAGGAAATACAGCTCAATCAAGTTGTTTTCTTGGTAGGCCTCTTTGTGTGGGAAATGATTTGGAACTACTTTATTTTTGTTTTTATAAATAATTAATTGATAGGGTTTTATAAATAATTAATTGATAGGGCTCCACAACAATTAAACCTAATCCATCCTCTTCCTCTTAAATAATACAACGAATATTGTGCGCCATCATCAATTATTGGTTATTTTTTGATCAGGATTATTGGTTGTTAATGATATGTTAATCACTTATATAGTCATTATTGAATTTGATTATTGAGCTTTTTTTTGCCAACATTAGATCGACAAGATTCGATCCATAGTCTAACCTAACCCTTAAATTTTTTATTTTATCTATCAATTTGTAGAGAGGATGAATCGAATCCTAAATGTCATAATCATTAGTTGAATTATTCTAACTATCAGACTGAGAAGAACTCGACAATTTAATTATTGAATCTCTTAATTATTTTTGAGTAGTTTTACATATAACAATCTCGAAAGCATTTCTTTTGTAAATATAGAACGAGAATATCATTGAACACTATTTGAAGGCAAAAATATATAATATATATATAAAAATATACAGGTGAGACAAAATATATATATATATATATACATATTGAAAAATTGATATGGAGAACAAGAAACGTTACAAAAAATGTACTTCCGGACGTAAATTGAAAATGCAATTAAATGATGTTTCCTTGATTTAGTTGATGTAGTTAGATTTTGGGCTTTCTTCCAACGGAAAACAATATTCGACCAATGTGACGATCCATTGGCCCAAAGGAGACAGCTGTTATTATAGTTGTTGCAGCTCCATGAAAACCAAAATTAACGATCAATTTGGATTTTTTTTCCCAAAAGTATTAGATTGATAAGATTCTATCTATAATTTAAAATTTTTAATTGGTGTTTAACTAAATTCAGAGACAAACCAACCACTTTGCTTTTATGAAGAAAAACTTAATTTATTTTGTATTTTAATAAATTTCATTTTGTTTGTAATTTCTTTTTCCCTTTCTGTTTGTAGCAAATTCTTTCTTTTGCTAACGGATTTTTATACTTAATTAAAGACCTATCATATATCATAGTTGAAAATTTGTTAAGCGATAACATTTTATCATTATTACTAGCTATATCTTAATCGAAATTCATTTATTAATACCACTGTTCATTTCAAGTTTTTATTCTTTTTTTTTTAAACATTGGACCACAACTAATCGGCTTATTAATCAAGTTCTTACATTAAAACTCGATTGGATATAAAATAGTATCTGCTTTCAATTAACTTACCACGTGCCAAAAGTAACTTCATTATTTCTTCATTGTTAACATTTGCCAGAAAGTATGTAAGATATTGACCACGCATGGATTATATAGTTTTGTTTTAATTAGGGATACGAAATAAATGAAATTAAAACAAGGAAAAAAGCCGAAAAAAACCCAATTTCAAAAAAAAGGCCAAAGAAACGTGACACAAAAAAGAAGCAATTGACGTGACGTGAGGTAACAAAGATGTCGAAATATGAAGTCAGATCGTTTTGCATGGAGCATGAATCTGTAACGTAGGGTTCACGTAGACTTCTTAATAAAATCGCTTCTTCCTTACCACCAAAACCACAATCACTCTCGATCTCGATCTCAAATTAAGTAAACCTCATCTGTTTTGACATTCAATAATCCCAAAAGATGATTCTCGAGATGATTCAAGGGATTTTGGCAGGTGGATCTGCAATAGCTCTATTGATATTCTCCGGAATAACACTCACCTGCTCAGCCGTAGTATTTCTCATAAGCACACCACTTTTTGTCATATTCAGTCCGGTTCTCGTGCCTGCAACTATAGCCACTACTCTGCTAGCTACTGGTTTCACTGCCTCGGGTTCCTTCCTTAGCACAGCTATCAGCATTATCACATGGCTAATCAAGTAAAATAGCTTATTATTATCTATTCTCAACTTTTCTTTTTGACAATAGCTTGTTTTTCTCACAGTCGTGCGACAAAAAATAATTTTCATTATCATGGCAGCAAACTTAACACGTCCTGGGCATAATACCCGATATCCAAAATACGAACTGAAATCGATTCGAAAAAGAGGAACTGAACCTGAACCAAACCCAACAAAATATCCAAATGGTTCCTAAATTTATGTATCCGAAAAACCGAACCTGAACTCGAACTGAAACCGAATCAAGAACGAATGGGTACCCGATATATTTTTGTTAAATTTAGGTTTTTTTTAGATTTATTTCTATTAATTATTTACTAGTTTTGAATTTTTATATAAATGTATATATAAATACTCGAACCCGAATTTGATCTTTACCCGAACCAAACCTGACCCAAAATATAAAAATAGCCGAATAGGTCTTAAATCATTAGAATCGAAAACCTAAAAAGACCAGACCCAAATCCAAACAGGTACCCAAATACCCAAACCTACAAGTAGCACTGAAATTAAAGTAGCTGTTTAAAAAAGGTTATCATAATAGTCGCTATTAGCGACAACAACAACTTTTAGTTTCCTCAACTTTTGAAAAGATTTTAGTCGCTACATCTATTTTTTAGTCTTTATCATGTCGTTCTAGGTCGCGCAAATCAAGTATATGTATAAACTGTGTGCAGGAAGGGAACAGGGATGGATAAGCTCAAGGTTCCAGGATTGACCCCAAGCATTGTGCAAGCTAAAAACGAAGACAAAAAGAAAGAGAAGAAAAAGAAGAAAGACAAAAAAGAAGAGAAGAAAAAGGAAAAAGAAAAAGAAGCGAAGAATATGAAAAGTAAACAGAAGAAAGACAATATGAGAGACAAAAAGACAGACAAAATAAAAGATCAAAGAAAATAGTTTGGCCTTAGTTTCCTAATTAATACAGTCTGATGATCGATGAAGATCTATATGCAAGAATTTCATCATACTTAATTATTAATTAGAATTCTATAAATAAATTAAAAGCCATCAATTTAATTATCCTCTCAGCTTTGAAAAAAACACATACTAATTACGCTCTGATGTTTCAAATATTATTTCTGCTCATGTATATCCTGTTACAAAATATATACTTATTTTGATTGTATTTTTTTAATGAAGTATATATATCATTGCAATTACCCTGCATAAATTAATGCATATTTCCGGATATTGTTGTGATGGACAAATGGATTATAGCTAGGGTTATATGTCATATAATGATGAATGTAACAGTTTTTAAGTAAAAGTCAAATGAAAACGTCTATGTATTAAATCGAGTATATATATCATAAAACCCTAGAAGTATAAAGTCATTCTAGAACATATGATTAAAGTACATTAAACAGAATGAAGAAATTAAGGTTTTTATGTCAACAATTTAATCGAAAAATTATAATCTATTGCTCAAATCTTTCAAAGCCCTAACAGTATTATGTGTGGCTGCATGATTCTTATCGAATTCCACGCAAAAAAAAAAACTCTAGTTCAAACGAGAAATTGTTTCTACTTTGTTTTTTTTATTTTTTTTATTTTTTATAATTAATTTCTACTTTGTTATAAAAGCAACACGTAGAATAAAATCTTAAAGCGTATTTTATTTATAAATATATGTAATAACATTAATGGACTATAACCATATACCGGAGTGAACCAATCAAAACTAATTTACTTAGGTTATATTTGTTTACCCTAGTTCATTTTTTTTGTAATAAAACCCTTAATTAACGTTGCTTAATTTCTTTACATTAACGCATTAACCTCATTTATCCCAAAAGAAGAAGAAGAAGCAATTTAACCTTTTATATAAAAAAAGAAGAGGCAAATTAGACGTGACGTAACATAAATTTCAATTTAGTTTCCATCGATCGTTTTGCATGTATATCGCACCGTGCACGTATACACTTCGCACAACACCTTTCATAAAAGCCCTCTCTCTCTTTCCACTAACCTTCGATCACAAAGTACCAACCATCGAGATCGTTCTAACGTAAATCATCTCAAAATGCTTTCGTTTCTCGTCCCAATTATCCAGCTATTTCAGGTGCTTACAGCTACTGTAGCATCTGTATTATGCTTTGTGATATCCGGTATAACCTTTGGGGCCTCAGTCGTGGGACTAGCCCTAGCTACACCGCTCTTTGTCATATTCAGTCCAATTCTCGTACCAGCCACCATAACCACTACTGTCCTAACCGGTGCAGTCACGGGGGTTACCACCCTACTTATAATGGCACTGACTCTTTTACGTTGGCTCCTTAAGTAAGTGAAAGTTGAACAAAAACCCTATGAATACACTTGATATGTATATATGCTTATATAGTTCAGTGAATGTATATGTTCACATGTTTTGATGTAGGGATCGGATTGGAGTAAAACCGAAGAATAATCCACCTCCTAAGGGAGCTCCAAAACAATCAGATAAACCATCAGTAAATCCAGAAGGAAATACACCAGAGGGAATGGCTGGAGGAGATCAATCAGGAGGAAAGCCAGGAGATCAACCGGGAGGAATGCCAGGAGATCAACCAGGGGGAACGCCAGGAGATAAACCGTCTGAGGAACAACACGGAGGTAAACCGAAGGGAAAAGGAAAAAAAGGAGGTAAACCAGATGCGATGGGAGGAGATAAACCGAAGGAGAAAAAAGGAGGTAAACCGAAAAAAATGGGAGAAAATAAACCGAAAGGAATAAAAGAAGGTAAACCTGAGGAAATGGGAGGAGACAAACCCAAAGGGACAAAAGGAGGTAAACTAGGAGAAGCGGGAGGAGATAAACCGAAGAAAAAATGAGATAAACCAGAAGGAAAACCAGGAGATAAGCCGGGAGGAAATAAACTGCCACCTTCCTACCTTATAGTAAAGATTATATGAAGCAACTTTAAACTTAATTATGGGGTTTCTTAAATTAAACCTAATGTATCAAATCATTTATTTAGTAAAAATTCATAAACCGCATGATGACATGTTCAAGCATCATTCTATTAATATACACCATGTTAACTATATATAAAGAAATTATAAGACAATCCACGCATTGTCTAAAAAATTGTTTCTGTGAAGAACTTGCATATATAAATGAGCTTTAATCGAAATCAACCAAAATATCTTCTATATGTATATATGTGAGTTTTATTGAGTCTTGAGACATTAACATTATTGTCTCTAATTCTAATTGCCCTTATAGAGATAAATCTAAAATCTGGCTAAGAACATTTTACTTTTTGAAACGAACCGTATATATTTTATGTTTTCTTTAAAATGCAAAGTAAACTTGTTATACAATTCATATAAAAATAAACCAATCAAGTAGCAGAGATTTTGTTCCAAAACTGAAGCTTGAAGGAGAAGAGAAAATGGAACCAGTTTGCGTTAATCAAATTCAAAACCAAAACCAGCACTTTATAGTACAATTGCTTACTCATATCCATAACATATCAGATTTCCGTCGAACAGAGATTTTACAGGCCAAAACAGGTTATTTGATGTCGAGAGCTCACTTGCGAATTGTATTAATTACTGTTTTACTTTTTTTTTGGTTATAGAATCTTAATATTTTAGTTTGTAAAAAAGAAAGATAAACTATGTAATTATTACTAAGAAGTATAACAACATTTCTTAATACTGTACGTCCGTAATATGCGTGAATTATTTTGTGTTAAGAACGAGATTTAATTATAATAAAAGAAAGAAACATGAAATTCTTTGGATAAAACTTAAATACGCACATGATATTATAACTAGTATAGATTGCTGTCACAATCCACTAAAATTCAGCGATTTATAGCTAAGATTCGACCCTTCCAAACAAACATCATAAGTTATATTCCCCTTTTTTTTGTCAACATTAATTAATCATTAGATCATCAAGGCATAATTTATAGTTTAAATGTTTTTATTGGAACGGTTAAGATTCGAACTCACTACTTAGTGTCTAACCAAATTAGGGGCAAATCAACTAAATCACTTATTTCTTGACATAAACTCTATTGCCATGTAAAAGACCTAAAAGTAAAAAACATAAAATTTTCTTACTAATCACCATTATATATTTAGTCAGATATGAGGGAGCGATCTAGTACTCATAATTCTAATTAAGGCTTAGCTGAATGATTTTGTAATTGATTCATCAGCAATCTTTCAATTAAGTAATTTGAATAGAAATAAATCAAAATCAAATGCAAAAGTAATCATATAAACAGAGTAACTGCATATTGTTAAGTGATAACAACAATCTTTCTTCACGCTTTGATATTCATGAAGCAATTAACAGAAAGAAAAACTTTAAATAAAAAAAAATATAAGAGTTTTACAAGAAAAGAAGAAGGCTCAAAAAACATGACAAAAATGCAAATACACCGTGACGTAATGTAGTACCGTGCAGTGCACGTAGACGATCCACACAATCCCATAAAAGCCCTTTCTCTTCCAAGTTCTCACCATCAAAACCAAAACGATCCGATCACAATATGGGTGATCAATCTCAGACTTCGAGATTTAACATTATCCCCACAATGCTTTCTTTTCTCATCCCATTGATGGAGATTATTAAGATCATTATTGCTTCTATAGCTTCCGTAATCTTCATGGGCCTCGCAGGTGTAACATTCGCTGGTTCAACCGTGGCATTAGTCGTAACCACACCGCTTTTCATCGTGTTTAGTCCCATTCTCGTACCAGCCACTTTAGCCACTATGGTCTTAGCCGGAGGCCTTAGGCGCAAATTCCGAAGGAGAATCCTTAAACGTATAATAAAGCGCATTAGGTAAGTTTAAACAATTTTATATAGAAGTCACTCGATATTTATCTAACATTGGTTTTGCATGCTACGCCTCATATTTTTAATTATTAAACCTTATTATACATAATTTGTTTTCTTTTTCAAATTAGTCACTAACACATATATATTTGTGCGTGCGTGTCTATAGGAGTAGGATGCGAGGGGGCGGTTTTCCACCAATTCCGGGTGGTTTGCCACCAATTCCGAGCGGTTTACCACCAATTCCAAGCTTACCACCAATTCCAAGCGGAATTCTGCCATCTCCAGAAACCCCAGCAGCTTCACCTGCTCCAGAAGCCCCCGCAGCTTCGCCAACTCCAGAAACCCCGGCAGCCTCGCCAGCACCAGAAACTCCGGCAGCCTCGCCAGCACCAGAAACCCCGGCAGCCTCGCCAGCACCAGAAACCCCGGCAGCCTCGCCAGCACCAGAAACCCCGGCAGCCTCGCCAGCTCCAGAAGCCCCGGTAGCTTCGCCAACTCCAGAAACCCCGTCAGCTCCTCCAGCAATCTTTTTGAACGTAATGTCAGAGTTTATACGTGGGTCTAAGTTACTATCTGCGTTTAACTTGGTAGGACTTGGGGATACACCTGATGATGAATTAGATTATCCCCGTGGTGGAGCAGTTATGCCCAGAAGTGAAGCTAGTATTATCGAGAAGATAAAACATAAAATATTAGAGATAAAAGGTTGGTTTTTCCGCAAATTCGTAAGAGGTAAGCCAGGAAATGGAGAAGGTATTATCACGAAAATAAAAAATAAAATTAAAAAAATAAAAGGTAAGTCGTCTGAGGATGAAGGTAGGTTTGGAGGTAAAGGAGGTGAATTCAGAGGTCAAGAAAGTAAACCTAGAGGAGGAAGTACATCCGGAGGTGAAGGAGATACATCCACAAGTGAAGGAGATTCGTCCGGAAGTGAAAGAAATATGTCGGGAGGTGGAGGAAGTGAATCTGAAAGTGTATCTCGTGGTGTACAAGGTAAAGGTAAACACAAAGGTGGAGGTCAAAGTAAGTCCAAAGGTCGATGTAAAGGTAAACCCAGAGGTATTATCACAAAAATAAAAAGTAAAATTGAAAAGATAAAAGGTAAGTCGTCTGGGGATGAAGGAGGTTCATCTGGAAGTGAAGGAAGTATGTCCGAAGGTGGAGGGGGTAAACAAAGACCTAAACATGATGGTAAAATTAAACATGGAGGTGAAGAAGGTATTATCACGAAGATAAAAAGTAAAATCGAAACAATAAAAGGTAAATCTTCCATGGATAAAGGTATGTCCAAAGATAAAGGACGTAAATTTGGAGGTCATAAATCTAGAGGTCAAGGAGGAAGTACATCTGGAAGTGAAGAAGGTATGTCTGAAGATGAAAAAAGTATGTCGGGAAGTGAAGAACGTATGTCTGGAGGTGAAGGAAGTATGTCGGAAAGTGGAAGAGGTATGTCCGAAAGTGAAGAAAGTATGTCTGGATATGGAGGTAATACGTCTGAAAATGAAGGAAATATGTTAAAAAGTGGAGGTAAACAACAAAGTAGAAGTATGTCCGGAAGTAGCGGAAACATATCTGGAAGTGAAGGAAGTGTGTCAGGAGGTAGAGAAAGGATATCGGAAAGCCAAAAAGGAAATTACAAAAGTAATAAAAATCATAAATAATTTAGGTAATTGAAAAGGAAATTTAGAGGAGAAAAAACGATTTTTCAAAATCGTTTCTACCCTCTTCACACTTTTTAAAATGAAAAATGCCAAAGCACGTTACAGTAAAATCTTTGTAGCATCAACACCATAAACTATAGATAAAATAAATATCTTAACGGCAACAGAAGAATGTGAAAGATAAACTAATACAATTTCAGATCATATAATAAGGATAAATATCAATGAATATACAATTATGATTACCAAAATTAAGGATCGGTTTTTGGTGTCAATCCAACGGTTAAAAAAAAACTAAGGATGATAACTGACTTGAAACAAAACGGCAGCGTTTAGAAATGAAGAACATTTGGAAAGACCGGACTGGTAAAAGTTGCATGTGAAGCACACGTCTAGGTTGTTTTTTTTTTGTCAAGGAAATACTTTTCATTAAATAAGAAAATTAACTCTCACCAACCAAGTTCAGAGAGAAATTACGAAGAACTGACTTAGCTACTGAATCTGCAATAAGATACGAGATCTAGAGAAAAATTTAAACGAAATTGACGAGAAAGAAAGGAGAAGATTGGCCAAATCCTGGTAGGTGCCATAGATCTCTAGAAGAGTCAAGCCTTGTTGAGAAGAACTTGAAGAGAAGAGAAGCACTTCGTATTATTGTTCTTTTTTTTTTTGGCTCATAAAACATAACATGTCATATTCAACCAATCTGTTCAGTACGTACATCGATTATAATCTTAAATTACACATTAACTATAATTATATTTTCAATTAGCAAATCAAAATTCATTATGTATATAATATTTAAAAATGTTATAATTCCGTGCGTAGCATTGGTGTTGATCCAAGTAATAACAGAAATCTTTCTTTGCACTTTGATATTTCACAAAGCATTGGACTGCTAAAAATAAATTTATATACAAAAACGAAAACAATTATCCAACTAATAGTCCTTGCTCAGCAGCTATATTTAGAATGACTCAAATTTGTTGTAAATGATCTTTTGATCAATAGTTTGATTAATTATTTTCAAAAGTACCACTTCAAAAAAATTTACCTTTTGACCAATATTTTGATTAATGATTTTGAAAATTTCACTTAAAAAAAGAATTATTTTTCTTATCTGCTTAATTAACTTTATAACAACATAATAAACAAGTCTATAGTCACATAGAAAGAATTTTGTAGGCAGATAGTAAACAATTTGTATGTAGCTACATAGTAAGCAATTTTGTAACCACGTAATAAACATTTCTGTGTAAACAATTCTATAACCAGATAGTAATTACAATTATATAGCTATATAGTAAACAATTTTATAGCCACATAGTAAATAATTTTATAGTAAGTATTGAAATAACTCTTATGACATATTTAATAAGTCTGTGACAGATTTAATAAGTCTATAGAAAGTTAATAAGTCTACTGATCTATTAAGTATGTAGTCACTAACATAGTCTGTTGAATTTAGTCAACCCGGTGATAATTTTGTAAATTCTTTTTTATTTACCAAATCATATTTAGGGTAGTTTAGTGTTTGGTTAATCTAGTAATCTTCCAAAAGAAAAGGAATGAAAGAAAATATTAAGAGTTTTACAAGAAAAGAAGAAGGCCCAAAAAACATGACAAAAATGAAAATACGACGTGACGTAATGTAGATCTCCATTGATTCCTATCGTTTTGCATGGAGTATGCCGTGAAGTGCACGTAGACGACACAACTCCTTCATAAAAGCCCTTTCTCTTCCAAGTTCCAACCATCAAACCAAAACGATCCGATCACAAAATGGGTGATCAATCTCAGACTTCGAGATTCAACATTATCCCCACAATGCTTTCTTTTCTCATCCCATTGATGGAGATTATTAAGATCATTATTGCTTCTATAGCTTCCGTAATCTTCATGGGCTTTGCAGGTGTAACACTCGCCGGTTCGGCCGTGGCATTAGTTGTAAGCACACCACTTTTTATAGTGTTTAGTCCCATTCTCGTACCGGCCACATTAGCTACTGCAGTCTTAGCCACAGGCTTTACGGCCGGTGGCAGCTTCGTAAGCACAGCCATTGGCATCATTGTATGGCTCATTAAGTAAGTTTTAAACAATGAAATGACTCCAAAATTATGCTAATTTACTATCCATATACCAATAATTATGGTTTCGTATGGCCATATTAAAGGTGTATCGTAGTTCATGTTATGCGGATTTTAATTTTATAAATGTGAGTTCGATTAAGCTCCACGCATATCCTTATTCTTTGGTTTAAAAAACTTGGCAAGACTAGCTTTATTTATTAAATTTATCTAACATAACTAAGTTTTCTTTCTCTCATTTATCTAATAATGGGTTTCCATGCTACGCCTGATATTTTCTATTACTAAATCGTATTGTTGTTACTATTTTTTAATACATTAACCTTTTATTTTCCTTTTTGAAAACTATTAAATAAATGTATTGTACATAATGTTTTTTCTTTTATTTTTTTTCTTAAACTAGTCACTAACATATATGCATTTGTGTGTGGGTGTGATATAGACGGAGGATGGGAGTAAAACCGAAGGACAATCCACCTCCAGCAGGTCTTCCGGCGAATTCACCGAGTGCAGGAGGAGGAAGTCCACCAGCTTCGCCAGCTCCGGCAACCCCAGCAGCCCCGGCAACTCCGGCAGCTCCTCCACCTAAATTTCTAAACATACTGCTATCTGCATTTAGGTTGCCGGGATTTGGACGTAAAGATGATGATGATGATGACGACTTGGAGTTACTCAGCGAAGGAGCAGGTATGCCCAGAGAAGAAGGAGGTATTATCACGAAGATAAAAAATATAATCAAAAAGATAATATTCGGAGGTGAAGAAAGTAAGCCCAGAGGTGGAGGTGGTAAACCCGGAGGTGAAGGAGGTATTATTACAAAAATTAAAAGTAAAATAGAAAAAATAAAAAGTAAGTTTTCCGGAGATGAAGATAGGGCTAGAGGTCAAGGAGGTAAACCCATAGGAGGAGGTTCATCCGGAGGTGAAGGAGGTTCATCTGGAGGTGAAGGAGGTTCATCTGGAAGTGAAGGAAGTATGTCCGGAGGTATGTCTAGAAATGAAGAAAGTGGGTCCAAAAGTGGACGAAGTAAAAACATACATAAACATGTAGGTAAAGGTAACCCCAAAGGTGAAGGAAGTAAGCCGGGAGGTGGAGGAGGTAAGCCCGAAAATGAAGGAGGTATTATCACGAAAATTAAAAGTAAAATCGAAAAAATAAAAGGTAAGTCTTCCGGTGATGAAGGTAAAGGAAGTAAACCCGGAGGAGGTAATACATCCGGAGGTGAAGGAGGTTCGTCCGGAAGTGAAGGAAGTATGTCCGGAGGGAGGGGAGGTACGTCTGGAAGTGAAGGAAGTGGGTCCGAAAGTGGAGGAGGTAAAAATAAACCTAAACATGAAGGTAAAGGTAAACCCGGAGGTGGAGGAGATATTATTACGAAAATAAAAAGTAAAATCGAAAAGATAAAAGGTAAATTACCTGGAGATGAAAGTATGTCCAAAGGTAAAGGACGTAAATCTGGAGGTAAAAGAAGTAAATCTGGAGTGAAAGGAGGTAAATCTAGAGGTCAAGGAGGTAAATCAAAAGGAGGAAGTATATCTGGAAGTGAAGGAAGTATGTCGGAAAGTGGAGGAGGTATGTCTGGAAGTGGAGGAAGTATGTCCGGAAGTGGAGACAGTATGTCCGAAAATGAAGGAAGTATGTCAGGAGGTGGAGGTAAACAACAAGGTAAAGGTATGTCCGGAAGTGAAGAAAGTTCAGAAAGTATGTCTGGAAGTGAAGGAAGTTCGGGAGGTATGTTCGAAAGTGAAGGAAGTATGTCGGCACCTAAAAGAAAACGTCCAAAACGTGGACTAGCTAAAATCGTAGTCATTGGACGAGTTAAACCCTATGGTGGAGGATGTAAACGGGGAGGTAGAGGTGGAGGTGGAGGACACTAATCGAGGTGTTCCAACATTAAGCAGATCATTGGGCATTGGTTCAAAGATTTTATGACTGGGAAACTTGAAGATTAAAAAAGAAAGCCACCGATTTATGTTTATATTTAATGTTAAATCTGATTATAATATAAAAAGACAATACTACGATACAATGTTTAATTGTAAAATAAAAATTATTAGTATTGTAACACTTAATTCTCTTCTCATTGAAAGGATTTTATTCAATGCCATTATAATTATAGTTCAAGCAATAATTTCTTAACACACTTTAATATTATCAGCTTTCTCTCGTCTTCAACAATTTGTATGATCTCATCTTCACAGTCACACTTGGCCAACATCACAAAGAATCGTTGAGCTCGTTTTACAAATACTCTTTAACTAATTTACAAGATTTGAAATGTGCTAATTATTGCTATTTCATTGACCCGAAATCGAGATTTACTGCAAGCATCCTATGTAAAATCAAGCAAACTTGCCTCAATCGAAATTAAGGTGTTCCAACAATAAACATGAATTATTAAAAATTTCTTTCGCAAATTAACATCAATTGCAACATGACAATTAATGTTATTTATCAAAAGAGAATAAAAACGATAATCTATATTTGAGTTTTAACAAGCAAAAAGAAAATGCTCAAAAAACATGACACCCAAAAGAAAAAAGCCACATGTGACGTGACGTATATATCTTCAATTTATTTCCTTTCAATTTGCATGTAGTCGACTCTTAACACACCATCTTATAACAAATTATGAGACTTAAGGACTCCTTCAAAACAGACTCTTTCATTTTATTCTGATAAAGAAACACATTTTATATCAAATTTTCTCGTCACTGAAATTATAACATTTATTTCAATATGTTTTCTTTTCTTGGCCTATCGTTAGAGGTAATTCAGGTGGTTATAGCTGCCGAGGCTTCAATAGTATGCTTCATATTAGCGGCTCTAACACTTGATGATTCCGCCGTGGGTTTAACTGTAACTGCACCGCTTTTCGTCATTTTCAGTCCTATTCTCGTACCAGCCACTATAGCCACTGTTGTCTTAACCTCAGGGTTCACGGCCGCTGGCACTCTCGGAGCCTTATCTGTTGCTCTTATCAGGTGATTCATTGAGTATATTTAAATTCTATCATGATTATTCGAGAATCATGTGAGAACGGTCAATGGATTTAATAGGAATAACAAATTTTCCTAACATGTATATATACACTTGTGATATGTGATGTAGGGATAAGATGGGAGCAAAGGGGAAGAATAAGAAAGGAAGTTCATCTCCATCATCCCAAAATTTGTCAGAAATGCCAATTACAGGTGGGTATGGTGGATCTTTTGGAGGAAAACCATTTTCTGGAACATTTGGAAATAAACTAGCAGATGCAATTACATCCCCTGCTACTGCACCCCTTACTGGAAGTACCCCATGACATGGATTCGTCGGATTTTTGGCTAATATACCACTCAGAAAAAATATTTCTTGAAATTTTTGGACCAAAACCTGCAGGTGGAGCTGCACCTTCACTTGCAGGTGGAACTGCACCTCCATCCGCAGATAGAACTACACCTCCAGCCGCAGATGGAGCTGCACCTACACCTACACCTACGCCTGCACCTGCATCTGCTCCACCAGCAGGTAAAAAACCAGCTGCGGCTTAAAAACCAGCTGCTGCTCCTCCAAAAAAATTATATTAACAAATCTGTTTTAAATTGTAACAGATATATATTGTGTATTCAATATTTTATGATTAAGAAACTACAAGAAGAAGAAAAAAGGCTTTTAGAAATATTTTGTGTTTAAATGGAATGTTGAATCCGCTTATATGAATAATTGGGCTGTAATACAATGTACTTCCATTGAAAAAAGTATAAATACAGTAACACTTAATCACATTCGTTTTCTTTCTTTTTTTTCTTTTCATAATGTTCAATGCAGCTAAAAGTAAACTATGAATGTTGTATCATTTATTGCATTGTCAACCCCTAACTTACTTCAATTATATTTATGTAACGCTTGCATGCATGGTTAGTGACTGACTACTACAAATTTAGTCCATAAACTCTGCTTTCTTAAAGCAACACATTTAAAAAAACATTGTTGATTTCGATCATTACAAGACTTGGAACATTAAGAATCA
The DNA here is from genome assembly GCA_963920545.1 of Lepidium didymum. Taxonomy (NCBI): domain Eukaryota; kingdom Viridiplantae; phylum Streptophyta; class Magnoliopsida; order Brassicales; family Brassicaceae; genus Lepidium; species Lepidium didymum. The sequence continues at coordinate 2,530,629 of OY986996.1, read as the reverse complement.
CTTACATGCAAACAAAAGAAATAACTCGTTTTTATGACATTGCAAGAAATCATTACAATCAAATATATTGACCATATACATATAACAAGATCTCTTATCTTGTTCTTTATTTTATCTTTAAATTTCTCAAATTTAATCGACCAATTCAGAGATCCAATCAATATGTGACAAATCCATATCGAAATCGGACGGTTCATAATGATCATGATCAACAATGCTCATTCCACTCCAACACTTCATCAACACTCTCTCAACTTCCTCGTTACTATCTACATCACCTTTCTCATTCTTCATCGGAGATCGTGACGTGTCATAATCCTCACCGTTCATTCTCATCCCTCCTCCACCACCGTTCCCGCCTCGTGGCCTCACCGGTCGATAAGCATAACGACACCTATGCTTTCCCTCAGATTGCCGAAGCTGCTCCGGCGCGTGCGCAAAGAAACACACTTTCCTTTGACACAAGTTCCCGGCATTACACGCGCGTGTTCTGTAACGCGCCGGGTGGAGCCAGTATTCAAATACTCCATGTGCGAATTCGCACGAGTCGCCGCGGTGACATGCACCGTTACGGAAAGCAGGGCATGCGACGGCGCAGTAACTGTAACGACGAGGATCACGGCGCGTGGCTTTCTCTCCACGGTGAGCGTAAGGACACTCCGTCCAGTCATGGCTACGAGTTCGAGGACACCTTTTGATCTTGTAAGCATACATGCGGAACTCATCTGAGCCGTAGATTGCATCGTCGACGGTTGGAATCGGAGGGTCAATATCGTATGCTCTTGCATTCCCAGGTTTGCTTACGATGTACCCTAAAGTAGAGTATTGTTGCTCCCCGATTTCGTAGAATGGCACTGGACTTACACTTTTCAACATTTTTTCCGACAATTGATCGAAGATTTTATTTTGGTTTATACATTTTTTTTACACTTTAGAGATTTCATTTAAAAAAGTATTAATAAAATGGGAAACCGAAAGGGAAATTTATAGGAGAAAAAACGAAATGAAAAATCAATTATTTAATATAGTTTTACCCTCCCCAAACTTTAAATATGAAAAATGCCAAAACAATCTTACAAACGTTACAGTAAAATACATGTAGCATAAAAAATTTATATATACAGTAGATAAACTAAATATCTTAACGGCAAGGGAAAATAGTGAAAGATAAACTAAGGTTAATAAAGATGATTATTATTGAATATCTGTAAACGGTGTTAAATAGTTTTGAACCGTGAGAGTGTAGTTTAACAGAAAACGGCAGCGTTTAGGAGTGAAGAGTGAAAACCATTTGGAAAGTGAGGAGTGGTAAAAATTGCATGTGAAAGGACACGTGTCGGTAAAAATCAGAAGAACTTGAAGAAGAGAGAATCACCATCTGGCACACGTGTCCAGTCTCATCCTTCATATCCTCGCCAGCCGTTTCTCTTGGTAGGTTTGGTGAGCTCCCTCTACTGACACTATATTGAATCTCATTTGTATTTTGTTTTTTATATTTTAGTTTTTTCTAAAATGGAGTCACCTTCTAGAGCACGAAAGCTGTTCCCAAGTTCAGCCTCTGGATAAGTTTCAATGCCTTGAGACAGATGTCTTTAGAATCTTAGCTATGTGTAAACAAAATTGCCACTCATTGTTATGTATTGTTTACTGTAGACCATAGTTGGTATTACCTAATGGAGGATTTTTTGTACTGAGCAATATTTCTTTACTAAAGTATACAGATGGCTTTTTAACTTACAAGACTTATGATGATCAATATAGTAATACTACATATTTAGTAGAAAATCTCCAGCTTTTTGACAATGGAGACCTTCACTGTTCTCAGGGCAAGAGATATATGAAGGCAATGAATAGGGAAGATTGGCCAAAAAGTGAATTTATATGGATGATTCAGTAGTTAGAGCCAGAGACATTGTACCATGTCTGGAATATTCCGAGGCATTGGAGCTATGGTAACATATCTTTGTGGGTTTAACCTAATTGAACTCCCAGTCCTGTCCATAGATGATGATTGTGGGTGAAACCTCGCAAAACGATTGAGCACACCAATCTTCTCTAGATCCTCCACTTCCACTCTCAAGTCTGTTATTGTAGTTCCATTTTCTAGCCTGCAAGACGAACAAGATGTTCATGAGATTTAGCCAGCAAAAATGAGTAGCCAATCTGAACTGCAATCAATTACAAAAAAGAACTATGTTTTTAACCCTGCAAAGTCTGTCTCTAGTTTTCGTGTTCTACAAATGAAGTCTTCAGCTGCTTTGGAGATGTACTGGTCACTGATTTTTTCTGTTTTCGTTCTATCAGACAACCTACACAATAGTTGATTTGGTTTGTGTCAACACACAACCTCGAACTCTAGAAAATCTCCCACAAATCAGTGATAAAGAGAATATATCCTTACGGGTTAAAATCATCCGAGGGTGATATTTGCTCACTTCTGTTTGTACAAATGGAGCTACATGCATCTCCTAGTGCATCTCTTGCAGCAGTATATGCAACAAACTCATAATTTGTGCTAGCAACCAAAGATATCACCCTAGCTGGAAGCGGGCCAAATAGTTGTTGCATGAGTTGTGTTGCATATATAAGCCTTTTCTTTGATCTCATTGGTGGGCGATTCTCAAATAAAGTCTCAAATTCCACCTGTGAGACGATAAGCCATCAACGTCTTCATAACAATGTACAAAGAGACCGATGACAAAACATATAATGAGGAAACTCACTTTTTCAGCAAATCGATTAGTCGATCTGGCCCAGTTAACCTCGGCCTCACTGTAAAAAAAATAGATATTATAAAACGTGGGCTCACTGTAAAAGATATAGATATGTAATAAATTACGAATATTAGTGCTCATCAGCAACACACCTGAGCGTCTTAAGCCTCTGGGCCCCCTGCATGACTTCTTTATTCCAAGATGGAAGTTCTGATGGGGACATTTTGCGCTTCTTTGGTTTAACAACCTTCAGAAGCTCGTCAGTAGCATCATGAGGCAATGACTCAGATGAGACACTTCCCGGTCCAGGTGCGGAGCCTGACATTTGCTGCATATCAAACTGTCTCGGCGATTGAACAGAATGTATACCACCAAGCAAACTCCCGACATTTTGTTCTCCTATTTTCAAGGGGGTAAATCTCCCTGTATCATTCATGGGTTGAACCAGTCCATTCTTGAAAGTTCCATATTGACTATACCAGGAAGGAGCCATCTGGGGACTGATTTGCTGGTGATCTGTTCCAGCCGAGGCTAAATGATTCTTTATGGAGAAACTCTGAGAAACATTTTGGCCAAACTGCAGCATGTGGTTCACTAATTCCTTGCAAGCCAATCCATTCCTAACTAAACCATCAGAAGTCGAAGGTGATTGTTGCTCCCCCTTGAGAGCTACCTTTTGAGGATCAATAGCACTATTCTCAACTCTCTTCGCAGCCATCTTGTGTGCTTCATCCTCCCCTCTTCCTCTAAAAGCCTTATTTGTGCAATTCAAGTCGTTTTGTGAAGCAGATCCCTGCCATAAAAAGCCCAAAGAACGTTCAGAGGAATTCAAATCTCTAAAAGAAAGCATAATCAAATAGCAAAGGATAAAAACTTACCACGTCAATTCGCATGTTCATAGCGGGCTGACCAAGAGATTTTGGCTGCCCAAAATACCCTTGGTTTCCTGCAGAAACCTGGTCCAGTGTGGGTGACACATTTGAAACTTTTTCTTGACAAGCCTCACTAGTGACATCAATATTACCCATGGGATGATACTGAAATTTGCGACTTATTGATGGCCTACTATCCACATGACCAGATTGTGTGTTTTTTCCACCAGACAACATCGAAAAATCATGGGCATTCACCATATCATTTGATCCAGAATGATTACTTGCATATGAGTCATGAATCTGACTGCCGTCTCTAGATTTCAGTTGAGGGATAGCCTTCTCCACATGCTGTTGGATATTTTCCTGAACATCCCTAGAAGCACTAGCATTATTTCCTGCACCGGCAATTTCTGATCCGTAGCTTGCCCTTTGCATTTGTATATCTTGTGTGAAATGATTCTTCTGTTCGATTGGAGCAACAAAATTTGGATTAGAAGCAGCTTTCCAGATACCAAATCTATCTTCAATGCCCTCATTTTTTTGAATAGAACATGAATTATTCTGTTCATCAATACCAGAACCTAAAGAATGAAAAATATTTCCAGCCATTTGACTAAGTTGAACCACTGGCTTCTCCAATTCGCCATGATCTGAAACTTGATTTCCCTTGCCAGGCAAGTGTTGACCAGCTTCCTTAGTGGAATCACTGTGGAGTCTCTCATTTGGTGCATTTGAAGCCTCGACACTCATATCATGGGGCCTATTACCACTATGAGGGTTCACATACGAACCAGTATTGTTGTTAGCCCATCCATGTGCGCCTGCCTCTTCACTGGATGTTTCAGCTACAGCAGATTGCATAAGAGCACTCCAACTCCCACTTTGCAAAGAGGGGCATGCATCAAAAAGGTCAGAACTACTGGACATGAGATTTCCTGCCAAACTCATATCAGTGCTGCTTCCAAATGCTTCCCATAAATTGTCGTCCGAACCAAACAAAATCTTTTCTTCTGTTGGATCTAATGTTGTTGTCTTCTGCGATGCATTTATATTTTCAGGCACTTTCATAACTATTTCTTCTGATAGACCAGAACCCTCCATCTGACTGAAATTTTCCTGCATTAAATTGTTCCTCTCACGGGAATCATCTTGCTGTAAACTTCCAAGATTGGGCCTGTTATTTGAACCTGGAGCTGTTGTATGGGAGAACAACAATTTCTCCTGGTAAGTGGGTCTAGGGAGCATATGACTATTTTGTACATCAACTTGATTCAGAATTGAAGTTGGCTGATTGGTAATAGAGGGACTCCTGTTTGTGGAACCATGCTGTGCAGCTAATCTGTTCATCTGAATGGAAGAAAAGGCATTTTCAGATACATTTGTCCCACTAAAAGGCATACCGTACAAGGAAGGTTGAAATTGTTGTGCCAATAAGTTCGCCTGCCCATTCTCAGGGTTAATTATATGCCCAGTGGATGAACCTTGAACAACTGGTGACATGCCGCTATGCATCCAGTTTGTATTTCTTGTCATAAGATCAGGCTGCCAACCATTACTAGACGCATCCTGAAGAGGGATGCCATTAATCAATGTATGCGACTGATTATCACTTGAGCAGCTTCCATTGGCTGCATCTGAATTCAACGAGTTGAGCTGCCTGGCCTCTAGCTGTTGCTTTTGAAGTTGTTGCTGCATTTGATATTCATGCATTTGCTTAACCATAACTTGCTGCTTCAGTACTTGCATATCATTGAATGTCATCTGCTGCCTTGGAAAAGGCTGGAGCATGCCAGGGAGCTGTGTGTTTAGATGTTGTTGGCCACCAAAGAAATCATAATTAACCGGAGAGTCTCCCATCTCAAACCTCGAAGGAATCTTATGAAGGTCTGGAGTGAATCCTCTCGCTGATAACCTATCCCTACTAGATTCTACATCCATTCCCAAAAAGTTTGCCTCATTCGGCATTGTCTGCAACCCTAGGTTCCCACGAATATATCTATTTGTGAGTTGCTGGTGTTCTTGCAATAAACCTCTCGAATACTCGGACCTTACAGGCTGCTGAGTAAAATTCAAACCATGCAGTGAGTTTGAAGATTGACTTCTCTCAGGATCAACTGGAATAAGCCAGAAAGCTACGTTCAAAGGCTAACAATATATATAGCTATGTATAAAACATATATGTAAAGATTAAGTTGGGAAATTCCCCGTCATTAAGAGACAATATCCATACCAGATTGCTGTGTGTTATAACTCTTCAGATTGGTAACAAGGGAAGTGTTTATCTGCTTCTGGTTGCCGACAAGACCATTACTAAAATTGGACCAGCTTTCATCAACCACCTGAGACTGAAGCTGGTTTTGGGGTAGGCCTTCCTGTCCAAAGAAATTGTGGATCTTCTCCCCAAATTCGTTTCCAGGCATAGATTCGGCTCCTATAATTATTTCTAAATATCTGGACTTTGAAAAGAAACAGAACAAAGTTCAAAATTGTGCGTCCTTCAATCTCTAGTCGAACGTGTAAGGTAATAGAACATTTAAACACCTTTCATGAGCTACTTCCAACTGACATGCTCTGAATACTCATAGATATTTCTGTTCATAGATATTCCTGTGGAACAAACACAACAGACACTGCGAATTAAAGTTGAACTGAAAAAATGAAACAATAACAGTAGATACAATTGGTTTCGGTAAGCTAAAATAACTGTTTCTGCATACTGGGAAACAAAACCACAGTAAATGAAAACCATCGGGCAGGAACATTTTAGGTTTCAGGAAGCTAAAGGAACCTATAGACCAGCAAAGCAAGGCTCTAAACTCGAGAATCGATGCAACATCTTCAGGTTACAACAAAATCTGAATCAGCATTGTTCACTTATATGGAAAACCGTAAACTGGTCTCTAAGGTATACTAAGCCAAGGCCTAAGCTCCAGCCAACTTCTGAAGCTATAACACACTCAATACGCACGGAATCCAGTGAACTCGAGCTCATCTGCCGTAAATGTCACCGTTATAAACCTTCTATGGCAGCCGAAAGTTATGCTAATTTTAAAAATTTCCAGAATTTCTCGGAAATCTCATGAACCCACTCGAGATTAAAAGTTGCCATAACACAATTTGTATCCCAAATCGAAGCTCTGGCTAACATGAAGATGACCATAACCAAGACTCCAACCCCAAACAAGAGACTTTAGACTTCAAGTCTAACGACACGCTCTCATAATTGGGTATAAATCATTTCCTTGACAACAGATTAAAACAAAATTAGGGTTTTCCGCTAACGAAAAAGAGATGTGAACTTACACTTCTGTCAAGTTTGGCCGTCCGACAAATTGAAGCCCGAAAAGCTTTCTTCTCCGACCTCAATTACTGAGAATACGTTAGGGTTTTCGAATTCATGAATGATTAACGAGAGGAGAATGAGAGAGAGAAGAGAGAGGTTCGGTCCCGGAAGCAAATCCGAGGCTCGGGTCCGAAGCAGATGGTTCGCAAATCAAAACACTCTTCCGGAGACAGAGGTTTAGGGGAGAGTTGTTGAAGTGTGGCCAGTGAGAACACTATAAATAGCCAAACCTACCTAAACCTCAAATCTACCGTACCGGTGCGATTCGACATAAGTGTATTCCATATAAACCCAAGATTAGATATCTAGATCCGTATCTAAAATTTTATCTGAAAAATAAATATCCCGCAAAAACGAATACGAATATTAAATTTTGTGATCCGGAAATATGGATACGGATAATACGGATTTTGAGTTCGAATATTCGATTATCTGTATTTTTTACTTTTTAATAATAAATTAAACCAATTTTTTTTTTATATTTTATTCATTGTTTTTGGTATCTATTTTTTAATCATTATTTATTATTTATTTTTTAAGAAAAATATGGTTTTTTTACGTACTTATGAAAAAAATTCAATTTTCTTTTTAAATATTGAAGATGGATACAGATACAGATATCCGCGAATATTCATTTTTAAAAATTTCAGATACAAATATAGATATTAATTTGGCAGATAATACGTATACGGATATCCTTAAAAACCATGGATATCCATTTTGTCAGAGGGATAGCTCATAGATGGGTTTTTTTCCTAAGTATATTACACAAATTTAACATTCAGTCTGAATTTTATTTCAAAAAGACAAAAGCTACGGATCAGTTTAAGAACGAACAACAAAAACAGAAGTGGTCAAGTCTGATCCTGACCAAGTGATTGGAAAGATCTTGAGTTTGGATTCGAAGGTGTTTATCTTATGAGCAAACATAGTAAAAATGATTTTCATGCTGGCAAATTATTCTATAATTTTGTTTTATTCGTGAAAAAAAAAATTATTTATCTGTGAATTTTTTTTTTATGTTACCATGTTTGGTCATAAAATACAGAACTGAATTACCAAAAATAATAGCTGAGTTATTCTCAATCTGGTGGTTACGATGATCTAGCTAATAACTTGACATCATGGTTCGATTCTTACCTGCTGCATTATAGTAGTTTATAAAGAAATTATAGGAATAAGTTTTAGGCTATAGATCGGATCTTGTCGACCCAATTGTTACCAAAAAAGAATTACCAAAAATAATAATACGAAACCGTTTGGAATGTTTACTATATCAATCTTTTCTTTAAAACAAAATTAAAAGGCTAATAAAAATCTTTTACCATTTTCCTTGAGGCTTGTATCCTCCGATGTCGCTTATTAACGTCGTGTTTTAGTTTCGTCTAGCCTGAATCCCCAACCTCTGTGACGGCGCCTAAGAATCCGGTCTGAGTTCCGTCGCTATCATTATCAATATCTCCTTCGATCGTTAATCCTTCAATCCTAGCCGCAATTGATTCCCCTTTCACTCCAACATCTACATCTTTATGTGCAACACACACATTATTCTTTATAAAACACACACATTATACAATCAAACAAATTTCATACATATATGTACATATCACACGTTAATCAAATTACGTACGGGGTTCCAACTGAAAAACTAATTGACAATGATAATTGGATCGACTCTTAGATCATATATATAAGATTAGAATGCTCCAAACTTCCGATATGAGATATCAATCACTAATTAACATGTTGCCTCAAAATGTAGGTGGTAATCGTTTCAAACATATCATCTTGAAAAACCACAATAGACGCATTATCATATCTTCTGCCTAACTTTGGACTCTAATACTATGATAAGTTATGAGCTCCCAATTCAAAATAATTTTAATTAGTGGATTGGTCTTTAGATTATATATTTTATATTAGAAAAGATCTCATTTTCCGATGTGAGATATCAGTTATATTCTACCATTAGCGACTAATAAAAGTAATGTCTAAAGTTGAACACATAGATAGTAAATCGATCGAACCAATAGGTGATAACAAACCTGTATTGGAGAAGAACCAAAGGACGAGAGCACAAGCAAGAAGCACAAAAGGGATAATGTGAACAGCATTTTCAGCGAACTTAGTACGTGACTTCTCTTTCTTAGTCACCTCTTGGTTGTCAGGATCGTATGGAGCCAACTCGTCTTCCTCTAAGCCCTTCCACAAGCCCTTTGGCGCAGACCAAGGCACAGAGTAATCCTCGGTCACACGGTTCCAGCTCGAAGATCTGTACATTGTGTCTATCTCTTCCGATCTTGTTAAGGGAGTGAATCAGTTTCTTACAATGTAACTCATTAAAATATTAAAGCTAAAAAATAATACGTTTGTATCAAATGAGAAATAATTTCGTAACTCGTTACAAAAATTCCTTTACAATTTGTTTTTTTTTTCTAATAATTTGGTGGCGCATTTAGGGCCTATGCTTTTGGTAAATTCGGATCGAGGTTAAGACTCTGTCAATTGTTGAATGAATCTCACAAAAAACTTCTTTTAACTCTTTAGAGAGCATATAATTAATTTAATGTATTTTTATAATATTTTTATTTATAATTAATTACGATTATATTTTTTTTTTTTGGGTTAAAATTTACATTAATAAAATTCGATCTATAGTTTAAAATTCACTCTAGAACTCTTTTTAATATACATTATATAGTTAAAAAGAATCGAACATTTGATGTATAAATTATTAACTGAACCACTTACGGCTGGAGTTAAAAAAGCTTATCATTACGGTTACATTTTGATTTCCTTGAATTTGTAAATCAGAAACTATTTGCTTCCATTGTAAACAAAATATTTCACATTAAAACACGTATTTATGTCTTTGATATCTATACATGTCCACGTAATATTACACATGTTAATTAAAACGTAAAAGGAAAAGGTCTTTGCCATTAATATCTCCTATATATATTTCAAATTCTCATACAGTGTACCAAACCAAACCGGTCTATCTTACTACACCTTTAGTGTTGTAGAACTCCATCAATCTTTGATTCTAAGAGTGTCAATGAACCTCTTCCCCTCAGAGATCTCATTCTTGACTAGAAAATCAAGGAAATCGTTAAAGCTGCTCTCTTTGTACCGAACCGGATTTTCCTTGTTAACCAATTGGTCCGGTACAGTCATCTTATCGTCCATACTCAAGCTATGCAAGCTCGCGAGAGAGATTCTCGTCTTCTCTTTATTTAGAGTGACTTTATGAACAACGCTCTTGTATAATCCATTGCTTAGCACTTCCACATGATCACCAATATGAACCTAATTAAAAGAAAACAGAGCACTTTCATCAATCTATCGACGTTATTTTTCTATATAAATATTCAATGTATCAACACATTTGACTTCTATTGTTATTCTATATCACGAACCTTGAGTACACCTTTGACATGTGGAACAGCAACCCAACGGCCAGAACCACCCTGAGCCGTCGGATCGAAGATACTGAGACCGGACAAGTTCTGTAGAAGAATGGTGATGCAGCTATAGTCTGAATGTGGTGGTAGGCCTAGCGCTATATCAGGACCCGGACACAGTGGATAGCAATTAACGGCCATGACTTGCATGCCGTTTTCGTCCATCCGAGACGACAAGTAGTTTCTCCCCAGCCCTAGACTCTCTGTGATTGCTCCCATTATCTCTATCGATAGCTTCCTCACTTCTTCACAGAACTTTCCCATTATTTCCCTGATATATATAAACATATGTATGGAGTTAAGTATGTACTTATCGATTTAAATATAATACATGATTTGATGGACATGATGCATAAAAAGAAAAGAAAAGATGTGATGAACATGGTCGGATAAGTTTGAACAAAAAAAAAACATGGTCGGGTAATTTTGTAAAAACAAAATTGGTTGGATAAGAATCAACATAAAACCCGACAAACATATAGTAGTATATAATTTCTTATTACACAAAAAATGGTCTATTTCATTACCGAGAAACAAAAAAAAAAGATAGCTGGAAAAAAACCATGTGTTATATATTAATTTTAAAATATCAAAAAAAAAAACAGTGTGCTACCAAAAATGTGTATACTAGCATATATAAGTAAATTTATATTAAATTATACTTAGTAAGGATATTGACCACAAAAAGAAAATTGGACCCACAGCTGATTAAAAATAAAATAATGTGAAAATTTAATTGAGATTTAGATTTTGAATGGATATCTGCATGTAGAAAGTGAAAACAGAAATTAGGTCAAGGACGGTCCAGGTGATACAGTGCACTAGGTCAACAAGAAAAAGGACAAAACAGGCCGCAATAAGCAAAGCCATGTTGTGTATTTTGTAAATGCAATGTATGTATGTATATGGTACGTAATCAGTGACAACTTATACCTGTATTCGGGTGGATTCTCTGGCCAAAGATGAATCCAACGATGAAGAGGATGTGCGTAATGCTTTAGAAATATTCTCCAGAATTGGATCTTGTCCATACCGTCTTTCACACTTGTACTGTACCGAACCGGTGCGTATACATCGTTTGACATAAACTTTCTTTTCTCCTTCTCCGGCAGCTCGAAGAAGCCATTAGCCACAGCCAAAGCGTCGTCTAGTATGTTCTGGTCGATTCCATGGTTCACTATCTGATTTTATTATTAGAAAAAAATAAAAAAACGATTTTCATAAGAGTAGAACCTGAAAATGTTGACCCATTTAAGCACAGATTTGTCCCAGGTCACACAAAATTTTTTTTGTCAACAATTATATCGATAAGATTCGTTCTATAAACAAAACTACCGAAATCCTAATAATATCATTTGAATCAACTATAACTTTTTGAAACCGAGCTCAAATAATGAATATAAACATTTAACCACTTGACCAAAATATTTGCCACGAAACTCAAATTATGAATATAGAAAAATACAACTTACTTGAAAAAAACCAAGATGCTGACATGCCAAAGTAAGCTCTTGAAGAACCTCTCTACGTTCATTGTCTCCACCTCTCAAGCGAGATATATCAATGGTAGGTACAACTTCAGAATATGAATCTACTGTATCACATGGCCTGGAAGAAGAGGGGACGACGTAACAATCAGGAACATAAGGTAAACTTCTCTCTTGTGCAGACTTTCCCATTTTGAAGTTACTCGGATCCTCATTTTTCTCATTCTCCATTATTAAGATTTGTAATTGAGAACTATTTAAGCAATGCAAGTGGCTTCTCTATATATACTGTGTTTGTAGCCGACATTTCGGATTATAATTTGAATATTGTTGGTCGAATACTAAATTAATATTATCTGTTTTTTGGAAGATATAAAGGGAGCATGTGTAACTGTCATGAAGTACACATTTGGACAACATGCGGTGTGAATTATTTGTCTTTTTATCATTAAGATTTAAAGAAAATAAAATGTTTGACAAAGGACCATGATAACTAACAATGAAGTGCATATGTCTACCAATAACGAGTCATATACTGAACCATATTCGTAATAAAGGGATATAGTATTAAACATTAATAAGAGGATAATTATTAGATATCATTCATAGTACCATCTACGAAAATACAAAAAAAAACTTTCCGCAAAAAAGCTTCATAAATACGTTACACACATACGTGGCTTTTATTGATACTATACTTTGCTTGGGGTCTAGGTAATGTACGTACGTATTGTGCCACTTCTTTATTATGCAGTAGCTGATTTTTTTTTTTACACATTTGGACAACATGCGGTGTGAATTATTTGTCTTTTTATCATTAATTGTATGATCGTAGCTTTTAATTAAGATTTAAAGAAAATAAAATGTTTGATAAAGGACCATGATAACTAACAATGATACTATTAGCACCGAGTAGAAAAACAAACAACGGGCGCCATTTTTTTGTTTTTTTTCGAACAACAACTCAAACTTAATTCATAACAAATATTACAGCGATTTTTTGTTCAAGATAATTGTAATGATATTACACCATTCCTGTAGTAAAGAATATCGTCTTTTCCTTGTTAACTGCCATATTCAGATCCAAATCTTAGTTTTCCGTGGGTCCGAAATCGAACTAGGAACATGACGGAGCCAACCTCTGTGTTTATACCATGAGTCCAACGCACTAGTGAAAGAATGTAGGTTTTACGTTTAGCATAACAAAAACATTTTCTTATAAAGTTTTAACTTAAAAAATATGTTCTTAGTTAATTTGATCAAAAGGGTAAATAATGAATTCTGTTTAACATTTTGATATCAAGTACAAAGTTAGGTTGAAGTCACAGATAATCAAATCTCTAACTCATTTCAATTTAAAGAAGTCATCATCTTCAGTTCTTCACTCTATTTTTTATATATATTATATTCTGATAATATATAAACTAGTATATACGTACACCCGTGCCTTGCACCGGTTAAATTGTTATGAATAAAATTTTGATATCAATTTTTCTATTACAAAATCGTATTTGAGTGTAACAAAATCAAACAAAAAATTTAGGTGTACAAAAATCAATTTTGACTTTTCAGTTATATAGCAATTAAATTTTTTCCTTATTATGCACAAGTAAAGATCGCTTGCTGTAAATTTGTCTAGTTTTTCTTTTCCGGAGAACCAAAAACAGGCGATTGAAACCTCTATTTTCACATTGATCTATTACTGTAATTATTTGAGAAATGAGAGTAACATCTCATAATAGAAAACTGAAAAAAAAAATTGTGTAGAAATAGAAATCATTATAATTTTTGTTGTTGTAGAAAAGTTTCTTATGGTTATCTACTTAATCATTTTCTCTAATAAATGTAGGCCCATAATAACTATGATTAAAACGGTTGCTTGAATTAGATATATGGTTATTTCAAAATTTGATTGTTAATTATGAAAAGTATAGTAATATTGAATGATTAGGATACAAAATTACTATTTTTGCCAACTGAAGAGAAATTGATTTTTAGCTTTCGATATCTAGGATCTGATTAATGAAACAATGAAAAACTATGATGGTTTTGAAATCTTTAATGAAATTGAGTTTATACTCAAATCTGACTCCTTTAAATCAGTCATATATTAGTTTATATCTCCAATTGATGTGTCTTTCTTTGCAGTGTTAAGGTGTCATGGCTGAAGATCAGATGGCTCTATGTGTGGAATAAGTCTCAACATCAATATGTGTTAAGTATATTAATTCAAATTTAATCATTTTATAATGCAAAATTGATTATGAAAGGGAGTTTTTATATGAGAAAAAAATCATAATACTGAAAGAAATCATATACTATTGGTTGATGAAGCATGATTAATGGAAGAAGAAAGTGAAGAATATAGTGTATTCTTACTAAACAAACAATTACTATCATATATCTGGAGTATTATGTTCGACTAGGTAAGTACCCGCGCTATGCTGTAGGACTTTTTTCTGAATATTGATGCATAAGATCAATGTGGCGGTAAAAAATTTCAAAGAATTTCAAAAGATTGAAAGGGATATTAATGTAAATAAATATAAAATATGTTCAAGACAATAGTAAATAACAAAGAGTCACTAACAAAGAGTTACATGAATAAATAACAAAGAGTCACTAATAAGTAAGACTTAACATGTAACCATGAATATGTTCTTATTATCAACTAAACTTCTCATTCTTTGAATAGAAGTATAAAGGTTTCTATACAATACAAAGAAGAGACATGGCTTTGAGAATCCCATATCTTGATTATATTAAGCTATCTATAATTCAAGACCATTGTAGAACTTGGACTTATTCAACATTCTTGGAATTTATATACATTAGTTTGGACACACATGATTAAATATATTATATGCACGCAACTGTATAAGCTCCTGTTCTAAATCCGGGAATCTGGTGTCTGGACCATTATCATCTTGAGGTTCAAGTAGATTCTCATTCTTCATTCGTTCGAACTATAGAGGAGACCAAAAAAAGATCTAATGATGCAAGGCACTAACATAAAATGAATGTGCACATACTAACCAAAAAGTCGACATTGTAATGTAGAAATGTCATTCAATCCAAACTAAAGCCAATGATATTGATATGTCGAATTATTTAACTCCACTCTCTCATAATTTAACCGACAATACAATATTATTACCTTAGTGTTTAAGTGATCAATCTTCTCACCTTTCTCTTCTTCTTTTTATTCATCCCAAAGCGTAAATGAAAATCGAAATATTTTTTCGTTTCACCTATTTTTCCATTAGCTATTTCCTGCTATGAACAAGAAATATTAGGGAGAAATCTTACCAGCATAATACCATTTCCATCGGCCTCTTTACACCCACACAGGGGATGTGACATATTTACCTTGGATTTTCCCTATGAATTTAACATTTTATTTATTTTAACTTATTTTTAATATTATTTAATTTTATTAGAATGTTTTATATTATTGTTATTTCTTATTATATTTTATATTATTGTTATTTCTTATTATATTTTATATTATGCTTTTTATTTCAATTTTATATTGTCTCAATTATTTATTTTGTAGCTACTGTTTTTGTTTTTTTGGTTGTTGTAGTGACTGATAGCTATCAAGTGATTCAAGTTAGTATACACATGGTTGCTTGTCACTGTAGCCATAAAATCCTTAAAAAACAAGCCATTGATGTATTTCGACGATTTAAAACTCATGCACAAAGAAAGAAGGAAAAAAACAACACCATCGAGACGATGGAAATTAATCTTTTAACAAGAATGCGCAAAGGAAATCTTCTCAGAAGCTCTTGTTAGCAATGAAAGAAATGTAAAAACAATTTGGAACATGAAGATGTAATTGCAAATCTGGTTGTAATTATATAGAGTAGTAGTGCAATCTTTCAAGGAGAATAACAAATCAATATTAAAAAATTATATATGTATTTGAATATATATTGTTCCTCTTTGTCTTATAAGTAGAGATTTTGGTGGATTCCAATCTCTTTAACCCTTACAGAAACAAAAGGGAAATCCACAGAGTTATACCAAAAGAAACCAAAAAGTCAACAAGTTTCACTATGAAAGGAATAAAAAACACATGATTTTGCCCTCTCATTCATGCTAGACTCATCAAGGGCAAGAGAGTGAGTAGCTATCATCACTCCATCCACAGATACCTAAAGGTAATTTTACTTTAGATAGAACACATGGTAATACGGATGAAAACAAAATTAAAGTAGAAGACTAAATAACTTACCTGATAAGCAATGTTGAGGGGTATGACATCACACACCACAATGTCATAGATTGAAATTTCCACCCGTCTTCCACCTCTTATCACCTGTGTGGCAATCAACAGCAAAACGAAATGTAGGTAAGTAGAAGAGTAAAAAGAGAGTACTACTTAAATCTGCATAGGTGTTTGAACCATGAACGTTTCGCGCTTCAGCAATTCATCATCATCTGATACCTTTCTCTGGATTTTTCTTGAGAAGATTTGACAAGCATTGACATAAAGAAGAAGACCATATCAATAAGGTCTAGCATAAAAGCTTGCTTCAACACATTCACAAGCAGAATAATCATATCAACAACACATTTAGTTTGATAAAAATTACCTTGCTCACGCCACATATCCATGAAACGATTTGCAACCTAACAAAGATATAAAAGAAAACTCATAAGTGGAAAGCACCATATCATATTAACACAATAATTCACCAAACACCAAACAAATTTACCAAAAGAGCATGAGCGTGACTTATAATCTTCTTTCTCTTTTTTCAAACACAAAGTGGGTGAAGAAAGGTATTACCTTTACAGAGACATGAACAAATCCAGCAAGGCCATAAGAGCAAAAAAAAACCAAATTGCAGCAGTGTTTTTTTGCAATCAAACTCCATTGTCTTCATCCAATTCTCAAAATCGCCAATTTCCTTATCAAATTCGTGGCCCTAAAAATCACACAGATCGATCAGGAACAAAAAAAAAGAGAAAGTAGAGACTGAATATCTTAGAGAGTGCAAAACCATAACGGCGTGGGTGACGGCAATCCATTGATCCGTCTGTTTGCCGAATTGCCCCACCGTAATTGCTAGGGTCCTAACTGTATTCCGGGAAAAGCGTGAGGAACGAGCTGGTTTCTAACATAACGGTGAGAGTCGTAGTGTGGAGAGCAGAAGAGGAGGAGTTTTTGGCGAGGAAGCAGAAGAGAAACCGTTCTTTAGCTGCTAGGGTTACCGATAGTTGATGTGTAAATTAGAAGTTTGAAATGTATAATTGGTGACGTGTATGCCATCTTTTACAATTTATCATTTACGATGATGATGTGGCTTTAATTTGTATGACGTGTTTTAATATAGTTATTTTATTGGTTGATAGGAGAAGCTGAATTTGCTGATGATGCTGAAGAGATGTTGAAAGGAATGAAAGACATGATGCAGAGAAAAATAAAAAAAAAAGAGATGGAGAAATAAGAGAAGACATAACTAGTAAATAATGTTAAGAAGCAAGTTGTCCAATTGACTTGTTCCTGATCTAGTTAGACAATAGGTGAGAAGTTCGAATTCTATCAGCTCTAGTTTAAACATTTAGGCTATAGATTATGTCTTGTTGATCCAAATCCAATGAATAAGATTAAAAAAAAAAACTAACAAACAATGGTTGTGGAATATATGCAAGTGGGGGGGGGAAGTAATACCGAAGAATGTGGTTTACAAAGATAGGGGGAATGATTTTTGTTTAATTTCTTTTAATTATTTATTATAATTTGTTTTTTATTTACAAATAATTAGGAGAATAGTTAAACCAACGATTTTGTTTAATTTCTTTTAGTTACTTTTAAAAAAAATTATTTACTTAAACATAATTAGGAGAATAGGATTAAGCTATTTTTTGGACTTAACACAGGTGTCAGAAGAAGAGAGTGGTAGTTTTTTGATTTTTGACTTGTGTATTATTATATAAAGGATTTTGTGAAAGCAAACTGCTAACGAAACGTAAATAAAGAAAGGAGATAAGTTTGATCACACCAAACAAATCAGTAGTACACTAATTCTAAACCGTTTTGGTTTTACAAATTCAAACGGTCAAAACTCGAAGAGAAGAATCAAAAGGATCGAACTACCTACTCATTATTCGGAGGTTAATCATAGAACACCAAAAGCTGTCGAATTTGACCGTTTGGCATTTTCTCTATATAAAAACTGCACGATACACTCAGATACTCCACTAAATTTCAAACCCTAAATTTCAAAATCTCAATTTCTCTCTAATACTCTGTAAAACGATCTAGCTCAATCTCATGGTGACAGTTGCGGATCCTGCTCCGGTGAAGAATGAGAGAAACACTAGAAACGCATTGAAGCAGAAGAATCATGAGATCGTCGAGTCAATGTTGTTGTCATTCGAGAAAGATTTGATGGAGATGAAGATCGAAAAAGAGAAGACTAAGGATTTGCTAAAGGAGAATGAGGAGATTCTAAGGAAGAAAGATGAGGAACTCGAGAGAAGCTTAGAGTGGAGCCGAAGAAACTGCAAAAGATGAAGGAGGTCAAGCCTAACATGGTACGTTTTCTAGATCTAGCTCTGATTAAAGATGAATTTTTCAAAAATTATCGGAAAATCTGGTTAATGTTGATGATTGTGTTGATTGCTCCAAATTGATTGATGGAAGTTTCCGAAACAGATGTCCGATCGCTACATAAGGTTGGATTGATCATAGATGGTAATTTGGTTTACATTCTCAAAACTGTTTTGAAGATTAGCAGAAGTTAATCTAGACCGTTCAATTAGACGATCTAACCGTAACCACACATCATCTCGGTTATTACCAATGAAAATGATTGTTTCCATGAAGATTTCCAATACATATTGGTTTTAACCCGATTTTTTATTCTTTATTAGTTTTGTACTATATATTTACTTTTTTTTTATAAAAAGAATTTCAAATAAAATCTATATTCTGTTTTCAAATATATTTATTGAAAAAGTTTACAATAATTTTTTGTATTTTAAAGATTAGTTTCTAATTTTTTTTTACTATATTATAGTTTTGAAACCATTTTTAACATTTAGTTTATGTAATTTTACAAATATATAATTAATTTTTAAATATTTTGATACTAATAATTATTTTCAGATTTTTAAATAAATTTGAGTGTTAAATGTAGCTGATCACCTCGTCCGTACAGCCAGAGGGTCGTCAAGATCGTTTGCTTTAGTGAACAATATGTCTTTTGTTTAGTTACCAACTTTTGGTTTCATTGACCCAAAAAAAAAGAAAAAACTGTGAAATTTTTTTTGGTCAACTGGATTGATAAAACCTAAGTCATTAGTAATAAAAGATTGGTCAACTAAATTTTGGATGCCTAAGTCATTTGTAATAAAAAATTAGAAACATTTTCTCCTCTCTCTTCTAGTAGACGCCGATTTATCTTTTCTTCTCTTCGGTGACTCTCTCGTCTCACCGTCGCCGGAGTGGGGAGCCCTTTATTTTCCTTTCTCTTTCATTTGTTCTTTCTCCAAGCTAGAAATTCCGATATTCCTCTTCCTTTGAAAAGGGTTTCTCCTTCAGATCATTGCCGATCACCATTCCCATGGTTCCTCTTCATAATTCCTTCGTTAATTTTAAACGGAGATGAGGTGAGTGGTAACCGATTTGATTTCATGGAAGCTATGGAGTTTCATCAGAGATCTGGGTTGCATGTCTACCGATGTGGTCTTGCTTGCTGAGATTGGGTGATGGGAGAAATTGGTAGTCCAGAAAGTCTTAGTCTTGTGCTCTTAGGTCATGTCGATCACCGCCTCGACATTGTTGCATGTATCTTTGACGGTCTCCTACCATCGGTCTTTCCATGGTCTTATATGTTTCATGTCTCTCATTACTCTTGGACTCTCAAGGTTCCCTCCCTTCTTGATGAAGGTACCCTCCCGAGAGCTTCTTTGAAATTGCTCGGTTCTCTACTCCATCAGTTATTGGTTTGGAGTTCATCACAAGTTCCTTTCATATTTTAGTTGAAGTTATACCTAGTTTACGTTATGGTAGTATGGTTTTCTGCTGGTGTATATTTGTCTTAATTGAATCGCATCCTTCATCTCCTTTCTCTCCCAAAGAGAATGATAAATCAATTAAGTGGTTGTTTTACTCTCCTCCACAAGAGTTACTAAATCTGATGAGTTGTTGATTCTCCATAACCATCAAAGTAAAAGGGAAAAAAGCACATGGACATTATCTTTTCAAGTCTACTTAGACCACAAGTGAGGACAAAGGAAAAATTGCAAGTCCTATCGCTGTCCAGATTCAGCTAAGCTCTCCTCTCGCATAATCTTGAAAAGCTCCTAATTAGCCATCTATTGTCCACTTCCTGATCACTCTCTCGATAGGATGGATGTGTCTTTTGGTCTTTAGTTATTTTCTTGTTTTTCAGCTATTTGTTTACTGTTTAGTTTCATTTCTCACTCTTGGATCCTGATTGAGTTCTCTATTTTATGTAATCTGTTCTTGAGCTTTAGCTCTCTGTTTTTTTTGTAATGGAATTTCTATCTTTTGTGATAAAAAAAACTGTGAAAAAATCTATATAAAAATAATTTTTTGAGCGATGAGAGAGAAACTAGAGAGAGATAAAAACTAGAGAGAGAGAGCGATGTTTGTGCGACTGCGGTTACCAAAATTGCAGTAACCATCCGTGGAATATTCCAATTGGATGTGTGTTTTGTGGTTAATTTTGTGGTAACTACCCCATGTCTTCCTCTATTTGATCCCATATGTTGTCTTCATCACATTTTCTGTGATGCGAGTTTTGTTCCTCAGAATACAACAATGTCTAACGGGATTAAGAAGAAGATGCAGGAAATCAGCCTAAATGTGACGGAGGAAGCCTACGATTTACCGATTACAGTGTGTGATGATGCGGTGTCTGGGAACCGCTACAGCCTTGTTGGACGCCCCTTGAATCTGCAAAAGCATAATCTAAGAGCCATGCTCTCCACTCTACCGAAACTTTGGAATGTTGGTGCTGATGTTGTTGGCCGGATAATGCCAAACAAGACAATCCAATTTGTGTTTCAATCTGAAGAACATATGAACGGGATCCTTCGGTGTGGCCCTTGGTCATTTAATGACTGGATGGTGGTTGTGTCTTGCTGGTTCCCTAATCTCTTGGCGGACGATGCTGCGACCATTCCGTTATGTATTCAGATTAAGGGAATCCCAATCCACTTCCTTAGTCTTCGAATGGTCCAATGTATTGCTGAAAGTTTTGGTGTCTTTCTGGAAAATGATTTTGTGGATGCAAACATAGTTGTGGTGAATTATGCAAGGGTTCGTGTGTTATGGGATATACATTCTCCTCTGCGTTTCCAGAGAACTTTCAACTTTGGTGCAGAGTCGCATCTCTTGACTTTCAAATTTGAGAAACTTCGTAATTTCTGTGGCCACTGTGGAATGCTTACGCACGATGACTTCTCATGTGATTTGCTTTCCCCGATTGCATCTGCCAATACGGATGATGATGATGACAGCGATGATCCAAAGTGACTCGGCGAACCCAAGTTCTGCGGCTTTTGACGACATTACCCACAACACCGGTCGTCCTGAACCGGCGTTTGATGATGAATTCCTCCCAGAGGCTTCGAACCATTCCCCACAGTCCAGGAAGCGTAAAGCAGAATCTCCTTCGCACATGACTGAAACGGCGTCTCCGCCTAATGTGCTTCGCCGTGATTTCCGCCAAGTACGAGCCCGTGATGATGTTGAAGAATGTTTCTCCTAGAGAATCTGCCGTCAACCTGATGTGGTAGAGGTGCGTAACTGGTTTAACCCTTGTGTTGATTCTGGTTGTGAAGTGAATAAAAGAACGGGAGAGCCAACTCCTACAAACAACAGTGAAGGCGCGGTGGGCCCTAAGCCACCGGCAGCCATATGAACGTCGCAGTTTGGAACTGTCGGAAATTAAGAGGAGCCCTGACAGTTCGACGTCTCAAAGACATAACTACAAGTTATGATCCAAACATTCTTTTCTTGATCGAGACCAAAAATGATGATAATTATGTTCGGGATATTACAACAACGCTTGGATTCAATAATGTCAGATGCGTGTCATCGAGGGGATTAAGCGGCGGTCTCGCTTTGCTATGGACGAATACTATTTCTCTTTCTATTAATTATGCAGATGTAAGGCTCATTGACTGTGTTATAAATAATAAAGATGAAGTCTTCTATTTTTCGTTTGTGTATGGGTCATCCTGTTAAGAAATTTTGACACCATCTGTGGGAAAAATTACAAAGAATTGGCACTACTCGCTTGGGTAAATGGGTCATTGGTGGTGATATGAATGAGATGATAAGGCGGAGTGATACGAGAGGAGGTCAAGATCATACTAGTCTCAACAATACATCATTTATTGATATGATTGAGACATGTAACTTCTCTGAACTAAGGTTCACTGGTAATAATATGAGTTGGTGTGGAAGGTGTGGTAATTATGTGGTTAAACGGTGTCTTGATCATGTACTAGCTAATGACGAGTGGCTGGCGGAGTTTTCTGCTTCTAAAGTTGACTACTTACCACTATTAAGCTCTGATCATCGTCCTATGATTCTGAAAATTAATAAAACCACGGAAAACGGAAGGAAATTGTTTTCTTATGATTCCCGTTTAAGTCAAACACCGGAGATCAGGGATGTTGTAGACATTTCTTGGATGACTGTGGCTGACACTGTTACTGTTACTGCAACTCACACATGGGGATTGAAAGCACCATGACTGGATGGATTCACAGCTAATTTTTATCATACCTATTGGGATATAATTGGTTCAAGAGGTACGCGAGTTCTTTAGAATATGAGTCTTATCTGCTAAGTGGAACCATACAAATCTATGCTTAATTCCAAGTAACTATGCCAACAACAATGAAAGACTTTAGACCGATTAGCCTTTGTAACGTCTTATATAAGATAGTTTCAAAGCTATTGGTCAATCGTCTTAACCCATTCTTGTCTCAACTAATTTCGGATAACCAAGCTGCTTTTGTGCATGGTCGCTATGTCACTGATAATGTCCTTATCACACATGAAGTTTTACACTTCTTGAAAGCTCGCAAGTCGGTGTTAAGACCGATGTTAGTAAAGCCTAAGACCGATGTTAGTAAAGCCTATGACCGTGTTGAATGACACTTTCTAGAAACAGTATTGCAAAAGAAGGGCTTTGATGAACATTGGATAGCGTTGCTTATGTCTTGTGTGAGGATGGTTTCGTTTTCTGTCTTAGTTAATGGCAGCCCCTATGGTGTGTTTACAACTATTTGGGGATTATGTCAAGGAGATCCCCTATCTCCTTATCTTTTCAGTTTATGTTCTGACGTCCTTAGTACATTATTATCGACAGCTCAACGAGATGGACATATTCAAGTCGTACGTTTGTGTGCCAATGGTCCAACAATCTCACATCTGTTCTTCGATGAAGACTCACTGTTTTTCTTACGAACAAATATCAAAAATAGTCTATATTTACGGAAGATATTGGCGGATTATACAGCGGACTCAAGGCAAATGATAAATTTGGATAAATCTTTTATAACCTTTGGCCAACGAGTCTATCAACAGACACGTCAACGAGTTATGAACTACTTAGCTATCCGAAAGCAACAATAAGGTGGCAAATATCTTGGGCTGCCGGAGCAATTTGGACGACAAAAAGGACAAGATCTCCAATATATAATCGACAAAGTGTGACACCGAGTTACAGGATGGGCGAGCCGATTTTTAAGTCCAGCAGGTAAAGAAACTATGATTAAGGTGATAACATACACAATGCCAGTTTACACAATGAATTGTTTTCGTCTCCCGCAAAGTGTCTGTCAGTCTATAACAAGATTGGTTTCCCAATATTGACGAAATGCAACAACATCACAGCGTAAGTTGGCTTGGGTCTCATGGTCGAAAATGACATATTCCAAATTCAAGTTGGTCGCGATTCTAGAACTCTGATCAGGTGTGACCCGTCCTTAACCAAAGGAATATAGGGATTGGAGATTGCACCTAAAATTAAACATTTTCTCTGGAGACTTGGTTCTCATGCTCCGCCAGTTGCCGAGTTACTAATACAACGCCAATTAGAGGCATCTCCGTACTATTTACACTGTTGCTCAACTTTGGAGACACTTGACCACCTATTCTTCACATGTCTATATGCTATATCCGTGTGGCGTCTCACAAGTCTCCCCATCTCAATTCTTACAGCTGCTACAACATCGGTTGAAGTAAGTTATTATTTCTTCTGCAACTACACACTAACTCCCTGGTCCAGCCATATATGCGTTGTTTGGAATTTTACACTTTATGGAGACTATGGAAAAGTAGGAATACTATAACTTTTGAGCGCTATGAGTTTTCTTGTCACAAAGTCATGCACGCTAGTCGACGGGACACACAAAAATGGCTTAGCTCTAAAACAGAGCTAACTACTACGGCACATCAACACTACGAGCCTTGTGATTATAGACGTCCACGTCAATTTGGCTGGGTGAGACCGTCAAATGAATGGGTTAAATGCAGCTATGACACCTCAAACCATGAAGGTAATCAGGATTCTGGCTTAGGCTGGATCATTCGAGATCAAACGGGTATGCTTTTACATGCAGGAATGGGTCCATTTGAAGGCCGAAACACTGTGGCTGAATCTGAATGCGCTGCATTAATATGGGCTATACAATCTGCATGGGTCTGGGCTATCGTAAAATAATTTTTGAGGGTGATAACGTTCAAATTCATCGAATGCTTACTCAAGCTTCGGCCAATCTTCGATTATCCCATTATTCTCAAACCATCCATGCTTGGTCTTCGGCGTTCGAGGCCATTTCATTTTCCCATGTTTCACGTAAGCACAATATGTGTGTTGATACTTTAGCTCGGACAATATTACAATCACAGTCAGTTTGTTGGCGATTATTTGATTCATGTCATATGTTCCTAATGTGTTATGTAAACGATGATAGTGATGCTTAATATAAAAGTTTTAAGATGGAAATTTTTTTTAATAAACTGTGAAAACAAACCGAACTTATAATAGTTTCCAGGCTAATTTATTAGATCGTTAGAGATGCTAATTGCTATAAGTACAAAATGTTTTCACGTTTATATTTAACATTTAGTTTCTAATTATAATTAAATTATTACAAATTTAACACTATTTCTCTTTTTTTTTTTTAAAGAAACTTGAGTATAAAATAGAAAAACTGTAAAAACAAATCAAACTTAGTATAAGTATAATCTCATACTGTTTTTTTCGTCAAATTGCATTTATATTGATTGTAAATAATCAGTAACTAGAAAGCTTTATAAGAAAGTAGGACATGAATGAAAAATAATTAGTGATATTTTGGTTAAGATTTATTAACAGCACACTAACAATGTTTAACAACATCTAATTATGCGTCATAGTTGATTAAATCTATATCTAAGTTGGGGTTAACTTTCAAATATATAATAAATTGGCAAATTCAGATTCGAAATTAATTTGGTTATTTTGTGCAAGTTCTGTGTATCGATGGCCGTTTTCCCCAAGGAAATCGGTTAGAGTGCAATTTTTAGTTTTAGTTTCATCCACAACCTCAACTTATCGCATTTTAGAGGTTCTTGGTTGTTTGATTCGAAAGGAATAGTCTACTAAAGATATGTTAATTATATTATCACTGGAACTGGATACATATAACCTTGGAAATGATGGTTTTCAGAGAAATTATTATATTAGGACAAAACAATCGTTTTCTCTGGAAGTATATTTAACCAATTATTTTATGCAATGGTCACAAAAACAAATAAAGTTACAAGGGTATTTCTCTGGAAGCATATTTAGGTGGGTTTGGTGAAGAGAAAACACTCACGATTAGTCGAGAAGTTCAACACCCCTTCAATCCCAATTATTAAAATCCTTAGCTAGTATATGGAAAGATGAAATGTACATTTTAACTAATGGATTTATTAAAATTTATTGGTTAATGTAAACCAATTCAAATGAAATCGTTGGCTATTTCTGGTTTACATATCTGATTAAGGATTGTATATAAACGGTTCGAAGGGTTTGTCGATCCAGTATTGACAAAAAAAAATAATTAACGACAATATTATCATTTTTAAAAAACAATTGAATCCACAATATCTATATTCTCAAACTCTAAACTCTGTTACCTGACAATTAAAATCAACCAACTGATGACATACATTAATTCGAATCAACTGATGACATACATTAATTCGAATCAACTTGCAGTATACGGGTCTATGCATTAAATCTAGCAAAATAAACATGAAGTACTTATTTAATGTCTTCATGAAGATTTTACCAAATTAGGGTTGTGGACTGTACCTAACAGCACAACAATCGTATGAACTTGTATAACACGAAATTTTTACAAACAACAAAGGCCAAGCAACAAAGCAGATCATATATGTTATAGTGGTTGTGAAGTTAGGTTATCCACCAATGAGCAACCTTAACCTATGCCTTATATTTACACCCTTATATAGATTAAATCACAAGCAAATGTCGATACACGAAACTTATACTCAATTTATTGAAAAAATACAAACGTGATGAAGAAGACGTCGACGAATCTGTTTCTTTTCAATTTCTGCATCATATTTGGGATTTCAATAATAGGATGCAACGCAACTACATACTTTGTTGGAGATAGTTCCGGTTGGGACATAAGCTCCGATCTTGAGTCTTGGACTTTAGGCAAGCGATTCTCTGTTGGTGATGTTCTAAGTAAGTTTCTTATGCACCTACTCACACTTTAATATCACAAATCTTTCGTGATTTCAGACAGCAATATCTGTCAGAATTCCGTATGAAACAAGCATTTCCGACAGATTTCATACGAAAAAATCTAATATCTAACCAAATGGTAGTGGTCTAGTAGTTTCCACTTGAATAGGAAATCGCCCTATTGGTCTAGGCCAGTGATCGATTCCCCTCAAGTACGAAATTGCTAATCATTTTCATTTGGCCACCGAATGTCTAAACTCGAACTGCGTCTGACCCCCGGGAAGTTGGTTTGGGTTTCGACCCAGACTCTTCTTTCTTAACAAAAAATAAAAATAAATTAAGTTTGTGAAGTCTAACTATAAGTATTTGTATAATGTTTTTGCAAGTGTTCCAATACTCATCGACGCATAGTGTCTATGAAGTGGCTAAACCCAAATTCCAGAACTGCAACACTACAGATCCTATCCGTACATTCACAAACGGGAACACGACCGTACCTCTTACAAAACCAGGCGAGAGGTTCTTTGTCTGCGGTAATAAGCTCCATTGCTTCGCTGGTATGAAATTACAAGTCAATGTCGAAGGTAACAATGGTCCATCTTCTGCACCTGTGGGAGCTCCTCAAGCTGCCACTTCAGGGATGCTTCAACCTTCTTCTAAGAAGAATAACCCTGCGACTGGGGTCGCTAGCTCGGCTGTTACTATTGGAGGCAACGGCTCGAGAGGTATCATAGGATTTTTTGTATATTTGATGGTTTTTGTTTTTTCACTATTCATTTGGTCTCATTGATCTTATAGAATTAAAGTATGTATAAATATTTTCATAATTGTAACGCGTACGAGTGGCACTATTCGGTTTATATATATTTTTATTTTTCGGTTTATTGGTTTGAAGGATTTTTGTTTTTAACATATTGGTATGAAATATATGATCAAATTAATAGTTTTGTTCTTTTTATAGTCGTCGACAACGGCGACCAAAATATAATTTTTTCATGGTTGTTGAGTTTAGCAACTGGTTGCCGCGATCAATCGCTAGTGATTAGCAATTAAAGATTTTGATCACTATTTTTTTAGCTATGTTGTTTTGTGAAATCGGTCTTATGTTCGATCAAAATATCTCCAAATACATATCTGGCAATTTGTGTAGTTATTCTGTCGCAATGATTATAAAAGAACGATTTAGTAACTGAAAAAAAACAGAAAAAAACTAAATTTTTGATCGTAGTGGCTGATGAGTGTTTGCAGTCGCAAAAGATTAATACCAAAAGCTTTTGGTTAGATTTAATTTGGTCCGTTATAAAATTTTGGTTTAAAGTTTTGATTCGAATTTGATTCAACGTTATCTGGCTCGGTTTAGCAAGTTAGCTTACACTTTATTATAGCGGTTAAGCTTGCCGTTTCTTATCGCGAACGTAACAAAAACGCGTAAACGAATTAGTGGAAGACCTATTTTCTCTCTCTCTCTTTCGCAGCATTTTTCTTTTCTTGCTTTCGAATTTTGTTTTCATGAACATACTCAATAGGTTGGGTTTAGGATCGAGCGGTCAAAGAAGTATGGATCCGTCTCCGATCGCTCAGGGGAACGACGATGACGTTCCAGCGCCGGGAAATCAGTTTGCACAATTCGGCGCTGGTTGCTTTTGGGGAGTCGAACTTGCGTTTCAGAGGGTCCCTGGAGTGACTAAGACCGAGGTTGGATATGCCCAAGGGATCATAGACAATCCTACATATGAAGATGTTTGTTCTGGCACCACGGGCCATGCGGAGGTTGTTAGGGTTCAGTATGATTGCAGCTATGAGTCTCTGCTTGATTTGTTCTGGTCTAGGCATGATCCCACCACTCTGAATCGTCAGGTATGAGTACGAATTATATATATCCAAAGATTGACCTTTTTTAAGTTTGGAGATTGATTCGTGTTTCTAATTGGGATGATTCTTGTTATGATTTTGGAAGTTTCGATTTTTGATCCTCTTATGAATCTGATTGCTTTCTGAAAATCTTGCACTTTTTGGATTATTGGTCCGAAAGAAATGATAGCTTGAGTAGGTAGGTAACTTCTGACCAAAAGAAGAAAAGAAAAGTAGGTAGCTTTTTGTTGATTAATCTTTGTATAATCCAGATTCTGTAGTAGCTTTGTCTTCTCTCCTCTGTTCCTCTCTTTTAATTGAGGTACAGCTAAATTGTTTCGGAGAGTTTCTTCATCTTCTGTTAGAGGCATTTCACTAGCTTATAGAGTTATAGTCAAGTTATCTCTTGAGGTTCTAGGCTAAGTTGCGAAACCAAAACCTAAGCCAGTGGGAAATATTTGATACACAACTTGATTGGCACAAAGAAAACAAAATCGGATAGTCTTCTTCTGCCTCAAGCAAGCCACTTCAGGTTCTATGGTTTTAGCAGCTTCTATTGTTTTGTTGTGTTGGTTGAACTGAGGTTATCTATTGTCCCTTGTGCATCTTCTTTGATACATATATACTGAACTAATAAATATATGTTCTGAGTATTTGATCTCCTGATATCTCTCTCATTTCAGCTGCCTACTTGTAATTTTGATATATGACTTTACTGTGATCAGGGGAATGACGTGGGAACTCAATACCGATCTGGGATATATTTCTACACACCCGAGCAGGAGAAATTAGCCCGGGAGTCACTGCAACGTCACCAACAACAAATGGAGAGGAAGATCATGACTGAGATCTTACCAGCTAAGAAATTCTACAAAGCTGAAGAGCATCATCAGCAGTATCTGGCAAAGGGTGGGCGATTCGGACTTGGACAATCTACTGCCAAAGGCTGCAACGACCCAATCCGCTGCTATGGCTAAAAAGAAGAAGCTGTTTTCCTCTGCTTCAGTCCCAAAACATAGGATTTAACGTTATGGGATTTACTTGTGTGTCAACATTGTGTAAAACTGATGAAGCTGATCATATACTATGTAACTACTACTACTGTTACTACTTTGCAATTTAATTTGCAGTGCTGTGTATTGTTGATGTTACATAAACTAAAAAATCTACTGCTAGAAGTCACTCTCCCACCCACATAAAGCTGCAGAACTTAGTTTGGGCAATGATCTTGCATGTTCGAATAACAGAAGACAACAACTGCTTATTCTGCTGCATGTTGCTCTGAATGTTTTGTGAATGTCTAGTGCACGTGCTTCTATCCCACTTCCACGTGCTCTACGCCTCTCCCACTAGGCATGTATTCAGTGATGCAGAAACAGAGTATCGAGAGACATAGTAAAGAAAGAATAACAGAGAGACATACTAAAGAAAGAATAACAGACGAGGGACTAGCAAAATCATTCCTTTTTTTAATGGCAGTCCATTTCAGTGATTTTTATTGCATAAGGAAACGTACCTACCTACCTAGTTGCATGATTACTAAGTGTTAACTTTGCTGCTGGCTGATTCTGGGGAGTGGAGCTTACATTCCAGAGAATCATTGCTATTACCAAGACTTAAGTTGGCTACACTCAGGGGATCTCTCACAATCCGTCTTACAAAGATGTCTGTACCAACACTACAAATCATGCCGAGGTTGTTAGGGTTCAGTATGATCCTAATGAATGCACTTATGAGATGATTCTTGATTTGTTCTGGTCTAGACATGATCCCACCACCTTGAATCGTCAGGTATAGATTCTTTTCTGGTTTTGATTGTGTGTTTACTTCTTCTTTTGATTCTCTTTTTTGTCAAATTCGCATTTCCTGATACTTGCTCTGCTTTGATTTCAACTGGCTGATTTCATCAAAAATCTGCAATCTACTTGGCTTTCAGTTGATAGTCTACTCGGAAATCTTAAGAAGTTTTGACTTGTTGTGTTGACTCTTATGCTGGAATCTTCTTGTTAGAAATATAGCTCTGATTGTATTGGTTGGTGTAGAGACTAGAGACAATAAGTATGATAATGCTTAAAGAGAGGTTTCTATGTTCTGGTTCTGATCAAAATATAGACTTGAGTTTGATGGTTCCTTAAAAACATGTTGCAGGGAGTACTTGTAGGAGCACAATACCGATCAGGAATATACTTTTACACACCAGATCAAGAGAAACTAGCACGTGAATCTCTAGAGAAACAACAGGAAAAACTTGAGAAGAAGATAGTGACTGAGATGTTACCAGCAAAGAAGTTTTACAAGAATACCATCAGCAATACCTAGCCAAAGGTGGAACGCATGGTAATCAATCCCCTGCAAAGAGCTGCAAGGACCCTATACGTTGCTATGGCTAATCTTTAAAGCCTTCGTGTTTCTCTTCATCCAAACCCAATTGTATTTTAAACATCACTCTCTCTTACCTCTTATTTTGTGTGTTGATGTGTGTGTCTTTGTGTATGGACTTGTAATACTCACCACATTATTAGTATAAGATGTGGGTTCATTACCACTTCCGATCTGTGGGCCGGCATTCAAGTTTTTTACCCAATTGGCCCATTGGATGTATAGCTTTTGAACCATTTTGTACAGTGTGTATAAAGATTATCATCATCTGGTGGAAACTTGTTCTGGCCATTAAGATCTTTGATTCGGATAGTTTCTTTTGGTTTTAAAGATATGGTAGTCAATATACACCAACTAAAATACAATTCAGTTTTCATTTTTTTTCGATTTTAAATAAGTGGAATCGAATTAAACGTGAAATAATATTGATTATATTATGAATGATTATTTGTAAATAACAAAAATATCTTTTGTACGACTTAATTTCTATTCTTATTTGGTTTTATTTAGTACCGATTAAAAATTAAAATTATCTAAATATTAGAATTTAATTTACCAGGAACCAAAACCGAAATGAATATTTGTTTTTGGTTCGGTGTTTCAGTTCCAAACACCGAACTAAAAACAAATATTTTGTATAGCTACATCATTCTTGTCTTTACACATATTTTTTTTATATGGAATTTAAGTAGCTAAGAAAAACTTGTAACTTTTGACTACTGCAATTTCTTTCACATTCAGAACAGGATACGTTACACAATCACATATACATATCAATGTAGAAAAACAAGGCACCGTTCTTGTGTCAGCATCAATATCAAATTCAAATCATATTATCACAAAATACATATAAAATATTATAATGTGACAGAAGTGCAAAACACAAAAAATTTCAGTGAACTTAAAGATACACAAATCTGCCGACACAAATAAAAATAAATACTTAAATCTTTGAATATTCACAAACATGTTGCTCATTATCTCTTTAACGTGTTTGGCACCTTTGTCCAAACTCGTCACTTCTTCACACAACGTCGTTTTAATGCCCCTAATTTAGTATTTATTTTTCTTAAAGTATTGGGTCCCTATAATATTGGATTAAATTTCTTTAATGTATAATATTAGATTTTCACAAAATAGCAAAATATTTCCGAGCATCAACTCAAATTATACCAATAAGTCAACTAATTAACTAGCCTTATTATTATTATTTTTTTGGGTGTAAATTCATTGACCTTATGAGTTTTGATGTAATTAGCATTTTATTTTTCTTGTAGTTAAACTTTATTTTATAGAATTCACATTTGGTTAAGTCAGCAAGAAAAGTGAAAGTCTGAACAAAATATTAAGGGAGTAATTAGTTTGGTGGTTAACCAATTTTATCTTAGCTAACATTATCTTATATTAGTATTATATCTTCAACAAAGATGTAACTAATGCTTATATATAACTTAAACTCCAATACATAAATTATTTGTCATGATAATATTACTTATTCACTTGAATGTAATGAAGTTCTCACCAATTCACCGACGTGTTTTATAAGCACCAAGATCCATAATTCGTCCTTTATTAAGAATACTTACCTAATGACCTTATTAATCTAAAAACAAATTAGTGTCTAAATCAAACATGTGTCTCCAATCTGCCAGCCAGATGGTCCAAAATGTAGTGGTTGGAACTAAGAAGCATATCTCAATTAAAGCATAATCAAAAGAATTAAAATTTGGAGAACCCAATTAGGCTTGGAAATACCCAGAGTCTGAAACTGATTTTAATTAGAAATAATGGGATTGAACCAAACTCGACAAAAATATCTAAATTGATCGTAGAACTATGTATTTGAAAAATCGAATCCGATTTATCTTCAAACCAAACCCAACCAAATAAATCTTAATTAAATAGAATCAAAAACTGAAAACCCGAAAAACCCAATCCAAATCCAAACAGACACCCAAATAACTAGGCGTAAACCCAATAATGATTAATATAAATAAAAAAACATTTATTTATAGATACACGTATCTTAGTGTTAGCATATACATGTAATACTATTTTCTCTATATAAATACCCAAACCGACAAGCAAAAGAAGAGACACCAACACAAAACCAATCCATGTAATAAACTATACACATCTCTCTCCAATATGTCTGATCAGATTGATAAGATGATGATTCAAGAACAAGAATCGACGGCTGAGATCATGCCATATGTCATAACGGCTATGTCATCTCTCCTCCAAATGGTGTCGGAGGCTAATGATGATCTAAGCCTTAAGCTCAGTGAGCAACAGAGAGTCTCAGCTTTCAATGCATTGACCAAACCTTCTATATCAATCAAAAGCTATATGGAGAGGATCTTCAAGTACGCAAATTGTAGCGACTCATGTTACATAGTCGCCTATATATATCTGGACCGGTTCATAAAAAAACAGCCATTTTTGCCCATTGATTCCTTTAATGTCCATAGACTCATTATCACCAGCGTCTTGGTCTCTGTCAAGTTCATGGATGACTTGTAAGTCGTAATTCTCATTTTCTAAAACATTTATTTTAGA
The DNA here is from genome assembly GCA_963920545.1 of Lepidium didymum. Taxonomy (NCBI): domain Eukaryota; kingdom Viridiplantae; phylum Streptophyta; class Magnoliopsida; order Brassicales; family Brassicaceae; genus Lepidium; species Lepidium didymum. Next base: position 2,497,207 of record OY986996.1, on the reverse strand, counting down.
ATTAACTCTGTTTTGTTGATTTAGCTAAAGTCAATTTATATAGATTGAAGTTTTTTTTTCCAAATTTATTTTTACACATGACAAAAATAGAAAATTTGGGATGTTGTTTTTCATACAAAAAGAAAAAAAAACTAAAATTTCTTTGTTGGAATAATATAATAATTCTAAAATAAAATAAGCTGCAAAACTATTATCATTGTGGTAGTTTAAATACTCCAACTAATGGTTCATGCATCTTAAATATGGGTCTTAGTGGTGAATACTAATCGTTCGGGCCTCATCGATCCAATAGTTTACAAAAAGAATTAAAACTTAAACCTTATTCCTTCTTGGTTTATCGACAAACAAATTTTTTTACCCTTGAATTGTTTTTCTTTAAATTGTTTATCTCTAACAAATGTATGTGAATATAAATACAATGTAGGTGTTACAATAATGCATATTATGCAAAGATTGGAGGAATAACCACTGAGGAAATGAACTTGTTAGAGTTGGACTTCTTATTTGGAATTGGATTCCAGTTGAATGTGACATTGTCTACTTACAACGACTATTGTTCTGCACTACAAAGAGAGATGCTAATGAGGACAATTTACTCTCCTCTTTTGGAACCTTCTTTTTTAGTTGGAAGTTTTCATGAGAATCTTCTTATAGATTTGTATGATGAAGATTATATACCTATTCATCGTAATAGTCAAGTTACTCCTGCTGTTTGATACATTAGATTACTAGATCATATATATTTTCATTTGAAACTTTTTTTACGGGAAATGTATTAACTTTTTTGGAACTCTGATTTATGGTACATATGGTTGTTAAATGAAATTTCAAGGAAAAACAATAATTTGTAAACAATTTTTTTAAAATGCATTGTTTATAACTTTCTTGAGATATCAAACAAAACGACCAAAAAGTGAATAACATTGTTCAAATCTTCTTTTGTCTAACTTTAAATTCTCATTAATATGAAAGTGAATTCCGTTTATGTGGACACATGTTTACAAAAGTCAAATGACGAGGTAAACTGCTATCATAACAGACTAGATAATAAGTTTTGTGATTCAACGAACGAGGAATAAATTGAACGGTAAGAAATCTGAAACTTAAAAAGGCACTTCCAAAGCTTATATCCACCCAAATATAGATATATATCACACATATATCTACACTACATCAATTGTACGGTGTATCATCTATTTTTGCTCTCTCTTTAGAAACTAAAGATTACAAACTACAATTAGAAGAGAAAAATGACCCTTCAAAAAATCATGTAGTTCTTATTGGGGGTCTACGCCTTAAAACAACATGAAGTTGACCTATGATTTATATAAATTACACAATTTACATTCCTGACCCACATTTTTCTGGGCCTGCTCACAATAGGTCCATATATAATAATCTCAACTCTTCGTATGCTCTATTAATGAAACCCTAAATTTATATGATCATTATGCTCTATTAATTAAACCCTAAATTTATATGAATATGTAACTGGAACAGCGGTAAATAATTAGATTTAAAATTACTAGACATCATAATTTATTTTTAATATTATCTATAGAATATAAATTTAACTAATAAAAATAAAATTATTTTTTAATGATATTTAATGCTCTATGTTCGGAAAAGTTCTATTTAAGAGTATTGAGAGGGCTTAATGCACTTCTTCTAAATATCAATCATGTTTTATTAATAGAGCATTATGCTCCAGCTTATATCTGAATCCTGTGGATTGCGAAATTCATATTGTTGATGTCAGTTGGAACCAATAAACAAAATCTGTAGAAAATTACAGGTAGCTGTTGTTGTTGAGATGGTGAATGTAAGTAGATCAATGAGATGTTATATGAAGCTGAGCAGTGGGTCGCTTATACAGTTTTCTGCCTCAAAAGAAGATTCAAATGATGCTGGAGATTGTGGTGGCATCCCTGTGTTTAATTTTTGGAATGTCTCTGCATTTGGATACTTGATCCACAATAACAAAAAGTTCAATTGATCATTTGGTTACTTGGTTCTCCTTTTTTGGTTGTTTCTGAAGTTTGGTGCTTGCAATGATGATATTATAAGAGAGCAAATGGCCGAGGAGCTTGTGGAGATGTTCAAATGCGAACCAATGCTAAAGGTATTCTCTCCTCCCAACTGCTCCTGCATAAGTCTTAGGCTGTAGATTCCCTTTTGAATTTTTCTTCAAATTACCAGAGATTGCTCATAGTGGATCTGGTCTCTTTAAGCTCTGAAGTTCCTCAGCCCGTAAACAACAGTTGGTCAGTTGAGCTTTACCATGGGGAATTTGATGATCTCACCAAATGTTCTTTGATTTCCATGGAAGTCTCTTAGCCAGTTCTTCCCAGACTCAAAGCAGATAATCTAAGTATTTCTTCTATATCACATACCAACCAGCCAACCGCTGAAATTTTGCAGGTATGTTAGAATTGTTTCGACACAAGAAAGAACCATCTGTTAACATTGCATTGTAAAACTTATAATAGCTTTTTTCGCTCTACAGATTTACTTGACGGCATGGCTTGCAGAAGTGAACATTGACACTCATAGGTAATATTAACAATTTCACCATTGTCGTTCCTGAGTTCTATTCCTAGGGGCACATAGTAGTCAATTCTGATTTACACTTGTCGTGCTTTTGTTACAGGGTGAATGAGATATTAGCTTTGGGCGGGGAAGAAGTAAGAGTCACATTCTAGAGCTCGAAAGCTGTTCCCAAGTTCAGCTTCTGGTTAAGTTTCAATGCCTTGAAACAGATGTCTTTTGAATCTTAGCTATGTGTAAACAAAATTGCCACTCATTGCTATGTATTATTTACTGTAGAGCATAGCTGTTATATTTACTAGGGGCCTTTGTGTACTGAGCAATATTTCTTTACTAAAGAGTACAGATGGATTTAACTTACAAGACTTGTGATGATGAATATAGTAATCTTCACTGTTCTCGGGATCCCGACCAACTTACTCGTACCCACCCAAAAATAGAAAGACTCAGGGCACGAGATATATGAAGGCAATGATTGGGGAAGATTGGCCAAAAAATGAATTTATATGGATTCATTCAGTAGTTAGAGCGACAGACATTGTACCATGTCTGGAATATTCCGCGGCATTGGAGCTATAGTAACATATCTTTGTGGATTTAACCTAAGCGAACTCCCGGTCCGGTCCATAGATGAGGATGGTGGGTGAAACCTCACAAAACGATTGAACACACCAAACTTCTCTAGATCCTCGACTTCCACTCTCAAGTCTGTTATTGTAGTTCCATTTTCTCGTCTGCAAGACGAAACAGATGTTCATGAGATCCAGCCAGCAAAAATGAGTACTCAATCTGAACTGTAATCAATTACAAAAGGAGCTATGTTTTTACCCTGCAAAGTCTGTCTCTAGTTTTCGTGTTCTACAAATGAAGTCTTCAGCTGCTTTGGAGATGTACTGATCACTGATTTTTTCTGTTTGCGTTCTCTCAGACAACCTACACAATAGTTGATTTGGTTCGTGTCAATACACAACCCCGAACTCTAGAAAATCTCCCACGAAACAGTGATAAAGAGAAAATATCCTTACGGGTTTGAATCATCCGAGGGTGATACGTGCTCACTTCTGTTTGTACAAATGGAGCTACATGCATCTCCTAGTGCAGCTCTTGCAGCAGTATATGCAACAAACTCATAATTTGTGCTAGCAACCAAAGATATCACCCTAGCTGGAGGCGGGCCAAATAGTTGTTGCATGAGTTGTGTTGCATATATAAGCCTTCTCTTTGATCTGATTGATGGGCCATCCTCACATAAAGTCTCAAATTCCACCTGTGAGATGATAAGCCATTAACGTCTTCATAACAATGTACAAAGAGACCGACAACAAAACATGTAATGAGGAAACTCACTTTTTCAGCAAATCGATTAGTCGATCTGGCCCAGTTAACCTCGGCCTCACTGTAAAAGATATAGATATTATAAAACGGCAATGGGTACAGACAAAATTACGAATGTTAGTGCTCATCAGCCACACACCTGAGCATCTTAAGCCTCTGGCCCCCCTGCAAGACTTCTTTATTCCAAGATGGAAGTTCTGATGAGGCCGTTTTGCGCTTCTTTGGTTTATCAACCTTCAGAAGCTTGTCAGTCGCATCATGAGGCAATGACTCAGATGAGACAGTTCCCGTTCCTGGTGCAGAGCCTAAAATTTGCTGCATATCAAACTGCCTAGACGATTGAACAGAATGTATACCATCAACCAAACTCCCAACATTTTGTTCTCCTATTTTCAAGGGGGTAAATCTCCCTGTATCATTCATGGGGTAAACAAGTCCATTCTTGAAAGTCCCATATTGATTATACCAGGATGGAGCCATCTGAGGACTGATTTGCTGAAGATCTGCTCCAGCCAAGGCTAAATGATTCTTTGTGGAGAAAGTCTGAGAAACATTTTGGCCAAAATGCAGCATGTGGTTCACTAATTCCTTGTGAGTCAATCCATTCCTAACTAAACCATCAGATCTCGAAGGTGATTGTTGCTCCCCTTTGGGATCTACCTTTTGAGGATCAATAACACTATTCTCAACTCTCTTCGCAGCCATCTTGTGTACTTCACCCTCCCCACTTCCAGCCAATTGCTCATCATGACATAAGCTAAGAGGGCGATCATAGGACTGAAGATTGCTCTGCCCCATTTTGGAGAATATCGAAGCAACATCAGTAGTTTTTCTTGCACCCATATCTTTACACTGTAACTCTTGCATATTTACCATGTCCCTCCCACTTAATAACACACCTCCTCCATTTTGGGAAGATAATTGGTTCGTCTTCTCCTGCCTTGACGGTTGGTTCCAAAGCCGATGTTGTGGCGCTGAAATACCAGCTCGCAAGTCAGACATCATACCAGAAGAGGAACTCTGCTGAGGCGAGCTGGATGCAACCAGAGGCTGAGGAGCAGACAGCATCGGAAATCCTTCACTGGAATCTCCTTTTTTGTTTTGGGTTAATGGATTCACCACGGAAGGTGTTTGAGCTGAATGACCACGTTGATCAAAGTCACTAAGTTCATCTCTTTCTTTCACTAGAGGGGTAGGCAACTCAGAAGATGAACTGACCGAATACTTAGCTGATTGTCGGGTAGCAACAGGCATTTGTTGAGTTTGGTGATCTCCTATGGAATAAGGGAAACCAGAGCTCCTGTTGGATTCTCCTAGAATTCTTGGAAATGGTCCTTGATGAGTGGATCGCTGAGGAAAAAACTGATTAGATGCCCATGGGGCAAACCTCGATTGATTTGTTCCTCCTTTTTCAGGGGTAGTATGATATGAATTTGATGGCTGCAAAGAATTCCGAGAAACGTGGACGTTATCAGGTAAGGGAGCTAGTTGAGATGGAGGTGCTAGCTGTAGTCTAAACCCCTGAGAAGCAGATGATTGACTATGCTGAAATTGACCACCATACTCTGCAGTGGTGATACTTGTTTCTGAGGAATTCTCCGGTGACTGGTCCACCTTGTGAAGAATCTCAAGTATAGTCTGCCTGCAAAGAAAAAGGTGTTAGAAAGGCAATTGCAAAGCACAAATTGCAAGCAGTTAGGGGATACCAGCTACTTGATGACTAGTCCGAAATTACTTATTGATAAAAAATGATGCGGAAATAGAGTTTATGTTGCATAGTTCAGTAACTTTGTCATAAATTATGTATCAATAGGTCACAGTAACTAAATAAATTAACAAACACGATCAAATGGTGAATAATTACGTAAACATAATTAAGAAAACCTTTCAACCCAAAGGACAAATACCTTGACGAGATACTATTCACTTGATTGGACCTATCAACACTTCTGTCAGCTGAAGCAGATGTACTAGGTGAATTTTCTGAACCCATGCCTCTATAAGCCTCATTTGTGCAATTCACGTCGTTTTGTGAAGCAGGTCCCTACCATAAAAAGCACAAAAAAATGTTCAAAGGGATTCAAATCTCTCAAAGAACGCATAATCAAATAGCAAAGGATAAAGACTTTACCACGTCCATTCGCATGTTTGTAGCGAGCTGACTAAGAGATTTTGGCTGCACAAAATACCTTTGGTTTCCTGCAGAAACCTGGTCCAGTGTCGGTGACACATTTGAAACATTCTCTTGACAAGTCTCACTAGTGACATCCATATCACCCATGGGATGATACTGAAATTTGCGACTTATTGATGGCCTACTACCGACATGACCAGATTGTGTGTTTTTTCCACCAGACAACATCGCCAAATCATGGCCATTCACCATATCATTTGGTCCAGCATGATTACTCGCATATGAGTCATGAATCTGACTGCTGTATCTAGATTTCAGTTGAGGGATAGCCTTCTCCACATGTTGTTGGATACTTTCCTGAACATCCCTAGAAGCACTAGCATTATTTCCTGTACCGGCAATTCCCGATCCATAGCTTGCCCTTTGCATTTGGTTATTTTGTGTAAAATGATTCTTTTGTTCGATTGGGGCAACAAAATTTGGATTAGAAGCAGCTTTCCAGATACCAAATCTATCTTGAATGCCCTCATTCTTTTGAAAAGAACATGAAATATTCTGTTCATCAATACCAGAACCTGAAGAATGAAAGATATTTCCAGCCAGTTGACTAAGTTGACCCACTGGCTTCTCCAATTCGCCAGAAACTTGATTTCCCTTGCCAGGCAAATGTTGACCAGCTGCCCTAGTGGAATCACTGTGGAGTCTCTCACTTGGTGCATTTGACGCCTCGACACTCATATCATGGGGCCTATTACCACTATGAGGGTTGACATCCGAACCAGTATTGTTGTTAGCCCATCCATGTGCGCCTGCCTCATCACTGGATGTTTCAGCTACAGCAGACTGCATAAGAGCACTCCAACTCCCACTTTGCAAAGAGGGGCATGCATCAAAAAGGTCAGAACTACTGGACATGAGATTTCCTGCCAAACTCATATCAGTGCTGCTTCCAAATGCTTCCCACAAATTGTCGTCCGAACCAAACAAAATCTTTTCTTCTGTTGGATCTAATGTTGTCGTCTTCTGCGATGCATTTATATTTTCAGGCACTTTCATAACTGATTTTTCTGATAGACCAGAACCCTCCATCTGGCTGAACTTTTCCTGCGTTATATTGTTCCTCTCACAAGAATCATCATGCTGCAAATTTCCAAGATTGGGCCTGTTATTTGAACCTGGAGCTGTGGTATGGGAGAACAACAGTTTCTCCTGGTAAGTGGATCTAGGGAGCATATGACTATTTTGTACAACAACTTGATTCAAAATTGAAGTTGGCTGATTGGTAATAGAGGGACTCCTGTTTGTGGAACCATGCTGTGCAGCTAATCTGCTCATCTGAATGGAAGGAAAGGCATTTTCAGATACATTTGTCCCACTAACAGGCATACCGAACAAGGAAGGTTGAAATTGTTGTGCCAGTAAGTTTGCCTTCCTGTTCTCAGGGTTAATTATATGCCCAGTGGATGAACCTTGAACAACTGGTGAGATGCCGCTATGCATCCAGTTTGTATTTCTTGTCATAAGATCAGGCTGCCAACCATTACTAGACGCATCCTGAAGAGGGATGCCATTGATCAATGTATGTGACTGATTATCACTTCTGCGGCTTCCATTGACTGCATCTGAATTCAACGAGTTGAGCTGCCTGGCCTCTAACTGTTGCTTTTGAAGGTGTTGTTGCATTTGATATTCATGCATTTGCTTAACCATAACTTGCTGCTTCAGTAGTTGCATATCATTGAATGTCATCTGCTGCCTTGGAAAAGGCTGGAGCATGCCAGGGAGCTGTGTGTTTAATTGTTGTTGGCCACCAAAGAAATCAAAATTAACCGGAGAGTCACCCATCTCAAACCTTGAAGGAACCTTATGAAGGTCTGGAGTGAATCCGCTCGCTGATAACCTATCCCTACTAGATTCTACATCCACTCCCAAAAAGTTTTCCTCATTCGGCATTGTCTGCAACCCTAGGTTCCCATGCATGTACCCATTTGTTAGTTGCTGGTGTTCTTGCAATAAACTTCTCGAATACTCGGACCTTACAGGCTGCTGAGTAAAATTCAAACCATGCTGTGAGTTTGAAGATTGACTTCTCTCAGGATCAACTGGAATAAGCAAGAAAGCTACGTTCATAAGCTAACCATATATGTAGCTATCAATGAAACATATATGTACAAACATATATGTAGAGTATAGGTTGGGAAATTCCCCGTCGTTAAGAGACAATATCCATACCAGATTGCTGTGTGTTATAACTCTTCAGATTGGCGACAAGGGAAGTGTCTATCTGCTTCTGGTTGCCGACAAGACCATTACTAAAATTGGACCAACTTTCGTCAACAACCTGAGACTGATGCTGGTTTTGGGGTGGGCCTTCCTGTCCAAAGAAATTGTGGATCTTCTCCCCAAATTCGTTTCCAGGCATAGATTCGGCTGCTATAATAATTTTTAAATATCTGGACTTCGAAAAGAAACAGAACCGAGTTCAAAATTGTGCCTCCTTTGATCTATAGTTGAATGTGTAAGATAATAGAACATTTAAACACCTTTCATGAGGTACTTCCAACTGACATGCTCTAAATACTCATAGATAATCCTGTGGAACAAACACAACAGACACCGTGAATAAATGATGAACCGAAAAAGTGAAAGAATAACAGTAAATACAATTGGTTTTGCTGAGCTAAAATCATTGTTTCTGCATACTGGGAAATAAAACCACATTCAATGAAAACCACCGGGCAGGATCATTTTGTGTTTCAGGAAGCTAGAGAAACCTATAGACTAGCAAAGCACGGCTCTAAACTCGAGAATCGATACAACATCTTCAGATTACAATAAAACCTGAATCAGCATTGTTCACTTATATGGAAAACCGTAAATTGGTCTCTAAGGTACACTAAGCTAAAGCCTATGCTCCAGTCAACTTCTGAAGCTATAACAAACTCAATATGCACAGAATCCAGTGAACTCGAGCTCATCTGCAGTGAATTTCATCAACCTCATTTTAAAAAAAAAACAGCTGAAATTCTCTTTCCCCGTTACAAATCTTCTATGGCAGCTGAAAATTAAGCTAATTTTGAAAAATTCCAGAAATCTCGGAAATCTCGCGAACCCACTCGAGATCAAAAGTTGCCACAACACAATTTGTATCCCAAATCGAAGCTCTGGCTAACATTGAACATAACCGAGAATCCAACCCCAAACAAGAGACTTTAGACTTCAAGTCTAACGACACGCTCTCAGAATTCCTTGGCGACAGATTGAAACAAAATTAGGGCTGTCTGCTAACGAATTAGAGATGTGAACTTACACTACTGTCAAGTTTAGCCGTCCAACAAATGAAGCCTGAAAAGCTTTCTTCTTCGACCTCAATTCCAAAGAATACGTTAGGGTTTTCGAATTCAAGAATAATTAACGAGCGAGAAAGAGGGAGAGAGAGAAGAGAGAGAGAGAGAAGAGAGAGAGAGAGAGAGAGATAAAGTGATCGAAAGCAGTACGAAAATTTTCAACGGCTGGCGCAGGAGCAAAACCGAGGTTCGGGTCCGGAAGGACAATATGGCACCCATATTTTCAAGGGTCTACTGTTTAATAAAATTTTCATTTTGATTGAGTATAGTGTTTATTAATTGAACACTACAATTGATTGAGTATTAATATATATAAAAAGTTAATATATTAAACACTATAATTGATTGAGTATTAATATAAGAAAAAGTTATACTTACCTCCAAATAAAAAGAACCTAAAATTTCTTTAAAAGATGAATTATGAAATTTCTGAGAACTTTCTTACAGACTTTTTTAAGTCGTGATGTTTGCTCTGTTTCTTAATTAATGACAAGAAAAAGTTACTAATATAACCTACAATTTTTTGAAAATAATTAGGATAACTTTATATTTTTTAAATTACTTATATAACTTTGAAATCCAAAAATACTCCTGATTCTTTTTCTTTGTTCATGTTTTTTCCTGAGTTTCTTCTGTTTAATATTTTTCAAATATAAATAATTCTACTATTTTAAAAATCAACTAAGATTTAAAAGAAAAATTGATTCAAGTAAAACCAATCATATTTTGTGTTATTAATTGAACTTAATTTTTTTTGTCAACCTTACTTTTATAATTGGATCAACAAGGCTCGATCCATAACCAAACCTTATATCCTAAAATTTTTTTTTTTTCCTTCTCCTTGCATCGGGAAAGATTCGAACCCTGGTGCCTGAGGATTTGTAAAGTGACAACTACCATTGGTCCACATGTCCTCGGCAATTGAACTTAATTGATTGATCGAGTGGAGAATCAAGTTAGATTTTATTACTAATTATTACTAAACGGTACACTTGCAGGAAGTCTGCCAAAAATCCGGCGGACTTGCAGAAAATCTGTCAAAAATTTGGCGGGCTTGCAGAAAGTCTGCCAAAAATTGGTGGACTTGCAGGAAGTCTGCCAAAAATCCGGCGGACTTGCAGGAAGTCTGCCAAAAATCTAGTAGATTTGATGTAAGTCTGTCAAAATCCAGCAAACTTACAAGAAGTATGCCAAAATCTAGTAGATTTGTAGAAAATCTACCAAAAAACAGGAAACTTGCAAGAAGTGTGCCAAAAAATGCATATTTCTAAGTGCTAAAATCCGGTAGACTTGGAGAAAATATACAAAAATTCCTAATTTTAATTTCTAAACCCTAAAATAAATATTTTAGTTAGATTTTTACCTGATTGTTGAATATATATATGGTTTTCTTCTCTTTTACCATGATATTGAAATTGTTGAAAACTTACGAATCTTAAAAATTTGATATCTAACTTAAATTTGTACTTTTAAGAATACATTGTTGAAAAACCAAAAATGATATATTTATAGTTTTTTCAAAACTAAAAATTTATCTATAATTTGTTAATCTATAATTTGGTAAGACTATTTAAAATCTAATTTTTAAAAACTACTTATTTTCTTGTTTTATTAATTAAAATTTAATTTTTAATCAAGTAAAGGTATTTTAGTAATTATAACTTGCTAAACAAAATTTATGAGGTTATTCTAACAATTACAATTTTTCAAGGTATTTTAGTAATTTATAATTTTAAATGGGTTAGAGCATTTGCATTGGTGAGAATTCTATATAGTCACTCAAAAATTAAAAATATTAATATTTTAATGTAATTAAATTTCAAAGTTTCTCAACCATCTCTAATCTCTCTTACTTTTTCAATAGTTCGTTTAAAAAAAAGTCATGATGAAGCCTTTTGTTGTCGAAATGGTTTAAAGAAAGACCTAACACTCGTCTGTACGTTATTGTGATTATCCCTGTTTTGCTCCAAGAGTAAACTGGGATTGAAAAATGAAGTCCAATAAGACATTTTTCATTTCATTCTGTTAGTTTATTCAATTCATTTGTTTTCTTTTCCATTTCGGAAGCTCAATGATTTTCAGTAACAATGAAACAACAGCAGGTAAAATAGAGAAATAAACTGAGTATAAAGGGGATTCAAATGAATCAAGCTTCCCAACCACGCAACGTGGTAGCTCGAGCGACTCGGTTAACTCCAAGAGTGAAAGCTCCCATACGGAGGTTGCAGGAATGAGTATGGCACATTGTTTTGATATTGTGAAAGGCTCGAGTCATATACTTTTGCAGCTCCAAGTTCACTTTTTCCTCCTCCCACATGAAACCTTGAATGTTCTGTACCCACTCGAAGTAACTCACTGTCACTCCTCCTGCGTTTGCATATATATCTGGAAGTATGATTACTCCTTTCTTCGACAGAATCTGCCAAAACCAAACAGATCAGGATTAGATTTAAATGGTTTTCCAGATAGGTTTTGGTGTTATAGATGCTGCCGCTGCATTACCTCATCAGCATCTGGATCAGTTGGATGGTTTGCTGCCTCTACTACAAACTTTGCCTTCACATCTCCAGCATTTTCCCTGAACAAATATTGGAAAACATATAAGACTCAGAAGTGAAACTCTGTTGTGAGGAATGAGTAAAGCTTTTGTACTGACTTGTTCAGGACTCCACCAAGAGCGCAGGGGATGAGAACATCGCACTCATGGATTAGCAGTTCGCTTGCATCCATAGCGTCTCCACCACTGAAATCTTTAAGACTTCCAGTTGCGTCTTTGTGTTTCAGCAGAGCGTTGATGTCGATACCTTCAGGGTTCCTGACTGCACCTGTAATGTCGCTTACTGCAACCACATTTCCACCTTTCTCGTGGATCAGCTTGGCTGCCCATGTTCCAACATTCCCAAAACCCTGTCACACCACGCAAATACCCACATTGTCAACTTTTTTTTCTCATAGCATACAGAATTAAAGCCTGAGAAATGAGATTAGCTGATGTTGGTATTACCTGAACAACAAATGTCAAGCCCTGAATAGATTTCCCGTACTCAGCAAGAAGAGCTTCGGTTGCAAAGACCACACCGCGTCCTGTGGCAGCTTCCCTACCTAGTGAACCACCAAGATCCTACACCAAATTGATCTCACAGTTAGATCTAACCAAAAAGTTCAAAACTTTGGTAACTACAGAGAAACATAATCAACACAAAATCTAGTCAAGATTCGAATAAAGAATGATATAGTCAGAATCACAAAATCCTTACAATGGGTTTTCCTGTGACAACAGCAGGGGAATGACCATGAAACTTGGAGTATTCATCAAGAATCCAAGCCATGGTTTGAGCGTTTGTGCCCATGTCAGGAGCAGGCACATCGGTGTGAATACCGATAAGATCATGGATCTTCTGGGTGAATACTCGAGTGAGTCGCTCCAGCTCGCTCAAACTCAAGTCCCTAGGGCTGCATCCGATTCCTCCTTTTGCTCCGCCGTATGGAATATCTGCTACGGCCGTTTTCCACGTCATCAGCTGAGCCAGTGCGTTCACTTCATCGGGATCAACCTTCAAACCAAAAATCAAAAACCCTTAATACCCAATCCCAAGATTCAATAAACTCAATTACACTTCTTCAATAGAAGAGACCCAAAGTTTACAATTTCAAACCCTAGATCGAGAAATGATGAAATGACGACAACAAAAGACCCTACCTCAGGATGATATCTGATTCCTCCTTTCATGGGTCCACGAGAATTGTCGTGTTGAACCCTAAATCCAATGTATGAAGCCAAAGTTCCATCATCTTTAGGTATGGTGCACTCAACCTGAAAATCACAACCAAAATCCACTAAAGATTGAAACGCAATCCTTTATAAAACAAAAGAAAAACTGTAAAACCCCCAAATAAGAAAAAAGTCAAACCTTGATCTCTCTAAATGGGATCATAAGACTCCTCTCAATCTTCGAATCCAAACCCAGGATTCGCGATGCATGACGGAAGTTTCTGTTCGTTGCAGCTAAAGCATTCATGGTTAAACTTGATTACGTCAAATTCAGTAGAAACAAAAAAAAATCAACAAGTGATCGAAAGATCCTAGATTTGCAGAACTGAAAGAAAAAAAATTTGGTGATCAGAGAAATCAATCCACCAATTGAAATGGGAAAGAAACAACGGAATTAGAAGAAAACAAAAAGTATCGAATCAAGACAAAAAGAAAGAAAGCTAAAAGCGAATTTAATGTTTGTGATGAATTGGAAGAAAAAGAGAGAAGAAATTGAAGTATTTGTAGGGGAAGAAGAGAAAGCGTAATTTGAATGAGATTGGATATTTTTGACGTTTATTACGTCAGACTAAGACTAAACAGAAACATCTCTTATCCCTTAAAATGACGCTTTTACCTTTACTATCTAACCGGCTTTCCTTTTTTTTTTTTTTCTGCAAACGATTTTTCCTTTTTTAAGTCAAACATATCTTTAAATGAATTTTAATATTTTAGTTAAATAATAGCAATAAAAAAAATTAGGTTCTATGATTTGTGTTTAATTAGCCAACTCCCTCTTCTAATTTTAGAAGAACACTTTAGGACAAAATTGCTCCTACTTTGTTAAGTTAACTCTCAACTCTATATAACAAAAAACTTTGAGAACATCTTTATCAACTCCAATTTCATGACAAAAAATCACGAACCTCATCTTCGTCACGTTTTTTAATCTTCCTACCAATTCGATCGGTGGATTCAAGCATCTTCTTTTTCTGATTTTGATTGATTTTGTCTTGAATGGCTTCGTAGAGAGATAACTATTGTTTACGATTTTAATAGCTTGATTAAACAAAGATGAATCAGATGGTGGAGAGTAATATTTACTTGTAAAACTAATATCTAAATATGAGATTCAATATAGATAAAGGACAAGTGAAACTTGGAGATCAATTTGGGGATTTTTCATTGATTAGATTTAATGGGTTTATGTCTTATTACAAAACTATGTTGAATGTAAAAAATATGTGTAGGATCTGATTAGAGGTTAGGGATGAAAGAGATAACGATGTATTGACAATTTTAACTTTCATTTCAAATATAAATATTTTTTATTAGATAATAAATGTATTATCATGTTATAAATGTATTTTAACTAACGTTGATGAGGGCATTTATGTTATTTGACATCTTAGTCCATTAGCAATCACTTAATTATCAAAATCCAATGTATTGTTTTTGAATTTCTCTTTTATTTGTGTATATTTGATTAATTCATCCTTAAAAAAAAGAGTAATTACATTACACAAACAAAAAAAGTTTGTGAATGTTATTTCAAAAATATCGAAGTACCTAAATTAGTAGTTGCAAAATTTGTTTTTTATTACTCAGTTTTCGTGACTTATTTCGTGACGTGGACACACCCAATAAATATGGAGCTGGGACAGACCTTTTTTAGGGAAGGTGTTATATGACTTTTTATTTTATTTTATTGTTTCTTACTAAATCTATTATATTACTTTTACTTTTCCAATAACTGTATTGTTATGACTTATGAGAACATTTATAGAAATTTAATATTTGGACTGCATTTTCATAATATTATCTTACTATATAATATAACGATGTTTTTTTTTGTTAATAAATACTATAACAATGTTATGGATAAACATTCAGACTTGCTTACATAAGGTCCACGTTATTTCAAGAAGATATATTCATGTATCTGCTGCAATCAATAGACTCGGATTTTCCAATTAATATAAAATAATTACTCCTCATTTAAGGGTATTTTAGTAACATCTCGCCAAAATTGATGAATTTATAAATTATTATTCCGAATATACCATAGAATATGTATGAACGACCATAAAAATAAATTTTTATATATTAACGACAAGTATATTTATTTATTTTTATTTTATATGTACAAAACGTGAAAGATAAAAAAAATGTTATATAATTGCGCAAAATAAGGAATGTGTATTATTTGGGGTGATTCTCTACGGACGTAACGATTTCGTACTCATGTGTTACAAGCAATCTGAGCCGTTGAAAATCGGATGGTTAAAAATCGTAAGAACCAGATACGGAACCTGAGTCAGAGTCTAAATGTCAGCACAACGTTGCTGTCTTCGATGATTTTTAATTGGATAGCGACTCTTTGCTGACTTGGCTGTGACGCGGCTACTTGGCTGCTTCGTCGGTGGCTTATTTCCATAATTTTTTTTTTTTGATCAAGTATTTCCATATTTTTATTGTTGCCTTATTTTTATCTTTTGACCAATTGAGTCTTTTAATTTATTTTCTATATTTAATGCGTGCTTCCTTTTTTATTGTTCATTAAGCTAATTGCTTCTACATTATTTGAACCAAAATCAAAATTTTATATAATTAAACAAAAATCATATCTTACAAGTAACATTTAGTCTAATGGGCATGCGATAAGTTTACTAAAGACATGCATACTTGCACAATCAGACCTCGAATCCCACCGCCTACATTATGTAGGAACTTGGCTAATGGACCGGCCAGTTGTGGTCCAAGTGTTGACAACAAAAAAAAATACAAAAATCATATATGGACTCTAGATCTTCTCTTTTTGTTTTTACTTCAAACATACCATGAACGTGTGACAGAATGGTGTTTTAACAATTATATGTCAAAGATTTATATTATTTCAGTAAATCAAGAAAAAAAATCCAAAAACTCTCGATCCATGTTAATGTAAAAAATTAAGAACAACAAACGAAGTACTGAAAAGACAAGATCTAATCGCTAAAGAACCTAGAACGTCTTGATCCTATAATTAGCTCTTATTCTATTCTGTTGGAGTTGATCGCTTGATGACCTTCTCGTGTCCTCTTCCTCGTTTATATAGTCGAAAGATGTCGTCTTCAGTCCAATTTGAGAATTATGTCGTGCCAAACTTGAGAGATCCTCCGATTGTCTCTCTTTTCTTTTGATACGAGCTCGAGCTGATTCGCAACAGGTCGAGTTTGCCTTTCTGATGGATTTAGTTTGGGTTTGATCCGATTCAGAGCTCTTCTTGATTTTGGGTTTTGCCTGGCTTTGAGCCTTAGGTTCGACTAGGTTCATAACTAATATAAGGAATGATCCGGTTTGAACACATATAGTCAGTGGCGGACCCAGAAAATTATTTTACCGGGTTCATAGTATATATTAAAAAATAATAAATTATATTTCATAAAAAATAAACCAACTATCCCATAAAATAATAAGAAGTAAAATGTGATATAGAAAACCATTAATAATAAATAAATTTACAAAACCACCATGCGATCCTTCATATCCTTAAATCTCTTCATCACAACTTCATTTGTAATAGACTCGAACAAATCTTTATCGACAAAACAAACTAAACAATCAAAAATTGATCTCTAATCTGATTGCCTCATTTTGTCTTCACAATTTTTATTGCTGAAAAACATCTTTCTAAAGTTGTAGTAGCAACATGTAAAATCGAAATCAACTTCAAATGCCTAAATACAATTAGGATAATTTCAATTGGGTAGATATAATATTGTGTTTCTTGATTAAAAAGAAAATTTTCTAAAAAATGAAATATATGATTCGTTAAAAAATGAAAAGAATTGTGAGTGATGGACCTTTTTGGGTTCTTATTGGACCATAAATTTTTAAAAAAATTATTGGGTTTTAATTACACTAATGGTGTCAAAATAAAACAAAAGAAATCTTAAGGTAAAAAAACACACATATGAATGAATGAAACTCTATATAAAATTTCGCCGAGTTGCTCTCGGTCTGGTGGTTAGGATGATCCAGCTAAAGACTTGGCACTAGGGTTCGATTCCTACCCGCTGCATTATGGTAGCTTAAAAAATAAATTATTGGGGTTGAGCTTTAGGTTATGGATTGGATCTTGTCGATCCAATGTTGACAGAAAAAAAAAAAAAAAAAAGAATCCAGATTTTAGGGGGTTCAATTGAATCCTCTTTACTTCACGTGGGTCCGCCTTTGCATATAGTATACGGGTAAATATGCAGTCAATCCATATAAAATATGGAAACGAATAAATTAAATTGAGATGTATTATAAGTTAACGTATATTCAAAACAATCTCTTGACAACGTTAATCTCAAGGATACATAAACATCAAAAATTGGGAAACATGTCTTTGATAAAGGACGATACTACAACCACTATTGTCCTTCGAAAAAACTTAGAATTTAGGAGGAGGAAGTAGCCAACTAGATCCCTTAATGTAACCAAGAGTGAGGAAAGGTTTAACTTCAATTTCATCAATATCTTGTGTGTAATCCACTCTCTTAGCCACATGTGACCCTGGTTCAAAACACTTGTATTCTCCATAAAACACCGTCCTATACAATTATACAAATTTCTCAATATTGATCCAATTCGATTCATAATCATAGAAAGTACATTTTTAGGATCAACACAAACTATTACATATACCAACATACAACTAAGATCATAGTTCATATCTCATCTAAGCAGCTTGATTAACTCCAAACACAAAAGAATCAAGCCATGGTCGACAATGTTACCTAATTCATCACATCAAGAATTGAGGCATCTACTCCTATAAACGATTCAAATTGTCCTTACTATAAGAGTCTCGCCAAACCTTCTTAGAGGCTTCTCTGTTTCTCTTTCGTGGTCATGTGCATAGGTTATTAGGACCTTAAAACTCATGGCTAATTTAACGAAAATTATGAAAATATGGTTTGTCTTTCTGTGATTTCATTTTTGGTCGGTGGGACAATGATTTCTGCTTCTTTCCTGGGTTTCATTGGTGTGTCTATTAAATGGCTTTTCGATAAATTCTAGGTTTTTGTTGGTGTCTCTAAAGTTGTTTACAGATAAATAACAAAACCTAATTTTCAAAGATGATGACTATTTGGGGAGATTGTTGCAGTTTTCAAACATGACCAGAATGTTATGATTATGTGGGTAGAATCGCTAATCTCCGTTCTAATGTTTATAGAATGCTCATCATCACTCTTGATCAATAAAAAACCCCAGCTGAGAATTGGGGATTTTGAGGAATATGTTTGTAGATATTCAATATTAGAAATTCAAACGAATTATTTTAATGGAAATTATAAACAATCCTTTGGATCTCAGAATATCTGTGAAAAGTATGTGATTTGTGTTTAACGTGAAAAAGCAGTAGAATACATCAAAATTCACTACATTAAAATCCATTATAGTTGTTGAATAACAGGTAATTGTGTTGTATTTTAAATCTATTATCCAAATACTTCCTCCAATAACAGTTGATTTTAACGTATTTGATGGAATACATCCTTGAATAACAGTGGATTCTGTTTTGGATTTAAAATACATGAAAGTCTATTAAAATGCACTATCGAATAACCCCTCCTCTGATTCACATATATACATATTATATTGAACATGAGTTTATATAACATACAACTTTAAAAAGAAGTTCTAATCTACCAAGTTTTACTCGGTCTGACTATTAGAATGATCCAGTTCATTTTTTTCTCTATAAATTGATAGATTAAATAAGAATTTTAAGGGTTAAGCTAGGTTATGGATCGACCATGTAGATATAATGTTACAAAAAAAATTCTGATCTTGGTGAATCGCTATATACTTTTTGCATGTTTTCTTTTTTTGGCTTTAAATGTTAATACTTTTTGCATCTTATGTTTATAATTAACTGAATTATGTAACATTAATACTCTTAGACTAGTGACAAAATTTAGTTTATCTTTTGGAATTGCATTCCGTCACCATTTTCGTGAGGCCGTAAGTTCGTATAATAATCCACATAATGATAATTTAAATATATAAAAATACATAAAAGAGTAATTAATCAAAAATTTATTGTTATTATAAAACCAAAATTTTATTCAAGTCTAGTCTCCATAACAACCAGCATAGCATCCTCCCTCCGGCGCGGTGAAGCCTTTTCTCGCCGGCGTCGAATCTTAAGCTCTCCAATCTATGATTCTCGCTATATTTCGCTTTCTTTTCCTCTTCTTTATTTCATCTCTGTATTTTTCATTTCTGCCGTGAATGTAGCATTTTTACCTCGTCGGAATCTGAGATCTTCTGGCTTTTGTGCCAAGACTATGCCTTTGCTTCAAAGCTTCGACTCACACTCATCTCTCTTCTTCTGCTCCGGCTTGGATCCCAACTCATTAAGCTGGTATGAATGTGGTTTGTTCCCACCTCCAGTGAGATCCCTTCCAATAACGTGTGTGGAACCATTGTTCATAACTACTCAGCCGTCGGTCGATCTTATGACGCCGGCGAGTTTGGTTTCTCCTCAGGCGGAGGTGGATTGCAACAGGTTTTGTGTCTCCTTCTTTGGGGGCTAGGGTTTCCAAAACTTATTGGACCTAGTAAATCTAATTTCTGGGCTTGTTTATCATTGAGGTATCTATAACCTTTTCTTCTAATTAATTCATTAAAGTGGGCTTCAGAGGACAATGCCACTTCTATGGGCTTTAGAAAGAATAAGTATACAGATCCATTTATCTTGTCCCTGGTTAACTTACGTTACTCTTCTCGGCTTCTCCCGGCGTACTAGTCGGTATTTCTCCTGGTGTAATAGTCGGCATTCTTCCCGACGTACATGTCGATATTTTTCTCGACGTTCTTGTCGGTACCCTTCCCGGTGCTCTCGTCGGCACTTCTCCCGGGTTAACCGGCTCTTTCTTTTTCTTTTCGGATCTTTAAGTTTCAATTCTCCCATGCTCTTTCGTTGTTGTTGTGTCTTTGTTTCTTCCTTTTTAGGTTCCATTTAATAAGTTTCGGTAGTCACCATTCAGATTTCGTCGTCGTCTTTTCAGTTTTTCCAGGTTTTTAGATCTGATCTATGTATCAGTTTTGTCAACTTCCATCAAGGTTGTTGGTGATTATGGTTTGTTGTGCTCTTTGCTAACTTTTGGAGGAGTAAATCTCTACCTTGTCAGAGTAGCCTAAGTTGGTATTCATAGATGTTTTTCAACGCTAAAGTTTATTTAGATTCAACCGTTGTGAAGGAAGTTGTAATGGAAATGATCTACTGTTAACTGGATGACCATAAAGAGTGCTTTCCGGCCATTGTTACGGTGAAGTGACATTGATGGTGTGCCGGAGTTCTGCTTGACGAAACTCATCCTGGGCGACAGAAAGGAGTCATTACGCAGATTTGGGCATGTTTACCTCATCATCTTTTTCTACTGTAACCCACATACTTGGTTTTAAGCCACTTTATTTAATAAAAAACTTCTTTTTGGGAATTTTTTTTTTTTTTGTTATTCAAGTCTCAACTCTTCCATTATACTAAGGGAGAGAAGACTATGGAAAAAAAAGCACCGATATACACAATTTCGGTGACAAATGTGGTACTAAACTTATAGTTTTAATTTAAATTTTTTAACTTGTTAAAATTAAATAGATTAATATGAAGATTAAAGAGTCTACAAAGCTGGAGGAGGAAGAAGCCACTTGGATCCTTGAATGTAGCCAAGTGAAAGGAAACGAGCAGCTTCCTTATCATCAATGTCTTGTGTAAATCGAACTCTCTTAGCTTTGTGTGATCCTGGTCCTGAACACTTGTACTCTCCATAGAACACGGTTCTGTCATAAATTGATAAGTTATGATCAGATCACAGGTCCAAACCAATTGATTCATCAATCAAAACATAAAATTGTGAAAGTTGAACTTACTTGTCATGAGCAGGCTGTCTGTTTTCTTGCCATCCAGCTGGATTTACGACGCTAGTCATCTCAGTGTAAGCATATACGACCTTAGGGTGAGACATCCATGACCTACCTAAGTAGATTCCTGCACCTTCTCCAGTTATCTTGCAATGCACGAAAGAGAATCCAGTCTTCTCTTCCATACTCTTTCCTGCGTGTGCTGTAATCACTCTAATACCATCTCCAACAACATGCATTTGTGTTTGCTGTTTTGAGAATGTTATATATATATATATATATAAGTAAATATTCAGATTTACTTTTATGAGAGTGGATACATTGAGGTGTGTGTGTGGTGTTTTACGTACCATGTACATAGAGGTTCCACTTCCGAAGATGAAATCGAATGTTCCTGCTACGTAACAATCCTTAAAGAAATGGTTTCCGGCGTCATCACAAACTGTGTCTTGGAAACCGTAGAATTTGCAGTTGTAGAAAGCAGCTGCGTTTCCAGAGATTCTCATAGCTACGGCTTGTGCGTCCTTCATCTTACCATTGGGTTTCGGTGCTGAATTCTACATATAGATCATATAAATTAAATTAGAATGATTTCAATTTCCGATATTAAACATGTCTCCTCGAGATGTAGGTGGTATAACCTAACATTTAAAAATATCACAACAAAGACATGCATGTCTGTTTGGTTTGATCGTGGGCACTGATACCATGATAAATTATGAAGTTTTTGTTGATATCAGGCCTCGATAGCTCAGACAATCAAGAGAGATCGAACCAAAGCCCACGAGCTGAAGATAAGGATGAAGTCGGATTCAAAAGAGACAACAAAGCGCCAAAAGTGGAGGGGACTAGTTTACTCTGTAGCGAGTTCGAAGGAGAAAAAGGAGAAGTCATTTTCAAGCTCGGCAACTATATAAGAGAAGTCCGAAGAAAAGAGAAGGGTACAGTGAAAATAACCCTAACAAACTAGAATAGCTACTAACACTTGTACACGATCTCCTTTGTAACCAATTTCAATCAATAAAATTCATTCTTGGCCTCTCAAATTCTCCTTTTGCTGGTTAACAATCCACATTAAATAGGTTGATAAGATCTCGTATCATCAATTTCCAACTCAAAACCAATTAGCAATGAATGAATTAATGATGTCAACTTCCTATGTGGGATATCAGTACTAACGAATTCACACATAGATATAGATAGATTTGTCACCTTGACGACGATGTTGACGGCCATGAAAAAGTCGGAAAAGATAATGAGTGTAGCACTATTGAGAGTTCCTCCATGCGTACCGGCAGTACCGCCGAAGGTAATAATGGGCATGTTTTTGGGATCACCCATTAATGTGATGAAGGGTTTGGTCTTCTCGATAGTGACCTTTTCTCTGTACTCACCAGGAGCCATCTTTATGATCACACGCTTTTTGTTATTCGCTGGAACGCTCTTTAGTGCATCAGTTAGTGTTTTGAATTGACCCCCCTTTGGATTTACCTGTAAATTTACATGATTTTTGTGTCAAAATCTTGGTTGAGTTTGGGACAATATAGTTTTGTTTTGAGTAATTGTAGCTAGTACTTGTATGATACGTGGAGCACCAGTCTCAGCAGCTACAAGAGCAGGATCTAAGCCTTTACGTGAAGCCAAAGGACCAACGTTGTCTTTGAACCACTTCTCCACTGCAGGTTTGGCCTCTGGGATTGGTGTTACATCATCTGCAAACACCATTGGTGAAACAAACACCACCAACATAGCTAATAAAATGGATCCCTTTATGTATCCCATTTATTTTTTATTTTTCTTCTTTTTAAAATTAAAATATATAAAAAAGGGTTTTTTTTTTTTTGTATTTTTGTATTTTTTAATGTTTTTTTTTTGGTGGATGCTTTGATGGAATATGGCCATGGGGTATATATACTGTCAAAGAGACGAGAAAAACAGTGAGTTATATTTTCGTTTGCTATTATTGTTTGTGTAGCTATTTTTACTTTCCTATAATTTCTCTTGGAGTTTATTTACTTTTTCAACTTTACGTTCTAATGGAAGTGTAATTTTTTAAAAGTTGCAGATGTCGACAACACAACAGAGTAATATATCTATAACCTCTATATGTATATTTTGCATTATTGGCTGCTTCTTTATATTTTACTAATTTTCGGTTTTCATTAATAAATGAATCACTTTCATTTCTTATCTATTTGTTTAACGATTTATATATATTTTTTGTTGCAAACAATACTAGTTACATAGCAATAGAGATACAAGATGCATATTTGTAGAAATCGCAAACGAAGTAGTGTTCAGGAACTGAGGGAGGATGACTCAACTTGGCTCCATAAAGCCTCAGCATAAGCCTTCTCCTCTTGCTTCTCCTCTTCTGCAACTAACTCTACTCTTCCTCCAGCTTCATCTTCTTCTTCGTCTTCTTCTACTTCTTCCTCAACTTCTGTTTCTCCACAGATACTTCTACAGCCTTCTCTAAACTCAGCCAAAGCTTCCTTCATAGCCAAAGCTGTAGCCGGTTTATCACTCCATCCATATTTTGGAGCCGGTACAACAAACGGCAATACAATATCATTGATGTTAGACACGTCATATGAGTCAGTTTCTCCGTGAGGTGGAGGAAAAACGAAGACAATCCCGAGCTCGTAGTTGCAAACATGAAGGTTATTGACCAATCTGGTGGCCTTCCGGTTCTGCTCCTGGTTGTTTCTGGAGGACCTGGAAATAGTTTGTCCCCAAGCAGCTGCACTGAAATTATGCGAGCCGCAGTAAACCCAGCCGAATGAAGACGACTGTGAACCCCTCGTGGAGGTGAATAGTCTCCTAGCCACCTGTTCATGGTTTATCAAGACAGTGTCAAGAGTCATTTCAGCCAACTTGTAAATTGCCACCCGCACACTTCTCCTCTGTTCTTACCTTGATATGCATCGGGTGCCCGTTTCTGTTCTGTGGATTAGGAACTGCATCGTGAAGCACGTTGTTATGCCTCAATCTTTGCCAAGTTTTCTGCATAAGATAGTCGAAAAACCAGGTTTTGAGATTCATGTTTACAATCACATAATTGAATCAATCCTTACTTTTTCTTTCTTGACATTGAGCATAATAGATGTGTAAGATACCTCGGAGAAGCAAAGAAGACGTCTTGAAGACAAGACACCATGATGCCCATTCTTGACTCTTTCAATGGTAGGGAAGATGATTTGAATGGAAGGAGCTACCTGTTCTTCCCTGTTACTCCAGCATCCCCACTGATCAAGAAAATGGACCAAACGTTTTATGCACAAAACTTATAAAGACAGCTT
Organism: Lepidium didymum; assembly: GCA_963920545.1. Lineage (NCBI taxonomy): Eukaryota > Viridiplantae > Streptophyta > Magnoliopsida > Brassicales > Brassicaceae > Lepidium > Lepidium didymum. Next base: position 2,472,892 of record OY986996.1, on the reverse strand, counting down.
TTAAAGGGATTTGAAACACAAGAGTACCTCCGGATCAGACTCTTGGGAGTCAAAATGCTGTAACGCTTTTTTACCTGCAGCTGATGAAAAATCAGCTTGAAATCCTGAACTTGCTGAGCCTCCAATCGAGGATGCACCTATAAAAGAAAGAAAGAAAAACCATTAACTTAATACCATGATAAGGTATTTGTCTGCAATACTATTGAAAATTCACTTACTGTAGATGAACTCAGATTCCTGAGATTCAGGCCACTTGTAGCAGCCTAACACCTTTTAAAGAACCCAAGACAGAAAACCACACTGTTAAAGACTAATGTACTCTCGTTTAAACTCAAGGGTTTGAATGCAGGATTTATTATTATTATTAGCAATCAAAGTTACCTCTTGTAACCTCCAAATGCCAGTACATCTCTGAAGTGACGCGATCAACGAGCACAAGGCAACAACATGATTAGGTTGAATCAACTTTGACACATCCGAAATGGATACTCCCTGCAAAATTCAAGAGAGATCTTAAGATGTATACATAGTCTATTTATGCAGAATATCTGACAAGCATATGAGAAGTACCATGCCTGTAATACATGCAGCATTAGTTGCACCTTCTGGTTGCTCCTACAGGAAGCAACTCCAAGGACTTCATTTCGACACACATATCCCACAAATTTGAAGAACCCAATATCCCACAAAGGAGAAACCCATTTTGCTATATTCCGTGGCAAAAAGCCTAGTTGGACAAAATCTGTCCAAAGAGACAATTTGAATGAGTCACAAGATGAAAATTCATGTCAAGTACATACAACCATATTTAATACATGGAATGAAACTACTTACCATCTCTTGAATCATCATCAGGGTTAGGAACAAGGACGCTCACAGCATTCACGTCAGCAGGCACATTTGTATTTCTTCTCAAAACAAGTTCTAACATTCCGAGAGAATTTTCTCGGGTTCTGCTGATATATGAAGCGAGTCGTTTCAGTTGTGCTCCCGTGGAATCATTGGCAGAACGGAAAAGGTAACTGAGGCCTACGACAGATGCTTCAACAGATCCCAGAAATTCTTTATTGAAAATCTGTGAAACAAGAATCATACGATTAGTCAAGAAAGGGATTCATTGACCAAGTTTCTAATATACAGGACACAATCAAACTTTTCATATTTTTCAGAAAACAATTAAGTGAACCAATAAACAGTGAGCTCAAGATATTGGTACTCATCAGAGAATCCATGCATAGTCCATGATACTCACAGTATTTGAGCAAACAGATTCTGTAAGATAAGATGGCTTATAAGAATGAATTCCAGGCACTGAAGCCACAAGGTGACCTGCTGAGTGTTCAAAGTTGTACTTCATGAACTCGATAATCCAATGGGCCTGACTTGGAACATTCGTCAAAAGTGATGCAGTAAATCCAGCCAGCTGAGCACTAAAATCTGACCTTAAACCAAGATTGGTTTCCCTTCGGCAATGACCGAAAAGTGATAAAATATCAGTGTCTACTCTTCGTGGGAAATCTTGCCACCAAACTGTGTTAGTCACGTCGTTCCACTGGAATTATAAATCTCCATTATAAATTTAGAATTAAAAAAAACTAATATAAGTCTCCATATATAGCTGAAACCTCATAGCCAATATGATGCTTGAGACTCATCAGTGATTTAATTACATTACTATATACTTAGGCCTACACTCTTACCTGTCTTGCCACTAAGTTTGCAGACGTGATAACTACACGAATGCTATCTTCTCTTTGCAGGATAAAGAGCTTGGGGTGATGACAAGCAATGCCGCGGTTCTTGCGGTCTTTGCCAAATGCAATATCCTCAGGAAACGGTGGAAACCTAAGACGAGATGAAAACTCTTTTAAATAGGAAGTAGTGAAGTATTAATAACAAACAAGAATACAATTATGTATCATTTCCTTTAACGAAATTTTAGTCATGTCTTACGTACACCACAGTTACATTTGGGTAAGTTGGCAAAGGAGCAGCAGTTCTTGCATCAGGGCTTGACCTCCAACATCTCTCAGCGTGGTGACATGCAATAGTTACAGGCAAGTGACTAGGTATCTCACAATAGGTAAGAAACCTGCTCATACTACTTTGTCACACTTCTAAACCAACAAGGAGAACAAATGAAAATATAGTATCCACTTTTTCTGTTTAACCTTTAAGGGAAAAAATAAAGTATGATCTTTTCAACATACCATAAGATATCACTTGTAAATGTTGCAATGAAGATTTTTAAAATGCTTTCCACAGGGTGAAGAAGTTCTGGCAAGGAAACCACCCATTGACAACCACTTGAGTTATGTTCAATGTATTGAAGGCGATTCAGATAAAAGTTCTTCCCAGGTGTTTGGAGGGGATTTCGATAACTTTTCTCCTTATTGATACAACTAATATCTGGAGTGTTTTCTTTTTCCCCATCAAAAGGAAGCATAGTCCTAGTCTTGTCACTAACAGAGATACAAGCAGCACCTTCATTTTCTGTTTCGCTAATCAAGTCAGAGACACCTAGTCTTCTACCTAACTGTACTTGTGGGCTTGGCTGTTCATTAGTCACCTTTAAACCGGACAAACAATGACCCATCTCATGATTTTTCTCAACACTTTTGACTTCTCTGTTATCTGCCACTATACTTATTTTTGATCTTAGCACTTTGGATGTACTACAGGATACGCATTCTTTTCCAGAATCTGATATACCAGATAGCCTAAGACAAGATACAGGATCATCGCTACTCAGTATATGTCTACAATAGCTTACAAGATAATTCAGTCTCTCAATAACGCCGACAGCTTTAGGTGGATATAATTCAGAAACTGGAGAATTTATTTCGTTTTCCATTGGAGCGAAAACCCTTTTGCTTCTCTTCCCACTGGAGAAGGTTCCTCGAGAATGTCCTGAAGAAACCGATGCTCCAATCATTCGACGTCTATCATCAGATATTGAGATACATCTTCCTTCAAAATCAATCTCTTGAAGCAAAAACCCAACTCGACCATGTTTACGGCACAACCCTTCATTCCCACAAACAAACAATACCTCATCATCAATAGAAATTTCCTGAATTTTGGCTTTCCTAACCCTAACACGATTCACAAACACCCCATTCGAAGAAGACCTAAATTTCAAATTTCCCAAATCCTCGTTTTCCTTCTCAAACTCATCAACGCTAAACACTCTACTCCTAAGTTCATCCAAAACTTGACTAAAACCACCCGAAGGCAAGAGAATCACGCCATCAAAAATGTAAAGTTTGCGACTTTGGCTATCAAATAGAATCTGACAGTGCTTTCTACTGACACCTCCATGATCAAGGACGAAATCGCACAACCCATTACTACTTCGACCAATAGTATAGAGCCGATCTACTTCAATGTGCAATGAATCTACGGGAAGTCCAGAGGACCCAGAAATCAATGGTGTACCAATATTGTGAACATGAATCAAAACTTTCTCGCAATGTCGCCTTTTCATATCTCAGCAAAAATCGAAATCTTAAAAATCACATATGACTAACGAATAAACCCAAAGACTAAAAACACCAAGTAAAAAGCAAGAACAAAATCTGAAGAGACTTGAGGATGCAAACCCAATTTCCCCAAACTGATTTTCGCTCCCAAATCAATGTGCTTGGGACTGTCTCGCTGTTTGGATGCAAGGATAAAGTTGCCCTTAGCCTGAATAATATAACTTTCCCGCTTTAACAAATACCATTTAATTTTGTAATAAATTTCTTAAGAAAATTCATTTACAAAAAGTCAAATTATTCTTTAAAATATTACATACCATACACTTTTACATATAATTTTATTAGTAGTTGGTGGTGGATACAAAATTCTATCGTTTAGTAATTTTAATTATCGATTAATTAGTCATAATTTTAAAAAGTACACCAATCATTTATTAAGATTTCGATATTTGACTATATTTTAAATGTGTCGACACAAAAGTCGTCTGTAGATGGTTTACTACATGCATATAGATGTCTAAGGGATAATTACTTAGATGTAGCGTGAGGCTATAATATAAGTAAAATAGACAACATAAATTCGAATATCCCGACCATGCCTTACAAAATAAACTGAATTAATTAAGCGCGGGAGACTTGACCACGAAGATATAACTAAGCCCAACAGACTTGAAAATTTCCTAATAAGTAAAGACTCAAACTTTGGTGAATTGAATAATCTTTGCTGGTAATAGTTTCTGTATCTTTTGGTATATCTTACTTAATTATATAATCAATTTACAAGTTGGCCTCTCTTTCTCTCTGTTTTTCTCTGATTTTCAACATTTCAGAATCATTCTTGGCTCTTCAGATTTGAGAGATCGAAGTGAAATGCAAAAGTTAGGCTTTGAAGATGCGAGACACTACTACTATCCAAAGGGCTCAGAGTCGTGGGCGAACGCGACGACGAGCAGTGTTTATACTGGAGATGAACAATACGTGGAGCTCACGCTTGATATCCATGAGGATTCAGTTTCTGTGTATGACTTGAGGTCGCCGGATCAATCGCTTCTGAGACCAGGACGTTCAGGAAGGAGTAACTCTGTGTTGAAACGCATAGCTTCTTCGGTTTCTAGCGAACTAAAACGAGTTGTTTTGTTTTCATCGGCGAGAAAACCGCCACGGCCGCAACTAGCTAAGATCCGCCGTTCGAAATCTAGCTCTAAAGGGTCTCAAATTCATCACCAAGACTGATGGTGCCGCTGGTTGGCTTGAGGTTGAGGAAAAGTTCAATGAGATTACAAAGACTAGCAATGGATTATTACACCGTTCCAAATTCGGTGAATGTATAGGCTAGTAGAAGAAAGTTTCAATATACAAATCGTTTTTCTAGTTCTGAAATTCATTGATTATATAAATGATGCTGCAGGGATGAAATCGACGGATTTTGCGTTAGCATTGTTTGATGCTTTAAGAAGGAGAGAAAACATATGGGAAGATTCAATAAGCAGAGATCAGCTTAATGTGTTCTGGAAGCAGATCACTGATCAGGATTTCGATTCGAGGCTTCGAATTTTCTTCGCCATGTAATGTTTCTTAAAAACCATTTATTTCGATTTCTTTACATATTTGGCATGAACTTTTAAGTTTCATTATGAAGTGTGGTATGAGTTTCAGGGTAGATAGGGATTTCGATGGGAAGCTGAATGAAGGAGAAGTTAAAGAGGTAGAATTTTTGTGTTTCTGTAGTGAATGAGGACTAGAGATCTCGAAGTTCTTTGTTATATTTCCACTTCTTATACAGATTATAGCTTTGAGCGCTTCTACAAACGAGCTGGAGGAAATTAGAAAACAAGCTGATGAATATGCTGCTTTGATTATGGAAAATCTAAATCCTATCATTATGGTTACATCAGGGTATGTGCATGAGGTTCGTTTAGTTGATCTTATTTAGTTAGAAAAGTTTGGTTTGTGAGTGTTTTTTGATGTTATTTGGAGGCATTTGCTACAATGCCAAACAGATAGAGAAACTCGAGGTACTTCTGTTGCAAACGCCGATGCAGACTATGAGAGATGGGGGAGATAAGAAACTGAGCAAGTTGTTAAGTCAGAATCTCAAGGGTTCACAGAGTAGCAATCTCTGCATACGTTTTTGCAGAAGGATGAAGTATTTAGTGTTAGATAATTGGAAGAGAGTGTGGGTGATGGCTTTATGGATAGGTATAATGGCAGGGCTGTTCGCGTGGAAGTTTATACAATATCGAGAAAAAGATCAGCTCACCAAGTTATGGGAGTTTGTGTTTGTATGGCTAAAGGAGCTGCAGAGACACTTAAACTAAACATGGCTATAATTTTGTTACCAGTTTGTAAGAACACTCTCACTTGGCTCCAGACCAAAACCAATTTAAGTGTTATTGTTCCTTTCAATGACAACCTCAACTTTCACAAGGTAAATTTGTTAGCTTTCTGTAGAATCAAAAGAGATACTTGTATAGGAATGCTTATACTTGAATATAACACAGGTCATAGCTATAGCAATTTCAATTGGAGTTGGAATCCATGCTACTTCTCACTTAGTCTGTGATTTCCCGCGGCTGATGGCTGCGGATGAAGACAAATATAAACCAATGGAGCAGTATTTCGGTGTACAGACAAAGAGATATATGGACTTTGTGAAATCGGTAGAAGGAGTTACCGGGATTGCAATGGTTATACTAATGACCATAGCCTTCACATTGGCTACAACATGGTTCAGATGTAATAAGCTCAAGCTTCCTGGACCACTGAAGAAAATAACAGGCTTCAACGCTTTCTGGTACTCTCACCACTTGTTTGTTATCGTCTACGCGCTGCTTATCATTCACGGATACTATGTTTACCTCATCAAGCCATGGTACAAGAAAACGGTTAGTAACTTAACTTACTAATTACTAGACTTAGTACAAAGTTGTAGCAGATGGAATATGGACTCTGATTTTGGCTTTCATGTGTTTAATAGACATGGATGTATGTGACGGTACCGGTGGTTCTTTACTTGAGGCTGTTTCAATAAAAAAGGTGGAATCTAAAAACATTTCTCTACTGAAATATCAATTGGAGAAGAAAAGGACATTGTATATTCATATGCTTGTTACCTTAATGCTTCAACAGGTCTCTGTGTTACCAGGGAGTGTCTTGTCGCTTCACATGTCAAGACCAAACAACTTCAAATACAAAAAAAAAAAAACAGTCTTTTGATCAATATATTTACATTTTATCAAAAAAAAAAAAAAAAACTTCAAATACAAAAGCGGACAATACATGTATCTCAACTGTTCTGCAGTTTCTTCATTAGAATGGTAATAAGAAAAGCTCTCATATATTTAGTCTGAAGCACTTATGTATTGGAAACAAAGCTGAACATTAGTTTGACTACAAACAGGCATCCATTCTCAATAACCTCAGCTCCAGGAGATGACTATCTCAGTGTCCACATTAGAGTTCTAGGAGACTGGACTCGGCAGTTAAGATCATTATTCTCTGAGGTATTTTACTCCATTTTTTACCCTCAACATAAAACACAAGAATTACTTGGGTTTAAGTTTGTAACTGTACCATTTTTTCTATCTGAACCTCAGCTGTGTAGGTCACGCCCTCTTGATGAAGTCAGATTAAACATACTCTCCCAAGCCACACGGAGAACATATCTGAGTAAGTCTTATCAATACTTAACTGTAGATAGGTCAATTCCAAATCACTGAAGCATGTAAACATATGCAGCCTTCTAACTTTTGTGATTTCTTTCTTTGAATTGTGATCCCTTACCTTAGCCTTCCAAGAATTTTAATCGACGGTCCATATGGAGCACCAGCACAAGACTTCAAGAAGTTTGAAGTTGTGCTACTTGTAGGTCTAGGAATCGGTGCTACTCCAATGATCAGCATTGTGAAGGACATAATCAATAACATAAAAGGCAACGGAGAAGAAGGTAGTAATCGAAGACAGTCACCGGTCCACGATATGGTCACACCTCCTTTCTCACCATCAAGAAAAAGTGAGGCATTCAAAACCAAGAGAGCTTACTTCTACTGGGTGACAAGAGAGCAAGGATCTTTTGACTGGTTTAAGAATGTGATGGACGAAGTAATCGAAACAGATCGTAACAACGTAATAGAGCTGCATAATCACTGCACCAGCGTCTACGAGGAAGGAGATGCAAAGTCTGCACTGATCACAATGCTCCAGTCGCTGAACCACGCCAGAACGGATTAGACGTTGTGTCAGGAACACGTGTCATGTCCCATTTGGCTCGGCCAAACTGGAGAAGCGTTTTCAAAAGGATCGCTGTGAATCATCCCAAGACGAGAGTCGGTGAGTTTCTTACCTAACAAACAACCACACTAAATTCTATTTTAAGCAAATGCATATAATGTGAATGTTTGATGAAATTGGCAGGAGTGTTTTTTTGCGGACAAGGTGGAAGATTAGTCAAAGACTTGCGAGAGTTATCACGGGATTCTCTCATAACACATCTACTAAGTTCTATTTTCATAAAGAGAATTTCTAAAAAAAATATAAGTATATATTAGTTTTGGTAACAAACAAAAACACCAGATAATCTTCATTCCTTACAAAGCAAACTACAGAACATTACCTTTGACTCCAAACTTCAAGTCTCCTCTATGTCTCAGCTAAAAAACAAATTTTCGTAACTCTTTCAAACTTTCAAAGTATCATCGAGTAACTATAATAATAAAAGCAGAGAAAGAGCTGAATCTTACCCTGAGAGCTACTTAAAGCTCACTTTAGCTTTCTTTTCAGTCTCTGAAAGCTGGGTTTCATGAGCTGACTTGATGAAACAGTTTGATTGTTAGAAGAAACCTGGCTTGTCTGAAAAGGAATCAGAGGCTTCTTCTGAGATAAGACACAGATATCTGAAGAGATGGACTACGATTGACTACGCTTGGTGATCCAGTTTTTCCTCTTATCTTCCTCGGAGCTTCAACTCTTTCCAAAATCATCGATGTTTTCATGTCAGCTTGTTTGTTGTTACTCTGTATAGGAGATAGAACTTGCCGGACAGTAGTTATAACCGGAGAAGGAGACTTCATGAAACCACAGTGACTACTAGTTGTTCCCATTCTTTAGTAATGGAAGCTGTTGCTGTGTCTTCTTCATCTATGATACAAACTTCCTGAATGGTTTCTAGATTTATTATATTTGGAAATGTCTGTCCTGTTAGAATAGCAGAATCTAAAACTAGTGGTCTCACTTCATCATTATGTAGCATCTTTCTGGTTTGAATGTAAGGAACTTCCAGGGACAAGTAAAAAAAGAAGTTAAGAATCTGTAACAGATAACAGATTTGCAGGGATGTTGCTAATAAAGAAGAGACTGAAGGAGGAGAGATTAATCACCCAAATTGAAGACTTTCTTTCACAATGAGGTTCAGTTTTTGGTGGAAGCCTCTGTTGTGAGTCAGAGGATTGTAGTCTGTTGATTCAATCTGCTTAGATTGCAGAAAGTAAATTCAAGTAAAAAAATTATACACACTGAATATGAATTTCAAAAACATTGAACTGATGTCGAACTCTAGCAGAGCGCCTTTGATTTTTTTTGTCAAACAACTGATATCATTAATTAAACGTTTAGAATTACATCAGCATAAAATGAAAAATTACAAACCATAAAACATATAGCCATAGTTAGTAGATAAACTAATTTCATGTGGACTAACTCAAACACAATGATACTCTTGGATAAAGGCTGGAATAGAGTTCTTGCCTCTGGAGAGAATGATGAATCATTCCTAGTTCTGTCGCCTTAAGAGTGATAAATCATTCCTAATTTTGTCGCCATAAGAGTCATTTGAACATGCCAAATAGCTGAAAGTTCTTTTCAAGTTAAAAATATTTATCAGAGAGAAAATCTAAAACCTAATAGATATTCACTCACTTCTTTTCTAAAGCACAATCCAATAATTGTGTTAAAGATCCAAACCAACGCACATGCCCAATATACTGAATGGACCAAAAAGGCCCAATAGTGAAAAGAGGCCAACACGTTGCCTTAGTTGTAGAGATTGTGTCTTTGATGGCCGCCATCCTATCAGCATCTACAGGATGTACAATGGTGTTTGCCAAACCGGCAGTGCGATCATTAGAGGGTGGTGATGCGAAAGATCTAAGAAGAGCAGATGCGTTGAGAGGTGGAAGGTGGACAAATCGATCTTGGTGGTTAAGAAACCCCGGAAGTTTTAAAGACAACATCGAACCAGAGAAAGCAAATACATAAGAAGAAGGAGACCAGCAGAACAGAGGGAGAGACAGTGACCTCGGTTCCGGTGAAAGAAAAAGGTGGAGAAGACGACAATGAAGGTATCTTCGTCCTCTGAAGAAAGAGCTTTGAGTATCATCATTCCCAGCCATAATTTTCGATGGAGGAGGAGAACAGAGGTGAAACAACACTGAAAGAGACGGAGGAAAAGAGACTACATTGTAATGAGTCCAACGTTGGCGATATTCGGTGAAACTGGTGTCGCCGGCGTCGGAGAATGAAGAAGAAGAATTGTCCTCGATAATTGAACCGGAGAGAAAACCCGTTTAGATTTGAATTGCACTTATCATTGGTATCAAAATCTCTTCCAGAGCGCCTTTGATAGAAATCTCGATTTCTCTAGGAATAGAGGACTCCAAAAACTGACTAGAAACTTGAAATAGGTAGGATTTCCTCTGACCCTGCCTATCTCTGCAAACAGTTTTGTCTGTTAATTTAATGAACTGCACAAATTTAAGTCATACCACAAACTTATCAACTGTCATGAAGGCTGATGTTATTTGATTAAGGAAGAGGGGTCAGAGTAATGAGTCTGTACCCTCAAAAGCATTGGACCATTTTCTGACGGTTGAAGAATGTAATAACAATGAACTTCCACAACTCTCATGGTGTCTAGATTGCAGTTTGAAGAACAAACCAAGCCTTGGTCCATTGAGTGTAGTGCACCACAGTCCCTGAAAAACTGCATTTCAAGCTTCTTAGGGAAACTATGAGACATTGGATGATTTCAAGTTACGGTAATGTGAATCTCTCTAGTGAAACACTGCTTACTCTGAGCGTTCAGATCTGGTTGATCCATTTCGTCCGTCAAAGCTTCCGTATCATGACAAGTTGAAGGATTTACAATATAAGGTGTCCCAAGTATTAGGCCTACGTCAACATAAACATGTATCGGGTTCTCTATTTTGGAGGAAAGAAACAAAATCAAAAGAAGAGAGCGCACAAGAAAGAATATTACTTTGAGTAACTGAAAGCGTTACCTTCACTAAGAGAAGTTAGATTAGTTCTCTCTATGACATTGAAATCAACTAGGGAAGAAATTGGATGAAGTTTCTGGAGGTTATGGATTGAAGGCAAAACCAGGACAGTTCTATCGCCAACTTTCACAGAATTCTCAGTCACTTCAGATTTTCCAAGTTCATCATTAGTTACGGAACACTGCAGCTTCTCTGCTGTATTTTCACTGAATCTCGTAATGGGATGCCGTGGCACTTGCATGACTGTAAACAGCAACAAAGCAGATGAAAAAACTGTTATGTACAAAGTATTAGCTGAAGTACGTTAAGAAACCTACAATTTGACAGAATTTGGTATTAGCCTAAAAATGTAAAGAGTAAACTTAATGGGCGATAAAAGAATTAAGTTTAGGGGTATAGATCAGAACTCGACAACGGCTAAATCCGTCCACAATCTGATTTGTGACTGCAGTGAAGTTGCAGATGATCTTGTTCACTGAACCAACAAGGTTAGTTTTAAAGATAAACTGGGCCTGCAGTGATTCTTCAGTGTCATCCTTGAGCTCCTGAAGCCATTTCTTTTCAAGGCCATGAAGTGATTTTCCATCTGAATGCATAAAACGGTTCAGTATCCTATAAGCAAAAAGTTTTGAAACTATTCTCATTTTGCCTCGTGCTGGACTCAAAACCTCTTTACAGATAATTTACAGATAAATAGATAGAAACGATTTAACTAGCTTGGAAATCTAGTGCGAGCTAAGGGAGACCACTTAAAAGAACCAGCAACCAGAATCTGAGAAATTTAGTTACTCTGTGGAAAAAATATTTTTTAACAAAATTTTTTTGAAACGCAGCAAGTTATTTAGAACCTACCAGGGATGCAGGTTTGAAACGAACAATTGTCAAGATCGGATAAGCATCTGAGGAATCTATTAATCTTCTCCTGCGAGTAACTCAGATAGCTCACTTGCTTCTCAAGCAAAAGAAATTCAATGGACACACATTTATCTGCTGCAGCCTGAAGCAAAACATTCAGAACTGAGAAAACAAGTTAAAGCACAAACACATATAGTGTTTAACACGTTTGACTAACCATAAGAGTGTTTCTTGTATCAGAATTCATATCTTCCGGGAAGCAGGAACTGAGCACGATTATTTTCCTCGTAATATCTCTAGCTCCCCATGAGTACAAAGCTCGATCACACAATACACTTGATAGCTTAAGATCTATGAAAATTTCATTATGATCAACGAGTAGGAAATTAATCAGAAAACTGCGAAGAATTAGATAGATGAAGAGATGACGAGAGAGAGACCTCTGCAGCATATGGATCCAGAATCATCGATTTCAGGTACAAATGCATCCAAAGGCAAATTGTTAACAGCATGATGAAAGTCGCAAAGACAGAACTTTCCAGTAGGAGTGTACGCAAATTTTAGCTGCTAGATACGTACACAATCGTGAAAACACACACATACACAAACAGCCACCGAAAGTAGAAGAAAATGACGATCGATGATAAGGATAACCTGATCGTTTCCAGAAATCCTATCCTTCAGGATATAACATAAACCGATCCTATCAGTGAGACAATCTACCGGAGAAGAAATGGCGTGTAAGTTCGCGAGCTTCAGAAACGACTACACAATTCGCACCAACAAACAAATCCGATCTTCAGAATCAATTTCGAGTATCAGAATTAAGTTTAAAGATTCAGAACAGGAAGGAGAAACTCGTAGCAACAGTCAAATTGGAGATCCAGAAACGAGCAATCAAATTGGATAAGCAGATAAGAGATATACCTGCTTTAGATCTCCGATCAGAGAAGGAGAGATATTCCGAAGATCCAAGATGAAACATAGTAGCACCATTCTCAATCACTCGTCGTGTTCTGCTTCTTTCTCCCTCCCCGATGCGCGCGAGACGGGAATTTGAAAAGAGAGAACAGAGCAGAATAATTTAAGTAAAAGACAATTTTCATTTCAGTCCCTATACTTTTAGTAATATTTGGAATTTTGCCGCAAAAAGATTCTTCAATGTTACTGATATTTACCATTAGTCTAAACTATTTCGGTTTTGAATAGGCCTCAATATTCGGGTACCTGTTTGGGTTCGGATCGGATCTTTTCGGATTTTGGATTTTCGGTTTTACACATATAAAACTTGTTCATGTATTTTAGATTCGGGTCGGATTCGATTCTTATAAAATACCCTATTTCGGATTGAGCTCGGTTCAAGTTCGGATATTTTAATTTAAATCTTTTAGAAAAATTTAAAAAATTCTTATAGAAATCATAATTTTAAAATTGAATGTTTTAGTTATTTTTTATAATATATTTTAAATTTATAGTTTTATTTTGAATATTTAGGTATATAATTATTTTAAAACTATATAATATATTTCGGGTATTTTGGATATCCATTCGGGTTTCAGTTTTTACTCATTCGGGTTCGAATATCCAAACTTCCATTATGTAAAATTCATTCAGGTATTTTGTCGGATTCAGTTCGGATCGGTTTCTCTTATTTCGGGTTGGGTTGAGATCGATTTCGGGTATTATGCCCACACCTAGTTTTGGACTCTAAACTTTTCTTTAGCTGTATTTTTCACAAATCACAATCAAGCAAAGTCCTAAAGTGGAAACTCTTTGTATACGTAGAATTAGAAAACTCCTTGAGATAAGAGTGCGAATATATGCTCTTAGCCTCTAAGTAAATGAAGTACACATTTGAATGAGACATAATGTATATCCAAAATCTGGAATCAAAGCCAAAAAGAAGAAAAGAAAAGAAAAACCTTAATCTAAGATTCTGCAGACTCATGTGGAGTCTGAAGAATATCACGAATGAAGTTTATGAAAGAACACAGACCACCCAAGAAGTTATGGTCAATAACGCCATTACCATCTAGAACATGAGCAAAATCTACCAGCTTGACTTCTGGTCGAGCATAATCATCTCCCTTTAAAATGGATTCATTCTCATAGACCATAAGTATCGAACAAGAGTTGAAATGGTAGAGTGTTTGGTTCTCGAACCAAGTCTTGAGCTCCAACAACTGTGTTAAGATCCCGTTGGAACCACCGTAAACACGGGCCACAAAAGCAGAGTCGGGTCCTATATCCTTTTCCGAAGGTGAGTTTGATGATACAAACTTCCTCAGAGCGAATCTCGCTCCCTCGATTTTGAGCCCGCGAAGAGACTTCCTCTCGGGCTTCCAGAACCTCGATTCTTTGTGATCATACACTTCAAACCCAGAGATCCTGAAACCAGATGACACGGTTGTGGAGGCCATGTCTTTCTTTAAACATTTTTGGATGTATTCTTCAGATGCATCAGGATACCAAGTTCTTGAACCCATCTTCACATCCATTACTGATGGTTTTGAGTACTCGGAAAGAAGATTTTCCAGCACAATCATGGTTGCTCCATCAGAACGTTCAACTGCTTGAGTGCCGTGATACACTGGGAAAAATCTGCGGATGTGATCTGGAACCTCTGTGTTTATTGAGAAAGATTCGTAGAACTTTACCTCATTTTCACCACGAGAATCACCCTGGAGTGGCTTGAAGAACCGACCCTTGTCATCTATGAGGGGACCAGGCTTCCCATCTTTAGCAATGTGTCCTGCAACTTGATGTTCAGGAACCTTGAGCTGCATCTTGGTTAGTATATGATAAACCTGAAGAATGAGAAACCAGATACATAGGTATCACTCATAAAACCAAACAACACGAAGCCGAAAACCAAAATTACGAACATGATGAGAGAACTGTGGTTCAGTTTTCAATGAGACACATCAATATGAGCTATTACAGGCAATAAGCCAAACTTCACAATGCCCCTATTTAACAAGATTTAACTATCTAAAGGTTACAAATTTGAACCCTGATAGTGAAGAAGATCATGAGACAATCAACATTACTGAAACTAAAAAAGAGATCCACAACAAATCACCTGAACAACTTTACATCAACGAACCCGTTATAACTTAGCAACTTAGGAATAAATACTGATCCACAAATCTATCACCATTTCACAGATTATTAACAAAGTGACGAAAATCAGAGCTATTAATTGTAATTGGTTGAGTAAAGCTGGATAAGAAAGAACAATCCTACACATCAAAGAAATTCCATCATATCACTACATACAGAATTTCCCAGGAAATATTCTAATCTAGTCAGACGAATATTCTGAATTAACCAGCCGCAAATCGGTACAAGGTTCCTACCGAGAATATCAGAAAAGGGTTCTTCAATTCTCTGCAACTTTTTTACCCAAAAAAAAAAAACAAATTTCCTCAGGTTCATCGCTTGAAGAACAAGAGAAAATAAAGTAATCGAACACGCGGAAAAGAGCGGGAATCAACATTGAATAGGAAAATTCTTGATTGAAGCTAATATTTAAAGATGCTTCAAAAAAGTTTTTTCGTAGAATTTTATTGCTATAAACGCAGAAAAGGTTAAAAACTTTACAAAAGCACGATCCCATTAATTGAACGCAACACGAAGAAAAATTAGGTTTTTGTAAAGCAATAATGGAAGAAAACATATTGTTAGATGAAGTAATAAATTACCGAACAAAAATTGGCAGAAGAAATCTTAACGGAGGAATGATGAAGAAGACGATAAAAAGGTTTTTCGGTTCTCACAATCGAAGGCTTTATTTCTTTTGAGGCACAGAAGCAATCTAGCTGGAGCTATATATATATATCTCTTCAGTATAATAATAATAATTGACATTTTGTTATTTTATATATCTATATATATATATATATATTTGTGGTCATTAATTAAAAGATAAAATCGGATTCATAACTAAATATAGCTGTAGTGATCACTTTACAAATCTTCATGCACTAAAATTCGATTCCTACCCGATGCAAAGAGAAAAAAAAAATGAATTTTAGGATATAAATCGGATTTTGTCGATCCAATTATAAAAATAAGATTGATAAAAAAATTAATTTTTCTTCTACTTGTATGAGGAAGAGAACAAATAACGGTGCCTAAAGATTTGTACCGTAAACATTATCACTAACCTATATATCATCGGTAGAATATTATATTATTTTTTGAAAATAATTTAATAAATTTAATATAATTAGTTTTAACTTAACTTTTTAATAAAAAACAGAAATAACATCATGTGATATAATAGTGAGGAAAAATATAAAACCCGTAGAAAAGAGTGATATTTTCGGATACAAAGCCCAGATACCGAAGAAAGAGCAAAACTTAATTGAGTATTTATTATGTGATTTTGTTTTAATGTAGTAATATTTCTATATTTGTCTTTTTTCTTAGTTGAAATATGTCTATATTTGTCCATATATTTTATGTTTGAAAAGCGAACATAGAGGAGAGAACTCAATATTTTGGAGTTTTATTTACGACATGTCACATGTGTCATATTTTACAATTGGAAAAACAATCAATTGAAAGAGATGATCAGATGTAGTTTAATCAGATATCAAATCTACGTTCACACTAACTTTTTGTTTTTTATTTGTTTTTTTGGATCTAAATCGACATATGTACACATCTCCCTAAACCTGATTTACATTTCACTGGTTTTAACGTGTTTTCAATATTTACATTTTTATTATTCTGTTTCACCATGAAATATTTCAACCTAATCTCTCAACTCGTTTTATTTTTCTTGACGTTTGTCAACACTCAACACGTTTATATGATGCACGTACCTCTACGTATTTCTTTTGGCAACATCTCAAAAATAAAATCGTAAAAAGATGCTCTTAAATCGAAAATTGTGGACAAACCATAAGCAAACCGGTTAAGTCGTTTATCGTCTAATCCAAAACCGTTAATTGTAAACCGGTTTAGATTTATCGTTCGTCCTGACCGGCGTTGAGTCCGAGACAACGCCCAAAGGCAGTCTCATCTCATTCCATTTGTCTCCTTAGTCAAAGCAGAAAAAAGGAGCGATTCTCCGACTCTCAGCCACCGTCACCGTTAGCTAGTGTGATTCACCAGATGGTAGAACCACCGATCGCCACGTGTATTACAAGCGCACGTCCTTGCTTAACGACGCGTGGCTCACTTCCCTGTAGCCGTACATGTGCTTCGCTTCTACTACTCTTCCTCGTCCTAGGTTTAACAGTCTTTGTACAAACGCAAATCCTTCCAAGTTGAAGCTTCTCTATTCCTGGTTTAGTCCCTTTTCGTCTTCCATGTCAACCTTCTATTTCAATGGTTAGAATCTTTTCGGAAACTTGTACACAATACTCGCATACATCTCTCTTTCTCTATGTTTATATGTATCTAACTATCTAAGTGTGTATGTGTATAAACCTTCTATGTTGTCTCCAGGTGAAAAATTGTAAAAATCTGTGGAAAATCTTGAACCGTGAAGTTAGTCTTCCTTGCCGTAAGATTACAACTTCGCCGAGGTATAATCTGGTTTTGTTTTTCAATTTTGTGGTTTTAAATGAGTTAATGCTATTTATAATGTTCATGATCAGGACAGTGACATAACACAAACTGAACTACCAGATAAGACTATGGAAGCTAAGTGTCTGCAGAGAATGTTTGAGTTGATTGATTCTGGATTTTTCAATGAAAGTAAAGTAAGATTTCGGTGCTTCCCGTTCCTAAATCCTGACTACAATTAATCTATTTTCTTAAGTTGTCAACCTGATTATGGATTTGGGATCATTTGGTTTTGACTGGTCTTATCAGTTGGAATTGACTTAGATTTTGATAATTTATACGATTCTTGAAGAGGGGTCACATCAATAAGCCATTTTGTTTTTAAACTCTTTACTTTTGAGTAAGTAAGTATGTGTTTTTACTTATCAGTTTACTGCTATGGAGCTTTTATGTTTGGTGTGTTTTTATAGATTCAGGAGATTTCAAAGGGGGCCATTGAAACGAACATTCCAATATATCGTACCAACCGGAAACTAGTCGCTACTAAGAATGGCGGTTTAGAAAATCCATCCCCACTGGTGTTTAATCCATCTTGGAAAAGAGAAGTTCCACGAGTACAAAGCAAAAGATTCAAATATCCTTCGGTGTCCGGAGTAAAACTTCCTTATGATGAAGAAGATATGGCCTTTATGAGCGTAAGTCACTACCCTTTATGTTTGCCGTTGCCATAGATGTGTTGCTACATTTCATTAGAGAATCATCACTGTAGGTTCTTGAACTCGGAGAACTTATAAAGACGAAACAAGTTACTTCGGAGGAACTAGTTCGAAATTATCTCAAGCGATTGAAACGGTGAGAGAGCTTCTATTCCCATTGAGTGTTTGCAAGAAATTTACATGATCTGATGTTGTTAATGTGGAGTCTCGGGAAAACAGGTACAATCATGTTCTTGAAGCGGTGGTTACTTATACTGAAGTTTTGGCTTACAAACAAGCCAAAGAAGCTGATAATTTGCTCTCACAAGGAACTTATCTCGGTATTTCTGTTTCATGGACATAGACTACAGACTCGTTAGTGTTCCAAGCTTATGCTCATGCTCAATTTTTGAATGGGTGGTAGGACCTCTTCATGGGATCCCGTACGGTTTAAAAGATACAGCTGCAGTTCCAGGATACAAAACAACTTGGGGTTCATCTTCTTTCAAAGACCAAGCTTTTGATATTGAAGCATGGGTTTACAAAAGGTCCTGAAAATAGATTTCACCATGTTCATTGATGTTTCTTGTTCTTCTATTGGAGTTAGGTTTACAACATCTATTTGACGCACTGTTTATTTGTTTTAGATTAAAAGCTTCAGGTGCTGTTTTAGTAGGAAAGCTAGTTACGGGTTCTCTCGCTTATGATGACATCTGGTTTGGAGGAAGGACTAGGAACCCTTGGAATATCGAGGAATTCTCTACCGGGTCATCAGCTGGACCCGCTGCGTCCATCTCGGCTGGTTAGTTTATATAGAAGAATGAATAAAGATTAAGTTTGTGTTTAGCCATAGCTGAAAAGATGAACTGTTTCTTTTCCGTTGTTTGGGTAAACTCTGTTCAGGTATGGTTCCGTTTGCCATAGGCTCGGAGACAGCAGGCTCAATGACATACCCTGCAGCACGATGTGGCGTAACAGCATTGCGTCCAACATTTGGAACCGTTGGTAGAACCGGAGTGATGAGCATATCGGAGAGTCTGGTATGCATAAAATAGCAGCTGTTATAAAAGTGCTTGTTGAAACAAAGTGAAAACTTCAGGATGTATGATATTGAACTTTGAAATCCTCTTGTTATAGGATAAGCTAGGACCTTTCTGTAGAACAGCTGCAGATTGTGCTGTAGTCCTTGATGCTATCAAAGGGAAAGATCCTGATGATCTCTCATCTAGAGAGATTGCGTTTGAAGATCCCTTCTCTGTGGATATCACAAAACTCACTGTTGGGTATACCAAAGATGCTGACATGAAGGTAAACAAATAATTAAGTCTGTTTACAATCAGAATAACGAATCTGGTTTGTGTTGACTCAACATTCGACTTCTTCAGGTTGTGGAAGTTCTTGGGTCTAAAGGTGTCAAGATGGTTCCTTTTGAACTAAATTATACAGTGGACTCTGTTCAAGGGATACTAAATTTCACAATGGATGTAGACATGTTAGCTCATTTTGATGAATGGCAAAGATCTGGTCAAGACGATCTCTATGAAGCTCAAGATCAATGGCCTGTTGAGCTACGACGTTCTCGTGTAGTCTCAGCCGTAGATTACATTCAAGTACTTTCCTGTTTTCAATCTTTCATTTTTGTTTATGAGTCGGTCTTGAGATGGTATTTTCCGGTTTATTTATCTCGATTTACCGGTTTAGGCGCAGAGAGCTCGTGGGAAATTGATTAGAGAAGTGGAGAAGAGCTTTACAGTAGATGCTTTTATTGGAAACGTGACCGATTGGGAGATTGTAAGTATGGGAAACCTTGTTGGTTTACCGGTTCTGGTCATCCCGACCGGTTTTAAAAACATATCTGAACCACCAACGGACAATTGCCGCAGAAGGACTACTATCAATGCCGGAATTTATGCTCCACCAGAACATGATCACATTGTAAGTAACTCTAAACGAATATATTTGTTATTTTTAAGAGCATTGTGATAATGTGATTTGTGTGGTAGGCTTTGGCATTGGGTATGGCTTACCAATCGGTCACTGAGGCTCACAGAAAGCGACCACCAATAGATGATCTTGGACCAGATGACTCGATACCAAATCCGCCTAAGGCTTTAATCCCTCCACGAAGGTTACACATTTGAGTTTTTCTTCTCCTATCTTTTTTGGTTATATTAGGAAAGAAGTCAAATCAATGTTACTTGCTTTGTTTTTAGGACGATAACTATACATTACGAAATTGTGCTCACATATTGTTTCTGTCCTAAAAAGACAATCAAGTCAAATTTGTTTTTTTACTGTTTTTTTTCGTAATGAAATGAAGATTTGGTTGGAATTGTGTTTTGAGGGCATGAGTGAATTTTGATCATGCTTAGTGGTGGACTGGTGGGCACAACTGGATTGTTTATTTAGTATAGTTTTTTTGGTCTTATATCAATTAAATACAATAGAAAATTCTACTAATCATTGAAGTAGAATAAAATAAATAAATTTAGCTTCCAAACCATTTTAAATTATGAATAAGCCAAAATTCTCTATTTTTGTTGCATTATGTAGTTACACAACATTTAATTTGTAACAGATTTATGAATTAATCTATGATATATATAAGCACAAATTATCAAAACCTACTATATTGCTCGTAGTGAAATTAATGCAATTTTGTGTAATGATTTATCGGTGAAAGGGCTTTGTTACCATGTCGAACGTGACCAACCGTGGTTCGGCCTTTCTTCCTTTTGACAGGAAAAAAAAAACACACGTGCTATTATTTTGTAATTTCTTTTTTGCTTTCTAGAAGATGAAGTGGGAAATGCGTGGGGTTTAGAATTTGGTACGTATTTAATTAATTTTCTGTGTTCGGCGAGTTTTGTGGGTAAGGAATTTACTATGTATACCTTTGACTTTACGACCGTTGCGTTTTTACTTTCAATCTCAATTACTCCTAAAAACATGATTAACTACTAAAACCAACATCAACTATTTAATTTTCTTAATGAATACAGGCCGTTCCAACTAAATTTAAGGCTATGTGTTACTAAAATAAATAAAAAATGGATCCTAAGTTCAAAAAAAATTGTATAATAGTTTTAAAATAAACCTTCAGTTTTCTTTTGGTTCTTATTTTTTTTGGCTCTTAATTTCTCTAGTTTTTAAACTTTGTTAAAAGAAAATAGTTTCTAAAACTTAGAGAAAAACTGTATAATATTTTCAAAATGGGTCAATTTTGTAGAGTCGTTAACTTTTTTGATCCTAAGCTTTGTTAAAAGAAAAAAATTTCTAAGATTTAAAGAAAAATATGGTATGATAATTTAATATAGGCTTTCAATTTTTTTGGGTCATGTGACCGATCTTATGTCACACGTGCTAAAGTACATCTTTGATAAATACAAATACATTTATTATCCTTAGATTCTATTGTATTGAGTTATTATGACATCATGAATATACATTAACATGTTTAGAAATGAATGCAGATATCAATAAATAAACGTCCCAATTAATTTATTTCTGATTTAGCTAGATATTAGATGGTGAATTCGAATTTTATTTGTTCCAGTTAGAATATTTGAGTTATGGATCAGTTCGATTTAATAGTTGCTTGTTGAAAAAAAAATGAACATAAAGCTTTCAAACAAATCTTAGTGAATACATTTAACAAGCATTAGACTTGGAGGAAATACCTATTTTGCACATGATATTATTTGTTTTGTGCATGTGTTAAATTTTGTCGATCTAATAAAAATAAATTTACAATCTAATTTTATTGTCACACAAAATTATTTATTTTAATAGAAAGAAAGTTAAGTTATTTTCTAGTCAATGAAAACAGTAGAATTATTATCCGCAAATAAAATATATTTCAACGATGCAAGTTGAATTTATAAACTTAACTAAAAAAGAAAAAAAAAAGTTGACTTCACATTTATTGTGACAAATTTTGCAAGTTTTGATGGTCGTATGCAATTTACACCTTCTCTACTTTACAAATTAATTGCCCTAAATGTAACCTATATAAGTTGACAGTTGGGTAACAAAACTATAACTCCTAAACATTAAATAGAGAAGTTGAAATATTTAACAGAAAACAATAATCGGTTTCAATTATTTATTTACTCCTAGCAAATTAAATTTACTACAGAAAAAATTATATAATGTCTAAATTTTAAAAGAAAATAATCAGAAGGACTAATATGAAAATTTAGTTAAGTAGGCTTTTTTAGTTTAGGGTAGATTTTATGTAGGATTAAGTCGAAAGTGAAACAGACAATCTGATTTTCGCTTTCTTCTGTACGACCTTAAAACCAACTCTTTTCCGCAAAAACAATATGGCATCTACGCGTTATTTATTCGAAACACTGAGGGTAAAATAGATATTTTGCAATCTTCTTCTACTCTGTTTATATTTCTTTTACCTCCTCTGCACAAATCCCCTGAGCTCTTCCTATCTCGAGATCCGCCGTTAACTCCTTTTCCTTAAGCTCAGAGCTTCACTCTTCGTCTCTTTCTTTTTTTCTACTTCAATCACAGATTGAATTATTGAGGAGAAAAGAGTGATTCTTCTCCAGATCTAGTTTTTATTTATTTGTCTTATTTGGTTTAATTAAGGTATGTTCATTGGAATTATCGATGAATTCTTTTAGATCTATCGTTTATTTGATTCGGTTGATCGTTTTTTTTATTAATTCTGATCTATTTGTGACGTATTCTGATCGAGCGTTATAGTTATTTTGGGTTCGGGTTGGTGAGGAACGTTTTTCTTATTGGGTTGATTAACTCGATCAAACTTTATAGTGCAGATCGAGACGAATGTACATTTTTTGATTCGTTGAGGACGAATTAGGTAGTCTTTTTTTTTAATCAATGCATGTAGCTTTTTCTCGATGATTTCATGGGTTTTTGATAATCTGATCGAACCAAATTGAAGTTTGATCGTATTGTTCACAATGCATTAAATTTTAATTTATTTCAAATAAATGATGTTGGCTAAATTATCCGTCTTTGAATGTTTTGAATTGAATTTTAGTTAAAATTGTATTCACTGTCAATGGTGCAGGTCTTAGCTAGTCAACATGGCAACGGCGACTGAGAACCAATGGCTCAAAGGAAGAGTGAAGGCTGTAACCTCTGGAGACTGCTTAGTGATCACGGCTTTGAGCCACAGCAGAGCTGGACCCCCACCAGAAAAGACCATTACTTTGTCTTCTCTTATGGCACCTAAGATGGTGTGTTTAAACTTAAGGCAATTCATTTGGTTTTGTGTTCCCAATGATAACGCATTTTTAGAACTTTCATGATATGATTAGTTCTTTGTCATATATAAGTTACTGACACAGAAGCTTTCATCACAAATTCACAACTAATCACTATGTGTCTAACAGTCTAAAGACAATCTTTTTCTTTCTGCTTATCAACTCTTTAACCTCAGATTACACTGTTATTTCTTGGCATTAACTGTCACGTTTATGGATTTTCCTCCTTTTAGGCTCGCAGGGGAGGTATAGATGAGCCGTTTGCATGGGAAAGCAAAGAGTTTCTGAGGAAACTCTGCATAGGAAAGGTGCCAATTCAAAATCTTGACCAAGTTGTACAGTATAGGTACTGACGTATTGGGATTGACTATGTCTTCTCATCTCAAATATATGTTTTTTATATGGTTTGAACAGGAGGTCGCTTTCAAAGTGGATTACAAAGTCGAAGCTATTGCTGGAAGAGAATTTGGTTCTGTTTTCCTTGGCAACGAGAATCTTGCTAAGCTTGTTGTTCAAAATGGTTGGGCAAAGGTGATAATCATGTTATTTTACTTGAGATGATGTTGTTTAAATTATGGTGGCCATCCCTTAGATTTTTGACTTTAGGGAGGAATTCCTGTACTGTGTTCAGGTTAGGGAGCCAGGTCAGCAGAATCAAGATAAGGTTAGTCCTTACATCTCAGAGTTGCTACAGCTCGAAGAGCAGGCCAAGCAGGAAGGATATGGTCGTTGGAGCAAGGTTGGTCTTCTCTTCTTTACTCAATTCTCCAAATTTTGTACTATCTTATTAATTTGATTATCAAACTCCAGGTTCCAGGTGCTGCTGAGGCATCTATCAGAAATCTTCCTCCTTCTGCCATTGGCGATTCTGCCGGTTTTGATGCCATGGGCCTTTTAGCTGCAAATAAGGGCAAGCCAATGGAAGGTATTGTGGAGCAAGTCCGTGATGGAAGTACTATTCGGGTTTATCTTCTTCCAGAGTTCCAATTTGTGCAAGTATTTGTTGCGGGAGTGCAGGTAATTAAACTTGTTTCCCTGTTCGTCCAAGGTTGATATTTTAACCCATTGCGTTGAAACACAGTCAGCACTTTTTTTCCTTTCAATGTAGGCTCCATCAATGGGAAGGCGAACCACAAATGGAAATGTCGTTGAGACGGTTCCAGATGAACCGAATGGAGATGCTTCTGTTGAGTTGCGAGGTCCTCTAACGTCAGCTCAGAAACTTGCCGCCTCTGCAGCATCTTCTTTCGAGGTTTCCTCTGATCCATTTGCAACTGAAGCCAAGTACTTTACCGAGCACCGTGTTCTTAGTAGAGATGTAAGGAATTTCCTCAACAATTTACATCCAATTTATCTGTATTTAGCATTTGGACGATCATAGTTTGACTTGGATATTCCAGGTACGAATTGTTCTTGAAGGCGTTGACAAATTCAACAACCTGATCGGTTCAGTTCATTATTCTGATGGGGAAAAAGTTAAAGACTTGGGTCTGGAGCTCGTTGAAAATGTATGTGTTTCAACATGAGTTGCATATTAAGCTAATGGACTCATAATGACTTTGCTATCGCTTAGTGATTAATGGTAGAAACTAATTCTATTGGTCAGGTTTTTGATTTCTCTGATTCAAAATTACTGGAATATATGATCTACTATGTTGTTGAACAAAGTTAATGACATCGGTTTCTATTAGGGTCTTGCTAAATTCGTTGAATGGAGTGCTAACATGATGGAGGATGAAGCCAAGAGAAAGTTGAAAGCTGCAGAACTTCAATGCAAAAAAGATCGGGTTAAAATGTGGGCAAATTACGTTCCTCCAGCTACAAACTCTAAGGCAATTCATGACCAGAACTTTATGGGAAAGGTAAATATCCTGGTCAGATTCTTGGGTAACTAGTGTCTTTCTTAACTGTTTATTGACTCATTGCTCTTATCTCTCTTAGGTAGTGGAAGTGGTGAGTGGGGATTGTGTTGTAGTTGCCGATGATGCTGTTCCATTTGGGAGTCCAGCTGCAGAGAGACGTGTCTGTCTATCAAGTATACGAAGTCCGAAAATGGGTAACCCACGCAGAGAAGAGAAACCAGCTCCTTATGCACGGGAAGCAAGAGAATTTCTAAGACAACGACTTATTGGAAAACAGGTATTGCGTTGAGCCTTCTACACTAATCAGTTTCTTTGCGCTCCCATATGACAAGACTTGATTCTCTTTCTCTGAAACAGGTTATTGTTCAAATGGAATACTCAAGGAAAGTCACCCCAACAGATGGTCCTACCACATCTGGTGCTGCTGATAGGGTCATGGATTTTGGCTCGGTTTTCCTTCCATCTCCTGCCAAAGGCGATTCCGATGAAGTGGCTGCATCACCTGCTGCAGCAGGTGCTGGCGGTCAGCCAGCTGGAGTGAATATTGCTGAACTCATTCTTGCCCGTGGTTTCGGAAATGTAGTTAGACATAGAGATTTTGAAGAGCGATCAAATTATTATGATGCTCTTCTGGCTGCTGAAGCCCGTGCTCTGTCTGGAAAGAAAGGAATCCATTCTTCAAAAGAATCTCCAGCCATGCACATCACAGACCTAACAGTGGTAAGTAAATATATCCTATAATAAACTCATTTCTTTGTTGGCCCTCTTCTGTAATCTAATTGATAAGAATATATTTGTCTCAGGCGGCAGCTAAGAAAGCTAAAGATTTCCTGCCATCCCTGCAAAGAATCAGGAGAATATCCGCTGTTGTGGAATATGTCCTCAGTGGACATCGGTTTAAGCTTTATATTCCAAAGCTCACATGTA
Source organism: Lepidium didymum (assembly GCA_963920545.1). Classification (NCBI taxonomy): domain Eukaryota; kingdom Viridiplantae; phylum Streptophyta; class Magnoliopsida; order Brassicales; family Brassicaceae; genus Lepidium; species Lepidium didymum. The sequence continues at coordinate 2,447,031 of OY986996.1, read as the reverse complement.
GCATTGCGTTCTCATTCTCTGGTGTTAGATGTCCTGGCCGTGGGGAACCTTTCTCAGATGAAGCTATCTCTGTAATGAGACGTAGGATCATGCAGAGAGATGTTGAGGTATACTGAATGCACGCCTATAATTACACCTCAGTTTCCTGTTCTCCTATATGGTTTTTTCATTGTCTATTATAATCGTGCAGATTGAAGTTGAAAACGTAGATAGAACAGGTACTTTCTTGGGATCAATGTGGGAGTCGAGGACAAATGTGGCTACGGTTCTGCTTGAAGCTGGCTTAGCAAAAACGCAGACTAGCTTTGGTGCAGAGAGGATTGCTGAAGCACATCTTCTTGAACAGGCAGAGAGATCTGCTAAAAACCAGAAATTGAAGGTGACAAGCAATGGTTATTTTGGAAAAATTCTCTCTTTCGTAACTTATGCTTTAACCGTTTTGATCTTTTTTTTTTCAGATTTGGGAAAACTATGTTGAAGGGGAAGAAGTCTCAAATGGAAATACTACTGCGGTAGAAACCAGGCAAAAGGAGACCTTAAAGGTGAATATATCCACATGGTTCTTCACAAACTCGCATCTTTATCTGTATAAAATAAAAAGTGAACATCTATCTTCTTTTCATCTCCTACGATGATAGGTTGTCGTTACAGAAGTACTTGGAGGTGGTCGATTCTATGTTCAATCTGCTGGAGATCAGAAAATAGCTTCAATTCAGAACCAGCTTGCTTCCTTGAGTATTAAAGAGGCTCCCATTATCGGATCCTTTAATCCTAAGAGAGGTGACATCGTCCTTGCACAGTTTAGCCTTGATAACTCGTGGAACCGTGCAATGGTAATTTCAATTTACTTTCTCTGATTTTGATCTTTCTTTCTTGCTTGCTTATTCACTGAATCAACTCTTGTGTTCAGATTGTTACTGCACCCCGAGCAGCAGTTCAGTCCCCAGATGAAAAATTCGAAGTGTTCTACATCGATTATGGAAACCAAGAGACAGTTCCGTACAGTGCAATCCGCCCAATCGACCCTTCAGTATCGGCAGCACCAGGACTCGCTCAGCTCTGCAGACTTGCCTACATAAAGGTTCCAAACTTGGAAGAAGACTTTGGTCCTGAAGCCGGAGAGTATTTGCATACTGTAACTCTAGGTAGTGGTAAAGAGTTCAAAGCAGTGATAGAAGAAAGAGACACATCTGGAGGCAAAGTCAAAGGCCAAGGCACTGGATCTGAATTTGCCGTCACTCTCATCGCCGTCGATGATGAGATCTCTGTAAATGCTGCAATGCTTCAGGTTGGTTTATCAGAAACATATTCCACGAGCTATTATATATGAAAGGGAAAGAGTGGTTTGATGATGATGAATGTTGATGATGAACAGGAAGGAATAGCGAGAATGGAGAAACGTAAGAAATGGGAGCCCAAACACAAACTAGCTGCTCTTGATGGTTTGGAGAAGTTCCAAGAGGAAGCCCGCAAGTCGAGAATTGGAATCTGGCAGTATGGTGACATTCAATCTGATGATGAGGACACTGGTCCAGCCAGAAAGCCAGCCGGTGGTCGCCGATAAATTATAAAACCACTAAGTTGTTGATCATATGGTTCAAAAGGAACCATGAGTTAGGGAGAGAAGCGTCGGTCAGTTTCTCTAAAGAGTTTAAAGTTTAAACCCTTGTCAAACATTTTTGTAACCTTTTTAGACTCTTCCTTTTTCTTTCGTTTTTTCTACTTTTTTTTTCTATACTTTTTTTTTATACTTTTTTGTTTGTTATGGACTTGAGAAAGAAATTTTCCATGTAGGAGTTCTTGAAATAAGGAAGTTTGAACTTAGCTTACAGTTTTCGTGTCTTTTCTGCTTCAACTCTCAGTTCTGTTGGAAGTGTTTTTGGATCAAGTCTCGTGCTATCGAAAGACTATCTAAGTCGTAGGTCTATACTATGGAGCCAAGTTTTTCGTAGTTTGGTATAGTTGTACACAAATGACCATTATGAGGTTTCTTCGGAACTGGTTAATATTTTTAGGAACTGGTGACCTTGGTTAAAGAAGAGATCATTATAGCCGCAGAGCCAGAAACAATTCATTAAGGTTTCTTCAAGACGAGATGGAAATTATGATAGTGCTGATGGTCTCCTAAACCCCATTGGCTCATTTTCTTGAACTCAAATGTTATTTCACATTAAAACTAAAAATACAAAAAAGAAAAAAGATAAAAAACAATGGTACAATCGTGTTCTACTATCAGTACGTAACATACCCGAAACGAAGAAGCCCAGAAATAATACAAAATCTCTGAATACTTTTTTTTTTTTACTAACTCTCACGCCTAGTTTGCCTCTTTCGTGGTGCGGCCGCCGTTTCTTCCTTCTCCTCGGTCTTTGCCTCGCTCGTCGAGGTCTCTGTTGCTGTTTCTGTTGCCGTTTCTGGTTTCTTCTTTTCCACGTTAACCTACAAATAACAATTCATTTCCCCCAATTTCGTTAGAACCAAAATCATAACATCCAAATACTATTGGCACAGCTTATAACATGATCTTTACCTTTGCACCACCAAGTGTGAGCTTGTAGAAGACAGAGAGGAAGACAACCACGATTGAAATGAGGACACCGACGGTTAAGTTTGGCTGTGTTTCAGCTTTCTCAATGAGTTCCTACAAGTGAAAATTGCAGAGTCTCAATGAAACTTCTTCTTTATACATTATGTTCTTAAGACTGGAAACATTTTGGGATTACTTACCATGATGTTTGACTTGTACGGACTTAAGAAAGAAATGTCTGCAACCTTGTACAAAAGGTCGAACACCTTCTTCTGCAGCAATGTACTAAACATTTTGAGCAAAAAGGACATACCCTTTTCATTTTGTTGTACCGAAAATCAGTTAATTACCTGATAGCTCTTGAGACCATCTCCCTCACTAGCAGCTTCATCAGCTGCCTTTTGTTTCTCTTTCTCGGCATCAAACTTGGGCTTCCAAGTGCTTTGTCTGTATGTTTCCGCAACCTTCTCGTCCGTAGCTATCAACATGTTGTCAAATAAGATCCCGTTTTGCATAGTCCAGATTTCTATACCGATGGCTGCAATGGGTTCAAAATTTGGCCTGTCAAGCTCAAAATATTCAGGGTTTGGAATGTCTCTGGGTTTCCAGATTCCCTTGTAAGCTGGGTTATCAATAAGAGGAGCGCTCCATTTGCCCTTGTAGGCAGGGTTCCTCTTCATCGGTCTCTTCCACAAGCCACATCCGGGTGCTTCCTCACACTTGGGGTTGGAAACCTTAGGAGCCTCCCACTCACCATCTTCCTCATCATCCCAATCTTCCGGCTTGCTTGCCTCGGGGTCTTCAACCTCTTCAGGCTCATCATCCAACCATCCCTCGGGTTTCTCAGCTTCCTCATCTTCAATCTCCATGGGTGCATCTTCATCCCAATCGTCAGGCTTCACAGCGTTAGGATCAGGAATCTTGGCTCTCTCATCCCAATCTTCTGGTTTCTTGTCTTCCGGATCAGGAATGGTCTTGGAAGGGATCAATGGAGGCTCAAAGTCTTCAGAAGACAGCAAATTAGCCTTCTTCTTCTCTTCACCGTCAACTAAAATCCTCACCTCATTGTCAGGTTTCAAGATTGCAGTGTAAACATGAGAAAGCTTATCAGATGGAACAGAAGGAGGGAACTTGAGATGGTGCTCTACAAACTCGCCACTCTTGGGATTCTTGTGCTTCAAGATGAAATGCACTTTGTTCGTAGCACCACACTTGTCAGGTCCAAACATGATAGAGTAAGGAGAATCATTATCAAACCCTTGAGGAACCCATCCAGCTTCTTGAGGACGCAGGTATTTCAAGTAAGCACCACCACACTCAAGTCCTTCTTGGAAACGAGCCTCGTATTGCAGAACAACAGTTCCTTCCTTAAGGTTTAGCGGCTCATCAAGCTCTTTCACTATTCCGTACTTTCTAGCTTTCTCACTCACGAGAAGTCCATAATCATCATGATCTTCGCTTTTCTCGTGCTTCCACACACCTAGAAGATTCAAACAAGAAGCAATCTTTAAGAGGTATAAAAAAGAAGACAGCCAGACACAAAGTCTGTTTTCTAATTCTATCAGTTTCCAGTCAAAATCGAACATTACTAAATCTGTTCCAACTATAATAAGCTCCTGAAAAGTGAAAACTACCGATTACTATTGCGAATTCGTGGAATTAAACCACGACTAAACTGTCTCATTTGATTCTTCCATTTCAACGAACGATTGGAAAACAAAATCACTAAGACGACAACAAAGCATTTACCCTGATATTCCTCTTTCCCCGAAACTATCCATCGACCATCAAAAGGCTCGTCGAACGATTCATAAAGGATCTGAACCAAAAATTTATACACCAAGTTACTAAAAATTCTATGAACCAATCTGAAAACAGCAACTTTACAACGAGAAATGAACAGTACCGTTTGGTCGTCACAGTAGCAAAGATTCGAAAACGAAACCAAAGCTAGAAGGAGGAAAGCAAATCTAGAAATCCTTTCCCTCATCATCGCACACTCTCAAGAGAATATCCAAGTCGAATTTAAGACGAAGAATATAATTTTAGATCACAGATGAAACATATAAATCTCTTCGAGTCTTCTTCGTAGTATTTAGTTACGAGAGACCTAAGAACGTCATTTCAAGTCACCTTCTCTCAATTAACTTCTCTCGCCACGCAACGTTGGCCTATCGCTGATCGCCACGTCATCGTAAAGCAAGAAGCGTGCAAAGTCCTCCCGTTTGGGCTTTACTATTAGGCCCAAGCCCAATGTAGTAGATTCGCTTTGTTTAACAAATTGCCAATTAATACGCTCATGAGACCCTCGCATTGGATCGGAAGGTTAAGTTTATAGGTCTTTTTTTTGTTAACCAATTCAGAAACATAGTTAAACCAAAAATAAAATTAACAGATCCTCGTTAATACAATAGGGAATTTGATTATCACTCAGGTTACATTGGTTCTGTAATACATTTAGAGGAAACATGATAAAACTTTTGATCTCCTCGAAAAGTTACGATATTGTTTTATTTATAAACAAGAGATCACGAAAGACACAAAAATCAGACGTCTAAAGAGCTCAATGAGCAGTAGCCATCTTAGGATCAACACCAACATCCTTAAGCGTCACGGCACGACGCTTATGAGCAAACTGATCTTTCCTAATTGGATCGGGAATAACATCGTGCTTGTCAAACTCTTGAACATGAGCCACTTTCCTAAACCACGACTTGTCTGAGAACCGTTCCGCTTCATTCATGACTCTGTCAGGATCATCAATTTCGGGAACAATCTCTCTTGTCTTCTTGTTAACACGCACACTAGGGTTTTTGTTGAGATGATGATACGCAGTGTAGAGACCAAATGTTACAGAAATTGAAATCATTCCTATTGAGACGTAGGCTGGTGTGAAGTCACCCTTTGTCGCTGCTGTGGTTGTGGAAGTTCTTTGACCACCGTAATCCGTCGCAGCCGGAGAATAGGCTTTGGATCTCGGTGCTGTTGCTGTTGTGTAAGTCCTTAATCTGTTTACCATGCTTTTCAAGTTACCCTTCAAAACACAAAATGATTAAAAAGTTAGAACGTTAAGTGAGGCCAAAGTAAATCACAAAGTGAACAACAAATGACAATCTACTACAGTACTTACTGTTAATCGGAGAGCCATTGCTGGATTTAGGAGTGATTATAGTAAAATTAGCTTAAAAGAAGATTGCTTTTCTCTTTGTTGTGAATTTGTGATGGATTATACTTTAAGTGTGTTAGATTGTGAGAATATAAATGGAAGATGGAGCCATCTGGAGCTGAGAAGAGATATGTAGAAAAGTTAAAAGTACACGTGTAAGACCAATGTTTGGTTTAATTAAACTATTAATGATGGATTAGATGGATAAGACCAATGTGTTTATCTTTTACTGATAAGTTCTAGATAGTACCCGAATTCTCGACTCACCACCTTCGTAAAAATCGTTTACACTTTTTTGGGAAATTGCAAAAATGCCCCTTCAACCAAATTAACTTTACAAAAATACAATTTTTTTTATTTTATTTTCAAAGGAAAAAAGTATTTTTGAAGAAGAGTATTCTGAAAAAGGCATTTCTTAAAATTCTTCTATTTGTTTTTTGAAAAAGGGCTAAAAATTTTTAGTATTTTTGCCAACTAAATTTTACATATGGAATTTTAAAATTATATAACTTAAATATAAACACAAGCATAATACTAAAAAAATAAAATTTTAATTATGTGACTAATAATAAACATGAACAAATGAATATATGTTGTTCCACAAATTTTAAATTAATTTTTGTCTCTTAAAAAATAGAAAAACAAAACCGAGTTCTTCTCAATCTAGTGGTTATGATAATCCAGTTAATGACTATGATATCTAGATCTGATTTCTCCTCTCTATAAATTGATAGATTAAATAAAAAGTTTAATAGTTATATTATGTTATAAACCAAACTTTATCGATCAATGTTGACAAGAAAAAACACAAGAGAAATACCTCCCAATTACTTCAATCATTAATTAATTCTTAATGCTTTTTTTAAAAGTCATCTTTATTTGAACAGTGTCATGTTTTAAAATAGTAGATTCAATTTTGATAAAAAAGGATTATAAGAAAAGTAAAAGAAGGCTATTGATGATAAGACTTAACAAAAGTGGTAGAAAACCTTTCTCAATAAGGAATTAAAACAAATAAATAGAGAATTGAAAATAATAAAATGATACGAGTAGAAGTAGAGCTGGGTGGTTACTAGCTCCCACTTTAATGGAATTAGTGCTTATTCGACGTAATTATTGTCCATTGCTATTTCTGTTTACTAATTTAAACCTTGTAAAGAGCTTTTTAATCCTATATAAAGAAACCTCTACACATTTTTTTAAAACTCTATAACAATATATTATCATTATCACATTCTTCCCTACTTTTTGTGCTTCATCTTATTCTTCGCCTACAAATATACTTTTATAAATAAATCTATAAATATATATATATATATATATATATATTAGTCTCTAATTAATTGTTGATTTCGTGAATTATTTAGAAGCATGAGTGTGTTTATGTATTGTTTTGGTTTTGTAGGTGGAGTCCACTCGCCAAATTATCCACTCAAAAACAGGACTCGAACTCTTGGCGGCCAATTAAAAGTCATTATACTCTAGAAGAGACATGATTTAATTTATTCTTCATTACTTACAATTTTTTGTAGATATCTTCTATATAATAACATAAAAAAATTAATTTTTTAATAAATAACTTTACGATAATGTTGGATATTACATCCTATATTATTGAAAATTAATCTTTTGTTTAGAAATTTTATAAAATTAGTTTTAGCATTCTAAAATAAAGTAGCATTGTCGATAGATTCTAAAATTAATATAATTTGAAATTAACAAATTTTAGAATATTTTTTTAATATTTAGATGATTTCAAATATGTTTAATATTATATTATTAAAACATATTATGTAAATTATATTATTAATATAATTTTAAAACATATTTAAAGGAATAAAACATATTATTTTAGTTATTTCAATTACGTAGATTATATTATTCGAAAATTAAAACTAAAATTATAGTAAATGCAAAACTTAGTATACTTCTCCTATAATACAATATTTTGGGTGATTGTTCTAATTCCACCCTCGAACTTTCATAGTTATGTATCTAAATATTGAGGCGCTTGTTAATTACACACAAAACTAAAATTAAAACTTTAATTCCACCCGAACTATTACATATAGTACCATAAACACCCGAAATTTGTCTCTCATCTTAATTGCACCTAAAATTGAAGTTAAAAAAATATAATTTCACCTCAACTAACATATATAGCATCAAAACACCCAAAAAATCAAGATAGTTTTTCGTCAATTGAGCCATTTTCAGGTCGAGTTTTCAGCAATATTGATTTAAGACTCATTCGAATATTTTTAGGTTTTGAATCGGGTTCAGTTTGGGTATAGATCGGGTTCGAATTCAGTATTTCTATTTATTTTCATAAACAATCAAAATTCAGAATCGGTGAAATTAGACTTTTAACTTTATATTAGTGTGCAATTAAGAATAGAAGCAAACTTCGGATGTTTATGGTACTATGTGTGATAGTTCGGGTGGAATTAGAGTTTTAACTTTAGTTGTATGTGCAATTAACAAACACCTCAATATTTAGGTACATTCATAATTATATGAAAGTTCGGGGTAGAATTAGACCGATCACCTTATTTTTTACCATGGTTTCTCAAATAATTAACACACTTATCATGTGTCTTCAATTAATTATCGCATGATACTACTTAAAATATATACAAATTTTATTTATACTCCATATATTAAAACTAAATTTCTGAATTTATTATATTAATTTATAATAATTAAATAATTTAAAAAATTATTCATTTACTGGTAAAAAGATTTTTTTATTTTCTCCAACGAAATTCATTTATATTTTAAATTATAAAAAATATTTTTTTGTATTTAATTTAATAGAAAATTATTTATAATATATATAAAATAATAACAATATTTCATAATAACGAGTTTATAAATCTAAATAAACACATGTATAAAAATTTAAATGAACACAGGTTTAAAAACCAAAATGAATACAAGTCTAAAAATCCAAATGAACATGGATTTAAAAACTTAGATAAACACGGGTTTAAGAAACTAAATGAACACGTATTTAAAAATTTAAATAAACACGGGTCTAAAAACTTAGTGAATTTGGGTCTAAAAACTTAACACGAGTAAAAATAACTATATACAAACATTGTAATGCATCAAAATCTTAGAATCTTAGATCGAAAAAAAAAATTTGTATACAATACATATCATCAAACTATGTCATAAAAAATATCTCGTGCACAGTACGAATAATCATCTAATAAGTTCATAAACTTTAAGATAATATGAATTTAGTTTGGTGGTAATATTCAAATTTAGGAATATAGTAATATGTTATTTTAGGTCTGAGTATTTCTAAAAATAAAATCACATTTACGTATGATATTAGATATATTTATATGATTCGTTATGGCTTAAAGTTTAGTCAAATTTTTTAACTCATTGACCTATAGATCTGTTGAATTGGCTCAGAAGAAAAATCTCAGATTGATCCAAAATTTTTGAGATTTATGGTGGTCATGTATTTCCGTCGAACCCGGTCTCTATATGGTCGAAAACTTTTGGTGTTTATATTATTCATGTTTCGGTCGAAATTCAGGACTCAATTGAGAAAGAAAAAAAACTCAATTATTTCGTTGTCAACTTGTTTTATAAACTATAAAATTAACTAATTAATATCAAAAGTATTTTTACATTTTATATTTGTGGTAAGTGGTCCTCGTATGACCACTAACCCAATCACTTCCTAGAAAATGAGTATTTTACAACAAATATGACTCGTTTGCTCATATATTTTATAGTGCGAAATGATGACATATAAGACTATTTATATTTTCTCGCCAACGACGTATAATTTATATTTAGATTTTCTTCGTCATCTTAAACCTCTTTCTGAAATTTAACAAATCCAATAAGACTGCTCAATTACAACGAACGTTTACATAAACTTAAGCATAGGGACGTGACAAATAATAAAGATGACTAAATGGCCATGGATTGATCTATACGTAGTTTTGATATATGAGAACTTAATTCCAATACATTGATATTGCCGGAAAACATATCCTAACCACAAAACTTTTCATTCATCAATAATAACGAAAAAAAGTAAAAGAAAATACAATTATCAATTAACCAATTTCAAGCGGTTGCTAGACGGATTTCATACCAATTATATAACATATGCAAACTCTAAATATTAAGAAGTGATAACAGATTTTCGTTTTGGTTCATGTTTAAATTTGGTTTTCTTATGTAAATGAATATTAACCTTTTATTCATATTAAATAACAATTTGGTTTTTGGATAGAAAAGGTTAGTTTGATACTGATTAGTATTGTTTATTCGGACTAACGCTTATTAATAATATCTATCATCAATTTAAGTTATTATTGCTTTGCCAATAATAACTTTTTTATTAAAAAAAGAATTATATACGTTTGTATTACTATCTTTATAAAATACATTAGTATAAAATCCGACAAGTGGAAGATAAATATAGCAAAAAACTATATAATAATTCTTTCCATCTTCAGAAACCACCTCGATACGTACTTCTTGTCATATCTTTTATCATTCTCTTCTTCTCATTACAATATGTTTATTTTTAAAATTAGTATCAACAATCAAAATATTCATTATATACAACTATGTCTATCAAAACATTAGAACTAACTGTTTTGGACCAACCATATGCTTTGATATTTTTTTATAGTCCAACGCAATATTGCAAATTGAATTACTTTGTCTTCTTTTTTTGTCAATAAGTAACTTTGGTGAGATTTGAATTCACCACCTCGTCTCTAACTTAATCAGATAAAAAGAAAACCACTAAACCATATGTTTCCTAACAAACTGAATTTCTTAATAAATAGAAAAAGTTGAATAGATACGTTAATATTTATTAATTATTTTTACCGAAGTTAGGTATAACTTTCAAAAAGATTCCATAGGTTGAAATAACATTAAACAAATCATATTTTAAATTCTTATTAAAAAGTAATAAAACAAATAAAAAAGATAAAGTAAAATTATGGGACCAAGTGAAGCATCATTATAAATGAAGTGAACATAGAAGATGACTAAGAAGAAACACTAGTTGACGATCATCTAAAGGAAGAAGAAGAAGAAGATGTGGAGAAAGAAACGGAAAAAGAAGACGGCGTTAAGAAGCTTCCGAGCTATGGTTGACGGAAGTTAGCTCGGTTCCGTTATCTTACAAAACGGCAAGTCATCACAGGCAAAGGGAAGGCTACGCCTTTCTTCTTCGTATTTTCTCTTCTTTTATTTTTATCTTTCTGTTTTTATTTTTCCGGTGAACTTTCCGGTGATGTCTAAATCTCTAACGAGAAGTATTCCGATTGTTTGTAGCTTTAAGATCTTGTTGTTTTGTTGTTTCTTTTACACTACTATCGTTATATATTATGATCCAAGTTGTGATGCACAAGATAAAAAATAAAAATTCACAAACAAAAATAAAATTAGTGTGAAATTTTCGACTTGGAAAATACCATGTCCACAACTTTGATAACAATATTTTTAAATCAATTATAATTCAAAATGAGGTTAAGAATAAGAACAACAACAAAATATTTGAATCATTGATTTTTGGTTTATTGTTAAGGCTGAAAATAACTTTTTTTTTTGTTTTTTTTTTGTCAACGTTGGATCGACAAGACTCGATCTATAGCCTAAACTTCACCCCCAATAATCCTTTTTTAAGCTACCACAATGCAGCGGGTAGAAATCGAACTCTAGTGCCAAATCATTAGCTGAATCATCCTAACCACCAGGCTGAAAATAACATTTAAAATAAACAAAAGTTTAGGTACAACATCATTGTCACAATCATGGAGCATATGTTTAGTCGAGATATAATTGTAAATGATCAGTAAATAAGAATATTAATGAACGGCCACAGAATTGAGCTTTTTATGTAAGTCAAACAAAACACAATGCTATTTGTTACTTAGGTCCTACTAAAAACCCTACTAAACACAATGGCTCTGTTCATTGCAGTGGTGGTTGCAAATTAGCAAATACTCTGATCATTGTAGTGGTGGTTGCAAATTAACAACACTTAATAGACATTGCAATTCAGTTGTAGAATATTGTTTTGAAAAGAAAAGAAAATATTTTATAATTTTTGGAATCTTTAAAAAGTAATTAAAATAATTAAAACTTAATTAACTAAAAGTATTAAAATATATTTGTATGTTCAAAATATTTATTAAATTTATGTTTAAAACTAATAAATTAAAAACAAATCAGCGAGATGGAGATCTACTAGAGCTCGGAAATAACTCCGTCGAGGAACATGAAGGAGGTGGAAGTGGAGAAGGGCATATTACCGCTTCCAGCAAGTATAGTAAGGTCCATAACACATGTTCTTCCGAATTTTGGAAATTTTTCTCGACAATTTTCGGCCATCACGATTGAACTTTTAAAAAACGTTATACAATTTATAATAAAACTTCATAAAATAATTTATAAGTTTATAAAATGATTTAAAATTTAACAAAATAATTTAAAAATTATAAAATATATAATATAATATGGAAATTCAAAAAATCTAACTTGTAAAATAATTCTAAAATTCACAAAATAATTCCAAAATTCATAAAAATATATTTATTGTCAAATAATTCATATAATCTACATAAAATTCATTTAAATACAGTTCATATAAATTTTTAATTTTATATAAATTATCTAAAAATCTTATAAAGTATCCAAAAATTCATATAAAATATCCTAAAATTCAAATAAATTATCTAATAATTCATATAAAAATCTAAAACTTTTTACAAAATTCATAGGAAATTTCAATATTCCAAAACATTATTCTATCTAAGATTCTCCATCCTAATCTAACAAATTTGACAAATCTAACATAAACTATAAGAGAAAAGAAAATTACCAAGTTGTTTTTGGATTTCGTAACGGATCAAGATATGGCAATTTATCCAACCTTCCTTTGCTAGCAACTCTTCAATACGTAATTGTAGATAGGTTGGTTGTTGAGAAGGATAAGAAAGAGTTTGATGAACATCTTCATTTGGATCTTCATTGGGAACATTGTTGGAAAGAGGCAAATGGAGGCTAAATCGTAATGCGTCGGAGTAGGGATTAGGAGTCTAGTTGTACTGAGCTTGTAGAGGGTAGGGATTATGATGAGATGGAGGACGAGTGGAGGAAGTGGAAGAGTTTCGACTAGAGGAAATGGATCCCGACTACGACCATGGTGTGAACGACTGGAATTAGACATAACGAAGAGAAATATTGCAGTGGGTCGAAATAATTTAAGAGGATTTGAGCTTATTTTATCTTAAAAATAGCATAAGAGAAAGAGAAAAAAAGGTTTGGTAAAATTAATATCAAATAGCAACTACTGCAGCCGTCACAAAAACGTTGTTAATTAAAACGCTGCAAAATTATTGCAAAATTTGCAACGCTTTTTGCAACGCCACGGTGCAAACTCTTCCACTTCTTTTTTTCCTTTGGTCGTTATAAAATGGTTGCTATTTTGCAATATCTTTTATGCTTAACATCAAATTTGAGTATTTGAAAATGTTAGACAACTAGATATTCACATTTCTTTGCATTGTTAAGATGATAGAATAGAATCTAATCAGAAATTTTATATGAAAATTATTTTAAAACATTTATTAGAATGAATATGTTGAAACCTAATAATCTAATACTTAGTATCTTACATTTTTATTAGTCTTTTACTTTAAACTCATATATTTTTAGTACTTTATGATTAACAATTTTAAGTCATTAATTTTTTTCTTTTATCTTTAATTAATGGTAGTTTAGCATGTATGAAACATGAGATAATCGAAATCCATGAAAAAATCACAAAATCATACAACATTTTGATCGGTCGTTGCTATTTAGTTACAAAATTTTCTCTTGTCGTTACAAAATTGTTGCTATTTTGTAATTTTTTGCAACGACTTTTATGTTTTACATTAAATTTGAGTATTTGAAAATATTAGACAACTAGAAATTCACATTTCTTTGCATTATTAAGATGGTATGATAGAATCTAATCAGGATTATTATATGAAAAATATTTTAAAACATTTACTAGAATGAATACATTGAAACCTAATAATCTAACACTTAGAATCTTACATTTTTATTAGTGCTTTATTAGAAACTTAAAGATTTTTAATAGTTTATGATTAACACACATTTTAAGTCATTAATTTTTTTATTTTACCTTTAACTAATGGTAGTTTAGCATGTATGAAACATGAGACAATCGAAATCCATGAAAAATCACAAAAACATACAATATTTTAATCGGCCATTGTTATTTATTTACAAAATTTTCTCTCGTTGTTACAATATTGTTGTTATTTTGTAACTTTTTTGCAACAATTTTTATGTTTTACGTATTTGAAAATGTTAGACAATTAGACATTCACATTTCTTTTCATTATTAAGATGGTAGAATAGAATCTAATTAGAATTTTTATATGAAATATATTTTAAAACATTTACTAAAATGAATAAATTGAAATCTAATACTCTAACACTTAGTATCTTACATTTTTATTAGTGTTTTATTAGAAACTTAAAGATTTTAAATAGTTTATGATTAAAACATATTTTAAGTCATTAATTTTTTTCTTTTACTTTTAACTAATAGTAATTTAGCATGTATGAAACATGAAAAAATCGAAATCCATGAAAAAATTACAAAAACATATAACATTTTGATCATCTATTTGTATTTAGTTACAAAATTTTCTCTGGTCGTTGTAAAATCATTGCTATTTTACAATTTTCTTGCAACGAATATATTTAATTGTAAGACTGTTGTAAAACAGTAGCAATTTTGCGACTCTTTTAACACTGACGTCTACGGTTGCAAATTAGCAATTGCTTTGAGATGTCTATTTTGTTGCCACGAGGTAGTTACAAAGTCGTTGCTAATTTATCTCTACATTTTGCTACTATATGTGTAGTTGCAAAATGTATGTTTTTTAGTGATTTTAGTATAAATCGAGATATTAGATGAAAATGAAAAACTAATATCAGATTAAAATGAACATAGATTAGATTAGAAAGAAAATATATTTAACTAAAAATTTAAGTAAATTTAAATGAGATAAACTAATACTTATTTTCTGTGTACAAAACGTGTACATAGTAAAGGAGAAAATGAACGATGGAGATAACTAAAATCCAATATCTAAATTACAGTTTTCATTTATGATCAAACAAATAATGATTACAAAATTAAATATTTCTTTTATTATTTTGTCGAAAATATGATGATAATCTAATTTTGTAATAGAAAATAGAGAACAAGTGATTACCACATGCTCTATTAAGCTCTTTGACCGATTCATTCAAAATATGAATGAATAATTAGTTTTTTTTTTCCATCCAAGTTGTAATGAGTTAGTATTCATAACGTCAATATACATTAACACGTATAACACGTAATTTGTATTATTTTATCTCTTCAAATAAAATCTAACACACCTGAAAAAGCAAAATACAAAGATTAAAGATGGTGAACATGAATTTGTTCAACAAATTTAAAAAACTTGAATTGTCTGATTGTTCTCGATAAACCAATTGCATCTGCCTCTTGTGAATATAGGAGACGATAATGAAGCCTTTTTCTATTAGAAATTATATATCTTAAAGATGAAACTCGTCTCCTCATAGTCTTACATGTCTTTGAAAAACTTTGTTAATTAGATCAATCGGCCAATTTCACACCTAAATCCTTCTCTATTTTATAACTATAGAAAAAACTAAAACAAAACATGTAATTAATAGTCCATATTATACAATCCATTTTTTAAAGAAATATATCAACATGATACAAAAAAAAAAGATTTAATCAATTGATACAATCTAGATATATTTATCTTATATTTTTTTTAATGTATTTTGCTAAACTAATATTTAGTAAGGGAAAAAAAATCAACAAATAAACCAGCAAGTTGCCATAATATTTTCAAGGAGTAAGACCTATTACAAATTTTTTAAGACAATTCTAGTAAATCTAATACATAATTCCATCAAACTAAAAATCCCAAATAAGTATATGTTCATCCGCTTTCAGTAACATCAAAACTTTTATCCGTCAGGACTACACAAAGATCTTAATGAGGATGTCCAAAAAATCCCTGGTTAAGCCTCAATGTTTTCCTCTAGGACGAAAGTGATTTTGTTGTGTCAATTTTGTATAAGCTAATAAAGAAAAGGGGCAAAATCAAAGCTTGTCTTGGGTTCATCACAGATTTGGGTCTCGATCTCGAACACATCAATGAGCAGACATGTTACAATCTGAGTCTTGTTTGTGTTATATGACATAATGTAGGGGTCAAAACTCAAGAGTGACCCCTTGAGAACAAAAAAGAATAACTAAACCCTGAGAAAATTTTAGGACCGTATTGGCTAATCAAGAGCCATATTTTTCTTCATAGCTTCATAGACAATGTACGTGATGCTTGCGGCTGGAACTACTTTCAGAAGGTTAGGTAAGAGTCCTCTGTAGAAACCTCTAAGACCTTCGCCTCTCATCGTTTTCATAAACTCTTGCTTCATTGTTGTCTTTGAACTATCCGCTTGCATTCTGACATGAGAAAGATCAAGCTTGTTTTTACAATTAACAACAGAGTATAAAGAAACACACGTAGATATCTGTTAAATGTTTTCGGATGTTAGGAGGTTTACCTTGTTCTTACTACCTGTAATGGGTAAACACATGATGCTCCAAGAGCTCCTGATGTCATTCCACAGCTTAGCTGAATCAGTGGACCCGGCTCTGCATAATTTCAAGCTGTTTTGAGTATATTATAGAACAACCGTACACAAAGATCTATGGCTTTGATGTTTTCTAACCACTGTCATGAAGAATATATGTCCTAGACATGTCTTTTAGCGTTTCATATGCAGCTAGGTCAATTCCTGCATACGGAATAATCCCTAGAAGAGAAGGAAAGAGACCCTTGTAAAACGCCCGAGGTCCCTCTCGAACCCATATATCTTTTGTGAGCTTCCACAACTTTGGTGCTTTTCCAACTTCACTGACACAAGTCTGTAACCGAGTCTTGACGAGATCCATAGGGTAAATAGCCGTTTGAGCCACTGCACCAGCCGTTCCACCAGCCAAAAGCCTCCCACTTGTACCAATATCACCGTCCTCTCCCCCAATCATGGGTTTTAGCATTTCGTAAGCACAAAACTTAATGGCGCTTTCAGGAGCAACCTTCATTACATTTAACCCATTACCTCTGAAGAAACCCATCAACTTGTCTTCTCTCCAAATCTTCTTAATGGTCGGGAGGACCCCTGCGTGTGCCCTTTGAACTTGCAAAACAACTTTCAGACGATCGAGAGGTGCGGTTGCAGTTCTAGAAACAGCTCCGGCTAGTCCTCCAGCAAGAAGTAATCTGCTTCTTTTGACATGTTTGCTTATACCGTCTGGTA
The DNA here is from genome assembly GCA_963920545.1 of Lepidium didymum. Lineage (NCBI taxonomy): Eukaryota > Viridiplantae > Streptophyta > Magnoliopsida > Brassicales > Brassicaceae > Lepidium > Lepidium didymum. The sequence continues at coordinate 2,429,917 of OY986996.1, read as the reverse complement.
TGACAGCTTGCTCCCCAATGTCAATCAAGCACACCCTTTCCCAGTGATGATATATGTTTTCAATGGTGGCTTCATGAGGGTATAACAAAAGAAAATCCCTCCACTCCTCGAATGTTATTGTTCCATTGTTGTCCTTATCAACATGCTCCACAAAACGAGCGAGTTCCTCATCATCGATTTCAATGCCTACAAGAACATAACTGTGGGACTTATATAGGTTGGAGATCCATAACAAGCGAATGGAAGAAAAGAAAAGCTTCCACAACATAAAAACACTATTAAACCGATTAACCAAGAACACGTTGTAACATCAACACAATACCATTAGCAAATTCACAGTAAACAATCAACATCCACAGTTCCAACAAAGGTTCGGAGTTTGCGTGATGATCAATAAAAACTCACCAAACTTTTTATTGATTGTGTGAGGGGTGAATGATCCATTTGTAAAAGTAACTGTATAAATGGAACAGTAAAGGAATGACATACCGGCTTTAACAAGAGCCTCCCAAAGCTCTTCAGGCAAAATGCAGCCATTGTGCGCGACATCAATGGCCTGGAAAATCCTGTAAAGCTCAAGCTCCTTAGCATCAATATATCGACGAAACTCCTGGTAATCAACACGCCCATCTCGATTCGCGTCGCAGACTCTAAACAAATCCCTAGCGTACTTGTACTCAGGAGGAATCTGAAGCGAAGCCAAACCCTTCTCGATCTGAGTGTAATCTAAGAACCCTAGGTTCGAATTATCGAAGAAATCGAACAAACTACGAATCCTGATCTCTCTCTCGTCCTTGGTCTCGCGTAATGCCAACATAACATGCTCCATCGTGATGGATACAGGTTTCTTCATCTGGTTTCGGTATTTAGGCTTCGACTCCATTGCGAATTCACAATATCAATCCACAACAGTAATATATATATATATATATATAAATGCGTCTTTGGTTGATTCTACGGATCGTTCATCTTCTCACGTATTTATACAACCTGAGACTTCAAAAAGAGTGAGACTTTGGCTCTGGGTATTCAGAAAAAACTGACCTCAATGGCACCGAAAGAGTCTTCTCTTAGAAGAACGAAACACAATCCCCAAATTCAAATCAGGAAAACACCAATAACGATATTCAAATATCGAAAACTAACTCCACTTTGAAAATACTGAAAGAGTCAAGAGTCAAAGACAAACAGAGATTATTGAATGTGTGAGTATATGAGTCTCTGAGTCAGGCTCTAATGGATTGCCGGTGAAGCAAAATCCGGCGTCATCTATCAACCGCAAGTGACGGTAACACATTCCCAATCTCTCTTTCGCTTTCTCTTCCCTCTATCTTCCCTCTTAATTTCCACGTGCAAATCCACGCGGCACGTGCGAATGAGTCAGTCAAATTGAAACCGGTTTGAACCAAAACCGAATGGTCAATTGTACGTTTGATTTTAAATAAAAGGTGATAAAGTTTTAGAAAATTATCTTATAGGCATTATAACTCCTTTTAGATTTGATATATTCGATAGTTTTGTCTCCGATTTCGAAATTCAAAGATATGAATTCAAGAGGATTAGTGATTTATTACTAATATATTCTGTGGAACAAGTGTTGGGTCGCTGGTTTGATTCCGTCAAGTCGGATTTTATTATTACAAAAACACTTTTGCCATTCCCTTATACACGATCTCAAACTTTGCAATTTGTTCGTCGTTGTACTATTTTTGGAATTTGAATGCCATAAAGTGTATATATATATATAAATTTATTGAATACAATTTCTGAATCGCATAAAGAAGATGCTAAAAAGAAAAGGTTTTGATTTCTAAATATTACTAGAGAGCTTATAAGATCTTCTCCTTACTTATTCTTCCAATTTCACAGACAAAACAAAAGTTATGATTCTATGTGTTTTATGTCACAATCCCTAAAATCAGACGTTATTGGAACAGACGTGATCTCTCCTCCGTCAAAAACCGACGAATTTTGACAAAATATAACACAGAAATTATCACATGAAGATCGGTTATACAGAAATTATCACACAAATCCCTAAAATCACATAAAAATCTTTCCCTTTCAAAAATATTGAATAGTTTCTATTGGGGTAGAGAAGTGGCCTGAGCTATAAACGATGAGTAAGTCGGTTCAAATTGAAACGCAACCGATAGGTGACAGGTCCAATACATTTATACATACGTTTATAATTTAAGTTGGTGTATAAGTATGCACGAATTCATACGTGTGTTTAGGCCGATAAGTTTGAAAACAAAGAAAAGGAAATGGTAGATACTTGAGAGATGCGACTGCGAGTTTTGAAGGCCGCAAAAGTTGAAAAAGGGCGGTGAAGTCGGCGTGCGTGCGGCCATCTCACATTTCCGTTTTTGTCAACATTTTCATTTTTCGATTCTTCTTTATTCTTTCTGTCGGGATTACAGTTGTATTTGTGTTTAATTATTTCCATTGTTTTCTAAGCTAAGCAACGATCTAAATATTCATATAGTATTATTGGCTGAATTTTTTCTAATTTAATCGTCATATATAGTATTTGGCTATTTAAATATCTATACATCACGTAGAGTTTTTCTCAATCTCATGATTGAGATGATCTAGCTAATGATTATGTCATTTGAGTTTCATTCTTCTTCTCTATAAACTGATAGATTAAATAAGAATTTTTAAGAGTTGAACTAAGCTATGGATCGGCTCTTATCGATCCAGTGTTAAAAAATATATATCTGAGAAGTGACTTTCGTATTATATATCAAAAAATATAATGAACTTAGAACAATTTCTAAATATATGGAAATGGGACTCGTTTTTGTAACAAGTTAGAACGAAGGCTGGGCATAATACTTAAAATTCGAACTTAACCAAACAAACAAAATATTCGAATGGGTTTTACATTATAGAAGTTTGGGTACTCAAACCCAAAAATATATTATATAATTTAAAATAATTATATATATATATATATATAAAACCTTTTAGTTATCTAAATATTTAAAATTATAATTATAAATCTAAATATATTACAATTTGAATTTAATGAATAAAAAAATTTAAAATATTCAATTTTTAAAATTAAATTATAATTTTTCTAAGAATTTTTTCAATTTTTTTAAAGAATTAGATGAAAATATCTTAACCCGAACTCTCAATCTGAAATAGGACATTTTATAAGAATCAAATTCGACCCGAACCCGAAATATACCGAACCGAACCCGATCTAAAATTTTAAAATACTCAAACGAGTTTTATATGTATAAACTCGAAAACCCAAAACTCAAAAGGATCCAATTCAAATCCAAATGGGTATCCGAATGCCCAAATTTTGTAATTTTTTCTTTAGTTACTTTCTGTTTGAAAATTGTGTAGCTGGCTCGCTATGTTGGTCACTGTTTTCCCGACAAATAGTATTTTAATTCATTACTGCTTAAAACTTTAGTTCCCAGGTCATTAAACTTTAACATATTGAGTAGGCTTGTCTGATTTATAGGTTGCATATCAAACATTTGTTTTCTTCAACCCGATTGATAATGAGTTGAAGAAATTACGCAAAGAAATAAAAAGAAAAACGATAAAATAACGCTTTCGATCATAGAATGCTTTCGATAAAACAACGATATCAAACAACGCTTTTCTGATAATGGACGCTTTCGATTATAGAATTAGAAGAGAATAAATAGTGACTATCCAATGATAAAACCAATCACAAACGTTACTTCAAGTCTTACTAAGACCACCTAAATTTGGTTTCAAATTTACAAGCAATAGCTCAAAATATATAGTTTGGTTTTCTTTAAAAATGATGAGTCTATTCTATAAATTTATCTATGTCAAATGAAATCTATAATAGCTGAGGTAGCTATTACATAAAATATCTTGGCATATCCAATATTTGTTTTTATAAAACTTTTAAGACATAAACGTTTTTGTTTTATCAATATTGGATCACAACTAGCCGGCTTATTAGTCAAGTTACTATATAATATAGACAGTATAATTCAATTTTTAAATGTGTAAATACGTCTATTTTTAGTAAACTTAACATCTGCCACTAAATTAAAGAACACATGCAAGACATAAACGTTATTACGTCTTCGAATTAACATATTACTACAAAACTGTTCAATAATATCAGCGATAAATATACTTAATAGACTTTCACGAATTGAGGCTAACAATAGAACTTTGAAGAGCTACGAAGTTGTCATACACGCGCTTCACCCGCGCGTGCTACAATTTATAATCGAGAAGAAAATACAAAGATGCTTTTGTAGTTCCACGAATGTGTTGCAGTTAATTGGAAGTACAGATTTATGTCGGCGGCCGAGATCCTCTTACCAATAAGTTTCAAGCACTAACTACCTAATTTATGGTAATAATATAGTAATTCACGCATGTAAATAATGAAGAAATTAAACATAACTAATTAAATTAAATAAGAAAAAAAAAACTATATAAGAAGACAATAATGCGTTGGTCGGAAAGTATACGTAATACATGATCATCGTAACCATCATTTCAATTGATATGATTGTAAGAAAATTGAGTCTCTATTTCAAAACGAAATGATTTTCTCATTTCTGAAACCATATGTTCATTGAATCTAACTCCAATCCAATACTCTTAAAATTGAATTTTTTTCTTTTTTAATATAAGTAGATTAACCAAATATATCAATATGTCATATCTTTATTTATTTCTGAACCTGCCTATATCATTATGTATTGTAATTAACATATAATTATTAATATATATATAGTTGAATAATTTTTTTTTTGTCACATTGGAACACAAAAGACCGATCCATAAACCAAGTTCCTATATAATATAGGCGGTGTGACTCAATCTCTGATTGTGTATGTGTTATGTGGACTTACCGCCTACCACTAAATTAAAAGCCACTTGCAAAGAATTTATATTTTAGAAAACCTAAAGATATAAATAAAAACATAGGTCAAAAGGAGTCAACCTCTTTGAATTGACAAAAGTCAAGACTTTGAATTTAAGCAGAGGGAATCTGTTTTGGGTCAAGGTTTCATACTTGATACTTGTAATCTCAGTATCTATCTTTGTTTCTTTAATACGAAGTTATAACCAACATTCTGTCTTGCAAAAGTTTCATTATATCGGTTTTGTAGTAAATAATAAACAAAGTAGAACTTCTGAAACCCTGATCAGGATAAAGTAAACGCAATCTAAGTGTCTTTTTGAATAATAAACGTAATTTTCTTAATTACCCTGACCATAGACATAATAATTTTGGTGAATCCAAACTGACTTACGAAAATAAACTACATATCTCAACATCTAGGGATATGCCTGACTTATATGGTGTATGATCATGGTACAATTATCATAAAGAACATAAATAATTAAATTCATTAAAAAAATAAATTAAAATGCTGTAAAAAAACTAAAGTTTGAGTTAACCAAATCATGACATACATACACCTACCTAGCTAGTCCAAAACAATTGAGTCAACAAATTATAAGTTCGGACTAATTTCAGAATCAGTAGAAGTCATGTGCATACTTTTGATATCACATGCGAATGTGATTTTGTTTCCAAATATACTCAAATTTTGAAATATCACATTACTACTTTTCCAAATTCTAATATTATCACTAGACTAGTCCACACACCTGCACGAATTGATTCTGCTTTAGCAGAATTTAGATGGTATAAATTGATAATACAATTATCATAAGAAAACTTAAAATTTAAAATCATTAAACAAATAAACTGCGGTAAAAGACTACAGTTTGAGTTAAACAAATCATGACATCCACTTAAATAAGTCCGAGATTATTGGACATATATCATTAAACCTTCATATTTATCACAAATTAAAAAAAGAACATTAAACCTAAACGACTCAATTAATGTTCAATCTTATTTGCGTAACAAAACAAACCAAAATATTTCTGGTTTGTCTTCATTTCTGAGGTGGCAATAAAATGGTCTCCTCTCACAACGCAATCTGACATTTTCAGTTCTGCAATATTTGTTTGAAAATACTCCGAGAGCTTTAAAGGGTAATATCTTTGTATATAATTGATTTTTTTTTATTTATACAAAACGAATTACCCCAAAAAAAAAAAATCCAAATGCAAAGGGTGGTTAACAAAGAACCCCATACAAAACTCTTGAAAGAAGAAAAAAACAAAGTGACCATCACAAAGAACACACAAGTAATGAAAATATAAATCACTCAAGAAAACAACAAATCCTCATAACAAGCGACTCAAAAATCCCTTATTACTTCAAAAGCCTGACTTAATTAGGAGGTGAAGAATCTCCAAAATGCCAAAACCTAGAGTAGTCTTGTTCTTCTGGTTGCCTTGAAGATCCACCAGAAAATGAAGATGTATTAGATAACGTCTGGTAATGATACATTGAGCCTCCTGTTTCTCCACCGGCCAAATTATAGCTTAGTGCATCATTAGTATTTCCTCCTTGTTGAAGATATTGGTTATAGTAGTATTGGTTATAATTATATGGTGTGGTTTGAGGATTTGAGTAGTAAATTTGATTAGTAGAAGAGTAATAGCTTGGTAGATTAGTTATAGTAGTAGCGTTACTTGCTAGTTGAGCTCTCTCAGGGAAATTAAGTTTGGCTTTACTTCCTTTGAACTTAAGAGCTGCTTCATCATAAGCTAAAGCTGCAGCTTCAGCAGTCTCAAATGTCCCAAGCCAGACTCTTGCTGCTTTTTGTGGATCCCTAATTTCAGCTGCCCATTTTCCCCAAGGTCGTTGCCTTACTCCTCTATAGTGTCTCTTCCTCACATTTCCTTCAAATAATCAAGAAGTGAAAACATTATTCACATATCTATGCATGTTTAATTAAGAAATAACACATTTCCAGACGGACAAAATTGTCTGGAAGATGTGTTCGAAACATGTTTTATTTGTTTAACTAGGAGGTTCCTGGTGAAGCCCTTACTACCCCTTGGACGGAAGCCCACCACCCATATTCTTCTTAGTGCCCAAAGAAGTCAATACGAAAATTCGTGGCCAGCACAAATCAAACCCAGGTGGTGGAGGTCTACATAGACACTCCTTTACCCCTGGACTAATGCGCCTTGGTTTCCGCGACGGTTTCTATACGCAAATTGTTATATAACTTTTTCATATATATATTACAAGAAATATACCTTGATCTTGAGTAGGAGCTGGAACCATTTGGTTATGTTCTTGTTGATTATACACAACAGGTTGATGTTGATTGTTATCATTAGAGCCGCTTGAGTTTCCAATGACTTGAGTCAAGGCTGAGACCATGGCACGCATGTCGTATTGAGATCGAGCCGAGAAGAAAGGGAATATGTTCTCACCATCGTCACCTTCTTTCTTTTCGTCTGATTCATCGACTCTATAGGGCCTCTTTCCATGATTTCTTGAATTCATTGATGTAGATTGGAGTTATATGTTTTAGGGTTTACGATTTAAACATGGAAACAAAGAAGAAGAAGATGAGAGGGAGAGTAATTAGGGTTTTTGGGTGATGGATCAATTTGGCAGGTTTTATAGTAGTATTGTCTGTGTGAACATAAGAAAAAAACAAAAACGTCAAGATGAAGTTTTGTATAATTATTTATTTAAAAAGTTGTTTATTTTTCTAGCTATTATAACCTTAGAGACACATAAAAATCATGTACTTAATTATTATATGAGTGTATACATGCTGAAATTGCAAAGACGCGTGAAAAAGCTGTTTTGATTTGCTTCTTGCATGTACTGCGTACGTGTGAATCTAAACAAGTTAGGGAAAAAAATTGATAAAATAAAGATTCGATAAAAAAAAAAAGTTTTATAAAAAATTTGTAAAATAATATGAACGCTGAATAAAGATTCAAAATAACATAAAGGAACAAAATTTAGATGGAAAATGCATGCATGTACATATTCTGTTTAATTGTTTCTTTTTCGAGAACATGACAATGCATGGAATTTGAAGAATAAAAACATTCTACACTTTTCAAAGATTGATTAAAAAAACAGAGATATTCTTTTGTACAAATTAACTACAAACCGACACTTTCCAAAATAAGCTAATGAATAAGAAAATAAAATAAAAATTATTTGCTTATGTGTCGATACCTATATATTCTTTTCTTTTTTTTTCAATATTGGTCATAACTAGCCGGTCCATTAGCTAAATTCCTACATAATATAGGCAGTGAGACTTGATCCCTGATTATGTAAATGCGCATGTTTTTAGTAAAAACTTACTAACTGCCACTAAACTAAAGACCACTTGTAATATTTATATACTTTTTAGAAGAAAAAAAAAATTATTTGCCTATGTGATATAAACTAAAAGAGAAGTTTACTTATGTGTTCGTGGGGTCTTTTTATCAAGTGAAGTGGGGTTTTTTTCCATTTCTTTCCTAAAAAAGATTTGGATAGAGATCGATTTATTATGTCCACATAACTTTTTGATACAGTAAAAAAGAGATGATAGATTAAGAGGCTGATTGGCATATCTTTCATTGTACTAAAAAGCAAAAAAAATCAAAAGCACTTAAAGTAAATCAATCATATTTTAGGTTTATTGTTTGTTTTCGTTATTCTAGAAAGCCAATTTTTTATTTATTGAATGTTTTTGGTTGTAAAAAATCAAAAGCCTAGAGCCAAAATTTATGAGTTTTACAAAATTAAATTTTACAGCAAAAAATTTACAATTAAAATATTTATAGCAAAAAAAAATCTATCGCCTAAAACTTACAACAAAAAACTCAAAAGTACAATTCCTATCAATCACCGTTAAATCAGTAGATACAGGTTAATTTGGAGTCCCAACTGAGCATTTGAAAAGTGGACACAGCATTTATATAATCTAGCTAGACTAACCTTAATTTAGCTATATTACATGTTATTATTTTTTTTGGGTAATTAGTTTTGTATCAAGAAGAATTCAGTTATACACACAGCATTTATAATGTTCACAAAGAAACACTTTGTATGGGCCCCTTGAAAACTTCAACTATTAATTTTTGTAAAAAAAGCTCACTTTTAATATTCTAAGAAATCGCTTTTTAAGGTCGAGACAGAGGTTTTTAAATTACGCAAGTCGGAGACGAACTAAGTTGCAATCGACGAAAGTCTTGTCCTTTTGGTCATGAACATCGTAGCACGTGGCACACATTTTTTATTCATATATTTATTTCAACAATATGTATATTAATATGTAACGTGCAATTTTTTGTTTTGCTTTAAAAGGAAAATGGAACGTATGATAACATTTTTCTGAAGGGACGACGAAAATAATTAATTATGTTCAAGATCGGAGATCATTAAACAAATTTAAGGATCTATAAACGTACTCATTTGATCATTGAATAATCATGATTTGATAATACACTTATTAATTAATAGCTAAATTAGGTTGTAAGTGACATTTAGTGTAATGGCAGACGGTAACTTCACTATAGACATGCGCTCTTGTATAATCAGAAATTGAGTCTCACCGTTTACATTATATAAAAATTTGGCTAATAGACCGGTCAGTTGTGACCTAGTACTGACAAAAAAAATAGCTAAATTAGGTTAGTCTAGCTAGATTATACAAAAATGTGATTCTATTGCTAAGATTACGACAAAAGAAAAAGTGTATAAGAAAGTGAATCAAATGAGAGATTGTATAACATGTCAATGAATTTGAAATTGATTGAAAAAGAACCCTATTGTTGATACGCATGGGTAGATATTGTCAGTTTTGTTGACTAAATAAGAAAACGACGATACAAGTTTCTCTAAATTTGCTAAGCAGGAAAAATGAGTTCGACCACCTCACATATATTTTAACTTTGATTCTTTGTATATCAACGACTTGACTTCCACTTTTGTTTTTTTACGTTTCTATTAACTTTCATCAGTATGATAATTACAATATTATAACATAAAATTGTCTTTGATAAAATTTTAAAATAAAAAAGCTAATTAATATGCTATGGCTGTGGTCTGGGCTACATCATGCCTACTTTCTCTTCAAATTCAAAAATTAGTAATAGTTTCGGATTATTCAAAAAGTTGTGAAGATGATCTAAGAACCTGACGAATAGTCGATGTTTCAGCTGAATATCAAAGACTATAGACGGTTTCGTAGTTTGAAACTGTATTTTTTTACTCTGATTTTTAGGTAATTAAATGTGAAGATATGTTTTGTGATTAATATACGCAGATTTGTCTAAATATTTGTCATTTGTAAATTTGGTGTCTTCTAATTGATTCTTTTTTAATTAGTTATATGAGTCAACTTGAAAACATATATATATGTTATCCCAATTTTATTTATTTTTTTGAGCTAAAATAAAATAATTTATTTGTTTTCAAAATTTATCTATTTCAGCGAGAAGTACGGTAAAGTTAAATCAACGGTCACATAAGAAAAAGTCCACTTAAATCCAACGACAAAATGAAGTCAACAACTAAATATATTTGACCGTTGAAACAAGATTTGATCTTAAATACACCGAAAACAACTAGTAATTCATTTAATAATATTGAGATATATATATATATATAAATAATCTGTTTTGTCAAAAGAAAAAACAAAATAGAATGTTGAGATACATAATTTGATGTGGATAACTGGAAAATGGAAAAAAACTGGAAAATGGAAAAATTCCAGACAATAAAAAATATTTTTTTAAAAAAATCAAAGAAAACGACAGCGTATAGGTGTGGTTGATGGTATGTACACGTACACGAGAGTGGGATCAGGAAGAGGTTGTGGTGGTGGTGGTAATGGTGGGAGTGATATTACGATTTCTCATATATGTCAAAAACTGTGAAGGCAATTCTGCTAGAAGTGCTTCTACCACTGACACTTCTCCATCTGCAACCACAGCCACAACAACAATGAGTTAAAGAAGAACATTTTGCTAAAGCCATGGAAGCAGAACACAACTCACATTGTATGTCTCGTAATGCAACAAACTGGACTATATCACGGGAAGCTATGCGACCTGTCGAGCTCTCTAATCTCTCTCCTTTATCTCCATCTAGTATCTATACAACAACAACACATAATAACTTTGTCAAAATCTATTTGAATTTTCTAAATGAATGTATAATGTTTTCATATTTGTTGAAGAGAACCTCCATTTCTTTGTAGTCAGCTCCTCCGACTCCAACGATGAGGATTGATAATGGAAGATCCGATGCACTGACCAATGAGTCTTTTGTCTCTTGAAGATCTGTTATTACTCCATCCTACAATCAAAAAACGTGGCATTGTGTTCATATAGCAAAACAAACAAGAATCGGAGGGGGACACATTTTTTTATTGGTGTGATATAAAACTCACGGTGATTATTAACAAGACGTAATATTTCTTTGCATTTTGAGCGAGTGAGTCGCTTGCGATTGTTGCAGCAGCGTTGATCACAGGACCAAATAGAGTAGGCCCTGCAAAAGAGACATTGAAGAGAGCACCATTGTAGGCATTCATGATACCTTGAATCCCATCTACCTGACAACACACACACACAAAGATTAATTGAGAGATTTGATTACAAAAGTCAGTTCAATGCCAGTCAGATTAGTTGCAAGACCTCGCAATAAGTACTGCTTCCATTGAGGTTAAAACAATGTGAAACTGGGATGTCGATTGGACGAGCTCCAAAACCCCATGCAGGAAAGCGTTTGTCAAAGTCATAGAACTGTAACACTTCCCCAACTTCAACTATAGCCTGAATCAAAAGAAAGAAGATTACGCAGTCTTAACACTTTTACAAAAAAAAAAAAAAGACTTGAATAGATGTGTCCTTACTCTCTGGTAGGCATTTAATCGTCCTGTAGGATCAATGTAATGCAAGGAATCTGGGAGGCGTGGATTTCCATTTGAAGCTGATGGAAGAAAGGCAATTAGATTTGTTTTAAAGGGAATGCACTAGACAAACTCTACATTTTTCAGATCTTTTTACCCGTGAAATCAATTGCAACCATAAAGTTCAATTCAAATCCAGACATCAAGTAGTCTAGGAATGTGTGCTGGATGGTTTCAGTAAACTTGTCCACGAAAAGCTGGCTCTTTAATACCTGAAACAATGGCAAATGGTAGTAGATTTCTTCCATTTTGAAACTTTACTAAAAACCTCTTGTTGTTGAAGGTCCATACCTTGTTTTCATGTTTATGTCCAACACCAGTAGGTAAGACTAAATTGATTCCTTCGCCAGTGAGATGAAGCTTTTCTAAATCTGAAAGTGATTTCTGAACTTTTCTGGCAAAAATCAATAAGAAACAAGAATCTATCTCAGCTTAAGGCAAGTCATTTTCATATCCCAAAATAAAATGGAAAGAAATAAGAGTTTGAAGTTACCCGATTAGATTGTGATTGCCATTGCCATTGAAGTCTAAACACTCTATTACCAGTGGGCTGTCCTGCAAAATTACAGAAGAGAAATTGACATCTTTTTGGTCGGACATGAGAAACCTTTCTAATTGGTTTACCTTACTCCCCACTTGTTGAATACTTAGAGATACTGGTTTCCAAAGTGGATTGTCATCATTCTTTAGAACTTCAGTTTTGGAGACCGGGATTGGAGACCCGTGTTCTACAATCTTAGATATCACCAGAAAGGGGTCCTGGGAATGAATGACAACAATGTTATAATTATGCCTCATGTTAATTCTGGTAAATTAGTCAAAGATTATAGCTTACACTTTTAGAAAAAGTATCTGTTGATTCCAAATTCAAGCACCTAAAAACTATTTCTGTGTTGGTCTTAGAAGCTAGAGACTCCTCAGCATGGACAATAAGTTTTCCATTGTTTTGTGGCTGAGTTTGTGCTGTAGCAACACCTGCTTTACGCATGAGTTCTAAGGCAATTTTCCTATTTGATTTGGTGACAATCTGCATAGTTGATCCAGTAAACATAACATCGTAAAATCAATATTAATTTATAGCAAATTGACACACAAGAAGCTATGCACTAAAACGAGGTTGCTTCTTAATATTTCAAAGAAACATTAGAAACAAAGGGAAGAATTGAAGGTGTGAATACCTCGGATAATGAACATGTTGCCTCGCCGAGAAATTGCTGCTCATCAAGCTTTAGCATCTGCAATCAATAAATATGTAAGAGCTGTGGCTTCACTGACATTCAGTGGAAAATAGAAGACGAGAATTGCAGATACCTCCTCCTTTGAATTTTGAAACTGAGTGTCAATATCATAGACACGAAACCTGTACAGCAAAAGGTTACAAGTTAATTTCTTTTCCTCAAAGTGTAGCATATAACCAAGGTTTAAGGAACTTACACCAATGTTTGCACAATCTCGAACTGATAACCAATTGTAAACTTTCTAATCCATTTAGGGTTCAAGGAATTCAAAACAACTTCACTACGGAACAATTCAGCAAGTTGTGTTCCATTTCTTCCTTTAGTATAAACAACCACCATTGCATCACTCTGCAATATCCAAAACCAAAGTATATACTTAACTTAAGGAAAATGAATCTCGAGGAATTAGTCACTAGCAAGCTATAACCACAAGGGATTCCAACAAACTAAAAGAAAACCTAAATCAATTCCAGAGAGTTTTGCGTTTACGAACCTTTGAAATCACATCCCGGTCTCGTAAATTGGAAGCAGAGAACGATAACTGTAAAAAAAACAAAAACATAAGAGAAACAGAAAATCACAAATCGTGAAGAAAGAAAACTGAAGAAACGAACCTCGATCTGAGAAAAGAGACCGTTGAAGCCACGAGACTTGAGGTAGTAGTCAACGGCATCGTTAGCAGTGGCAGCAGAAGAAGTAGTGCCACCACCAACACCAACCATACCACCACCACCGTAAGAGCCATCAGACCAACAACTTCCCATTGGACGGTGTGGAGATTATTGAGGAAGAAGAAGAAAGAGGGAAAGAGGAGAAAAACAAAAATCTGGACAGGACCAATGAGAATGGGACCCACTTTGTATTTTCCAAGTCGACGATCTGTCTTCAATAATTAATAATTGAGAAATTAAGAACATTGTAAGAATTATTAACGTTAATTAATTAGATATTGCTAATTAAAATTAGTACTAAGATAGATGTATTAAATTGACTGACTGTAAGATCACGTGAAGATATTTACTACATCTGGATACTAATTTATTTCGGTCCAAACAACGGATTTAAATTGACATATCGAAATATATATATTTATTAAAAGATAATTTTAGTAAATATGGACTTGGAATAAAGCATTTTGTTATGCGGTGTGACTGGAATTTCAAAGAGGAATGCAACTTTAAGAGGAAGACGTGAATAATAAGACAACAAAATTTTACGTAATGACCAATTAAAACATTTCGCCACCACAAAGGCAAACAAACCTTTTCAAAAGCATCATAATTGCAGAGTATTTATTAACCTTTTTTGTTTTATTTTATAAATAGAATCATGAATCATGGGTTTGCAGATCAAATCCAAGTGTTTCTTTCCTTTTGAAAGACTCACGGATACAACAAATAAGAGCTGGAGAAGAAAGGTCCTTCACTACTGTAAATGGGCCAGTGGCTTTAGTGGGCCGAAGTCATCAAAATGATCAGAAAACTGAACTCTAAAATGAATCACTAACCAAATTGTATGGATCAATATGATGTTTTTTTTAAATCTCGGATAATCCAATGGATCCACGAGTCAGCGGATCATAAAATTTTACTAATCTTGGAATTTTTGTTTCTTGGGATACTTGAACTCGAAATAGGACATTATTACCTTTCCAAATTCCATTACTAACACTAGACAGGCCAATATGATGTTTTCAGTTTCATATTGTTGAAATTCGAAACCTGAGCAAGATAGAAACAAAACTAAAACCAAAGAAAAGAAGAAGATTGCATATGACAAAAACTTCGCCCTCAAGGGTTTACATATAAGAGATTATGGTCCCAAAACGCTGGCGAAGAAACTGAACACATCGTACTAGGTTGTTACATTTGTATGAAAGTACAGTGAAAGATCCTTGAAGACAACCAAACAATTTTTAAGAAAAAAACAAAAAAAAAGGCAAAATAGAAAAGACCGAAAAAAACAAGCCAGCAAGATTACTCTGGATGGCTTAATGATACAACAAAACTTGTGAAGCAACCTGAAAGAGTCTTAGAGACCACATTCAAAAACTTTCTCCTCTGGGATATGAGTTTTCTCAGGAATTGTCACCCCCCAAGGATTTACAGTGTTGTGGGGTGTTAATGATACATATATAATTTTACCTTGTGTTAATCTTTGGGTCTTTACCTCCGATAGAAGACACCTAAGGTTAGTCTGGCTTACGACATGAAAACAGTCTGGCTCCTCGGTTAGATCGAGTCCTTCCCATTTGAAGGTTCTTCTTGGTTTTCAGAGCTGCTGCTAAGGTTGGTGTAGCTCTCGATGCTACTTGTGCGAGGCTTGCCTGGTCTTGACCGGATGTTGGACCCCATTGGAAATGGTTCCTGCACAATTACATATGAAATAAACTCTTACTAATAATAGCTGAGATTGAATAGTACAAAACAGTATGATTAAATGCAACCGAAAGAGGAAAGCATTTGGATAAGGATTTATAAGTGAAGCCTAGATCTTTCTTACCTGATCACCAGCATTTGGACCAGCAGTTTGGAAGAGAATAGGCCTACAACGTTTGTCTTCGTTCATCAAACTTGAGTTCTGGAAATGGGCAATAAGAGCTGATTTTCCTTGAATCCGACCATATGCAAGAGATGCCACCTTCTCACTGTTGAACTTTTCCCATTTCTTACCATTGAATGCCTGTTAAGATTGTCAACTGGTAACCAAAGGCCTTTTTCTAAACAATAAAGGTACGTCATAATCACAAATTTATCATAAAACAGCACAACACTATACCTTATAAAATGGAACAATATTTTCAGGTTCTGTAAGGTTGATGAAAGCATATCCCACATTGCATTTATTCTGGAAATAAAGTGAAGGTTCATTGACATGGATATTGTAAATAACGCAACCTATAAGGCTGCATTAGACTCCTTTACATAAGAAGATAAGAGGCATACATACCTTGAAGTCAATTGGCAAATATAGGAAATCATATGTTCCTTTACAGTACTCATCAATGGCAGCTAGAAGCATCTTTGAAGTATACCTGAATCATCACCAGAACCAAAAAAAAAGAAATAAGTAAGGATTAAATTGAGCAACCTGTGAATTTAACAAGACCCAAACCCGTGAAACAGGAAACAATTGGGAGAAAAAAGTGAATTTTAGTACTTATAAAACATGTCATAAAACTTGGAATAATAGGGGAAAAGGTGAATTTACTTACTTATTCGGAATATTTTTTATCATCAATGTTGTTCTGCTGTCCTCCCCACGTAATATGCGATCAGTATCTAGCTCGTACAGTTTCTTTTCAGCATTACTAGAACTGGAATCACTTCTTCTGTGAGAGAGATTCCTGTATCGTTCATTGGGCAAATCAAATGAGCCTGGTACAGAAGGCATGGGGCACCTTCCAGAAAAGAGGTGAGGCATCTGCCGTGATCGTAATACAACATTTTTTGAATTGGCATCCATGCGATTCCCACCAACATGAGAAAAAACCTTATGAGAACCAATTTCCATTGGATGTGAGGGTGAAGAACCAGGAAATCCCAAGCTACCATGAGAGCCTACGTGAAATCCAGAAGACTCTGGAGATTCAGCTACATAGGCATGTCTTCTATCCCAAAAAGGCGAGTTTAATACTGGGGCAGATCCAATGTGGTGGTGTACAGGCGATGACGCCATGTTCACCATTAGAGGAGATGCTCTAGAAAATGCAGTTACAGGTGGGATACGCTGAGAAGTAATGCCATTGACGCGAGACGGTGAGTTAGACCACATCATGCTACTTGATGGATTATGTTGCTGAGTGTTAGAGTTGCTCCATAAGTTCATGTTAGGACGATGGGAACCTTGATTTATGGGAGATCTAATGACTAAACAAGAAAAAAATTACAAAAAAATACAAATGAGAAAATTTAAATAACTTGCACAAGCAGGTAAGTAGGACAATTTCACACAATCTTCCATATAAAACTTCTCAGTAATTTAGAATGAGCCTCCTTCCCTCCTCACACCCCAGTATAAAAACCACCTAATCTGTTCAACTACTCGAATCGAAAAGCATAATTACAAAACCATTTTTTTCGCATGAATGACAGCCTTTACACCCAGGAGAACAAGAAATCCCATGTCTAAACGTCAGATAACAGTACCTAAGTTTGCATACTGTGTCCCATCTTATAATCCACTAAACTTAGTTATGATCAATATAATTATCCTTAACTAGAGAATGTACTATGGTCATATCATACATTAAAGTATTCTTCGTTGAAGCATAAACTACACATCATCACTAGCCTTAGGCTAGTGTATCAAGGAAAGAAAGAAATAAGAACATATACTTACCACCACCATTAAACCCATCTATGCCCACTCCACGAAGATTGCTCATCATAAAGCCTTCATTAGTTTTTTGGCCATCGCTGACCATTTCAGAGAATGTCGCAGAGGTTTTATAAGGACTACCACTTGCATAGTTGTCAAGGTAATCAGGAAAAGAATGAGGAAGATTCGGCATGCTTTGGATTCCCGTTTTTGAATTATCAAAAGGATTTCCAGGTTCCAGAAGACCAAGAGGCTTGCTAGCTGAGACGACTCTTGCCGATGGTGGCAAACCAATAGGAACATCGAGACTCTGATAACTTTCAACGAAGGAGTTCACAGGTGATCTGACAGAATTATGCATAACTCGCATAGATCCACCATCAATGGAGGTCGAAGCTAATAATTCTGGATAATGTCTCCCTGAAACAGAGATGTTAAAGGATAGCTCTGAGTTGTGATCCTGGATACCAAATCATTGAAAAATGAATAATCATTAACTATATCCACTACTATACCTATGTGTGTTGATGATCGATTCTCAAAAGCTATTTTGGGTAAACCCCCTCCACCACCATCTGCAGAGAAATGTGGCATGAAACTGCAAGAGAAAAAAGTGTGATGAGCCCTACACATTAACACAGTTGGCGTTCTAATTAAGAGTTAACAGCAACTCAGAGGTTCATATCCGGTAATTACTGCATTAGTTCACAGCCATGGAGAAAAACTAAGGCATGAAGAAAATCAATAACTACCTTGTACCCTCTGCACATGTTTGTGCAAGTTTAAGCTGCCTCCCAGCGATCTCAAGCCCATTTAATCCTCGAAGAGCGGCCTCTGCAGCTCGAACATCAAAGAAATCTACGTATATATGTGAGTTCTCATGCATCGTTCTACGAACCTACAAACGACAGAAATAGCAAGGTTATAACAAATCACATGACCATCGGTATCATGAAGCAAGAACGAGGAGAACACAAGGAGCAAACCTCTCTGATATCTCCATATGAACTGACTATTCTGTGAAACTCTTCATTGGATATAGATGAATCAAGATTATAGACCAACAAAGCTCCTTCACTGGTGTTCTCTTTTTTAGTATTTTCCTGATATCACACAAAAAGAAAAGAAAATTAAGCACAATGAACAAGTTATAAGGCAGCACAATTGACAGGTATAACGCACAAATCGTGAAAAGAAACCACAATCATACAAATACGGCGGATGGGAACAGTGAAGAATCCTTTGGGATAGAATAATTTATATCAAGCTTTCTTCCTCTTAAGAGCTTGCCATGGAGTGCTCTCACCGCATTCTGAGCTGCCCTTATATCATAGTATGATACTATGATAATGCCATGACTCTTACCAACTGTATGAAGAGCCCGGATCTCTCCATATTGCTAAACAAGTAAAAAGATCACTGATGAAAAGAGAAGACTTCCGGAAATTTCTTAAAACCATGTCTTGGCATAAATTAGAAATCTGTAGCCAGAGTAAAAGTATGTACCTCAAAAACAACCTTCAGCTGATAATCTTCGATGTTGCTATCCACATTCCTTACAGAAAGTATTCTCGATGAAACTTCTCGAGGATGCTCACCAACAACCGAAACATTGCTGCCTATCTTGCCGTCTCTTTGACCCACAGACGAATAAACATCTCCATCTAGTTCCATGCCACCAACACTGTTGAATAGGTCACAATCATCCATATCATCTCCAACATTGGCACGAGACTTATGGCCTACCTCAGGGACCACTTCTGCAAAAAGATCATCCTCATCTGGAAGAAGATTTCCAATAGTTTTTCCCTCCATCTCTTCTAAAGACTCAGTAGCTTCTTCCTCGTGGTTTGCAGACATAAAAGCTAACTTATCACTTCTTGGTAACCGTACTGCAAAAACAACAATTTGAAAAAACACAGATCACAAAAAAAAATTACAAATCAAGTGCAGTCAGACAGAGCATACAAATAATATAATTTAATGGCTATGACTACTTCTTCGAACATAAGAAATTTGTTGAGCCTATGAAGGACTACAAAGTTAGATAGTTAATAGAAACAAAACAACAAGAACAAAAGATAGTTGTAAAATTGAACCGGAAGCTTACATTTTCTACTAAATATTTCAGATAGAGAGCTAGAAAATAGGCTGCTTTCCCAGTGAGTATCATTTGTAGTTGTTCTTCCATTAGAGCTAACAGAGGGAAGCGCCCCAGACAAGCTTGATTGTTGCGAGAGCTGGTAGCTATCAGAAGTCCAAGAAGTAGTCGATAGATTTGATCGTCTATCCCCACCTTCTGGCATTGAGTTGGTTGTCATGAACCCAAACTGTTTCTGCACAAAAAAAAACATCAAAGGTCTTAAGAAAAACCATTTCCCACATGGTTGGTTCTACATACCCAAGAAAAAAAACTGTAGTGCATAATGTCGTATGCATGAGAATTGGCACCAAAATCCAGGAGCTGTACATCTGACATTATATCATAAAACTTCATATACTGAGAGCAAAGAATCCAAAAGTTACCTCTGGAGTGATGCGAATGTCTTCATGGAAACGGGAAGGTGTCGGTACACCTCTGGGTTCCAATATATCGGACGGCATTGTATTGCTG
Organism: Lepidium didymum; assembly: GCA_963920545.1. Lineage (NCBI taxonomy): Eukaryota > Viridiplantae > Streptophyta > Magnoliopsida > Brassicales > Brassicaceae > Lepidium > Lepidium didymum. The sequence goes on along the minus strand of OY986996.1, from coordinate 2,409,917 downwards.
GAAAAACAAAATCCAAAGAATGAGAAAGATCAAACTCTTTATATAATTTTAGTTTTGACAACTCACGGAAACAACAGGAAATTTTGTACAGAATAACAAAACCTTAGGGCCCCAATCCTTAATTACCAAAAAAATCCCAACTATTACAATTCAATGGATAAACAGGAGATTTCTAGTACAACCAAGCCAAATTAAATCCCAAAATCCAAGGCCAAAGCAAATTTAGCAAATTGAAGCAATTTATAGACGCGAAGAAATAAATTGACTAGAAGAAATTATTCTGAAGGAAACAAATTATAAAGACATAATTCGGTATTCCAAACAACATAAATCTACAAATTCTCCTAATTTCCGATCAAATTTGCAGCTCAAACATAATTGAAGCAGAGAACCAACTCCCACCAAATTCAAAAGTTGGGCACGGAAATAATCAATGACAAAAACCCTAACCAACAACTAACTACATAAAAATTCAGAAAAAAAAAACTTACCAATTATAAGGAAGACAATTCTGCTTCTTCTCTCGAATTCCTTCGCAAGCAAATCGATTAACAGCTAAAATTACTGAAGATCTCTCGTAAACCGTCTTCTCAAGGCTTCACGTATTTGAAGAAGAAAACAAAAGAGCAGAGAGATGTGGACAAAAAAGAAGAAATAAAAGAAAGAGAAAGAGCAGGAAAATTCTTCTTCTTCTTCTCTTTTATCTTCGTTTCCTTTTTGTTTGTTTCTATCCAATCATAACCAGCAGAAAAATATATAATTTCCCAAAAAAACGTGAATCGGTGTTCAATTTCAAATTCTCCTTCCTCTAAGAACGTCGTCGTGAATTGCAAACGAGCAGTATGTTAGCAACGGAAGTACAATTCCGGCGATACTCCGATTTGATTCCGGCACTCCCTCCAAGAGAGAGAGGGAGGGAAGAAGAGAGAGTTTGGTTTTCGGTTAGTTGGATTAGGAAAAAAATAATAAAAATAAAAAGAAATGAATGGAAGAAGACAAAAGAAGATTTGAAAAGAAAAAAAAAAGAGCAATGGATTTTGCTACACTGTTTCTGCCATGGATCTAGCGTTATGGTGTGAGGTTTTATCTCAACCTCTCTGATATTTATGGACGCGCGACGGCAATCGTTGGATCCGATTCTGATCGGTGAATTATGTTCTTTTATTTATTGTTTTATATATAATAGTTCAAAAATAAAAATAATAAATATTAACTATAGTTATTTATTCCTATTTATTAAGAGGAAGAAATGGAATTCATGACAAATGTTTGAAATATAAATGTGTACTTTCCTTACCAAAAAAAAAAATGTTTCAAAGATTTCTTTAACTACTCTTTAAATATATATATTTTTTGCTTGTTACTGTCATCGCGTTCTTTTCTCATACAAAAAGAATCGGCAAAATTTCCTAATTTCTAAAATTACCAAAAATAAATAAATAATAAAATAATAAGTAAATAAAATCCTGATTTAATTATTAACAAAAAAAATTAATCTAATTTTACGGGTAATAAGTTCGATTTTCACTAATAATTTGGTTATAAATCCAATTTTATCTATTGGTGACAAAAACAAACAAAACCAAGCTAAAGCGGAGTTGTTTTTGTAGGAAAAAATGGGTAGACGCGGCGTGAAGGATTAGACAAAGCATTTTTATGTTTCTTTTTACACGTTAAGTATTTTAACGTTTTTATTTTACAAAGAAAAGCATTCTTCTCAATCCCTCCACGTGTCAATCTTTCATTGGTTTGAGTTTTGGATTTATCATCTTCTTCATCTTAGAACTGTGAAAGACAAACAATGGTAGTTAACTAGTTATTGAACTCAACATCAGATCTCTAACCTAACTTGACCGGTTCTGAGCTAAATACCAAACCGATTCCAGTTGTAGCATCAAACCATCAACCAACATTAATACATTATCTTTTTTGTTTTGTTTGAATGATACTTAAGATGTCATCTAAAGTTGCTTCAAATGTAGATTACCGAAGCTCCAATATTCGTTTTATTTCATAATAAATTTAGGGAAAAATTTTGTTTTGAATTATAAGGGGTTTTTTTTTACATATTTCTATACAAAACTAAATGTATCTTATTTTTGTGACTATTAATATTTGACTGTTTTCATGAAATTTTACTAATTTTATTTTGAAAAAATTAATTGATAAACATTTAAGTTTCTAAATCTGATCTAACTAGGCATCAGATGAATAGTTCGAATCTCACCAGTTACTGTTGGAGCATTTAGGCTATGGATCATACCTTGTTAATCCAAACCGAATGAGTAATGTTGATTAAAAAAAAATCTCTATGGATAAAATTTTGCTTGATTTCTTTATAATTGTACTAGTTTGTCAATTAGCTACAGAATTAATGAATTATGGATCTTACCATTTGTTTTTTTTGTTAATTAAATTTCCATTAATGTTTTTGTCAACTTTGTTCTTCGTCAATTTCTTATTACATGTAGTACCAATTGAAATTATCTTTGAATATTTTTAGATATATATGACTATGGTTTGAATATCAGGCAGTACCTTTTTGAGTCTTTGACACTTAAGTTAAGTCTATATAGGTCTAAATCTAGAAATAGATTGACAGCGATTATTATCTTTTAAATCACATATTTTATCAAAAGAGTCAATCATACGATTAATTTAAAGAAAGTAAAATTCTATAAATCCAATATAACTAACTAATGTGAATATTTAAGTTTTGTTTTGGATACCTCAAAGATTCAAATCGAATTTGAATATTATAATAGACCCTTTTTCATTCGTGTATGGACGAGATATAAATATAAAAATATCAATAAAGATATTCAAACTCGTGATTCTCATGTTCTATCAAACATAAGTAGGAAATAGGAATATGTACTAATATCCATCCATTGTTCACATGCCAAATTTACCCAAAATTATTAATTGCTTTTGTATGTTTCTACACAAATAAAGACTTCCTTGCACGCTTTATCATCATATGGGATAAGATGAAGCATATAACATGAGTCATACGACACATACCAAACATATCATACGCATCAAATACGAATCAATAAACATTGTTTTTTCTTCCATTAATTACTTAACATATCCTTCAAAGAACAAAGCAATAGAAAATGAGTTTGCAAATAATCTACTAACCGTAAATCTGTGGAACAGTGATACAATAATGCATTTGTTATTGATTTATTAATATGGTCCATGCTTCCGGTCGTTGTCTATATATACATACACCAATTTCATTACATGTTCTTATATATTCAGCAAACACACTTTGTCTTCTTTGTTTTTGCCAAAATACACAATCGTTTTTTTTTCAAAACAATTGGATCGACAAACTCAATACATAGCTTAAAACCCACTTCTAAAATCTCTTTTTTAAGCTATCATAATATAACGGGTAGAAATTGAACTCGGTGCCAAATTATTAGCTGAATCATCCTAACTACCAAATCGAGAGCAACTCGACAATTTTTTTTTTTGAAACGAAATAGACAATATCGCAAGTAAGTTTTAATACTAAAAAGAAAAAAAAAACATAATAAGTATATATAATTTCGTTTAGTCATGGGCTGGGTTTTATATTTCACATTAATGGGCCTGGGCCGTTTATTTGATTGATGGATGACCGATGACTGAAAAGTCATTAACATAATTAGGTGAGTGCAGTAAATGCTCAAACCATGAAAGATGACCTAAAATTCATTTGGACAAAGTCTATGAGCCTAGGCTTTACGTTAACTGTGTTTGTACATAAAAACAAAAAAGAATAAAACAAGTGGAAGTGAGTAAAGGTAATAAAGGGAGAAGCTTGGACTAAAAATATCTTTGATCTTCTTTCAATAATTTATTCACTGACCAGACTTTTTCCGTGACATTGACTTGACATCAAACAGCTACATTCCAACCTTACAAATTACAATTTGATTTTGTTTTGTTTTGAAATTGTAAGGCCATTTTCATTTTGAGAAGAACTTTCTTTTTTTCTTTGTGAAAGATGATTGGAAAATGATATATCTTCCCCCAAAAACTATCATATAATATGCTCAAACTGTGACTACATCATATATATATCTCCAAAATCAAAGTTTAAGAACTTAATTTTCCCGAATTTTAATTAAAAAATTTATATATTTCCGAACTCACATTTAAAAACTTAAAAATCTATAAAAAATACTAAGTTATTTTCAATCTGGTAGTTGGGATAATGTAGCTAATAATTCAGGTACCGAAGTTTGATTTCTCTCTACTACACTAGTAGATTAAAAATGGATTTTAGAATGTTGCTTTAGGGTATGGATCGGATGTTGTCGATCCAATTGTTGATAAAAAAAAAATGTATGAACGGTTTAAGATGGTTAATTATACAATTAAAAAAAAATCATTAACCATCTCATGGCAGCACTTAACCGAAATTAATACCAATTATGACCCAATTCCAACTTAATACCCAGCTCCAAACCATGAACTTCTAAACTAGAAATTGAACCCAAAAATTCTCAAATCTTAGAAATCGAAAAATTTCTTTCAGAGTTGGTCGATGAGCTTAGCAAAACCAAGTAATTACAACACAAAACACAACTGTGTGAGGATTATAAGAATGAGAAAGAGATTGCAGAAAAACAGAGAATGAGAAAAAGAATACAGGAAAAATAAATTGACATCAAATACTACTTTCTTTCTTCACAATACAGAAATAAGTCCACTAGATGAAATCATCCTTTCAGCTTAATATGCATCAGATAGATCTTCCCATTTACAGAAGACAACTCAAAGTCTAATACTACAAAGGACAAGAGAGATGGTCCTTTAAACGAACTCCTGCAGCAAAAAACATTAAAATATGTCATAAACATAAGAAATCAGATCAAGCTTCGGTGTCAGAAGAGATAAAACATGCAGAGATCATTCAAAACAATAGAAAGTGACCCAAAACGATGTCTGAAAGCAGTAAGATCATTCCACAGGTAAAAGAAGAATCCAATTAAGCAGCCACCAATCAAAATTTTCAACAGATGCAGGTTAAAGCAGCCTTAACTCCAATACTTTAATCAAAAGCAAGTTAAGTAGCCTTAAACAGGAACTCATTAAGAAACCAAAATCAGCAGATTTCGATCTCTTATGGACTCATGGATAAACATAAACACAAATAGAGAAACAGACACACACCTTTTCTTTATCTTCACAAAGCTCTGTTTTTGTTGGTTTATATCTCTTTGAGTCGCTTTAAGACATGGAGCATTGTGGGGCGATTAGCCGGCGTCTCAGCAAGACAGAGCACAGCAATCTGAAGTAGACTAAGCATGGAGTGTTTTAAGCCCACTGAAAGAATTAAAGGGTCAAGAACATCCACACCTTTCCCTTTGTTGATCTTCTGAAACACCCAACCAACCAAGTTCCCTCCTTCACTCTCTTTAAAGTCCGGACCAGTTGGCTCTTTCCCTGTAACCAACTCCAGCAGTATTACTCCAAAGCTGTACACATCTCCTTTGATTGTGGCTCGTGCACTCTGACCATACTCTGGTGGGATATACCCGAACGTCCCCGCGATCACTGTACTCACATGAGTCTCACACGCACTGATCAGTCTCGCTAACCCGAAGTCCGCAACCTTTGGCTCAAACTCGCTGTCCAAGAGGATGTTGCTCGCTTTGATGTCTCTGTGTATGATGTGAGGGGTGAAACCGTGATGTAGGAAAGCTAGTCCTTGTGCAGCTCCAACCGCGATCTTGAGACGTTTGGACCAGTCTAGTACCTCTAGAATCCCAGTCTGGTTCCTTAACCAATGGTCCAAGCTTCCATTTACCATATACTCATAGACAAGAAGCTTCTCTTCACTGAAAGAGCAATATCCAAGCAAAGATACCAGATTCGGATGCTTCACTTTCCCTAGAGTCTCCATTTCTGCTATAAACTCGCGGTTTCCCTGAGTTTTAGCTTCACTCAACTTCTTCACCGCTACTGTTTTCCCACCAGGTAAACAAGCTTTGTAAACTGTCCCGAAACCACCGTCTCCTATGATGTTCTTCTTACAGAAATGGTCTGTTGCCTCCACAATATCTGCTAAACTCACTTTCAGAAGTGGCTGCTCGAACATGGCCACATTGATGCTTAATGGCTCCTTTGATCTGCTTCCAGTTAAGAAATAGAGGTTTTGATCAACGAACCCTTTTAATCTGCTTTCCTCCATTCCCTCTGGATCATCTCTCTGCTTCACTCTCTTTGTCCTAACCCATCTGCGCAGAGAGAAAACAGACACAAAGACAATGATCATACTCCCAAGCATGATTCCTGCAAGCCCCCAAGCACTCAGTATCTTCTTTCCATCGATCTTACAATCAGATCCAATCACTCTGCCACACAAATCTTTGTTCCCTGAAAACAATGCCTTGGAAGGATCCTGGCAAACACCACCTCTCGGCACATCTCCTCGCAGATCGTTCCTGGTATTAAGAGATTGAGCTTAAGGAAATGATTTCTCGTTAATCAAAATAATCGTTACACTGTTCCTTTTTTACAACATGTAAACCAGAATTTATCAGCTCTATAAGCTATAAACTAAACAATGTAAACCAACACAATTTAATCAATATTATCTCCAATACCTGGCTAGATTTAAGAACTGCAGATTGGACAATCCACAGATCTTTGTTGGTATCTCCCCAGATAACTTGTTGTCAGAAACATCGAGGTACTCAAGCTGCGTCAGATTACCAAGTTCTGAAGGGATTTCTCCTGTGAATCTGTTCTGCTCAATGTAAAGGCCTACAAGCTTGAGCATTTGAGACAGTTCTGATGGAAGCTCGCCACTAAGCTTGTTGAAGCTCAAGTCCATGTGTGTAACCTCTTTCAAGTTCCCAAGAGAAGTTGGAACCAATCCATCCAGCTTATTCTCGGTCAAGTTTAGCTTCACCAAGCTACCTAAAAGGCCAAAGCTTTCCGGTATATGGCCTTCAAGTTGATTGTTTGCCAAGTTTAACCCTTGCAGCTTAGGAGAGTGGCCAATCTCCTCTGGAATGGAGCCAGTAAGGGAATTTCCAGATAGATCCAGTATTGTGAGGTTGGTTAAACGGGAGAGTGAAGCTGGGATCTCCCCTGAGAGATTATTGTGGCTCAGCAAAATCTCCACCACGACAACACAGTCGCCTAGTTTTTCAGGTATAGGGCCCGTCAACCCGTTGTAGGAGAGATCAAAGACCCCATGGTGCTGAAGAAAGCTGAGATCAGGCATGTCAACCTGATGGAAATAAACAGAAGGTTTTGATGGTATTAAGCCCGAGAGATTGTTGTAAGAGAGAACCAGGCATTGAAGCTGAGAAAGAGCCGTAAGTTTGTCTGGAATCTGTCCTTGGAGATTGTTGTTGCCGAGATCCAACGTAGTCAAAGAAGTACAGTCACCCAGCTCTGTTGGTATTTTCCCTTGAAGTTTGTTTGAATTCAGATTCAGGACAGATAAAGAATTGAGCTTTCCAATCTCTCTTGGAATTTCACCTGTGAGCAGGTTTTTTTGTTTTTGGTCAAACACGTTCTTCCATTAATTAAAGACTAAGAGTACACTACATAAACAAGAAGGCAATGCTAAAGATTAAGAGCAGATTTCACCTGTGAGCAGGTTATTACTGAGAACAAGTCGCTTCAGCAAAGCCGCATTGCCAATTTCTGCAGGCAAATAACCTTCTAGACCGTTGAAAGAAGCTGACAACTCCATCAAGTCGGGTAATTTCCAAAGACTCACTGGTATTTCTCCGGTGAAATTGTTGGAATCCAAGTCGAGCACCATCAATGGAAGCTTAGAAAGATACTCGGGAATGGAACCACTGATCTGATTCTTCGTGAGAACCAGCTGTGTCAAATTCGTACATCCGACAAAGACCTCCTCAATGTTTCCTGTAAGAGAATTCCCAGAGAGATCAATATCCTCCAACGCACCTGAACCACAAAGCTCTCCAGGAATGGAACCAGTCAACAAGTTGCTAGCCAGACTAAGATGCTTCAACATCGGACAATCCTCGATCTCACGAGGGATCTCTCCTGAAAACAGATTGTTGGCCAGAAGTAATGAGTCCAGTTCTTTCCATTTGCCAATCCAGGAAGGAATTGAACCCGAAAGCTTATTCCTTTCAGCAGAAAACGTCAACAGAGGGATCTCTGATAGCTCAAATGGTAAAGAACCAGAGAGTGCATTAAATGAAAGCATCAGTGTCTTTAGGCTTTTACAATTTCCAAGCTCTGGTGGGATCACTCCGTTAAGCTCAGTGGAGACAAGATTAAGTATGCTCAGGTTCTGTAACTCTCCGAACGATCTAGGGATTGAACACTTGAGTGGGTTGTAAGAAAGGTCGAGCTTTGCTAAGTGTTTGAGCTTCGATATCTCGTTTGGTAACGGTCCTTTGAAGGAGCAAGACGGCGCAACGAAGTTTTTCAGCAACGAAATGTTACCAATTTCCCGCGGAATTTGACCGGAGAAAGAGTTGGGTCCCATGTAAAGATCGGAGAGGTTCCTCAAATTTCCGATTTCTGGTGGGATTTTTCCGGAGAGTGAGTTGTTGGAGACGTCGAGTGAACATAGTACAGGGAAGCTGAGGAAAAACGACGGAGGAAGCGAACCTGAGAGAAGATTGTCACTTAGGTCAAGGTAGAGAAGCTGAGGTAAGTCGCTGAGTTGACTCGGAAGAAATCCCGTGAATGAATTTCCAGAGAGGTCTAAGGTTTGAAGCTGTTTTAAGTTCCAAACTTCAGACGGAATCTTCCCGGAGAATTGATTTCCAGCTAGACAGAGCACTTTCAAATCCTTCAACTTCGAAATTTCAACCGGAATCTGGCCAGAGAGTGAGTTTTTCGACAGGTCAAGTTCTTCGAGAAAGCGAAGATTGAAGAGAGACGAAGAGAGATGACCTTTGAGAGACAATGAAGGTAGAGAGAGCGAGAAAACTCGTCCAAACAGACACGTTACGCCTACCCAATGACAGTGAGGAGAAGACGAAACGTTCCATGAAGAAAGGACTGAAGGGTTTTCGAGAGAGAGCTTGAATGAGATCAAAGACCTCGTTTCTTCATCAATGGTGGAACCCGAAACAGAGAAAATTAGAAACAGGAACAATGCAGGAAGAAACGCCATGAAGAAAAGAATGAAGAAAAAACCCGGAATCAAAAGAGGTTTTTTAGAGAGAAAGAGAGGTAAAAAGTAAGAATGCCATTAAAGAGAATGGAAAAAGGTTTTAGGCGCGATAAAGATGAAGATGACGAAGAAGAAGAGAAGAGAGAGAAGCACGAAACTCACGTGAGATAAGACCATTGTTTTAAATTTTTGTAACGGCAATTTAATCTTTTTTTAATTTTTTCGTTGTTATTGTTTGCGTGAACTAATGGATAAATTCTGAAAAGTGAAAATATAATTATAAAGATGATGAATTTTGACCAACGAAGAACAAAAAAAGAAGAAGATAGAGATGATGAGTTATGGTCAGAGTTGAGAGAGTACGGCTCGAATCTGCAGAAATCCCAACACTGTGTACCTCAATAAAGCTGACTAGGGTTTGTTCTGTAAAATTCAATACTTTTGTGGTCTAATTGTAATTTCCTTTTCTTCTGGTAAATTAATTGTATTTCAGTTAAATTAATCACTAATATACTCATTAATGATAACTTTACGGTCTTTTAGTTGTTTTTGTTTGGGAATTGTTGAATTAACTTGTAAGATATAGATTTAAAATATTTAATTGTACTGATTGTTTTACTCATTGATCTTACAAATGCAAATTTTGTAATTTATCATTACAAAACAGAACAAAATTTGGACAGTAACGCACATAATTTGGATGTTTTATAATTATTCAAGTAAATAAAACATAAAATAACAAGGTGGTCCCTTCAATAGATAGAAATTATAAAGAGAGCAGAAGACTGAACAGAGTTCCCACATGTCGACTTACCCTTTTAGGAATGTAGAATCTTTTCTTTCTTAGGGATCTGTGTTCCAATTTTCCTGATTTACATTTTCATTTTTTTTGTTTCTTTGTTACATTACCTTATTCTATATTCATATCATATTCATTTCTATATACTAATAAAACACTTTTATATGTTAGCTTTTGTATCAACATCAACCTCAAAACAATATTTATTTAAAAATTTCAAATAGAATTGAATTTAAACTTATGCAGATTAAGCTGTGGAGATGTAGAAAAATCCCAAAAATGGGAATGTTTTTGAATAGGGTGCAACACAAAAACCAAACCAGTTTGAGTTCCAATTAATTGAGTTATACTTTTCTTTGGTTCTGTTTCTAGTTCAAATAATTGAAAATTATTACTACTGTACTAAGTTTATAAACAGCCAAAGCAGAAGATGAAAAAGACATGAACTTGTGTTGTCAGATTTTCTCACAGAACACACAGATAAGCTTTAGAGAACCATTAATTTCTCAAATTATTACTTCTGTGTTGACTTCTTCTTGGTTCAATATCATTAGAAAGTCTCATATTTCATCATTCACCATATACTACAAACAACAGATGGGTCCAATTATGCAAAATGACCCAATCGTTATGATGATAATTACAAATCTTGCACCATATATATGTAATAACTGTAGGCTCTCCAAAGTCCAAACAAATCTAAGAACAAAGACTCTGTGTAGCTTAAAAAGAAAGAAATGATGAAGACATTGATGATTTTTCCTCTCTCTGTACATAATAATGGTTTGTGATCAAGCATTGATCTCGGAGTTGCATTGGTTCTCTCTGCTGCAGCTTCTTCTTCCCCAAAACATGCTTGAGCAAGTTGTTGTCTTTCCAAGTCTTTGCCCTTCTTCTATCTTCTCATGCTCAGTCGTTGTTCGAGAAGGAGATGAAGATTCGTCATTTTCTTCAGTATGTCTCTCTGTTCCATGTGTCTCAAAGTTTGGACATGTCCCTTCGTTGCAGGTGCACATTGGAATGTTGACTGAAGGGAATGGACTACATGTTACTGGACAGAACATATCAGATGAAACTGAAGCTGCTCGGGTCTTGCTGCTACGCTGTTCTGTTGTTGGGCACGTTGGTGATGATTGATCTGTTGTGTCTCCTGTGTGAAGCATACATGGTGCACAGAACCCAAGTGACATAGGCAATTTCATTTCTCTAGTCAGTGAACTTGGGAGTCGTTTAAATGACACAATTCCGTGTCTGCAAAGAGGGCAAGGAATTGACCCGGGTGGATCAACTGTGACCGAGGGAATATTGCTTGTAGAGCAAAGGTATAGGGCGCATCTCACACATAGCTGATGCTCACAACCTGAAACACAAATCCCACCAACTTTAGTTTTAAGTTCAAAGATATCAATAATTAAGAAGTGATGACAAGAATTTAAACCAGACCTTCAGCAGCAACAGTACATGTTCTTTCCAGGCAAACTGCACAGATATCGACCTCATCTGTCATGGTAGCAGACTGCAACCCAAACTCTCTACAAGCAAATAGTCAAGAATACCTGAATCATATTGAAGCCAGTGTTTGGTTTTAAAAACTCAGATGCGGGTTTCATCACTACCTTGCGATGTTGAGTATGCTCAAAAGGGGCAACGATAAGTAGTTGGAATGAGGAAACCCTGGAATGACCACATCTGAATTTGGCAAAAGCAGCGGTTCTAACCAATGCCGACTCCACATCCGTGCAATGTCAATAGGTAGCCACCTACAAACACATTTTTTAGAAAGGAAAAGGTCCACTCTAACAGCGTCAATATTTACCAGAAACTGAATTCAAACATGAAACAGAATATTAGGAGACTGTGATGGAATAACTTACCCGTTACAATTCAACGTCATCCTTCTAGCCCCTCTTGCAAGAAGAATCTGTGGAGAAGGAGATAAAAATGGAGATTCTCACAACTCTTTGTCCCCAAAATACCAAAATAAAAGGACTAAACTTAGTACTGTTCTTACCTGACAACATTTCAGATTCCCACCACAAGCCGCATAGTGCAATGGCGTACTTCCAGCTCCTGAAACGGTAATTAAGACCAAACAAGATTGTCATCTTAGGAACAGTTTAAAAAGAATCCTTCAGTCAAGAAAAATAACTGACGGGTAAAGAGCTGAGACCAATCATATCCATTGATGTTCCATAATGAAATGTCACGGCAGAAACATTCGCTTCAAGATCAAGTAAAAGCTGCACACAGTCAAATAATCCATTCAAGGCAGCCATATGAAGAGCTGTGATTCCACCATCAGCCGCTTTATTCACGAATTTAGACAATGCACTGCACCAAGAGAAAAAATTTGTTTTGTTTAGTCCGAAATATAGAATTGATCAAAACTTTGCACAAAACATAGAATAGTTTCCAAACGATAACCTTTGCTCGGATTTGTTCTTCACCAAGACCACACCAGTCTCAGGAAGAGAGTTAAGTTTATCACTAGGTACAAAGTCAGCCAAGACAAGTCTAATACACCTGGCATGACCATTTACAGAAGCGAAGTGAAGCGCTGTTCTTCCAGCTAAATAATCAGCTCTTGTAACCTAGAAAAAAGAAGTGTTGTAAGACGATATTAAGAAAACAAATCAGATAGTCCTATCAACTAGTGATGAAAACAACTCACATTGCATCGAAATAGCAGAAGAGTTTGCACAACTTCCCAATGTCCGTATCTACAGGCTTGCATCAATGCCGTCTGAAAGAAGATTAATTACCCACTTAGCATATTCCTGGCTTTAGTGGATTCAATGTAGGATTTTTTTAACTTTCCGATAAATCGAGCTCGTACTAGTAATCTAAATCAAAACCGAATTTTGGCCGTACTAACTCAAATGTAGCCCAAGATTTCAGATGTTTCTCCTGATAAGTATTCCTAAATAAGATTAAGATACGTCTAATCGGAAAAAAATCTAACTTTTAACGGTTGAATCAGCTCTAATTAGGCAAAAGCTCGAAAATTGTAATCCTTTAAGTCTAATTGAGGAAAACTGAATCTCGAATACCTGGCCACAATAATTCCTTGAATTTACATCAGCTCCATTCTCGAGCAACAATCCAACGATCTAACAATATCAATGGGCAAAAAGGAAACGTTCAATCAGAAATTCAGAAGAAGAAAAAAAAAAAGGAAAGACTTTTCGGTGGGAAAGAAACCTCGTTATGGCCTTTAGCGGAGGCGAAATGCAAAGGAGAGTTGAGACCACCGAAAGTAGAATACTTTGCAAGGCAAGGATTAAAATCGAGAAGCATCCTAGCCTCCACGAAATCCCCATCTCTTGCCGCCGATACCAATCTCTCGCCGGAAGCTGAACACCCAAAAGAATTACCCATTTTCTCTCTTTTAACTATCTATCTATCTACTACAACAGATGAGGGAATCCTCTCTTCTCTCTTCAACCTCAAATTCAATTGGATGAGATGAAAATTAGGTCAACCGTCGTGGAAAGATACAGAGAGTAAAGAATCCGCGATTAGATATGAATAAATTTGATACTAATAAAACAGCACGCGATCTCTCTCTTCAATTTTGTCCGTATGAGACAAAAAGCAAAACAATGAAGATGCAGGCGAAACTAGGAATCTCTTTTGTTTTCCTAGTTTCTCGGTAGGAGTTTAGTCTTTTCTGCAGATTTTTCTGCAATTGTAAGCCTCTTCCTGGGCTAAAAGGTTTCACTTTTATTATATATTCAGAGGGAAAAAAAAAAAGAAGATGAGGCGAAACATTAATCTTATAATTACCATTGTGCCCTTTGAATATCCGACCTTTGCTTTCGTCGACTTCCCACTTTCACTTGTCCCACTCAGCCACGTGGCGTTTTTTACAATAAATCTTATGAGTTTCCTTATCATAAAAAAGATATTTTTAAGAAAAAAATAGAGAAGACAATTCTGTTTGACTAAAATCAAGTCAAATCCCATAGCCCAAAAATTTCCCAAAGAACATCTTTGGACTATAGGCCCATTCTATAAAGCTCAAACTTCCAAATTCCTAGTTCCAAGTCGGAGCCTGGCTCGACTCTACAACATAAGGCCTAATCGACATTACCATTTAGATCTTAACTACCACTCGGCAAAAAAACCAAGACATCTCCAAATAAATACCTAATGATACTTTTGGTTAAAAAAAACCACAAACCGAATCAATTAGTTACTTTTTATCATATTTTTCAGATGTTTGATTTATTTTTGTAAAATCATAAAATCCAAACTATAAAAATTTGAAAAGTTAGTGATAAATTTCAAAAAAATATATCTACCTTGATAATTTCAATGAACTCTCATGATAAGTATTCTAAAAAACTTTTCAGAGAGTTATCAGAAAATCTGATTTTCTAACTTGTTAATTGTTCGGAAAATCTTTATATATATACAAAAAGTTAAATGCATTAATAATAGATGGTTTCAAAACTTTTAAATACTTTTTTTCTATTTTGTATGTTTGTCAATATATTATAATTTTTTCTACTTTTATGATTTCAATAAACTCTCGTAATGAGTACTTAGTGTAGTATTCTTCAACATTGATCCTCTCATTGGCGATCCACATTGGACTTCCTCGCCTTGCAAGTGAAACAACTTCTCTGGCCGCAAGTGACGTCATAACCGCTACTGCGTAACGCCAAGACGAAGTTGCAGCATACCCTGGAAGTAGGGTTCTGCATGAGTTCAATCTCGCAGCAAAGCAAGTCAATGTGTCGAGTTCTGACCGGAGAAGAGCATTCTCCAAACGTAACGCTCTCTCTTCGGCTTGAATGTCATTGCAACTTCTGCAGCAGATCGATGGATTGGCCAAAGCGTGACTCATGGCTCTGTTTTCAGCTCTCTAACACGTTGTTCTGGTGCAGAAGGACAATTCTCGTTTGACGATGATAGTTCATATTTGGTCTTTGTATATTCATTATAGAGTCAAAAGAAAAAAAAAACTTTAGTTAACAATTTTTAGCAAACTAAATCCTTGCATGAAACCCAACATAATCTCGAAAGATTTGAAAGAAAAGAAGAGCCGATTGTCGGGAAAAATAAAAAATATCATGACATTCCCGACGGAAAAAATAGCATAGAGGCGCAAAAACATAGAAGCGCATCTAATAATTAACATAGAAGTTATAGAGGAAATTCAACATCAGATTTGACCTAATATGGCAAATAATCTAATCATTAGATCATAATAGGTTAGATTTTCTTTTGGTAAATTCATAAAACCCAAAAAAAAAAAACTTTGAAAAGACCGTGGAATATTTTGAGAAAGTATATTTATTTTGATGATTCCGAAGAACTCTCGAGATGACTATTCCGAAAAACTTCCGAGAGAGATATCGGAAATCTAATTTTGTAACTTGTCAATTGCTCAACGAAACCATTAAGTATATATAAAGAAAAAGTAAAATGCATTAATTATAGACGGTTTTAACCTTTGAATATTTTGTTTATTTATATCTTTTACTTTTGTCAATATTATAATTTTTTCTATCCACGTGTAATTTATTTCACGAGATTCATAATGTTTATAATAATTAACCCAAGATATATATTAATTAGTACTTATTGCAAATTAAATTTAAAGTGGATGCAAACAATTAGTTTATTGCCAGGCGGGAAAAAGTTATAATGCATTAACCCGGGGTAGTTAGCTCGTCTCCAATTTGACAATCCGTACTGGCAAACCCTTCTACCAGTAATTCATGCTTCACTGGATATTACTGTTTTGTGGACGGATCGTAGAAAGTTTATGATCTCTTCTCACGTTTTAAATGAATATGTTTATCAGACTCACTCGAAGGAGATTATATGGTGGCCAGATGTATTCAATGGAGTCTTTTTGCCTTCCATGGTGAAGTGGAAGCGGGACTTTAGGCGATGCATTGCCTCATTGCCCTCCACCACTTAGAAGTCGAAGTAGCAACGGATTGTGCAAATATTCTGAAGATCTTCAAGAATTATACCAAGAGGATTTTGTGAGGTTAATGAGTTTTTTTAGATTTTTCAGCCAATTATTTTGAAAAAGTGAGATTGATGATCTGTAAATTATAAAGTTGATACTCTCACTTATAATATTATAATATTAGAGATACAACAACTAGTTCAAATTTTGTTAAATACTTCCTCAGTTTTGTAAGAAGCTATATAATGAGTATTTGAGTCAACAAAAACGAGATTTTCAACCACTATATTTTTTTCTTTTGGATGTAATGATTATTTATCTTTTTAAATATATAAAATAATAAATGACTAAAGTTGACATTATATATATATAGATATATTTATTGGTTTGCCATTTGAAATAATATGCATGTTGGAAGTCGTATAATTAAACCATCTCCAATAGTTAATTCTATTTTTTCTTTTTAAGAATAGAAGTGTTTACTTCAATAATTTACTCTATTTTTTAATTTAAATAAATATTTTAATAGTATTTTATTTTACTATTTTATTATTAATTTATAATATGTCTTTTTATTTTTCAAATCTATATATTTTACTCATTTATATTAAATAATCAATAACAAGATTAGTAAAATTATAATTTATTCAAAATAAAATTTCATTACATCACATAAACAGAACCAAACAAATGACAAATACATTTTTTTAAAATATCATTATTACTATAAATCTCTCACAAATGATCAACTAATCTAATTTGAAGTGAAAAATGAGGTTTTTTGTTGTTTCGACTTCCAAATATAGAGCTTCTCTTTCAACTTCTATTAGTGTATCAAGATCACGTTCATCTTCAATTATCATGTTATGCAAAATTATACATGTACTTAGTTTTAATAATATTTCATAGATTTTAATAATATAGTTATTTTATATTTTGATCATATAATTTTGTTTAGATGTAAGATATAGAAATCTCTATTTTATAGCAAGAAATAGAATACTATTAAAAATATATTGTTTCTAAATATAGAGTTTAGAGTAGGATTTAAAGTAGCATTGGAGATACTATTAAGAGAGGGTTATAAAACTATTTATATCTATTTGTTTTCATTATACATGTGTAGTTTATTTCATAAAAAGTACTATAAATTTTGATGAACATATGTCTCAGTATGAGTTGTATTCTAAATCTGATTCTCTTGAGCTCTTTTATATTTTTTGACACTTATATAACTAAGAAACGGTTATAAAACTTCATATCTATTGGTTTTCATTGTATACGTGTAGTTCATTTCATAAAAACGCTCACGGCAATCATATTTATAAAAACGAGAATCATATAAAGAATACAAATCATACTCAGACATATGTTCATCGAAATTTATGGTACTTTTAAAGTTGGATTCGATTCCGGGAAACTTTTTCTCTTTTTTGGATTTATATTAATCGTTTTCCAGATAAATACATTTTTAGTAATAAAGTTTTTTCAAAATTATATTAGAAAAAATGTATATAATAATATGATAGTAGTATCTATATCACGAGTTCCATATTTTTCAGCCATATTTCTATTAGTTTTATGGTTTTCAATGGATTTACTACCAATTTTTATCCTTATGAGTCTAATTATTACATTTTAGATATATAATTATTTGAGAAGTAATAAATTTTGTTTAAGAAACAAACTTTTATTGTAAATGCAATCACCTCTACTAACAAGCATAATAGATGAAATCTGAATATTTGATAATTGATTTAAACTAATATGATATCTTATCTTTAGATCACAATAGTTAGCTCATAAAACCTATAGTAAAAACTTAAAATCTTAGTCTAAGATTGGAAAACTATATTTACCTTAATGATTTCAAACAACATGTCAAACATTATATATGTAGATATGAAAACTTACTTTATTTATGAGTAGTCTTCAAGAGCTTTAAAAACATATAAAAAAATAAAGATAATGTACATGCATTTTTGGCAATTATATAATTAGCTGACAGAAAAATAATTGTTTATCATACTGTAAAGTATTACATAACTACACATAAGGGTAGGAATTCGGGTTATTCGAGTCGGATCGGATCGAGTCAATCGATAATCGGATAATTATCGGTTTTAAAAAATCGTTTGAAATAACCGAACCAAAAAATCGGGTCGGATCGAGTCAGAATTCGGGTTATTCGGATAAAAAAAGGTTATCCAAAACTTTTTTGTTTTTTATTTTTCTGTAAAAACTCTAAAAAATCCAAAAACTCGATTTGAACTGTCCGAAATACCTGATTAAGAAAATAAAATTTTGAAAAAATGATTTTTTTTTTGCAAAAATTCTAAAAAAATACCAAAAAATCCAAAAATTCGACCGAATCACTATCTAAATTCTTCAATAAACTACTTATCGAACCAACCCAAAGTTCAAATTTCAACCCGACCCAAAATTTGGTTCGGGTCGGTCAAATTATCCCCCTAACTACACATACGAACTTTGATAATGTGTAATTTCACTAATTTTATGTTATATCATAGAAACATACTTAAACTTATTTTTGGACATGTGAAAACATCATAACCATATAGTAGTGAATTGGATATTGAAATTTGCTATCGCCAGTGGTAATTTTGGTGATAACAAATTCCGATATCCAACATACTGGAAATTGTATGGTTATAATGTTTTCACATGTCCAATAATAGTTGGGATATATTACTATGATATAACATAAAGTCTTGTGTAGAAAATTACACATTATCAAAGTTCATATGCGTAGTCCGTAGACATTTAATACTTCAAAGTCTGTGTGGTAAACAATAATTAAATTTGATGAACATATGTCTCAGTATGAGTTGTATTCTAAATATGGTTGCCGTTTTTATTAAATACGGTTCTTGTGAGTATTTTTATGAGATAAACTACACGTATACAATAAAAGCCAATGGATATAAATTTTTTAAAACCGTATGTTTTTTTATCAATTTTGGATCACAATTGGTCTGTCTATCAGCTAAATTTTTACATAATGTAAACGATGGGACTCAATCCTTAGTTATGCAAGCACGCATGTCTTAATGGACTTACCGTCTGCCACTAGATTAAATACCACTTACAAACCGTATGTTAATGCATGCATATTATTTATTTTAATTCTTCTTAAAGCTCTTTAAGACAACTCATAAATAAAGTAAATTTAAAGAAACTTAAATGATCGTATTAGTGATTGATATGAATTAGCTAATAATACTAATATCAGCGTCCATTCTCTAATTAAAAGTAAACTTTAAATTTTTTTGGAAATTCGAATTTAAATTATAAATCAGGTCTTTTGTAAATCAGCTGACGAAATTCAATGCATAAGTTCGACTAATACGACGAGGATCTAATAACTAGATCACAATAGTTGGTTAGATTTTCGTTAAATAATCATAAAAGTAAAGACTTTAAATGTTAGTGGATGATTGAATATATCTACTTGGATAATTCTACAGACTATAAAACACATTGAGTGCAAACGAGCAATTTACATTTCAAGTATGGTGAATGGAATATTTGGATATTAAATAAAAAAATAGTTATTTCATATCACATCACAGCTTTAGCGTGAAAGGCAATTTTGGGAAATCCAGCGCACGTTACAAACTGTAATCCAGTGTGCAACAGACCACGTTACACATACCACGAAACGCACGTGTAATTACTTGATTCGCTAATAGATGAACCACTTTCTCACAAGGTTTAACTCCTTCTTACCGCCTTCAATTAAAAAACAATAAACAAATTAATTAGAGAGACAGAGATCACTATGGCTCTCGGAGATGATCTGGAGAGCCGAATGTCGGCAAAAGATCGAGGGATCGGAAGCAGAGGCGGAGAACAGAATCGAAATGGACCTCCGCCTATTCCGGCACACTTGTCTTATTCCGAATTTGGCGATAACGCGTTAGCGTCGCGGTGGACGTCGTGGCTTGTTCCGATGTTCGTTGTGGCTAACGTGGTGGTTTTCGTCGTTGTGATGTTCGTCAATAACTGTCCTAAGCATTTTGAGTCTCACCGTCTCAGAGGTCACTGTGTCGCCAAGTTCCTTGGTAGACTCTCGTTCGAGCCTTCTAGGACTAATCCTCTCTTTGGTCCATCTTCTCACACGTACGTTTTTCATTCATCTCTCTGCAATTCGTTTTTCGTAATGGGTTTTAATGTTTGATTTAGGATTCTTATTGCTAGTGAATTGCGTTTTAGTTCTGTTTCAAAATTTTGTGGATCATCGTTTTGTCGGTTACTATATAATCCTAGGATCACTTATCATTCTAGGCATTAGATTTGTGATGAAAAACGATTGAGTTATGTGAGTGAGACAACAATTTTGACATGATGATATGTTTGGTTGATACTTGAAGATTGGATAAATTAGGAGCACTTGAATGGCGCAAAGTTGTGGAAAAGAAGGAAGCTTGGCGTCTTTTATCATGTATATGGTTGCACGCCGGAATTATTCATCTTGCAGCCAATATGTTAAGCCTCATCTTCATCGGTATACGCCTTGAACAGCAATTTGGTTTCGGTATGCATTCCTTGATTTGAATAAGCTTTTAGATATCATCAAGTTGTGTAACTCTATTGCTAGGAATCTGAGAATTCTTGGTTCTGAAATTTTGCAGTTAGAATTGGAGTTATATATCTATTATCAGGAATTGGAGGTAGCATATTGTCCTCTTTATTTATCAGAAACAGTATCTCTGTCGGAGCTTCTGGTGCTCTTTTTGGCCTACTTGGTTCCATGCTTTCTGAACTTTTCACCAACTGGACAATCTACTCTAACAAGGTAGCAATCTGCTTTTAATTGTCAATGATAAAACTCTGAAAAACATTATGTTGGATAGTGATGTGAGGTTAATGATAACTTTGTTTTTCTGGTGCAGATTGCAGCACTCTTAACGCTTTTGTTTGTCATCTTGATAAACCTGGCAATTGGGATTCTGCCTCACGTTGATAATTTTGCTCACGTGGGTGGATTTCTAACAGGGTTTCTTCTCGGTTTTGTTCTGCTAGCTCGTCCTCAGTTCAAGTGGTTAGCAAGAGAACATATGCCACAAGGCACACCTCTGAGATCCAAATACAAGCCTTACCAATACCTATTGTGGCTCCTATCTCTAGTTCTATTGATTGCCGGGTAAATTTTGCATTTTGCCTCTTGCCTTTTCTCATATCAATGTTAAATCCCAAAAGTGAGACTTCATGTGTAAATTTTTCAGGTTTGTTGTGACATTATTGATGCTATTCCGAGGAGAAAACGGGAATGATCACTGCCATTGGTGTCGCTTCCTCCGTTGTGTTCCTACCTCAAGATGGAGTTGTGATAGTATCTGATAACTAAACAAACATGTCTTTGTAAATGCATATATAGAATACGTTTCGTTTCATAGTGGAAATTTCAGGATTGTTGTGTGATTGGTTCTATGTGTGTGTCACTCTATTGAATCTTTTTACTGGAAATATAGTTTTGTTTAATAGGAAAAGGTTATCAACCAATTCACTGCTTCAAAGTGGGTGATTCCCACGTCTTGACTTGACATCATCACAAAGAATTATTATTGAAGTATTTATATCAGAGATTGATCATTGTCTATCTGTCTGTACTTGCGTGTCCAAATCTAATTTACACATTCCAATTCACGTTTTTGACATCCTTTCGACTATTGATACATATAATGATCAGAACTGAGAAACGAAGAATACATTTCACTTTGGTTTGGGTTTAACCGATTCGAAATTCCTCTGTAACCTGTGATTCCATTATCTGAACGCTGATCGAAAGATCGCTCTGCAGCTGCTGTGTAGTAGTAATACTGTCCCTGTGTAGACCTCTTGTAGCCACTCTCTGACGATAACTCTTGTAGCCTTTGTCTTGGGGCGCTTTGTGACCGGAGTTTTGCTTGGTAAGACTCAGTGTTAGCCATGTAGTTAGGGTAATAACCAGAGCAGTACTCATACTCGCTTCTCGTAGGTGTGAAGGGCGTTTTTCTCCTTGAACCACCACTATTGCTTCCTGTTCTAGACTTTACTTGTGGACTATTCTCCACACTCGTTGGAACCACAAGAGATCCTCTTTTCCTAGGTGACTCCCTGAAGCTAGTCCTAAGCTTCCAAGTATCGACTTCTAAGATCTTGTCATTATCTTCATTGTACTGAGGTGCGTTCCATTGGTCTAATAACCGGCTCGAATCCATCTGTGAACGGTGATTGTTGTGGTGGTGGTCCATGGCAATGACTTTACTGTATTCAGCTTCTGAAACGCATCGTGCATGAAAAGATTGTGGTGAAGCTGGAAACATTAATGTTGAAGAGTGGAATGAGTCAGAAACATGAGAAGAACGTGACGCTCGAGCTCGAGCTTGGAGCCGAACAAGCGTTTGCATCCTACGCAACATATCAGCCGTTTGTTTTCTTACTATGTGTCCCTTTACTAACGCTTGAAGCTTCACTAATGCCTTCAATGCTCTCAACGCCCTCCTCGCCTGAATTTACAAAACACTTTTTACAAACCTAATATTTCTATCAGTCATTAGATCTATAAGGTTCAAATTCATGTCCAAAAGCTACGAACAGCTAACAATACCATTCCCTAAAATCAAATTCGGTATGACATTTTATAAGACATTTTAGTAATTTACGATTTTTGCAGAAACTAAAAAGAAAAATTATAGCCGTTAAAGCTAAATCTGGTTGGTAAGATTTGGTTTGAGATATATTTTGGGACCAAATCGATAATTTTTTTCTCTATTGTAAGTTCTAGAAACTATTGGATAATAGTGTCTGTAGTGGCGGATCTAAAGATTTTATTTATTGGGGGCAAAAAATATATATCACAATAATATTTCATAAAACCTTAAAAAAATGTTTAAACAAAAACAAAATTTCAGTGAATTTTCACAAAAGTTCTCTATGCTCATTCCATATTTGAAACTTTTGATCACTTTTTCATTTGTAAAAGATTCAAATAACTCATTATTAATAAAACACATAAAACAATCACTTAGTAGGTGGTCTTCAATTCGATTGTATATCTACAAAACAAACAAAATTTATGTTGTTAATTATGTAACTAAAACATCTCCAATAAAAAGCAACAATTTATGTAAAAATTTATCTACATAATGAACGTACATAAAGACAATTTTCTTCTTTTAACAAAATAGTGTAGAAGGTAAAATACATAAACTATTTTTTATATCATAAAAGAATATTACAATATAGTAATTGGCTCAGTTTATGTATAGTGAACTTATTTATAAAGAAGAAACATTTTATATTAAAATTGGCTTTAAATTTAGAAAGTGGGGGCAATTTCTATTTTTTTAGTGGTGACATCATTTAAATTAAAAAAAATTAACTTAGTAAAATGAGATTATAAATTTTTTAGTGGTGGCAAGTGCCCTCACTCTCTTTCACCTACATCCGCCCATGAGTGTCGGTATAGAATCGTATCGGTTTCAAACAAGTTTCTTGGTTTTATTATTCATTCATTTGGGGACCAATACAGAATTACAAACTATGCTCATTATTTCTAATTTCCCGTAATTATTTCAATTTGGTATTAAGTAGAAAAATCAACATCAGACAGCTATACCACACTTGGCTCAAATGTTTTATAACAAATTAAATAATTAAAATTAATAATATGAATTTAATAAAAATTTGAATATAGTGAAAGTAACTAACCAGGTAACCACGAAAAGCGGATTGAATTTTTATCGCCGCTATATACTCTTGAGCCCACCGGCGATTACTCCGAGTTACCGACGAATTTCTACCGCTATTAGTGAGTCTCACGACTTCGGCCGCCGCATGAGCAGCAGCTAGTGCTGCTTTAGCCGCTGCAGCTGTAGCAGCCGCGACGGCTATCGCATGTTTATCAGCGTCTAAGCTAACTTCACTGGCACGTCTTTTGTTAGTATGAGAAGACGAATCCGTCACTGGATTTGAGGATTTACTGCTAAAGATCCATCTTCTTCTGTTCTTCGTCGGTGTTGATATTTCCTGCTTCTTTCTCCCGAAAATTCGTCCGAAGAAACCCATTCTTACTTTATAACCGGAATTCAGACTCTCCGGTTAACGATTTTTTTTTTTTTGTAAGAAGTATAGAAACTGAAGCAGCTAAAGCGAGCGTGTGTGTAATATAGAGAGTTAAGTTAAACACGAGCTTTTTAGGTCAATGCGCGTTAGTTACACGTGTCATACATTGGGCCAACGGATTTATGGCTCCGGTTTACTCCAAACCGATCTCTCTAATTTTGTTTCAAACCGACGATTCTTTTTAAATCAATTTATTTGGTTTTTTTTTTGTCAAATTGTTTGAAAATAAAATCTTAATTGAGCTTTGCCTGACACACCTATTATAATAGCTAGTCTATATAATGAAGCTAATTATAGAAAATATTCGGTGATAAATTGTGAAACCGATATTTCGATATTGAACAAACCGAATCACAGACCAAATTCAAAGTTTCAAACAAAACATACAAATAGTTTATTTCTAATTATTATTATTTTTATTTTATTCGTCTTGTCTTTTGCAGACCAAACTCCCCAAATCCTCAGAACTGACTGTTACTGAACTAGGTACTTATACCTGTACAGTTCGGAAAAACACAGTCCACATGAATATAAAGACAAAAAACAAACACTGTTGACTAAATTAATCCAACGACAACTCCATCAAATCATTCAAATATGTTTAAATGAAATAATTAATCTAAACAATATAAAGTAAAATAAAAGCTTAAGCGATGAGTTATAATGTTATCTTACCACAATCAAAAGAGGGGAGGTTACAAAGAGAGGTAAGTGTAGTGGCTGCTCGAAGAGCGTTACATATACAATCTTTGTTAGTTGATCGAAGAGCAGCGCAACAATCTGAAGTCGGGGCTGGACTGATCGCACCGGGTAGAACCAGCGGTGCACACACTTGCATACTGCTCAGGTTGTCTCTGCATTCTTGGGCTTGAACCTCAAGAGCTAACATGACTAGAGACATGACAATGACAATAGCTGCAACGGACTTGGGAGATACCATTTTCTAATTTGATACTATATATATTGTTTCTTCTTATGCTTTTTGATTCACTATTGGATTGGTATATCTATATATATAGTTTTGAGCTTCGATTCTATGATTTTGGGTCTAGTTACTTCATTAGATTTGTATGATAAACCAAAATGAAAGTTGGGTGAAAATAACAAACTGTGTGATTATAATTTTTTTTTTAAATTTAATATTTTTATATGAGAAAATAGACCATTTTGAATTTATTTCTTTTGTTAATCATTTTGAATTTAATTTTGCTATACAAAAATAATAAATACGTTTGTGAACATCTTCGTAAATAGTTAGACTCCAGAGGCCTAGACCCATAATCAAATTGGGCCGGGCCTATTTCGAATCCATTGCTGGATATTAATTTATTTCGTCAGCTGTTGTTATGAGTCTGACACAGAAACTCATGTGGCCACCAGAAATTTGCCATTTGTCACGCAGA
Source organism: Lepidium didymum (assembly GCA_963920545.1). Lineage (NCBI taxonomy): Eukaryota > Viridiplantae > Streptophyta > Magnoliopsida > Brassicales > Brassicaceae > Lepidium > Lepidium didymum. The sequence continues at coordinate 2,384,535 of OY986996.1, read as the reverse complement.
TTTTTCACAAAATAGGAAAATTAGATTTGCCGTTAGAAATAAGATTCGTTAAACTGATCTAATCCTCACGGCACAAATTGCTGGTAACACACAAAAAATGAGATTTGCAATTTGATTGTGTGTGTAATTTACTAAGTGGGCCAATATATTAATCAATTTTTCCATTATTCTGTTAACCTAAGAAATCTAAGACAATTTAAGTAAGAGAGCCAAATGAATTAGACAAAACTGGACTTAACTATACTTCTCAGAAAAGACAAATTGTTAATTTTTTTTCCAACAATTGGATCGACAAGATCCGATCTATATCTTAAAACTCACATCTATAATCCTTTTTAAACTACCATAATGCAGCGGATACGAATCGAACTTGATGCCAAGTCATTAGGTAGATCATCATAACCACCATATTGAGAGCAACTCGACGACAAATTATTAGTTAAACGTCAAATTTACAATATTTTTCATCTATACGCAAAATTCTACCATGCTACATTGTTTAATAGTTTGTGATAGTAAAAAAAAAAATTATATTAATTAACACTTGCTAAAATGTGGTAAATTATTAAACTATTAGGCCTAATAACTATATTAATCAGTTAGAATATATTTGATTTTTGCCATTGACGTACATAGACACAGATGGATTATCTGTAATTTGAATAGAGACAACTAAATTGATACAGAACATAGAGTAAAAAAATACACAAGCAGAAATTATATAATCCAATCAAAAATGTGAATATCATATAAAATATATACAATATTATATGTATGTGTGATTACTGATGATGAGACATAACAACAATACCATTAGCTGTCACTTCTTTTTTTCTAATTTATTTATTTAAAAAAAATTTAGAACTACAAAAAAATAAAAATTTATTTACTTCCCTTTGTTCAGACGTCTCTTTATTCGTTCTTCTTCCTCATTGTGTTCAGAAATCATATTCATTATCTCTTTCTCTCTACATATAACATGTAAGATCTGTCTTCTTTCGATTAGTGATAGGAGAAGTCAGAAGCAAAGAATATTTGTAGAAATGATGAAAATGAAAACAGGAACGTCGCCGTCTGTTAGCGGCGGAGGAAGTAGTGGTAATGAATGGGAATCACGACCTGGAGGAATGGTTGTTCAACGGAGAACAGATCAGAACTCTGAAATGCCACGTGTTATTCGGATTCGGGTCAAATACGGGTCGGTTTATCACGAGATCACCATCAATTCCCAATCTACCTTTGGTAATCCCAAAAAAGATTCAATTTTTAAAGTTTAAAGGTTTCTAATTTTTAGGGATTTTGATTTGATTGGTATGTATATAAACAGGAGAGTTGAAGAAGATATTGTCTAGTCAGATTGGACTTCATCATGAAGATATGAAGATTTTGTATAAAGATAAAGAGAGAGATTCAAAGATGTTTTTAGATCTTTGTGGAGTAAAAGAAAGGTCAAAACTTGTTGTTAAAGAAGATCCAATCTCTCAGGAAAAACGTCTCCTCGAAAAAAGGAAAAACGCCGCCATTGAAAAAGCTTCTAAATCAATTTCTGATATTAGTTTCGAAGTTGATAGACTCGCCGGACAGGTAAGAAAACTGTCTTTTTTTCCGACAACAACTCTGATTTTGGTTCTGATTTGTTTTCCGACATTAGGTGTCGGCGTTTGAAACAGTGATTCGTAAAGGAGGTAAAGTTGAAGAGAGGAGTCTTGTGAATCTGATTGAGATGTTGATGAATCAGTTGTTGAGACTTGACGCCATTACTGCTGATGGAGATGTTAAATTGAAGAGGAAGATGCAGGTAATAATCACATTCAATTCAATTTTGTCTTTTTGTTTTCGAATCTGTAATTTTGATTTGAAGTTTTGGATTTTGTGAAGGTGAAAAGAGTTCAGAATTATGTTGAGACACTTGATGTTTTGAAGGTCAAAAATTCAACCAACAAAGTCGAAACCAGTAATAATAAATCAGTGCGTCGCAAACCGCAAACGCAAACGCAATATGTGCAACGTGATTTGTTATCGTTTGTGGATGAAGAAGAAGAGGAAAAGTCAAGGAATTCTAATGCTTCTTCATCAGGTACACCGACGATCGTAAATTCTAAATGGGAGATGTTTGATTCCACATCGGCGGCTAAACCGGTTCCTCCACGATTTAAATGGGAATTCTTCGATTAAGCTAAACCGGTCAAAACATATATTCACACGATAAATATGTATTTTGTTTTTCGATTTCATGTGTTTTTTTTTTAAATATCAATTGGGTTGTATGTATGATTTGTGATTTGATCTTGGCTATTTTTTGAGGCTTTGTTTTTGTTGGTCCTTCCCTTGAAGTCAATTTACAAATAATAGGGAAGTTTCAACAATTAATATCATTGTAATACTTAAAGATTTGGATTTTTCTTGAATATTACAATAAAAAAATTATCAAAAAGATATAAGATTTTTTTTTGAACATCATTGAATTGTATATCAATTTATATCATCTTCTTGGCAAATACAAATTGATAAACAAATTGAAAAAATATGTGATACTTTCCCTTTATAAAATAAAATGAAAATCGATCTCTGCATCTTAATTGATATTAAGTTATTAACTAAACCGGTGTTTATTGACTTGGTTATATGAAACCTACACCAACTCCATACCGAATAAACCAAAATCATAAATAATTTATCAAACAAAAATATTAAAATATAATGAATTGTCATTGTATAGTTACAAAATCTTTAATTTAAGTTTCTTTAAATGTGTTTTGATAAAAAAAACATTATGATATCAGTACCATATTTTGGACTAAAATTTTAAGTAAAAACTTGGATATTGAAATTCTCTATATAAATTTAATATAGTGAATTTAACCAAAAAGAAGCACAATAGGCTAGATTTCTTCACTACTATAACAATGTTGAATATCATTTGATTGATTTATTTATTAGATGAAATACATAAAATTTTGTGGTAAAAGAGATAAATATATAGAGGAAAAAAAAGACAAGAAAACAAAAGAGGCATGTTGGTAACACATGACAATCATAACATTGAATATGTTTCTTGAGGAATTGGTAACTTCTGGTGACTAAAATTATATTCATTGTTTCCTGTCAAGCCTACAAAGTTGAACGAGAGAGAGAATCTTTGGGGGGAGAACTAATCCTCCAATCATCAATCGACATGAGAAAAGCCTAAGTACACAAAAGTTCATTAAGGTAATGATTCAGTTGATTTTTTTTAAACACAAATTATAAAGGGATTTGAAATGATTAAGGCTTTATGGTATAACTCATAATGAAAAGAAATAAAAGATTGATTATAGGATACCTCAAATAATTTATTGTGACATGATTGCTATCCAATAAGATAAACTTTCTTGCCTTCATTCACAGAGATTTGGTATTGCTCTAAATGTTTGCTTGACACCTATTTTTGGGTTAGATATAAGAATATTACTTTTAGATTTTGATTTCCAAAATTGGTGGCTCTTTGATTAAAAAAAAAGTTGGAGTGGAAATTAAGGATTCGCTTTCTTTTCCTTTAGGATTTTGCAATCAAAGGTAAAATAAAATACTGCAAACACAAAACGATTATATATTTTCACAAAAAAGGATGATATATTTAAATAAATTAGTCATCTTTACATCAAACTAATTATAAACATTCATTTAGAGGATATTTTTTCTTCCTATATTTTTGGCTTTTAACCAATTTACTTAAATTTTTTTTCATAAAAACCAATTTACTTAATTACTATTACAATTGCCAGTTTTTTTGGGAGTTAAACTGTGATGGGCCTATGTAGGTATGGACAATCAGGTATTTGTTTGGACCTAAACTTGACTTGAATCCGTTTTTTCGGATCGGGTTCGGATTCGAATCCGGATTTCAGATCTCCTGCCCAGCGCTAGGCCTATGTGATGTAAGCGGGCGAGGTGCGACTTCGGATTAATAATATCTTATTATCTCATTATTATTCATGCCACATGGTTATATATCTTATTATCTCTGGAGTAGTAGTAACATAATAATAATAGGATAGCCACAGAATCCTTCCTTATTAAAGTAGAAGTCCACTTTGCAGTAAAAAATTTAAAAAGTTTTTTTTTCTCGATTTTAATTTGTTTACTGTAGTTATTTTCTTCAATTTTTACCTCTGCAATTTAAGTTTCGATTTTACGTTATTTTTTTTTAAAATTAAGCAACTGCTCCCCCACCAATCAGCCCATCATTATCTCAACTTCCTCTTTTTCCTACCCCTTAATTTAAATTGATTTTACAAATGTTACTTCGCTCATCACCCCACGTTTCAGCCACGATCCATTACTTTCTCAACTCCCAAACAGTTTTCTTTAAAGGAAATTATTGGAAGCGATTCTCCTTTTTACACAACTGGAAATTCTCTTCGTTGTGTTTGTCGTCTCTTCGGACTGTGCCGATTAATCTCTCTCAGGTAAATTACTCCGGACTGTTTGATTCATTTTCTTATTATACAATAGAAAAGCATTTACTCAAGGTTTGCTTCTCGTGCTTCTTTACTTGCTTACTTCTTTATAAAGATACGAAATTGAATTTTATTGATTGTTTCATGCGTTCCTCAAATTGCTATTTTGTTTCTATTTTGAAGCATCAACCTCTGAAAGAAGTAGGAAGAGAAGGTATTACAAGCAATACTATAAGCCAAATTGAAACAAAATATAAAAGTTTGAGGGAAATATAAGAAAGCGCCTACACATGTTTCATGAAACAATTAGAATTAAGTTTCTATATTTTGCCTGAGCTTTGTTGTTCTATACTTTCGATTAGCTTGATAAAGTTTATGTTTTTTTTTGCTCTGAAACCTAGGAACCAATCAAAATTCACCACCAGCCAGGTATATTTTACAATCAGAAAATTGGGTTTGTGTTGTTCTTTGGTGACATTCTTCTTAATATGTACTAAGTTATTAGAAATTCGTATACAGAAGAAGAAGAAGAGCATCATGAGAATGGTGCGTCTAAGATGTCTAAGAAAGTAAAAGCAAAAGCTAAGAAGATCAAGAATAGTCTAATGAAACATGGTCAAAGCCATGAGCATGATCACGATGTGGTCGATGAAAACAACGAAGATGACGAGCTTGAACCAAAGCGATTGGTGCACCAGGTTAGTTTTTTTGTATTTTACTTCTATTTATGATCTTACGGTTCTGTTTTTTGTTGTGAAATTAATTTACAATTTCTTTGTTTTATATATGTATGTATAGTGAGAAGTGGTGTAACGAATCAACTTGAGTCTCTAAATCATCCGAGAGAAGCTAATGTTCCGGCACCGGAAGAGATTATTTCACCAGGTTCCCGAGATTGGTTGGTTTTCCAAATTCTTTTCAAATGTTCAATTCGTTTTGAACAAGCCAAAGAAATGTTATTACAAGTTATTGTGTTGTTGGATTTGTCGGGGATTTTGGTGAATTTGGTTCTGGGTTGGTTTCCAGATGACAATTTTGGGCTTCAAAACTATGTAAATCGATAACCTCTTAGATTGGAGATTCGCGAATTGGAAGACAAAAATCAATTGTTTATGCTTTTGCTTGATGATTTTCACACCAAATTTCGGATTGATCATGCGTTCGTCGTTTCCACCTTTTGTAGGAAACTTAGTATCAGATGCTAGAGCAATCAAAAGTGTGCTTTTTCTTTCGTGTGTGTTTAAAGTTGACGAATTTCGTTTAAAATAGTGGGATATGAGCTTGATCCAGATGCTCCTCGGTGGGGTCTCCATGATCTGGAAGTTTGTACACTCACAAATGTTGGTTCTTTCAATAGTGTTACGCGGTATGAGGCAGGTTATGTTCCTCAAGGCTATGTTAGAGAAGGTTACAATCAGCCTTTGACTGGAGTCATGGAGTCTAAATACAATCAGGCAAATAGATAGTTCGTGGTATGAACTATACCATTCACAATCCTCACTAGAGTCACTAGAGTTAACTTCATAAGTGAGGATTCTGCCAAATCTGCTATTTCAGCTATGGCTGAACAGGTTAGAAAACTAAAGAATAGTCGTTCTATCTATTTGTCCATCATGTCTATTTTTCTGTTGTATTGTTAAGTTTACTCTTTTGTTGGATTTTGTCTTAGTGATTAGGAGCTGAATGGGTTTAGCATCCATGTGAACGTTGCAAAAGATTGGCCAAGTTTTCCATTGTCGTTTGATGAGAATACAGAAGAAGTGAAGAAATGCAAGAATCTGATGAGCCAATTTTTACCTTGCTGTTATTTTTGCAACTTTCTTAGATTTTTTTTCTTTATATATTTTTTCTTAATAAAAATGTAAATAATGAACAATGTATTAACTTATAATCAGATCAATATGTCAAATTTTAACATATCTTTGGAATAATAAGTTATTAAAATACTTCTACTTATAAAAAAACACACCAAGCAAATAGTAAAAGTGCTAAAAGGCCAATACATACATATAATGAAATACAAATCTGCAATTATGTTATGTATTGTATATGTGGTTGATTAATAAGCAAACTTTTAGATAACTAATTTCATACCACCTAAAAATAATAATTATCATTGTTTAATTTCAAAGACAAATCATAACGCGTGACTTCAAGCACGGAACCATCCTATTTACCAAATTATACTTAGCTTATAATGAGCATATATTGTTAAATGAATTATTGATTTACATTTTCACTACACTTATCGTTGAATTACTTCTACCATCATTATTATTATAGGTTTTTCATTTCAATTCATGAAAATGTAAATAATCAGCTCATTGGTCACATTTAACATATGTTAGTAAAAATAAGTTACGAAAATACTTACAAAGAAAATAGTAAAAATTGTTTACTCTCCAAAATACATACAAATATAATAATACACGATTATCTCGGTTATAGATGCTAATCCACAAATAAATTATTATATAACCATTTCATACAATTCAAAATAGTAATCACTATTGTTTAAATTTAAAGACAAAATATGACTCGCGCTTCAAGCGCGGGTACCATCCTAGTTAGGTTAAGAAAGTTAGATTTCCAGATCTATGCCATCGTCGATCACTAAGGAAGATCTTATATGCCATCGCCGAAGCGTCAGAAGGTGGAGAAGACAACTTGATTTGTAGACTACAACAGCGATAACTGTGATTCCGATGAATACGATGAGGCATTGGACATCTTCAACGAAGAGATTGAGAAGAGCCAGTTTGGGATTTTCTAGACTTTTATCTATTTTATTATCAGATTATTTTGATTGAGGAAAATTTGATTTCATCGAGAGAGAGATTTGGAGGGATTTGAAATGGATTTCTCGAAACTTAAATTCACTTTCGGCTGGAAACAATTGGACCTTGACGATACTACAGTGCTTGAAGATGATCAAATCAACAGAGATTTAATGGTCCTCTTGGCCAAGGAGACTCTCTCCAAATACAATGCAGATCAAGTAAGCAAATATATACTTTTTATTTATCTTGTCAATCCATCTATCTATATATAATGTTTTGAATTTTTGATGATAGGAAAAATGTTTGGAGGTGCACAAGATTTTAAGGGCAAACTTTTTTCCATCGGCTGCAATCACTTATTATATCTCATTCTTAGTCAATGATATGTCGACTGATGCTAATCAGACAGAGCCTTTGTCTTACCAAGCAGTGGTTCAGCACAATGTTACCGGAGATATTTATGTAGACTCTTGCAATCCTAAACCACCTTCTTCTTCTTAGACAAAGAAAAGTTTGACAAGTTTCAAAGTTGCTACAGTTGTTTTGTTTGCTAACTTGTTAATATATATATATATATATAAACCAATGAAACCGTTTGATTACAATGTGTTAGAAACTAATAGCTACTCCTACGCCCAAAGAAAAGTAAAAAGCGTGAAGAGTTTGAACTACGAAAATGCGGAACTGCAGATTTGACGAATTAGCAGAATTTGAACCACTTAGAAAGTAGGCCACAACCCTGCTTGGTAGAGCGGATGACAAGAAGAAAATCATTGACTCTGTCGATGCGAGCGAAGATTACTGTCGGAGAGGTCGAGAGTCCTCCATGAAGGCGAGCGTTTCTGGCCATCCAGATATGGTAGAGCGCTGCTTCGGCTGCGAGTTTCTTTAGAAGGTTTGGGATGCCCTGGGATTTGCTTAGAAGCCATGAGATAAAGGAGTTCCAATCATGAAACAGCACCTGCGGAAAACCAAACTTGGCAAGAATCCTGTACCAAATCTCAGCCGAGAAGGGACAGTGAAGGAAGAGATGAGCCCTGTCTTCATGACCATTATCACATAGCAAACAAGAGAGAGGAATGTCGAGACCCCAGGCCTGTTGACGAGACCTCAACGGCAGCTTGTCAAGGTTCGCGACCCATGATAAGAAAGCGTGTTTCGGAGGTGCCCTTGTAAACCAGATGGCCTTGTACCAACGCTTCTTTTCTCCTCTATGTCTGAACAATTCCCAAGTAGCTTTTGTGCTGAAAAACTGTTTCCTATTCTCCTTCGGACCCCAGAAAACCAAGTCAGGGCTTGCGTCGTCAGTTGGGACAGCCACCTCCATAATAGCATTACGAACTGAAGAGATGGTGTCTGATCTTCTATTTCTACTCGGGACTAGCCACCTTGAGTCCCGAGAACCCTGCCTAACTGAAGAGTCCTGAGGGATACCAAACAGACGAGGACCCTCCTGATTAGCAAAATCAAGAAGATGGCCTAAAGTGCACCAATCATCGTGCCAGAATCTGGCAGTTTTCCCATCTCCAATTTTATGGCTGACCAGACCTTTAACAAGTGGTCTCATTTGAAGAAGGGCTTTCCCGCACCAAGAAGATGATTGGCGAGGAGTAGCAGTTCAATATGAATCTTGTTTACAGTTTCTTTCTATTATCATAATAGTTTGTCTTTTTGTCGGATTTATGTGTTCTATATATATAAGTAATCTGTCATAGTATTTGTTTTTTTACTTCACTTGGGACTGAGTTTGTGTCTTGGGTTTACAACGAGAAATTGAATGATAATAATAAACTAGCAAACCTCAAATCTTGTTAATGAATAATTGCAAAGTTCAAACTATCGGAAACTTATGAAAATATATTAAATAGCTATGCATGAAATTGAGTTTCTAAGATTTTTTGAGATTTTATATCAATAATATGTTGAGAAAAAAACTCCAATCTTAATTTATTGATTGTATATACCCTTTCTTCTCAACCTTTTTCAAATACCTTTCATTTTTTTGATATTTCGATTTTATCCCTGCTTCAATTCTTCTTTTTTCGTGAAAAGAAAAATATATTATTTTAAAATAATAATTTATAGATAGCATGTTTTTATCTTTTTCATATATGTTGAAAAAATCATATATTCTTTTATATTGTCACACCTTTAAACATTAAACTAAAATAATAATAATAATAATAATGATAAATTTTTTAATTAATAATAGTTTTAAATTATCTATAATAAAAAATTGGAACAAATATTAAATTATATTTCACATTATAAAACTATAAATATAATAACTATTTCATGATAATATGACATAAAAGTTATATTATATTATAAATTCTTAAATTGAATTTTGGAAGATATCGAAACCTAGTTATATAGTATTATTTAATACTCAAAAAGACATAAAATTATGGAAGCTGAATCGGTGTCGCTTGATCTTCTTTCTTCTTCCATAGGCACATCACCATTTCATGGGTTAGATGTTGACAATGAAAGCAATGCTTCTACAGTTTTTCTGGTATTTGAATCTGATTGCAACTTTTTCTTCAGAAGGAAGACTGAAGATTCGAGCATTTTTCGTTGGATTGGCAGTGTTAAAGACAATCTTGGCTCTCACGTAATCCGTCTTTTGCGAGGTTTTCGGATTATATGCTATTTCTTCAACTTCCCCAACTGTAGCAGCCAAGCGCTCAATTGATTCCTTCGTGTAGTAATTTACAGGGATATTACATCTTTGATAGGAAATCAACCGGTGGATTAGAGCATCATCTCTTCATAACTATATTCCAATTATCATAAGACCAAGGCCTTTCAGCAAACACAGTCTGCAAGTCTTATTCTCGGTGGAATATAAACTTAGTATTAAGGATTACGTAGCTTCCCTATCAAGCTACTCACATTCTCATTGTTCGGAAACGGGGGTGATAATATCTTCATCATCAAGGGAAAGAGCGTTGATAACGAATTGCAGGTTGGATGCCATCGTGCTTTGAGCAGAGCGCCGCCGGAGGAAAACTGTACAACGGAGGAAGAAGAAGCGTCAAATCAAAAATTCGACTAACAAGGAATAAAATTAGGTAGGGAATCACATGTTCTTGGGAAAAAGAGTAGATAAAAGGAAAGGATGTCGAAAGGGAGAATGATTGAGAATCACCGTAGTATTTAATGAGACTGGATTAAGCGCTCTTCTCCGATAAAGTGGAAAAATTTGAAAGGATGAGAAACCCTCTAGCTCAACTGGAGAGGCCCAAATTAATGCTGAAAGTTCAGATTCCTCAATAGTATGTTGTCCTTGAAACTTACCCATTCCACCATGGAGCACTAAACCCGTTGAATCACGCAAAATCCAACCCATTCCGGGTAAATTTTCAGCAATATGATGTGAAGTGTCGTAATTGTACTTTGAAATACCTGGAGAAGGGTGTGTCCATTTAATCGTTGGACGAGAAGGACATGAATGTGGAAGACTTGCTGGAGGGGCAACATCAGAGAAGCAATGGAGCCGTTCTCGTGTATCCTCAACAGCTTTGCGGACGATATCATCTGGCGAGTAGCTTTGTTTATTGTTGTTTATTGAAAAACAGAGAATTAAGTTTGTTATATTGTATTATTTAATACTCAAATATGACAAAATTTTATGTAAATTTGTTTTTAAAAAAAACATAAAATTATGGAAATTGAATGGGTGTTACCAACGCTGGATTCATGCCACGTGGTTATCTTAGAATCAGATGACGCTTGGTAAATCGTTCTGCAAAGTGCAAAATTGCAAATCATGACGAGACTTTTATTGGGCCTCTAGTAAGCCCAATAGTGTTTAGTAAAAGGAAGCCCATTATTATTTGCGTCTGAATTTGGACGGCTCACGAGGACACGCCAGTTTATAATAAAACAATAATGGCGTTACTATCTCTGGTGTATTAATAGGATTAACTACAGAAGGTTAATAAAAGAACACCGATTTCTCAAATAGGCGAATCCAGAAGAAAGTTAGGGTTCCAGATCGATGCCATCCCCGATCACTAAGGAAAGATCTGATCTTTCTGATCCTCCTTCCCCGAAGCGTCAGAAGGTGGAGGTGTTAGAAATATCAAGGTGTTTGTGATTGTGTAAAAGAGAACAAGAGGATTACGAGTACAGAAACAAAACTTTTATTGATATGATAAAAATGTATTACACAAATTTACACACACACTGATTACAAATGAGTCTTGTCTCTAATTTATAGGTTCATGACCGAACCATTGTGACTGTAGAAATGAAACAATACAACTTAAACTTAAAAAACACAACATATAATCCCAAAGTTACAACCCTTGATCGGTAAGTAAAAGACGTGTCTCTTAAAACAACTAAATTATACGAATTCAACCAAATATTATATTTAACTTATACATATATAAACTATATATTATACGATTCCTAAGATACTCGAGATTTGATTATAGTTCAACACTTCCCCTTAATCAAATCTCGTGTTTGACGTTGACTCGAAGTTTCTTTCCAAGATCTTCATACTTCGAAATGCCTAATGCATTGCCTTGTGTTTGATCTTCACTAGAGTCTTTTTCCTCTTCAAGACAAAACAACGTGTGATCTTCACAAGAGTCTTCTTCTTCTTCGAGAGTTACACAAGCTTGCTCCGTTTTCTTTGAGCGACATTCTTTCGAGTAGTGGCCTAACTCACCACAATTGTAACATTAAATCTTACTAGGATCTTTATCCTTTGCTTTCTTCCAACAATAGGCCTCTGTGTGATTGCTTCTCTTGCAATAATCACACCATTTCTTGCCTTTAGAGTGAGCATAAAATGCTCCTTCATTAGTACGATCTTCTCTGACAGACAACCTTGCTTCATGTGCTCGTAAGTTACCAATCAATTCAGTCCTTGTTAGAGTAGTCAAATCGCGAGTTTGCTCCATCACACTAACAATGCTATCGAACTTGGCTGGGAGGGAGATGAGTATCTTTTGTATCAATTGATAATCAGTCCTTTTTTCACCATGATACGTTAATTGATTCTCCAAATCAACCAACTTATCCGTGAATGACTTGATCTCTTCATTCTCATTCATTTTCAACATTTCGTATTCTCTTCGCAATGTTTGAAGTTTCACCAACTTGACTTGAGGAGAGCCTTCATACTCAGCCTTCAGTGCGTCCCATGCCTCTTTTGACGTTGTTGCCATTGCAATTCGTGAGAAAATGTGATCGGTTACAGCAGTTTGCAAAATCTGCAAAGCGTTCATGTCGTTTACGAGTGCTTCTTCTCTAAGCGTCTTTGATCTTGCAGTTTCCGGTGTTTCTTGTACCGGTTCGAGTGGCACACCTTTTTCAATCACGGACCATAGCTTTCGAGTCCGAAAAATTGTTGCCATCTTAATGCTCCAAAAGTCATACTTCTCCCCATCAAATATGGGAATGACTTGATACGAAGTTCTTTGCATTTCTTCGAGTCGCCCTTGCGTTTAGTGAATGCCAAACTTCTTCTCTCAATCGATTTGTGTAAACTAGTGCTTGTGGTTGTCCTCTCAATCGTATAGCTCTGATACCATGTTAGAAATATCAAGGTGTTTGTGATTGTGTAAAAGAGAACAAGAGGATTACGAGTACAGAAACAAAACTTTTATTGATATGATAAAAATGTATTACACAAATTTACACACACTGATTACAAATGAGTCTTGTCTCTAATTTATAGGTTCATGACCGAACCATTGTGACTGTAGAAATGAAACAATACAACTTAAACTTAAAAGACACAACATATAATCCCAAAGTTACAACCCTTGATCGGTAAGTAAAAGACGTGTCTCTTAAGACAATTAAATTATACGAATTCAACCAAATATTATATTTTTAACTTATACATATATAAACTATATATTATACGATTCCTAAGATACTCGAGATTTGATTATAGTTCAACAGGAGGAGACAACTTGCTATGAAGACTACGACACCGATAGCTCGATTGATTCCGATATTCACGATGAGGTATTGGCACAATTCAACGAAGAGACTGGAAAGAGCCAGGTTTGGGGATTTCCTCGACTTTTATTTGTTTAATTAGCAGATTATTTTGATTGAAGAAAAAAAAAATTGATTTCATCGAGAGAGAATTGCAGGGTTTTGAAATGGATTTATCGAAATTTAGATACACTTTCGGCTGGAAACAACTAAAGCTTGACGAGCCTCAAACCAACAGAGATTTTATGGTCAAGTTAGCCAAGGAGGCTCTCTCCAAATACAATGCCGATCAAGTTATGAATTGCTCTTTATACTTTATATATTGTTTTTGTTGATAGATGTATCTATAATACTTTGATTTTGTTTTTATGATAGGAAAAATGTTTGGAGGTGGGCGAGGTTTTAAGGGCAAACTTTTATCTATCGGCTGGACGCACTTACTATATCTCATTCCTAGTCAATGATCTCTCTGATGCTAATCAGACAGAGCCTTTGTCTTACCGAGCAGAGGTTCAGCACGATGTCACCGGAGCTATTTATGTACACTCTTGCTATCCTAAACCATCTTCTTCTTCTTCTTCTTAGAGAAAGAAAAGTTTGTGAAGTTCCAAGTTGCTACAGTTTCTTTCTATTATCATAATGGTTTGTTAATGTTCTTAAATTTGAGTGTCCAATTTTTGTTATTTCATATCAAAAATATGCTGAGCAAAAAAACTTCAATCTTAATATATTGACTTTACATACGCTGAGTACTAAAAATAACTGGGCATCTTATTAATTTTTAAGAATCTAGGTTTTTATTTGTACTTGAATAATGATGAATTTTAATGTCTTTTGAAAAATATAAATTTATAAACATCTTTTTTGATCATATATATGTTGAAAAAGTTCATATGTATTTTTTGTCGCAATTTTAAACATTAAATTATACACTTTTATAAATACACACTTTATACACATCATATTTTTTTATCTTTTCCATATATATGTTGGAGAAAATTAATCTATTTCTTATATTTATCGCAATTTTAAACATTATACTAATATAATATTTTAATAACTATTTAATAATTAATAAACTTTTAAATTTTTAATAATTATGGAAAATGAATCGGTGTTGCCAACGCTGAAAGTATTTATGCCACAGTACGTTATCTTATTATCTCTCGAGTAATCGTAATTTAACTACATAATAATTAGTTTAGAAAGTTAGGGTTCGAAATCGATGCCATCACCGATCACTAAGGAAAAATCTGATCTTCTTTCCCCGAAGCGTCAGAAAGTGGAGGAAACAACTTGCTATGAAGACTACGACAGCGATGTATGTGATTCCGATGAATACAATGAGGCATTAGACAGCTTCAAAGAAGAGTATGAGAAGAGTCAGGTTTGGGGATTTTCTCGGCTTTTATATATTCAATTATCAGATTATTTTGATTGAAGATAATTTGATTTCATGGAGAGAGAATTGCAGGGTTTTGAAATGGATTTCTCGAAACTTAGATTTACTTTCGGCTGGAAACAAGTAAAGCTTGACGATAGCACAATGGTCGGCGAGCCTCAAACCAACAGAGATTTAATGGTCAAGTTAGCCACGGAGGCTCTCTCCAAATACAACGTCGCAGATCAAGTAAACAAAAATATACTTTTTTTTATTGACCAGAAACATACATCTCAGACTCTCCTGTCGGGAGGAGTTCGTGTCCGTTTTAGAAAAGTAAATTTCGTGTGAAGTCTAACGAAGAAACTTCATTACGAAGTCTCTAGTGTGCATTTGAAGTCTCTATGTGAGTGGTTCAAGGTTCTATTACAATAACCTAAAATTCTTATAATTTAGAAAGTATTTAAATCATTTATATGTTATAATTATGGAAAAATAACAAAAATGACTCAAAATTTTATTTTAAATGCAAAAATATATCCCAATTCAATTTATCTCCAAAAGTAACTCATGAAAGTAGTGAATTTATAGTTTTGTTCTTGACCAAACAAAAAATTTGGAATCGTAATTACATTTATACCACTCGTCATATATTGCAGACTTCACATGAAATTTTTATCTGAAGTCTACTGCTTATACAAGAAGACTTCACATGAACTATACTCCTTAATTATATATATAATTTAATATCAAAAGAGTAATTATTATTATATACTTACATTTTTATTACAAAATCTAATAATAAACGATTATGAAGTATTAAAAGTAAAATTTCCTTAAAACAAGGTAAAATAAAATCAACAAATATCAAACTACAAATTCATAAACCAACTATGTAATCATGTGACATTTGTAAATTTTGTATTTGAAATGTTGATGAAAATAGGTGATAGAATTGGATGATTTGGTAGATGCTTCAAATATAACTTAAAATTATATAGTAGAATTTTCGCGTGAAGTCTCAAAAATATAATAATTGGATAACAGAAGGTTAAGAAAGTTAGGGTTCCAGATCGATGCCATCGCGAATCACTAAGGAAAGATCAAATGTTCCTTCCCCGAAGCGTCAGAAGGTGGAGGAGACATCTTGCGATGAAGACTACGAAGACTTTAAAGACTACGACAGCGATGTCTGTGATTCCGATGAATACAATGAGGCATTCGACAGCTTCAAAGAAGAGTATGAGAAGAGTCAGGTTTGGGGATTTTCTCGACTTTTATCTATTCAATTATCAGATTTATTTTGATTGAAGAAAAATTGATTTCATCGAGAGAGAATTGCAGGGTTTTGAAATGGATTTCTCGAAACTTAGATTCACTTTCGGCTGGCAAAAATTAGATCTTGACCGTAGGTCAATGGATGACCAGTCTCAAACCAACAGAGAGTTAATGGTCATATTGGCTAAGGAGGCTCTCTCCAAATACAATTCGGATCAAGTTATGAATTGCTCTTAAAACAAAAATATACCTTATTATTTATTTTGTCAATCAATGTATCTATATATAATACTTTGAATTTTTGATGATAGGAAAAATGTTTTGAGGTGCACGAGATTTTAAGGGCAAACTTTCATCCATCGGCTGGAATCACTTACTATAATCTCATTCCTAGTCAATGATCTGTCTGATGTTAATCACACAAAGCCTTTGTCTTACCGAGCAATGGTTCAACACCATGTCACCGGAGATGTACACTCTTGCAATCCTAAACCACCTTCTTCTCCTTAGAGAAAGAAAAGTTTGCGAAGTTCAATGTTGCTACAGTTTCTTTCTATTATTATAATGTTCAAAGTTGTTAGTTCTATATAAGTACAATTCTGTCATAGTATTTTGTTTTTTATTTCACTTTGGACTGAGTTTGTCGAATGATAATAGTTAACTAGCAAACATTAAATCTTGGTGATGAATAAGTGCAAGTTTCAAACTATCGGAAACTTAGTTTTAATTGCGGAATCTAAGAAGAAGAAGTCGTTGTTCGATACTTTGAAAAAAAACCATTTTTCTTGGATTGGAAGCAAATCTTATAATGGATATTTGAACAGAGAAGAGTATCATCTGATCGCATTCAAGAGAATGATCTTGAACGGTAAACCGTTAAAACCGACAGTAACCGGAGATATCCCGAGCCTGGAACTTGTCCTCCGTGATGTAAACTCTCCGGTTAATGTCTTGCCATTGTCGATGGCGTCGATCATAACGTTGCCTAATTAATTTTGAGGTCTCTGCTTGTTCATAATGTTAAAGGGTCTCTCTTTGCCTATTGAAAGAACAATAACAAAGAAAAATTATGATTTTTTTGGTAACTCTATCTAATGCTGGTAATAAATGATTACATTTAATATTGCGAGATGGTCTATTCATCACATTAATACCTATTCGGATCCTTTCATGTTAGAACCAGTTCAAGGCAAAACCGAGAATATGAGTGATTGTTTACATATCAAACTAACCACCGAATCAACAGTTCAAAAGATCAAACATACCTTTTTGAAGAGTCGAAATCTATATTAGTAATTATAATTAAGATAAACTTAATTTTGTTTGTTTAATTTACAGAAACTAAAAGGTACAATTAAAATAAAATCATTAAATAATTTTTTTTGGTTAATTACCTAATTTTATTGACCAGAAACATCATAAAAGACATGATATCCAAAGACTTATAAATATACTACATAATCCTTTTTTTTTGGTCAAAAAATATACTACATATATAATCTAACCATACTAATATATATTATATGTATTTTTTTTTCTTTTTTTGGTTGTACATCATTTTTTTTTTTTGCTTAGACTGGTGCTCCTAGTTAGATATTTATTATTTTATCTCTTCACCTCGCCTTAAGTACATATGGAAGAACCCTTCTCAATTCATGTCATCGTTGAACAAAGAGTTCAGGAAGTCATCAGCAAATTCCTATATACAAAATTCAACAAAAAATATATGCTTAGACTCGCTTTAAATAAAACCATATACAAATAATTATAGGATATATTTGTAACTTTAGTTAACAATTACCTGCTGGTTCAAAGACGAGCCATCGATAAAATTAGGGACATCTTGTTCCTAACAAAAACAAAAATTCAAGTTTCAGAACAGATTCACACAATCTTTTTGCTTATTTTAAGTATCATATAGTTAAATGGAAAGAAAACTTAGAATGATATAAACTAGAGGTACCTGATCATTCTGATTAGGGTTTATGTTTGGAACTGGAAAATTCATCTCTGGAGTGGTGAGAGCGTTCGATGTTTCTCCATTAAAATGACCCTTCACAACAAAGTCATATATAAGACAATAAGACATATTGTTGGAAAGAAATTCGCTTCATTTTACTTATATGATTATATCTAGTTATTGGTATATATAAGACGTTGGTTCAAATTTATATTCAGTCTCGTAATTGCTATGATCTTTTAAGAATATTTAAATACCTGGTTTGTGTTCACAAAGGTCCAGTCAGCATTGTCTCTGAAAAAATCTGGAACACCTTGTTCCTGATTCTGATTAGGGTTCATGTTTGAAACTGGAAGATACATCTCTGGAGTAGTGAGAGCGTTTGATGTATCTCCATTAGAATGACCCTACAACAAGGTCATATATATAAGACAATAAATTTACTTCATCTTTACTTATGATTATATCAACAAGGTTCAATTATTAGTTAGATCTCGTATAATTGCTATGATCTCTTGAGAATATGTAAATACCTGGTTTGCGTTTACAAGGGTCCAGAAAGCATTGTCATCAAGAGAAAGAATCTCATTTAGTTCAGTTGCAATATTTGCTTCAGGAAGCTCAAAGTTGGTGTTAGCTCCTTCTCCTTGTTGTTGCTCCTCACACAAATTAGCTTGCACCTATTTCACAACATGTACTTTATGTCTATAATAAACATATTCATATATGTGAATTATCAAATAAATGTGAGGTAATGATGAAATATAGGTACCTGTTTGTCGAAATGAAAGTTACTTATGTTACCAGAAACCTCATTAATCATGCCTAGCTCACCGTAGATGTTGAGATTCTCCAGTTGAGGAACTTCAAGATTTGGCTGTATAGTTGCATTGGTGAGTAGCTCAGGGTTGTATGGCTGTATAGTTGCATTGGTGAGTGGCTCAGGGTTATATGGCTGCAAAGTCGCATTGGTGTGTGGCTCAGGGTTATATGCCTGCATAGTTGCATTGGTGTGTGGCTCAGGGTTATATGGCTGCACAATCGCATTGGTGTGTGGCTCAGGGTTATATGGCTGCATAGTCGCATTGGTGTGTGGCTCAGGGTTATATGGCTGCATAGTCGCATTGGTGTGTGGCTCAGGATTATATGGCTGCATAGTCGCATTGGTGTCATGTGGCTCAGGGTTAAATAATGGTTGCATAGTTGCATTGGTGTGTGGCTCAGGGTTATATGGTTGCAGAGTCGCACTGGTGTGTGGCTCAGGGTTAAATGGCTGCATCCCATAGGAGAAGTGACTAGGTCCTGCTTGATATGGAGTGACTCTTTCATAGTTAGCCATCACGCTACAGTTTGGATCATTACCGTTAATTGCCGATGGTTCATGTTGTCCAACCCCGAGAACTTGATATGTTTGGTTGGTGTTATTCTCCATCACGGGTGGTTGAAACAAACTTGTGCTTCCTTCGTTCTGAGATGGCTGGCTGGAGAAATTGAGGTTACTATTAACGGTAATAATATAGTTAGGATTATTACCGTAACTAGCTGATGGTCCTTGTTGTCCACTTCCAAGAACTTGATTTGTTTGGTCGGTATTATTCTCCATCACGGATGGTTGAAACAAACTTGTGCTTCCTTCGTTGTGAGACGGTTGGTTTGAGAAATTGAGGTTGCTATTGGTCATAGGAAGCGTCACGTTTGATCCCATACGGTTTGGCTCATAGGTGGTTGACGGCCGGTTCATGTAGCTATAACTAGCCATCTGGTTAAAGCGGATAGGCTCACGAGTGGTGCTTAAGAGTCTAGACTGTCCAAAGCCGTATCCTGGTTTGGTATAGAATGTCCTATTGTTAAGACTCGAGTCATACCAAGAAGTAAAAGGTGTGTAGTAGTTTAAGTACGGTTCCCTGATGTGACCATGTGAAAAAATGGGCTCCATGCTTGTATATTGCACACCTTGAGCCGAGACTTTCCTTAAGAACATTCGATACTTCTGCAATAACATAACAAACGAGTTTGAGTTGATTAACCAGAAAAATCCAAAAGACTTTTTGATAAAGAGATATATATCAGGACCACGTCTGCGTGAGTGGTAATACTAGAATTTGGAAAGGTGGTAATATATCATTCTGGATATGATAATGCATGTCCTAGAAACAAAATCACATTCGTGTGCGGCATCAGGGTATTCACATGGTTCTTCCTACCCTAAGGATTAGTTAGATCCCATGGTCCATTGACCTATTGAACCAGCCCGAGAGAAAAATCTTTAGCTGGTCT
This sequence comes from Lepidium didymum, assembly GCA_963920545.1. NCBI lineage: Eukaryota > Viridiplantae > Streptophyta > Magnoliopsida > Brassicales > Brassicaceae > Lepidium > Lepidium didymum. The sequence continues at coordinate 2,364,453 of OY986996.1, read as the reverse complement.
GGAGCTTATAGTGTTCATAATGCTTATAGAGTTTTCGTTGAACCGAATTACCCAAATTATCCAGAAAAATAATAAAAAATAAATAAAGTAAAGAGATATCAAACCTGTAAGTGGCTGGCTATGTTCTCTCTTGTCAAGTATGGTATGTTCATGTACTCCAAGATCTTTTTTGGTACAGCCTCTTTAGAAGATTAGCAAAGCAACACAAAACATATCAGTTAGGGTTGTGTAAGAAAACAAATTGTGTGTTGAAGAATCAGAAAACTTACTATCAAGACCAATATGTCGTATAGCTCGTAAGAATAGGTCATGAAGATTATCAGTCCAAGTAATCTTCATCTTCTTCGGCTCTAACGGAGACTCATCATCATCATCAATATGATCAACGTTAAGTCTCTTACGATTCTTTCTCGAACCATCAGTTTTAACACAACTTCCAATCTTTTTCTTCGTCTTTATGACTTTAGGAAGCAACTGAGTGTTTTGAGGGACATTATCGTTTTGGTTGTTCTCAGTCAATAAAGTTGGCTTACCATTTCTCTTGCAGATTAAAGCAGATTCATAGATTTTGGGTAAGTCGCATGGTTTGATGGGTTTCGGAAGGAAACACAATGCGCCAGAAGTTAAACTCATTTGTTCAATGTTGGCATCCGCAGATATAACTATAATATTTAAGGAATTTAACATTAAAACCACAAAAAAAATTAAGGAACAAAATTGTTAGATATATACAAAGATTATAACCAAAAAAGAGTAAAATAGTTTGATTTAATTTGTAAAGAGATATAAAAAAATTACCAATAAAAATGGAATTAAAAGAAATTTAAGGAAATTAACATTAAAACCAAACAAAAAAAAGAAATTTAAGAAACAAAATTGTTAGATATAGACAAAGATTATAACCAAAAAAGAAGAAAATAATTTGATCAAATTTGTTAGGAAATATAAAAATTTCCAATAAAGGGTATATATATATATATATATATATATCTTAATATTATAACTAAAAAAGTTGCAATTTAATTGACCTAATTTTATTTTTTTAAATATATATTACCAATGACAGGGAAATTTCCAAACTCTTTGTTGATTTTTTTTTTGAGCTGAAGACCGTTCATGCCAGGCATGTAATAATCTGTGATGATGAGATCAATGTTGCTTCGTTGAACTTTGAGTGTAGACAATGCTTCTTGAGAGTCCTTTGCAGCTATAACTGTGACCTCCATAACCGATGGATCTATAACCATTTAACCAAAATTAATTAAAATTACATAACCGATGGACCTCATTCACTAATATTTTATAACATGAAAAACATTTTATGTAGAAAGAATTATTTTTTTGTTTTAACTTTTTTTTTTTTTTAAAAAGAGAGACCAGAGCCGGGGGCAATTTAAAGGGTTTGTTCACAAAAAACATTAGATTTTCGATTATATATATTTAAAAAATTTATAGCATCGCCCAAATATTTTTAAATGACATAACTTTCACTAAAAAATTTATGAAATATTGCGACTAAAAGTCGATTTACAGAATATCAATTAGTTTAAACAACAGATATAATTCTTTTTCATTTTAAAGTATTATAATATTTTCTTGATATCATCTTGTTCTAAAAAATTTACATAGTGTGATTAACATAAAAAAACTTGATTTAAGTTTCATAGAAATAAGAAATGCTAAACTGAAATTGTAGATGTGACATGCATGTAAGTAAAATTAAAACCCAGATGGTTTTTAGTTAAATTTCGACAAAGTATCTATTAGACCATCTTCCAAGCTATCAATGGACTCAAATTTAAAGATAATTTATATATATTTCATGATTGTTGTTTCTTCAAAGAAATTGTATACAAAAAAAATCTCAATGAAATCACAAATAAGAAGCCAATAACATATTACTTATCATAATAAGGTTTTCATACGTACCTCTGTATTTGGAGTTTTCAAGCATGCGTGACATAATTTCAAGGAAAACAGGATCATCATCCACAACCATGAGATTGATTTTCAACACAGAGCTTTGGTTGTGAACAGATTGAGCAAAAGCCATTTCACAATTCTTTGTATAAACTTTTTTTCTTTTCTTAATTTTTGAAGCCTTTGTGAACGATTTAGGTTGAAGAAACCACAATATATAGACATATAAAGTAGACACGCATTTATAACATTTGGCAATGTTGTACTGGTGTGTATATATATATGTAATTAAGTAGTATTTGTAGAAAGAAATATTAATCATAAGATAAAAGATAATTTTCTTTTATTTACTGTATTAATGATTATCATGATAACTAAGAAAATTAGAAAAAAGAGATTTAACAAAAAAAATTGTCATTGCTTTGAAATACCGTGTGCCTAATTAATGCAAAAATCTAGATTAAATTAAGTGAAAATTAATGTTACATACAAATAAATTTTGGCTAGATTTCATTTCACACACAATTTTCTTTTTTTGCAGTTTTATCAAATATATGATTTCATTCTGCTCCCTCGATTTTTTCTTTGTTTCTTCTTTAGGATTGATTTTCATATAAAAAATTTTACATCTATGTTGGATTTTTGCTATAAATGGCAAATATATTGTATGTAAAAATCTAAAACAAATTGTGTGATTATTATTTAAAGATTCTACACAAAATAAAATAAAAATTGATGTAGTGAAAATTGTCTATTAAAATGATAATTATATAAAAGTTTATACGTTGTATACAATACAAAATTATCAATTGAATTGCAATTTTAATCTTCGACCTTCAAATTTAGATAATGTACTTAAAATTACATTTTGGATAGACAACTTTTCATCTTAGATTATTGCGACTTTTTATTAAAGTTTTGTAGTGAATTGTTTTGTTAATTAGTTTTTTGGTAACTATTTTTATCATTTTTCTGTCTCACTCATTGATCTCTAAGATTTTTGGAAGAATTAAACATTTAACCCATAAGTGATGTTATATAACATGTGCATTTTATAATATAATGCAATTATGTGATATTTTCTTATTACGAAATTCACAAAAAATTCATATTGCATATAGAATGCGATCATGTAATATTTTTTATATATAAATATCTGTTAATATATATCTTTATCCATTTTGTTTAATTATCTAAAATTTATCATCAGGTATAAAAACTACGCTTGTGAGACTGTTAACTACATACAATATCAGAGTTGATATTCAGATGTTATAATATTAAAAAGTAATTTAATGTGATTATGTGATATATTCTTTTCTCTATATATATTTCTGGATATATATTTTATCTATTTTGCTTAATTATCCAAAATTTATCATCAAATGTAAAAATTACGCGTGTCAGGCCGTAAACTAGTTATAATATTATAATTAATATGCAACTATTATAACTGTTAAAAGTAATTTGATGTGATCATGTGATGTTCTTTCTTAGATATATTTGTAATTGTATACTTTTTATCAATTTCGTTCAATTACCCAAAATTTTATCATCAAACGTAAAAATAGGCATGTCACACCGTTGACTACTTATAATATCATAATTAATATTCAGATGTTATAATTGTTAAAAAGTAATTTGATGCAATCTTGTGATGTTCTTTTTACTATATATTTGTGGATATATACTTTTATCATTTTTAAATTACTTAAAATTGTTGAGAACAAGTGTCTCAGTAGTAGTGGTTATTTTACAAATTCTCAGGTATCAGGGTTCGATTCTTCTCGATGCAAGAGGAAAAAAAAAAGGAAGAATTTTAGGATATAGGGTTTGGCTATGAATTGAGTCTTGTCGATCAAATTATAAGAGTAAGATTGACAAAAAAAAATTACTCAAAACAGTACTGTCAAATGTAAAAATTAAGCGTGTTATACCCTTGATTACTTTTTTTGGTCAACATTGGGTCACAACTGGTCGACTTATTAGTCAAATTCTTACATAATGTAGGCGGTGGGACTCGATCTCTGGTTTATGCAAATACACATGTCTTAGTAAACTTACCGGCTACCACTAGACTAAAAATCACTTGCATACCCTTGATTACTTACAATACTAAAATTAATATTCCGATGTTTTAATTGTTAAAAAGTAATTTGATGGGATCATGTTCTTTTCTATATAGATTCGTGGATATGTATTTTTCTTTATTTTGTTCTGTTACCAAAAAATTTATTGTCAAATGTAAAAATTACGCTTGTCATACCATTGACTATTTACAATTCTAAAATTAATATTCAGATGTTATAATTGTTAAAAAGTAATTTTATTGATTTGATCATGTGATTTTCTTTTTCTATGTATAATCGTGGATATATAGTTTTATCCGATTTGTTCAATTACAAAAATTTATCGTCAGATGTAAAAATTATGTGTGTCATACGTTGACTGCTTTTTTCTGTTAACATATATATTATATTAACTTTGAACGTCAAGAATTAGACATACAAAAGAACGATTTCTACCTAAATTTTGAACACTAAAAATTAACCGCTGTCTGCTTACAATACTAAAATTAATATATATTCTTATGTTATAATTGTTAAAGCTTAATTTAATGTGATCATGTGATGTTCTTTTATTATATACATTCGTGGATATATACTTTTATCGGGTTTTTTAATTATCCAAAATTTATCATCAAATGTGAAAATTACTCGTGTAATAATTATTAAAAAAAACAACAAAAATCAGAACTTTTTTGTAATTCAGATACATGATTAATTTTATAAATATGATATTAAAGTTTCAATATTTGGTATAACGGTTTTAACGAAAAATGTACGGTTAATTTTAACGAACCAAACTATAATAAATATATATATATATATATATATATTTATTATAGTTTGGTTCGTTAAAATTAACCGTACATTTTTCGTTAAAACCGTTATACCAAATATTGAAACTTTAATATCATATTTATAAAATTAATCATGTATCTGAATTACAAAAAAGTTCTGATTTTTGTTGTTTTTTTTATATATATATATATATATATATATTTATTTATTTTACTATTTTCCTATATATATATATGTAGTAGTTACATTTTATTATTTTCCTATATATCAAACAAAAAATATCTTTGTAACTTATTAATCAAGGATTTGTAATTATGAGATTAAAGCAAAAAAAAAACAATGACTGTGTTGACAATTGGGACTAGAAAGATAAAGTCAACATAAACTACCCTATTCTTTTAATACTCTAAGATTCTTGATTTTAAGAAGAAAGAAAAAAAATCTACAAATACTTTTACATGATTTATAGGATTATAACTTTCTTGTTAATTTTTTTGGATATTGTTCATAGTTTGATTTATGTCATATATCTTACTATAAATATAGATTTACTTAAGAATTTTATGTGTTTTAGTGTAGATATGCCTACATACTTTGATTTGGTTTTTTTATGAAACTTTATCTTTTTAACTGTTAAAAATCTTAATATTACTTTCGAATCTATGTACAATAAATTGTGTTTATGATACCTGTCAATTTGTGATGAGTAATTTGGGTCCATAGTTTTTGATATTATTATGCAATCTGTATGAGATAATTTATTAACATTTTGATATTATTATAAATTTTTATTAATAATAAATGAAACTTTTATAGTAAAACATCTTTACAATCTTGAGTTCAAACACATCAGATCATAAATATGTATACTACTTATTTATGCATCAACATTATATATGATCAAGATTTTATATTGGATAATGTATCTTTTCTATTTGTTGTAGGCAATATAAATAAAATGTAATACATGATCAATTGGTTTCACCCTTTGGTTATTAGGCCCGTATATTTGGGCCCATAATGGATTATGTAATCTTTTCATATTTGACGCCTATAAACCCTAATATTGCGAAAATGCTACCCTAAAAATCCAAATTTTCAATTCTAACAACATTCACATTGTGTACACCCAGTTGCGGATCCAAAACTTGTTTTAGTCTGCAGTACAGTATATAATATAATTTTTTTGTCAACAATTTGATTGACAAGAATCAATCTATAGTACAAATCCTACTCTAAAATTTCTTTTAATATATTTTCTTATAGTAAGGAGAGGTCAAACTCCTCATTTCAAAATTAGTAGCTTAATTAGATTATTTACCACCAAACTGATAAGAATTCGGTATAAAATAGTTATATTAAAAAAATTATGACAAAAGAATTCTAACAAAATGTCTAAAAAATATTTTAAATTTATCAATTTAGTTTGGACGTTTAGGTTTTGAGTGTAGGTTTTTATTTCATAGAAAATTGAGTTGGAGACTTATTTATTGTTTTTAATTATTTTGAGCCCGTAACATAATTTTTTCTCTAATAGATTCTAAATAACTGAATAAGTTTCATTGAGACATAGAAAAAATTACTCTACATAAAAAAATAAAAAACTTAGTGCCGGGCACGTGCCCAAATTCTTCTCACGTGGTTGATATGCTTCACCACCTAATGATTCAGACATCTATAGTTGGACTCTATCATCTTGTAAGTGGAAGTAAAAAGTAAAAGATTCAAAGATAGATTTAAGCTATGGATCAGATTTTTGATCGATCCAATTGTTGACAAAATAAACACATTGTATACCTACTGCAAAGTACAGCAGAGAATTTAGTGGTGTTAAAATAGTATAATACTTTAAAATGAGAAAGAAGAAAACATTATTTGGTGTTAAAATAGTATATGCATGATGAAAAGTAGTGCAGCCATTGAATTTCTTCCGTATAATTCATTAGACAAAGAAACACACCAGTTTAAAAGTTAGTGTCACTATATAACACATTTGTGTCCAATCAAAATTTGCATCAGATCATTGGGTCAACAGCAAATTAACACTATATAAAGAAAGCCAACTCATTGATTAGATGTCAATAGGAAAGAAAGATTCTGGACGATTTGGTACATTTGGGTTTTAAAAGATGTCTCAATATTGTCACTTCATGTAAAAGTACTCCATTTGTAGAATCCGACATAACACACTACCTTTGTATAGTTCATTAAGCATCCAACACAGATCATGTTGGCCGTCTTTTAAGAAATGGAGTGTGCAGTGTGAAGATTGGATAAGGTTCATCTGCTGGTGTCTCAACATGCATACAAAGATCTATTTTTTAGATTTGTTTTTCTTTTGTAATCTTATAGTTTTATTATTAATTAAGTACTATATATATATACTTTTCAGTAGAGTAGCATTTAGTTTCTAGAAATCAATATGTTAGGTCAAGATACGTTTCTGAGAGTTTGAAACAATGACGCTCTCACAATCACTCAACACTATGCTTTTATTTTATTTTTAATAACACTATTAATGTCATAAGTGTAGAACCTTTTATTGAGTGATTGACGCACGATAGTATAGGGTTGGATTGCTAGCATCCAATGTCTATTTGCATACAATAATTTTATTTTGCTACCATTCAATATTTTGTTTGAAATTAATAGTTCAAACAAATATTTAAAAACAAAATAAACAGCAATCGTAGATTTAGTTATAGACATTTAAAAACGATCGTCGTTTCTATTAGAGAAGTTTACAACTTTCTATCTAACTATACTATTTGAATGTTACAGTATTACTAATCAACTTTAATCTTGAAATGATCTATGTTACAAATCGTTTATTTTCAAACAACCTACATTTCAATTGTTTTTTTTTCAATTGCATTGTTCAAATGATGTCACCAATCATACTCGTAGTGAATAAGATAAATATACTAAAACTTCTCCTAGCTCTGAACATTGTTACGCGGAATTATACGATTTTCGAGATTCAAATTCCGATTAAAAATACTACATAAGTAAATATTTAACTACTTAAATAATTTTATTTATATTTGTATATATTCACAATTATAAGTTACCTTTTAAATTACGCTGAAACAGCTAAGCATCATAAAATTTTATTTAAAAATCTTGATCGGTTACAATGTAAAAGAGAAAATTAATGGCATATTTTAGGGTTTTATTGGCAATTGGCACACAAAGAGCAGAACCTATGAGAAGAGACCAAATCGATAAAATCGAAGACGAAATTAAAGAGAACGGTTACGTTAAAATTGATGATGTCGGTTTCTATGAATCTAAATTGATTTTATGTAGAAGACAATTTATAAGTGACACAAGTGGCTTCTTTCTTCGAAACCAAACACGAGAAAAGACATAACATCCCTTAAGAATCTCCATACGCGTTGAAGCTGGTGCGTCACATACACATTATTGTAACTGTTGAACTGCCATATTCTCCACAACAAGACAACCTTAACCGATCACATTTGTGTAATTAATTAAACCTTTTGTTTTTCTTTCGTAAAATTTTACTACTATTTAATATCTGGCCCCTTTAATATATATTTCCTGCTAAAGTGCCACTTAACGTGTTTGTCGTGATCTATCGTTTTCTATAAACATAAAATCAAATAAAAAATAAAAAATTCAAAGGCAAACTTATTTGTAAATCAACTTTTGAAGTTGCTTTATCAGAAAAAAAACAAACTTTTGAAGTTTAAACCACTGAGCTAAAGGTAAAATATTCTTCCGGTTGGATTATCATTTTGCTCTCATTGTCACGGTCGGGAGCGTTATAAAGCTAGATGGGCCTCACTAAGCCCAATAGCTTTTCTTCTTTTTATGTAAACTTTTTCATGGATGACCGTTTCATTAAAACAATGATGAGATATTGTCAGGCTTTTTATTAGAAAAAGTATGATTTTCTAATAATAACATCACAGACGGCATTTATATGGCAATTTTGTATTAATAATAACATCAATTTAATCATGCATAATTGTGGGGATTCACGTTATAGAGTTTAGAGTTTGAGTTATGAACATCATTTATATTTTTCGGTAATATAGGTAGGAAAAATACAGATATTAGAGTTTAATCATTTAACTAAAAATATTTTTCAGTTTATAAAAGTCTATCGAACTGAAAAGATAAAGGGAATGATAATTTTGTGTATACATAGATCACTATATTGTATATCTGTGAATAGGCTAACACCTTTTCACTTAAAAATACATTCAAATTTCGAATAATTTTTGTTGTTTTTAAAGAAGAATCCTGACAGTTTAAGAGTGGAAGTACGAGATTAAGCTCACAAAAATGAGAAGAAAAAAGTACATTAAGAAGTTAAAGAAGATATTAGGGGTATCTTCGACTATATATATAGTATATATCTCCTATAATCATCTCCTAATTATGGTACTACTTTCTTCATTTCTTTATACTTTCAGATCATGACACACATTACCACATATGTATCTACATATTTTCCCAGCAATGAATGATTAAATTATATTTCAAAACTACAAAATTATAGTCACTTTTGTATTTTGTAGTACTAACAAACAAACTGGCTTCTTGCGTTTTACTAAAACCATAAAAGATGGTTCGAAACTCTGGTTAAATGTTAATATTTGTATTGTTTTCTACAAGAGTTTAATTCGAAGTAGCTGTGAATTACTTTGCATTACAGAATTCAAATTACAGGTGAATTTCGTCGATCTAATTGTCAACAAAAAGAAACTATACAATTCTAAAAAAATTTATCTCACAAATATAAATATTATGAAGTACGTCAATTTCTTTTTATATGTAATTTCATTTTATCAAGTAAAATTTCTATAACTGTCCAATTCAATATGTTAAACTTTTACATTACCCTGTAACGTGTTGATTATCCTTTAAATTGAATATTTTTACAACTTCAATTTAAAAATGAATCACGCATGCTAAATGAATCATACATGAGGGTAGCAATGGCATGGTCCGAGGCTAGTCAGATATGAGTCAGGTCTCAGATTCTAAATCCATGGATTATAACGATGTATTAACGATTATAAACGATGGTCTAAAAGATATCCTCAAAACAGGTATCTTTTAGACCATTAACGATGTAGCCAACTATCACAATATATATATATATATATATGTTATATAAATAGTTCTTAAAAAGATTTCAGATATTTTTCGGGTTTGAATTGGTTTTATTTTAAAGATGGTTTGGAAGGGATTTGCATGGGAGCGCGATGTATCTGGCGAAGTATATTCTCTCTTCATGCAGAGGAGAGACCCTGCTATGGGCGATTAGCTCGTACAATTATCTCTCTTCAGACCTCGAAGATTGTTTTGCCACTAACTGCATAGAAGTTAAGATGATGATGACCCAGACCAGCATTTCTTACATATACAAACAAATTCACAATACTTAGGAGTCTCTTTAGCGTTGTTTCTTTGTCTTACATTTCTAGATATATTAATTATAAAATATAAATTTTTTGTTTGAAATGTTAGAAAGTTTTCTAGAAATCTATCATTTGTAAATTATGTTTTAATACACTGGTTCTCTTCTTCATAAATCTTATGAATGAATGAGTATAGTTTTACAAAAAAATATATCATCCCAATTTTTGTGTAGATACCTTTTGTTAATTGCCAATAGTTAATGATTGAGACGGTTGCGAATATGTTTCTTTATTTCTACTATTGTGGATCGTAACTTGAAATTAAATCCACAAATATACAAATTTGAGCTAAACAATTTACCAAACATAATTATCATAGAAAAAAACTGAGTTTTTCTCAATCTGGTGGTTAGAATTATCAAGTTAATCAGTCTGGCATCAAGGGTTTGATCTTTTCACTACATTTATTAGATTTTTTTTTTAAATTAGGAAATAAATTTTAATCTATAGATGAGTTTTGTTGATCCAATTGTTGAACAAGAAAAAAATATCATAAAAAACACAAACACTATGAAACTTAATTATTAAATTATTAAAATAAGGTCACATTTGTTTAAAATATGTATATATATACTACAAATATAAAAGGTCAAGAAATCTGAGAGTTATTCGGTTTGAATTTGTTAGGATATATTGTTTCAGTTGGATATACAGTAAATGGATTTATAAACATGATCATGTCTTTGCTGTTGTCTTTTCAACGAATCTCATACTCGACTTGAGTGTCCTTTTCAGCTCAAACATTGTGTATAATTTATAGACCATTAAAAAGTCAATACAGAAATATATCCAACTTGTTGACAAGAAAATAAAAACAAGAGACGTTAGGTTCTAAGGCCTAACTCGAGAGACTCAATTTTGATTCACCCTTGAATTTATAACATTATTTACGGGTTAAACCAGCTTTATACTTATTTGAATAATATGAAGTCCCGATTATTATGGTGTTAAAGACATTGGTCTTTTCAAATATAGATAGTATGTATGTGTTCGACAAAATTTTTTATCTATAGAATTTGTCAGTTTGTCCGGATTACTCTCGATTTAAAAAAACAATTTAGCTCAAAATATGTTATTACCATTTACAGCGAAAATCCGGCGTTTAGCTTACGTAGTACTATTTCCTAGCAACTAAGTTTCCCTCTCACACCTATAAATAGCACTCTTTTCCTCTCCCACTTTCTCCAACCACTCAAAAAACAGAAAGCCTCGCTCTTAAAGTTATTTTTATTTTTATATCTATAAAGCCCTTTAGTCTTTATTTAAAGGGTCTACTATAGAAGATCAAATGGCGATGAAATGCATCGCAATGATCCCTCCAAGTTTCAGTACTGAAAACAAAACCACAGAAGATCCTTTGATCTTCGATGCAAAGCTCATAAATCAGCAATCAAACCACATACCTCAACAGTTTGTATGGCCTGACCACGAGAAACCTTCTACTAATGTTCAACCTCTCAAAGTCCCTCTCATAGACCTCGCTGGTTTCCTATCCGGCGACTCGTTCTTAGTTTCAGAGGCAGCTAAACTCGTCTCGGAGGCTGCTACACGACATGGCTTCTTCTTAGTCACTAACCATGGCGTTGATGAGAGTCTCTTGTCTCGTGCTTATGTATGTATGGACTCTTTCTTTAAAGCTCCGGTTTCTGAAAAACATAAGGCTCAAAGAACTTGGGGTGAGAGCTCCGGTTACGCAAGTAGCTTCGTTGGGAGATTCTCTGCCAAGCTTCCATGGAAAGAAACTCTATCGTTTAAGTTCTCTCCTGAAGAGAAGAGCCATTCCCAAACCGTTAGAGACTTTGTTTCTAAGAAAATGGGAGATGAATACGAAGAGTTCGGGTAAGAACCAGATTCACATGTTGGAATCTTCTTATGAGTTTCTAATAAGATTGATCTAATCGTTTTTGTTTGAACCATGCAGGAAGGTTTATCAAGAATACGCAGAGGCCATGAACACTCTCTCATTAAACATCATGGAGCTTCTTGGAATGAGTCTTGGAATCGAGAAGGAATATTTTAGAGACTTTTTTGAAGACAATGAATCGATATTTCGGTTGAATTACTATCCACAGTGCAAGCAACCGGAGCTTGCATTAGGAACAGGACCTCACTGCGATCCAACATCCTTAACCATACTTCATCAAGACCAAGTTGGTGGTCTTCAAGTTTTTGTGGACAACGAATGGCAATCCATACCTCCTAATCCTCAAGCTTTCGTGGTGAACATAGGCGACACTTTCATGGTACTTAGTCTTCTTTTTTTTTTGTCAACAATTAGATTGACAAGATCTGTAAGTCTCTTTGTATGATCAATGCATGCAATTGTCTGAATTTTGTTATTTTTATCATATTTAGGCTTTGACAAATGGAAGATACAAGAGTTGTTTGCATCGAGCGGTGGTGAATAGTGAGAGAGAAAGGAAGACATTTGCATTCTTTCTATGTCCAAAAGGAGACAAAGTAGTGAAGCCACCTGAAGAAGTAGTAATGTCTGGTACTGAAAGAGAGTATCCTGATTTTACATGGTCTATGTTTCTCGAATTTACTCAGAAACATTATAGAGCAGACATGAATACTCTTGATGAGTTCTCAATTTGGCTTAAGAACAGATCGAAGAAGTTTCTAAATTGAGAAGACAATGTTTGTGGTTGTGGTCCATAAGGTGACTTGTAGTTATGTAAAGTGTTTTCACGGTTTCTTCTTAATTTAACAGACAAGAGAGATAAGATTTTCAAAATTAGTTAAGGACACATTTTGTTTCTTTTATCATCTTGCTTTATGTTGTCTGGTGTATAATAAAAGTAGCAAATATATAAAAATACTTACTACATGAGTTCGACTTAGGATTTGGTTCGAAAAATCTTTCTAGTCTTTACCTTCAAAACTTATGTCGCTGTTGCTTTTCTTAAATACAAACATAAAATGATAATATAATATCCAGAAAAATTAACACTAATATATGTCTGTCTTGTATTTTTTTTGTTCTCACTCTGGTGATTATGATGATTTAGCTAATCATATTCTAGTATCAAGAATTTGATCGTTCGTCACTACATATAATAAATTTTAAAAAAAATTAAAATGTGGACTTTATACTATAAAACTGACTTTGTCAATTAACGACAATATATATGTGTATATATATATATATATATTAGTTGAACATTAAGTTGATTCATAACATACAAATTAAAATTCCATTTATGTGCAATTTGTACCTTTGGATTAACAGAAAAGGTTTAACCATTTTCTGAAAATCACTAAAAATATTTGAAGCATTAAAAACTTCAAAGTGACAACATCAAGGTTTTCAACAAGCCAAGTGGATATCAGATTGGACAAATGGACCACTAAAAACTGTCCTGAAATTATGAAATATCATCTCTTTTTAATTATTTCACCTGGCAAATCTCTCTTTCTCAAAGTAGATTTGAATAGGTGTCCGCAAAAACTCATAAGAGACCTGAATTTATATCAATTAAGGCAAACGTATATAGAATTCTTTTAAAGAATACGATAAAAATCAGTGTTATATGTAAAAATTCAATTTGTAAGAAACGTCGAAAGATGCCGACCAAAAAAAAAAGAAACGTCGAAAGAAAGAAACAGAAGACTGTGCGTCACTAGTCTGACAAGCTGCGATCGAGTTTACCGGACATTGTATTAACGCTCACGACGAAAAAACAATAAAGCCAAAAACTGACTCCCCACTTTGTAAAATATATTTTAAGAAATATTAATGATTCATAAATTTATATGAATAGTATTTGCTGATTCCACTAGCCATTTATACTCCACAAAAATTTTAGATTCCGTTACAGAGAATTACGAATCTAACTCAAGGAAATAAATCGATCCCGTTAAATGACGCTTTCTCTGTGGATCTCTAAACGCATCTGGAGATTTGGATGATTGTACTTGTGCCATGTAAGAAGACAATGTACTTGTCTTTGTCCATTTCTCTTATTTTCTTCGATATATAATCCACCACTATAAGGAAAAATAAATTAGTGTTATTCCTCTAACATCTATCGTACAAGAACTTAATTTCGATGAATTAAATATTATCGAAATAATAAAATATTGTTTAAAATTTAATAAGTAAGAAAAAAAGGCAAGCCGTTAAAAAAAATGACATCGATCATATCTTACATTGTCTTTAGGCCCTAATTGTCTTATTTTATATTATTTTTATAAATTCAACTAATTTCCAAAAAACTTATATATCAACGACTAGTCTAATTTCAAATTTTCTAATACATGTATGACGTCATCTTCGTTTAACAAAATAGAGCAATTTAGAACCCGGTAAAAATTAAACCGAGGACTAATGAGTTTACACCTTATCTTAAGCCAATCCATACCAGAAGACTAGCACTGCTTGGTTAATTTTTCATGTTTTTTTATTAGGAATTAAGTTCATCAACTTTAAACAAACAAATAACTGCACATACTAGTTTTGATAATGTGTTATTTTATATACGAATTGGTGACATACACGAATTTTATGTTATCACATAATAACACACCTGAACTAACATTAGATATATGAAAACACTCACTCGATTCTCGGTTTGGTACCGATTTGAATACAAATTTTTGTTAGTAGCTATACAATTTAATTTTGTTAGTAACCCATTTTTTATATTTTTTTTTGGTTTTGAAAAAATATTGACTGGAATCAACACTAGTAATAACAAATTTGAATATCCGGTTAACCAAAAATTGTATAGTCATAATGTTTTCACATATTTGTTCGGATATCTTATTATGTGATAATATAGAGTTCATGTCTATTATGCACTATCAAATTTGGTATGTAGCTAACGTAGTTTTCCCTTTCTATAATTTGAAAAAGTTAAATATTTAACTCAAAAAAGTTTTTTTAGATTTAAAATCCACCACTAACCAACAAACCCTTTAAAACCATTAAATACAGAAAAGATTATTAGACAATACGAAAAGACAAAACCACATAAACGTTAATTTGTTTGATTGCGCACGTATAATTAAACAGATAAATCAGATAAAAATAAATGGTAGAAGTAAAGGCCCAATGGGCCATACCCTACTACACATATGATCAAACAGGCCCTCTCCACGTGCTTCACGTGCCTTTCTTTTGTCTCTTTTTTGCCGTCCCAATTAAACACTTCACGACAGTGATTTTTATCCTGTCCAGCTATAAGACATCATTTAGATCTTTCGTTTTTTTAAGTGTTTTTCCCTTTCTCTCTATGTTTTTTTGGGATTATATTTAAATTTTTAGTACAAAACAAATAGTACAGTTGCAAGCTTGCAAATAAAAGAGATGGTCCAGCAAATTGAAGCAACATGCACCAATGGATATATAACTTATTGATCTCTCACTATCACTATCACAATGTTTAGATCTTCGATATCTCACACTTAGTACTGTTTCAATCACCTTCCTTGGTCCCAGTAAGATAGAACTCAAACATTGGGGACTCAATACATTTTGTTTAAATAGCATTAGTCATAATCATCCACCAGAAAATTTACTTTGACCACGTATGGACTGTTGTACTCAGGACCCAAGAATTTTTAAATGTTAATACAAAATGATAAATATTACTCATACCCTAATTACTCGTACCCTAGTGGCTGGATCAATATATGATTCATAACTCAATTTCACTTTTAAACCTTAAACAATATCATGTGGTAACCAAGTTGCTCTAATGATAATTTCCAAGTAAGAAAAATTTAAGTTTGAGTCGCCTTGGCCATGTAATTGTATTAAAAATATAAAACTGGATACAATACCTTATGAAATTAGTTATTGGACCTAGAAAGTTTTTAGGATCCTCACAGTTATAAAAAAAATATATCGTGTGGGAACAAGTCAATGGTATAAACAACATATATAAATTTAACCATTTGATCAAATATATTTTTCTATTTTCTATTTTTATTATATAAGAAAAAACTGGTTTTATAATATTTTTGCAATTTATGGATTGTATTTTTTTTTTTGTTATAAAGCATACCTAAATATCTCTTTGTCATGTTACATTTATTTTTTACATGTCAGAATCTAATACATCATATCATTTGATAAATTATCTATAAAATTTTGTCTTTTGGACATTTCCGAATAAAAATAGTACGAATACCAGATACTTAAAAGCTACATTCCAAAACACATTTTCCCGTATTTTACACACACACACATATTGTCGTACATTAAACAAGCAATCAAAAAATTAGTAAAATACTATTAAAAATTTTGTTTATAGGAACGACTATATTTGACCAATTCAATCTTTTCTCCAACTATCAAAAACTCCATTATGTAAAATCTTTTCATAACAGTGACTTTATCAATTATTAAAAAGAATTTAAAATTTATAAAATTGACACACGAAAAAGTAAAAACATATATGTATATATATATATATATTAAATATCTTACGATTTATATTTTGCTATAATCATATTACTCATCAAAAAATTTAATACTTCGCCGAATTGTTCTCAATCTGGTGGTTAGGATGATCCAGCTAATGACTTGGCACCAAGATTCGATTCCTACCTACTGCATTATGATAGCTTAAAAAAAGATTATTGGGGGTGAGCTTTACGCTATGGATTGGACTTTGTCGATCCAATGTTGACAAAAAAAAAATTTAATACTTCTATATATAAGCATCCATATATAATTTGATTCAATAAATCAGAGAATTGTATATAAACTTAGTTAGACAAATATTTATAGTTTCTTACTACTCAGTTTTAACCAAGTTCTTTTTTTCATATAAGAAAGTAAAAACATATTTCTCTAACATGCCGTTTTACTATATATTTCATTGTCCTTTATGAAGTAATTAAGTTCAAATACAACCTTTTGTTTGGTTGATTTTGTTTATAAGCCCTATGTTTATAATTTCGGATTTCCTTATACGGAAGCAAAATTGAACGCTCAAATTAATAAAAAAGAGTAATTTATGAAATATGAAATACATTTTTATAGTTCTACGGATTTGGAATATATAAAAAAAGAAAGTAAAAGCCGAGTTGCTCTTAGTCTGGTAGTTAGGATGATCCAGCTAATGACTTGGCACCCGGGTTCGATTCCTATCTGCTGCATTATGGTAGCTTAAAAAAAGAATTATTGGAAGTGGGCTTTAGGCTATAGATCGGGTCTTATCGATCTAATATTGAAAAAAAAATAAAAAAAAAAGTAAAACAGTGACAAAATAGATGATTGGAGCATTATAATAGTACATATATGCCCATCTCTTAATTAGATTCTGACAATGACTTTGCTTCAATCGAGATATAAGTCAGCTCATGTGCTTTTTTCCTTAGCCAATAGTTCCTTTATAAATACATATATCTTTCCATTATATATTACTTCTACAAACTTATATATATATATATATATATATATATATATATAGATTTACACATTTTTTTAATAAAACTGAAAAACGACAAATTTTTATCTACTTACTAGTTGATATATTGTAAAACATTTCATCAATTTTTTGTTTTTATAATTTAGATGATTCGGACTTGAGTAGTGTATGACCGCTGTTCCAAATCTATTTACATCTGGAGATCAGAGAAAACCAGATGAATACCTCTAAAAATATCATGCAAAATATGATTTTGTTTATGTGCGAGATGAAATTCAGATAGCGTCTTACCGCTATCGTTTTATTTCATCAATCTTTGTACATCTCTTATTTTTATATTTATTTATCATTTTTCACCTTGATACGAACTTCTGAAGAATTTATTATTTATATATGTTTCTCGCAACCCAATCTTAAATATATATATATATATATATATATTTATCTTAAACGAAAAAACTAAGATTGTATTTTTCCTTAATTTAACTTTATGCTTACGTAAGATTGCATGTCATATACTCATATTTGTTTATACCTCTGGTCGTTTTTATTTTTTTCCATCGTTTTTGTCTTCAACGATAAATTAAATTACAATGGCCAGAGATTACGTCGAGGAAAGGGTTCTTATATTTATTTATTTATTTGATTTCTTGAATTTCGATCCATTGGATTTTGTAGATACGTGCTATTTGGATTGTACTGATTTTTTTTTTTTATAAAAGTAAATTATTTTTAAATTTGCTATTTAACTTCGATAGTTGCAGAAAACTACTCGTCTTTTCTTTTCTGCAAATAAATTTGATACCACTCTATATCTTCGTGGGCCTTAACAATTGGGCTTTTTCTTTAAGTGGACTTCAAACTTTAGAATTAGACTTAGGCCCGTAAAATTGAATTTTCAAACTTATGGGCCTC
Organism: Lepidium didymum; assembly: GCA_963920545.1. Taxonomy (NCBI): domain Eukaryota; kingdom Viridiplantae; phylum Streptophyta; class Magnoliopsida; order Brassicales; family Brassicaceae; genus Lepidium; species Lepidium didymum. The sequence goes on along the minus strand of OY986996.1, from coordinate 2,345,916 downwards.
TCATTATAAATCTTCACGATTAATCGAATATACCATATCTTATATCACAATGAATAACTTACTTATTGCCAATTAGTTTTGAATTGAAAGTTCATAATTCTAAATGATATTAGAGCATGAACCCATGCTACCCTACTCGAATCAATCTAGCTCATCGAATGATTAATCTGACATGAAATATTGTCAAAACTAATGGCTAGACGGACCATTGTCTCGAAGAAGGTGAGAGAATATCAGGAATGGTAGGTATAGATAATATATTGTGCAAAGAGCCAACACATATAAGACTATATATCGCAAGGGTTTTATGAAAAAGTTGATATATATATATATATAAGTATTACTCGTTGATTACTAATTTTCGAAACCAAATTTTATATAACAAGATATTAAATCATTAAATTTGACATGTGGATATTGAATCGGTGTATCTTTTAAACTATTTTTATTTAATTATGTGTGTATCTAATAGTTATAATTTGAAATTAAACAGTTTCGCCGATATGAAAAGCAATATGATAAGTATAAATGAAAAACGATATGATAAGTATAAATGAAAAGAATTACCGATTTCTTCTCAGTATGGTGGTTAGTATGATCCAGCTAAAGACTATGGCATCAAGGGTTCGATTCTTGCCTTCTACAAGTTGGTAGATTAAATAGGAATTCTAACGGTTGGGTTAGGCTATGAATCGGGTCTTGTCGATCTAATGTTGACAAAAAAAAGTGTAAATGAAAAATAAAGTGAGGACTAATTGTGTAAATTTTACAAATAAAGGTTGTTAAGTGAAATATGTACGGCAGCTCTAATATATTTAGATTTGAAACCAAACTTTATATAATAGGATATTGAATCGTTGAATTTGAGATGTGGATAAATCTCGTTGATTACTAAGTTTTGAAATCCAACTTTATTATATATACGTACAAAAATAATACAAAATTTTAGATCATTGGGTTTGACACGTAGAACAATCTCATTGATTAGTAAATATAAGAACCCAACTTTATATAATAGGATATATAAAAATACTATAAAATTTTGAATCATTAAATTTGACATGTGGATAAATCTCGTTGATTACTAAGTTTTGAAAACCAAGTTTATATATACATATAAAAATACTGCAAAATTTTAGATTATTAGATTTGACACGTAGAAGAATCATGTTGATTACTAATATTTAGACATGATTTTGTATAATATGATTATGATTTTTTCTAAAGATTATTTTTCGTCTTTTAGTTTTATTTTTCTAAAATATAAATTTATTTTTATTTTATATTAATATTAGATATTTTAATTATATGTCTTTTATAATTATATATAAGACAATTATTTTTAGAAAATTATGTTAGGATTCTAAATAGATATAAAATATTTGGTGATAAATATAAATATTCTAAAATGTATTTAAAATAAAAAAAAATTTCTTTTATAAAATTTATAAATACGGGAAATAATATTTTTAAATAAATTTTACTTTCTTTTTTAAATATATAAATACAAAAATATATTTGATCATTAGATTTGGTACGTAAAACAATCCTGTTAATATATAAATTTAAAGGTTCAAACTTTATATAATACGATAAAAAAATTGAGATAGCAAAACATATTAATAACTAACAGTAAAATAAAATAATCATAAATTTATTTTTACTTATTTACCTTTTTGTTTGTTTTTCTTGATTTCTTTGAATGTAAACGAAAAAGACATAATTAATAACGTAAAATATCTTTTTGATGCAAGCATTAGTGAAACTTCTTTGAAAAAGTTTGAGAGAACTAAAAAAATATCAAAAGTTTCATGAAATCATATCTATCTGCTTGCTTATGTATATATAATAATTAATATTCACAAATTACTTTTAGATTAGGATTCTTTTTTAGATTAGAAATATATATATAAAAAAATATTTAGTAATAGAGAGATATCAATTATCTTCTGTTAGAATTTTTTTTGTTAAGATTATAAAAATATTAGATTTGACACGTGAAATGATCTTGTTAATAAGTAATTTTGAAAAACTGAACTTTAAATAATTAGGTTTTTGTTGTTAAGATAATAAGAGATAAATATTTCTATTTATTTTTATTTTATAATATCTTTTTGTGTTAGGATTGTGAATAAATATAAATATTTTTTGAGAGAGATAAATATCTTTTTTAAAAAAATTTTATTCTCTTTTAATATAAAAATACGAAAAATCTTTTGTTGTTGTATTTGACACGTAGAATAATCCTATTAATTAGTAACTTTCAGAAACATACTTTATATAATAAGATAGACTAATCGTTAGATTTGACACGTGTAAAAATCTTATTAATTAGTAAATTTGAGAAACCGTACTTTATATAATAAGATACGAAAACTTTTTTGATAGTTGGATTTGACACGTAGAATAATCCTTTTAATTAGTTACTTTGAGAAACCATACTTTATATAATAAGATAAATAAAAATTTTGATAGTTGGATTTGACACGTGGAAAAATCCTATTAATTAGTAATTTTGAGAAACCGTAATTTATTATATAAGATGTAACATACAAGTTTCAACTAGTAAGCATGTGATTGAACAATAGAAACTTACCAAACCAATGTGGTAAGCTTTACAAGTATGATCTTTTTTTGAAACCGAAAGCTAGGGATTTAGAATTTGAGATGATGTTGCAGTAATTATGACCATACCAAATGCTTTCAGGGACATATGTGTTGTAAGAGAAGGTGACTGCTTTGGAGCCATAACTAAAAATCTTAACACTCCTTGGAACCCAACCATCTGGTCCAGACCTGTAGAGATACACATAGCAGATCTGTCTTGCACATTGTCCGTTTATCTCAAATGTATCTGATGAACATTGCTCAAATGTTCTTGTCCCTGGATCATCAAGTCTTGGTGCATATATCTGATTCAATATATATGATTAACACAAAGTTTCATCTCTTCTAAAACATTTTATGGATCAAACTCAAACGGACACTTTCCACTAATACATAAGAATATGTGTTGGAATCAGAGGACTATTGGTTCTGCAAGAACAGTTTGGATGATTCAAACTCTAACCTGATTACCATAGCGATCTCCGAATGCGAGGCTGATCTGGTCTCGTGTGTACCTTGGTGAGGAACAGCTAGTCGAAATGATCACAGTGTAAGTACACCTTCCAAATCTCTGTATCCTCTTTACAAATTTAAAAACAATCAGACGAGTTTAATCATTACTAAAACCCTCACACAAGATTTTAAGAAAACAGAACCTGAATAGGGTTGAGATCGAAGGGTTTTGCGGTATGAGGCTTGGAGACGATGGATTCAGAAACAGAGAAGAGTATTGGAAAGACGAAACAGAGGATAGTGAGGAACTGCAAGGACGCCATTGTTGTGAGCTTCTTGAAGTTGATAGAGAGATATAGCAAAGTCATAAACCTTTCTGCTTCCTGCAATAACTATTACAACCAACTAGGGGTTATACGCCCGGTTTTATTCGAGAAATATGTTATACATTTTACTTTTGTTAATCCTTTAAATTTTATCATCAAAATTTTTGCAGATTTGAAACTGTAGATTTGAAAGATTTCGATAACATACTAAGGGAATATTTTTTTTGTAAGTAGTATGATATTCACTCACTTCATCGAAACAATTCATACTTTTCTGAGTACACTGCCTCTCCTGTTGTCAATAACCCGAATACATGAATCAATTGCCTAATTTTTTCCATCATCATGTAAAGCGAAATACAGATTCCACTAAGTTATAATCCTAAAGCCACAAATGGAGGTCATGAAAAAACCAAGCGAAATTGCAATGGAATCACCTTGGTTTTAGAATAAAAGATGGACTTGAAACTCTTGAGAAGATGATCTCAATAAACCCAATAGTCGATTTCAATCCAATAGCGTAAACAGGACAAAGGTTTTCACAAATAGGAACTTTAGTATATATATAGATTATCTGATAATCAAATTGGACGCGTGTCACTCAAGTCATCAACGTTTCAATAGCCTAATGATGAAAAACATTGGTACGTGGCGACACTTCTTCCATAAACTACACCTACTACTACAAGCCAAAGTCCATGCACTCCAATTTTTACCACATTTCAATATGTATCATATAACAAATAAAATCAAAATTCATGTGAACTTAATAACGTAACATTAATAAATGTCACTCACAGGAAGAAATATCTCGTTGTTGAGTCTGGTCTAAACAAAATTTCTTCAGATCAAAATCCTCTAAATAGCGTAGAGTGTTTATTATATCTTCCAAATCGAATCATTTGTTGTTGATAAGGTTCTTTCGAGTTTTACCGATTCGATAATGATATAGTTACAGATTTACCAGTTTCTGTCTTAAGACATTGCTTGAAAATGTATTATTAAAAGTTGGTCCCAATAATCCAAGCTAAATAGAAACTCGTGCATACATACTTTAAAGTAATTAAGGATATTACAACAACGTCGAGACCAACGAAAACAAACAAAACATTCGACTGAAACTGAACATGCTCAATATTAAACAACCCTAACGCACCATTTCACCGATCGCAATCGCAAACGCAATAGCAACTCCAAGAAAGACACTCTCACCATTACTTGTACGTTTTGAAGCAGCAGACGGTCGTGGTGGAGTCGGTGGTGGGAAATCAGGTGTCTCCGGTGGGAATCCCGGTGGAGGTAAACCGGGAGAAACCGGCCGGCCAGTGGTGTTGCAATTGTTGTGACCATACCAAGTGTTTTTAGGTACACTCTTGCCGAAATCGAATTTAACAGACTTTGAACCTTCTGAGTAGACCTCAATGGACTCAGGGATCCAACCGTCAGGTCCATCTTGGTAGACATAGAGAGCACATATAGGATTATTCAGACATTGACCTCTGACTTGAAATGTGTCTGTTGAACACTTCCCTAAACGCCCTGTTCCTCTTACCAAACCGCCTAACTTCGGTTCATACACCTAAAATCAATCAAAAATTCAATTGAACCGGCCAAAAATTTAATCGAACTGGACCGCACTGCAAAGTTGCATGCATAGAGCATATCTGTCATATGCAATTGTACCAAACAACATAAAGATTGAAACTTATAACTAATTACTAAACCAAACCGGTTATACCATAATTTGGCAATCAATTTATTAACCTTGTTACCGTCGGCGTCGCCAAAAACGATACTGATTTGATCTCTTGTGGATTCTGGAGAATTGCAGCTTGTCATGACAACCACTGTGTATGGACATGTTCTCTGTTGCATCTACAAGATTTAAACCGGAAAAATAATCAGGAAGTGAGAAAACCGGTTCTGTTTTCCTTACAACCGGATAATAGAAAGCAAGAAGATTAACCTGGATGATGCTGAGATCGAATGCATGCGTGATGAAGATGAAAGCGAAGAAGAGAAAGTAGGAAAAAAGAGAAAACAACTTCATTTTTGGGTGAGAGACTGTGTGTAGTATAATCACGAAAAGTGTGAGAAGTATAGAAATACGATCTAGTGAGGTTTCATATAAATGCCTAGTGTTCATCTTCACAACCTGCCACTAATGTCCTCATCGACACGTGGCATAGGAGTCAATTACTATTTTTTATTTTTTTAGGCTTCAGTGTTGGTGACTATTGGGCCTATATTTGGGCCATTTGGTATGGGTAGGTAAGCAGATCAAAATATGGGCAACCATCAATACAAAAGAACAGAGTTTAAATTTTTACTTTCTGCAAATATAATATAAAAGTTTGACTATGAAGGAAAACAAAGTAAAAAATAGGTTAAAATTATAAATGCGCAGTAAAAAGGGTTAACGGCTGGGATGGCTTTATACAATAGATCCTAACTTTACTTCTCATGTAATGCATTGACATCAAACACTTCACAGATTTTGTCTCAGCTTTTACTACATGTTTTAAACCAATCATCTAATGCACGTGGATCCGGTGAAATCCACGCTTGTCTTCTCTGATTGGCTCTTCTCTGTATGCTTTTAGAATTAGCCAGTCTGCTATATAATTATAGCGAGAAATGTCTTTCTTACTTCTTCTTTTTTTCAACATAAATATCATATTAATTTTTAGAGCTAAGAATAACACAAAAAGTTTACAAAAGTACAATTTATATACAAATTTCGGACAGTACGAACTAACTAATCCACTTTCCTGTTGAGAGATCTTGGAATCTGATGAATAGAAAAATTGTTACCGTCTTCCTGTTGAGAGATCTCGAAATCTGATGAAAGGAAAAATTGTTGAAGCATCTTCTGAGAAGGCCAAACTCCATTAAGTATTGTGAGAAAACTGGCCATTCATCGAGACTTGACACCATCTTGATAATCTCCGCATTGTTTGTGGCGCATTACACTTCTGAAATTCCCAAATTAAGGAGCGATTTCATTACCCATAGGACTACTTCAAATTTTGTGTATAGAGGCGATAAACATCTAGTAATACATCGAGCTCCCATATTTGCTGTCATAGTAGAGTCAGTAAAACATTACCAACCCAACCTAGAGAATAATTCTGAATTCTTCCAGGACCCGTCCACAAAACAACGATATCCAACAAAATTGGAGTCACCAAGCCCATGCTTCGTCACGGCTTCCCATAACTCATTCATCCTAACTTGAGAAAACTTACATGAATCCTCTAATTTCTTTTACTCCTGTAATTGAAACCACTCCTTGCCTGCAACATAAATAAATAATTAAATCTGGATAAAAAAATAATTAAATACAATTGAAATATGATCACAATCAAATATTTTGATAATTTGTACTCTGTCTCAGTTTTTTTGTCGACCAGTTATTGGTTATTACATATAACAATGTTTTGTTAAAGATGCGTAAATAAAACTGAGATAAAATCTACAAAGCTAACCATATTCACTAGACGTCATGTTCACTAACAGTCCAATAATAACCACAGTAACCACAACTCTACAACTAACACCGCGCCACGTTTATTGTTAAGATGCAATAACAATAAAACATTTAAGATTCAAACCCAATAATGATAATGATAGTTGAAGTGGTCTAGTTTGTACTGTTGAATGCGTGCATAGAGGTCTTTTTAGAACAATGAAGTGTTCGAGTCTAAAAGCGTAGAGTTGCTTCTATAGCTGAACCTCCACAAGACTTATTAATAGCATGTTGGTATACGAGCCTATCTCCTTTACGTTAATGTTGGCTTACATAGGTTTCTTTTTATGGTCGCCGAGTGTACTGATTTTACTGTTGCAGTTAAATAATGGTCGTGCCCAATAATATATAAATTGAAATTTAAGCCACGACATGGACCAATTAGATTTGGCTAATCCAACTCAATCGGTTTGATATTTATGAATAAGAGAATTAACCCTCTAAAATGTAAAGAATAGAAAGATAGCAAAACAAGTATGTTTTTTGATATAGGTTTTTAACTAGTGTATTCGATGATTTTCTCTATATCCTTTTCTCTCTTTTTATACTCAAAAAATCTTTTTTCATTTCACATGTTTTTGCGATCTCGCGAGATTTAATACAAAAGTTATGGCTCTAATTCCATTTCAAATTCTTGGATTAGTCCGAACTCTTTATTATCTGAGTTCGTTTTTATTAGACTTGAGCTTTTGGACAAACTCCATTTTGGATTTTTGGATGGATTTGATTCTGGGCATTGAGTTAATTAAATCCACCGGTAACAAGGGGGATATTATGCATTAACAAAAATCTTGATGTTTTAAGACCGTCACTCAATATATAATATATAGATAATTCTACTAATTTCTACACTACACATATAACGAAGATTTTGACCATAGTAGCTCGTACAAGAAAGAAGAATCAAAATCGGAACCAGCAAGGAAGAAGATACGGTCGGTCCATTTTAAGCTAAGAAGACCAAACGCATTCGATTATTTTTCTGTATACGTTACCAATTACCATATAAATTAAAGGATATTTTAAGAAATGGGAACTTCATTTTTGGCTTTGTATTTAGATATCGGAATATAGAAAAAGCCAAAGGAGGAGAAATGAGTTTTGGCACGAACCAAGAGGCAAGAACCAATAACGAAGGCAAACAAATATTAGGTCAATCGGACGGTTGGGGTTTGACTAGTTTTTACTCGGATATTTGATGGGTCCTACACTCTGACTTGAACCTGATCAGTCTATTCTTCAAACCTTTTTAATGTGATCATGAGAAATTTGCATGTTATCTCTTTATAAAAAAAAAATTATTTCATTTTATAGTAGTTATTGATCCCATGAAAACTATTACAATAGTTTGAAACATTTTTCATCTTGTAAGCCAAAAAAATAACCAACAGTATTGAATAGAGCTGCCAAATCGGATCGATCGGGTTAGGTTAGATCGGATCAATTAAAATTCGAGTAATTAGTGGACTTCAAAAATGTTTCGAAATAACCAAAAAAAATTAGATCGGGTTGGGTTGGATATCGAGTATTTCGAACAAAAAATGTCTGATTTTTTTTTTGCAAAAATTTTTAAAAAATTCAAAAAATCCAAAAAATCTAATCCGAACTGTCCGAAATATCCGATTAAGAAAACGAAATTCTGAAAAAATGATTTTTTTTTGCAGAAATTCTAAAAGATTTGAAAAATCTGACCCAAACTACCCGACCCAAATCACTACCCAAATTCTTTAATAAACCATTTACCGAATTACCCGAATTTCAAACAAATACCTGATCCGATCCGACGCGAATTTTGGTTCGGATCAAATCAAATAAATTGAATCAGATCAAATTTTCACCCCTTATATTGAGTGTTTATAATTCTTCAATTTAACATTCAATTTGTTACAGGAAACTAAGATAATTTCGATAAGAGATTTATCCCAGAAACTAAAATATCGATAGAGTCAGAGTTACAGCTTTATACGAGGCTGCTATTTTTCTCTTTTTTAATTTTTATTTTTAATGTAAACAAAAATGACATCTACAGTAAAATTACTGGTCATTTTCAGTTATTTAATCTTATACTAACTTTTATTTATTGCAATCTACACAGTTCGACCAACTTATTCCACCTAAGCTAGTACTACAATAATTTATCAACGTTATTACAAAGTAGAAGAAAATTTAAATTTGATATGGTTATTTTTTCAAAGCAGACAAATCTTATCGATATTTATAAAATCATTAAAAATTTGTAAGAATATTAAAACCATAATTAAAAAATCTTCAAACCTTCATTGGATGAGATTGAGCCGTTGGGGTGAAAACAAATGCCCGTCAAGATTGGGTATTTTATTTGGTAAATAGTGTTTGGTTACTTACCCATTCGAGCTAACCAAAGAAAAAAGGTATTCGTTGCGATACTAGGTGTTGCACTGTAGTGCTGATAAGAAATCAATAAATCATGCTTTCTTTAAATGTCCTTCATCTCTTTAAATATGAGCTTTATCAAACATACCATCATACATAGGGGTGTTTCCAATGCCTTATGTTTATTCTAATTTGGACTACCCTTTCTAGAAGATACTAGACCTAGAAGAGTTTAGAAGTTTTCCCTGGATTCTCTTAAACATTTAGAAAGCAAGGAATACAAAAGTTTTTTCTAATTTGGACTAGGATCCTCAATATTTTATACCGGGCAAAATTTCATCAAGTCACACCAAATTTGTTATGGGAGGCAGTATCAATGCCTTGGATTGTTGATCCCAGTTTTATTAGATACCGTTGTTTTGTAGACGATTCATGAAAATATTCAAAACTTTACTCTAGTTTGGGTTGGTATTGCTTTACAAACTATACTATGAATACAAATGTGAGAGCTCGTGGTAAACCTGATGTTTCTCACCTCTTCACACAAAATTTGAAACAGTTCTGTGGGCTATGAAATTCCTTCTCGTTTTGGAAATTTCAGAAGTTTAATGTGCAACAAATAGTGCAGAAATTATCAAAATAGTGTCAAATCTAGATGAGTGGCCAGCCTTCTTGTTGTTTTTAGTGGAGTTTGACAATTTTTGAAGAAGTTTCTTCAACTTTTTTATTCGTTAAATTTCAAAATCTCTCAAAAAACGGATTGACTAGCACATAATATTTGTAATTTGTTTAAAAATGTTTCTTTTGTAAACTTATTGCTTTCTGCATGGGTCTTAAGATTAATATGATATGTTGAAGAAAAAAAGAAAACAAATCTTCAGATCGATAAACCAGTTTCTGGCTTCTTTTACCCAATCGCTATCAGATCATTAACTAGTTTTCACAAGGAAGTTCATGATTTAATTTTCTACATCGCAGTCCATGATAACATCACGTGTACGCGATCTATTGACCGTTGGATTTAGCGCGTGTAAACGGTATTTTCCCAACAAAGGAATGTCTTTTCACCGGACTCTTAAAAGATGTTCTTCTTTTTTTTTCCTCCTTTGCATTGGAAAACGGCGTTTTGTACAACCGTCGCCGTCAAATCATAAGGGCAAATAAACCTCTAACGCCGTTAGTAATATAAAAGTTTCATTTAGAAAATTATGAAATATTCCAAATTTTAAATATGAAATATTTCCGAAAATTTAGAAAAATGTTTGTACTTAAGGAAACTATACTTATCTATGTAAACCCTAGAATTAAGTTAAGTAAATGCATATTGGTGTATGTATACATGAATGCTAAGCCACTGACATAATTTGTCGTTGTCTAAAAGGACTACAAAAAGTTGCTCTTTCATGTCGTCGAAGCTTACCCTATAGTAATGTCGGACTGTCCTCTCTTTTCTCTTCTTTAAACATCTCTGTTCTGCATTCCTTTCAGGTCACGCTAATCGCCTGTGTCGGTCCCCCTTTCTTACTTCTCTCTTTAACAATGGCATAGAAACGATTCAGTACACATTTTGCTTTTTCAAAATTCTGTTCTTGCTAGAAGCTTCAAAGGATCAAGCTTTCCCGAAAAAGAAAAACGGGTTTTCCTGTTTTCATAGTTTAAGAAACTGGTTTGTTGTTACACCTTGAGAAGACAGAAGACGAGAAAGATAAGAGAAAATGAAAGCCTTCGTTTTTTGTTTGGGGATTGTGTTATTCATACTTCTGGGTGTTGCTTCTCCAATGAATGACGAAGGTTAGTCTTTCAAACCGTCTTTTGTTCGTCTCTTCCCATGATTGTCAATACAATTTTCGATTTTGGGGTTGTGAGAAAAGTCTTAACTGCTATCGTTTGTCACCGTCGAAGTATCCAGGAGATCTTCATTTGATTATGAGATCTTATCTAAATATACAAGCTTTCGTTTGATTTTGAAGAGACCATAACTTTAAGATCAGTATTGTGAAACGCTGACTGTTCATAAGAGAGAAAAAGTTTAAACTTTTTTCCAACTCAATAGTCAATTATTTTTGATTTCCCAGAAATACAGTGATGATGAGTTCTGGGCTCTCTTTGGTCCCAAGATATAAAGCTAGTGGGGTTTTAGTTTTGGCATGTGGTTTCATATTTAACCGTTTGACCTAACTTCAGTTTCAAATGATTAAGTAATCCTTTTGATTTGTTTATTTGAATATACTGCTTTCGATTTTGCACAGGAATAGCGTTGATGGCTATTAAATCCTCATTCAGCAACATGGCGAATATGCTTCTTGATTGGGACAATGTTAACAACGACTTTTGTTCTTGGCGAGGTGTTTTCTGTAATAACGTTAGCCTTAGCGTTGTCTCTCTGTAAGACTCTTCATATCTCATTTCTTTCTGTTTTATTTTCACTACCTTATTAAATATTTCTGATTTGATATATCTTTTCTGTGGAAGTAATCTGTCCAATCTGAACCTTGGTGGGGAGATATCACCAGCTCTTGGAGATCTGAGGAATTTGCAATCAATGTTTGTCTTCTCTTCCCTCACTATAAGTTGTTTATCTATTTGTTTAATAACAAGGTTTTTATGAAGCTGTCATCTTTGCAAATTACAGTGACTTGCAAGGAAATAAACTTGGTGGTCAAATTCCAGATGAAATTGGAAACTGTGCTTCTCTTACTTATGTGTAAGTTTCGTAGAGTGTTTGTATTTTCAAAGTAATCAATTTGCTTAATCTTCACTCTTCTATAATCAAAATCCTTTCTTGTTTCAGGGACTTCTCCACTAACTTGTTATTTGGAGACATACCTTTTTCAATCTCAAAACTTAAGCAGCTGGAGTTTCTGTATGTGTTATCTTTCGCATTGGAGTCTTCACTTTGCCTGCTTTGGCGGTTTTGTTTGTAAACTGTTTGATCTTATGGTAAATGCAGGAACCTGAAGAATAATCTGCTTACAGGACCAATACCAGCTACCTTAACCCAGATTCCAAACCTTAAGACCCTGTGAGTTTCATAGTGATGCTGTCTATTTGCCAGCCACAAGATATGGATGCAAAATGATCATTGCAATGATTATAGTTTCTTTGTATGATTCTGCAGTGACCTTGCAAGAAACCAGCTATCTGGAGAAATACCACGGTTACTCTATTGGAACGAAGTTTTGCAGTATCTGTAAGTTAATTTACTTGTAAAGTTGTTAAGGTTTTGAGATTTTTTTCTGTTTGTGACATTCGATTTTGCAGGGGTCTACGTGACAATATGCTAACTGGGAATTTGTCTTCTGATATGTGTCAGCTAACGGGTTTGTGGTACTTGTAAGTGAATCTGGCTCGGCTATCTTTGTATTTAATCTGGTTTAACCTTGGATTTTGAGCAAGTTGTAAGCAAAAGTTTGTTGTTAGTGATGTGAGAAGCAACAACCTGACTGGACCTATCCCGGATAACATTGGCAATTGCACAAGTTTTGAGATACTGTATGTGTCTTCTACCTAACGAATGAATATATAGCACATAAATCAGGTGAACTCATTTTTTTTTTTTGTAATTTCAGGGATATATCTTATAATGAGATTGCAGGAGAAATACCTTACAATATTGGTTTCCTCCAAGTAGCTACTCTGTAAGCATCCTTTAGACTTTTTTCGCTAGTTTGGTTTGTTAATGCAATTCATTTGGTAAAGTGGTAATGTGTTCTCTTGCAGGTCACTTCAAGGAAACAGGTTAACTGGAAGAATTCCAGAAGTGATTGGTCTGATGCAAGCTCTTGCTGTTTTGTATGTGTTGTCATAGTTATTTTTATTTTCTCTTTCTGTCTCGTTTATTGCTCTTCTGGTCTAAGGAAATAAACTTATCCAATGCCCAGGGATTTGAGTGACAATGAGTTAATTGGGCCTATTCCACCAATACTTGGGAATCTCTCTTTTACAGGAAAACTGTGAGTCCCTTGATTTCTTTTCTCAAAGTGTCATGCATATTTTCAGATTTCCCATGTACAGATAATTTGTTTGTCTTGAAAATAGGTATCTCCATGGCAACCATCTCACTGGATCAATCCCTCCTGAGCTTGGAAATATGTCACGACTCAGTTATTTGTAAGATTAAAGTTGAAACTTCATTTTCTGCTCCACTCAACAGTTATGTATATGTTTTAAGGGTTTACCATTTTTCAGGCACCTAAATGATAATGAGCTAGTGGGAACCATCCCACCTGAGCTTGGGAAGCTGGAACAATTGTTCGAACTGTGAGTGTTTTTATTTTCTGGATAAAAATGTAAAATTTGTATATCAAAGAGCTGTGAGTTTTTATCAATAACTATGTTTTTGATTCCTTTACATAAGTTGCTTGATGGAACTTTATACCTTGTAGGAATTTCGCAAACAACCATCTTCTAGGACCAATTTCATCTAATATTAGTTCCTGTGCTGCCTTGAATCAATTGTAAGTTATGAGATGAACCCTTTCTTAATTCAAGCTATAAACCCTTTCCCAATTCAAGCTTCCAGTTTCTTCTTATCTTTTTGATTCCTGGCTATCTTTCTGAAAACTGAATGTAGTTGTCTTGTCATTTAGCAATGTGCATGGGAACTTTCTGAGTGGATCTATTCCACAAGGATTCAGGAATCTTCGAAGCTTGACTTATCTGTAAGCTTCATATAATTGTAAACAGTGTAATTATTTCAAGTAATATTAGTCTGTGTTAATCTTGATTCAATGCTGTATATTGCAGGAATCTTTCCTCAAACAGCTTCAAGGGACAAATACCCGCTGAGCTTGGCCATATTATCAATCTTGATACGGTGTATGTTATTTTCTGCTGAATTACTTTCTACCATGCATAGATACCTATTGATATGTGAACTAATTCCTACTAACTTTGATTTTAGGGATCTGTCTGGCAACAGTTTTTCAGGGTCAATACCATTAACACTTGGCGATCTTGAGCATCTTCTTATCTTGTATGTCTTCATCAATTCCTGTAGTTATAGCTTTTTCATCAACTTCCTTCAGGTTAGCTGACTTGAGATGTACTTTAATTCTCAGAAACTTGAGCAGAAATCATCTCAATGGGCCATTGCCAGCTGAGTTTGGGAACCTCCGAAGCATTCAGATCATGTAAAGCTTTTCTTATGCTCAAACTTTCTTCCTTTATCATGTAATCTTCCACATTCTGAACTTTACTCTTTCATTCTCAGCGATGTATCATTCAATCTCCTTGCCGGTGTCATACCTACTGAACTTGGCCAGTTGCAGAACATAAACTCGCTGTAAGCAAAAAATTATTAATTCTTCTCATTAATCTACTCTATGAAACATTGAAATCATTTTTCTTTGTTTTATCTTGTGTATGTACAGAATACTGAATAACAACAAGATACATGGGAAAATTCCGGATCAGCTAACGAATTGCTTCAGTCTTGTTAATTTGTACGTAGTTCTTTGTTACAACATATTTTGTATTCTCAGATAGTGTTAGTATCGTTTCTATATCCACACCTTCTCTCTTTACATACTTAATAGGAACCTCTCCTTCAACAATTTATCTGGAATAATCCCTCCTCTGAAGAACTTTTCACGTTTTGCACCGTCCAGGTATAAGCTTTGTTATATTACACTTTTTTTTTTGTAACCTTTCATATGATCAGCATCATACCAACCTCTCCTTTTTTATATAGCTTCCTGGAAAATCCATTTCTATGTGGGAACTGGGTTGGATCAATCTGCGGCCCTTCTTTGCCCAAGGCACGAGGTATTGCCTTTTCTTACCTCTTTTCTATAGTTTTAAATTCTTAGGAATTTTACTTGCTTTTAGCAGTGTTCACCGGAGCTGCCATAGTTTGTATGGTACTTCTAGGTTTCCTTACTCTCACATCCGTGATTGGCATTGTGGTTTACAAGTCAAGGCAGCAGAAACAAGTCTTGAAAGGTTCCTCTAAACAATCCGAAGGTTTGTCTTGGAATCATGGTTTCTTTCTGTTTATTAGAATCAACAGCAGCATCACGATAAGTCTTGTATTGAATTTCCAGGGTCTACAAAGCTGGTGATCCTTCACATGGACATGGCTATTCACACATTTGATGATATCATGAGAGTGACCGAGAACCTAAGCGAGAAATACATCATTGGATACGGTGCTTCTAGCACAGTTTACAAGTGCACAGCTAAAAGTTCCCGACCTATTGCCATTAAGCGAATATACAATCAATATCTGCACAACTCACGCGAGTTTGAGACAGAACTCGAGACCATTGGGAGCATCAGACACAGAAACATTGTGAGCTTGCATGGATATGCCTTGTCTCCCTGTGGCAACCTCCTCTTTTACGACTACATGGAAAACGGCTCTCTTTGGGACCTTCTCCATGGTATTTGTTCGTCCCTTGGGTCAGTTATGTATGTACTTTTATAGCTGGTTTTCTTGTTTTGAATGACTTATATGTGTTGATTAATTGAACTAGGGCCTGGAAAGAAAGGGAAGCTTGACTGGGAAACAAGGCTGAAAATAGCAGTTGGAGCCGCGCAAGGACTTGCGTATCTTCACCATGACTGTACTCCTAGGATAATTCATCGGGACATCAAGTCATCAAACATACTTCTTGATGGAAATTTCGAAGCGCGGTTGTCAGATTTTGGGATCGCTAAGAGCATACCAGCCACCAAAACTTATGCTTCAACCTATGTTCTTGGAACCATCGGCTATATTGACCCAGAGTATGCTCGAACGTCTCGTTTGAACGAGAAGTCTGATATCTACAGCTTTGGTATTGTCCTTCTTGAGCTTCTTACAGGGAAGAAAGCTGTGGATAATGAGGCCAACTTACATCAAATGGTATGAATTTGAGAAAAGTGTCGCACTAATTTCTTCTTGGAAACAATGTGATAACATTTTATTTCTGTTGCAGATATTGTCGAAGGCAGATGACAACACCGTGATGGAAACTGTTGATCCAGAGGTGTCTGTAACGTGCGTGAACTCAGGGCATATCAAGAAGACATTACAGCTAGCTCTCCTGTGCACCAGGCGAAACCCTTTGGAGAGACCCACAATGCAAGAGGTCTCCCAGCTTCTGCTCTCTCTTCTTCCTTCTCCTATGAAACTGCTTGGAGGGGAAGAAAGGCGTGACAATCACTCCTCGGATACATCAACCCCACAGTGGTTTATTCAGTTCCGTGAAGATATCTCCAAAAGTAGCTTATAAGATACTACTAACCTTTAGTGTTTCCTCTCTTTACTAGTTTTTGTATTTCTTGTGAGTCAAGGAATATGGGAGGGGCATGGTTTTGTGTAATTTAGGGCTAGTAAGAGGGACAATTTGGGAGAGGAAGAGAGAATGGAAGGCATTTAAGACAAGAACATGGTATCGATGAAAGAGTAGGTGAAAAGTTAATTGTTGGTTTCCAAAGGACAAGAACATGGTATCACGAGTTGGTTAAAAGTCTTTCAATCTCCTCTTTAATGCACATATTCATAAATGCTTATTTTAGTTACACAATACATTTGTACATTTTTCAATGGCGTCTAACCTCAGAAATTGCACATTCATGAAAGCTCTACCATCTAATTAGGAGCAAATCTATGATTCCAGTTCCAGACAGATGTAAATTGTAAGGAGCGGTTGGGAACTTTCTTTTTGAATATTCTGCAACAAACGTAACTGAGACATGTTAATGAAATATGCTTAAGCAGATCAAAACACTAGATTTAAATACCTCTTCACAGATTTCTTCATAGCCATGTCTAAGCTGCACAAAAACGGTAATGTCTTGCAAAATCTCTATGTAGATGAGATACAAGAGAAGCAACTAATCCGAAGTGAGATATAGCTGTAAGAAGTGGTGAAAGAGTTAGAATTTGTAACAGAACTGAGTAAAATGCACTTTTACGATGATGAAGGCTTACTTTGCGGAGAGATTCAAGAAAGGGTTCATCTCGAAATTTTGTGTCCTTAGGAAATTCAACATCCTTCAATGAACTAAGAACTCGGTATTAGCATGAGAACATGAATGATTCTTCATTCTCCATTTAGAGATATAAAATGATCCATTAAGAAAATTGTAAGAATCTCAAGAACAAACCTGCCGTACGAGTGACTTACCCTCAGATAATTGATTTCATGTTTGATGTCGATTGCTTCACCGCATCTGCTAGATAACTGTCAAGAAAAAGGAGATCTGTGAGTTTTGCATTTTGTATGTCAGTTAAAAGTCCTCAAACCTGCATCACCTTTGAGTCAAGAGGGCAAATTTTAGATTCATAAATCTGACAATTTATCTCTGCGCTACGAGATTCCTTAACTCTCCTACTCTTCCTGAAACTAACGGACTTTGACCTGCATTAGACGTGAAAGAACATTTTGAGAAGTCTTGATTCTAGTTTAAGTCAATGCAAGAGAAGATGGACCAAAGAAATGCAGTTTACGAATTGTTTATGGACTAACGTTAAGGAGCGTGTAGGATCATCGCTTGGTATATTTTTAGCCTGCATTGAGAAGCATCATTGTAGCTGAAGAGATGAGAGATCCAACAAAAAGCACATACATTTTGAAACTTACACTGGAAGAGCGTTCCTTCGCTCTAAAAGATGTCCTTAGATGAAATCTCTAGAATACAAAAGAGAAAAGAATCGTAAGCGCTGATAAAATTGTGGTATGATAAAGTGTTAGAACATGTTCTATATAAGATTTAGACCTGTAAATCTTGAGAGTGAGGCGTATTTTTTCTAGGCAATGATGTTGAAGAGCTTTCATGAACCTGCAAACAAAGATTTGTATTAGCTACTACTTCTGATTAGGTGGCAGTGAAAGAAAAAAAAACAGAACACACGCACTGGTTTATTCATAGTAGAGCTGAATTTTGAAATCTGCTCAGGAGCTGAATTAGCCTTCAACCTGAAAGAGGTTCATAGCTGAGAAGTGGTACAAATGGCATTAAAGGAACCAAAACATATTAAACAGTCCTTACCTGTGTCTTGTAGCCCTTTGGGCAGTCTTGAGGTTAGGTTCCTTTGGAACTGTGACTTTGGATCCCTGAAACAGAACAATAAGAAACAAGAAGATGATACAATAAGAGTTTAATCTTATTGCATTACCTTGTTTGAAACCTTATGTACAAAAGGAGTTTGGTCCAGCCGCGTAACCTACTTCACAAAGCTAAATAAGACTGGTTTAAAATTAGATGTGTAAGCAGAGAGTTTCAATGGTGCTTATGTACCCACCTTCCGCAAGAAGCCGGTTTCAAGTTTTTGCCTTTTGGTATCTTGAGTTTGAGGCATACAAGATAAGACAGAGGAGAACTTACCATCCAAGTTACCTAATGATCTCTGACACCTATGAAACATCAAATCAGTTAAAGCTAAGAAGAGGAAAAAGGTTGATGAAGAGGATATAATGTTACCTTCTGAGAAGCTGAGCAGAGTAAAGGTCAAGAGGTTTGTTCTGCCTTGACAACAATGAAGCAGTGGGTCTTGTCAAAGTTGAGTTCTTTCGTAAAAAAGGTTTGGTTTTAAACTTTTGGGTCGTCTTGGGAACATCTTTAGGAGCTTGGTTGTAATATATGAACCCTAATGACCATAACAAACCTTGCATTACAAGAAAACAAAATCAAAGACAGGAATTGTAAATATGTAATACCACTGCATTTTTCTGAAATGGGTTTGGGGATCTGAAGATGATTGTCGTCGTATCTCCTACCCAAATTTAGGCTAAATGCTGAGACAAAAGGCATAAACAGTAATCAGGAACAGAGTCTTTTTGTCTTCATGTCCAAATTATGCAAAAGATCTTACGAGAAGGAGGATAATTTCCAGCTGATTCAAACCAGAGCTCTGTTTCCTCTTTATCTGAATCAAGTTCAGCTTTGGTGAAATCGTAGAATCGAGGAGCATCGAATTCAAAATCGATGTCGAATTCCTCAATAGAGAAATCTTCTGCATATATATTTGTTGTTTCCGGATCCATTTTCTAAGGGAAGAACATAAGAAACTCGAGCATCAATCAGAATAAATCAATACCTCGATTCTTTGTTCTCTCTCCATCTCTGAAAAACTTGTAGGAACAAATTTAGATTGCGCGGTTACAAAAACGACTGTGTTTAAATTCAGAGACAACAACGGGAAGTTGTTTGGTTAAATAATTATAGCCATTCACAAGCAACTTAGTAACTACAAGTAGTTATGTTTTAATGAAAAAGATTGGTTTTTTTAATTATAGAATCACAAGCTTTTTGCAGAACTAAAGAGCCATTTTGTTTGGTTTAATGGTAAGTAAAATCAAAGATCCAGTCCCAAGATTATTGTACATCACAATGGCAAAAACTATATCTAAATTTTATACAAAATCGTTATCATCACCAACGGTTATAATTAATCAATCAATAAACTAAATTCAAAGCCCTAAGCTTTTCGTGCCTCCATTCATTGTTGATTTTTGCTATAAATTCTTCTACCCTTTTTCTCAAATCATCATCTTCTTCTTCCTCTTTAACCTCAGTCTCATCATGAACATCGTCTTCTTCCTCCTCTTCAACCTCGCTCTCATCATCAACATCGTCTTCTTCCTCCTCTTCAACCTCGCTCTCATCATCAACATCGTCATCCTCATCTTCATTATCATCATCACTGCAATGACTGCATACTCTGTCTTCGTCCTCATCAGAAACACTCGAGTCATTGATCAACGATTCATCTTCTCCAGATGAGATAGTAACCTCTTCATCATTATCATCACAATCATGATCATTTGGATAAGCAATGTTGCACATATTGAAGCTCACAGGAGAAACAGATATGGGATCTTGTGAATCCGTTGAATTAGGTTTTGATGATCCAGTAAGGATCATGACAAAAATGAAGTTGCAGAAACAGAACATGAGAAGTGAATTGGAGGTGGCTTCTCCGATCAATCCAAAAGCTATGTCCAACATCGTTGCAGCTTATGGAGAATAACGAGAAAACAGAGAAGAAGATTTTGGTGGTTATTTCAGTTTGGTGATAAAACAGAGCTTTGGGCGCTATTTTATAAAGAGAAGTGTATGAGAGAAGTTTACAAGAAACGACAAGTTTCGTGGCAATGAGGTGTAGAGAGAAAGCTTCGTAAATAAAGTATTGTTTGGGTCTTTGAATTATTATAAGTTTATAACATGAACCTTCAATGTAATGGGCCAAACTTTAAATAATATTTGTAGTAAGTTACTTGGTAACTTTTTTTTTTTTTTCAACATTGAATTGACAAGACCCGATCTATAACCTAAATCTCACTCCCAATAATCTCTTTTTTAAGTTACTATAATACAACGGATAAAAATCGAATCCTAGTGTCAAGTCATTAGCTGGATCATCCTAACAACCAGACTGAGAGCAACTCGGCAACTATTCATCAATCATGTTAAAGCCTGTTAATATTTTTATCATTTAAACAAATTAAATTAAACAAAAAGGGATCACGCGCTTGAAGCTCACGCGCTCGTAACTGAATCTCTTTGAGGTGATTTTTTTTCCGATCTCCGTTTCTCGCTTCCGATCGGTTTCTTCGTTCTTTTTCCGGTCGATTTCTTCACCAGATTCTTGCCTTTGGCTTATCTTCTTCTCTTGGTGTCTCTTCCATGGAGGCTGACCCATCTAACACTCCAATTGCTATCTCGAGCTCTCCGGTGAGCTCTTCTGTGAGCTCGACTCGCCTCTTGTTAAGTTTGTCCCGATTTCTTCAAAAAATTGGGTCTCTGCAGCCAAATCCAATGGTTTGGTTATCTCCTACAATCTTCCACTGAATTTCACTGATGGTGGTGTTACTTCTTCCTCGATTCCTGATGAAGTTCTTGAGGATTCATCTCCTCTTTGGTCCTCGTTTGTATTGGGTAATTTCATTGGTGATGTGCCCCATATTGGATAGATTCATGCCACTGTTAATAGGATTTGGCAAAATTCCAAGAAGAATCTCAAGATTGATGCTCATTTTGTTACTTCGAATTCATACAAAGAAGAATAATTTTTATATGTTAATAATTTATAATCCACACAATGTACTAATTTTTACTTAATTTTTTCATATCAAAATTTTAATATATATATATATATATATAACAAATTTTTATTAAATAGAAGACCCTTAAAATAAAAGACACAATATACTAATTTTGTGTTATATAATTATATTGTGATACATAAATAAATTAAATTCTAATTAAATGCAATAATATATATGTACCGATTTAGGTTGATTTCGAACCGTGTCGCGGCTCAGAAGTCCAGGTGCAAGAAGCTGCAATATGTTGATGATCTAGAGAACAAACAAACAGAGCTGGAAGTAGATCTATATTATATATACACACATTTATACTTAAATTCATATTATATATATGTTACTAATTCATTGTATAAATTTATATATACAAATTTTGATATACAGATGCAGGTGAGTGTGTTGCGTTCTCAAGTAGCGATGGCGAGTGTAGAGAATCAATGCGTGAAAGATGAGAATAGTGAACTAAAGGAGTGTCTCGCTGCTATGCATCAACATGCTATCACAAGCCAATGTATATTATTATATACATCACAGTTAATTTATTAATTATATATTTATAATTTTGATATAATAATGTTAATTAATAGGTGAGGTTGAGGCGACAAGAGCTGAGATTGAGAGGCTGAAGAAGACTTTAAACATCCGTTCTCATTGATTTGAAAATTTCTCCCAATTCTTTGATTTGGATAATTATGAGTTTTTAATTGCAATTTCATTGCAAGTGTACTTTAGTTTAGTGGCAAGCGATAAGTCCATTAAGATATGCACACTTGCATAATCAGAGATCGAGTCTCACCGCTTACATTATGTAGGAATTTAGCTAATGGGCCGGTCAGTTATAACCCAATATTGACAAAAAAAAAATTGCAATTTCATGTGTTTCCGTTTAAAGACTATTTCATCAAGTGCATATCAATCTGATGCATTTTGTTTCCTATGGTCTTAATTTCAGTTTGAATTATTTACTGTCAAGATTTTTTTTTTTTTGAGAAAATTAAAAGTAAACCAAATTAATGAGTTCCAATTATGGCTTTGTTCGAAAATGAAAATTTTTCTTTGTCAGAATTAATTAATGTTTACTTCAATTTTTTGATTCGTCTAGTATATAAGAAAAAAAATCATGGCTTTGTTCGAAAAATATTATTATCTTTGTTGTTGTCTTTTTTACTTGATGTTTTTTCACGTAAACATGTAATTAGGGATAAACATATATGGGCCTACTATGACCAGGCCCAGAATAGTGTGGGTCAGGAAAGTAAAATGCTTGTCATTTGTATAAATCTTAGTTCAACTTAATGTTGTTTTAAGGTGTAGAGAATAAGAACTACATGATTTTCTGAAGGGTCTTTTTTTTTTCTTTTCTTTTTTCTAAATTGAGAAACAGAGTAGAACGGACAGATTTTGTCTAAAACTGATCCAAATATACTCAAAAAGGGAAAATAGTCATCTTTGAGTGAAAAGAGATGATACACTGTGCAATTGATGTAGATATATGTGTATATATCTCTACATTTCGGTGGATATGATCTCAAGCTCCGCCCACCACGCCGGAGATCGACTTGGCAATGCTGCTTCTGCCGTTATTCCGGTAATCTCTCTCAGCTTAACCACCACTTCCTTCATTTCCAGTTTCTTGTTCAAACACTCTCTAACCACTTCCCACAGCCTCTCTATGACCGACTCGTCGAAGCTTTTCAGGGTCGGGTCCACTACGGGTTTGGTTTCGTCGTGGAGCAGAGCATCTGGATCCGGGATCTTCCCGGTGATGATCTCGTGCAGAAGGGTGCCAAAGCTAGAAACGTTGGTTATGGGATCAAGTGGTGTGGAGGTTAGGAAAGTAAAGTCGGCGACTTTAGCTGCGTAATCTGTTGCCAGGTATACTGAAGAGGAGTTTAGGTTGGTGTGAGAGATGGGCTTAGGGTTTAGGGTGTGCATATGTTCTAAACAGTAAGCTATTCCCATTGCGATTCTCAGTCTCATTGGCCAGTCCAAGTGCTCTGCGTCTTGGTCTGCAATAATTACAGTTAGTTATAAAATGGATAGGGATGAGTCTGTTGGAAGAAGTTGATTATTACTCACCGTGAAGATGCTCGAAGAGGGATCCATTAGGAGCGTACTCTAATACCAGCATACGGTTGAATGGCTCGTTTTCATGACAATATCCGATTACATTGAGGAAATTCTTGTGGTTCACTTGAGATAGCATCTGTATCTGCATTGGAGGATTGTATTTGGTGTTAAGAAACAGGAGAAACTAGAGTGTGGAAGGAGGTTCTGTTGCTACCTTTTCTTGGAACTGTGTCTCGTGATCCAGTGACCAGTCCTGGAGGGATCCAGATGCGACTGCTAGGACGGCGATTTCAGTGCCGGTGGAGAGAGTTCCTTTGTAAATGGTAGCGTTTGAGGATGTAGAGCCTATGATGTTACTGAAATCTTCGCAGGCAGTTTCTAGTTCTGATAGTTTCAGCTTAGGAACACCTTCATGAGTCATATAGGTAGGTTACAACTCATTCAACAATCTCTTCTATGTTTATAAATAGAGTAAACATAACAGTGATGATACCTGTAGTTACAACAATATCTTGAAGTTGGCCTGTGCTCCCAGTTGCTTCCCTTGGATTTATCAGTTTTACCTTTTCGTTCTGCAGGAGAAAGAAGGCCACCAATGCAGCTATGATGCCCAACACACCTACTAGAACTCCAACTATTATTATAATCTTATGAGATTTCTTTTTCCTGCTAGTACTCGAAGCTGTAGACTGAATTGGTGAAGGAGGCTGAGCTAGTGGAGGAGGCTCGGCAGAAGAAGGAGGCTGAGCTCGGGAAGGAGGCTGAGCTGGTGGTGGAGGCTGATCTGGAGGTGGGGTTAGGTTCTCGGTCGGGGAACCAGTAGGAGGGCTTTGACTTGTATTTAGCGAGGGAGGAGTGAGAAAAGGACCTATGGTGATATCATCCTCCGTAGGCAATGGAGGAGGAGCTACAACTGGATCATGGCCAGGGGGATCTATCTGAAGTAGCCTGCGAGTGAAGGGCAATGATTGGCCAAAGTTGTTGTCACACAAATCCAAAATCTCAAGCTCCTGCAAATCTGTTACCTCTTCAGGTACTTCCCCAGAGAATGAATTGTTTCTCAGGATACTACAAAGAGAAACAATGATAAAATTGTAAAGAGGTCTATGTATAACTTGTATAGTTTGAGGAGTATTGGATAATACTTACAGGGATTTCAAGTGAGTTAGATTTCCAAGTTCAGGTGCAAGTGTTCCATGAAGAGAGAGATCTTGTAGATTTCTACGTCATAAAGACATCAAATTCATAACAAAGCTAACAAATACGAACTCTTCTCTTAATCAAGGATTTGAATATGACTTACAAGTTGACAACTCTTCCATCAAGTGAACACATCACACCAGACCAAAAACAATGAGGAACCTCTCCCCAATTCATCAAAGCTCCAAATGGGTCTCTCTCTATTCTCTCTTTGAATTTCATTAAAGCTAATGCTGCAAAATCCTCAATAGTTTTTAATTCATCAATCAATACTTAGATTACAGACACAGAAAAAGATGAAACAAAAGTTACCTTCAGTACCGGAACAGAGACCAAACGTCATATTGTAATGAAGCAAGAACAGGAAGATTGCTGGTCGGAGCAATCTCCACCGTTGATCGGAGTTCATTTTTTTTTGTCTGTGTGTGTTATTGGAGTAGTTCACGAAGTCGTCGTCCAGAAAAAAAGACAAATCAATGGCTGCTGTTTTCTAAATCCCACCTTCTTCATTATTTTTTTTTGGTTTATTGATTTGTTATTTTGAACAACAATTAAGACGTTTCTCCTTTTCTTATACATATGTTTAACCATGGAAACATTTACAAGTTGGAAAACGTTAATGCAGTTTTTATTTTAATTAAACATACCATTTGCAATGCACGATTAAGTCTTTCTCTCTACAAAATTGACCCAGTAACCTTTGACTTTGGTTTTTCTTTTTGGCTTTATTCGTTTTCACTATAAAATTTAAATGAGTAAGATCATTTAATTTTTGAAGGAGACCATCCATAAACAATCGTTACTTTATGCCATTTTGAACAATTCTGATTTGAAATTGTAGCTGTCTTTTCTTATTTTTGCAAAAGATCACTCAATTTGGTCAAGGTACAATTCTGGATTGGTAAAAAGGTAAGGGTACAATTTTGGAAAGTAATTTAAGCCCATTTACAATGTGTAAATCCAATAGTGGGATTGCAAAAAGGCTTAATAATGAATCTATTACTGTCACTTCTGGTCAACAATACCACCCAAATGGGTTTTCAAGATTAGCTACAACGTTACCATCTAAACCAAATATACATCAACCACTTCATTTCCTTCTCAGCATAATCATCACCATTGTTATTGTAAAAAACATCAATGTGAAACTATGCTCTACACACATAAAAAAGAACTATTGATTTGCTAAAGATTCTTCCTAAAAAAGCCATTTGTTCAAATTGCTATGTAGAAGAGAGTGATCACCGTGAGATGGCATGGAGCAAGATGCAGAGTATTTGAGAGAAGTTAGGACGTGTGGAGGGGGAAGTGTTCCAGCATTTGGTCATTAGATATCTGAGAACTTGAGGGCACTCCTTTGGGATCTCTGGTCTTAGCCCACACGCTGCAATTCCAACCGCCGCCTGCACTGGTGAGCAAGACCCATAGGCCTCTTCCCCTGTCACCATCTCCCAAAGCATCATCCCAAAGCTATAAACATTGCTCATCCAACTCTCTTTCGTCTTCTCTGGGTCTCCCGCGATTATCTGATTTGAACCATTTCACAAACTGCAGTCAACAATTGCTTTTACATACTTACACATATTAACATATTTGGACAGATAGAACTAGTCTTCATAATGACTGGTATTATAATTTACTCAATTCACTCATCTAATCATCAGCCAATGTTTTCTGTATCAATGGGCTATGGGTTAAATATGATGAAAATGCGGAATCCTAAAGTAAATCACTGAACTGGGATTATGTAAGAATAGCGTCAAAGAACAGACCTCAGGTGCAAGCCATCGATAGCCATCTGTTTCATATTCCATGGCCTCATTGACACTCTTGCATGCGGTGACCAAACCCATATCACCTAAACAGGCGTTGCCCTGCTTATCTAATAGTATTCTCTGTGTGTTAAGGTCTCTATATGCAACACCATGATCATTCATGAATTTCATCCCTTCTGCTACGTCAACAGCAATTTTAAAAATCACCTTGGTCTGAAGCTTCTTTTTCTTCAACAACAGTTCATGGAGTGATCCACCTTGCATCAGCTTTGTTACCACGCATAGTCCATGATTTTCGTCGATGCAGACACCATGAAACTGCAAAATGCTCTTGTGTCCACAGGTCATCAGCTCCAAGAAATCTCTGTGAATTTCAAACTCATACGGATTTCCTTTATCACAGCCTTTTAATCTCTCAATGGCCACTTTTATTCCTCTGTAAGTTCCTTTGAAGGAATTTGGTCCTAACTGACTACTAAACTGAAGATCATCTGAATTCAGTAGCCATTTGTCGATATCATCTCCACCTGATTGGATGGTCTGCCATTCATCCACAGATACAGTGAACAAAGAGCTTGGAGGTGGCATCTGAAGCTGTATCTGAGCATTTGGGTTTTCCAACTCGTGTCTATAGCATTGATCAATGGACTCTTCATCAAAATCCCCGAATTCTCCAACACCCGCGTTATGTTCTTGACAGCCGCAAAGACCGAAAGGGAGCTTCACAGACTTGGGCTTCTTTACCGCAGATTTAAGGGCATTCTCTACCTTGGTTTTGAACAATTTATCTTGTCCGGACTGAACTAGAAGAAGAACAACTCCAAGAGTCAACCCTTTCTTCTCAAAGATTTGAACTTTCTTACAACAAATCGAAGCACTATCAAGAGACCCCGAAATGGTTGACCATGGAAGCGAAGAAGTGCAAGCAAACGTGAGCTTGAACACAGAACCCTGATCATCTTCCTCATTACACACCTCTTGAATCACAAACACAGGATTTTCATCTCCAGAAGTTTGCTCTATCAGCTTTATGTGTATAAATACATCATTCATTTCGAAACCAGCCTGACTATAACTGTTAAAAACAAAAACATAATCATCCAGATTATTCCATGGCCTCCAACAATGATCTATAGATATATATAACAACATATATTGATTCTAAGTTGTTTATATTATGGAAAATACTAATAGTATTGCTGAATTTAAGAAACCAAGAAGAATAAAAGTTGTTTCAGAAATCGAAAAAGTGAGTAAAGATGACGCAATATCTTAAGCGATAATCGCGGAATGAGGAAAAAAAGGAAAGCCTTTGGAAGAATCTGGTTTTACCTAAGAGGCAAAGAATCGTAGTGCTTCCTGAGATTAGAGACGAGCTTGTCAGGCAACTGGCTTCCAGGATACATTTTAACAAGGTGTCTCACAACATTGCCCCACACAAGCTTCTTATTACCTCCTCCGTTGGCTACATTCTGGTTTTCACGGTTCGTATCTAAGCTGAGCGAATTCTTGAGCGACGCGATCGCTTCGGAGACGTTGCGTCCGAGACGCTGAAACCGTTTCTGCATACCGGAAGAGATCTGATCGGAAGGCGGAACAGCAGTGAGGCACTCAGATCTGTCGTTGGAGCACATGAGAACTTGGTCGACAACATCCTCCTCGTCAGGGCATCCGCCGGAACCACTATTGGACCAGCACTCGAGCGCGGAGGCCATGGCGGCGAAAGTAACAATGTTTTGGGTCTTCTCTACTTGAAAATGGTCAGTAAGATTTGATTCAATAAAACCATCAGTATTTAATTATTTGTTCTTATAATTATGTTATGTTTAATCAGCATGCAAGCACCAGTGGTCTAGTGGTAGAATAGTACCCTGCCACGGTACAGACCCGGGTTCGATTCCCGGCTGGTGCATTTTCTGTTTTCTTTTTTGTTTGTGCAAAATTGAACTATATTTAGTATAATCGTATGAGAGAAGATGTTATCTGTAAATATATCTTTGTAACTCTAAAATGAATGGCATACTGTGTTAAGCAAATCAAGGAGAGTTTACAAGTGTATATATATGTCTTAACATTGGGGTAAGTCCAATGGTGGAGACTTTACAGACTGCAAATGTCCCTCGCCGTTCTCAACTAAGAAGACCATAGCCAGACCCCAGAATAGATGTGAGTCGATGTGACAGTGCATCAGCCAAACTCCTGGATTATCTGCTATAAATCTGATAGCTACCCATCCTCCTGGAGGGGTTCCAATTGTGTTTCTTCGTGGTGGGTCGATGAGATTGAAGGAAGCTGTGTCTTTGCTTGGGTTAAAGTTACCAAGACCTGTCCCAACTACGTAGAATTCGTAGCCGTGGAGATGCATTGGGTGATTCTCAGTAGTCACAATGCTTGTGTCTTGCAATATAATCTGTACCTTTTAGTTGTACTTTAGTTTGTAGGCTTTGGTTCCGCGGGAAGGCTGCCATAGCCCTCTGCTCACATTTCCTGTATAGTCAAATGTGACAGGAGGCGTACCAGGGAAGTCTGTGGTAAAAACACCGGCAGAATTGCCTTGGTAGTAGGCTTGCATTATGGAGTTTAGTCTGGGGAATACGAAAGATATGTTGTTGATGCTTGAGGCGAAGCGTGTTCCGTTAGGGCCTTGACACCTTTGCGTATTTGGGGTTGAGCAGTTGAATAGTCCTAATCCCACAGTGAAAAATAAGTTCTCATCAATCTCCAAGGGCACTTTCACTTTCGACGGACTCTTCATCTGAGCTGTGAAGGCAGCTGCTGTTGCAGTGTCATTGAATCCTGGCAGCTGCGCAGGTATTGCCCGTGCCTGTGATTTACTTTGAAGAGTAACACAGGGAGCACCTTTGTATTTGAGGATTGCGGTGGTTGTGGTGTTATCAAAGGCAGCGTTGGCGCTGTTGTATGCGTGTGCTGCCATGTAGTAGTGTGCTGGTGGCTGGTCTGCAGTTAGAAGCACATCAGTTGTTTGACCTGGACCTAACATTATGACATCTGTAGAGAAAGGTTTGGTGTAGGAGGCATCCGCAGCAACCACTGTCAGTTTGTGATTAGCAACAGCAAAGAAGAGTTCTTGGTTCAAGGCAGAATTGATAATCCTGAGGAGGACAATCTCTCCTGACCCCACCAGAAATCTCAAAGTTTCTGCATCGTGACAAGACATGATATTAACTAAGATATAGCTGCGTCTGAAACCTGGGAAGCATTAACTAAATGTGTACCTTGGTTGGAGCATGGGTAGAGATCACCAGGCTGACCATTGATGGTGAGAGCGTCTGAAACGTTTGGTGCACCACCCGTGAACTGGGCCTTGTTCAAGACATCCATGGGGTTTCTGTCCCACCATTCCCCTAAGATAAGGGTTATATCTCTCTTGGGAATAACCGGAAAAGGGTAATTAGGAGATGAGAGCTTAGGGCGTATGATGAGAGCTCCATACACTGTGGCTCGCAGCCATCTGCTGTGGGCATGCCACCATAAGGTACCCTCTTGATCTTCGATGGTGTATCTGTAGGTGTAACTTGCTCCTGGTTTGATTGGGCATTGGGTTATGTATTCTGGTCCATCAGCCCATGGATTCCGCATCTGCCGTATCCCATGCCTGCACATGACTCTGATTAATAGCAGACTATCAAGGATTGATTTAGTTGATGCAGGGAAGAGTAATTTTACCAGTGGAGGCTGATGTTGTACCGAGCTTTGTTTATGGCTGTGATGACAAGGGAATCACCGTTTCTCACCTCCAAGGTTGGCCCTGGAAACTGTCCGTTCACAGTGATCGAGTTATGTACTCTGCATAGCCTCTTCACAGGCGTCTCTTGAATCTAAGCAAACCAAGACAAGAAACAAACTACGTTCAGCATCAGTGTAAGTTACAATGGATGAAACTACAAACGAAAGGGGAGTAAAAACACACACAACGAACTCATGAAAGTGAATCTCTGCATGGACAAGTGAAACTACAACAACAGCCAACACAAAGAACGACCGCATTGCGCTCACTTAATCAGAGAAAAAGAAAGTTGGTACATTTTATAAGCAGGAGACCGAGAGCTTTTAGTCTAACCAGCACACACGATTTGGTGTAACCACTAAACAACAAAACAAACAGTTTCTGATTATAAAAATAAATTCTTGTTCCAAAAGATCTAGGTGAACCTCTATCAGCCTACTTTTAGTACCTTCTCTCTGGTTTTTTCTCATCCTCGGACACCAAATCTCTTTAAATAGAACGCCCTAAAACCTCACCAACTTCAGAGACGAAAGAAATGTCTCCACATCACCATCCTTTAGAATTAATCATCTTCTCGATGGCCATTACTTCGTGCTCTGTCTTTAAATGCACTTGACGAATTAAAATATGAGACAAATGATTGGAATTTCTTCAAAAGCCTCATCCTATTTGCTCTATTCTCTGAAAATTTTGAGAGCTTTAAGTGTCTCTCCATTGAAAACTTCAATAGAGTACGTTCTAGTTACCGAAGAAAAATGAAGAAAGTAAAGTGAAAGATAGGTACTTTGAAAGAAACCCAGTGACCATCGATGGCATCGTCGCCAATGGATCGGACCCGGCAATCTTAATTTCATCGGTAAGTCAAACCTTTTCAACTCTAGTTGACTTGACTTGGTGCCGTCGCAGAGGATAAGAAGAACCAAGTGAAACCTAGTCAGGACGTTTGGATGTGGAGATATATCAAACACGTCCATGAATAAATATAGCTAAAATAACGGGCCTAATACGGCCGGGTCGGGTCAAAACCCAACAAAAGTCCTTAACGTGACCCGGAAGATACTCTTTCTCATTTCATCTTCCCCAATTAGCTATTGACGAGACTTGACGCTACTTATCGATCTAGTCATCTTCGTGAGCCCCAACGCCGCGACTTAGCCACTCCAGCAATCAATTGGGTTTCACAATCCTCGAAATCTCCGTTTTAATCTCGAATCGAAAAACCCTAATTTTCTGTGAGTTTCTTACTAATATTAGCTTACTGTAGCTCATAGATTGATTATCGAGGTGTTGAAATCGGAAATGATGGGCTCAGAAAATGACGACGGATTCGAAGAGTCCCATCTCCACTCATCCAAGGAGGAAATGGAGAATCTCATCCTTCACGAAGATGGTGATCCTTTGACTAGAAGCGATGTTAACGGCGATAAATCCAACTCTGGCTATCGCAGCGCCATGTCAACTCTCTCCGACTCGCACCACCCATCGATTGTCGTAACTCCAGCTGATTCCGATCCTCTTTCTGCGCCGTCAACTTATGCCAGCGACTTTGGGAGTCCTCGTTCGAAACCAAACGGTGGCGACAGCAACAGCTCTTACCTCGAGCCTCCGTCGTACGCGGATGTCATCTTCAGTCCTTTCGATGAGAATTCAGTGAGCGAGAACAATGGTTTAGATGATGGTGGAAGCCGTCATAGTCAGTCTTCAGATTCGCTATCTAGATCTCCGTCTTCTTCTAGCTCTGATTGCATCAAGATCACTGTTTCCAGTCCTCAGAAAGAGCAAGAGACTACGAATTCGATGATTCCTGGAGGAACTACTTACATCACTTACCAGATTACCACCAGAACGAATCTCTCTGAATATGGCGGCTCCGAGTTTAGCGTGCGAAGAAGATTCAGAGATGTTGTTACATTGGCAGATAGATTGGCTCAGTCGTATAGAGGATTCTGCATCCCACCGAGGCCAGACAAGAGCGTGGTAGAGAGCCAAGTGATGCAAAAGCAAGAGTTTGTGGAGCAGAGAAGAGTTGCACTGGAGAAATACTTGCGTAAGCTTGCTTCACATTCTGCCATCAGGAAAAGTGATGAATTGAAGGTTTTTCTTCAGGCGCAAGGGAAGTTACCGCTGCCTACGAGCACAGATGTAGCTTCTAGGATGTTGGATGGAGCCGTGAAGCTGCCGAAACAATTGTTTGGTGAAGGCGGAGGAGCCTCTACGGTCGAGGTGGCTCAGCCAGCTAGAGGAGGTAGAGATTTACTGAGATTATTTAAAGAACTTAGACAGTCAGTTTCTAATGACTGGAGTGGATCAAAACCACCTGTTGTGGAAGAAGATAAAGACTTTTTGGAGAAGAAGGAGAAGATGCATGATCTTGAGCAACAGATCATTAATGCTTCACAGCAGGTAAAATTTTGTATTTGCTACTTTGCAACACATCAGTACTTTCACGGCTTTGTTTTTTGATGGAGTAGGCCGAATCCCTCGTGAAGGCACAACAAGACATGGGGGAGACGATGGGGGAAATGGGATTAGCATTCATCAAGCTAACGAAGTTCGAGAACGAAGAAGCTGTCTTCAATTCTCAAAGAGCCCGTGCCCACGATACGAAGAATTTAGCCACTGCAGCTGTAAAAGCTAGCAGATTTTACAGAGAGCTGAATTCCCACACTGTCAAGCATTTGGTAAATTAGATGAGAGTAATAGATATGAAGAATCTATTCCAGTGTCATTCGATCTGGGCTTTCGTTCCACTAAGAGCTATGAATTATTGATATCAGGACACACTCCACGATTACCTTGGCCTAATGATGGCGGTCCAGGGTGCATTTGCAGATAGATTTAGTGCTTTACTGACAGTGCAAACGCTTCTATCTGAAATTTCTTCACTGGAAGGAAGAGCAGAAAAGCTAGAAGCTGCATCGTCAAAGGTCTTTGGCGGTGACAAATCAAGGATTAGGAAGATAGAAGAGTTAAAAGAAACAATTAAGAGCACTGAGGACGCCAAATATGTTGCCATCAGGGAGTACGAGCAGATCAAGGTATTGACTCATGACCAAGAAAACATAACTTGTGCTGACACACCATAATGTACTGAAGTCTTGGGTATATACGTAATGATCATGACAGGAAAATAACAGAAGTGAGGTTGAAAGGCTGGATAGTGAAAGGCGTGCAGACTTCTTGAATATGATGAAAGGTTTTGTTGTTAATCAGGTACACTGTTATTAGATAAGTAAAGGCTTATTCATTATTAAATCTCTTCATAGAAATAGGCAATGTAACGAAGAGAGTGTTTAGCTAGATCGTTTAGCTTTGACACTGTGCGTTAAATAAAAAAAATGGAAAAGAAAAGTCAGTGAAGTAATAGGGGATGCAATGTTTCATTAAATGGATGCACCAATGCAATATGATTAGAGATATCGAACGAATGCTTTAAGATTGGCGGAATCTGTTCTTTTGCATAGTGATAATGCAGAGAAATGTGAGTGAGATTGTGAAATAAATGAGATGAATGTGTGAAAATAGAGTTGTTCTTATTTGGAATGCGCAGGTTGGATATGCAGAGAAGATTGCTAATGTGTGGACAAAGGTTGCGGAAGAGACACGTCAATTCGATAGAGAGAGTTGTTAACACCTAAAATTGGTTTAAGCGAAACCATGAATGAAGAATAAGCACAACTCTCTAGAATCTTTCGAATATTTAATCGTACTCTGTTTTAGTTTCCTTATGTTAAGTTGTCTCGGTGATCGTTGCCCTGTTTCGGTGTTGGTTTTTGGTTTGGGCATTTTGTCTCTGTTTTCCTTAAATTATCGTTGATCTTTTGTAAGATGGAAACGTCTTTGGTTTTAATATAATTATGTTTAGAC
The DNA here is from genome assembly GCA_963920545.1 of Lepidium didymum. NCBI lineage: Eukaryota > Viridiplantae > Streptophyta > Magnoliopsida > Brassicales > Brassicaceae > Lepidium > Lepidium didymum. The sequence goes on along the minus strand of OY986996.1, from coordinate 2,311,954 downwards.
AAAAAAAAAAACTTACCAAAGTAAGTGGAACCAAAATAAAAAATAAAAAGTTACCAAAGTAAAAACATTGGTTCATGTATTAGAAGCTTAGCGTGTTTATTCAGTGAAAAACAAGAAGCTTAGTGTGTTTATTTTCCTGAGCCCAATTAGCTATTGACGAGAATTGACACTACTTGCCGATCTAGTCATCTTCCTGAATCCCCACCGCCGTGACTTAGCCACTCCAGCATTAAATTGCGGTTCACAATCTTCGGAATCTGCGTTTTCATTTCGTATCGAAAAACCCTAATTTTCTGTGAATTTCTTACTAAAATTAGCTTACTTTAGCTCATAGATTTTTTTGATCGAGGTGTTAATATCGGAAATGATGGGATCAGAGAATGACGAGGGATTCGAAGAGTCCCCTCTTCACTCAACCAAGGAGGAAGTGAAGAATCTCTTCCTTCGCGAAGATAGCGATCCTTTGACTAGCTCCGACCCGTCCCACCCGTCGATCGTCGTGACTTCGGCTGATTCCGATCCTCTTTTTGCGCCGTCGACTTACTCCAGAGACTTTCAGAGTCCTCGCTCGAAACCAAACGGTGGCGACAACAACAGCTCTTACCTCGAACCTCCGTCGTACGCTGACGTTATCTTCAGTCCTTTCGATGATAATACCGTCAGCGAGATCAATGGCTCAGATGATGGCGGGAGCCGTCATAGTCAGTCTTCAGATTCGTTATCTAAATCTCCGTCTTCTTCGAGCTGTGATTACATCAAGATCACTGTTTCCAGTCCTCAGAAAGAGCAAGAGACTACAAATTCCATGATTGGGGGAGGAACCACTTACATCACTTACCAGATTATCACTATAACGAATCTCTCTGAATATGGCGGCTCCGAGTTTAGCGTGCGAAGAAGATTCAGAGATGTTGTTACATTAGCAGATAGATTGGCTAAGTCGTATAGAGGATTCTGCATCCCACCGAGGCCAGACAAGAGCGTCGTAGAGAGCCAAATGATGCAAAAGCAAGAGTTTGTGGAGCAGAGAAGAGTTGCATTGGAGAAATACTTGCGCAAGCTTGCTTCACATCCTGTCATCAGGAAAAGTGATGAATTAAAGGTTTTTCTTCAGGTGCAAGGGAAGTTACCGCTGCCTACGAGCACAGATGTGGCCTCTAGGATGTTGGATGGAGCAGTTAAGCTGCCGAAACAGTTGTTTGGTGAAGGTGGAGGAGCCTCTGCGGTCGAGGTGGTTCAGCCGGCTAGAGAAGGTAGAGATTTACTGAGATTATTTAAAGAACTTAGACAGTCAGTCTCTAATGATTGGGGTGGATCAAAACCACCTGTTGTGGAAGAAGATAAAGACTTTTTGGAGAAAAAGGAGAAGATGCATGAACTTGAGCAACAGATCATTAATGCTTCACAGCAGGTAAAATTTCGTACTTGCGACTTTGCAACAGATCAGTGTTTTCATGGCGCTTTTTATGATGGTGTAGGCCGAATCCCTCGTAAAGGCACAACAAGACATGGGGGAGACGATGGGGGAAATGGGATTAGCATTCATTAAACTAACGAAGTTGGAGAACGAAGAAGCTGTCTTCAATTCTCAAAGGGTCCGTGCCCACGATATGAAGAATTTAGCCACTGCAGCTGTAAAAGCTAGCAGATTTTACAGAGAGCTGAATTCCCAGACTGTCAAACATTTGGTAAAATTATAGTAGTGGATATGAAGAATCTATTCCAGTGTCTTTCGAGCTGGGCTTTCGTTTCACTAAGAGCTATAAATTTTGATGTCAGGACACACTCCACGATTACCTCGGCGTAATGATGGCGGTCCAGGGTGCATTTGCAGATAGATCTAGTGCTTTACTGACAGTGCAAACGCTTCTATCTGAAATTTCTTCATTTGAAGGAAGAGCAGAAAAGCTAGAAGCTGCATCATCAAAGGTCTTTGGCGGTGACAAATCAAGGATTAGGAAGATAGAAGAGTTAAAAGAAACCATCAAGAGCACTGAAGATGCCAAAAATGTTGCTATCAGAGAGTACGAGCAGATCAAGGTATTCATTTAGTCATGAGACTCATAACCAAACAAATCTTTTGCTGACATATCACAATGAATTGAAATCTTGTATAAATGCGTTTGATCATGACAGGAAAATAACAGGTGTGAGGTTGAAAGGCTGGATAGAGAAAGACGTGCAGACTTTTTGAATATGATGAAAGGGTTTGTTGGTAATCAGGTACACTGTTATTTAGATAAAGTAAAGTCGTTGACACCATTCATTATCATATGTCTCTTTTTCTTCATAGAAATAGGCAAATTAGCTAAGAGAGTGTTTAGCAAGATCGGTTAGTTTTGACACTAGAGTCACTGTGGAAGAGGAAAGTCGGTGAAGTAATAGGGGATGCAATGTTTCATTAGCTGGATGCATCAATGAATTAAAGATATCGAATGAATGTTTTAAGATTGGCGGAATCTGCTCTCTTGCATACTGGAAATGCAGGGAAATCTGAATGAGATTGTGAAATAATTGAGTTGAATGCAGAGATTAAAACAGAGTTGTTCTTATTTGGAATGTGCAGGTTGGATATGCAGAGATGATTGCTAATGTGTGGACAAAGGTTGCAGAAGAGACAAGTCAATACGATAGAGAGAGAGATCTAAAAGCGAAGTGAATGGCTTTCACGTTCGTTCTCACTTTGTGTAGTTTATTACATAATCCAAGGAAGTTTGCTAAAACTATTGTAGCCGTTGTGCATATGAATTTTATATGGATAAAGAAACCTAGTCACGGCGTTTGGATGTGGAGATATATCTATCACGTGCATCAATAAATATAGCTAGCATAACGGGCTTATAAATTCCGGGTCGGATCAAAACCCAACTTAACGTGACCCGAAAGATACTCTTTGTCATCTCATCTTCCCCAATTAGCTATTGACAGACTTGACGCTACTTATCGATCTAGTCTTCTCACCGCCGCGATTTAGCCACTCCGGCATTAACTTGCGGTTCACAATCCTCCGAATCTCCGTTAACTCTCTCGAATCGGAAAAACCCTAATTTTCTTTGAATTTCTTACTAAAATCAATTTACTTTAGCTCATCCATTTTCTAGAGGTGTTAAAATCGAAGATGATGGGAACAGAAAATGACGAGGGGTTCGAAGAGTCCCAACTTCACTCAACCAAGGAGGAAATGGAAAATCTCTTCCTTCGCGAAGATAGCGATCCTTTGACTAGAAGCGATGTTAACGGTGATAAAGCCTCCAACTCCGGCTATCGCAGCGCTATGTCGACTCTCTCCGACTCGCGCCACCCGTCGATTGTCGTGACTCAGGCTGATTCCGATCCTCTATTTGCGCCGTCCACTTATGCCAGCGACTTTCGGAGTCCTCGTTCGAAACCAAACGGTGGCGAGAACAACAGGTCTTACCTCGAGCCTCCGTCGTACGCGGATGTCATCTTCAGTCCTTTCGATGAGAATTCGGACAGCGAGATCAACGTCTCAGATGATGGTGGAAGCCGTCATAGTCAGTCTTCAGATTCGCTATCTAGATCTCCGTCTTCATCGAGCTCTGATTACATCAAGATCACTGTTTCCAGTCCTCAGAAAGAGCTAGAGACTACAAATTCGATGATTCCTGGAGGAACCACTTACATCACTTACCAGATTACCACCAGAACGAATCTCTCTGAATATGGCGGCTCCAAGTTTAGCGTGCGAAGAAGATTCAGAGATGTTGTTACATTAGCAGATAGATTGGCCAAGTCGTATAGAGGATTCTGCATCCCACCGAGGCCAGACAAGAGCGTGGTAGAGAGCCAAGTGATGCAAAAGCAAGAGTTTGTGGAACAGAGAAGAGTTGCATTGGAGAAATACTTGCGCAAGCTTGCTTCACATCCTGTCATCAGGAACAGTGATGAATTGAAGGTTTTTCTTCAAGCGCAAGGGAAGTTACCGCTGCCTACGAGCACAGATGTAGCCTCTAGGATGTTGGATGGAGCAGTTAAGCTGCCGAAACAGTTGTTTGGTGAAGGTGGAGGAGCCTCTGCGGTCGAGGTGGCTCAGCCGGCTAGAGAAGGTAGAGATTTACTGAGATTATTTAAAGAACTTAGGCAGTCAGTCTCTAATGACTGGGGTGGATCAAAACCACCTGTTGTGGAAGAAGATAAAGACTTTTTAGAGAAGAAGGAGAAGATGCATGATCTTGAGCAACAGATCATTAATGCTTCACATCAGGTAAAATTTCGTACTTGCTACTTTGCTTCAGATCAGTATTTTCATGGCCCTTTCTTTTATGGTGCAGGCTGAATCCCTCGTGAAGGCACAACAAGACATAGGGGAGACGATGGGGGAATTGGGATTAGCATTCGTTAAGCTAACAAAGTTTGAGAACGAAGAAGCTGTCTTCAATCCACAAAGGGTCCGTGCCCACGATATGAAGAATTTAGCCACTGCAGCTGTAAAAGCTAGCAGATTTTACAGAGAGCTGAATTCCCAGACTGTCAAGCATTTGGTAAACTAGATGATAGTAGCAGATATGAAATATCTATTCCAGTCTCATTCGAGCTGGGATTTCGTTTCACTAAAAGCTATGAATTATCGATGTCAGGACATACTCCATGATTACCTCGGGCTAATGATGGCGGTCCAAGGTGCATTTGCAGATAGATCTAGTGCTTTACTGACCGTGCAAACGCTTCTATCTGAAATTTCTTCCCTGGAAGGAAGAGCAGAAAAGCTAGAAGCTGCATCATCAAAGGTCTTTGGCGGTGATAAATCAAGGATTAGGAAGATAGAAGAGTTAAAAGAAACCATCAAGAGTACTGAGGAAGCCAAAAATATTGCCATCAGGGAGTACGAGCAGATCAAGGTATTCATTTAGTCATGAGACTCATGAACAACAAAACAAATCTTGTCATGACTTTCTATAATGAATTAGAGTTTTATGTATATACGTATGCGTGACAGGAAAATAACCGGTGTGAGGTTGAAAGGCTGGACAGAGAAAGGCGTGCAGACTTCTTGAATATGATGAAAGGGTTTGTTGTTAATCAGGTACACTTTTATTACAGAAGTAAAGTCTTTTTCATTATTAAATCTATCTCTTCATAGAAATAGACAAATTAGCTAAGAGATTGTTCAGCAGCAGGATCAAGTAGACAAGACTCACTATGTGTTAAGTGGAAAAGAAAAGCCGGTGATATAATAGGGGATGCTACGTATGAAATGGATGCATCAAATGGAATATGATTAGAAATATCGTGTGAATACTTTAACATTGGCTTGCATACTGGAAAATGCAGACAAATCTGAATGAGATTGTGAAATAAATGAGATGAATGTTTGAAAACAGAGTTGTTCTTATATGGAATGTGCAGGTTGGATATGCAGAGAAGATCGCTAATGTGTGGACAAAGGTTGCAGAAGAGACAAGTCAATACGATAGAGAGAGCTCTTAACATGAGAGCAGCCTGTAGATTTTATTCTTATTCCCTCATTCATGGATTCGTGCTTAAACCAATTTTACTTTGTCTTGTATTTGTTTTACTTTTTTTTTGACTTGTTTAAATGATGTATATTAATCTTAATTTTTGGTTCAAAATTACAGCAACAAACAAAGCAGAAAGGAGTGACAAAATAATGGTTACAAGTTACAACAATTGAATTTGTATAAAATATGAAAGAAATGAATATGAACGATTATCATGCTTTGGAAAATCAGTGTAGGAATATGGTCTCAGGCTCGAACGCGCGACATAGCAGAGGTGGCGATGGCAGCAGCAGCTGCGTTTGAGGCGTTTTGGTTAAAGAATGCAAAAAGGCCAGATCCAATGGCTTCTTGTTCTTCAAGGAACAGATCTTCAGGAGCACGAAACGCACCGTGGATAGCCACAGCTATGGTTCCAACTGCAAGAGTCGACATCAAAAGTGATCCAACGCTGGTCATGAACATTACAACCACAGTACAGAGACAGAGCATCCCTAGCGTCTCCAAGTCGGAGAACGTGCGTCCTCCGATGACTAATGGCTGATCAGACGGACGGAAAACGTAAAGGAAAAGCCAAGAAGCAGCCAGCGATGCAAGAAGGAAGAGAGCAAATGGATGGGAGATGAGAGACGCAGCGAGTAAGAGAGCCACTAAGGTTATGTAATTGGACCGGAAGTAGGAAAAGTTTTTCCTTACTCGCGAAGCCGCCTCTGAGAGTGATGGTGGCCGAGAAAAAGCTGACCGGTCAACAAGCTCGGTCCATGGCCTGGCGTCTGCAGAAGCATGACGAGCGGAGGCTAGCACGCGAGAAAAGAGGACGCGTAAAGAACTCAGCAACTGTGGATCTCTGCCGGGGAGATGATCAGGGGTAGTCGAAGTAGGGAGAAGAGGAGAGGCCATTGCAGCTGATCTACTTTGCTGACGAAGTCAGAGTAACGAAAATGGAAAGAGAAAGAGAGAGATCTAAAAGTGAATGGCTTTCACGTTTTGCTGGCTTTCACGTCAAAGTGTCGGCTATTCACATGTCCTTTATTTTTCTTTTTAAAGACAAAAAATATTATTCTCACTTTGTGTGTAGTTACATGCAAAATCTGCCTTTGTGTGTTTATTACATTACATCATTCAAGTATGCTAAAACTATTGTTGCAATTGTGGATATGAACTTCATATGGCCTTAGAAGCTAAAATTTTCATAAACTACATTTCACAAGATTAGATCCATATCCATAGTCAGACTACTAATAATATCAGCCCGAACAAATGCGATGTCTTGGAATCGAACTCTATGACAAAAGTACTCCCAAAATATTTTACTATTATTTCTTTGATTTAATATTGGTTTACAGTATAAGTACAGCCTATGAAAAATATAGGTTCCTAATAATCTAAAGGCCATGTTGCAGAACATCATATAATAAGGACCTTTGTACTCGTTAAGGTCCAAAAAAAAAACAAAATGAGCCAAATCATAGGATAATAACGCAATGCACTATATATATATGACAAAGCAGATACGAACCCTTCTCTATTTATGTCTCTGTTCTTCCAAATAACCTTCAAAGCTGTGTTATTTTGCCACAAAATTGGGTGAATTCTTTCATTTTGAGGTTAAAACGTTGAACTGTGACATCTTTTTGGGGGTGGGGATGTCGTGTCTATGCTTTCCCTCGTAAGTAGTGATCACTGACTTAGGGTCTTGTAATGCTCTCTCAACGTGTTTCCTTACACAACATCCTGTAAATGTGCACTTGTAATAACTCCTGCACAACACAAATTTAACTTTATAGCTTAGCTCAAGCCTCCTTTTCATTCAGAACAGAGAAGAAAAAAAAGAAAGAAACACACCTTGGATTTGGATTGCCCTTAACCACTTTCTGACCATATTTTCTCCACCTGTAGCCATCGTCAAGAATGTCTATATCACTTGTTGTCTGAACCACCAATCTTGGCTCCTTCACATTCTCTTCTCTTTTCCTGCATTAATCAATTCACAAAAAAAATCCAATCACATCTCATTTTATAAGATTTCAGTTGCTTAGTTATGAGTCTTACGACTCTACTTACCATCTCTTGGCCTCTGTTTCATCTTCACTAACTTCTTGACTGTCTACATGATTGCTATTCTTCTGTGCTGCGTTCGAAGCTGATCTCCTCGTGGATTGAGGCTTTGGATGATTATGGCTTCCTTTATAGACAATCTCAATAATCTCCCCTTTCACAAGAGATGTCTCCACTTTCTTCTTTGTGGGACAATTTGGGTAAGTGCATTTGAAGTAACTCCTCGGGTTTTCACTTCCTTTGACATTCTTCTGCCCATATTTGCGCCAATTGTAGCCATCATCAGAGGTTACCTTCACCAACGACAAGGATTCAGACTTGGGTACATTCAGTTGAGGTAAAGGCTGAGCCACCATCTGAAAAGGACATAACTTAGAACTAGAATGTCGACTAAGAGATAAACCAAAAGCTAACAAGTCAAAAATGGGTCTTACAGATGATAAGAACAAGGAAGGTGATGTGTTGTTGTTGGTGAAGGTAAAATCTAAGTCCTCCTTCACATCTTCAGGTTTGACTTTATTCTTGTCGATGAGCAAACTGTTGTTCTTTGAGTTCATAGATTGTGTCGGAAACGTGCCTGTCGTTGGAGACGGCAAAATCTGTGATTTCAGAGATATGTTGTATGAAATTAGAAAAAATACCATCTTTTGAGAAGAAGAGAAATGAACAAATGAGGAACCTTGACTTCTTGTATAATCACAACAAAAACGAACAAATGGTGCTTGAAGTCAAACAGAATCATAGTTTGAACAGATAAGATATGATAAAAGAGAGAAGAAGATAGAGAGATAGATACGTTGGAGGAATTGAAGAGAAGAGGAGAATCGAGAAAGTCTGCAGGAGAAAGACCAGGAGGCAAAGAGAAGTAAGGCGATGGAGAAAGAGGAAGCGGTGATGGAGTTGATGATTTGAATTTCGGAATAGCTCTTTGGTGGTTGAAAGAGCCCATCAATGGTTACGTATAAGACACTCTTCTTCTTCTTCTTTCTCTTCTTCTTACTTGCAGAGGAGGAAGTTTCCAGGAAAGTAAAGAAATGATTTTGACAAAATGAGAGAGCAAATAGGAAGCAATTATAAAGGATAATAAAACAATGACTCATACAAATGTTTGACTTTTCATAAGGCGGCTAAGATTACATCACTTTCACCACCCTTTTGTTACATCCCCCATATCCATTTTGTCACTGAATGACAAAACATATAAAGATATCTAATTTTTTAATCATTGTTACTTCTAAAACACAAACTTACAAAATCAATGGAGTGGTTTGAGGTTTTCTTTATGTTTTTGGGTTTATATGAGCTTGACTTTACCAAAATTCTACAAGTCATATAGATGGAACAAGCAATAGACCCTCTCATGTGAATAGATTGAGGCTTTAAACCGAAACTCAGCAACTTTCAGCATCTAACGTATTTCAGGTTTCAGAAATTGCAGAAAGATTCCATGACCTGAACAAAGAGAGCATCCTAAGTTTCATGTAAAATTTGCAAGCTTGAATATTGACTTAGTAGAGCTACGAGGGATGATATTGACTAAGTATAGCTTACAAGGGATGTTGAGAGGCTTGACAGGCATATGGACCAGCTTTAGAATCCCCAGCCACAAAGTCAACCATCCCATGGTTTTGTTTTTTAATTTATTAATTGAAGGTCAACTAATTTAAACAGTAAATTACTAGATTGCTCAACCGTACAAACATTACAAAACGCTCTACTGGAATTTAAGCTGTTTTTTTCTTAGGTTTTTGCAAGCCAACAACATTAAAAAAAAAGGTTCAAAACTTAGGCAAAAATGAGTCTATGATAGAGAGTAAAAAACAAAATGGTCTTTAATGAAATTTAAGCAGCTTGTTGTGCAGATAGCCTCTTCCTAGCTTCCTCAATGATGGTTAGCTTAATACCTTTGCCCTTTGGAAGAGATACCCATGGCTTTGTTCCTTTGCCAATGGTGAACACATTGCCCAACCTTGTGGCAAACTCATGTCCTGTTGAGTCTTGAATGTGAATTGTCTCAAAGCTTCCCTTATGTTTTTCCCTGTTTTTTATCACACCCACACGCCCTCTGTTTCTACCACCTGTCACCATAACAACGTTACCAACGTCAAACTTGATGAACTCAACAATCTTGTTCTCCTCAAGATCAAGCTTGATGGTGTCGTTTGGTTTGATGAGCGGGTCTGGGTAACGGATGGTGCGACCATCATAAGTGTTCAGGTAAGGAATTCCCTTCTGCCCAAACTGGATAGTCCTAACCTTGCAAAGCTTGAACTGTATAAAGATAAAACCAGACATTAATTAATACCAAAGGTTTTGTTCCCAGAGAGTCAAGATTTAAGAAAAAAAGTAATACAAACCTTTGCTTCCTCATCCCTGACAGAGTGAAGCCTGAAACGTCCCTTGGTGTCATACAGAAGACGGAAGTTCTCATTTGTCTTGGGGATGGATACAACATCTATCCAAATCAAAATGCAACTTAGGTAAGTGATCAAAAACATGCTATGCAACGAAAGAGCGTGATTAACCAGGTTACAAATACGTACCCATGAAGCCAGCAGGGTAAGTCTTGTCAGTCCTAACTTTTCCATCGACTTGGATATGCCTTTGCATCAAGATGGAGATAACTTCACGGTATGTCAAAGCATACTTCAACCTGTTCCTTAAGATGAGGACAAGAGGAAGACACTCCCTCGACTTGTGAGGTCCAGAAGATGGCTTGGGGGCCTGCGAGAAACATAAATAATGAAGATAATTATCACACATCCAAGTTTCGGGAAAATGTAATGAATGTCATTGAACACACAAGTTAGAGACAAGAAGGAAAAACTTACGAATGCACCACCAAGTTTGTCAAGCATCCAATGCTTGGGGGCATTGAGCCTCTTTAGATGCTTCTTCAATCCTCTTGCCTGAAAATTCACATCAAACATATAGTTCAAAACAACAGAAGAGTCAAATGATACAAAGTTATCGCATTTGATGAAGTCTCATCAAAAGAACACTCCCCAACAGCTCAAATCTCAATTGTCAAAAATAACAGAACACTGCAATCAAAATCCGATTTTGAAACATTAAAGACGCTGCTTTAAGTAACCCCTCGAAAGAGAACACACGATCTACGGCATGAACTGAGCAGACTAGAGTCGCCATAATCCTTGAACACTAACAAAACGACCACAATCCGATAACAATGTCTATACAAAACTGATTAATCACTGAACGCAGATATCATTGGCACAAAATCAACAAGAACAGAGAACAAAAGTAAGAAATTGAGAAGACAAACCATGTTTGCAGCTGCTCCGATTCCCTCCGCGACTGCGCTTCAGGCTCTCTAAGATTTATATCAAATGAAAAATTAAAACCCTAGAATTGTCCTCGTATACAACTATTGGGCAAATTTATCAGGCACAAGCCCATTTAGAGGCTGAAATACTATTGGGCTTATTTAGTTAGGATAGGCCCATTTAGAGTGAATTTTAATGAAGGGCCAAGAATGTAAGGTTTTTGCAAACGTGGGAGGAAATTAAAATTTACACTTTTTTTTCTAATTAAAATTGATAAATATGATTGGATTTTAAAATAGTATTATGCTCAACAAAAAGTTTTACCAAAGATTCCTATTGGCAATTGTTTCTGTTACTTTAAAAAGCAAAAATCTTTGGAATAGATTAGAATTAAACCAATCATTCTGATTTAATTTCAATCTCTTAGAAAGATTTTTGTTTTTCAAAGCAACGAAAACAATTGTTAATCGGGTCTAAATTATTCCATTAGTTTTGTAAACTAAAGCTTGATAAGTAGCAAATAAGGATGAGATTTCTCTCCTTTTTTCATATATAAAAGAGATATTGACACGAATAAAAAAGAATTTTAAACACATATTGTAAATAATACTGACCAAAGTAAAAACATTTCATAAATTACAAGCTTAGTGTGCTTATATTATTCATGTGTTCCTTGAAGTTGTCCATTGCAGGTTTAGGCAACGTGACTAGAACTCTAACACCACCTTGCATACTTGGTAAGAAAATGCAAATATCAGAAAGATACTTAGGCACCAATGGTATAATATTCAACGATCCTCCATATCCAAAATCAACTTCATCAAGCAATCCAAGTTGCCTCCAATCAGTGAGCAACATGAACGCTCCATGTCCTCCTTCACACGCTACATTCATCTTCATCATGACCATTCTCTCTGTCTCTCTTAATTGCTCCAACACATAACTCTTCTCCAACGCTGCTCTTTTAGCTTCTTTGATGAGTTTGACTACATGAGACAATGGTGAGTTGCTTAACTCTCCAGCTTTCATTGCTACGTTGGCTTTGACAAATGCGTTTCCGTAGTAGCCTTCTGGTAATGGTGGCTCCACAATGCGACGTATACCCACGGCCATTCCGAATAGAGAAGTCCCTTCTGGACTCAGCTTTAAGGCTCTGCACCTTGATCTCCATACGTGAGCCGCAAGTATCTCTAGAGTTGTGACTTGCTCTGCAACTTTTTCCTTGAGCTGAGTGATATCTTGAGATTTGACGTTGATGATCTCACATACCATGTCTTTGGTGGGTGTGTAGGGAGAAGTTGCCACAGAGGAGCAAGCCTCCATGAAATCAACAAGCTTTGGAGGTTCTTGCTCCTTCTCCACTTGCCCTATGTATATGGCACACATGTTAGTAATTGAAGTTAAAGCACTACACAAGTTTGACATGAATATAACCGGTCCTTGGGAATTTGAAGCCAAACAAAACAACAACTAAGACCCATTAGTAAGTAAACTTTCTAAAACAACAATACAAAATTACTTTGCTTAGATCTAGAGTGACTCTGGGCATGAATCATTTAATTTATTGCCAAATAGTCTAAATTCAGGGAAAGCATAAACCTAAACTCAAGATGAGTGATTAACTAGTTATCTATACCATTAAACTTGTTAGAAGTGAGGCAGTGTCTGTCCCAAACAGGAATGGTGGAAGGATGTGTCTTTCCTGCAGCAAACTCAGTTAAGGTTTTGAAAAACTGAGACGCTCCAAAACCATCACACAAGGAATGAGAAAGAGCCGTTGCAAGAGTGATTCCTCCACATGTAAACAGAGTGATCTGCAAAGCCAGAGGGTTGTAACCATCAGAGGTCACATCAGTGCCACTAGGTACAAGTTGGTACAAGTCGTCGTCCATGCCTTCCAGATAGTTAAGGTCAGAGAGACTACAGTCTGCAGTCGCCTTAACAAAGGGAACTCCTTCAGCAGGACCGCACTTTAACTCCAGTCTATTGTCATCAGATCGCCGATGAAGTTTACCGGCGAGAGGGTAGTAATAGACAAGAGCATGAGAGAGAGCTTGCTCAAAACGAGAAGCTGGATCTTCAACGTGGTCTTTAACGGGTGGTGCGTAAACATAGATGGTTTTAGCGAGGGTTTCAAGGTAAGGATCATTGTCAAGCGTTGAGAGAGAAAGAGAGACATCAGGTGTTGTCTTTGAGGGTTTCACAATAACCACTTGAGATTTCTTCACCACCAAGGGACTTGATGAACTCATGTCTCTGTTTCCCATTTCGATTTCTATACCACAGACATAACTTATGTGTAATATATATAATGTAATACAACTTGTAATAAGATATGTGAGTTGGTAAGATATGACTTTGAAGATTACCAACAGAAAACTGCAAAGTCAAGTCTTACTTTTATAAACTGAATAAATGCTTGGCTTATCCTAATCCCTTTCAACTCTTAATTATTGTATTGAACTAAATGTATTGGACAAAAGAATTAGTTTTCAAAGGATAAGGTCGTTCACTAGTTGGATCTTCATAAATGTGTATATATAATAAAGGAGAAACGTGGAAGTCAAAACGCGTTTTTTGTTTGTGGTGGTGCCTAGTTCTCACGTATTCATCATCGTCATGATTCTTACATAAAATATTTCTTAGTGGCTTTTGATTTACATTAGTTCTTGTGAAATAAAAGGCACGCTCGATCACATGGTCACATAGAGATACATATAGAGACTTGAGAGAATGATGATCATTAGTCAGTGGTTGGGACACGAAAAAGTCAATGATGCGTTGTACCAACTATTACTAAACAGCTTGTCTTCTCCATTTACATAAAGTGTTTGAAAGTAATCATTAATTTTTGTTATCTTTCTTTGTGTTAATTTCGACTTAACCCTAAAATTAATAAACAAAACCAAAGTTGATCTGTTTCTAATTCTACTCTGTATCTAGAGCCGTTTAGGAGAGATCAGTTACACGAAATTAGCTAATAATTTGTTGCTGAGATATTCTTAATCATTTGTCAATTAAAACATTATTTCCGCAAATGTAAGGGTTCTTTTTTTAATTGAGAAGTCATGTTTCTATGTAATCGTCAACTCCAATTAGTAGAGATTTTGCATCATCTACTACAATAAACCGGAAGGTATCATGACTTTACATCCCGACCAGGGAGCTTATGTGAATACCCCTCCCAAATAATGTATTCGAACATAAAACCACTTGAACATTTGGTATCTAGGAAGCCACTCATAAGTTGGTATAAATGTAAGGATTAAATGACAGATAGTAATCAAAGAATAAAATAGTTACTGACAGGAAAAGAAAAGAGATATTTTAAAGTCACTATACATTAAGATACTGATGACCAAAGTGAAAACATTCATATATTAGTTAGAAGTCTACGTGTTTATACTATTCATGTGTTCCTTGAAGTTGTCCATTGCAGGTTTGGGCAACGTGACTAGCACTCTAACACCACCTTGCATCCTTGGCAAGAAAATACAACTTTCAGGAAGATACATAGGCCCCAATGGTATAATATTCAGCGATCCTCCATACCCAAAATCAACTTCATCTACCATTCCAAATTGCCTCCAATCAGTGAGCAGCATTAATGCCCCATTTCCTCTTTCACGCGCTATATTCATCGTCATAAGCGTTATCTCTATCTCTCTCAATTGCTCCAATGCGTACCTTTGCTCCAACGCCGATCTTTTAGCTTCTTTTATGAGCTTGACTACGTAAGACAATGGTTAGTTGCTCAACTCTCCAGCTTTCATTGCTACGTTGGCTTTGACGAATGCGTTTCCATACTAACCTTCTGGTAATGGTGGCTCCAAAATGCAACGTATACCCACAGCCATTCCGAATACAGAAGTCCCATCTGGACTCAGCTTCAAGGCTCTGCACCTTGCTCTCCATACGTGGGCCGCAAGAATCTCTAAACTCGTGACCTTCTCCGCAACCTTTTCCTTGAGCTGAGTGATATCTTGGGATGTGACATTGATGATCTCACGTACCATGTCGTTGCTGGGTATGTATGGAGAAGCAGCCAAGGAAGAGCAAGCCTCCCCGAAATCAAACAGCTTTGGAGATATTTGCTCCTGTCCCACTAGTCCTATATTTCGACGTCACTTAGAGTGATCTTATACGATTACAAATACAAAATCAAAACTGAAAATAACTTTAGAAAACTAACAAGGATGAAAACAGATTCGATCTCTTTTCTGAATCCAATGATACTCCTGCAGTGAGTCGGTGATAGAGAAACTTGAATATTATGATACACCGTAGACCAAGATTTCTTCACCAAATCGTAGAATGTTTTCGTGCTTATATAGAATCGATCAAAAACTGAATATGGCAACTCATTGATTCAATTTAATGCCCATAATCAATGAGGAAGATCTTGACATTCAAAACCATTGATAAGCCGTTGAACTTGGATGAACAAGGATGGTGGCTTGGGCAAACTCCTTGATTTTTAGCCTTAATGGTCTTACGATTTTATGGCCCAATATGAAGCCAATTTAATTGTTTCTTGAAAGGCCTAAAATCAATTAAGACTTGGCCTATTAGAAATTCAAATTGTTTCTTAAAATTTTCCAAGTTGCAGTTTGATCTAATATTTCTCATTTAAATTTTGTGCTCATTATTTCATTAATAAAACAATGTAATAATTGTATGTCAAAAATGAAGTTCTAACGGTATACACACAAATGTTAGTAATTGAAAGTAAAATATAACTAAGACCCTTAAGTCAGTAAGCTTTCAGGTGTTGTCTTTGAGGGTTTACACAATAACCACTTGCGATTCCTTCACCAACAAGGGACTCGATGAACTCATGCATGTCTCTATTTCCCACCAAAAGATTGAAAATAGAAACTGCAAAGTGAAGTCTTGTTTTTATAAATAAACAGATAAATGCTTGGTTTATCTTAATTAAGATTAAGAAGCTCATATACATCACATGGCAACCCACACCGATGCAAAAAATATAAACAACACGATGTCCACGCCCTAATAATTCTATTGAAAAAAATGTATTAGTTTAGGTCGTTCAATAAATGGATCTACATAT
The DNA here is from genome assembly GCA_963920545.1 of Lepidium didymum. Lineage (NCBI taxonomy): Eukaryota > Viridiplantae > Streptophyta > Magnoliopsida > Brassicales > Brassicaceae > Lepidium > Lepidium didymum. The sequence continues at coordinate 2,296,058 of OY986996.1, read as the reverse complement.
ATATAATAATATAGGAACCTAGAAGTCAAATGCATTGATGGATACGCTAATGTGTGAGGAAGATAGAGCAAAACGCGGTTCTTCTTGTGAATGGTGTGTACAGGCTAGTCCTCACGTTTTCATCATCGTTATCATTAATATTTCTTTGTGCCATCTTTTCTCGATTTTGTTATCTGCTCGTTTCTCATTTAGCACGTATATTATATTTTGGAGGGTATTGACATCAGTTCTTTTGAAACAAAGAGTCACGCATGATCACATGGTCACATACATATGCATATGCATATATACAGTGACTTTATATGTAAAAAAAAAAAGCTTATATACCCACAATTTAGGTATGAAACAATTCGTGTCTAAGTAACAATTAAGTCTACAATCACAAAAAAATTGTCAAATAATTAATAAAACAAAAAGAGAAAAAATCAGGAATATCTGCCATTTTCTGTCAGTTATCAGAATTCCGTAAATATACATCGTTGCTTAAAAATAGTGGCTGTTCGATTAGGCTTTAATTGAATGATGCTTTGTACCAACTATTGCTAAAGAGCTACCTTGTCTTCTCGGCTTCTCCATATTACATTAAGTGTCTAAAAGACATCTAATAGGTTTAACTTTCTTTGTTTAATTTCGACTTAACCAGCTCAAAAACTTCCGCATGACCATAAGTTCCCAACTGTCGCTTTTATGATGATGAAACCTCTATAACTATGACTCCAAAAAACCTCTAATACATATATATAATCGCCATTGATTCGTCTTGGAGACTTGTTTCCTTTGATTATCTGAGTTGTTTCTTGAAGAATTTCGAATTGGTTTTGAGCCTTAAGTTGAACTAAGTTCATTTTGTAAAGTCCATGAAAAGAGAGATTAAATCAAACAAAATTGTTTATTATTAAATGAGTTGAATAAAATTTAGGAATTAAATAGGAGATTTGATCGTTGGCACGAAACAACAACAAAATCCTTTTTCAAGTCACAGAAAATTAAGAAAAGTCAAATGTAAAAGAAGAAAAATCAATAATGAGAGGCGTATAGAAGCGCAGTAGGTGGGGAAACCCACAGGGAACCGTGTTCTGTCCTAATTCACTTTTAAGTATAAAACCAAAAAAATCTAGACAGCGGAGCAGAACTCAAGCGCTAGTCAAAGCAGAGATTTGTACTTCCTCTTTCGTCTTTTGGATTGCTCCAATCGGTGATTGATTCTTCTTCCTTTTTCTCTTTTGATTTGGGTTCTTCTGGGTTTTGTTATTCAATCTTTTTTGTTACTAAAAGAGATCGAAATCGGGTTTGTGTTGTTGGTCTAATAAAAGATTAGTTTTTTTGAGTCCTGATCCAATCGTGCCTTCTTTTACTTTGGTTTTACAAATCCGGTTCGATTAGTAAGTATCATCAATCATTGAATTGGGAATAAAGCTCTCTATGTTCTGGGGTAGCAATTGAAAAGCTTTGTAGAATATGATGGAGAACAAACCAAGTGTATTAACTGATAGATATGAGGTTGGGAGATTATTAGGTCAAGGTACTTTTGCCAAAGTTTATTATGGAAGAAGTTCTCATACTAATGAAGGTGTAGCTATCAAAATGATTGACAAGGAGAAGGTTATGAGGATGGGGCTTAGCGAGCAGATCAAGAGAGAGATATCAGTTATGAGGATTGCTAAGCACCCGAATGTTGTGGAGCTTTACGAGGTTATGGCAACAAAGTCTAGGATTTACTTTGTTATAGAGCATTGTAAAGGTGGAGAGCTTTTCAAAAAGGTTGCAAAAGGGAAATTCAAAGAAGAACTTGCTTGGAAGTATTTTAATCAGCTTATCAGTGCAGTTGATTTCTGCCATAGTCGTGGAGTGTATCACCGTGACATTAAGCCGGAGAATATGTTGCTTGATGATAATGATAATCTCAAGATATCTGATTTTGGGTTAAGTGCACTTGCTGATTGTAAGCGTCGTGATGGTCTCCTACATACTACTTGTGGTACACCTGCATATGTTTCCCCTGAGGTTATAAGTCGAAAAGGATATGACGGTGCAAAAGCGGATATTTGGTCTTGTGGGGTTGTCTTGTTTGTACTTTTGGCTGGTTATCTTCCTTTTCATGACTCCAATCTAATGGAGATGTATAGAAAGGTAAGCAAAGCAGACTTTAAGTGCCCGGCCTGGTTTGCTCCTGAAGCTAAGCGACTGTTGTGTAAGATGTTGGACCCTAACCCTGAGACTAGAATCAGCATCTCGAAAATCAAGGAAAGTACTTGGTTCAAAAAAGGTTTACAATCAAAGCTCAAAAAGATGGGCAAACAAGTCCGAGAGGCTCCTAGTTCCGTGGAAGCTGAAGTTTTAGTTCCAAATGAAAACGGAGCAATCCACGAACTACCCCACCTTGCAAACTTGAATGCTTTCGATATTATCGCATTCTCTTCAGGGTTTGATCTTTCAGGACTTTTTGGGGATGTACAACACAAGCGAGAATCAAGATTCGCATCTCAAAACTCTGCTTCAGAGATCATTGCTAAGCTAGAGGAAGTCGCCAAGTCCCTGAAGCTGAAGATAAGAAAGCAAGACGCAGGCTTGTTCAAACTGGAACGAGTAAAGGAAGGAAGAAAAGGAATATTGTTGATAGATGCAGAGATATTCCAAGTGACACCAACGTTTCACCTAGTCGAAGTCAAGAAATGTAATGGGGACACAATGGAATATCACAAGTTAGTGGAGGAGGATCTTAAGCCTGCTCTAGCGGATATTGTATGGGTTTGGCAGGGAACAAAGGAGAAAGACGAGCAATTACTGCAAAAATTGCAGGATGCAGAAGACGAGCTAGAACCATTGTAGCAACCACAGCAATTGTAGCAGGAACATGATAAATAAGAGAAACTCTCTACAGATGAAACAGAAGCATCAAGAACAATCTCTCTAAAGCAGAGAATGGAAACAAGACACTAGTGCACCTACTTGATTCTTTATATAGCCTGCAAATATTGTAGATATTTGATTGTTGTAACAATTACGAGCCCAATTCACCTTGCTCTCGTAAAGTTTTGAACTTGTATTGTTTAATAAAAACCATATACTGATTTCATTGACTTAGAAATTCAGTAGCAAGAAATTAAAGGAGTGGTATGAATATTTGATGTCCAAGATGTTCTGTTCTCAGAGTTTGATCTGAAGGGGTACTTCCGTCTTTTTCCTTGTAATAATTCTTACAAAATGGATCGTTTGTTTTACTTTTTGTAATAACCAATATCCAAAGAAGAGCATTTCTCTTTCGTATTTATTACATTTTTGACGAATTCTTTATATGTTTTGTTTTATTTACGTTTGTTTAATCGTACGGACGAACAATTCGGAGAAAGGAAAGAAATCCCCGTTGGATCTGGTTTTGTGGGCATCCACGAAGTGTTTAACAAATAATTGCCTTGTTAATAAAGTAATTCTGTATAGATAAACACTTGCCTTGAATTTCGAATCTGAAGAAGTTAGGTTTTCATTTTCACGTTAACTGCCCAAGAAAAAAAATTCTGCATCAAACGGTTTCTCTGCAATCCAAAATCATGAGGAAGAAGCTCGATACTCGTTTCCCTGCTGTAAGTTTTTTTTTTTGCTTTCGTTTCCAATTTCATGTCTTTCGACATAATTGATTTACTGGTCGGTTGGTTTTTCCAAAGTTCAATACTTTTTGGATGATATTGAAAAGTACTTTGATGGCAAAATTGTAGATTATGCGTCTCTGTTTCCATGTTTTTATCCTTTATGGATTACCGAATTGCTAAATCTCAATTAATTTCATTATGACTGTAAAAGTTTATAGTTTTCAGTTGTTTTGATGATTCTTAATGATCTCTATGTTGAAGCTATACAACTTCTTGGTCACTGAATTTGAAAATTTTCCCCTTTTTTCGTGTGTTTTTGTTTTGTCTCATGATTGTATTCCAATGGACTCTGGTTCTCTTATGATGGATACTATGAGACTGTAACCTAGAATGTTTTGCAAATTTCAGGCTCGAATAAAGAAAATAATGCAAGCTGACGAGGATGTTGGCAAGATTGCTTTGGCTGTACCCGTCTTAGTTTGTGAGTCATATAGTTTGTTACCTGCAAATTGGACTTGTCTAATCTTTTCCACTAACTTTTCATCTACCTATTACAGCAAAAGCTTTGGAATTATTCTTGCAAGACCTTTGTGATCATACTTATGAAATTACCCTTCAAAGAGGAGCCAAGACCGTGAGTTCATTGCACCTGTAAGTTGATTGCTTAAACAACTTTGTTTAGCTTTTCACTGCACGCTGCTCTCATTGCCGCCCAGTTACATGAACAACTATTCGTAAACGCATCTTAAGTTACTTCAATTTTCAGATGCTGTGTAGCTATCAATGTCCTGTGTTATTAACCAATGCAATATTACTAAGCAGAAGAACTATTGGCTCTATATGCTTTTTGCTTTTGTCACACAATTTTATTTCATGACATTTTTCTCTGGTCTTTATGTTCTATATCCACATTCATAGACTTTTCTGTTTTTCCACAGAAAAAACTGTGTCGAAAGATACAACGTGTTTGACTTTTTGAGGGAAGTTGTCAGCAAGGTGCCTGATTATGGCCATGGACATGGTCACGGTCATGGCCAAGCTGATTTAGTAACCATGGATGACCGCAGTATTTCCAAGAGAAGGTTGGATCTATGTAATACTTCTTAGCTACATAATCCTGGTTTATTATTCTGGACTCGTTATCAAGCTTATTTGCTTTTTGGTTGGCCAGAAAGCCTACAGGTGATGAAGTTAATGACAGCGATGAGGAATTAAAAAAAACCAAAGTGGTGAGTGTTTCTTCTGCTTGCCATTGTCTCTCTCTTTTAGGACACTGTCAGGTTTATGAATGTCTTAATGTTATGCTTCACATTGTGTGGTCACTGCAGCATGAGATGGGACATGCAAGACCCAGTGGAAGGGGTAGAGGAAAAGGGCGTGGAAGAGGCCGTGGACGAAGTGCAAAAACAGCGGAAAGAGAGCTTCTACATCGCGAAATGGAGATAGAGCCAACCATATTGGTAGCACCACCACTAACTCAAGATGATATCAAGATGCAGGCACCAGCACAACAGCCACTGCAAGACAGAGAGAAGAAGGATGAGGATGACCCAAAGCAACAGCTAGAAAGTTCAAAAGAAAGGAACGATTCAAACTCAGGGTTAGGTCGGGGTTTTGATCTGAATACACAGTCGCTCGATATGGAGATAAAGCCAACAATAATCACATCTTTAAGAGAAATGAAACCAGAGGAATATCCATGTTGGCCCATCCCGGAAATAGGCAATATCGATCTAATGCAACTTGCTAATATGGGTAAGAGACTAGACGAAGATGAGGAAAACTATGACGAGGAGAGTTGATACTAAGACCAGAGGCTCGTTAGTGGTGTTGAAGTTGGGCTTTGTAGGAAACATGACTTAGAATTTTAAACAGAGTAGCAGCATTAACAGTCTTCTGTGTAGAAAAGGTATCCTTTGGCTTTTATTATGAAATAATGAATAGAATACTCCACAATATATGGGTAATGGCTAGAATAGTCTTAAAACTTTGAAAAAAAAGAAGAGGTGGGAAAAATCACAAATAATATGACTTGTCTATTTTATTACAAAACTGTCATAGAAAGAAAATTGATCTATATTTCTTTTTCTTCGTCTTTTCTCCAATTGTTAAGTTTCTTCTTCTTCGTCTTCTCGATTTCTTTTTCTTCGTCTCGACTTCGTCTTCATCTTCTTCAAATTTAACAAAAGACTCCACAAGTTAGATTCTCGGTTTCTTCTTCTTCGTCTCGGCTTCTTCGTTTTTGTCTACAGTCGTTTTCTTTCAAATCGAAGGTAATGTAGTAGTTTTTCTGCGATTTCAAACTCTAAATCGTAGGATTTTTAGCATATTGATGTTGATTTTGTTTTTTTAAGGTTTGAGAGATTTCGAACCCAAAAGTTACAGATTTAACGATTTCTACAATTTTATAGACTCCACTTTTAGTCATTTATATGCATAAGCTTTTATCACGCCTAAGCTTCAATTGAGCAATACATCGAATATCTCTTGTATTGAATAGTTGATGCAGTTTAGTGGCATTCCATCCCTTATAAATCCCACAGACTTGCAACAACATCTTCAATTATCAGCTTTGGATGTATTTGTATTAGAGCTCGTGGAAGTGGATCCTAAATCCATTTTTCAGACCAAATCTTCATGATATTACCATTAGCCAGGTGTTTCACCTATCATGTTTCTAAGATGGCAAGATTCCAACTTTTATTATTGTTTCTCTTAATTCATTTGTAACCGTACAAAACTAATGTTTGTAAACAATGTCATTGATATTAGTTATGAAGTTATTATGATATTTAAATTTTATTTCAAAATATTAGATAGTTCAAAAACTGTACACAAATTAGTAACTATTTATTTTATTCTTTACTTAGCTACCTACATTCAAACTTTACAATAATATACATATAAAATAGTGAAATAATATTAGTTTTTCATGGATTAATATGAAAATTTCCAGATCACATATTTCGATATAGCAAGAGTTGTTTAATTGTTCTAAAATGAAAACTTCAGAATATGTCGATCGATGATATCAAATAGTCATGTTAGTAAGTAACGATATGAACAAATAAATATTATATTTAGAGATTTTTTAACGTCAACATTGAAGCTGAGTCTTCTTTTGAATGCCTTGAAGAGCTCCTTTTTTTATTAATCGTAACAAAGTAGAAATGATTTCGTCACAACTGACCGACCTATTAGTCAAATTCTTACATAATATAAGCAGTGAGACTCGATCCCTGAATTTAGTGAATTTACCACTTGACACTAAACTAAAACTACATACATATTTAAAGATTTTATATAACCAAAAATAGTCATCTAGTTTTGTGATTACTTAAAAAATGGTAGATTTTTAAAATTAATAATACTAATTAATAGATTAATATTGATAAGTTTTGTAATGTTGTTAATGTAAATGTCTGAGATATATACTTGGAATCATATTTGTATCGGTTACATGATAGTTATTATTTAAATCTTGTGGTTAAAATAAAATGATTAATTTATTAATTTTAAGCAGTCGGCGAAGTACTGAGATTATCGATGGCAACTGCAGTGTAGGATTTGCAAATATAATCCAACAAACTTTGGTGTTTTTGCGATCCAGTCTTTTACAAATAACTCACCAACAATACTTATATTTTACATTGGTAAGTTAAACTTGTACTGTAAATCTAAATAGAAACATAAATTTTTTATTCTTTCATTTATTTTAAGAATTTGAAAAAAATGTGGTTATTACATTAATGATTAAACTTAGTAGACAACAGATAATCTATATGTTATATTTTCATAATTGCATTTAAATAGTTATTTTTAATATCAAATATCACGTATTAGTTATGAACAAGTTAAGTCCCATAGATTCATATATGTTAAACTCCTAAAATAACATGATGAATTTGATCGGTCAATTTTAAACTAAGTTTAACCAAAAAACAAACAAACAAATTGCAGTATATACATATATAATTAATCAATTGAATATTTTTTTTGTCAATATTGGGTCACGACTGGCCTGCCCATTAGCCAAATTCCTACATAATGTAGATAGTGGGACTCGATCTCTGGTTGTGCAAATGTGCATGTCTTAATAAACTTACCGCATGTCGAGTATATATACATTAAATCTCGTTCTTAATTAGTGAACAATGTGAAATTCTAATATTCGAACTTGAACAAAGGTACAAGTTCGGAGCCCATCACATGTTCCTCCAAAATTCTAGAATACCTAATCATTCACTTTAAATTTGTGGAGACACGAAAACGTTTATGCTATCCTCCTGAGTCATTAAAAATTGACAAGAAAGAGTGATTTAGTTTTGTAGATTTTATTAATTAAGAGATTTTAATTTGTAGCCGTTCGATTAAGTAAGAGTGATTTACTTTAGTGAAGGGGTAACTTAGCTTTTGAATGATAAAATAATAACAAATGGTCCAACTTCGAAGATTTTAACTACATTAATGCCTTCTATGTCATTTATTTGCTTACATAGGAGTTCACTATATTGATTCTCACAAACCCTCTTATTATCTGCCATGTGTCCTCTGCCCCACCATTTCTTTTCCCCCATTTTTAAGCATCTTTTTGGTGTGAATTTTCAATTATTGGCTACAACATATATTATGTTACGGGCTAGAACTTAACTCTATCCGAATCGATGTAACTTTGTGACATATGAGATCATATTTTATAAGATTAGTAGGGAATAAAAAAACTCAATATATACTTCCTATAAATAAATTAATAAAATATCCTAAAAGGTTACATGTAAATGAATTATTATCGAACATATTGTGGAAAAAATAGCCCACGTTTATCGGTGCATTGAACTGCATAGAAAACAATCTAAATTTGATTTCTCATAGTTTGAGGCGATGTGAAAGTAGTAAAACAGATATCAATCGTCTATACGCGATGGTGATCCATCACTGGAATTTGGGAATATAGTAATGTGTTATTTCAATGTTATTTTAGGTTCGACTGTTCCTACTCCCTGAAAACAAAAATCACATTTACATATATGGGCATTAGAAGTATTCACATAGCTTCTCAGACTATAAGATTAGTCGAATCTCATTGTTATGTTGACTCATAGACCTGCTGATCTCATGGCCCTTACATTAGTGGTTAAGTTTTACCTTTTGGTTAACATCTCAACACAGACGACGAATCAACACTTGACAAATCTGTTCAACAATTTCACAATTGGCCTAATGGAAGGTTTTTGTATATATAATTTAAAAGGAGGACTCGATCTGTAAATCCGAGCTCCAATCAATGACTAAAGAAAGAGAATGATAAAATGATGTCAACCACAAAACTTAAAACATATATTAAACAAATGGAAAACTATATCGTACGTAATTAAGTAACATCTTGCTATAAATACAAAACACCACTTCAACTCAAAACACACACAACTCAAACTATTATGTCGATGGAGAAGCTTAGTTGCTGTGAGAGCTTTCTCACAAGCTCTAAGCCTTACTTCGCCATGATATCTCTTCAGTTTGGTTACGCCGGTATGAATGTAATTACCAAAATATCTCTAAACACCGGTATGAGTCATTATGTCCTCGTCGTATATCGCCATGCAATCGCCACCGCTGTTATTGCACCCTTCGCTTTCTTCTTCGAATGGTTAACTTATATCCATTTTTTGATTTTATTTTCCAATAATTGATTTGTTGTAAATAGTTTCTAATATCGAAGTTTCTATATATTATACAGGAAAGGTCAGCCGAAAATAACGTTCTCCATTTTCATGCAACTCTTCATTCTCGGTCTTCTAGGGTTGTTACTTATCCACTGTCTCTATATGTAACTAATTTGTCTTTGAAAAAAAAAGAGAACTAACGTTGAAATAAACCAATTTTTCAGGCCAGTGATCGATCAAAATTTCTACTACTTGGGGTTGAAATATACGTCTCCTACGTTTTCGTGTGCCATGAGCAATATGCTTCCGGCAATGACCTTTATCTTGGCCGTATTATTCCGGTATGTACCTAAAAATGCACAAATATATATAAAGTCCGAGGATTGAACCAAGCTCAACTAATCTTCAGAGAGTCAATACTGAAGACTAGTCTGATTCCGGTTTTCTAATGAGATCTAAGACATGACTCCATCTTTGTCTGGCCAAACAACACCTTAGTTTGTAGCAGGAATTGAACTTTACAAATATATAAAACAACTATTAAACTATGAAAAATATCGTGGATTTTAATTAGGTTTCTTAATGGTTTTGAATGGTAATAATTAATTTGATTGAAAAGAATAACGTAGTAATTATTATTATGATTATAGAATGGAGATGTTGGACGTGAAGAAACTATGGTGTCAAGCGAAAATAGGAGGAACTGTGGTGACAGTAGGAGGAGCGATGGTGATGACAATATACAAAGGACCAATAGTTGAGATGTTTTGGACCAAATATATGCATCATCAAGACACAACATCATCTGAAAGTACTTTAGGTGATAAGGATTTTCTCAAAGGCTCTGTCCTTCTCATCTTTGCAACACTCGCATGGGCCTCTCTCTTTGTTCTACAGGTATACAGACACATAAAGAGAGATATTTGATCACTAGAACCTCAAAGATCCTCAATCTATTGTTATTAATATTATATCTTGGAAGGTTCCTAAAATAAAGGAGAGACAACAATATATAATTATGTTGAAAAGCTTGCATTTAACTTTTACAAGTAATGGCTAATTGTTTTTTTTTGGTTTTACGTGATTAGGCGAAAATACTAAAGACGTATGCAAAGCATCAACTTTCTTTGACAAGTCTAGTTTGCTTTTTCGGAACATTACAAGCGATTGCTGTTACATTTGTGATGGAACATAACCCATCTGCTTGGAGAATTGGCTGGGACATGAACCTACTTGCTGCTGCTTACTCTGTAAAATTATAACCTGATCTCTCTATCAACTACAATCATAAGTTTGATTACAGATTCTGATTTGGAGAAATGATAATAGGGAATTGTGGCATCAAGTATCTCGTACTATGTGCAAGGGATAGTGATGAAGAAAAGAGGACCTGTGTTTGCTACTGCTTTTAGTCCTTTGATGATGGTTATTGTTGCTGTCATGGGTTCTTTTGTCTTGGCTGAAAAAATCTTCCTTGGAGGGTATATTTCCACTTTTGCCCTTTTTTGATAAATCCTAGCTAATCAAGATTATGTTCATGATTCAAATGTTTGGGACATGCAGAGTGATTGGTGCGGTTCTGATTGTGATTGGACTCTATGCGGTTTTATGGGGAAAGAATAAAGAGAATCAAGTGCCTATATCTGAACCCACCAAGACTGACTCAATTAGTAGTCAAGTAACTAAGGATTTGGAATTAGCTAATGGAATTGAAATGAAGAATACAGAAGGTGATAATAACTCAACGCTCTCGAAGATTGTAATCAGTGTTCCACCAATGGAGAAGACAATCGAAAAGCCATGAAGATCGTATTGGACTGACTATATATAGCCTATATATGGGGAGAAGAATAATACACTGTTTTTGTCGAATCAGTATTCTTTGTCTTTAAATTTTGACTTGCATCTAAAAACAGTAAAGAGTAAGAGCCCCAACTTGCTACTTTGAAAGTTTTGTACCAAGGCTTTTCACTCGTATTGTGTACTTAAATATCATAAATAAAACCGAAACCACGAGATTGTGACTCAACTAGTTTCTTGTTAAACTAGTAAAAAAATCCCAATAACCACGAAACAATTCATGGCTAGATCAAATTACGATAGCAGCAACCAAAAAAATTATCAAAAAATCACAACTTAGTTATAATTTTTTCTAACAACGGCCCTATAACAATAATATAGTTACAAAAAAGTCAGGTTGCTAAGAAAAATTATGGTTAGGTCATAATTTTCTAATTATGCTTTTGTATTTGCCATAAATTTTTGGCTTATTCATGGATATAAACATTAATTTTTACTATCAATGATCAAGAGTCACATCTCAAACTCATGTAAATAATCAATGGTCCCAAAAAAATTTATTTTGATTAGTCATTAGAAAAAAATGTACGATTCATTAAGCTTTCAACATCAATCATATAAAAGTATAACAAATATTAACTAATTAAAATCTGTCAACATAAGGATGTATAACTTGTTCACCTTATTTGAATGGAGAGTGGGACCAAATCGGACAAAGGTGTAGCTAATCTAGATGGAGCTGGTGAGTTCCTACAAAGAGGACACGTGGCACTTGTCCGAAGCCATTCATCAACACAATCAGTATGGAAACAGTGATTACATTCCGGTATACACCGAACCGGTTCTTTAGCTTCGTAATCACATAAGCATATCGCACATGGGCCGTTATTGGGCCTTGGTAATCTCCGGCTATCTCCCAACACAATCTTTGGATATGACTCGATCACCGGCCGGTCCAGCCCAAGCTTCACCGCAGCCGCAGGCGACGGCGAGTTAAGAACTCCGTCAATGGTTACTTCATCTCTTCCTAAAGATTTTGATCTTATGCAGATGTATGAGGCAAGCATTATAAAGGAGATTAGAACTAAGATGCTTACGGCAATGGCGATGCCGTAGCCGAGGCCAACTCCACTGACCGGAGGACTTGTCGGAACCATATATATGAAGAGAGAAAAAGAGACAGAGAGAGAGACTAGAGAATGATGATGAAGAAGAAGAGTTTTTGTAAGAAAAAGGGGACAAGTTTGGCGTAGTCCGCGGGAAACACAATTAAATGTTGCTGCAGAACATTAATTTTCTCAGTATTTTAAAATTTGAGTTAATGAAGAAGTGTATATGATTTTCCTCGTAAAATCTTTCATCTTCTTATATTATAATGAACCGTTGACTCAGGATTTTTAGTGATTCTAAGAGATTTAGCTCGAAAACCGACAGAAAATAAATAGTCTTTGCAATCTCAAATTTTGCCTTTTCTATATATTGAATAAAGAAAGGGAAATTGAAAAAACCGTGAACTATTTGTTAACTTACCAATTACATCGCAAACTTTTGTTAAATTGCCAGTCAATTATCAAAGCTATTTTCATCTCGTCATTAATTTTTTAACAATTTCATTAAGTCTTTTAGTTGACTTCTATTTTTAATTGAAATATTAATTAATAAAACTAATTAACAAGATTACAATAAACTATTAAAAATTAATAAAAAGGTGAAAATGACTCAATCATTTTTTAAAATTTAATTGTTAAGTCAATAAAAAATTTGCGGTTTAATACTTTAATTGATATATCAAAAAAAATTTACCATTAAATTCAACTATTCAAAAAAGTTGGGCTGATCATATGAAAGCCCAATCTTTGATTGATTTATTTGATCAGCCCAACCCTTTATTTTGAACAACCAACCAAACCATGCTCTATTTTATTACAATTGTGAATTCTTTTTGAAGTTACTTTTTCTTATATAATTTGGGAGACAAATATAGTTTGATTATTATACGGTGCCCATCAATATGTACTACCCCACAAAAGTAGTGGAAATCCGAAGAAAGTAACTTTTGCATATAACACTATCGGAAGAGTAAAGAAACAGATGAATAAAAAATCATCTCTTGCCGACAAAAAAAGGAAAAAAGACATAATGGCATGCTTATATAATAATAACTCAACGAGCACCCAAGTGTGGGCTGGTCCGCATACAAAGAGCTTCTCCAAGCTACTTCTTCCTTTGAGTGCCCTGTCCTTCACTCCATAGTACACTCAATGAGCTATTTTTTGTCGGTTTTGGAGCTAAGTCTCTCTTATAGAACCTATCTGAATCATTGAAGACAATCACTTTTTGTTAATGGATTGTTAGATATTTGAATGCATCTGTAACCCACTTATATATAGAAAATTTTATACAGAAGACTCCTTTTGAGTTTTAAATTGTAAAAAATATTTTTTTTCAAAATTTTGCAAAATATTCTTTTTCACGTAAAAGAAGTTTTCGAAACGAGAGCATAAAATACAATTCCTTATATGGTGAACATTTATATGGTCTATGATGGACATATATAATAAACTATGTATATAATTTACAAAAATACAATATAATTATACATAGTAGACATATATACTGAATTATGTAAATGATGGACAAAACTATATTATACTTATCTACCTACAAATTAAAAAAAGTACTTCCCATAATTTAAAATTTAAAAGGTACCTAAAAGTATTTCTCATAATTTAAAATTCAAATAAGGCATTTTGTACAATATTCCCTTTTGGATTTAAAGATACTCTTAAAGGGTTTTAAAAAGATAATTATGTAAAAGGTCGCGGATCATTATTGTAAATTTTCCCCTCAAACAAACACCTGATATATATTTGAATATTAGGACAATAGCGATATTAGTACAAACATTTAAGTCACAAGTCCTGGTCCCATGCCACATTATTGTTATTGGTTCTTCTAATTGACCGTTATTGTTGTACAATGAGAATTGCTGATTTGAAATATGTTAAGATAACATTGTAAATATCAATTTTAGTCAGAAAGGAATCCAGTAAAATCTATTGAACAGAAAAAAAGAAAAAAAAAAGGAAAAACTAACAAATATATCAAAGCGGGGAAAAATGTGCGTGAGGAAAAGCAAAAAATGAAAATAATTCTACCTAAGCATAAAAGTAAAAGCTATTATAAAAAATCATCATTTCCACCCCAAAAGATGAAACTAAACACACACAAAATCCGAAAGCTAAAATCTCATCAAAAACCCATTTCCATTTAAAACTAAGTTTTTAAAATTTCATTTTAGAGGCAAAATATAAAGATAGAGCAAAACATTTTTAACAAAAAAAAAAAGATAGAGCAAAACATGCACCAAACAACATTTTATTATATTACAGACTAAAAATGATTTCTGTTACAAGAAAAAGTTAATAGTGGCAAAATAAATCTTTGATTTTGTATCATATACACATACATTAGTTCTCTAGTTTATATTATAATTTGATTTTATTCTCTAGTTTATATTATAATTTGATTTTATGTGCTTGGTCATTAGTATCTTAGACCACTATATATACCCACTCATGCCAACACCAATTAATATCCCATCAAACCCAAAACCATACACAACACAATGACCACTCTTGTCTTCTTCCTCCAACTTCTTTTCATCGTCCCATCAGCATTTGGATATGGTCTAAACCACCCAAACTGTGACCTCACCAAGTCTCAAGACCAAGGTTCCACCTTAAGAATCTTCCACATAGACAGTCCTTGTTCTCCTTTCAAATCATCCTCTCCACTCTCATGGGAAGCACGAGTACTCAAGAATCTGGCTCAAGACCAGGCCCGTTTACAGTACTTGGGCAGCCTCGTCGCTGGGAGATCTATAGTCCCCATTGCCTCAGGCCGTCAAATGTTGCAGAGTACTACATACATTGTCAAGGCTTTGATTGGTACTCCTCCTCAGCCACTTCTCTTAGCCATGGACACTAGCAGTGACGTGGCTTGGCTTCCTTGCTCTGGCTGCGTTGGTTGTCCTTCTAACACTGCTTTTAGTCCCGCTAAGTCCACCTCCTTCAAGAACGTTAGTTGCAACGCTCCTCAGTGTAAGCAGGTATAATATTCTACTATTTAATAAATGTGTTTTCATGGAATGTTTTTTTGATTAAATAATTACATTCTCATACTTGCACTTTCATAGCTTCATTAATTTAGCACACACATACAGTATTTTAAGATTAGTCACATTCGATTTATTTTCATTTGCGTGATGTGAGCATGATGAGAATATTAATGCTGACCAAAATGAAGATCTATTGAGTATTGACTCAATATCAGATCTAGAATTTACTCAATTTAAATAAATAATTAGACCATAAATTTTTGTATGTGAAAAAGTTTTTCACAGAGAATAGTGGGTCACACGTGATTATAATTGACAATTCCACTTATATTCCAAAAAATCGTTCACGGGAATTACAGAACCCCACTAAACACTTCGACCGACACAGACGGACTTCACTGCATTGACTAAAACCACGTGAACACTTACTTGTTTCAGGTACCGAATCCCACGTGCGATGCACGCGCGTGCTCCTTCAATCTCACGTATGGAAGTGCTTCTATTGCGGCTAACCTCTCTCAAGACACCATCCGTCTCGCCGCCGATCCGATCAAATATTTCACGTTCGGTTGCGTCAACAAAATCGCCGGTGGAAAAACTATCACACCGCCACAAGGATTATTGGGCTTGGGCCGAGGCCCACTTTCACTTATGACACAAGCTCAGTCCATTTACAAAGCCACCTTCTCCTACTGTTTGCCAAATTTCAAGTCTCTCGCGTTCGCTGGATCGTTGAGACTCGGCCCCAACTCTCAGCCTGTACGCGTGAAATACACGCCCCTCCTCAGAAACCCTAGAAGGTCATCTTTGTATTACGTCGATCTCCTAGCGATCCGTGTCGGTAAGAAAGTCGTCGATTTGCCTCCGGCTTCTATTGCTTTCAATCCTTCCACTGGCGCTGGAACCATCTTTGACTCCGGTGATTCAATTTCGGTTTTATAATTTCAATTGATACAATTCCACACTATATCGTAGACTAAAAATATCATAAATCTGTAACATAAGTGTATTTGATTGGTTTGACAAACAAAAAAGTGTAATTGGTTGAACCGGTTTAATGTGCAGGTACTGTGTATACTCGTCTGTCTAAACCGGTTTACGAGGCGGTGAGGAACGAGTTCAGGAAGCGCGTGAAGCCACGCACCGCCGTGGTATCGTCACTAGGTGGTTTCGACACATGCTATACAAGCCAAGTCAAAGTACCAACGATAACATTCGTGTTCAAAGGAGTGAACATGACATTACCAGCAGATAACCTAATGTTACACAGTACCGCCGGAAGCACATCGTGCCTCGCCATAGCTGTAGCACCGGAGAATGTAAACTCCGTCGTGAATGTTATAGCAAGCATGCAGCAGCAGAACTATCGTGTCCTTATCGACGTTCCCAAGGGACGACTCGGTTTGGCACGTGAACGATGTTCTTAAAAAGATAAAATGAGACAAATAAGAGCCTTACTCGTATTTAATGCAGAGACTTTGTTTGTTTGTGTTTTTTTCTGTGTTTTCATTTTTGTCCTTTTTCATTTCGTTTGCTATTACCCTCTTCAATTGTGTCATTAGAGGACTGTGGTGTGTAGCATTTGTTTTATCTTAGTCATATTTATGTTGTTGAATTCTCTTGAGATTCGGATCTAAACTAATTAAATAATGAAACTTTAGTTATTTGTTTTTTCCTTACGGTATGCATCTATATGAATTACAGAGTTTCAAACGAATACTATGGAAAACATTAATTTGGTTAAACATTTGAGTGTCATACTGATCCTGTAACCACTAACTAAAGTTCCACTATTGGTTTAGTCCCTTTTTTTGTTCTATCATCTAGATTTTAAATAATAAAACCAAAGCGGAATACATTAATTTGATAGACAACAGACAATTCCTCGAAAACTAAACTTTAATAAAAGAGACTAAAAAAAAGACTTAAGATAAGACTCATTAAAAAAACATCTCAAACTTAGAAATAGAAGTCCTTACTAAAAGCAATTAAGTCAGCATAGACAATACATCTTTCTATAACTAATAGAGTATATCACAGTTAAAAAACAAAGTTTTTGCACTTGTAAAAACATACCACAATAAATACCTAGTGAAATCAAGAACATAAGACCGGAAATGATATTTGTTTGTATAATGGTTCAGTCAATTATAGTGGTATACACTTATTTTATCCCATGATGGGAAGTGTGGTTCGAAGCCCACATGATTAAGGTACAAAGCAATGCATAGTGGCTAAGCACTAGGCCACGAGGTCAATCTGACTGAAAACCATTACATTTTTTTGGTTCGTGGACTTCACATGGGACATTTTTTGCTTCTATTGGAGCTTGGGTGGAGTGGAAACCACCACCTGGTGACAATGCTCATTCCCGGATATTTTCACTGGGCCACAGGCGTTGTCGACTGAAAACCATTTTAGTTTGGTTGAATTTTTAATTTCTTAAATTAATTTATTTTCTCATGGCTATGAATAAATGATAGGAACTAGTGAAACAATTGGCAAAAGTTACATATCCAAATCTGTGCTGGAATCTTTGTATGACATCAATACAAATATTTATAAGGATTGTAATGTTAAATAATATTGGTCTCTACGTTATTTCTCATAACTTATGAAAATAAATTTTTAGCACTAGTTTGCAACTTCCCTTATAAAAACCATAATAATAATAATAATAATAATAATAATAATAATAATAATAATAGGGAATTGCACTCCATATACATTGTAATTAGGTCTTTCTTATAGCTACAAATCTTAGGCAATCTAAGACCATTATACTCTTATCTACCTCATTTCACTTTTTCTCTCTCTTCTCTTTCTTTCCTCTCAGTTCCTTTTCTTCTCCTCATGTTCTCTCTAGTTCATTTTCTTCTCTTCATCTTCTCTCTCCACATTCTATCTTCTCCAACTCTTCTCTCTCATGTTCTTCTTTATCTCCACCATTTTTCAGAATTGAACTCATTTCCTCCTACACTATCACATACTATTTTCTCTTACCACTTCTAAACGTTATAAAATCAGCTAATTATCGGTGAGATTATCTATTTTTTAAAGGAACAAAAAATCTTCGTTCTATAATTGAAACCTGAGATCACAACAAAACTACCCAAACTTTTGGACTGAATCTCTCATTCAATTAGACTCATAACTTCTGGTTTTTTAGATCGGGTCGACATTGACTTAGTGTTTTGATTTGATTTAGGGTTATTAGGAAAAGAATATGCCAGCGTCCGATTACAGGTTAAGGATGAATGAGATGAAGACGCATTGACAATTTTATCCTTCATTCAAAATATAAACGTTTTGTTACCGGGTAATAAATATGTTAACCACGAATATACGTGATAATAAATGTATTAACGGTTTTTATGTGTTACAAGTAATATATATATTAACACACAATATATATGCTAATCAGTTACGTATTTATCAAATAACAATTATTTTGCCTGATAATATATATATTAGCCGTAATAATATGAATCTTACCATATGTATTACCAGGTAATATTTGTGTTAGCGGGTAATATATGTGTTACTCCGTTACTATATATGTTACCGTACGACATATGTGCTAATCTAAAATATGTTTATGAGATAATAAGTTTGTTACCATATAATAAATTTTTTACCCATGTAAATGTTGTGTTAATCATTTAATTAAATATGTGTTATGTGATAATAAATTTATTTACAGCTAATAATTGTGTTATCAGATAATAAATGTGTTAGGCAAATATGTTATTATCAGATAATATATGTGTTAACAGGTAATTTATGTGTTGCGGTATAATATATGTGTAAACAAATATTTTATCAGATAATATATGCATTAACGGGTAATATATATGTTATACAGATAACATATGTTAATGGTACCATGTACATGCTTTGTGATTATCATATATGTTAACGATACCATCTAAATCGTAGATTACCATCTCACAATATATGTAATTCATTGTATAAGTTAACCGATAATAAATATGTTACACCGGTAAGCTATGTATTACATTATCATATATGTTACAGGATAATTAATGTGTACACCATGAAAAATATAAATTACCGGGTAATAAATATATTACCATATACTATATTTTTAAGTTATCAAATATTAAATATGTTATCAATGTAAGAAATGTATTATCGGGTATTACATTTAATGTAGCGGATAATAAATGTGTTACCTGGGTACAATATGTATTACCGGGTAACAAACACGAGGACAACGGGTAATATGCACTGTCCCCACATTTAATTCTTCATCATTACCTCTCTCTTCTATTTAATGGCGATTGAGACATTTCTGTCATGTAGACCCATTGGTATTTGCTTAATTTAAATTATAGAGTAGGTAGTTAGTGAGTTTTGATTATGTTTGTGTATATTGAATTAATTAACACATATTAGGGAAATTGCACTCTATATACATAAAGTAGTTGGCCACAAGATCTAGCTGGTTTTGGATTCTTTAAAATACCTGATTGGATATAGATATTGATTTGTTATATACATATTTTTGTGGTGGATCTTAAACAATAAAACAGTGGTTTTGATTCGTGTGAATTTAAGCATGTGATGTATGTATAGTCTAGCTTTGTTAAATTTAAAAGGAAAAAGACGTTTGATTTAATTATCATATTACTTAATTCTTAGTTTAGTATTTTAGTTTATTCATCATATTATTCAATTCTAAATTTAGTATTTTAATTCATTCTTATGCTTTGTGTTTTTTTTTCTGTTTTAATGTGAGTTCTTTATATTATTCTTCGTAGATGGATTCATCATCATTTCGAGACAGTATTTGCTCTGATTAAGTTGCTGAAACACAAGAAAATCAAGATGAGATTAGGACTCCAGTTAATCGACACAAGAGGAAAGATGTTCCAGGGGAAAGTTTAACTAATACTCAACCTTCTAGTGCAAACAAGAAAGTGAATACAAGGTCCATAGTTTGGGAACACTACACAAGAACAGAGGACAATCGTAATAAATGCAAATGTCATTACTGCGAGAAGCTTTTTGGTTGTGCCGCATCATCTGGAACTTCAAACTTGCAAAAACATTTGACTACTTACAAGCATTTCAAGGCATGACAACAACATCGATCTCAACAAATTATTGCTCAAGATAAATCTTCAAGATGCAAAAGTTTTTGAGGATGTTTTTAGAAAGGTTGTTAATGAGATGATTGTGTTATAACAACTACCGCTTGCATTTATTGAAAGTATGGATTGGGGACATTTTTGCAGCCGTGTTAAGCTCTACAAGCCTCTTTCAAGAAGAAAAATTACTATAGATATTGTTGAGATGTATGAGGAAAAGAAAGCATCTCTGAAAAATTGGATTGGTACTACTAAGCCAAGAGTGTCTATTACCACTGACATTTGGGTTGCTCAAGTTACAGATGCTAGTTACATGGTGATTACAATTCATTTTATTGATGAAATTTGACACTTAAGGAAGCTTATCATTGGGTTTAAGTACATCACAGATCATAAGGGTCAAACAATAGCATATGTTCTTCTTGAGTGTTTAGCTGAATGAGGTATACAAAAGGTCTTCACCATCACTGTTGACAATGCAACTACCAACACTTCTGCTCTCAGGAAATTTCACAGAGACTTCAAGTCATTGAGGAGTGAAGCATTGGTTTTACATGGGCACTTTATGCATATGAGGTGTTGTGCTCACATCATTAATTTGATTGCCAACGAAGGTTTGCAAGACTTGGGTGATAATGTGGCAGCCATTTGTAATGCAATACAATATGTGAGATCTTCTACTTCAAGATGTAGGTCGTTTGAGCTGAGGGTTGCTACTTGTAAGATGAGTAGGGGGAGTTTGCCTTTGGATGTCAAAACAAGGTGGAATTCCACTTATGTAATGTTATCAAGAGCTACTAAGTTCAAGTTGGCATTTAATAAGATGGAAGATGAAGATAAGTTGTACAATGACTACTTTCTAGAAGTGGAGAATGGGAAAACTAAAATTGGACCTCCTAGTATAACTGATTGGAATGCAATAGAGAGGTTAGTGAAGTTTCTAGTTATCTTCTATAATTCGACTCTAGTTGTGTTTGCATCTACTTATATTTGCTCTTATAAGTATTATGGTGAGATAGTAACTATAGAGTAGAATCTGATATTATTGAGCAATAGCTTAGATAAAGATTTGAGTCGAAGGATGATGGTATGAGACAAAAATTTGACAAGTACTGGGGTGGAATGAAGCAAATCAATAGACTTTTGATTGTTGCTACTATATTAGATCCAAGGAAAAAAATGCATTTTGCTAAGATGTGCTTTGAGAAAATCTATAGTAGAGAGAGTTTAGAAGCCAAAGAGATGTATACTTCAATATTTGGTGTTTTGTGTTCTCTGTTTAAAGAGTATGGTGCTAACAACAAAGGATCAACGTCACCATCATCACAGTCAAACCAACCATTTTCTAGTAGCAAAGATCATGTTGGAGGTGATACCACTGAGTTAGTAGTTGATGATATGGGGTATGAAATGATGGATTTTGCTTACAAAGAGATGGTTGCTGAAACAAGAGTTAAAGATACAAGAGATGAGTTAGAGAAATATTTGAAAGAAGCAATTGAAAATCCTATGACTATTCTTGGCTCAGAGTGGAATGTCTTGTCTTGGTGGAAGCTCAATAGTCCTAAATATCATGTTTTATCAGAAATAGCTAAAGATGCACTAGCTATGCAGGTGTCTTATGTTGTATCTGAAAGTGCTTTTAACACTAGTGGTCGTATATTAGAACCACATAGGAGTTGTTTAACTCACTATGTGGTTGAAGTATTGATGTGTTCAGAGCAGTCGATGAAGTGTGAGATGCAGATAAGTGAAAAGATATTTGATACAAATGAACAAAATGCTTGTTGATGTTGAATTGCTTGATAAACTTGAGAAAGGTAATTTTTTTCCTCTGACTTTATTCTCTGTTTTATTGTTTTAAGTTTTAAATTCTGTTTAATGATGTTTTCAGAGTTTGATACGCAAATTAACTTGGACTAGACAACTTATGAATTATATATCTACTCTAAGGTAATTTTCTCTTTGTCATTTTGATTACAAAGTTTTAGTTATGGTTTTAGCTTTATGTTAATACACTTCCTTTATAATTTGTTTTCCTTTTAACGTAACATGGACATGGATGTTGTAGGGCTGATCTATTTCTTTCTAATCTACACTATTTTTTTTTGTTTCTTTCAGATTTTGATACAATTTTTTATATAGTTTTGGATATTACGTTATTATCTGACAGTATTCTCTTAAGTAATTTTGATTTCATTTTGAATTACATTATTTCTCTTTTGTTGAGTCACAACAGAGCTATTTTTGATTTTATTTGTGTTTGCTAGATTGAATTTTGATAAAGAGACAACAATTTACTTTTGGATAATTAAAGTATTTATAGTGAATTGATTCGAATAAAAAATATCCGAACTAAATCGTGTCTAAAAATCCGGTTTAAATCTGGATTTCCAATCAACTATCCGAACCCGACAAGTACTATACCAATATCAAACCGACATTGTAAAATTACCCAAATGGGATATTGACTCTGGTATCGAAATATCCGAGATCCGAAATACCTGAACTGAACCTGCACCGAATATTCATACGTCCAGGCCTAATTTAAATTATTGAGTAGGTAGTTAGTGAGTTTTGATTATGTTTTTTTTTGTTTCAGCAATCGGTAATTTGTTTAACGATGTTTGTATAAAAAACAGTGGTTTGGGTTATTAAACAAGGAGAAATAAGAATTTGTGGGTTCGGCAGTTACACGCGTATCCAAGTGAAAAAGCCCACCACATAACACACATCCTTCCTTTCTCTCTTTATCTTCTTCATTTTTCCGGAAGAAGAAGATATCACAAACTAAATTCCCAGGATCTGCTTGAATCTGATTAACCATGTCGAACGTCTTGCTTTCCCCAAACGGCTACATGTTTGCATCGCCCAAGCCTCTTGTCAGATTCCATAATTCGAAGTCCGGCGGACGAAAGTATCTCGTTTCCGTCGTGAGAGCTTCTTCCGATGATGCTGATTGTAATGCCGAAGAGTGTGCTCCTGAAAAGGAGGTAATCAATTCAACTTTTGTATAAGATTCTGGAAATATCTCTACTTGGATACTCTCTCGCTCAATTCTAGAAGATGATATGTCTTTGTTTTCATTGAATATCAAAAACCTCTTAAAATTGCCTACTTTGTGATACCTCAATAGTCAATATACCGCCAGAGATTGTTGTTTATGATTTGATGACGTGATTGCAACATTTGGAATGATCTTATTGATGGGGTTTGGTGGCTGAAACACAGGTTGGAACAGTGAGTATGGAATGGTTGGCTGGAGAGAAGACCAAAGTGGTGGGAACATTTCCTCCTAGTCCTCGGAAGACCCGTGGTTGGACTGGCTATGTTGAAAAAGATACTGCTGGTCAGACTAACGTTTATTCTATTGAGGTTGTTACCTCTTACATTCTCCATTTATCTATCTACTCATATCTGTATGTTTAGGTTGTACGTAACATGTAGTTAATGTAGAGAACCAAATTATGAGCGAGTTTAGAGGGCTATTGGTTTCCAATTGACTGAAGAACTTCCATCTTTTCTGAAGAAACAGTTGTTATGTTTTTGTTATAGCAGTAGGGTGTAGTGAGTACATAACACCATGCTTAGTTAGAGATTAGGAGAAAGAGATTAGGTGAGCCAAAAGTTAGGAGATCTCTTCAACAAATATCCAAGATTTCTTATAGTTTGATCATAGGTTCTTCACTGCAATCATTGAATCGAGGGTAATGAAGAAAAGTACAGTTCTTGATCTTATTAGTTTTGTGTTATATTTGGTCTTCATGAATTTGCTTGCGACAAAATACAATGTGTCATGCAAATCCTGCGATTTCTTGAGATAGAGTTCTTGGCTTTTCGTTACTCTTTTTAATGACTCAATTATATTGCTTTTTGCTGAAGAATAGTTTATCTTGTTACTTTTGCAGCCTGCAGTATATGTTGCAGAGAGTGCAATTAGCTCAGGTACTGCAGGATCATCGTCTGATGGGGCTGAGAACACAGCAGCAATCGTAGCAGGTCTTGCCCTTATCGCAATAGCTTCAGCTTCTTCCATACTCCTCCAAGTCGGGAAAGATGCTCCAGCTCGACCAAAACCAGTGGATTACAGTGGACCATCTCTTAGCTACTACATCAACAAATTCAAGCCTTCAGAAATTGCTGAAGCTCCTGCTCCAGACGTCACAGAAGCTCCGCCAGTGGCCCAGCTAAAATCCACACTGCTGGAAACTCCACCTGTGGCTCAGCAAGAATCTTCTCTGCCGGAAACCACAGCCAGTGAAGCTCCCGAGGCGTCTTAAGAGAATACTGTCAAATAAGTAGCACCTCTTAGGGGATTAGCCTAGGATTATATATTTTTGTAAAGATGAGATGAAGCATAGACCAATATTAATGTATTCTGTTAATATTCGGATATATATATATGTATACAATCTTCTCCATGAGTTGGTTATTCAATCAAATATCAAATCCTATTCTACGCTCCTGGACAATTGGTCTAAGAGGATTAGATTGTATTGGCTCCGTTTCTCGGCATGTTCTGCGAGCCAAGAGATCTCCCCTTTTGTTAGATCTTAATAGCTTCTGAAACTCTTATTCCTTTTATTGGTCTGGATCAAGAACACCATAGCAAATCCAAGAAAATTGCTGAAGAGATGTCCTAAACCCTCCCAAAGCTGTAAAGCTCTCGTAAGGAACAAGATATTCTTTTTCCATAGCATATAATCCAATTTTTCCGTCGAACTTCTTAACATGTTTTCACTCAGTTCTAAGTGGATCTAAATCTCCCTTGTGCTGTAGGAACTTGATAACATTACTCGAGGTCTCTAACCACAAAAAAGGTTCAGCTTTTAAACTATTTTTGTGCAAGCTTTGTATGTAATCTCTTTGCGTAGTCACTTGTTCGAATGAGAAACAAAGTAAAAAGACATTCACATATCTACGTCTTACTACTCAAAATTGTGTTGCTTTTTCTCGACTTTAGGAACTCACTACTTTCTCTCACCACTTCAAATGAAAACAGAACACACTCTGTTTCATATTAAGCTTAAACAATAGAATGCCCAATACAAGTGTTGGAGGTGGATCTCGTACAAATCCCTTTTTCGGCCTACGAAGCTGTAAGTGGATCCAAACCCAAAAATCCCCACTTCGGAAAAATAGGAGAACAACCGAGATAGTGCTTCCACAAAGAATGTAAGTCGGCACTCTCGTCATCTCGGCAGAAAGTGTGTCTCGGTCGATATATCTCATTTCGGATTAAAAAGATTTGGCCGACACGCGTATGAAGAAGAAATATGGAAATATTCCTTAATCGATTTGGGATATCTCCGGATTTCTCGCAAAGATTTTTCAAGATAGCATCGAATCTTAACTAAAATGTAATGTTTCATATTTTAAAACTGTTGTAACCGCCTCTATTCATTATAAATAGAGGTGAAAGTCTCCACAAAGAGACCAAGTTCTCACAATTTAACACAAGCAATATAACGCTACTCGGCATTTTGCTCATAGTTCATTCTTCTTACTTCTTTAATTGATTAGAATCCTTACACATCTCTTCTCCTATTTTCTCAGAATTGGGTTTAGAACTTTTGTGCTAAATCCGGTTCAAACAACTAATAGCTTTGTGTCTCTCTCTTGTCCCAAACACTTCATCATTAGCTCTCACGTATCTACGTGTTTCATCGTACAGACTTGTGTTGGAACTAAACAATGATCTCACAAAAAGGAACAAAAATAGAAATTAGAACACACGAAGTTGCAGAATTCTAGATTAATCTACTGCACTTAAGTGAATATTCCACCTAATCTAGTGCAAAAATTCAAGATGGGTCACTTCAGAGCTAACTCTGCATTCAAGGAACAATAAATCCAATTTGCAGAAACAATAAGCCCAACAACCTCAACTTGAAGGTTAAAAAAATAGAAGTTCATTAGCTGCTTTCATTGCGAATTTCCCGTTCTTGCTCTAATTAACATGATTGTTCCACCTGTCAAATTGTGTTGAAGCCATGATAAGGACGCTGAAATTGGTAAGTTTTGAACCTAAAATCATCTAGAAGAACCGGTTTCTGTAGAATCGAACCATAATGGAAAATGGAACACATATACAATAGCCAACTTAGAGATTTCTCGTATGTTGCAACACTTCAAGTCAGACTTGCACATATAGAGCCATAAGACGAGTTCAGTCTCGCACAAAAAGAAGACTAAATCAAGCACGAATCTTTATGATTAACCTTCTACTATGGTCAGAGTTTTCTCTTTTCCTGTGCAAAACCGAAGATTCTTATTCTCTTAGAGTCTTAGGTTTGCTTCATGTTACAATAGCCCGCTCATTTTCAAAGGAGATGGAGATTTTTCTAAATACAAGGCGTCTCAAAACAACTCTTCAAAAGAAACATATAAGCCCAACTGCTATCAATGTTATGCATGTTCGTATTTATCCACACGAAACTAATACATATCCTCGTCGTGACTTATCCACTAAGTAGACTTTTCACTACCACGAGGCACGAGTTATAAAGGACTCAGATAGAAAAAAGTGTATTGAACCCTATATTTCATAACGAATTTTGGGTAAATTTAAACTTGGGAAGTTTTTTTTCGCAACAATTAAATTGAAAATAACCATTTCAGTTCCATAAATCAAGGCGAATTCTAATAGAAAAAATACGTTATAATTATTTGAGCAAATATATTTTTCTAGAAGATATTAAATATTTAGATTCATTTTTTCCTTGTAAAAAAAATTAATTAAGAAGATTATTTTGGTTATGGACCAACTAATAGAAATATGAGCTTCCAATTTAAAATCAATTGACTATAAGTTGAGAGACTCATACCTTATATATACTAGTTATGATTCCTTCCAACTTCCAATGTAAGATGTTATTTTTTAATACACTCCCTCGAGATGATGACTCTTTGGTCATGATCTCGATATATTTAGGATAAATCGACATCACTAATTTTAGGTATGAGTTGTCGATAATTGAACCACTTTAGATCGGTTTGGATTAGACTGCGTGAATCACAAACTCTGATATTATATTAGAAATATGAGTTTCTAACTCAAAATTAATTAACAATGAATAAAGAGATCAATACTTTATATATACTAGGTAGGATATTTTTCCAACTTATGATGTGGAATCATACTAACATCAATTTAATCCTTACGTGACAAACACGAGGAAAACAAATCACGACACGCATCTGCGTGAATTTGGTTAATAGAGGTCGTAATCAAACATAAGTAGCCGTCGCCATAAAAGTAGCTCCAAGTGACTCACTTGCTTTACTATATTTGTCGACCGTTTATTTTTGTTTGCTCTGTCGACTTATTATTATAATTACAAATATATCAATTGTTTAATAAAACAACAATGATGATAATTATCACAGAAAAGAGCAACGTAGGCTCTCTAGACTCTAGTTGCCTGTGACATGAAAGAATCTGATACTGAGATTGTGCCTTTAATGGCTTGTCGACATTTATTAATTGTTCCACTTGTTGAGTATCATTTGTTGCCAAAAGTTGTTGATTTAATTTTTTTTGTTTCTTTCCATTTTTGGTTATGGCCACACAATTAGCGGCATGTCGATTGTCCATAACATCTGATTTTTAAAGAGTGACATATATATTGAATAGAAAACCATTACTACGTAATCAAGTCTCAATAGTTATTAAATCATGCTTTTTGATTTTTATAATAATCAATTCTGAGAGTGAAATATAACAAATATGTAAATTTCAAAAGTAATGTAGCCCCAGATTGGAACGAATCTTTCAATTTTAAAAATTATGAATTCACGAGATCTATGTATAGTTTAATAAACAATATTTTATATGAGGAAAGAAGACAACAAAAAAATAATAATGTGTATGTGTTTTGATGTGGTGAGCTGGAGAAATTACGAATAAAAGTTTCTTAACTTTTTTTGGTTATCAACAGAAACTAGATGACAATAATTAGTACACTATGCAATGCAAAATTTGAATAACCTTTTTAACAAAAACGTAGTTAAAACACATAGGAGTATAACCATAATATGTCAAATATACGCCTATACTTTATGTTTTGGCCCTAAACTTATACAATTATATGAATAACATGTACAATGATTTGAGAAAATTTTAAGAGTACTTTAATTTATTTTGATAATCATGTGAAATTTTTTTTTTTGTCAATCGACAAATATCATTAAAAAATTATTACCACTTTGTTAAATACTTACTCTGATATGCAAAGAGTATCATTTTATGAGAACATTTTTTTACATAAAAATTGTCATTTTAGAATTTCATCTAACTTTTAATAAATATTTTCCTTTTTTAACCTCTACTCAAATTTATTCATATTAGATCTAACAAATCATTACCTCTAATTTTTAATATTTAGAGGTGTAAGTGAATTTTAGTATTTTTTTAATTTGTGTAAAAAAATTTAGAATAAACATCCTATAAAAAACAAAGGAAGTATTGTTTATAAATGATGAATTACTTCGTAGTTTCTAATACTAGGAATGAAAATATATGTTTTATAATTCTAACAATTTAGGAAAAATTATAGGAATTAATTAAATAAAAGAAGCTATGAAAAAAACTTCTCAAACGCGAAAAACCTTTGAAATATGGAAAGAAAATTAGCTAGTCGTCTGGATTTGACACCATTTTCAGTACTTTTGAAGAAGTTTGTTGCTATCTCCACTTTATCTATTTGCAATGAAATCACACATAATAGCACCCATAACATTGCTTCTAACTTTGAATGTAATGTTGAAAGATTTCTTATTCCGTGTGCGCTCATGCATGTCACTCGTAGACTATCTGAAAAG
The DNA here is from genome assembly GCA_963920545.1 of Lepidium didymum. NCBI lineage: Eukaryota > Viridiplantae > Streptophyta > Magnoliopsida > Brassicales > Brassicaceae > Lepidium > Lepidium didymum. Next base: position 2,266,951 of record OY986996.1, on the reverse strand, counting down.
CATGAGTAGTATACAAATCCCAAAAAGTATTTTCGGGACCGATCCACAAAATAATGACAGTCTAATAGACAAAATCCTAAAGACCTCGAGCCAGTTAAGGGCTGCTTCTCTAGTGAGTGGAGGTAAATTCGCCACAAAACAAAAATTCGAATGATACCACATCCATGTGAAGTATTTTTCAGTTCAATAGATATTGGCCCTGTTCGTTTCGTGGTCGCTAGCGACCGCGACCAGCGACTGCGATCAGCGACCGCGATCAGATTTTTGGTTTGTTGTTCGTTTGTCAGTCGCTGCGACCAGTCGCTGCGACTAGTCGCTGTGTTGTTCGTTTCACAGTCGCAGCGACCAGCGACTACTTTTAAAATTTATTACAAAATTTATATATATTCATAAAATATTAAAAAATATACATATATTAAATAATAAAATACTATTATTTATTTATAATAAAATTCGAAATTTTATAAAAAATAAAATAAAAAATATTATCACATTTATTATGTATTAGAAATATATATTTATATAAAATTAAAATTTAACTTTTTTCAATATTTATAATTTATTTTATTCTATATGAATATATGAATTTCAATCATTATACTTATATATTTTTATTTTTATTAGGTTAATTTAAATTTTGTAAATTTTTTTTTTTTTTAATTAATTATTTTTTTGGTCGCTGGTGTTGTTCGTTTCGTGGTCGCTGGTCGCTGCGACTGATCGCAGCGACCGGTCGCTAAATTTTTTAGCGACTTAAAATTTGAGTCGCTGGTCGCTGCGACCGGTCGCTGAACCAGCGACCACGAAACGAATAACTTTCTGGCGACTGCCAAACGAATAGGGCCATTGTCAATGTGTGGGTACTGGCTTAAGTAATTTAATTATAACATCTGGAAGTCCATACGAGACGTGTGGAATTGCACGTGAAAGCACGTGGGTGATCATATGCAGTGGTTATTTCATTTATAACGTATTTATGTGAGTATATGCTTCTAGAAACAGTTCTTCTACGATGAATCTTCGACTTTCCAAATACGTAAATTAAGAAAATATTATTTTTCATATACTAGAAGCAATGACTGATCATTGGGTTGTGTTCATATTCAGATATACGTAGGTCATATATTAGAAACACGTTTTTCTTTTACTAATTTGACTATCAATGTAAACACAACATTGCTATGTTGGGTTTGTTGCCTCTATAGGTTTCAATCTAGATCTTTTGTAGACTTCACACCTCATTATCCACGAGGACACATACCGTAAAAATATTTATGTAAGTACGAATATTTTTTTTTGTCAACAATTGAATCGATATGGCCCGATTTATATCCTAAAATCTACGTCTATAATTTTTTTTTAAATTACCATAATGCAGTAGGTAGAAATCGAACTATGATGTTAAGTTATTAGGTAGATCATCTTAACTATCAAATTGAGAACAATTCGGTATGTAAGTACAAACATTAAGAAAATAAAATAATATCAAACTAATTAATATCAAAAAAAAATATTAACGTTGCTTTCCCATCGGAAAAATCACGTAATTTCCATATAAAAGTATTTGGATTTAAAAAAGGGATTAAACTTTGAATTAAATTTTTATTGATTTAATTGTTAACGAAAAATGAAATTGACATCACAAAAATGGCGATTCAACGTAACGTTTATAGGATAGAGTCAGACACCATTAAACGTTCCTAGTATTGGTTTTTAAAGTGATATCTACGACATATTTTAAAAATGTTAGGATCAAAACAAGTGATAGTAATAAACATAAACTATATATTAATAACTTATAAAATGACCTGAGTAAATTTAAATTGACCTACAAAATTATTACTACAACTAAAATACATAAACGTACATTATAATTATTAATAAAAAAAAAATATTCCACAAATTATTGATAAGTTTTTTATGTGTCAATAATTGGATTGGTAAATTCTGATTTATAGTCTAAAATATTTTTATAATCTACCAACTGTAGCAAGAAGGGATCGAACCCTAATGTCAGAATCTTTAGTCGGATCGTCCTATCTACTAAATTAAAAAGAATTCTGCTTAATGAATATTTTTAGAAGGGTAAAAGTTAATGAAGTTTTTTTTGAAAAAAATAAAAACTGATAATGTGTATCAATGAAATTATTTGATTGTTTTGTGATTAAGATTTTAGGTTGATGTGTCTGTTTCATAATCATCCAAAATGTTGATGTCTCATATGTGGAAAGACCAATAATTTTTTTGTAAACAATTATCTTGATAAAATCCGATCTATAATAAAAAATTTATTTTATAATAAAAAATCTACTAATGTGATAAAGAAAAATCGATCTTATAATGTCAAAGTTATTAGATTATTCTAATCACTAGATTGGAAGAATTCGGCAGACCATATATAACATTGAATAGCATAATTAGTTACAATAAGAAAGTTTAGTATAAAAAAAACTTTAATCATACAATATATATATTGTTTTTGTCTTGTGAAAATCCAAGTTCCGTTATCAAAAATTGACTTTTTGTCTGCGATATTGTGAAACCAAGGGAGGCATAAATTGACTTGTAAAAAAAAAAAGACATGTGATTTTTACCTAAAAATTGTTGGACCGAAAGCTGAACTCTATGACACTAAGCAGATCTTTTACTCTTATCAAACGAAACTTATCACAACAGTTAATGACACATCCTTACTATTAAAAGAAATAAAAGATTCCACGAAGAATAAAAATCTTTTAACTTTATTGAGAAAAAATACCTTTAACAAAAAATAAAAAGAGTGTAAATATGAAAGTGGGCCAAACTAATTTATATTCACACAACATTTTATTTCCACGTGCGTGGTAACTCTTCTCTATCACAAACGCATCTCATGCATTTGCGTGATTTTTATATAAACACCAAACTTCTTCACGAAATCTTATACTAAAACTCAAAGATTCCATTAAAACAAAACAGTTCTTTCTCTCTCTCTCTTTCTCTATATATAGCAAAACAATGGCAGCTTCAAGCGTTAAGAGCATTCCAATGGCGATTCCAAATTTCAACATGTGTCACAAGTACGAGGTTCTCAAAGAAGGTCAAAGAAACGAACCAGAAGGTGAAGATGAAGGACTAAGCTATGAGTTTAAAGAGATGTTGGAGTCTCTTCCTAAAGAGAAAGGTTGGAGAACTCGTTACTTATACTTATTTCAAGGCTTTTGGTGTCAAGATAAAGAGATTCATGCTATTATGTCTTTCCAAAAGCATTTTCAGACTCTCCAAAACGACGTTGTTTTGGCTACTATACCTAAATCCGGTACAACTTGGTTAAAAGCTTTGACTTTTACTCTTCTTAACCGGAACCGGTTTGATCCGGTTTCTACTGCCCATCCTCTTCTCACTTCCAACCCTCATGATCTTGTACCTTTCTTGGAGTACAAGCTTTATGCTAATGGAGATGTTCCTGATCTCTCTGGTTTAGCGAGTCCTAGGACATTTGCTACTCATGTTCCTTTTGGTTCTCTCAACGGTTCGATTGAGAAACCTGGTGTGAAGGTCGTGTACTTGTGTCGAAATCCGTTCGACACATTCATCTCCTCGTGGAAATTCACCAATAACATCAAATCCAAGTCAACGAGTCCGATCTCGTTAGAAGAAGCGTTTGATATGTATTGCAAAGGAGTTATTGGGTTTGGACCGTTTTGGGAACATATGTTGGGATATTGGAGAGAGAGTTTGAAGAGACCAGAGAAAGTGTTCTTTTTAAGGTACGAGGATCTCAAAGAAGACATTGAGTCTAACTTAAAGAAGCTTGCAAGTTTCTTAGGACTTCCTTTTACAGAAGAAGAGGAACAAAATGGAGTTGTGAAGGCTATTGCAGATCTATGTAGCTTCAAGAATCTGAAGAAGTTGGAAGTGAACAAGTCAAGCAAATCGATTAAGAACTTTGAGAATCGTTTCTTGTTTAGGAAAGGAGAAGTGAGTGATTGGGTTAATTATTTGTCGCCTACACAAGTGGAAAAATTGTCAGGGTTAGTGGAAGACAAGTTAGGTGGATCTGGTCTCACTTTCAAGCTCAGCTAAATCTATGACCACGTGGTTACATATATGCATGTCTACTCTTGTTTCGATGTACTTCTTAAGTTTAAAAGTAGTTGTTTTTGTTGTTAGTTATTGACAATGAAGCAACTTCCACAATTTTAGTTCAGGAGATTTGACTAAAATAACCTAAAGCAAATACGAAAGTAGATTTCTCAAATGTAAAATTAACTTGTGAAATTATAATATTCTCCTACATGACCAAACAAAAAAGTATGAATCACAATTACACTTATAATTTAGTGTAGTCTACAATAGAAATTTACTCGTAAATAGACTACGAAGTTTACAAGGTAAATTACATATTAAGTTTACTTCATTATTTTAGTTTCTTTAAAAATTTTAAAAATAAAAAATAATCAACATTTGTATACATAAAAAAATATAAAGAATTATAAAGTATAAAAATTAAAATTTAAGAAAATAAACTAACAAAAACCATGTTCCTTGAAGTTTGACATTATGAATTTGTAATCATGTAGGGTTTGATATTATCTAATACTTTAAAGTTTGCCATTATGAATTGATAATTATATAATATTTGTATTTTTATTTCACATTTTTGAATGTAATATTTAATTTTGAATATTTTAATAATTTATATTCTTATATAAGGTTTGTTAAAAAATTTGACCACTAAATATACAATAATCAACATTTAGTTTAGAAATTTATGTTTAGATTTAGGATTTAGGGAATAGAGAAGTCTAGAAAATAGACTATATATAAAATCTACTTCGTCATTTTAGTTTATTTTAAAATTTTAAAAATAATTTTATGAAACATTTGTATACATTGCAAAATTATAAACTATTATGAAATATAAAAGTTAAAAATTATGAAACTAAACTAACAAAAATCATGTTTTTTAAGGTTTGGTATTATGAGTTTGTAATATGTAAGGTTTGATTTTATGTGATACTTTGACATTATAAATTTAATAAATTTTTAAATGAAATCCTAAACTTTGAGTATATTAATAATTTAAATATATATAAGTTTTATTTAAATTTTTGGCATTAAATATAAAATACATAATAATTTATAAATTAATATTTAGAGTTTAGGATCTAAAGACTTTATATGAAATATACGCGTGTAGACTTTATATGAAATCTATGCAAAGTAGACTTCATATGAATCTTTAGTGTAGACGGTAAACAAAATCTACAATTTAAATTTTGAAATTCGAAATAATGTAGTTTCTGATAAACCAAGATTAAACCAAAGTAGATTAAAAATTAAATTGGTTAAATTGGTTTGTTACATTATACCAATTACTACACCCACAAATTTACCCATACCTATAAATTTGATTCTCATTATTGTGGGTAAAATCACACACACGAGATTCTCTCCTCTTTGTACGGCGGCGGCAGCGAACGGTAAGTCTCCATCTTCCTCTCTGCTCTGTTTTCTTCTTTCTTCTTCTCCTCTGCTCTGTTTTCTTCTTTCTTCTTCCTCTCTGCTCTGTTTCCTTGTTGCTTCTTCCTCTCTTCTTTCTTCTTCTTCTTTCACAATTTCTTATTCCTCTCTATTCAGGCACGACGGTGGTGGTTACAGCGGCGAAACCCTTGTTCAACGGCTGTGAAATACTTCCGACAAAGGTCTTCTCTTTCCTAGCTGTTCTTCTTTCTTCATATTTTTGTCATTGTCAAAGTGTTCTCTGTTCACTCACAAAAATGTCTATTTTTCTTTGCTTGATTTTATTTTGTTAAAGATTTGATTATTAGCTTACTTCCTGGTTTAATTTTTTTTTGTTATGTTTGATTTGAGTTTGCAGATTTTTCGTGCAGATTTCTCCTATAAATTTTCATAATAACTTTCTGGTGTAGATATATTCGCAGATTTTATTATATAGATTTGAAATTATAGACTTTATGTGTAGATTTGTCATGTAGACTTTGTATGTATATGGTTCCTGCAGACTTCTCCTATAAACCAGTATTCATACTTTTTTTTGTTCTGATTTGTTTACTGGAATCTGATTGTTTATTGCTAGGGCTTTATCCGAGTTGCTATGATTTGAATTTATTTCTTTTGTATTGAGAATTGATTGTGTATATCTGATTCGTCCTCGGCTTTTTGATCTGATAATATAGTGTTGTTTGGGTTAAATTCTGCGTTTATAAAATTATTGGCTATATGCAATGTGGAAATCTGACTCATATGTCCAAAGATACGTTGTTGATTTTTATTTTAACATGGAAATTGATTTGAATAAAGAGTCAAATCAAAACTCTAAAGCTTATGCAACTTTGATTTATAAACATTCTGATCCTTGTATTAGCTTCCTTAAATTGATATTTGTTGATGGATTCTCGAGAATCTGCTTTTTTTTTATTGTTTCATGAGTTGTGTGTATTTTTAAGAATGTTATATAGTATATGTACATGTGCATCACTATTGGTTTTGGTCGCATTGAGACATTACTTAAATTGTTTCACTTTGTAGTTGTTCACTGTGAGCTCATTGTGTTTGTTTCTGTAGGGTTCTATATAAATCAATTCCCAATTCTGATGCTTAAATAGATATGATTCAGAGTATCAAAGCCAAGAGAAGACGGTTTTCAAGAAATTCATTGTTCAAGAGAATGTAGCAGAGTTGCTTGGAAACTAATTAAAGAGATAAATTCACCATCGCACAATTCATCGAGAAGGCTTTGGAGGATCACATTGTGGTTGTTGTGTTACAGAATCATCAAGACTTTCCTTGTTGATATCACATCTGTTTATTTTCAACTCTTTTTTGTTCCATAGATTCAACTTCCCAATGTACATGATTTGTCTTTCAATTATTTATAGTGCTTAAGAAAATGAAGTACAAAATTATGGAATGAAGTTAAGAAAATACAAGTGTGTAATTGCCATTGTTGGCCGTCAATTCTAAGAAGTTGGTGTATTTGTAAACAATTATCTAAGAGGTAGAGTTCTCAAATGAAACTAAAACCAATACTCACAAAAGACACCGATTCATATTGTAATTACAAAGGAAATTATTAAACATTCACACAACATTGTTATGAAAAATATAAAGAAAATAATAATAGATATATCATTCACACAATATTGTTATGAGAAAACATAAGGAAAATAATAATACAAGTCTATTTAATACATAGTAGACTGCATATGAAATATATTCTGAATGAGCTATTCAAATTATTTCAAAAATTTATTAAACCACAAATATAACACATAAACATGTAAAATTTATATAGAGACACACAACTATAAAAACATACATGAGAAAAATATAAAAAAAATAATAATATTATACATATGTTATAAATTCATTTTTAACAAAATTGTCATAGTAAACTTCACATGAAATCTACTAAATGTATATTACAAATGAAGTCTACTAATGTTAGTTTTGCAATTGACTAAGTTTGACTTTTGTGTATGAAGTCTACTTGGGAAGTCTACATAGTGTAGACTTCAAATGAAGTCTACTTATTTGCAAAGTAGTCTTTATATGAAGTTTACTTTCTGTACTTGATTGCGTCATATATCGAATTACGTAAGCAATTTACAAGTAGATTTCATATGAAGTATACTTTACAAATAGTAGACTTCATAAGAAGTCTACACGGTGTAGACTTCCCAAATAGATTTCATATACAAAAGTCAAACTTAGTCAAATGAAAAACTAACCTTAGTAGACTTAATACGAAGTATATTATTTGAAAATGGTTGTTGACTTTAGATGTAGACTTCAATTTCGATAGTCAACACATTAGTCAATTGCAAAACTAACCTTTTAAACGTAGACTTAACATGAAGTCTACATAAGAATTTTTTTTTCTACAAAGAGAATTGTGTAGACTTCAAGTTAAGTCTACAATATATTGGTCAAATGCCAAACTAACCCATCTGTTGACTTGTAGACTTCACATTAAGTCTACATTGCAAGTAGACTTCACATGAAGTGTACTATTTGCCAAAAACGAAAAAATAGTAAAGAGTTAGATTGAAGTTGTGTTTACCTTCAATTACTGCCTAAAACTTTGATTCAAGCTAATACCAAAAAAACCCAATCATTTTTGATGAAAAAACTCAAAAACAACAAGATCTAAGAATTTGGAAAATTTTGATAAATGTCACACAAGATAAAAATCAGATCGCCGACAGGAGAATGTACCGACGATGGAGCGGTGTGGATCGATTCTGCTTTTGGAATAAAAGTTTTTCAAATTAAAATCACAAAAAGAATTGAAAAGTAGATTGGACAAACTTTATAACTACAATACTGTCCAAACTTATAACACTAGATAATATCATCTACACAGATTTGCATTCTCCAAGATTTTCCCCACATCACCAATTCATCATTGCGAGTAATTTACTAGTTAAAAAAAAAACAAAAACCAAAAACAAAATCAACCAAAAATAAAGAAAAAATGACGAATGTGGTTTCTTATGTTTCCCCTAAAGTGACGTCGTTTTGATTTTATTCTTAAACCCGAACGAAAAAGATACTGAGCTCAGGCCCACTGTTACCATCAGGATTCATCATGTAATAAGTCTCTGAGTCTCTTGATCCAATCACTCTCTCGAAATGTGCTCTCATATAAGTCAAATCTCCTTCTTGTTGTCCTCCTCCTCCACCGTTTTGCTCCGTGCCGCTGCTCACCGGTAATACACCAGCTCCCATTGACACTGCGTGAAGCATCTGCATTACCACAAGATCTTCTTCCGTTGGTTGTCTCTTCACACCATAACCTGATTTCTTCCCGTTACAATATAACGCCCAAATTGGTTCGTCAATGATTTTGGTTTTCTCACTCGGTTTCTTCTCACATTCCAATGCAATTCTCACTAAACCGACTCCGAGATCTTGGAGAAGTTTCCCCGTTGGAATCGCTAATTCCAATAAGAGAATCGGTAGAGAACGCGGATTCTCCTGAACCGCCAAATTCACACGCGTTTTTCGATATCCGAATAACGTTCCCGTGACACGTGTCCCTCCGTGAACGTGATTTTCATGGAGTCGTGTACCTCCCACAGGGAATTTACACATTGGAGACATGATCGGAAGTGATCGAAACACAGACCGGACTCGACGGAAGAGCTTCGTTGATTTGGAGCCGGTTGTTTTGTTTTTTCCAGAAGGTTGCTCCAATGTGATCTCTGGCCGTACAGTCGCCGTTGATTTCTTCGACCGTGGACTTCCAAGAGGAGACATTGTCGTCGGAGTTAGCATCCTCGGAGTTAAAGGTGGTGTTGCCATTTCACAAATTCTCAAAGATTGAAATGTTTCGTTTTCGTATGTTAAAGAGTAAAGATCAAATTTTTATACAATCTTAAGGTATACATGGAACGCACGTTGAGTTTATTTCATATCTTTGTTTAATTCTGCAAACGTGAGTATACGACTTTGTTCTTAGATTATTAATTTCACTTCGCCGGTTTTAGTTCATGGTCGGGAGATATGGACTAATCTAACATTGACTTGTGTCTGTTTTGTTTAGATTAAAAATATTGATCTTTATGCTTGCTTGTAAGATTTATTCTCTGCTTTGCTGTTTTCAAAGGTTGTTTACCACTTACATATGTTTTTGTGTCTCTTATCTTCTTCAAGGAATCTCTTTTCATCAATTTCCTAATAATAGATTCTTACATGGGTGCCATTCAGATAATGAACTTTCACAGATTCACTCAGTAAATAAACATCTTGCGACAAGAAACTGAAATCCAGAACAAGAGTCAAGAGTCTTCTGAAACAGATCAAAACTGAAGCTTGGAAAAGTCAAGCAAAGCACACACGCATATAAACATGTATATATATTATATATACACACAAACGCAAGGTATTTCCGAAGATGGTGAGGTTGAGTTTTGTATATTTCTCCCTTATCCTTGATTAGAAGAAACTCTTTTTGGTGGAGGTAAGTTTCTCATGTTGGATTCCATCTTGTTGAATGTGAGGTTGGCGATGGCTCTGTCGATTGAGTTTGTTTCCAGTTCAGTTTTCCGACTGCCAACCAAAGATGTTGAAGGTTAGTATATTATATCCTTCTATTGGATAGTCTGATGAATGAAGAAAGCTCTCTTACCTGGTTCTATCCTTGAACTCCTCTGAGTTGGAATTTAACTTCTGTTGTGAGTTCTTTGCAAGCCGGTAAAAGGTATCGCGGAAGCACTTGCGGGTATCATCAGTCAACTACAATGAAAAAATTGCACAATTATGTTACATGATGGATCAAATCTCAAACTAAGATTGTAAGCAAGATCATATCACCACACACCAATTCTGAAGCCCTCTGTAGATCCTGCAACACGACTTCTTCAGCAGATGCCTCCTCCATGTTTTCCTCACACAGATTCATCGGTACCTCCTCTATGTTTTCCTCACACAGATTGATTGGTACCTCCTCCTTGAACCAAAAGAATGTTCCAAGATTAACATCTCTGCTATTATCCCAAGTTAATCCCTCGGAACAACAATAGTCATACAAGTAACCTGGGGATCTCATTCAGACTAAGCCGGGCTAAATTCCACAAGATCCTCCGCTAGACAAAGATCACTTAGCTGCCTTGTCTACTACTATACCAAAAGAGTTAGTTCTTACCATAAGTGGAATGTCTTGACAAGTTTCCCAGTTGTAATTGAACAAAGGGACTTCTCTGCCATCGGTTGTGTCGAGATACACAGAGGAGGAACCGGGGCTGTTGTTGTTATCCGACTCCTTGAAAGAATGAAAATTCCCATTCCCTGGAACATCCTCCAAAATGGAACTTCTTATATAAAAACCGGAAAACAAAACAGAGAGATATAAACATCGAAAACTATTGAAATCAATTATGTGTTCATTATATATAGACATTTTTATCTGCGAGAGTGTGTAAGGCTATACAAGAACATGTCATCCATCTGTTGGATTCCATCGAAGTCATGAAGTGAGCGGTCAAAACAACCACTAGCTTTTAACCTCTTTGATTCTTCTTCTACTTCTTCACTTGTCCCCATCTCCATCTGACTGTATAATCCTCCGCTGAAGCCATTGTTAATCACATCATAATCAAAACATTTCTCTACAGCAGCTTGTGAGGAGTTCATACTCCATCCATTACCCCACATATCAGGAGATGGGTATGAATCTGAAGTCTCTTGATAGTTAGGCACAACTAGATCCTCTAAATTCCTCCTCGAATAACGATCCATGAATACTATTTCCACCTGCTAAAATGCTTACTATGTTCAGAACAAAAAGAAAAACAAACATTTGAACTTCTTAAAACTAGAAGAAAACAGAAAGAACTCACCTTTGATCAGATCCAAATCCAAAAGATTGAGTTTATTATGTCTATCTTGTGAATCCAAAGAGAGAAGACAAAGAGCAAGTTGAAAGGAAGTGGAGAGAGCGCGTGAGATTGAACTTTATTTAGTGGCTCAGGATTCACAAACGAGATTTGTGGCTCAGATTACTCCTCCATCTAAAGCACTTCTTTCATTGGTCCACGTGTTAGTAATATCTTTTTTCCGTGAGCGGTCGGCACTCATTAAAAAAATAAATTAAATTAAAATTATGATAACTACTCGCCAACTTGCACGTTTTGTTTCCTGTGGCTGCCTGTTTACGGATAAACGACCAAAAAAAGAAGAGAAAGCTAAATTTACGAATATACCCTTTGGATTCGGACAGTATTTCGACAACAGATTTGGTGACACGTCTCATGTTCAGTTGATTTTATACAAACACGTGTCCATGTTGGTCTAGTCAGGTGAAGACACGTGACAGACTGTTTTGCGGTGGAATGGGACCCAATGGTTTATTGGAGTTGAAAAACAGCATCCTTGGGTGGATAACGTTGTTCTTCACTCTCTTTAGTAAGCTCTGTTTTCTTAATTAATGTTGGTTATTATATTTTCCAAATATGAACTTTATAAAGTTCGAAAATTGATATAAAATTTGGCATCTGAAAGTCCAGTTACTGAAAAGCTCATAGGCAACTTGCCAAGTGGTCGTTCCATTTTGTTTGCTACTTTCTGGCAACTAGAGTATGACCCTCCTTCTTTTAGTGGGCTATATATGGCCCGTTAGGCCTGAAAGATATGCTTATGGGCCTGACTAAAAGTCCAGTTCGGCCCAAAGTTTAAAAACATAAAGTGAAAGCTGGTTGGGCTAATATTATGAAAAATTCTCACAAAAGAATTAACATTTACATTTTAATTAGTTGATAAAGTGCATTTGGACAAGTAATGCAGTCTTGAATCTGTTATCTTCCCTACTTATTCCCACATGATACTTTTTTTTTGGGTTTTAGAAAATGAATTTGAGGTATGAATCGAAATTTGTAATGTAATAGTCAATTTAAAAAAACAGTTAATATAATGTCTAATTACTTAAATGAGTACTGAAGATTATACCTAAGTTTCTGTTTTATGAATGAAGTTGAGACTTTGGATTGACTAATTCAGTGTTCTGGATCACAAAATAATTCAAACAAAGAAATTTAGGAGAGATAAGTAAGAGTTGAGACAAATCAGCAAGATTTTTATATATATATATATATATATATTTTTTTCTTTCCTCCAAAATTTACAGATAGATCTTTCGCCCGGGCCGGCGCATTCTCTAGTTTTGCTCACACCTCCTCGAAATTTTCTGCTCGAAGTTCACCAAAAAAGTTCATGATTCCTCTACATTTCGAGATCATAATCAATAGCCTCTGAATTCTTTCCAAATCGATCTTTCATTTGCATCGTTCTCAGTCGAATCCGTCATCTCACGAGGCTCGATCTCGCTAGTAAGTGTTCTTCCGGTGACGTGTGAAATCTCAAGGAATGTTTGGTAAGTTCACTTAAACTGGACTTGTCGTGCTAAATTTAACATTCAATGTAGTCTCTAGTTCTTTAATCGGTTCATTTAAGTTCTCTCCATTTGATTCGCGGCTTTCGTATTCACAGTTTAATTGGAAATCTGAGATTTCGTTGACTATTGTAGCTGGATCGAGATGGAAGAGTATGGTTTCTTTCTTCTTTTGATGTGATTAATGCTTCGTTAGTTTGTTGCTTGTGCATTATGATCCATGTACTGCTATAATTTCTTCTGTATAGAGAAAATGCTGTTGAGGTTCTGCAGAGATATCGCCGGGATAGGCGGAAGCTCTTGGATTTTATGTTGGCTGGTAGCTTAATCAAGAAAGTTATAATGCCTCCTGGGGCTGTGACTCTTGACGATGTTGATTTAGATCAAGTTAGTGTTGATTATGTCATTGACTGTGCTAAGAAAGGTAATAATAGCTTGCTGTTTCTTTCTTCTGCCTTTCTCGTGATTTTTTTTTGTTTTTGTTTCTAGAGTTAATATGTATTGTACTTTGCATATTGTTTTAATGCAGGTAAAATGCTCGAACTTGCTGAAGCGATACGGGACTATCATGATCACAGTGGACTGCCTTACATGGTGTGATTCTCACTTGTTTATCTTTATACTTTCACATGCTTTTCTTAAATTCGTTCCCTTATTGGTAGTCCACGATGCTCTACTTCATCATCCAGTGACTAGATTTGTATTACTCGGAGAATCTTGCCACATTTTGAAGGATTATGCAAGATAAAAGACTACATTTCTGGAAATTCCATATTACGGATGATCTTTGCACATATATAGCATGCCTTACTTTCTATATCTACGCTTGTCACTTAAATGCTAAAAGTTATCTTCTCCTTTTGACTTCATTTGTATCAGGTTATTTTCTAATGATTGGGTCTTATGCATATTTCAGAATAGCGTTGGTACTGCTGATGAGTTCTTTTTGGCTACAAATCCTGAATCTTCTGGCTCACCTCCAAAAAGGGCCCCGCCACCTATTCCTATAGTAACTAACTCACCCTCTCCAATCGTTACAAACCCGGAGTGGTGTGAGTCACCAACTGTGCCAGCATCAATGCATTCAGAATCAATTGGTTCACCACGAGAGCAAGAGCTAACTGTTGATGACATTGAAGATTTTGAGGACGATGATGATCTCGAGGAAGTTGGTAATTTCAGGATCTCAAGACGGACTGCAAATGATGCGGCTGATTTTGTTCCCAAACTGCCCTCCTTCTCGACTGGTAAAATATCGGAAATCGCATATCTTTATAATGAAGTAAACGTGATACAAATACTATTGTTAATGTTATTTGACTGATAAGCGTCATTTGATTGTTCAAAGCGTATGGGAACCTCTAGGCTTTGTAATTTATCATGTACGGACATGACATTATAGTTCAAGAAACTAAGGAGTACTTGTTAAACTATCATTACTCTATGCCTTCCAGTAGCCTGCTGAGCTAACTACGACTGGATTATGAGTAGTACACACATTAAAATCAATGACCTAATTTGTTAAGAAAGTTGTAATTTGTTTCTGTTTCAGGTGTAACAGATGATGATCTTCGTGAAACTGCATTTGAAATTCTGTTGGCTTGCGCTGGAGCCTCAGGGTATACAGAATTTTGGCTTGCTTATTTTTTTTCTTTTCATTTTCCTTATTTAGTTGATGTATGCTTGTCATTTCAGGGAGTCTTTCTGATATCGGTTTTTCACTTTCAAATGTAATCTTGTAGAGGCCTCATAGTACCAACAAAAGAGAAAAAGAAGGAGAAAAGCAGGTCTAAGCTAATTAAGAAGCTTGGTCGCAAAAGTGAAAGTGTCTCTCAGTCTCAGAGTTCATCAGGATTGGTTGCTCTTCTGGAAATGATGCGGGGACAAATGGAGGTCAGTCTCTCGGTCTCACACACTGTTTCTTTCTTATCTCATTTGTTGAAACATATATGGTTTTATAAAGCATGGACTTTACATATTTATCACTCTCTCCTTGGTAATTGTTTATATAAACTTTTCATGTCAAGATCTCCTCTTTTTTATATGCAAGTTGTCTCCAATTCATCGATATTAGTATGTGGTTGGACACTATTTGCTTTTCTCAGATTACTTTACATATGTGAATGTAAGTACAGAACCATATGAATAATCGCAATCCACTCACTTCGTATTTGTTGTGTATCTGGCAATCAATCCTTTGGGCTCATACAGATTTCTGAGGCCATGGACATCAGGACAAGACAGGGGTTACTTAATGCCTTATCCGGAAAAGCTGGGAAAAGAATGGACAGTCTCCTGGTACCTTTAGAATTGTTATGTTGTGTGTCTCGTACCGAGTTCTCTGAAAAGAAAGCATATTTACGGTGGCAGAAAAGGCAGGTAAAGATCACCTCTTGCATCACATCGTAATATCGGCCACTTCTTTCATTTAGTAATTGTGTTCTATCATCTGTTAACTTTTTGGTATCACAGTTAAACATGTTAGCGGAGGGGCTCATTAACAATCCAGTCGTTGGATTTGGAGAATCAGGTCGTAAAGCATCTGACCTGAAGAGTCTTCTGCTAAGGATTGAAGAATCAGAGGTATTTTTTCAACTTTATGTTCATGCGATCTATTACACGGTGTAGACATTGGATATTGGAAAGGTTCCCTTCAGGAATATGATGGTGACATGCACATTTCATATGTCATTGTCAGCCCAAATCACTTTAAGAACTGTAACTACTAACTAGCTTCGTGTGTTTACATCTTAACTTAATCAGAACAAAAAAAATATGCTGCAAAGCTACAGAAAAATCCCTGAACTTTTTGGTTTTCTATAATGTATAATATCCAATTTAGTGTGTAGACTTGTCAATACTGCACTCTTTAAAAAACCTATAAGATACCCGTATTTTCATATATCTGGCCAAAATAGCTCGAGTTCCTCTAGCAGGGGATGACATTACACTGCATCAACCGGTAGAAGACAAATAATAACTCAGGAACATGTGTAAATTCCTAACTTCATGACGACCTAGCAGACACATACAAAAAGTTGGATAATTAAGTGTGGTATTAAAATATACAAAGGATAAGATGATTACTATTTGTGAAAAAAGCATATAGCGTCTTTTCCTGGCAATATTCCCTTTTATAAGTTCTATGGCTTTGTTCTATATACGATATACTGTATATTGAATTGGCTTACATTAGCCTATTCATAATTTATTGACTTCTCGTTTGCTTCCTTTTCTATTTATAGTCTCTTCCATCCGCAGCTGGAGAAGTGCAGAGAGCAGAATGTTTAAAATCTCTGAGAGAAGTTGCTATTTCACTTGCAGAGAGACCAGCTCGTGGTGATTTGACGGGTGAAGTGTGCCATTGGGCTGATGGATACCATTTGAATGTCAGACTATATGAAAAATTGCTTCTCTGTGTCTTTGACATATTGAATGATGGAAAGCTCACAGAGGTCTGTGAATCTTTTCAAGACATTATTGAATACATGCTCTAGCAACAATATTCATGGTCATTTTAAAGATCATATTAATTTGAAAATCTGAAAACTTTTTATTTTGTGCCAAATTGTCTTTCAGTATATTGTTGTATAATCTATACATTGTTTATGAATTAACCTTGGCCATTTTATTTTAGGAAGTTGAAGAAATTCTTGAGCTTTTGAAGTCGACATGGCGTGTTCTTGGAATTACAGAGACCATCCATTACACATGCTACACCTGGGTATTGTTTCGACAGGTAATGATTGAAATCAAATTTCCTTTTGATGATATTGATGCTTCATCTTGGATGTTCTACGGTAAATTTATGAGTGTGTTGTGTGGTTGCAGTATGTAATCACTAGTGAAAGGGGACTTTTGCGGCATGCTATTCAGCAGCTGAAGAAAATCCCTCTGAAGGAACAACGTGGGCCTCAAGAGCGCATACACTTGAAAACCTTGCAGTGTGGGGTTGAAAATGAAGATATATCCTTCCTGGAGTCCTTCTTGTCACCTATAAGGAATTGGGTTGATAAGCAGTTGGCTGACTACCATATGCATTTTTCCGAGGTTTTATTTAAAAACAAATGCGTTTAGATACATAAGTTACTATTTCAATTACAGTAATTCGTATATAGGATCAGTCGTCTTCTTTCCTTTGTCTGGTGAGCTGTATGCTTCCATATGTGATATTGCGATTTGCATATCAAATGCATATATTAGCCCCAATAGTGTCTAGAAAATTAACGCATTGTTTCATATGTAGAATTATTACACATACACATACTCACACACGTGTGTATATATGTATGTGTATATTTTGCATTAGTTTGGTATACATAGAGCCTATCCACCTTAGGCTCCTTATATCCATCCTACTTCTATATATATTTTTCTTGCAAACAGTTTATTTTATCTCTATTTATACCATTGAAGTTAGTCATTTTATTCTTTTTATCTACATATGCAGGGTTCACTTCTCATGGAAGATACAGTCACAGTTGCAATGATAACTTGGAGGCTTTTGTTGGAGGAATCTGATAGAGTATGTATAACCTGCTTTTTAGTGGAGCGATGGTGACATAGTTTCCACAACACGACTTCTGCACTTGTAACTGAAAATGATAATTATTTTTCTCTACAGGTGATGCATTCTAATTCTTCAGATCGAGAGCAGATTGAGTCCTACATTTTATCTTCCATCAAGAATACGTTCACAAGGGTAAGTATTATATTAATCCTCTAGATGTTTGACCAGCGATTGCATATCAGTTTTCATTTATTACCATTTTAAAATTTAGCAAATTCTCTTTCCAATGTGCACAGTTGTTGACGCATAATATTTTGGAGGGTATAATGAGGCTGCTTTTTGTTATTTACAGATATCACTTGCCATTGAAAGATCAGACAGAAATAATGAGCACCCTTTGGCAGTTCTCGCCGAGGATACTAAGAAACTTATGAAAAAGGATTCTACGATTTATATGCCAATTCTATCTCAGAGGCATCCACAAGCAATTGCGTTTTCTGCATCTCTTGTTCACAAGCTTTATGGGAACAAGTTGGTAAGCTTGATGCTAGCGTCCCATCTTATTATTTTTGGTTACTACATCTCACTCATTAATGACATCTTGACTTTTTATTTTCTTTCAGAAACCTTTTCTTGATGGTGCCGAACACTTGACTGAGGATGCCGTCTCTGTTTTCCCTGCGGCTGATAGCCTTGAGCAATATTTACTGGAGTTAATGACTTCTGTCTGCGGAGAGGACACAAATGGACCTTACTTCAGAAAACTAATTCCATATGAGGTCAGACTCACGTATAATTTACTTTGAAATCTAAGAGACATGGCTTAAGCCATCTTATAAAGAGGGTTGAATTCAGCAACAATTATGTTAGCTCTAATATTTTTCAATAATTTAGGTCGAATCCCTCTCTGGCACATTGGTGTTGAGATGGATCAATTCACAGTTGGGAAGAATTTTAAGCTGGGTGGAGAGAGCTTATAAACAAGAGGTGAGATTAGTTGTACCCTTTACTGATCTTTCCAAGAATGACTTTCATTGTCTTTTAATATTATTTCTATTCAAACCCTAACCATCTTAGCTTTTATGTATAGCATTGGGACCCAATATCACCTCAACAGCGGCATGGGAGCTCAATTGTTGAAGTTTTCAGGATTGTAGAAGAGGTAGGATCTTATTTTACCCTTTCTCTGAATCTTTCTCCTAGTAGCATATGTATATTGTGTGGTTTGGAGCACATGTTCCATTAGATTTTTGGAGTCTCATCAGATGCTAAAGGCATATGTTTATCTTGTTGAGGTTACTTTAATAGTTGCTCAATTTGTTTTGACCTTGTTCTTATTGAATTTAAATTTGACTTAGTTCGTAATTACCTGCGTAAGAGAAATTAATCAACTTGTAAGAACTGTGACATCTTTCTTGAATCATATGTTGATCTCAGTAAGCAATATGCTTTCACTTCTAAAAGTGTGTCTAATTGTAGTTTTGGGTAATCTTTGATGCAGACGGTTGATCAATTTTTTGCGCTAAAAGTTCCAATGAGATCCATTGAACTAAATGCTTTATTTCGTGGCATCGACAATGCATTTCAAGTATATACTAATCATGTCATGGAGAAGCTAGGTATGCATCATGTAACTGGTCAAATCTGCTCTGGAGCCTGAAGTTTAAAATTCTTCTTTTTTCTTTGTCTTACGAGCCTTTGTATTCATCAACCTGTACATTGTTTCCGGTCCACTGGAATATTCTGGTATCGGATTCCAGCTAGCAAGGATGACTTGATTCCACCTGTACCTGTTCTTACTCGTTACAAGAAGGAAGCAGCAATCAAGGTTTTTGTCAAGAAGGAACTATTCGAGTCAAAACTGCCTGATGAGAGAAGGTCGATCAAAATTGATGTTCCTGCAACCGCTGCGCTTTGCGTTCAGCTCAATACTTTACATGTACCTTCAAAACTCTCTTCCTCAGTTCAAGCATCATTGAAAAGTTTTTGCTGCTATTTCTAATGTTTTTATATGCTATTTACAGTATGCTGTTAGTCAACTGAGCAAGTTAGAAGACAGCATGTGGGAGCGCTGGATAGCAAAAAAACCTCGTGAAAAGATTGTCATCAGTATAGAACATCTATGTCCCTTACAAAAATTCGTACATGAAATAAAACTCATCGTAACCATATGAATGATACATTCCCGTTTTGGCTAACATCATAGGAAAGTCTTTGGTTGAGAAGTCTAAAAGTTTTAACCAGAAGGAATCTTTTGAGGGGAGTAGAAAAGATATTAATGCAGCTCTGGATTGTATCTGCGAGTTTACTGGTGAGATGCCGTATGTGTATATCCTTGAAGGATTCAGTATCAAAGGGTAATACTAATTATGATTCCTTAACATTGCAGGAACTAAGATTATCTTCTGCGATTTAAGGGAGCCATTTATCGAAAATTTGTACAAGCCAAGTGTTTCTCAATCAAGATTGGAAGGATTAATCGAATCCCTTGACACGGTAAGAAATCTTCTGTTAGACAAAGCTTTTTAAGCTGAGCCAGACATTTACAGTTTACATGAGGTCTGAACTGCTATGAGCAAGGTGCTGGTAACATGGTTCAGGGATTCCAAAAATATGGTGCCTAGAAGTCACTCGTGCACATAATTTCATGACCATGTTGAGATTTCTATGGCGCTTTGACACCAATGAATATTAACAAAGGCACCTTTAACGACATTGCTAATTTAAATTTCTAATTACTTTGACCAGGAACTTGGACAGCTATGCAGTGTCATAATGGAACCACTGAGGGACCGGATAGTCACCAGCCTGCTTCAAGCATCACTTGTCTGTTGTTAAATTTCAGTTTGTTTGTTAAAAGAATAGACAAGCTATAAAGTATTTGCGTTTTGATGGATTATATTCATAATCTACCAGGATGGATTGCTTCGTGTACTATTAGATGGAGGCCCAGCACGTGTATTTCATCCGAGCGAGGCAAAGCTGTTAGAAGAAGATGTAGAGGTCTTAAAGGTAACTCTTTCCTAACAGTCATCTTATCTTTATAGCTCGAATTTCCTGTGTCTTTAAAGCTAATATGATTATGGGTTTTCTAGGAATTCTTTATCTCTGGTGGGGATGGACTACCGAGAGGAGTGGTTGAAAACCAAGTTGCCCGAGTTCGTCTTGTTGTTAAATTGTACGGATACGAGGTTAGTACAACTGCTGTTCAGTATTAACCTTTTAAGGGTAGCATTCGGCATGGAAAAAGCGTGTTTGGTTTGAGAACATTTGGTTCAGTTTCCGTTGGGTTTTTATGTCGATCGGTAATTTGACTTGTTTATAAACACGCAACAGACACGGGAGCTTATCGATGACTTGAGGTCTAGAAGCAGTCTAGATATGCAACAAGGAGGAAGAGGCAAACTTGGTGCGGACACCCAAACATTAGTGCGAGTGTTGTGCCATAGACACGATTCAGAAGCGTCTCAGTTTCTGAAAAAACAGTACAAAATCCCAACATCCCACGCCTAATCATAATCCGTTATTTGCTTAATTTTGCTTTCTTTCTTTTCCGTATTTGTGGTTCTGAATCAGAATCATTTGTATAATTGATTGATTATCTCACAAGTATAGGTTCTAAACAAATTACAGTTTTACCCGACTGTTGTGTAGGTGTCATTCTTTTGACTACTCATCTTTGCTTTTTATACAAATGTTAGTAATTTGGATCAATGTCTTTATAGCCGGGCCATTGGTTGGCTCGAAATGTCAAATTGCGGTCAGTTGGTAGTCTTATCTGGATTTTACATTAAAACCAAACCAGCCAATCCAATGTCCAAGTTATAGGTAAGAAAGACTACTTTTTAAGCTTAAAATTCGTCTAATTGATTTTTTTAGTAGTTTGTCTATATTAGTGACTACAATCGACATTAACTAAATCTTAACATATTTGGTCCTAACACTTATCTCCAAAAGTCACTACTATTATGTTTTTTCATTGTAATGACTTATTGACCGTTCAAATCTTAAAAACCCTACTTTTTGATTTTTGACCGCTACGATATAGCTAAAAGCCTGAACCTTTGAGACTATGTGTATTTTAAATTTACAACCTTTGAAACTTTCTTTGACTAGGTTTTATCTTATATATGGCTTTGATTAGTACTTTTTCCGAGAAACTCCTCATGGGAACCAAGTTCCAACTATATATACAGATTCTCATTGAATTGTATATAATTGCATTTACTTTTAACTATCGGATATATACACGGATTCTAAATTTCTAGAGTGGATACAATTCAAACTCGATCTCTTTGTTTAATAAAACTGAATTACTAAGATCGTTCGTCCAATGATAAAATATCCACAAAACGTCAAAACCCGTATTAAAAAATGGTTTTCTTGACCAGCCAAATACACGCAACCATCCTCGATTAATTTCTCTGTTGTCTATATATGTATGTATATACAGAGACACAATTCAAAGAGTTGTAATTTTGATCAAACTAAACAGATAAATTAACTAAGGAATCAAAGAGATCAAGAGCCAACAAAAAAGGAGCGGGAAGCAGCAGTAATGGATTCATATCAGCAAATTAGCGATGTGTATGCATACGGAGTTCCCGTTACTACACAGAACACGAACGTTATGGTCGTGAGTGGCATATTCTGCTGTCCTTATCCAATCGAGCTGATCGTTAAGAAAAAATGTAAAGGACTGAGTGGTGCGAAGCTAGAGGTCGTCGACCTTAATTCTAACGTCGTTCTTCGTGTCGATGGTCCTAGCAACAGCTTCAACAAGAAACGTGTTCTTCGTAATCCTGCAGGTTATCCTCTTCTCACTATGCGCGAGAAGGTAAATCTATTTACTGTATTAAAATGAATTTGATCTTCATAACTGATTGTTTTATATGTTTGTACCAAAACTATATAGTTGACGTCGTTGAGTCAACGATGGACGGTTCATCGAGGAGAAGGCTCAGATCCAACGGAGCTGATGTTCACCGTGCAACGTTCTTTTCCTCTTCAATGGAGGGCTCGTCTCGATGTCTTCTTTCAAACTAATCAAGTTCGCAACTTCAGAGTCGTAGGCACTTACTTTGACGACTCTGCCAAAGTCTACCTTGCCGACACTCTCATTGCCGAGGTATCAAAAGAATCTTACTAACCTGCAAATTCAGAAACCAAGATATATGCACATGGAGAGACTGTTCAACTGTTACATATGACTTTTGTTATAATGATTTGTTAGGTGAAGGAGAATTCGACATTTGGAGGGTTTTTCAGAGGGAAACAAGACTTTGTGGTTAGAATAAATGCAGGCGTTGACTATGCCTTCATCGTTTCTCTTCTCGTCATCTTGAACGAGAACAACACCATTTTTAGCTCATCTACATTTTCTTTTACGATAAGCTGCTATTCGGTGATGCTTAGAAACAGAATGATTGTGTTTATAATTTGCAATGATTTTGTACAAACCAGAGGATTTATGTGTGAAATTACTTACCACAACCTCTTAAGAAACAACAGAATGGTAACTGATTCAGTTAAAACGCTAGACGCCAAATGCTGTGTATATGTTAAGGACTATAATGATATCAACATCCATTACACTCAGACATTACAAGACAACAACATGATCATATATTTCTATAAGAGCTAGATGTCTAAAGTAGTCAAATCGTATGCTAAGCATCTCAAATTCTGCTTGCCTTCTTTGAAGGAGAATCATTGTATAGAGTGGCATGGTTGGTTCACTCTCTTGGTCTGGCAAGCCATAGAGAGCTAAGAGCACGTAATCGCAATGAATAATTGTGTACTGCAAGAAGAGCACGAGCCGATTGTCGGGTTGTTAAGATTCTTACCATCTGTTGATATGTTTGTAGCCTTAAGTTATCAGCCTGCCACAAACAAAAGATGGTGCTCTCAAATTACTACAAGATACTTTTTTCTTTGGATGTAGACAACACAATTATAACGTACCTGGCGGATAAATCCTTCAAGGGTACCTAACTTGCCCATAGCCATGGCCATCTGACCCATGTAGCTAGCGACATTCCCTGATGAACTTGAACCAAGAGTGCCGCTCGACAGTGTATCAGCAAGTGATTGCTGTAAGCTGTCCATACCTTGAGACAAAGCATCTTCTGCTTGTTGAGAAGACTGTTGCAAGCTATTTATGTCTAGTGATTGTTGTTCTGTCAACGGCTCCAACTGATTTGCTACAAGCTGTAGGGGAGTATAGAGTTAGAAAACTTGCTGGTGAAAAAAATCATTATCAGGGAGAGAGTGGATAGACTAAAATCATTTGGTGTGTTGTGCCTTCACTAATACCTTGAGAAGTTCTGATGAACGGAAACCACCGAGCCACAAGAAACATCTCTCAGCTGGTGTCTTCCACATCCCTGATAATAAATGGAAGACATCGTTCTTAGCTGTGTTGCTCTTTATCCTATAAAGCTCCTCATAGTGAGCTATTACTCTGTCTACAATTATCCGAAGCTCAGAATCAGTTGCATGAGAATCTAAAGCAGAACTCAGCTCCTTCATCTGTTTGTTTTTATCTTCCTGCCATCGTCTGTACTCTACATCAAATGCTAGTGCCCCTGAAAAAGAAGCGTAAATAACTCATCTCGCATGATAACTAACAAAACTATCCTTATGACTTGATAACCAACAAAAAGTATAATTTTATGAACCAGATCATCGCTGTAACTCATGATATGAAGAGACACACTTTGGATAGAGATTCAGCCAACTCACCATCTCCAGCGGTAGAATGGGCTTGGTCTCCAGAGCTTGAGATAAAGACACCCTACGATTAAGAGAAACTGCTTATGTACAAAGAGTAGCAAATATCCACAAAAAGCAGAGCCGAACACAATTGAAACCTGTTGCCTTGCTCTTTGCAGCTCCTGCTCAAGTTGTGTTAGTTTCAATCTACTGTTCTCTAGCTGCTGAACATATGCCTATTATTGCAGTAACCAATATACATGTTAGAGTTTGCAAGTAACTATACATGTGGAAAACATAAAAGGAATTGGAACAATGAACCTAAATCCATGCATACCTTCTTCCTCAATCTGCTTTTCCTTGCAGCCTCACGGTTTTGAGCGAGCCTACGGAGGGTCTGTTGATTACAATTAACAAGAAAGACATAAGTGAAAGGCTCAATTACAAAAAACTTCTTCCAATATAGATGTTTCTATATCACCTTTTGATCCATTTTATTCTTTGAACGGTCACTAGAATCAGAAGCCCCGATACCCAAATGCCCTTCATCGAACTGCATATATACTGTTTTATTTCAAAACTTTGGCCAATTAATGAGCATAAAAAAGCAACACTTATAAATTTGACAAGCTAACCATTAAGTTATTATGATCTGTGTCACCATCTGTTGAGAGTGATGTTCTTGGACTAGTAACTCCCATTTTTCTGTTCTTACAAATCTCTCTCACTGAATCATCAGAAAAAAACCGATCCAAGGGCGGTAACCTTTAAATGGTAAACAGGAGCCAGACATCAGAGTTTGAGAGAAACAAAAACTATCATAATTTGATGACATAAAGCGTGACTAATAAAGATACCTCTCTGGGAATAAAAATCTACGACTATCCACATATTACAAACTCGGAGTGCAGTATATAATTCTCTAATCCTAAATAGTCTATCCACATAGCTCAAGCCAAAAACCAATTCATTGAGTAGCACTAAGAAAGTTAAAACACTCAAGTTTAACACAGACAAGTTGATTCACATATATATATATATAAAGATCCAAACCACGAACTTAAAATTAACATACCGTGAAGCAACAAATGACCAGAAGAACTTGGAGTACTCAAATCCAGATAACCAAAGTAAGCAATAAGCAAGCCTAGATGATTTAAAGAGAGAACCAACGGGCTAACATAACATGACGCCCCAGAAACAGAAGGTAAAGACACAAAATTCGAGCCTGTTAACATCTAATTCCAAGAAATTTCACTTCTTTAATAGTATCGGAACCGAAGATTTTGGTTTTTGAACATGTACATAAAGCAAAAAGGAAAAAAATCCCTCTAAGGTCAAATTCTTCCAAGAGAAAAGCAATCATGGAAAACAGAGGCAGAATAGAAAAACTGAAGAACTAAAACCCTAAGACTATTGAAGGAGAAACTCACCTGGAGAATGGATTCTGAGCTAAACCCCAAAACAAGGGTTACTCGAAAAAAGAAATTGAAAGAAAGATCCAATCTTCCAAAGACTTCTGCTTGTCTAAAACCCACAAGATATGATATCAATCAACAGAAAACGCTGCTACTTTTGTATCTTCTTTGAAGTCTTTTAGTTGAAAGATCTTGTGTTTTTTTTTTCCCGGTCTCTCAAACAAAACAGGAAGGGGAAACAAACTGAAGTGATGGTGGACCAGAAGATGCTGAGGGATAAAACTTAAAAGTCCTCTGTCTGAAAATGCAACACTCTTTTTAAAAATCAATATATTCTTGGTTTTGACAATGACAAGTCACTTTTATATATACTTGTTTAACCATTCAGACAATTAGTTAAACATTATCACACTTCCTCTGAATAAATTAGGAAATGTCTAGTCCAATAAAATTAACCATCATTCACTTGAAGATTTGTATATTCACAATGCATATATAGTCATTAAAGATAAAGCTAAGTTATTTTGATGTATAATATTCTGTGTGCAGTTTTCATAATACATTTGATAAGATTTGAGATACTACCAATTGAAACACACAAAATCCAAAAATACGATAGCTTTATATTGTTAAATGATTAAAGTACAAAAGTTGTAAGAAGAAAAAACACCTTTACCACACGAAAATAAACAAAATTTTAATAACCTTTCTAAGATCATCGAAGATATAAACATTAAACTTTTCAAATGCTAAAAAATACTGACGGCTACAGCTAAACAACAACATCAATTAAACCAACCATTTAGAAACATAGAGACAGAGTCTTTGTTTCCCAGAGCTTGCTTATTCGTTGATGGATTGGTAAGAAGAATCTGAGAAGTGTTAATCAATAGTCTCTCCTGGTTTGTGTCCATATGGATTTTGTACAGCTGACAGTGAACAAAAATACAATTTCACTCTCTGGGTCGAGCAAGCCATAAGGAGCTTAGAGCTCGTAGCCGCGAGAAGTAATCATGAATTGCAAGTAGGGCACGCGCTGATTGTCGCGTTGTTAATACTCTTATCATCTGTTGCAATGTTTGTAGTCTCAAATTATCAGCCTGCCACCATCAACCAAGAGATAATCAAATATTGTAGTACTCAGTGAAATGTGAATATATTCTTAAGCTACTATCATCTCAAAACATCACTAGTGTTGTACCTGGCGAATAAATCCTTCAAGGGTACCTAACTTTCCCATTGCCATAGCCATCTGACCCATGTAGCTTGCGACATTCCCTGATGAAGAACCAAGTGTCCCGCTCGATAAAGTATCAGCTAAAGACTGTTGTAAGCTCTCCATCCCTTGAGACAAAGCATCTTCAGCCTGCTGCGATGTCTGTTGCAAGCTATTTATGCCCATCAACTGTCTCTCTGTCATTGGCTCCAACTGATTCGCCAGAAGCTGTTTGCACACATTATTAATATGACCACTTTTTCTGTGAAAAATTGTCTCTATGTAAAAACAGATTAAACCAGTGAAGCCAAAATGGAATTTGACCTGACCTTAAGAAGTTCGGATGAACGGAAGCCACCAAGCCACAAGAAACATCTCTCAGCTGGTGTTTTCCACATGCCAGATAGCAAGTGAAAGACATCATTTTTAGCCGCATTGCTCTTTATCCTGAAGAGCTCCTCATAGTGAGCCATCACCCCATCAACTATTATTCGAAGCTCAGAATCACCTGCATGCACATTCAGAGCAGACCTCAGCTCGTTCATTTGCTTGTTCTTTTCTTCCAGCCATCGTGAATGTTCAGCATCAAATGCTAAAGCTCCTAAGGAACAGAAATTATACATGATCAAGCCAAACCCATGACACTCATCATCATTTAAATTCAAATCTACACCAGTGCCAATTAGATGGAACTGATTTTGCTATCAGAATCCCTCTGCCATTGACCCTGATAACCCAGGTATTGACATGAGATTACATGATGTAATTAATTGAGTAAATAGAAAGTGAATATATAAACTATCGTATACATCAATTACAAGCCAGAAAAAGGAAAATAATAACTTTGCAAACTAATGGGAAATAAGCAACCCACCATTTCCTCCAGTAGAATGGGCTTGGTCTCCTGTGCTTGAAATGAAGACGCCCTAAAAGCAAAAAAAAACTAAATATATATATATACAAAATCACAATAGAGTAATCAAAAGTAAAAGAAATGAGAAAGCAAATTGAAACCTGCTGTCTTGCTCTTTGCAGCTCCTGCTCAAGCTGCGTAAGTTTCAGGCGGCTGTTCTCCAGCTGCTGAACGTATGCCTATGGAGGGAGGGAGCAATTACAAGGACTTAAGGTAGTAGCAAATAGCTATGC
This sequence comes from Lepidium didymum, assembly GCA_963920545.1. Classification (NCBI taxonomy): domain Eukaryota; kingdom Viridiplantae; phylum Streptophyta; class Magnoliopsida; order Brassicales; family Brassicaceae; genus Lepidium; species Lepidium didymum. Next base: position 2,239,052 of record OY986996.1, on the reverse strand, counting down.
TTCTAGGGATGCATCGATCTCGAAAAGAAAGTAGTCAAGAAACAAAAAACCAATGGAAGATATTTACCTTCTTCCTCAATCTGCTTTTCCTTGCTGCCTCGCGGTTTTGAGCAAGCCTACGAAGGGTCTATGGATCAAAATAATAGGAAACAGGAAAAAAGATTATTATTGGGCTCAATAAACATGAATATCATATCTACAGGATGGACATATCACCTTTTGATCCATCTTGCCCTTCGATCGGTCACTAGAATCAGAAGCAGCAGTATTCACTAGTCCTCCCTCGGACTGCATGAAATAAACACCAGAAAAATTTACTAGTCCATAAAAATCACAATTGTTTGAAGCACACAAGTGAGAGAACAGATTATGAGCCAACCCCAAGATCTCGATGATCTGTGTCTCCATCTGTTGAAACTGATGTTCTCGGACTGGTATCAGCCATAGTATTCCTACCACCTTTCCGTGCCAACACTTGATAACAAATACAATATTCACTTGTGGCCTCTCTTTTAGTAGCAACTTCTTAAGGTTTCTCTCGCGTCTACTGATTCAAGTCTGACAGAAGCAAGCTAATTGAGTGAGGATCACTTGAATGAACAGTACAAAACTCTTAGCTGTAACAAAAGACAGTGAAGAGTACCAAACTGAAAATGCTGATATACCCACCATAATCATTAAAAAACAATCTTTAATGCAATTCATAGAGTATAATGATAAAAATCAAACCCAATCAAACAATAAATGACATTGAAGTAGCTTCAGTACTTAGAGAATAAATTCTACTCAGTATTCACATCCAAGTAAACTCAATTTCTAATTAGTATCCAAACCGAGTAAAGTAAAAAAAACTAAAGATTCATATCTAACACCAGCTAAACAGAACTAAGAGGCGCACAAAATGTTAACATTTAAATCCAAATACCGGAATTAAACTATTCCGGTCACTCAAAATTAAGAACAACATCGAAATGGAAAAAAGAACAACAGAAATTCTTGAAGCTTCTGAAAGTCAACTAGGGTAACGTCAAAGGCAGAACATAAAGTTCGGAAGTAGCTTCTGTTGACTGTATAGCAAAGCAAAGCAAAGAAGGAGAAGACTCCCAAAACAATACAAAAAACCCTAGAAACAAAGTTGGCAGAAGGAAGAAACTGACCTGGTAAAAACGAAATCTTTGTGGAGCAGAGTAAAAAAAGGTCGTTTCGAAATCGGATTGAAACAGAAGAAGCAGAGAGACACGATCCGAAATTCCAATCTCCGAGACGTCGTTTTGTCTACAAATCTACCAGTTCCCAAAGACCCTCGATGAAATTTTACGGGAAATTGCAAACTAAATCCTCGTTATTCTTTCTTTTCCCATTACCAATCCTATTCTCTTGAAATTGCAAAAACTACCCCATTAGTTTCTATTTTTAATTCTATAAGTAGATTATTCAATTAAGAACAGCACCAATCGTTGGAGTCTGTCCGATTTACTTAGCACTTAAATTACGAATTTCAAAAACAAAATAAAATTGTGAGAATGATGTTTGACAAAAAGAAAATCAGTCAAATAAAGTAAAAAAATCCATAAACCGGATTCTCTGTAAACATCCAATCAAAACAAACTTTCATCATGACTGTTTGGCTTACTATATCTCAAGTGGTGGAAGTAGGTGTGGAGTGAACCCACTGGACAAATTAGAAGGTTTCAGCCTCGAGAATATGAGACAGAAGATGCTCTCACTCTCACTGTTCCCCTCACTGTCACTCTCTTTCATGTTCACGGGGTTCTCTCTCATTCTAATTCTCACTCAGCAGATTCGCTTCTTTCCTTATCTCTAAAACTCCTCTCAAATGGCCACCAGATTCAAGCATTCAATCTCACTGGCTTTCACAATCTTCATCTGTTTCTTCTTCTTCACGACTTTCTCTTTCACAGAAAACGAGGAACTTGGTAATCTTCTCAAATTCAAGGCCTCCATTCATGATCCAAAAGGTTCTCTTTCAGGTTGGTTAAACACTTCTTCTTCTCATCATTGTAACTGGACTGGCATTACATGTACCAGAGCTCCTTCACTTTACGTCTCTTCCATTAACCTTCAAAGTTTGAATCTTTCTGGGGAAATCTCTGACTCCATTTGTGACCTCCCTTACCTCAGTCACCTCGACCTCTCCCAAAACTTCTTCAATCAGCCAATGCCACTTCATCTGTCTCGGTGTCTTACATTAGAAACTCTGAACCTCAGCTCTAATCTTATCTGGGGCACAATCCCTGATCAGATTTCTGAGTTTAGTTCCTTGAAAGTTCTCGATTTTGACAGCAATCATATCGAGGGTAAGATTCCAGAAGATTTAGGATTATTGTTCAACCTGGAAGTTCTCAACTTGGGAAGAAATCTGCTCACTGGTATCGTCCCTCCTGCAATTGGTAAACTAAGTGAACTTGTTGTTCTTGATTTGTCTGAAAACAGCTATTTGGTTAGCGAGATTCCTTCTTTTATTGGGAAACTAGACAAGCTTGAAAAGCTTCTGTTGCAGAGGTCTGGATTTTATGGAGAGATTCCAACTTCGTTTGTTGGTTTGACAAGTTTGAAAACCTTGGATCTATGTCTGAACAACCTAACCGGTGAAGTCACTCGATCCTTAGGACCTTCCCTGAAAAACTTAGTGTCTCTTGATATCTCACAGAATAAGTTATCTGGCTCATTCCCTGGTGGCATTTGCAGTGGCAAAAGGCTCATTAACCTTTCTCTCCATTCTAATTTATTTGAAGGGTCATTTCCTAACTCCATTGGTGAATGCCTAAGTCTAGAGAGGTTTCAAGTACAAAACAATAGGTTCTCTGGTGAGTTTCCAGTTGCATTATGGAAATTACCCATGATTAAGATTATCAGAGCAGATAATAATCGCTTCACAGGTCAAGTGCCTGATTCGGTGTCTTTGGCTTCTGCACTAGAGCAAGTTGAGATTAACAACAATTCCTTTTCTGGTGAAATCCCGCATGGCCTTGGACTGATTAAGAACTTGTATAAGTTCTATGCTTCAGAAAATGGGTTTGGTGGGGAATTACCGCCAAATTTTTGCGACTCACCTGTTCTTAGTATTGTAAATATCTCTCACAATAGACTCAACGGGAAGATCCCAGAACTGAAGAACTGCAAGAAGCTAGTCTCTTTGTCTCTGGCAGGCAATGGACTGACCGGAGAAATGCCGCCATCACTTGCTGATTTACATGTTCTAACTTATCTTGATCTGTCTGATAATAGTCTTACTGGTTCAATCCCTCAAGACTTACAAAACATGAAGCTTGCTCTCTTCAACGTGTCATTCAATCGATTATCAGGTGAGGTACCTCAGTCTCTGGTCTCCGGGTTACCAGCTTCCTTCTTGCAAGGAAATCCCGGGCTTTGTGGACCTGGTTTACCTAATTCTTGCTCCTCTAATCGGTCTAGTTTTCACAAATCAGTTGGTAAAGTGATGATGATAGCTCTGATATGTTTAGCACTTGCTATTATTATCTTTCTCGTGGTGGCATATCGGTATTCCAGGAAGAAAGTTCAATTTAAGAGTACTTGGCAGTCTGAGTTTTATTTTCCCCTCAAGCTAACCGAGCATGAGTTGATGAAAGTGGTGAATGAAAGCTATCCTTCCGGAAGTGAAGCATACGTTCTCAGTTTATCGAGTGGGGAGTTAATAGCTGTGAAGAAGCTCGTGAATTCGAAGAATATATCCTCAAAAGCTCTGAAAGCTGAAGTGAGAACCATAGCAAAGATACGGCATAAGAATATTACTCGAATCCTTGGGTTTTGTTTCACAGACAAAATGATATTTTTGATCTATGAGTTCACACAAAATGGTAGCTTACATGATATGCTATCGAGGCCTGGTAATCAACTGCAGTGGAGCATTAGGTTGAAAATAGCACTAGGTGTTGCTCAAGCATTGGCATACATTAGCAAAGATTATGTGCCACACTTACTCCACAGGAACCTTAAGTCAAAAAATATTCTCTTGGACAAAGAGTTCGAACCAAAGCTCACTAATTTTGCTCTTGACCTTATCGTTGGCGAAACTGCTTTCCAGTCTATGGTATGTGCAAACTCCAAATCCTGCTATACTGCACCAGGTAGAGTTTCTATGACTACTGAAATTTTCTGTTATGATGTGAAACCTTTGATGAATTTTTTCTTGATTGGATCCAGAAAACAATTACAGCAAGAAAGCAACAGAAGAAATGGATGTTTACAGTTTTGGTGTTGTATTACTAGAACTTGTAACGGGGCAAAGAGCAGAGATAGTAGAAGAAGGCACATCTGGGGAGTCCCTAGACATAGTGAAGCAGGTCAGGAGGAAGATAAACCTGACAAATGGAGCTGCCGAAGTTCTTGACCAAAAGATCCTGACCAATTCTTGCCAGCCAGACATGCTAAAGACCTTAGACATTGCTCTCAATTGCACTGCTGTTGTTGCAGAGAAACGACCTTCATTGCTTCAAGTTATTAAAATGCTTGAGGGCATCAGCTCCTCTCTCTCAGCTTCTACTGAGAAGCTTCCAGTTTGCGCATAAACAATAATCCAAGAGAGAAAGGTTCTTAGCTCTACATTTAAAGCTTTTAATATAAAGGTCAAGTGCAAGATGGTACGTTTTGTTTGTGGAATATTTGAGATATGTATTAATGTATGTATTAATGTACATTGGTCATTTGCTGTTCAAGAAAAATAAGGATTGGGTTTTGAGTGTATATCTGTGAGCTTGGAGTTTCCGCTTGTGCTTTTAAAATCAAAGTAAAATCTTTGGGTCTAACAAGCCAGGCTTAGGCTTCTCCAAGGAGTCTGTATCTTTCGTTCGTCTGAAAGAAACTAAGGTTGTCTTTTTCTTCAACCCCTTTAATGATGCTGTTGTTGTATCCTTTGTTTTGTGACATAGAAAGCTTCAGTGTGTCACTGAACTCTGCAACAACGTCTGTCAAGTGGCTGCAGTGAGGAAGAGAATATGAAACCAGATTGACTTGCCGAGGAAAGCTTCTTGTTGCATCCCCAGATGAGCTTCTCCTCTCACCTAGGCTCTGTAAACACAAAAACAATGTCGTTTATGATGTCAGAAAGAGAAATTTTCTTTGTATCTATTCACTGAAGAACTGAAACAGGTAAATAAACCTGAGCATTGAGTTCCTCAAGAACAGTTCCTGGAACAGGGTACGGACAAAATTCATCCGGGGTGAAATTGCATAATATCCGTTTTATCAAATTCAGACCAATTGATGGGCAGACCTGCGAAACAGAAAAAAAGAACACAACGACAGCTAGATGAAGAAACTGACTATAAAAGATCACAGCTTCGCATTCTTTATATAAGCAGTAAACAGATACCTCATCTCTGGTGGGACTCTCCACAAGCATTTCTTTTGGAAACATAAGGAGATCGCTCAATTCATTCAGCAACTGGAAAGGTTTAAATACTTCATCTCCTCTTTGCATTGGTTGCTCATTTTCCGGAAAATCATCAATGTCGATCTCAATGATGTCTGTAAGCAATCTTGTCCAGTAGCCAACCTGTATTAACGTTTATATTAGCATCATGACTCGTGACTCGTGTTTACAACTTTTCTTCAGATGGCAATCATGGCGACTAAAGTAGTAAGTTGGGGAAATGGGACATGAACGACTTCAGAAGGTTTACGTGAATACCGTGTTTTTTAGTTTTACACCAGATTCAAAGCTCAAAACCCCTGCTGGAATTGGCAGAACTCTTGGATCAGCAATGGGATCAGAGACAAGATCAGTTGGTATCTGCTGAGCTGACTCACGAAGAATAGCATTGAACATAGCCACATCAAGTCTTACGATGCATTGTTCCATAACCTAGTTAGACAGAACCTGTCAAGTAAATCATAAAGAGAAAACACCATTCCACTAGAAGAAGGAAGGAAAAAGGAGTGTACCATTCTCGTCAACACATGAAAACAACCGCATCTACCCCCTGCTGCTTGAACAGAACAGAGCTGTTGAAAAGCCTCCTCGAAAACTTTTTTCCATAGGTTGACAGAAAAGCTCTCTTGTAACCGGTCACATGTTGCTGGTTCTGAAAAATTCTCCATAATTTCACCCATTGACGAGTCTTCTCCTTGGAGTCTCATATGAACCATCATTACCTATCAGAAGGAGTGGGAATCTAAAGCCATTTAACATCTTCAGTTAATTTTATAAAAAGGATGATCCATGGCTTTTTGGGTTACCTCTGACCATATAGATCCAACTGCTTGGGTGAATAAACATGATTCAACTCTTCTTAATGCCGCTATCAGAGTTCTTGCATCTGTCCAGTCTTCTTCAAGCAAGTTTGATCCATTTAGTTCTGTGACACCAAATTCCTGTGAAATGATCTCTCGCAACATGACAGTGTTGGACAACCAGTAAGTTAACCTGAGCCAAAGTAAAGACAAACAACATAATAAGGTTTACCAGATCCTACAAAAACAAATATACAAGAAGAATAAAAGTCTCTTTTTATTACCTTGGTACATCGTTTCCACAGGATTTCAGCACCAAGGACAGTCCAGATACAATGCTTTTTGTTACTGAGATTAACTTTTTCTCACTTTGACTTTTTCTAGCAAGTGCGTAGAGTCTAGAAAGGTCTCCTGCAGGTCTATGCAGCTTTTGTGATGAGCTCTCATGTTTTGGAAATACAGAGTACAGTGACATCTCAAGAGCAGCCACTTCTCTCAGTTCTTCTTCAAGCTCCACAATTCGAGTTTCCAGGGTCCCAATCTTCTGAGTCAAAACTATTTCCGCTTCACTCCTTTTGCTTTCCTTGTACACATGTATTTCATTGTCACTTTCAATGGTATTAATACTATTTAAAGCATCTTCAAACTCATCATCTTCTTTTGCCTCCTCAAAAGGCGTGGAATCGACTGCTTCAGCAGAAGAAAAATCTTTGTGATTGTCAGAGTTTCTATAAGGGGAGAAACCAGAAAAAGCTTTTTCCTGGCTTTTAGTGGATCGTACTGTCTTTCTAGCACCACCGTGGAAGGTATTCGATCGTGATCTAGCCGAATCAATGTTGGTTCTTCCCTTTGATGTTAAGGGTTTATCCTGGGAGCTTTTGCTCTTGGAGACTGTTGATGGCCTATCAGATTTCTTATTTTCAAGGGAAAACAAATCACCTTGAGACGAAGAGACAGACTCACTATTTGTTTCAGTGTCTGATTCATCACCATTTCCGTCTTCTTCACAATCAACTAGATTCCCATCATTTCTTGATTTCTTGTTAACATCATCCATGTAATGCACGTTCACATTGTCATAGACTTCAGAAGACTCAGATCCAGTAGTTGAATCATTCACAGCGACTGGAGAAGGTTCCGAAGCTGTCGCATCCAAAACTCTGGAAACCAGCTGAGCAGCATTCAAGGGTTTTAAGCCATTCACTTTACTCCTCGGTTTCTGATCTTTCTTTACTGAATTGGTAGCGGTTCTTGGCTGTGAGTTAGTAGAATTTCTTGGCCTCTCAAATCTTTTCATCGCCTTCTAGTCCGGAGAAAAACAATCCTTATAACCACCTGGAAAAATCTCTGCAGAGACTAACAATGAAGTTGAACTTCTCAAGATTTACAAAAACAACAGCACAGTAAATCACATTCCCTGCAGCAGAAAGCAAGAAACTTTATTGTCTTAGTCAAAGAAAAAATGAGAGCAAGAGAGAGAGAGAGATTAGATGATTAAAGGCTGTTGAGATATTCATCAGAATTATAAACTTTAGAAGCAAGCAATAGAACATGCATCACTGACTTAATTGTCGAACACCTTACGGACATTATTTAGTTTCGTATTAACTCGTGACAGCAACCCATGTTTCCTCATAGACAAACAAACATTTCATTCATGCGATCACACAATTCAGAAATTATATTTTAATATATATAGACTAAAAAAAACAATTACTCAACTTCCAGAGAAGTTTCTGCCACTAACCACGACAAATAGGAATATTAACAAACAACTTATGGGCACGTCTTTGTCTATTACTATTTCGTAATCAAACACACACACAAAAACAAAAAAACGAGTCTAACAATGTGATCGGATTCTGATGAAACGAGATCGATGAAACTAACAATGATGACGTAAATGAAAATCAATCAAAGAATAATGATGATGCATTGATCAATGTGTACAAACCTGGTGCGAGATCCAAGCTTGGTGATCTAAATCCGGAACCAAGAAAAGAGCAGAGGAAGAGTAATGTGGGAGGATTTTGAGGAATTAACAGTTATCAATGACTCGAAGGTTTTAAAGAGGATTAAAAGTCTCTATCTTTCTCTCTCTCTGTTGATTGGTCGGTGATTAGTTTAAATCAAAATAGGAAGGATCGGTTACACCTACATGACTTCTTCTTCTTCCCAATACATTTCACCAGATTTTTGGCCGCGTTTCCTTATTTATATTTATATATACTTTATTTCCAAATTCGTATTTTTGGATTCAGTTAACCGGAAACAAACCAAAATAGCTCAAATTAAACCGAACCAAATTACACTTAATTTCGGTTTGAGGCTGATGAGATTAATGTATGAATAATGCTATGCAACACATGGATTTGCACTAGTTACAAAGGAAGATGAACATGCTTAGACATGTGAGATTTCTAGACTGAGATATGCCATGAATTACAAAATTGGAAGAAGAGAACATATCTGGATTTACAATCTGAACTCCAGAAATCATAAAAACTGGAGATGAATTGAATCTCTTCTGGTGATTATTAGATCATGGTATGAATCCAATGTTTTCACTGAGGCTTTGTCAGGCATGGAAGCAAAATCTTTGTAGGTAAGACGTTGAGTAAGAATGTGATGTCTCACAACTTCATACAGTAATGGAGAAGCAGATGCTAACGAGACCAGATTTGGTGTGGCTAGAATCGTTACGCCGGTTATGTTCTTGTGATGATCTTTAGCAATTCTGTTGAGAACAGAGTGTAATCCAATTGCAAATGGTACAAACCCATTTGAACTTAGAAGCTGAACAATCCGAATCCAATCTATCTTAACCAGAGGGTTATCGTCTTCACTGTTTTTGTTTGTATCAGATTGACATAAAGATAGATGACTGGAGAAGATGATTACTGTGAGGTTGCAGAGGAGAGAAAGGTCCAACAACTCCATGAATAACCAATGAATCTCCAAGAAAAATGTTGGGATGTGAAATCTGAACATGGTTTACTTCTGCTGTTCTTGATTCTTGATTTATGGTGGAGATTTGGACACTTTTGTGGTGGAGAAGTGTAGGGAGACAGGTTCCTTGAGGCTTCTTAAGAAGGTCATTCATCGGAAGTATAAGAGGAAGTGTGTGATACTGAAGAAGCTGTTTCAGAAACAGAGGAGGAATTGATGACGTATTGAAAAAGGAAGCATCTTCAATGGCAAAGAGGGTTGTGTTAGGAGAAGAAGAAAGGAAGATCTCAGGGGAGATGTGGAGGAGAGTGGCGATGGCTTTGAATTCGCGTAGAGCGTTTGAGGCGTTTAAAGAGAGAGAAGATGAAGAAGACGAAAAAGATGCAATAGGTACTGAGGCATCGGATTCTCGAGGTGAGTGTAGAGTTGTGGAGATGGTCATGAAAGCTAATGCAACGGAGACGACGAAGTAGACAAAGCAATCTGACGTACAACAACCCATTGCTTCAAAATATAAGCCCTAAGATTGTTTCTTGGAGAAGAAGATAGTTCGGCAAATAACCGTTTTCTTGGATATTTGAGGTTCGTAAAGAGTTTTTTCGATTTTACCGTTTTGAGTTCAGTCTCGTCATCTTACTAACCATATATATGTGTACAGACACCTTCAAAATCAACAAAATTCCTATGTTTATACAGAAAAATATTTTGGAATTTTGGAAATTAATGCAACATTACGCAGCCGAAACATTTTTGTTCATTACAAAACTACTAATAGACAACTCAGCTTTGTATCCTTTACTTTCTTTTTGACTTTTTGGTTGATCTCCGGCTTTCAATTATCCTACTCCGAGCAGCTTGAAATTCTTCTTCAGTAGGATCTGCTTCCGCATTATCACCATATCTAGAGATGAGTGATGAAAACATTGAATCCACCTTCTGTTTCCTCTCAACTGTTCGCTGTGCAATCAACAAGCAAAGATCTGTCTCTGAATCTTTTGCTGACCTACAAGCATATGCAAATTGAAGCAAGGTGATCACAACAAGGTCAAGTTTGATTGGTGAAACTAATTTGAAACCAAGGCAGAGATTTTACTTCTTCCTCTTCCTCGATGAACTGGTAGGAACTTTCATTTCTGAAATTTTCTTTGCCCATTTTTCATATGCTTTATTTGATTTCACTTCACCTGAAAAGGAAATCAGATTATATCACACCATAGACTAATTATCTGCAGATCTCCCGAGTTTACCTAAAATTTCAAATAATGATCTTAACTAGTCTAGAACCAAACTTAAATCAGAGAATTAGGCTGCAGAAATAGATGGTATATCAAAGACTCAGCACAAGGGATAGGGTACATTTTACACTCATCCTCTAATTGGAGAAGGCACAATAGCAATTTCATTCTTTCGTTAGCATTCATTCACGTACAAGAAGAAGGAAAAACTCATCTTGTAACGTCAAGGGTTCCTTAATATGAAAAGAATATCTTGCAAGATTGTAGTAAAAGCAAGATATATTACCTGCCGCAATGGCCTCATCAAGAATGTCTTTAAAACGGTGTGAATCAAGCTTGGGGTCTGAGCAAAGCATTGAGCAGAATAGCCTACAAATGCAAATGAAACATATATAATCAACTCACAACATCAACAGTATTGAGGACAAGGGATGATGTTACCTGTTCATTTTACCCTTACACTTCTTGAAAAGCTCGATTAAGTCTTTCTTCTCTGACTCAGATCCTCTGTAGTTTGCCTCAAACTCTTCAATATCTGCTTCAGTAACCTAAAATCAGCAGCAACATAAAAACAAGTTAGTGTAGGCAGTAGAAACAGATGTGCACAAATCCAGCATGATATTATTTGTAAACGTTGCAGCTACCTTCTTGTACATAGCCTGGAAGTACTCCCTGAAGTTCTCAAATGCATCGCCAGAAAGATCCTAACAAGAACAGGCAATGCCCAATTTTTAGGGAAATCTCATAACACTATCACAGAAGTTAAATGCTTTTCTTTTCTCTTGTCCAATCTAAGTAAACAAAGGAAGTAGTAAAAGAGACTGCTTTATGTGCATCAGGAATTCCAGTACAAACCATCGAAAATTTACCAAAATAGAACATGAAGAAGGTTAATTTCTGAAACTTATAACACCATTTGATAGAAAAACCCAAGAAACAAAGACTCACAGCATCATCAACTGAGCCGGTTTGATCATAGACTGCCCTTTTCTCTTCATCCCCAAGAATTGACATCACTTTTTGCAGCTGCTGGAATTTCCTTTTAGATCCCTATATCAAAACAAGAGAAGAACTATGCTAAGTATCAAAAATTTTGTACTTTTTTGCATCTAGTTGTACCCAAAAAAAACTATGCTAAGTACAAAAAATTTCTCAAGGGTATTCAAGCAAGAAAAGAGATTTTAACCTCATCATCCTGATTTTTATCTGGGTGAAGTCTCAATGCCAATTTATGGTAAGCTTTCCTAATTTCCTGTTGAGTAGCTGTTCTTTCAACTCCAATAACCTTCAGTAAAGAGAGACATTAGTTTGTTTCGTTGATTTCTCTTTCTTTCCAGGAGAAACTTAAGAAGCAAAGGTAAACCCAAAAGACACTTGCTCGAAGCACACTTTTGGCTAAACATCTCACTTTGATATCAAATCCCAAATAAAAGTAATATCACCGAATAAAACCCAGATGATTCACATACAAGACCAACCAAAATCTATGATTAGCGCTCTAATCTATTTAAAGTCAGACATCAAAACACCATTAACCAGGATTGTATACCCAGAGAATGCAAACTTGAAGGAGGGCTAAGTAGCAAAAAATCGTAAGCCCTAATAAAACCCTAATTGCTTGAGAGAAAGAGCAGAGATCGCGAAGAGGTATCCAAAATACCTCGTAAAGGCTTCTTCTCTCACACGATTGTCCATCATTATCCTTCTCAATATCATCTTCTTCGGTTTTCGAAGCCCTAGATTTACTTTTCCTACCCATATAAAAACCCTTATGGATCGATACACTCGTCGGCGTCAGGAGGGAAAAAAAGGAAAAATGGCACTTTTGATTCAAGTCGGTGACTTAAATGCTTTCATAGACGATTTGACGGGAAAAAGAAATGCTTTCATACACGATGATTCTCTGGGCGCCAAATTTCTCTCGTTCCCCGTCATTGTTATGTGAAGACTCAAATCAGATATTTTCACTTGGAAAACTTAAAATAATATTATATCCACACTGAATCCTTCCAATAATACGACCTGAATCCTTCCGATAATATGACCTGAATTCTTCCAATACTGCTCAAGAAACACACGAAGTACGTGGTTATCTTCCATTAAAACACGTGGTGTATCTTGTGGTAAATTTCGTATGACAATATCAGGATACCTATACCTTAGAATTATGTAATAACAACGTTAAGTCAAACCAAAAAGTTTAAATACCATTTCTTCTAATTGCTCCAAAGTTATTCTTTCATCTAACATTATGATTTTGCTCTCATGATCTTTATCCACATAAAAAAGCCAACGATCATTTTCACCCCTCCATGCTCCACAAATTAATTGAAACTGATACATCTCAAAAGATTCAACACATACTCAAAGGGTTATAGCTTGAATGAAGAATGAAACAAAAAACCTACAACAAAGTAACTTTACCCAGTAGAATTAAGTTTATTTTATGTGTAAACCTACATAACTTAGACATTTAAACCTACAACAAATTGAAAAGAAAACTTACAACACTTGACAATGAAACCTACATTGTTTCAGAATTTTTTTGTAGGTTTTTGGGTCCGGTGACGTTGAATTTATCATTAATAACAATTTTGTAATATTTTTTTCAAAAGAATGAGGAGTAAAAGAGTATTATAATCCCGAAAAATTAGAAATGTAATAAAAATCTTTTTGTGGTAAATAAGGGGTGACAATAAACTAATTTAGTCAATCACCCTATTATATACATGTATTCAAAATTTTAGTCAGAAAGTCATTGTCATTGAAGAATCCTTTACTGGTTTACTCTTTAGATCCTTCATGGCAAGAAGACAAGTATAATCGAATTTCTAAACAACATAAAGTTTCAGTTTTTCTGATTGTTGTTTGAGCAACATCATACATACAGAAATGGTTGCTGTGAATTTGATCACATCATGTTCCTATCTCTTCTTCACATTCATTATCATTTTCCTTCTTCACAGATTCTTCAGGTCCTCTAGCCGCAGTGGTCTTCCTCCAGGACCTCGAGAACTTCCCGTTCTCGGTCATATGCATCTCCTCTGGTCAAGCCTCCCTCGTTCTCTACAAGCCTTGGCTCACACATACGGTCCTCTCATCAACATTCGCATGGGATCACTACGAGTCTTCGTTGTTTCAGACTCCAACACAGCTAAGCAAATTCTCAAGACACATGACCTTGATTTCGCTTCAAAGTTCGTGTTTGGTCCGAGACAGTTCAATGTTTACAAAGGAGCAGAGTTCTTCAATGCACCTTATGGACCTTATTGGAGATTCATGAAGAAGCTATGCATGACTAAGCTGTTTTCAGGTTATCAGCTGGATCGATTTGTTGATATAAGAGAGGAAGAAACGTTAGTGTTACTGAGATCGCTCGTTGAGAGATATAGAAACGGAGAAGCATGCGATCTCAGTTTGGAGTTCACGGTTTTGACCACAAAGATACTGTCAAAGATGATTATGGGAAAACGTTGTCGACGAAACTCCGATCTTCCCTTCGAAATCAGGAAGATTGTGAGGGATATACTGGCTTGTGCCACAAAGTTTGGGTTCATGGAGCTATATGGACCATTGCGAGATCTGGATGTGTTTGGGAATGGTAAGAGGCTAAGATCCTCCATTTGGCGGTACGATGAGTTAGTTGAGAAGATACTGAAGGAATATGAAAACGATAAGAGCAACAATAGTGACGTTGAAGGAGAAAAAGATAAAGATATTGTTGATATCTTGTTGGACACGTATAATGATCCAAATGCTGAACTCAAACTGACTATGAATCAGATCAAATTCTATATCCTTGTAAGCTTCTTTCATCAGTTTCCTTTAACTTCATTAAAATTTGCATCTTCAAAACTGTTGGCTAAATCATTTGCAGGAGTTGTTCATGGCAAGCCTAGACACGACTTCTGCAGCTTTACAATGGACAATGACAGAGCTAATCAACAATCAAGGTATCTTCACAAAGATCAGAGATGAGATCAAATCTATTTTAGGGAACACGAATCGGTTAATCAAAGAATCAGACTTGCAGAGTCTTCCTTATCTACAAGCAGCTATCAAAGAGACATTGAGACTTCATCCAGTGTCACCATTATTACGCAGAGAAAGCATCAGAGACATGAAGATCAATGGATACGATGTAAAATCCGGGACAAAGATTTTCATCAATGCGTATGGAATAATGCGTGATCCGATTACATACAAAGATCCTGACAAGTTTGTGCCTGAAAGGTTTCTTGTGGTGGAACAAAATACAGAAAGTTCCCAGCAAAACATGTTGGAATTAAAAGGTCAAGATGTAAACTATCTTGCGTTTGGCAGTGGAAGACGAGGATGTCTTGGAGCTTCTCATGCATCTCTGGTACTGAGTTTTACAATTGGTTCACTTGTGCAGTGTTTTAACTGGACCATGAAAGGAGATGAAGAGAAAATCAAAATCAAATTACCTACCGGCCTTGCAGCTTCTGGGACTGCAGGAGGAAATTCACTTATATGTTCTCCTGAATTATGTTTTGATCCATTTGGACACCAAACTAAATAGGTTTCTGCAGATAGACATCATTAAGAAACTTTGATACAATAAATTGTGCTCTGCTTTTCTCTGTTTAATGCTCTGCTTTTCTCCTGTTCTGTTTTTAAGCTCTGCTTTCCTTCTATTGTGTTTAATATAATCAATTTCCTTTCCTAATACTTTTATGAGCTTTGAATCTTACAATCAGTAATTATCTACCTTGATTACTAATCTAACTCACACGTTTACATCTGAAAATGGCGTGTAAACATTGACAATGAAAACATTTTTCTTTTGTCAACAGATAATGAAAGCTTAACAACAGTCAAATACATTCTTATATTTATTTTACGTTTAGAAAGCAACAGAGAATAAAATAACATAAAACAGGATAAAAACAGAGATTATACCCTCACAAAAGAGACAAAAACAGAACAAAGACAACAAGAGAAAAGAAGAATCTTAAGCTTGAGTTTAACATTTGATACCATAAGGAGTTATGACTTTGCGTCCATCATATAAAATCAGCTCAATATCGATCTCACTGATACAGAAACCAAAATGGTTGATTTACAATACTACTTCGCAATCATCCTTTTGTGCCTCGGATTCAGATTCTTTATCCAAGGCATTAGCAAAATATTACACAGAAAAGTACCGCTCCCACCAAGTCCAACAGCTTTACCGATCATTGGTCACATACACCTCCTTGGTCCCATAGCTCACCAAGCACTTCACAAGCTCTCAAACCGCTACGGACCTTTGATGTATCTCTTCATTGGCTCCATTCCTAATCTTATAGTCTCATCAGCTGAGATGGCAAATGAGATTCTCAAATACAATGAGCTCAACTTTTTGAACCGTCCAAAAATACAAAACATTGACTACCTTACTTATGGCTCATCTGATTTCTTCTCAGCGCCTTATGGGCTTCACTGGAAGTTCATGAAGAGAATTTGTATGGAGGAGCTCTTCAGTAGCAGAGCATTAGATGGTTTTGTTTCTGTGAGAAGTGATGAGTTGAGGAAGCTTCTGATACGCGTTCTGAAGAAATCAGAAGCAGAAGAGAGTGTTGATTTTGGGGAACATCTAAAGGAATTGACGAGTAGCATCATAAGGAGAATGATGTTCAGAGAAAGAAAGTCGGATAGTGATGACGACGGAAGAAGAGATGAAGTTATCAAAATGGTGGTGGAGTTGAATGAATTAGCTGGGGTTTTCAACGTTTCTGAAACGTTTTGGTTCTTGGGAAGGCTTGACTTGCAAGGAAATAAGAAGAGACTCAAGAGTGCTCGAGACAAATATGATGTGATCATAGAGAGAATAATGAAAGATCATGATTCTAGTAAAGAGAAAGGTGCAAGAGCAAGGAATATGCTAGACATTTTGCTTGAAATATATGAAGATAAAAACGCAGAGAAGAAGCTAACAAGAGAAAACATTAAGGCCTTCATCATGGTAATTGTCTTCTCAAATCCCATCCGTAACATTCATGTTTTATATATATGATTTTATGAGGATCTCAGATTTGATTCATTGTTATGCAGAACATTTATGGAGGTGGAACAGATACATCTGCAATAACAGTAGAGTGGGCTTTATCAGAGCTGATAAACCATCCAGAGATCATGAAGAAAGCACAACAAGAGATAGATCAAGTGGTGGGAAACAAAAGAGTAGTTGAGGAATCAGATTTGTGCAATCTTGTTTACATACAAGCAATTGTGAAAGAGACAATGAGGTTACACCCTGGAGGACCAATATTCGTGAGAGAATCTGATGAAGAATGTGCTGTGGCTGGATTTAGAATCCCTGCAAAAACGAGAGTGATATTTAACGTTTGGGCGATTGGGAGAGATCCAAATCAATGGGAAGATCCATTGGAGTTTAGGCCTGAGAGGTTTGAAGGCACTGAATGGAAGGTCATGAGTGAAAAGATGATGTCTTTTGGAGCTGGAAGAAGAAGCTGTCCCGGAGAGAAAATGGTATTTAGATTCGTCCCAATAGTTTTAGCTGCTATAATACAGTGTTTTGAGATGAAAGTGAATGGAAGTGTAGAGATGAATGAAGGAAGTGGATTATCTCTGCCTAGAGCTAGTCCTTTGGTGTGTGTTCCTGTTGCTAGAGAGGCTATACAATCATTATCTCTACTTGAACCAATGGTCAACTTCTAGCTAATGGCTTCAGAAGATGAAAATGAATAAGAAAGAAAACATTTTACCACACTTTTTAAAACTTATAACATTGGTTGTAACATACAAAGAATGTGAAGCATCAAACTGAACCAATATTATGAATTATCCACTTGATACCTGAGATCCACTAGTAGAACAGAGATCAATCAATGATGAGAATGCAGCTGTTTAACCTCTGTATCATCATCATCATCTTCTTCATTATCTCTTTCCCAAGCTCTGAAAGCTGTTCCTCAAATGACAAAATTACCCTCCTGAAGATAATGAGATTCCTAAACAACCCTAAAATCCTCGATTCTTGGGACCCACGTACCAATTGCTGCACCAACTGGACTGGCGTCGACTGCACCCACCGCCGCATCACAGGTCTCACCATCACCGACGGAGATGTATCCGGTCAGATATCGGAGGATATCGGGGACCTGCGTGATCTCATTATACTAGATTTGAGCAGCCTCTATAATCTCAGTGGAACCATTCCACGTTCCATCACCAAGCTAAAGAAATTAAATTTCCTCCGGCTTAGGATAACCGAACTTTCTGGTCCAATCCCGGATTACATCAGCGAGCTTCAGAACGTAACCTTCTTAGACCTCTCATTTAATCGTTTCAACGGTTCAATACCCGGTTCGATTTCACTTATGCCAAAGCTTGAAGCCATACAGCTCAATCACAATAAGTTAACCGGTTCTATACCGGAATCTTTCGGTGCCTTTGTAGGATGGGTCCCAGATCTCTACTTGGGTTATAATCACCTCTCAGGTAATAATTTCGTTTGCCTAATGTTGTTTGATAGAACAATGATATTCATAAATCGATTAATGTTGATTTATGATTGTAATGCAGGAAAAATACCAAAGTCGTTGTCCAAATCCGACTTCAACACTGTGAGTTTGTCAGGAAACAAATTCAGTGGAGATGCTTCAATGTTCTTTGGACATAACAAAACAACTGTAAAACTGGACTTGTCTAATAACAACTTTCACTTCGATCTCTCAGAGGTAAAATTCACCAAGAACTTAGTGTCATTGGACCTTAGCCACAACCGTATTTACGGAGAACTTCCTCAGGAGCTGAACAATCTCCGTCTTGACCATTTCAATGTAAGTTTCAACCGTCTTTGTGGTAACATCCCACAAGGTGGTCTGCTTCAGAGGTTCGAGGTCTATGAATTCTCCAACAATCTCTGCCTTTGCGGTGCACCGCTCGAGCGTTGCTAGTCAATGTATCAAATACGTTTTGAAAATGTACTACGAAATTTATTAAATACATGTTTAGTTCATGCTTTTATTGATTATTTGGAATCAGGATACATCTGTCTTTAAGACTTGATTGATTATTTGGAACTTGTTCACTTGCAACTCGGAAGAGGAGCACCACACAAACATTTGTTGTGAAGATAAGAATAAGCATCAAATCTCTGAAGATTCTCTCCTTTGGGGATGGGTCCACAGAGTCTGTTATAGCTAACATTGAAGTTCTGAAATTCTGATTTGCTCCATTCAGCTGGAATACTCCCTGTGATCTTATTATGATTTAAGTCCAAGTTGGTAAGTGTTTTAGCGAGCTTAACTTTGGAGAGATCGAATTCGAACATGTTTCTTGATAAATCAATAATCCATGTCCCTTTTTTAGCTCCAAACATCATCGAAGCATCACCTTGAAGCTTGTTCCTGGATACATCAAACCGGTAAAAGTCAAGATTGCCTAGTGATTTTGGTATCGTACCAGTGAGCTGGTTGTGTGATAGGAAAAGGTCAGGGACTTTTCCTTTAAAAGCTCCAAATGACTCTGGTATTGGACCTAATTGAATGTTTAAAGTTAAGTTAGAATAAACAATAGTTTGTTACTGAGATTAGGGAAGAGTAACAGAGACAAAGAGAGTTAATTCACCTGTAAGCTTGTTCCTACTAAGTTCAAGATACTCAAGCTTAGGTAATGTAGAGAGTGAACTTGGTATGGAACCAGAGAGGTCATTGAAGGAAAGGTCAATGTACTCAAGATTCTTGAGCTGACTTAGAAACTCTGGAATAGAACCAGAGAGATTGGTCCAGCTGAGCCTAAGAAACTTGAGATTCTTGAGCTTGGCAATGGTTGGTTGGATAGGTCCAGTGAGGTTACTGAGTTTGCGGAAGATAAGGGATTGCAGATACGGTAAGTCACCAACTTCAGGTGGGATCTGACCAGAGATCTCCCCGTCTTGTATGAATAAGTCGGTAACACGGTGGTTGACCTCACCGCACTTGAGGCAGTACCAAGTGCAACAATCCTCTTTGGGGTCCCAGGAGGCAAGATGGTAAGGATTGTTTAGGGCTTTTTTGATCTTGAGGAGTGTGGTTTTGTCATCTGGATGACAAAGATGTTTAGCTAAAGAGGTTGTGAGGAGGAGCGTGGACAAGAGCAAGAACAATGTCGTTGTCTTATCCATTGGTGTTTGGTTGTGTTTGAAAGGAAAATTTGATTGATATGTGTATATATAAGCTATGAACGTGAAGAAGCATGGTGTGATACACAATTTAGTGATCCATTTTTGCTGACTAGACCACGTGTTAAACGCATTTCAGTGCATATTATTATAAAAGTATCCACTTGTGTCTGTGTGTCTCTGTGACAGTCATGGGGCCTTAAAATTAACGGCTTTCGTTGCTTGGGTAATTTTAAGATAAAAAGGAAATGATAGAGCATCATTCAGTCAATAAAGTAAAAACATTCTCATAATGAAAAAGACAAATCAAACTGCACAAAAAGCAGCTTAATCATATGATTCATACGCACTATTTCTTAATGACTTAAATCTCAATTCGCGCTCAAAATTTTAAAATACCTGCATTGTGGCATATTTCTAAATTAACGGTTAGATTTGTCATTTAACAGTTAATTTCTATTATTCTATTATTAGGTGACATGTGTATGACTGATTTAAATGAAATGTGTTTGGCCAAATGAAAATAAATAAACTAAACTAAAATAAATTTTAGAAAAATGAAGAAAATTCAAAAAAAAATTAAAAACATTTTAGAAAAATATTGAAAAAATTAGAATTAAAAAATTTAATTTTTTTGAGAAACTTTAGAAAATACTGAAAAATCAAAAAAAATTTAAAAAATTTAGAATGTCAATACATAAAATTTAGAATGTCAATTTTAGATTAAACAAGCCCTAGACACTTCATCAACTCATTCTTCTATTTTTTTCTCTTCTACATCTTGAATGTCAATTTTCAAAATTTCCAACAGACACACACTAAAACGTCAAAGTTTTATGACGAAGCATCTATTACCATGCCGGAAACACTTACTTTGTTGAAGATTTCTAATGTTTATAACGAATTGAGATTTTTGAATTAAGGTTTTAAAGTTAAAGATTTTTTGAATTGGTTTGATTGTGATTGTAGTGTGGTTGTAATCGGGTTGTGACTACGTTTACATTGTTATTTTATGTTATTTTTAATTGCAGTTATTTTTTTACTTTTAAGTTATTTTAATTTATTTTTAATTTAATTTGATTAATTATATTTTTTTAATTTATTGTTATTTTTTAGTTTTCGTATTTTTAAAATTTTTTGAAAATTTTGACATTTTTTTGTATTTAAAAATTTTTAAAAGTAATTTTGTATTTTTATTAAAATAATTGTATTTTTGAAAGAAATTTTTTTTTTGAATTTTTCTCAATTTTTAGAATTTTTTAAAAGTTTTAGTTATTTTTATTCAGTCGACATATATCTGCCGTACACATATCGTCTAACAACACAAGCACAAAAATTTACTATTGATTAAAAGAGATAACGGTAAATTTAGAAATTGGCCAAAAATAGGTGGTTCGTGTAAATTTTTTGAAATTTAAAGTAACAAATTAAGATTTTAGACGTGTTCAAAAGTTCATCGAGAAATCAGTATTGCGGTAAAAATTTATTAAGAAATAGGCTGTTTTCCCGACATAAGAAACACTGTTTAGTTTCGGTTTTCTAATGGGCCTGTAGAAAGAAGATCTTTTTTGTTCTTCGTCTTTTTAACCTTTTTTGTACATGAATCCATCAAAAAAAATACTTTGCAAATGTGCTATAAATTGATCAAATTCAAGTTTTGATTCATGTTTGTTTACTTAATCCAGACAATAATACATATTTGACTATAGACTCAAATCGAATTTGGCAGAAACGTAGAGATAAGCTTTGGTTTACTTGCAAGGATCAAGAGGTGCACCACGCAAACACTTATTGTGAAGATAGTTGTAAGAATCATTTTCCTGAGGGTTCCCTCCGGTTAGTCCAGTAGGGATGCGTCCACACAGTCTGTTGTAGCTAACATTGAAGATCTGAAGAGGAGTTTCAGTCCATTTAGCCGGAATATTCCCTGTGATGCCATTGTGGCTCAAGTTTAAGACACCAAGTGACTGTAAGGTCACCGACTTCAGAAGGAATCTGAAAGGAGATATTGCCGGAGAATATGGTTAAAGCAATGACACGGTGGTTAACGGTGGCGTCGCCGCACTCGAGGCAGTACCATGAACAGCAATCACTTTGAGGATCCCAGGAGGTGAGGTGGTAAGGGTTGTTTAGAGATTTTTGATCTTTAAGAGGGTAGTTTTGTCATTTTGATTACAGAGATCTTTTTTAGACAAAGAGGTTGTGAGGATTGTGGACAAGAACAAAAGAGAGGTAAGCAATGTTGTTGTCTTATCCATAGTGTTGTACTATGTTCTTCTGCTTGGTGACGATGTTGTGTATTTTGTTGAGAGGTGCAATAATATATAGGGATTTGATTTTATCATATGGTCAATATGTATGTCGGTGTTAAATATGTTTGGTACTAATGTTAGGATTATTTCTTTTCTTTTAAACTACACATTTGTTAGGATTAATACCAAGTACAAGATTTGTTAGAAGTATGAATATTTATGTGATCTAAATGTTACGTTGGTATCTAAGCCATTATCGTGGTTTAGATCATCCAGTTAGTAGTTCTAGTATTGATCCTTAAAAAAAGTTTTAGGATGAGTTTGTGCTATAAATCGGGTTTTTTCGATTTAATCGTTGACAAAAAAAATGTTGGTTCGTAAAACATTTTAAACTGAATTTATTTATTATTAAATGCGAGTATCATTGATGTATTTATTAATCAAACCGAATAAAGATACAATTGTTTATGACTTATAGATTATTTGGAAAAGTAGAGTAAGAGCTTGGCTGCTTGAATCATTACTTGCAGCTCTCGAGAGGTGCACCACACAAGCACTTGTTGTGAAAATATGAATAAGAATCAAAGGTTTGAAGTTTCCCTCCAAATGGGATGTGTCCACAGAGTCTGTTGTAGCTAACATTGAAGAACTGAAGAGGAGTTTCAGTCCATTGAACGGGAATATTCCCGGTGATGCCATTGTGATTTAAGTCCAAGACACCAAGTGACTGTGGGATCTTAACCTTTGAGATATCGAACTGAAACATGTTTCTTGATAAATCAATAGACCATGTCGTTTTGTTGGCTCCAAACAACATGGAAGCGTCACCTTCAAGCTTGTTGCGGGAGAGATCAATACGGTTAAAGTCAAGGTTGCCTAGTGACTTGGGTAATGAACCAGAGAGCTGGTTGTGTGACAGACGAAGGTCAGGGACTTGTCCTGGAAACGATCCAAATGACTCTGGTATGGAACCTAAAACAAAGAGACTGATTACTATATAAGGAAAACGATGATTGAAAATTTGAAACAAGCAAGGAGAGTTCTTTACCTGTAAGCTTGTTCCTGCTAAGTTCAATGGCCATGATTTTAGGTAACGTAGCGAGAGAACTTGGTATGGAACCAGAGAGATCATTGAAAGAAAGTTCTAAGAACTCAAGGTTTTTGAGCTGACTCAGAAAATCAGGGATTGGACCAGTCAGATTTGTCCAGCTAAGTCTGAGCATCTTGAGTCTCTTGAGTTTAGCGATGGTAGGTTGAATTGTACCAGTAAGGTTAGAGAGTTTACGGAAGACAAGAGTCTCAAGATACGGTAAGTCACCAACTTCAGGAGGAATCTGACCAGAAATCTGACCGGAGAATATAGTTAAGGCTGTAACACGGTGGTACACTGTAGCATCACCACACTCAAGACAGTACCAAGAGCAACAGTCAGTTTTAGGGTCCCATGAAGCAAGATGGTAAGGGTTGTTTAGGGCTTGTTTGATCTTGAGGAGGGTAGTTTTGTCATTTTGGTTACAAAGATCTTTAGACAAAGAGGTAGTGAGGAATGTGAACAGAAACAAGAGAAAAGAAAGTAATGTCGTTGTCTTATCCATAGTACTGGTGTTTGGTATTCGTTTATGTGGTTTGATGGAAACTGTGATGTTAGATACACACTAAATAGGTTTTAGTGGAAGAGAGTGATTTGATCTCTGAAACCTTGGGTCAAAATCGTCGGCGTTGAATTTGTTTGCTGGCAATGCAATAACACGTTATATGTATTTAGGGTCTAACTGGTGTAAGTTACATCTCATGGTGGCTTTGGAGGCTTTAGAAGTTTTAAGGAAGCCAATCAATTTTTCAATCAATAATACATCTAACTTTTGGAATTTATATTTTTGAAGTATATCACATGGTTGTGAATATTGAAGCCAAATTTTGATTTGAGTGTATTGTATATTATTTTTTGGTGGTGATTAAAATTGGAAGAGAAAGCCGAGTTTTTTTTACTCTGGTGGTTATGATGAATCATTATAACATCCATGTTTTTGATTTCTCCATTTTATAAGTTGGTAGATTAAATATGAATTTTAAGGGTTGTGCTAGATTATAGATCGGATATGCCGATGCAATGTTAACAAAAAAATGGGAACAAAAATGTTTAGAATTTGAGTGATATAAATGCGACTAGGTTTAATGGCTATAATTTGACCGTTTGAAGAGATTTGTCCTAAATAAACGGGTTTGTTGAATCTAAACAGATAAGCCATCGAAGGAAAGCCTATATATGGGCCCAAATACGTAAAGAGGCCCAATTAGGTTTAGAAGACAACTGGCCTTCTAAACATTCGGTTTTGGTTTCGTTTAACATTAATAAGTTAATGTAAGCCAAATTTAAACCGAGAAAATTGGATATTATGTGACAAGTCTATCAAGTTGCTGAATTTGATGGTGGGTGGAAGTTTCTAAATAAATTAACACATAATGATATTAGTCATCATTACTAAGTAGGCAGCAAAAAAGTAGCACTAAAGTTTGATTCTTGATAAGTTGATTCGTGGAGAGTATTAATCAATGGGCCTTCATAAACATAAGAAGAATTGTTATTCCTTTTTTTCACTAAGAAACCATATATTAATGCCGAGTTTTTTCAAGATAATACAATTAATAACTTGACATCAAATTGAATCTTCGATTCCTCTATACTACATATAGTAAATTAAAAAAAAAAGATTAGAGTTTTAAGTTATGAATCAGAACTTGTCAATTCAATTATTGAAAATAATCCAGTGGTGAAATTATTGGAATAGTAAAAATCTACGGAATACGAGAATATCGTTAAACATAAAAGAATGAGTTAAATTATACGAAAATACATATAAAGAGTAAGCTAGAACAAATAAGAAGCGAAACTCTAAAAATGTTAACCCGAAACAAGACGAAACCATAGCTGGTGATAAAACCTACTATATTGAATAACATGTAGCTAATGAAGAACTATGATCCTATTTTATTTATAATTTACATTGGAATCAAATCATAACTTTATCCCCCAAAAGAAGTCTTCTCAAAAATGTGTAGAACTCATTTATGGTTTGTTACATGAATATAACCAAAGAGTTTAATATGATATAGTGCGGGCATTAAGATATAAAATGGCTGGATAATAAGGTACTAATGATGTTACTCAATCATATAATAATCATTCTTTTGCTTTTTGTATAAAGTTATCAGACTCAAAAAGCCATTTTTTAGATGCTTATTCCGATCAAAGAGAAAGTACCACTATTTATCTATCTATCTATCTATATATATTTGCTTTTCTGAAAGAAGGAAAGAATCAGCTTCCCTCTAAAAGAAGTAGAAAAAACACAGAGAAAAAGACTACATTTTTCTTTCTTTTGTTTGCTTTTTCGTTGTATTCCTCTTTCTCAGTGTACCTAGAATTGTTTCTCATTCATTATCTCTCTTTCAATGTTGAGTTTTTTAGCATCTACCAAATCAAAATTTGACTATGCAATACTCTTAACTTGTTAATTTTCTCTCGATTTCTTCTCTGGTGCAGCAAAACACTAACAGGAGAGTTTTATGGCAACATCATTCTTAAGGTGAGATACTTACTAAAGCTCATCCTTCTATACAGTATAAATGAACATACATGCATGTGTACTTCTTTAAGCTATTCTGTGTTTTCCTGCAAACACTTGAATGAGTTCGTGAAAACAGAACAAAGAGACAGAGTTAGATATGTAAATCACTTAGTATCGTTTAGATCATGCAAGGATAGTATAAGTTGTCTTGTTTGAGGTTAGATGTTGATTACTTGATACTTTTTTGTTAAGTTTTTAAACCAGTTATAAGGAAAAACATTAGTTTCTTTACATCTAAGAAACTGGTTAGTTCTCTGGAATTCTCAGACTCTGCAATTTTCTGCTTCTTTTTTTGTATGTCAGGTGGTGAATTGAAGCGTTTTCGAAAGGAAAACATAATCATTTAGGTTTAAGTCATTTAAGACCATGGCAGCGAAAGATGGAGCTAAGAGCCAAGAAGACTATAAGCTTAAAGACATGAAACCAGAGCTTGGAGAGAGATGGCCACATGGAGGACAACGTGGAGGAAGCGGATGGATTGGCACAGAACGAGCTGCAAGCACATACGACCTTGTTGAGCAAATGTTTTATCTCTATGTTCGAGTCGTCAAAGCCAAGGATCTTCCTCCAAACCCGGTCACAAGCAATTGTGATCCTTATGTGGAAGTGAAAATAGGAAACTACAAAGGAAAGACTAAACATTTCGAGAAAAGGACTAACCCTGAATGGAATCAAGTTTTCGCCTTTTCGAAAGATAAAGTCCAATCCTCTACAGTTGAAGTATTTGTGCGAGACAAGGAGATGGTTACAAGAGATGATTACATTGGGAAGGTTGTGTTTGATATGCGTGAGGTTCCTACAAGAGTTCCTCCTGATAGTCCACTTGCACCTCAGTGGTACAGATTGGAAGATCGACGAGGTGAGAGTAAGAAAAAAGGAGAGGTTATGGTAGCAGTTTGGCTTGGGACGCAAGCTGATGAAGCTTTTCCTGATGCTTGGCATTCTGATGCTTCCTCAGTTCAAGGAGAAGGTGTCCAAAGCGTGAGGTCTAAAGTCTATGTATCTCCCAAACTGTGGTATTTGCGAGTTAATGTGATTGAGGCTCAAGATGTTGAGCCTAGCGACAGGAGTCAACCACCACAAGCTTTTGTTAAGGTTCAAATTGGGAATCAGATTCTGAAAACAAAGTTATGTCCTACCAAGACAACAAACCCAATGTGGAATGAAGATCTTGTTTTTGTAGCTGCAGAGCCATTTGAAGAACAGTTATTCTTAACGGTCGAGAACAAAGTAACATCAGCTAAAGATGAAGTCATGGGGAGGCTAATATCACCTTTGAGCGTGTTTGAGAAAAGATTAGATCATAGAGCGGTTCACTCCAAATGGTACAACCTTGAAAAATTTGGATTTGGGGCATTGGAAGGAGACAAAAGACACGAGCTTAAGTTCTCAAGCCGAATCCACCTGCGAGTTTGCCTTGAAGGTGGTTACCATGTAATGGACGAATCCACTCTGTACATAAGTGACGTGAAGCCTACGGCGAGGCAACTATGGAAGAACCCTATTGGAATCCTTGAAGTAGGAATCTTAAGTGCTCAAGGGCTTTCACCGATGAAAACAAAAGATGGTAAAGCAACAACAGATCCGTATTGTGTTGCTAAGTATGGACAAAAATGGGTGAGAACAAGAACAATCATTGAGAGCTATAACCCTAAATGGAATGAGCAGTACACATGGGAAGTGTATGATCCTTGTACAGTCATCACACTAGGAGTTTTCGATAACTGTCACCTTGGAGGAAGCGAGAAATCAAACAATGGAGCTAAAGTGGATGCGAGAATCGGAAAGGTAAGAATCCGATTATCGACTTTAGAGGCTGATAGAATCTACACTCACTCTTACCCTCTTCTAGTTCTGCAAGCAAAAGGGTTAAAGAAAATGGGAGAGGTCCAATTAGCTGTGAGATTCACTTGTCTATCTTTGGCTCACATGATCTATCTTTATGGCCATCCTCTGCTTCCAAAGATGCATTATCTCCATCCATTCACTGTGAACCAATTAGACAGTCTTAGATACCAAGCAATGAGCATTGTGGCGTCTAGATTGGCTCGAGCAGAACCTCCTTTAAGGAAAGAGAACGTAGAGTATATGCTTGATGTTGATTCACACATGTGGAGCATGAGGAGAAGCAAAGCTAACTTCTTCAGGATAGTCTCTGTGTTTTCAGGCTTGATTGCTATGAGCAAATGGCTCCGTGATGTCTGCTACTGGAAGAATCCATTGACAACAATATTGTTCCACGTTCTCTTCTTCATACTCATTTGTTATCCAGAGCTGATACTCCCAACCACATTCCTCTACATGTTCTTAATAGGCCTATGGAATTTCAAGTCCAGGCCTCGTCATCCTCCACATATGGACACAAAGCTCTCTTGGGCTGAAGCAGCTACTCCTGATGAGCTAGATGAAGAATTCGACACTTTCCCGACTTCAAAGGGACAAGATGTTGTGAAGATGAGGTATGATAGATTAAGAAGCGTTGCAGGTCGGATTCAGATGGTTGTTGGAGACATTGCAACACAAGGAGAAAGGTCTCAAGCATTGTTGAGTTGGAGAGATCCACGTGCGACTTGCTTGTTTGTGATCTTTTGTCTTGTTGCAGCAATGATCTTGTATGTCACGCCTTTTAAGATCGTAGCTCTTGGAGCTGGGATATTCTGGATGAGACATCCTAAGTTCAGAAGCAAGATGCCTTCTGCCCCAAGTAATTTCTTCAGGAAGTTACCTTCAAAAGCAGATTGTATGCTTTGAATCGCACAGCTTCGTTGTGTCTTCTGATCTTCTCTGGACGTTACTTTTTCTTTTAGGTTGATGTGTGTGCGTGTGGGCCTCCACGCTGTCACTTTATTATTTGCCCATAAATGTTTTGTTCCATTATTATCCTTTAATCTGTTGTTGGGTAAGGGTTTAGCCTGAACCCAAACACTAGTGGGCTTAATTATAATGGGCTTTTTCTTGTCAACTAGTGGGCCTAAACTAAAACAATATACTAAATGAAAAATTAGGGGTAAAGTTTTATATTAAAGTGATAGTATTTTGCAATATTTTTTTGGCCGACCCATTAACCAAGTTCTTACATAATAATATATGTAGTGAAATTTGATCCCTATATATGAAATAGTGTCTATCTTTAGTGAACTTACCGTCTGCAACTAAACCAAGATCACTTCACATCTTTTGCAACTTATCCTTCCAAATAAAATAATATATATCAATATTATCAATTATAAAGTTAATCTAATATAAATTTTAATCAGATTTTTACGGTCTCATACATTAAATTTTCATAATTTGGATTCTTTATCTGTATAATAATTTTAAAAATTCAATAATAATGATAGAAAGTTATATTCCATTGATTTTAAATTAATTATATTTACTTACATTTACTTTATTGGTTAAATTGTAAAATACAATAATTTTGAGGCTTAAAGCTTTTGTATTAGGTGCCGTCAAGTGATTAAATATCTACGTAATAGTGTTATGAGTTTGCTCTATATCACACTTTTGGGATTTAAGTGTTTGATCATAAAATAGATTTTGTCAATTTTATTGTTGACAAAAAGATGTTTTATATTACCTAATTGTTTCTTTGGTGCATGTACAAACCACTATTTCCAAATGAAATTTTGTTAGATATATAAATTAGAAACTGAATAAATTTGTTTTTTGTTTGACCTTATAAAGTGTAATAAAGTACAAACTTAGAAAATTAAAAATAAGAAAAAATAGGGGAAAATAACTGGAGACAGCAAAGAAATGAAAAGTAAAGGAAGAAAGAGAAGGCGTTGAAGCCAAAGCAAGACGGTACTGATCCCAAGTCTCTGACGGTTTCTTTCAAAACTCAACATTTGTCACCTTCCTAACTGGTCAATGCTTTAATTTGACCTAACATAACAAGTAACAAGCCTCTCTCTCTTGCATGCAACTGCAATTGTTGCCAGACCACTCAATTCTCTTCCACATTCTCAGACAAAACTAGTATATGTATGTTCTTCTGTCTGACCTTGAAGATTAAAAACCAAGTCTAACTTTTTCCTTACAATTTGAGTGGTTCGGTTCAATAGTTATTATAAACTCTGATTCTCGAATCAATCGGTTACATGCAATCCGACTAATTCCAAAAGTCTATATAAAATGTTTGTAGAATGTCACACACAAATGCGTATCTAGTGAAGTTCGAACCCGGGAACAGCAAGACTCCCAAAATCACCCTCAACCGCTAGATCAGACTAGTGCAGGCCAAGTCTAATTCTTCATTTGCATAAGAGAAGAATCAAAGGTATGGAACATTTTTCTATCCTCTGCATCTTAACATTTAGAAACATATATGAAGAATCATATAACAAAAGAAGCCAAACAATGTTCCCTAATTGTAATGTGTATTTGAGTAGAGAGGCAATATATATATAGATAATAAAGGTCAAGCTGGCTAACTAATCAACCTATATCTTCTCTTTCATGATGGTTTTGGTCTGACTCTTAGCCGTCGTGGCGAGGACGAGCTAGCCAGAGAGAACTTAAAGCTTGAAGACGATGGAAGTACTCTGCAACAGCTAAGATACATCGAGCTTCTTGACGAGTTGTCAACAATTGATTGAGCCTATGAACCGTTTGGTGCCTCAAATTATCCGCCTGTAAGTTTTTCTTTATGTATTAGTCCAATAAGTATTAATCAAAACCAAATATGGACAAAGTTGGCTTCATGTTTATTGACTAAGACTAATAAAAAGACAATGAATTGAATGTGTAACAATTAATACAATAGTCTCATAAAACGGAGGTAAAAGACAACCATTGGTATATAGTACATAAACATTATCAAATTTGTAGAAATTAGCATATATGAATCAAATGATTCTTGACTAATGTGCCGATTATTTTCAATGATTTGATCAATTCACAATAAGAAAATAAAAAATCAAAGGTTGTTACTATACAGAGATAAGAACACGAGACTGAATTGTCAAAAAGGTGAAACTGTGAATTCCATAACTAGGTCCCACGCCATGCTTCATTACATACTTTTAATCACTAATTAGAACCATACATTAATTAACCTATTATTTTATTATATATATCAAAATATTCCCGAAATTAAATAGCGACAGAATCAAATGTAAGTAAATGAATTATTACTCAAGAAAGTGTTTTGGAAGGATGGGATACTTGGGCAGTTACGTTCATGACATCATGTAACGTTATGGGCTCCAAGCTATACATGTTTTTCATTTGATGTGATATGTATTTATATATGTAAATTTATAAATATTGTCACATGCATTTAGAAGAGTGTAAACATATTAAAGAAAAAAGAAGAAGTTTGAACTCAATATACATTTTTTTAGTAATTTAACCCCATATTATTTAATAATTTGATTAATTTAACCCGACTAATTTTTGGAAGATCCGCTTAACAATGTAAATCACTTGACCCAAACTCAGTATTCACTTTGGTAGGAAATGATACTTTTTTTTTCAAGGACTGAATCACAACTGACCGGCCCATTAGCCAATTTCTTACATAATGTAGATGATGAGATTCGATCCTTGATTGTGCAAGTGCGCATGTCTTAGTGAACTTACCGCCTACCACTAGACTAAATGCCACTTGCAATAGGAAATGATACTTAAAATTAGACTTTTTATTATCCATTTCTATTATTTTCCAAATTTTTATTTTATTATAATGAAGGATGTCAATGTGTATATGCATGAATGTTGTATTGGATTAGTTTAAAATCTCCATTTGCATATAGAAAATGAGATTAAAAACTAAATATAAAATTAATAAAGTTAGTTTCTAAGAAAAGCAACCCGACCAAGTTGAAGACAAGAGAAATGTCTGTTAGATACCTACTTGTATAATGTCGGAATTCAAAAGGCTAGATAATTTCTCATTTCATATACACACATATCTTTTAATTCATAATCAATAATTTTGAAAATTAGTTCTAACATCTTCTTCTAATCCATACAAAAATCAACCACTATTATATATATTTTATTATTACTATTCTTATATTACGAATATCCTCTAACCAATAATGGCCGACTCTATATACCTATACCTATATATATATATATATATATGAGTTGTACACAAACACATACACACATAAAAGCATCTATATAAATTCAGATAACGTGTTATAACAACTATATATTATATAATTTTATGGAGTAGTTCAAAGAATCAAACTATGTTTTCTTACTTCAATTAGGACCACATTCCCTAGCTAGTCTTGTATATCATATATATATATATATACATATATTATATATAGATAGTATATAGTGTAAAGATATTATATATATATATATATCATCTATATACATATAATAGCTAGGACCGTCTTAAGACTTTTTAACAGAAAGTAAATTATTTCGAACTTAAGACTTACTAAATATATGTAACGAAGCAAAGAATATGTTGGTTTTGAAAAATATAATAATATTTTAAAAATAAATTCTCAATCTTTTTAGGTCTTCTGACATATCCCATAAAACATTTGCTAAAGGACGACCCTGATAATAATGTATAAACTTTAGATAAAAAGAGATGATGATTTGAGGGTACCTGGAGAACGAAGCCTTCAAGAGCAGAAAGCTTGTTGAGAGCTAAAGACATGTGTGACATGAAATTAGATAGATGAGGAGGAAGTGGTGCAGAAGCAGGCGAGAGAGAGTCAGAGACAATGCTATCAGAAAGTGATTGATTCAATGCTTCAAGCCCTTGCGAGAGAGCTTCCTCAGCCTCTTGTGTGGATTGTTGCAGCCCACAAATCCCAACTATTTGTTGCTCTGTCAATGGCTCTATTTGGTTCACAATAACCTGATGAAATTCATGCGTTCCAAATTAGCTTGAGAGAATTATAAGTAAAAGTCATAAAGAAACGTTGAATGCATTAAATGTGTAGTGTACTATGCACGAGTTACTATATAGCTACACTCAAAATCTTCTTATTTCCTTTTTGTTTTCACTAAAATGGACATACGATTGAGACATTGCTCAAAGGTATTGTCAGGTATGCACACTATCTATATTCATTTATACTATTAATCTCCTCTCGTAGTTTGAATAAAACATATATAGGTTTAAAAAAGGCTTTCAAGGAAAGAAAAAAGTTCTTTTTGTTGCTTTTTATATTTATTTTTATATGTTTATCTTATTTATGGACCATGCATAAATCGAAAAAACAGACAGACACTTTCTTTTACATTATATTAAAACCTAATCGTTTCTAGAAAGACTTCACCATCACACAATTGCATGCACTCTTTATTTATTGATTTTTATATTATTTTTACGTATATATATTTATTATACGTATATTTACAAAGGGTTTTGTATATATAGCTCACCCCCATGCAATGTTATGTGGGAGAATCAATGAACAAATTACAAAAAATGTCGGAGAAAATTGAATTTTATTAACGAAAAAAGAATAAAGCTTAAAGTACTATGTAAATTCTATACACATGTACGATAACATTTCACAATTTTAGTCATTATTATATAGTGTTTGCTAGTAATTAACCAACAGAAATTGATAATGTTAATTTAATTATATTAATATTATATGGTTGAAAGAAATTAAGAATGAGATTAATGTACCTTAATGATCTCAGATGGACGAAAACCACCCATCCACAAGAAGCAACGTTCGGCTGGAGTTTTCCAAGCTCCAGAAATGAGATGAAACACATCGGTCTTAGCGACCATTGCCTTTAGGTTTATTAAATGGTCATAATGAGTTAAAACAGTGTCCACAAACATCCTTAGCTCGTTCTCGTTCAAATGCTCTTGTGTTGCAACTCTTAGTTCGTTTAATAGTCTCTGTTGCTCCTCTAGCCACCTCGCGTATTCCATATCAAACACCTGTGCTTCTGCTAATTCACATACGAAACGATGAGCTTTCAAATTGACAATGAGTGGAGTGGCTATAAATGTTTTTATATCACTTGAGAAATTTCGAGTACTTTTCCGATGAAGGATATTCTAATACTGTTACTTACCGGAGCTGATGTTGCCGGGACCAATGGGAAGTCCACCTTGTTGTTGTTCTCCTCCCACAAGAGACCCTCCAAAGAATACGCCCTAATCATCACAAATCAAATATTGGTAAATTTAGACTTAACTTAGATGTATATTATATGTATTATGTATATGAAAAGATAGGTAAAAATGTGTACTTGGGATCTGGCACGTTGAATCTCTTGCTCAAGTTGGGTCAGTTTAATCCTACATGACTCAAGTTGCTGAACATAAGCCTGTCCGTAAAATTTACAAAAGTCAATAACTTTGATAGAAAATTGTGTCTGCAACTTATAAATACTGAAAGTAGTATTGACCTTTTTTCGTAATCTACTTTTTCTTGCTGCTTCTCTGTTTTGTGCTAGTCTTCTTAATGTCTATTGATAAATTAATTAAATAAATAAAATATCAAACACCAAAATAAAACAAAAATGTTACACATTTATTTATATGAATTCACTCACTTTAGGGTCTGATGATTTTGGTATGTCATGGTCTGATGAGGCAAGACCCTTTCTATTCTCTTCCTTCTGCCAAAAAATATTACAAGATCCTTCATTTTGTAAATTATAAAAATATAAATAAAGAGATAGAGACCTTAATGGATTTAGAAGGTTGAGAATGATTGGTCAAGTCCATTGATGGCTCAGAAGATGGTCTAGTCGAACCACTAGGTTGAGCA
Source organism: Lepidium didymum (assembly GCA_963920545.1). Lineage (NCBI taxonomy): Eukaryota > Viridiplantae > Streptophyta > Magnoliopsida > Brassicales > Brassicaceae > Lepidium > Lepidium didymum. Next base: position 2,204,921 of record OY986996.1, on the reverse strand, counting down.
GATGGAACCAATCTTGTATTATCGGTCTTACCAAACACAAAAACAATCAAAATCAGTAATGAATAGAAAAATGAGAGAAACGTATTAATAATTGTTCTGACTAATTGATATTATATGAAATAGCTAGTAGTTGCGCTGACATTATATTAAATTAGAAACAGAAACCAAACCAAAATTGTCATAAATAAATAATTTACATTTTGTGTAGAAGAAGAAGAAGGTGGCTCTATGTGCATAGGCTGAGACGGGAAGATGTTAAGAGTTGACGTTGGTGGTCTCATCTCCAAATTCTCTGCAACATGAAGATGATTCATATGATGATTCATAACCTCATTATAAGTGATGTGTTTGAACTGGTCTGGTTCTAATTAAATGAGAGAGAGAAATTGAAAGATTTGATGTCTGAAAAAAGAGAGAGAGGATCTGGTCAAAGCTGAAAGTAGAGTACAACAGATTGAACATGCTTTTGCTGTGAGTACTCTTTTGAAAGGAATCTTTTTTCTTATCTGTTGAAACCAAAACCAAACCCCAATTCCCAAACAAGAGAAAGAGAGAAGCATACGAGTTGTGTGATGATGATGATGAGGTAAAGGAGAAGGAGTAGTTGATGAAGGATCATGATGTCCTTGTCCATCTAAATACAGGAAGAGTGATGGGTCTATTTCTCCAATTTCATACCCATCTTTATTCCTGCATACATAAACCTCTCTTTAATTAACTTGAGAATCATCAAAAAAAAGTGTTAGATATGACTTAAACAAAAGCTCTTAATTACATGAAGTTTCCATGAGAAGATGTGTTGGAAGCTGATGATAAGTGTTGTTGATTCTGATGATGACCTTGCATCATATAGATGATGTTTTTTTGTGATAGTAACAGCAAAAGATGATGATGATGAAGAGAGATAGTTTGATCTTTGATCTTCTTCTCTTCTGATGATGTGATCACTTTGATGATATCTTCTTTGTTTCTCTAAATTCTTGGAAAGAGATAGAGATTATGTAACGAAGCATTTAAAGCTACTTTGGTGTTTTTGAGAGAGAGAGAAGTCGGTTATATTGAAGTGGAGAGGGTTCAATATTAGAGAAGAAAATGGAGATTGGAGAGAAGAAGCAAAAGACAAACTCCTTTTATTTTTTATATATTTTTTATTTTATAAAAGTTTTATTCTACCTTAAAATATTAGAAGACGACTTTGTATTTATATCAAACCTAAGAAATTTATATTCTGATAAAGCGGTCAAGAACATGTCTTTTTCCATCCCCTCTCTCTCTAGAAAAATTGCTTATAACAAACTTGTATAAAAAATTTTTGTTTGTTTTCATATATTATTATTATATTAGATTTTTATTTTAGTTTAAAAGATTGTACTTTTACAATTCCATTAGATAATTCGACTTTTTACCGATTTGTTCTCAATCTAGTGGTTAAGATGATTCATCTAATAATTTGGTATCAGAGTTAGATTCTTATCCGCTGCATTATGGTAGCTTAAAAAAGAGATTATAGTGGTGGGTTTTAGGCTATGGATGAGATCTTGTCAATCCAATTATTGACAAAAAAAAATTCAACTTTATGATCCGTTAACCGGTCTTAACATTTGATCGACAAAACCACTAGCTTCATAACGATATTAGGCCTATTAATTCTAAATAGACTAATAACTAAGGTTTGAAGAAGTAAAGAAGATCTAAATTCCACTCAGTTCTGGGTGGAAAATTTTCACTATCGATAAGATCTTATTCTTATTAATCTAATAATTTAATAGTTTCTTGTTGAAAAAAAATAATAGTTGCTCCATTTTATTTTGTTTTGATGCGAACTATATGGTTTAGGTTAAGGTAATTGATTTGATTAAGAAGATCTAACCAAGCTAACAATGTTTATGATTGGACCTTTAAAAACCACCAAGTACCAAACCAAAAATAAATATTTTAATATCTTTCGCGTACCGGATTAAATTAGATCGGTTAGCTCACTAACCGGATTCAGTATATTTGATGATACATGCGTTCTTCTTCGGGCTAAAGTAACTTCTCACCAGACCAGGTTCCACAACCTTGTACTTAAACCGCAATACTTCGCAGATAATTTCCCCGGAAAGCCTGGAAATTATGCCGGCACAAGATGATGTTCAAAATCTTCCGATCGATATCACCTTCTCTCGTCTCGGAGGTAATGCAGAATATCAATTTCGAGTAGACATAATTTTATACATTTTCTGGCTTTTCTTTTGCGTGTTCTACGTTTGAATTCGAATCTGAATTCGAGTTTCTAGTCTTAATTGGATTTCAATTTTGTTAATTTTGAAGAATGGCTGGTGGATCGGAAGAGAATTCCGGCGGATTGGAGGAAGAAGGTGGGAGCGATCAGAGTCAAAATCGTGAAAGAGTTCTCTTCTTTGCCTAAAGAAATTGATCCATACTTTCAAACCCTAGATCCTGAAGGTTTAATTTTTAACCTTTTTGTCTTATCAGTTTGCTAAGCAGAAAATAAGATAGACTGCAAAATTTCCTCTCATATGTTTCTATGTGGTTCGCAGCTAAAGTGTTTACTCTTTATGTTTGAAAGTGCCAAAGGGATTTGATTTGCATCTTTGTGAACACCATTAGCTTGTTGAAGTTTGTTTATGTCTGATGCTGATTAGGAGGGGCCTAAAGGCTTGATGTGCTTACTGGTCGCTATCTCATCCAAGTGACCGTTTTTTTTATTATTTCAGTGATCGGTTACTTGGAGGTCAAAAAGATATATGATATTCTCCTGAAGACAACTCCAGAAAGCCGGAACATCTTTGGTAGGCTTTCGGGTGCTTCTGTAAGGAAAACGAACTTTGTCTCACACTTTTCTTGTGCGCATTATCTCGTTATACATTTTGTCACCTGTTATTCTCTCATTTTAGGGTGTCTGGGAAGCAACTGTTCGTGCGTTTGAAAAAGATCACATTTATCTTGGGGAGGCAGCTCAGATAATAATTCAGAATGTCAATTACGAAATGTTAGTTGGTTTCTTGCATGGCTCTACTTAATTCAGCAGAAATATTTTACTTAGTGTCTGCACTTTTGCATTTCCCAATGATATTTTTTTCTTCTTGCAAAACGTGAAGCCCATATCTGAAAAAGCAAGTGCAAAAAGTTCAACAACAAATGGCAGAACTTGATCGCAAAGAAGTTGATATCAAAAGGAGCATTGTACTCTCAGCAACAAAGTATGAGGAAGCTTGTCGAGAGCTTGGATTGCAGGTTGAAATTTAAATTTGGCTTGGTCTGCTCCATAGGTTTTTAGAAGTATCACATAAAGTTTTGAACATCTTAAATTTCAGGGAAACAATGTGAGGCGTGAACTTCTGGAAACTGCAAATTCACTTCCTAGTACCTTTAGCAAAATTCTGGATGTTATCAACAGTGACTCGGTATCAGGGGCAATGGAGTACTACTCTGCCTATGTTAAAGATGTTCATACTGAGAAAGAAGTAAGACTGCTCTTAAATTTATTCTCTCTCCTTCTAAGTTTTTCTGTCGTTTTCTCAGGAGGTTGAATTGACCGGCTTGTAATTTGTCTGCAGAAGCCTGTGAGGATTGTCTTACAAAACTTGAAGGACATTCGTGAAAACCCTCCATCACTAAGTGTCTTGAGCGCCTCTGAAGTTCTTGATGCTGACAATATTCAGTTATCTGAGAATGCAAATGGTACAGATGTGGCTGCAGACAGCATCGATTGGGATATCACGCTTGATACTGCTGAAATAGATTGGGATGTTAGTATGGTGGAAGAAGTTGATAGTGGAAATGATCTAGGTTCATATGAGATAGTCAATGCCAGTGATATTCCTGAGAATTCTTCATTAAAAGTGGAAGAACGCCAAGGCCCTGAGGTTGATGTTTCTGAGATTTCTTGGGATGTAAGTGTTGAAACACCTCAGGTAGAAGAAATAGCTGATTCAACTATGCGCGAATCAAATCAGACAGAGTTGACAGGTTCTACAACTCAAGTCATAGGAAGTGGAGGAGAGAGATGCCAGCTATTGGAGACAGAATATAGGAATAAGATCCTTGATGATTTGTATGAGGTAGTCTTATCCCTGACTATTCAATGCTCGGTTTAATCCTAAAGATTCTTCTTGTCCAACTAGACACGTCATGTGGTTTCTCTTGTGTCCAGGTCAAGGCATTTTTGAACCAGCGTTTGATAGAACTGAGAAATGAAGATACTCTGTCCTTGCAACACCACGTGCAAGCAGTTGCTCCCATGGTTCTTCAGCAGTATCCTCCTGAAACCATTGAGCCAATGGTGGCTGATATTTCCATTGCCATCTCATTGCTAACAAACAAGAAATCTCGGGATCTAATCATGATTCTCAACTCCAAAAGGTGTTTTAGGATAAATAACTTCTGCTAGGAGATCACGGTGAGTACCATAACATCTGATGTATGTATTTATTTTTTCGTACAGATTCCTAGATAGGCTTGTTTCGGAGCTGGAGGAGAAGAAGCATTGTGAAGTGAAGTTAAGAGAGAGCTTGAAAGGTGTGGGTAAAAGACGCATGGAGCTCCAGAATTCCCTCTCTTCTATATGGCCAAAACAGGTAATCTCATGTTCTCCAAAAGCGAAGGTTTTAGTTCTGTTTTGAATGGAATCTGGAGTAAGAGTGTCAGGTTAATCAGAAAATTGGACTTGGAAGGGGCTCTCCAAGGAATTCTGTGTATTGATATTGGTTTTCATTACAGGAAGCTGCGCTTTCAAAAACAAGAGAACTAAAGGAGCTATGTGAGAGAAGTCTCTCTTCCATGTTTGATGGAAGACCTGTGAATATAAGAGGAGAGATCAATACATTGTTGAACGCTGGGATTTCTGCTTAGTTTTGATCTTTGTGAAAACATAGTTTCAGAATACCAAGTGACCCTGTTTCTTACTTTAGGATATTGTTTATGTTTCAAACTCTTTTTTTTTTTTTCTATTATATACCAAGAGCAACTGTTTTACCAAGACTAATACATGTATTGTCATCGTATGTTAAGAACTATTCTTTAGACAGTAAAGAATATGTGGACTAAAAGAGATTCTGAATCTGGATGGTTTAAGAGGAGAGGTAGCTGAAAGTAGGTGAGGAGATGAACCGTGTGCGTGTTGAGCAAAAAGATTTACTAAAAGGATCGGTCTTGTCTGCTACACTACTGCTTGCTTCTTTGTTCTGTTTCTGTATCAGTGCAGTGAGCGATTCAACAATCTCTGAAACCGCTGGTCTGAACTCCTCTGCCTGCTTATGATAATAAATGATTAGTTAAATGGAAGGTAGTAATGATCAAGGACTTTTATTAAGAATACCTGAGTACATTGGGAGATAATGTCTGCGTATTGTGAGGCTACTCTTGACGAGAATGTGCCGGCAATGCCTCCATCAATCATTTGTTCTATGCTTCGCCTGTCATGAAGTCTGGTTGATGCCCATTTCACCAGTAGCTGTTCTCCTCGGGGTCGTGAGCTGCAACATGCATCGAATAAGGTTCAACTTAACTTAGCTTAATTAGTTGAGATGAAATGCTTGCGTACCTGTCAAATGCTTTTCTTCCTGTTAACAGTTCCAAGAGTAGTACTCCCAGTGCATAAGTGTCACTCTTTGGGCCACTGCTCCCTGCTTGTCCATGTTCTGGTGCTATGTAGCCAGTGTTTTGTATTGCTATCTCTGAAGCCTGCTCATAAGCGACGCAACATCATCAGACAAAAAAACAACTACGTGACACATCATCTACTGTCTTCTTACTTACCCGAAGTTTGACACTGTTGCTTGTAAGTGGCCTTAAACTAGCGAGTCCACAGTCAGCAATACGAGGTGTTAGTTCTTCGTCTAGTAAGATGCTTGTTGCTTTCAGATCGCAATGAGCAATAGGAGGGCAAAACGACGAGTGCAAATAGCTGAAAGTATATTGATTAACCAGATAAGGCAGAGTAAATAAATAAATAAAATAGCTACAAGGATTGAGTACGAGATATTATTAGTTTTAGAAGATAAGATACTTACTCCAGGGCTCGGGCAACTCCAATAGCAATGCGGAGACGCAAGCCCCAAGAAAGTGGCTTGTATATCTCGTCATGCATAGCGTTGTACAACGACAAATGCCCCACATACTCATAGACAAGAAGATGCTGCCCATTCTCAATGCAGAAACCGAGAAGTGTCACAATGTTTGGATGTCTTAGTTTGGAGGCTGTCTGAAGCACTTCAGTGAATTGTTCCTCTTCACGTAGTGACAGAGAAGACATTGGGATGTTTCTTACGGCAGCAAACTGTTTAAAAGAAATGATACATTGATGATGATAAATTAACGATGAAAATTTCCCATTTCAATTTTTCAAAGAGAAAGAAGAGATGATATACTTGACCATCAGGTAACTTAGCTCTGTAAACAGAACCAAGAGGACCCTCCCCGAGTAGGTTTTCCTCACTGAAATTGTTTGTTGCCAATTGAAGCTCTGCAGCTGAGAAAAGCTTAGCGAACGATGGATACTGAGATGTAGCGGAAAAGCTTTTTCTTCTTGCAGCTTTATCGATTCTGACAGGTGGAGAAGGTAAATGTCTGAGATGGGGAACTGGCGGTGGCTGGCTCCTTTTTATCTGTGGGTTATCTTCAGTTGCAACAGCATATTCTGTTACATGTAAAGGTAAGAAAATTAGCACCTGAGGAATCAGAATGGTCATTGTAACAATGAGGGGAGAGGGAAGCATAGATCACCTCGACCTGTACTAACTGGAAGAGTGTATGCTGCGCTATTGTTGCTTCTGTGACTAGCAGCAAGATTTTTTGCACGTTGGTGACTCATGCGGATTGTAAAAAGAGCAAAGAAAGTTCCCAGCAAAGCTAAACCACCAACCAGTAAAATGATATTTCCTGCCCCTATGCCGTTCTTCTTCTTTCTGATCTTATGAGGTCTAGGAAAGTTCACAATGGCACTCGACTGTGTTGTTGGGTAGCCAGTAGCATTTTGTATCATCGGTCTGACATCCAAAGGGAATTTCCATGGTTTATAATTGGGCTCTACATGGAACTTGTTTCCCCAAATCCTGCTCAGTTAAAGACCAGTGATTATCATGATTCTTAGATGTCTGATCCCATTTTTGAGAACAGGGAGTAAAACTCACCATAGATGAGGAATGGACTGAAAATGACTTGGGATAATACCACTGAACTGGTTATCTTCGATATTCCTGAAGACATATGCAACATACGGAGCGTTTTAGGATCATAAAAGAAGGAATTGCATGACCAAAACAAAAAGAGAGCTAATTACAGGTCAGCTAGAGGAAGATCCGCGAGATAGACGACTGATCCTGTTAATTTGTTGTTCTGGAGGTACCTGCAGTTTTGTTATCACAGCAGAAAAATCATTCTTAGGTAACACGTACGTGCACAAAGGAGATTTCACATAATCCCAGATACTTACAGTGATGTGAGATTCATTAGAGATCCAAAAGAGCTCGGAAGATCCCCCGTCAGGTTATTGAATGACAGGTCCCTAGCGAAGTCAATGTTATTTGAATATGATTGGGTATCTTGCATCTATATGATGATGAAACACTAACAGAACTGAACAGAAGACTCACATATCTTTAATCTGTAACCCAGAAAACACATTTCCAAGAGGTCCACATAATGAGTTATGGCTCAAATTCCTAGAAGACAAAAGGAACCCATTATCTAACAGTAGAAAAATAAAGCAATAATAAACTATTCCACAGCTATTCATTTAAAAATAAGACACTTACAGATACTGAAGAGATGTCATAAGAGGCAAGGAAAATGGGATACTCTGGGTCAGATTGTTGTAAGCCATGTTTCTGTAATCGAAAAACAAGAATACTTGTGAACTTCACTGGAACGTAAGTATAAATGACAAATGCATTAATTTAACGCTTACAGATGAGTAGCATTTGGAGGCAAACCAAATGGAATTTCACCTTGGAGATTATTGAAGCTAACATCCCTAATACAAAGGAAACATTGAAACCAATTGATACAATGATTTCGTCTCGCAATAAAACTAACAATCTAGAACAGGAAAGTTAGCTTACAGGTTCTTCAAAATGTGGAGACGCTGAAGCTGGTTTCCAAGGCTTCCCGAAAGATTCAACTCTCGCAGTTGTCTGGGCTAAAGTGAATTAGATTTTGTTCGAACAGGACAAAAGAAAATTGGATAAAAAAACTGAGGAAAAGTGTTAACAGGGCATTACAAGTCTATTATAGATGAACCAGAACAAGAAACTCCCATCCAGGCTTCTCCGCAGGGATCTCCTCCCTCCAATTTCCATCCTCTTAACTGCTGTGGATTGCTCAGGGATTTGTAGAGATCTTGGAGAGCCAAAACTATCGGAGAAACACGAATAGACAATGATTACATATAGTCGAAGACTAAACAGTCATTTTGTCGAACAGGTTTTGGTGGTGATTTCAACATGAACAGTAACAAATAGCAAAAGTTCTAAACTACTCGCGATCAAACCCTTAATTTCCAGTCAAGAAAGGGTTTCTGTGTTATTCCAAAAAGTATGAAACATAAGTTCGTTTCGAAGTAAAACAGGCATTTACTACTATCATGATTGATTCCACTAAATAGAGAAGAACAACGAACAGGAAATCTAGCTAAGATTCATTCCCAGACTGAGAAAAACAAAACAAGAATCTGGAGATTACCTTCGAGCGGATCCGTATCAGTCTTAACCAACACAAACAATATCACCTTGAAAATAATTGCAATGAGGAATCGCAATTGCTGTTTGCTTTTCATCGCTAGGATCTCAACTCCAGAAATAATGGTGTTTAATGCAGAGAACTCATACGCTCAAGCTCCGTCTTCAAACGAAAAAAAGAGGAGAAAAAGAGGGAGAAAGAAAAAAAAGTTACGTACTTTTCGCGCACTTTCTCTCGCTTTCCGGGAAACCAAACAGAAAGAAAATCCGGAGGAGAGAAAATCACAGAAGGGTTTTAGGCGAGACGATGAAACTGAATAAAATCCGAAAGCGTGAATATTCCACGTCAGCTAAGCAGTTAGAGACGTTCGAGTCAACTAGTCAAACTATATATTACGCACCTCTCTCTGCCACGTGGCCTTTTTTTATGGGTTATTCTGGAAATTTGTGTTCAACTGTTCATCATATGATTCATTTCCAGCTTGATTATGATCATCTTATTTTCTCTCATTTAGTAGCTTAATCTTCTCAATGGCTATTGATTTATAAAAACCTACATAACAATCTTGATCATAGGGAATGACAAAAACTGGACAGATCTGAAATTATTGCTCCTCAAAATTAGCATTGGTGTGGTCAGTAATATACAGCTTGGTGGTCTTATTCTCTACATATACATAAGCTGTCTCTTCAAATCCTCTAAATGCTTAGGTCCTTCAGGGTGACGGTTTACAAATCTAGTGGTAAATATTTTGTCTGAGCAGACAAGTATTGTACTAACTGCAAGTCTTGAGTCTGCTTTGCCATGAGCTTGAAGCCAAGAGAGCATTGCAAATCGAAGCTTCATTCGCTGAAGAGTGTACTTAAGACATGAAGGGAAAGCCACCAAAGCTGAAAGAGGATAACCTAATTCGTTTACAAGGTAATTCACCTTTGATTCTAGAAGATCACATGCTTGAGAAAGGATAGTAGGAGATGCTTTCACCATATCTTTGACATCTTTCTCATTAATGCCTAAACTTACGAGGACATTAAATCTCTCTTGGAGTTCAGATCTTCTACCACGGAAACTCTTTAGTGCTTTCTCCAATTCCTCTGAGTTCTCCTTGTATCCGAGGTCTAACAAGAACTGAGTCTTCATTGTGTTTGAACTTGGGTCTATTCTGGTACTTGGTGGTAGCGGCTGGACTCTTAACCCCATAATCCATTTTTTCATCTCTTCTGGGCTGTCTTGAATGACTTGACGAAGTCCTCTTTGCCCACCTTTCAAATTTTCAAGCAATGTACTGGTTTGCTTCAAACGAGATACAACAAGCCACGAAGAGTGAGAACGGAAAACCTTACTGATCTCATTAGGCTTCATCTTGATATCTTTCAGGAACAAGAAGCAATGTCTTAGATTCGAAACACATTTCCTTAAACTCTGATTCTGTGGGAATTTCTGAAACAACAAAAGGAGTTCACTTTTGGATGTCCCTAGTTTTGTTTCAAACCCTGCTAAAATCAGTGTCCAGTCCCCTGAATCCTCGAAAATCAATCTTGGGTGCTTCCTGATTAGCTCTTGTAGCTCATTCTCATCGACACAAATATGTTGAAGAAAACTTAGACACCTATGCATAGAGGTCCAATCATAAGATGCTTCCTCTGACAAGTTCTCTGTCACCCACTCAACACCAAAACCCATAGTTGTTAGCATCGTCATAACTTTAGCCAGATCAACATTCATATTACCAATCAAAATATTTGGGCTACAAACGAAGAGTTTCGATAGAAACAGTTTTCCAAATCCCATATTCTCATACGCCTCAATCTTGGAAGCTAAAACCCCAGTTTCATACCCAAAAACTTCCCTAGCTTCTTTGAAGATCTTCCCCATCTTCTCCCTTCCAATTCCATAGTTCCAAAAGATATGGTAATTATCTAGCAAAAAAGCATCTTCATTTAAGAACATCTTATCACAGGGAATCAAATGACTGAACTTTGATGGCTTCAGACCTAAACTCTCAAGGAATGGCTCAAACTCATTTACAGGATGAAACAATAAAAATCTGGAGATGGATCGGACAATATCATCATCATCATCATCAGCTGCAGCAGCATCATAACCATTTAGCTTCTTCAAAAGATTGTCATTAAAAACAGGAGCATTTTTACTCATACTCTCGGCAACCAGAAATTGCAAACCCCTAGTTTGATAGAAGTAATTAAACATCGCAACCTGGGCCATTTTCCGAATCTCGTTACGAGTTCTAAGACCCCATTTTTGGCCGGAAACTTCAGCATCGGCTACAACTATTTGGGTGGCGAAAGATCTAGGGTTCCCTGAAATTTGGGGTTTAAAGGGGTTTTCTGCAAAAGCTTGTGACACCCACTTGAGAAGACAGATGAATCTAGGGTTTCGCAGAAGAGACATTACCAATTACGCGTACACATGGAGATAATGCTCAATACGTAACTCAAAAGAAGGTTTTGTCCAGCCGAAGCAAAGAGGAAAACGAGTATCTCATGTCCAATTTAAAGAAGACGAGACTAGTTGGAAAAGAAAAAAAAAAAAACTAATTTTTAAATCATTCAGTTAAACCAGTAGAATCTTCTGTATGAATAGAATAGAATCTTACAGGTGAATCACGAAAGATTAAATCTTAGGATAAGGGTCTAACAAAAATTCTATAAAAGATGATTAAGGTCTACTGCTACAAAATGTTAGAACTCAAAGAGTTTTTTCAAATGTTCCAAATGCTTAGGCCCATCCGGATGACGGTTTACAAAAGAACTCGCAAAAATTTTGTCCGAGCACGCTAGCAAGGTACTAACTTTAAGCTTAGGCTTTACTTTTCCCCGTGCTTGAAGCCAAGAGAACATTGCAAACCTGAGCTTCATCCGTTGAAGAGTGAACTTTAAACATGAAGGGAAAGCCACCAATGTTAAATGTGGATAACCCAATTCGTTTACAAAATAGTTAACCTTTGACTCTAGAACATCACATGCCTGAGTGAGGATATTAGGAGATGCCTTTACCATTTCTTTGACATCTTTCTCATTGAAACCCAAACTCACAAGGACATTAAATCTCTCTTGGAGTTCAGATCCTTTGCCACGGAAACTCTTGAGTGCTCTCTCCATCTCCTCTGAGTTTTCTGTGTATCCGAGGTCCAATAGAAACTGAGTCTTCATTGCTTTCGACTCTGTGTCTATGTCGATAGCTGGTAGCGGCTGGATCTTTGACCCCATTGTCCATTTCTTCATTTCCTCTGGCTCTTCTTTAATGAGTTGACAAAGCCGGCTTTTCCAAGCCTTCAATTGAATAAGAAGGCTACTTGTTTTCTTCAACCTACATGTACCAAGCCACCAGGAGTGAGAACGGAAAATCTTACGAATCTCATCATCCTCCAATTCGATCTCTTTCAGGAATAAGAAGCAATGCCTCAGATTCCAAACACTTTTCTCTACTTGAATATGCGGGAATTTCTGAAACAGTGAACATAGTTCACTTCTAGACAAACCAAGCTTTGTTTCAAACCCAGCTAGAATCAATGTCCAGTTGCCTGAATCATCAAAAATCAGTCTTGGATGCTTCCTGATTACCCCACATAACTCATGATCATCGAAACAGATTTCTCTAAGCAATCTTAGAACACGATGCACAGAGATCCAATCATAAGATGCCTCCTCCGACAGTTTCTCCATTACCCAATCATAGTCAAACCCCATGGATTTCAGCGTCTTTAAGACCTTAACCAGTTCAACATTCATATTCCCAATCAGGATACTGGGGCTACAAACGATAAGTTTCGATAAAAACAATCTACTAAATCCCAAATCCTCATAGGCCTTAATCTTGGAAGCTAAAACCCCAAATTCATACCTGAAAACTTCCTCAGCTTCCTTGAAAATCTTTCCCATCTTCTTTGGATCAATTCCACAATAACACAACACATGATGGTTCTCCAACAATAAACCATCTTCATTCAAGAAGACCTTATTAGCAGGAACCAAATGATTATACTCAGTGGGCTTTAGACCTGAACTCTCAAGGAAAGGCTCGAATTCATTGACAGGATGAAATCGTAGATATTTGGTAATGGATTGGTTGATATCAGAGTCTGTAACACAATCCACCTTCTTCAAAAGATTATCAATAAAAATTGGACTGTTCTTACTCATACTCTCTGCAACCATGTACTGTAAACCCCTAGTGGAATAAAAGTAATCCAACATCGCTTCCTCAGCCATTTTCCGAATAGTGGGAGTGATTCGAAACACATTTCGAGTTACTCTCACACTCGATTTCTCGCCAGAAACTTTGGGTTTACCGGTGACGGTTCTCTGGGTGGCGAAACATCTAGGGTTTTGGGTACATCGGTGGAAAAACCCAGTTTCAGAAATTGAGGGTTTTGAGGAGGTTTCTAAGGAATGTTGCGATACCCATTTGAGAAGAGACGTTAATCTAGTAGGGTTTCGCACAAGTTTCATTGCCTGGTTTATAGCTCAACAAATCGAAAGCTTTTACCTTTCAATCTTTTACGAGTTTGGTCTCGATTCCACTCACGGAGCTCAAGTCGCTGCTGTTGTCTTGCCATCTCCAAGGATCATCATAAGCTATACCGGAGAAGACGGATGAAGCATGAAACTCTGGTTTGGATTCGACTTGTGTTTGCGTGTACTCGTTACTTCTGTAGAAGTACTGATTTAGGTTTCGCGTTATTACACTTTTGATATATAACCCTTTTTTTGGGGTTTATTAGACGTCTTTTAAATTAAAATAAAATGCAGGGAGAATTTGATAATTGCACTAAATGAAATTTGAAAAATATATTTATTTTTTTAAAAATTTTGATAAATATATTTTGACCAAATTACCCTATTTATCTTTTACATTATTATGTATATATTATATTTAAATTATAAATAGAAATATATATTTAATTTAAAATACAATGTTATAAAAATTTCAAAATTAATACAAATGAGTTTTTAAAAAGCTGATGTGTTATATATATAAAAAAAGATGTAAATCCGTCATAAACTAGAAATTCTACTTATCATATATAATTTAAAATATAATATAAATTATATGTATACGTCACAAAATGCATCATATATATACCTCAAAATTTATCAATTATTACTTACGATTTAAATTTAAGATCCATCATATATATACATTATAAACAAGAATTTTTTCCTAAATTAGTAAAGTTGCTTTTTTGAACTGTTGACTTATGTTTTGGACTCGTTGACTTATTTTAAACAGTTGACTTATGGTTTGTTTGGTTGACTTATTCTACTGCTGACTTATTTGAACTGCTCATTTGTTTTTTTATTTGTCGTTGATTTATTAATTTTTTTGTTGACTTGTTTTTTTCCGTAGACTTTTTCCACTCTTAGTTGACTTATTAATAAAGTTGATTTGTTTGAACTGTCGACTTATTTTTTGCACTTGTTGACTTAATTTTTTTATTCGTTGACTTATTTTATACTGTTGACTTATGGTTTGTTTGGTTGACTTATTATACTGCTGACTTATTTGATCTATTGATTTGTTTTTTTGTTTGTCGTTGATTTATTGATTTTTTTGTTGACTTGTTTTTTCGTAACATCTTTCTACTTTTTGTTGACTTATTACTGTCGATTTATTTTTTGGACTCGTAGACTTAATTTTTGTCAGATACGGATATTACGAATATTGGTTCCGGATATTCAGGTATCTGTATAATTTTTGGTTTATGGTTTTAATACAAAAAACATAATTTTATATACGAATACATATACTACTTTGGCGGATACCACATATAAGGATATGGATACGAATATCTTTAAAAACCATAGATATCCACTACGTTATAAGATTAATTGTGACATGAAAATTATTAAATCTATTATAATATAAATATTTTACTAAATTTTGTCTTATTTATGAGCTAGAACTTTGTTTTATATAAAATTGAAATTTTAGCTCTTAAAGTATAATAAAATAATAAATATTAAAATATATAACTTTTTTAAAATTAAGTAATACCTAAACCATAAAAAGACGTTTTAATCACAAAAAAATCTCAACAAACTCAAGTTGTTATCTTAATCATTTTGTTTGTTGAGACTTTTTTTTTAAACCTAATTACTATGTTGTTTTAAATCCAATTAACCCTTAGTTGTTTACGATCGTCTTCGACCATAGAATTTAATTCCCAGGTTCATCATTCTCTCTTACTCTTTTGCAGACTCCATAACTTTTCTGTTTGATCAATTTTTTTATTTAATCTTTCAGAGGATATGACACAGAGGTTGAAGTAGAAAGAGAAGACTATGATTGATTATGTTGTGACAAATAACGTAAATGAAGAGGAGGAGGTTGAAGATACTTTCAGTGGAATAGGTGACAATTTTGAATATGATAGTGCTGATGGTTCTGATGAAGATTATATTGATTGTGTCATTGAGACTTCAAATTTGAGAAATGAATTATCCATTTATGTTGGTCAAGAGTTTCAGAATAAAGAAGAACTGCAGCTGAAGCTAAATATGCTTAAATTAGAAAAAAACCATTAACAGTATATGAATTTTTATTCAAATCTGACTCAACCTCGAAGATCGATTCAATTAAATTTTGGAAAGCTACTCGTCCCCACGGATATTCTTCAAAAAAATTACGATTAGCAACCAAAGAAACCATTTTTGGCGTAATTTCTCTCCCCGAATGACGAGCTAGCAGAAACCGAAAAACCAAAAATAAGTAAACTAGTCTAATTCTATCTTTGGTGTCCCAATCCTTGCAATCCATAATTTTTTCTTCAACAATACTGTAAGATATATCTTTTTTCTCTGTTGACCCAAATCGTCTCCAAAAGTGAGGATCATCCTCGACAACTCTATTCTCTGGAGGATAAGCTTCACTCATACTTCTTATTCGTCACAAGTTGATTCACTAAAACTTCATGCACTAATCGTGCTAACCACATAAATTTACTCTCGAAGAATCTTAGAAGAACTCCTAGTGGACCATTTTTGATTTGTTCTAACTCCTCCACTGGAATTAGCTTTGACAAATTAGGTAAGCTTTCCAATTTCGAATAATATGTCAAACTCTTTCTAAATTCAGGTTCAGCTCCACGAGTAAACAATCGTATAGGAAGTGAATTGGGCGCTATAGTTGTTGAAGTTGACATAGTAACTATCTGTTGAAAATAAACAAAAATAGATCATCTAAATAAAGCAAGATAACGTACAAATCAAACAATCATGGATATAATTCAATGATCATAAACAAAATTTTCCAAAAAAAAAAGAAGAAAGAAACCATGATGCATACGTTTTCATTCATGATTGGTTAATTTGACTTATGTTTCAAAACACTAAATAAAGCCAAGCAAGTACAACAATAAAATTTAGGTTATTTGATCGTAATTAGTGGTGATGTTAGATGATGAATAATGATGATGTTAGATGATTGTAATTAAGGATATGTTAGATGATTATTAATGATGATGGCTATGGATGATGAAAACAAATAGCGTACCTGAGATAAAAGAACTAGGAAACAATAACTAATACTAAACTTTAATCCACTAATTATAGTCTTATTAATGAAGAAGGTTAAAAATGTCATTTTTGAAAAAATTAAGTATTTTTCAAATTTAAAACAAAATTAGTATAGAGTTCAAATTTTCAAAAAGATTTGATAAATCCTAAAAGGTATTATGTGATGTGTTATTCTTATGCTTTTTTGGAACCAAACAAATTTTATAGTACTGGACATAAAATCTATAATCGAAATCCAAACCCAAACATGAATTGATCTAACCGAATCATTTAGATTTCGGATGTATCCAAATAACCGAATAATTTTTTATTACAAGTTATTTCGGGTTCGTTATTAACCGAACCCGAATTATAACCAAAGTTGTAGAGCATAAAGTGCATACCCGAACCCGAACCCGAGCTTATCCAACCGAACCATTTATACTAAAAACTAGTTATAAACATGTATTTTAGCCTTTTAGGTGAAATAACCGATCCGAAACCGAATCCATTGATTACAACTCAAAAACCGAACCGAACCCGAACCGAATCTAAACTGAACCCAAACTCAATCCAAACCGAATCTTAATAATAACCGAATGGACCTTAAACCTTAAAATCGAAAAATCAAAAATCCGAAGTAACCGAACCGATTACCGATAAGTACCCAAACTGATTACTGATCGGTCCCCTAACCGATTACCGATCGGTCCCCTAACGCCAAGGCCTAAAATTTTATATCCAATGATTTGAATATTACTCTATTTTCTTTCCATCGTCAGTATTCACTGATTTATAACAAACACTTCATATGTATTACAAGATTTGCAATTACAAGTAGCTAAGGTACTAATTTACAAAATCATACTCAAGGCCTTAATTAAATGTATTACACTTTACAGAATTTTTCCTTTTTGGTATTTGATCATCTCCTGGAGTTGTTGGTTTTGTTCTTCAACCAACAAGTATAATTCTCTCTGCATCTGCAAGGAAAAAAACACAAAAAATAAAAACAGATTATTTAAAAAAATATAATTATCAAATCAAAACTGGATTAGAGTCATAAAAACGTATAGAAACATTAGCCATATATAGTTGGAAGAGATCTTAGTATTGCACAAAAACGCCAAATGACAAACCTTTAACTGCTCTTGGAGATTTTGTCCCACTTCATCTTGCAGTCTCATCAACTCTTGGATATTTGAATCCTTCGTATGAATCTCCTCTTCTTCGAGTTTTGTTTCTGCAGAATCATTTTATAGAATAAACAAATAGTCAAAGAATATGTATTGCTTAGTATTCGATGAATGATTTAATAAGAGTTACTTTACCTTGTGTGGAATGAACATGGTTTAGTGATCGATATTTCTGATTTAGATGGACACAAAAGAGAGATTAAGTAAGAATGATATACATGTATATATGTACAACATAGCGACTGACCGCAACGACAAGAACAGTCATCGCTAGTTGCTGGTGGTTAATCGCGGTTGTTGTTGCAAAAGAACAGGGCCATAATCTAATTAAAAAGTGATGTGGTACTAACCTGAAGATGGCTCTTGACATGGTAGATGGTCAATTCATGTGATCCCATAAGCTTTAAAATCCCTTTTGGTGTTGCTTCTAAGAATTCAAGAATCAATTGTTATTTCATTAACAAAATCCACACACATACATATATGAATATTGTGATGAGATCATGCATACTCATTGGGCCACCAAGCTGATTCACACACTCTAGAAACTTTTCATGAAGATCTATTGTCCACTTGATCCTTTTTTTAGTGGAAAGTGAGTTTGTTAACTCAGAAGCTGATTCACAACCTGAAGAGCTTGGTGAATGTTGTTCCTGTTGAGATCATGAACCTTTATTATAACTCATCCTCTATACACACAAGTTCATTAGTTACCTTCTTTTCTTTTGCTAAGTAGGTAAATATTTCACTAAAATGAAAAGTGTTAGGATTTATCCTACAATTTGGTCCTATGACCATATATATATATATATATATGGAAACAATTTACAATCAGTTCATCAATTACACAACAAAAGTACTGACATTTTTGGAATCAATGAAGTGATAAACGAGTGAAGGGACGAAGTAAATAGCTGACAAGGGGCAAAAGTCGAGCGGAAGCGAAAGGAAACCATTCACCGATAGCCACAGAACCTGAGCTTTCAACGGCACAATAACAGGAGCAACCAGACACTTACACCACCCGTGACAACCAGTTACCTTCTCTACCATAAATTCATTTTACTACGATAAAGCACAATTCAAGTATTTGACCAGATTCAGGCAAATATCAGCACCAATCAAAGCTAATTAAGATCTGTCTTATGTGTTTAAAAAATATTAAAGAAGAAAAGTTCATACCGTTGAAAACTTTGTTTTCACACAGTCCAAAGAATGTTTTGAAAGCGAAGTGGTTTGTTTGGTATCAGTTGAAAATATTGCAGAGATATCGTAGTATTTGCAGCAATGAGTACTGTGATTTCTGCAGTTCTCGATCTCATACGCCGTATCATCATTTGGTGTTTGTGTTCTTCCAAACTTCATACGATCCGTATTTTTTGGTTTATAATGAATCCTCCTTACTTGTGCGATGTAATTCTTGGATCCAATTTGTTTTTGTCTTATCGATATTATGATTTTTTACTTTTGTTAACGATTAAAGACGTTGCATGTTGAAGAAAAAACAATCTTTAGATGGTTGTACAATAAAATATAGAGAACATAGAAGATAATAATTTTATAGAATGACGACATTGTGTCATTGAAATGGTGAAATTTCCATAAGAACATTCACTCATTTTTATCCATGTAATGACTACCTCCTCTTAAAATACTACCAAAAGCCTAAACTATCATAAAGGAAAATATTCAAACATTACCCTATATAATGCTAATTACACATC
This sequence comes from Lepidium didymum, assembly GCA_963920545.1. NCBI lineage: Eukaryota > Viridiplantae > Streptophyta > Magnoliopsida > Brassicales > Brassicaceae > Lepidium > Lepidium didymum. The sequence goes on along the minus strand of OY986996.1, from coordinate 2,185,802 downwards.
ACTGTATTCAATTAAGTAATTTAATAGTTTATTTGGGAATAACGCAAAAGTGAAATACAAAATAAAAAAAGTGGAAATCAAAGGGCTTTTTCTAGTCAACTCATTAATTTCATTAGAGTAGAGAATGTAGTCAATTTGGAGGTAAATCATCAATATGAATTTAATTTCAAGGAACCGCGTTGGGTGATCAAATATTGTTAGAGGTTTAAGTAATTCTGGCATTGAATTATTTGGTACTTAAAATTAGAACCGAATAAAAATCGAAAATAGTTTTGGTTCTTAATAGATTTTAGTTCCAAATGGTTATTTAAGTTTTTTGGTTATTTTGGCTAAATAACCATTTGATACAACCTATATTTGTTTTTTTTATTGGAACTAATAAACCAAATAGTAATCAAAATTTCAGATTACAAAAAAAAATATACAATAAATAATAGGTCAAACTACAAAACAAAAGTCACATGAAAAATATTAATATATTCTATATAAATATTTGTTTTTAAATATATAATTGTATTTTGGTTTGTTAGGTAACTATTTAATTTTTGGTACGGTTCTGCTTTTTTTGGGTATGAAAATTTAGGAACCGTTTAATTATTTATACGATTCCACTTCAATTCGATTCTTTTATTTTAGTTTGGTTTTTTGGTTCCAGTTTATTATATCGAAGGCTATGTTTGATCATGTGTGGATGGAGCTATGTAATTTGATGGTTAATAGAAAAAATACGACCATGTACCTAATATCTCAGAACTTAGAATGATTGGTTTCTGGAAACTTTCAGACCCAATGAAGTATTTAATGGACATTCTGTTAAGCATAAAAGTAAAACGCTTTCAACAAATAGGCCAGCCCATTAGGCCCACTATCTTAAGAGTTTAATAGAACCCAAAAAAAGAAATTCAAGTGACCATTTTAATTGGGCCAATAAACTGCTTGCCAACCCAATTTATGGGTGGTCAAATAGTTTGACGAGCCGTTGATACCAATAGAGAGACCAAATCACTTCAGAATTTGCGAGTTTGATTCTAAGACCATATACAATTATACATGCAATAACCATCTCTGTCTTGAAAAAACATAATAAAGATCCAGACATATTATAGATTGCTAATCACGAATATCCCACATCGAAAAATAGAAATCTTTTAAATGATATACAAAATTCTATCAATTAATTTTGAGTTAAAAATTCATGATTCTTAATATGATATCAGAGTTTAGGTTCAAGAGAATTGTTAGAATATTACACATAAGAAAATATGAAGATTTGCAAGTGATAAAAAAGTTTATGGGTTATTTCACTCATAACTAATTGGTTTGGAGTTAGAAATTTATGATTTCTAATATAAACATTGCCAAGCTTATGATGAGCTCATCAGTTTTCCAATACAGTAAACATAAATTATTTTGTTTTGTGAGACAAGAATGATCAAGTCCACGCATGGAAGAACAAAAAAGTGAATATTCAAAGTACAAAAATGATACAGAAAGCAAAAGAAAAAAAAAACATGGGGTTCCTCGTGCACAATGTTAAAAGTCGCGTTACTAATTGAAGAAACTAATCTCTTTAAATGTAAAGCTATTTTATAACAAATAGTTAAATTAAGAATAATCTCACACATCTATTAGTCTATATTGACTATAAGACCCCATCACACAACCCACTTGCACACATTGAGTACCTGATTCTGTTTCCTAGTGTTAGTGTGTGAAGCACTTTGGACATTCTCTTGTCGTGACTCTCTTACAACTTTATACGACTTTGAATAGAGTAAAAGAAATAATGCTTTAAGTCTTTTCTATTGTCACATTGTTTTTTTTTTTCTTTTAACTTATCTTTGATTCGACTTGAGTGTCTCCATAACTTGCTAGCATTAAAGCTTCAACGTCTTGTATCATTAAAGGTGAAGGAGATTGATCAGAATCTGGAAGAGACAATAATGCTTCAACTTCTGGTGTCTTGATCAGAAGACTCTCTTTTGTTTTTTGTTGTTGTTCCATCATTTGTTTCAATTGTTTGCCTTGTTCTTCGATTCTTAGCTGTAGGTTTCGCTGAATCTAAAGAAAAAAAACACATAAATCAACACCATTGTGCTCAAAACAAGAGATTTTTGGGTCTGGCTATTGCTCTTATTGTTCTAAAGAGTAATAATATTGTCTAGGAAGCCAAATTTATGTATGAAAAAAAAAATTGATGTGGAGGGACAAAATCCTAAAACCTAAATTTGTGAATTTTACAAAATTTCAATTATACAACATGAAAATTTACGATTTAAATCGTATAAAAAAAACTCAAAGCTACAGCTTTAACTAATCAAACTACTACCAATAAATGTTCAGACATATAATACAATAACAAGAGTAGAGCCTTTAATTTTTCTTAAAAACAAGTTTTGATGTATAGCATAATAATTTTTTATACAACTATAGATTAATATTCAAATCTAAATATTTGAGAAAATAATGAATTAAAGGTGGGTGAACCACTATTTAATTTAAACCCATGAAAAATGGAATGAGCACTAAGTGACATATAATGTATCATTTAATTTCTTTTTATTTATTTATTTAAAAGAATTGTTAATTATATAAGAAAGCTATAAATATGCATTATATATGTAACATACCTCTAGTTGTTCATGAAGATGCCTTTGAACATCTAGTTGAAGCTGAAGTGCCTCTTTAATTTGCACTCCACTGCATATATTTTTGAAATAAAATTAATGTATTTTTTTACTATTACCACACAAAGCCATTGAGTCATTAACTTTGAAAAATCATACTTAGACGTACGTTTTTGCGTCAAGCTGAGATAACTCTTTGGAACAAAGTCTCTTCTCAAACTTGCCTGCAACACAAAATTAACTCTTTGTATTTGTTACTATCTCAAATCATTAAAAGTATTTTATTTTTTATAAATGAAGGGAATTATTACCTTCGTGAGACTCAGGCATGTATTTCGCTATCCTATACTTCTGAAATTTAACCCAAATATAATTTAATAAAATCTACTCTGAGGTAAAAGAAAATGAAAAAGAGATCTGGAAGAAGTAACCTTAACCTGTAAATGGCTTTTAACATGAAATATTGTGAGTCCATCAGATTCCATCAGCTTCAATATCGCCTTTGGCGTTGCCTCTGCATAGTTACACTTTTTACTTACCCACTTAAAACAATTATAAAAATGCTTTTATTTGAAAGTTTTGTACATAAATCCAAATAGTGCAGCATATTATCTTCAAAAGAAGAAGCTTTTTAATCCTCATGCAAATAGTGCTATATGAGAACGTATAACTTCATAAGATAGACTTTTTATTTTTGATAACCTGAGAGTTTCCACCTTCTAGGAAGACCACTGACTCCGACCAGTGGAGTCAAGATCCACATCATCCATAGAGGACCAGGATCTCCGACACTGAGGCTTCATAAGATGACTTTGGATCTCATGTAAATATATATATATATATATATATATATACATATATAGACCATTCATGATTCAGGGACAAAGTTTGATTAGTAAAAAGCTTGACTGTATCTTAGTAAATGAGAAATGGTTGAATGTTTTCGGACACTCATACTCGGTATTTGAAGCATGTAGTATCTCAGACCACACTCGTAGCTTGGTTCACTTGTTAGAACAAGCTTCCACTTCTCAAAGGCCGTTTATGTTTTTTAACTATTTCACAAGTAATCAAGTGTTTCTTCCTCAGGTGCAACAGGTGTGGGAGCAGACTAATCCTCTGTTTCACTCACGCTCAGCCCTCCATTTGTTCTGTAAGAAGCTGAAACTATTGAAACCTGTTTTACGTGCATTAAATAAAAATAACTACGGAGATATCTCTATTCGTACCAAGGTTGCGTTTCAGGAACTATGTACTAGCCAGGAGAATGCCCTTAGATTTCTTGATAGCTTGCATTACGAAGTTGTTGCTGATGCCACTTCGAGATGGCAACATTTGACCTATATTGAAGAGCAATTCTACAGGCAAAAGTCATGCATTAAGTGGATGAAAGAAGGAGATCAGAACACGTCTTTATTCCACAGAGTATCCCAATCGCGAGCAGCCCGCAATGCCATCAAGCAGCTGAAATCCCAGATAGGTGAAACTCTAACAGATCCATAGGCTATAAAACAAGAAGCAGTGTCTTATTTCTATGATTTTCTACAATCAGGTCAAACGCAGTCTTCGAAGGGTCGCAATGCATTACTGTGTGACCTGCTGGATTATCAATGCCCTGCATCTGTTGCTACAAATCTTGTGGCTCCTATAAGTCCTGAGGAAATACAACAAGTGGTTTTCTCCATGCCGTCTAACAAGTCCTCGGGTCCTAATGGATTTACAATGGAATTCTACAAGGCAGCTTGGTCAGTAATTGGTCCAGATTTTATCACCGTCGTACAGTCGTTCTTTATCTATTGTTTCCTTCCTTATGGAATTAACGCTACGGCCTTAGCCATGGTCCCAAAGAACAACTCCCCATTATCCATGCGGGACTACAGACCCATTGCTTGTTGTAATCTTATATACAAGGTTATTTCCAAGCTCCTTGCAAACCGCCTGAAAATGATCTTGCCATCAGCCATAGAGCCTAATCAGTGTGCATTTGTCAAGCAAAGATTGTTGATGGAGAATGTGTTGCTTGTTATACCTAATATCCCTTATTGGTGTGCAATCAAATTCGATATTGCCAAAGCTTTCGATACAATGGATTGGGGTTTCATTGTATCAGTGTTGCAAGCAATGGACCTACCAAAATTTTTTATCAAGTGGGTTCATGTCTGCATATCCATGGCTTCTTTTTTAGTCTCTTTGAATAATGAGCTCGAGGGGTTTTTCATAACTTAAGAGGTATACGTCAAGATTGCTCCCTGTCTCCATATCTATATGTCATCTTCAACATTATACTCTCCAAGCTATTGAATCAAGCGGCTGCTTAATCTCGGTTTGAATATCATCCTTCTTGTAAGGAGGTCAATCTAACCCACTTATGTTTTGCTGATGATATTTGGTTTTCACAGATGGGAAGGCTAAATCTTTGACAGGGATCCTTGGGGTTCTGAAGCAATTTGGAGACTTATCTAGTCTTTATATCAACACAGAAAAATCCTCTCTCTTCTTGGGAGGGCAGCCTAGTCCGGCTCTTATCTCCAATGCTGGCAGTGCAGGAATTGTTTTGGATACTTTACCTATTCGTTACCTTGGTCTACCTCTGACCACCAAATCGATGACAAGCCTTGATTATGCTCCTCTTATAGATAAAGTGAAGGCTCGTATGACTTCTTGGGCAACTAAATGTTTATCATTTGCAGATCGCTTACAACTCATAAAGTATGTTATTACTAGCATTGCAAAATTTTGGTGTGCATCTTTCAAGTTACCAAATCGCTGTCTTGATGCTATTGAGCGATATTGCTCTGCTTTCCTTTGGTCGGGTTCACCATCTGACTCGAACAAAGCCAAGGTATCATGGTCTGACATCTGTCTGCCACGTAATGAAGGTGGCTTGGGTTTGCGCAGTCTTCGTGATTCTTCCACGGTCTTTGCACTAAAACTGATCTGGAAATTGTTCATCTCAAAAGATTCTCTTTGGGTTGCATGGATAAAACATAATTTGCTAAGAATGGGTCTTTTTAGGGAGGTCCGAAGTGGTGGTAAGGGCTCTTGGATCTGGCATAAGCTTCTAAAGCTCCGGCCCCTTGCCTATTCTTTCATCAAAGTGAACATCAATTCGGGTACCATGGCTTTCTTTTGGTTTGATAATTGGTGTCCTCTTGGGAAAATTATTGATAAGATCGACGATTTTGGTTCTCGCTATCTTCGAGTACCTCGTACTGTTCGGGTTTGTGAAGCTGTTACTGACTCCACCTGGTTACCACTGGTCCATTGCCGAGGTTTTGGTGACATCATCACAACTATTCTAGCTCAACTTGTTCCCACTTACAGAGCTGGTGATGATGTCTACCTTTGGCTTCATTCCCAGGACAATTACCGTGAGTCATTCTCCCCTGCAGCCACTTGGAGGCTGATCCGCACTGAGCAACCCAAGGTTTCTTGGAGCTGCCTCATTTGGTTTCCCCAAGGTATTCCTCGATTCTCATTTATTGTTTGGCTCTCGATCAGAAATAGACTATCCACGGGAGACAGGATGCACATTTGGGATGAGAACAATCATGTGTTTTATGTGGGGAGAGGAATGAGACACACTATCACCTCTTTTTTTGCTTGTCTATTCCCTTTCTCTATTTGGCATGATCTATGTAGGGGATTCTCGGGTTTCAATGTAACATCAGATTAAACTGATACTATCTTCACTCTCTCTACCATGCGACGAGATACTAAGGACTTAATCCTTCTCAAGATGGTTTTTCAAGCGCTTGTTTATTATGTGTGGCGTGAACGTAATTCCCGAATTCACAGACGAGCCTATACTACTATCCCTGCTCTCACATGTTTTATCGACAAGACAATCCACAACCGCATCACCTCGCTTAACTACTCCAATCTTCATAGGTTCCATGGCCTAATGCAGAGATGGTTCCAAGTGAGGATGAGTTGATTACCTTTTTCTTTATTCTTTGAAACATTATTGATTTAATGCTTTACAACCTCTTTTTTGTAAATATTTTTTTGTTGATCAATAAATTTCATATTTCAAAAAATATATATATAAGATTATTTGGGTAACCAAGAAGTTCTAGTTAAGGCTTTAATAACTTGTACTGACCAAAAACCAAAGCAAGTTAAACTGGTCCCCATTTACCTAATATAACTTTATGCTAATATAATCAAAAGAATGAGAACATTTTGTAATGTTTTTGGACTTACTATCAGCTCCACCAAGACGATTAACACACTCCACAAACTTCTCATGGAGATCTTGAGTCCACCTAATCCTTGTCTTATTCACACAATTAGGAGCCATTGAACCTCCATGACTTGAGAATGAAGAAGGTGAAGAAAATCTTGGATGGTTTTTGTTAGGTCGATGATTTGATGATGAGAAATTCAGATTTGTTACATTAGAATTACTATAAGTCCTTCTACATAGTTCCTACAAAGAAACAATCAAAGAAGGATACATATATATCAATTGTTCAAAACAAAACAATAGGGATTTATTGGCTTACTTGTTGATGTTGACTTGCTGCGAAAGAAAGCGAATACGAGGTTGATGAAGCATTTGTTGAAGCGAAATCATTGGCACATGATCTTTGATACAATGGATTCAAGTAATGATCTGAAAGAGGTTGTTGCATAGGAACCATTGATTCAGATTGGTCTAGTGATGAAGGATCAAAAGATCGATGAAACGAAGAAGGATAAGGCTTTGAAGATGAACATTGTGCAGGAAAAGATTGAGAATCATATGGCGGATAACAAGAGAAGGTTTCTGTAGTCGTCCATGGAGATGAAGCATGATTGTATTGACTCATATTAAATGGCTGAGGCGGTTGCGGTTGCGATTGTAAACGACTTTCTTGTGAAGCGTTTGAGAATTCAAAGTTGATGTTATCCATCAAAACCGAAGAAGAGAAACACAAATTTCAGAAACATATGATCTTGTTGTAGACTTTCAATGATTTATTGAAAGAAAAAAAGTCTAGCAAAAACACAAAAAGATTCTGTTAAAGAAACAAAATAATCGAGGGATTATATAACGATCGATATGAAATCTAAAGTTTTTTTATTTTGATTATTGAATTTTGTGGAATCTCTCTTACATTCCTCCAAAGTCTTCAGGTGCAAGAGGGATGAGTATTGATATAAGGCAAAGCTCTTTACATATGATTATTCTCAAAATGGATAGGAGTGCGCATTTTTTTATTATCCAATGGGCATAATTGCAAAAGTCCAAAAATCTTATTTCAAATAACAATTACTATTATTTTAATTAATAATTAATTTCATTCAATTATTTCCACTAGCCTAGACCTTGTCCTTAATCTTTTTCATTTGTAGAAATATTAGATAACTCAAAAATAGACCAAAATAGCAAGGTTACACGGAAATCAATTATAGTACCATTAATTCATTTAAAACCATGATCCTCTTATATACCATGCATATATATTAGCATTAAATAGATATTGTAGTAGTATAATCGTATATATATATACACACATATAGATAGACCATCCTCTAGGCTATAAATCAAGATCAAGATATGATTAACATATAATCTAGTAACTTCTGTTGTTGTGTTATATTCAATAGATAACTATAAAATAATTATATTGTCTTTCTAAATTAGCAAATAATAAAACATGAGAGGCCAATAAATACCAAGTTGGACCATCATTGATACATTTTAGCGATTGTCGAGACAACTTTCATGGCTTTAAAAACAACATGTGCGTCATCTTCGAGTCACCAAAGTGGCTAATAGTGAAAGACGTGTGTATAAACATTTAAAAATTAATTTTATTGTTAACTAATCTTTTTAGAAAATTAGTTAACAATATTTATTTCATCTCGAATATGAATTGTCACTTAGTTTATTTTCAAGGGGTTTTAAATTGTTGGACATATAAGTCTCATTCGTAACACGGTTTGAGACTAGTGATTAGAAAAAATGAGTAGTTAAAACAAATATTGTTTGAAAACAATTGGTTAAAAATAGCAGTTGGCAACAAAGATTTTGTATTGATAGTAGTTTAAAGATTAATGTTGATTAACGATACTACAACGTTATAATAGTGTAATGAGATAAAAATTAATATGGAAAATTTGATTTAAATAATTTTTTTGTATATCTATAATTTGGTTACCAATGGTTGTCTTAATGTTTCATCAGTGCTTGTTTCAGATTCCTCTATTTCAATGAGAAAATAAAATTAATATATGTGAATTTTGGTTGTCTACATAGGAAGGAAATTGTATTATTGGCTTTATTATTAACTTCACTTGTTAATAAACTTCAAACGACGAACATTTCCAAACTTCCATAAATAAGTTTGTTTAAATATAAATTTTTGAATGCTCATAAATAAATCCAAACAATCGTCTTTTAACTATTGATTTCAAATAAAGTATTGATTAGTAGCAAAATAAGAATATTATTTGCAAATAGCAATTCAAATGTATCCAATCAAACCCATAGTTGATAAATATATTGATAGGGGGTTTAGGTTTTAATACATGAAATTAGAAATTAAGACAACAAGATTGATAGTTAAAATGTTGATAAGTATCAATTTGAATTGTTAATAAGGCAATGGCCAATCAAAAATGAAATCGCGTTTGTCAAAATTAAAGGTTGATTGGGTTTCGGATTCACTTGCACCACTGAATTTAAAACGAATATGACTAATTTATTAATAAATCATTGCCCAATCAAAATAAACTTGCGTTTGTATAACGTTTACTTTGTTCGACCCAAGATATGGGAGAATATATTTTACACGAGCATCTTTTTTCTAATAATGTAAACATAATCGCATAAACTTTATCGTTTTTTTCTGAGGCGCATGAATTTACTAATCTAAACGGTGTGAATTGAATTAAAGATTTTGAATGATTAGGGTTAATTAAATAAAAAAATCATCAGTTATTCAATTATAGATCTTAAAAATGTTATAAAATTCAATATTATACAAGTTGTACAATATTATACAAGTTGTATAATACAACTAATGATCATTTGTATAAAATACAACCAATTCTCTGTTATTACTTATTTGAGATGTTTTTTTTCTTCCTTCACTTATTTGAGCGTTTTAAAAAAAAACAAATTTCATTAATTAAAACTATTAAACCGAGTAGTTGGGTAGTACACTTTTACCTAAAATATCAGTCACCGTATTCAATTCACGGTGAATAAAATTAAAAGACACAAAATCAAAAACTTGAGATAGAGTAATGATGTCGCCGATAATTGTTGAGATCTCGATCGGTGATTCATTTTTGTTGATGGTGTTAATCAAAGATTAAGCATCTGAGAAGACTTCAATTCTTTGAAATCCTTTCAACATGGTCTGTTGTAAGGATGTATGCATTGCAAGAGTTTCAGCCGTTAAAGCTAAATTGACATAAGATTGTGGTTGTGCTTGTTGAAAGAGAGTTTCTCCATCTTTTGATTTCAAGATCCATCCGAATCCATCTGTATTTGATTCGGATCTCCAAGCAGCATCCACGAAGAGTTTGGGAAACTTCGAGGTTGTGGTCGCGTGTGAGAAACTTTGAGGTGATTATGATGTTTCGGGCTATCATGTTGTGCCATTTGAGATGTTTTAAGTTTTAGATTTTAAGTGACTTTAGGGTAGTTTAGAGAATTTCTCTATTAAAAATAACAAAAATTTAAATTCATATTTCCAAATTTAGTTTTAGAGAATTTTAAAACAAAGCCTAACAACTTTAAATTCACACAAAATCATTTAAAAACATATAAAACCTAAAACAATTAAACTTCATTATTCAATAAACTCCCTATAAGATTTTTCAACCAAATATTAAATCATAGAATACAAACTCGTCATTGGCTACTCAAATCTAAAATACATTAATATATTTTAACAAACATATCTAAAATAATAGACTAATAAAATTAAATTTTTAGTAGTTTAGGTTAGTTCTGCTTTCTAAATGCCACTTTAAGATCTTGCATGGGAGTGTGGGGAGTCAGGCATAGTTTATCAACACTCCACTCTGAATTTGAAACTCTTTCGTAGGTGTGGTGAACATAATCAACCTTTAGTTGGAAGTGAAATTTGTATCGGATTACTCAGAACTCTTAAATATGGTGGAAAGCCTATAACATTGTTCAATGTTCTCCCCATACTTTAAAACTTCATAATACTGAGAAGCGATTTTAGATTTTAGATTTTGTTCGTATAATTTCATCTCTCATTTTTTGTATCACATAACTGATGTTTTTGCCGGTTCTGTCAGAGAACTCATTTGTGATGTTAACTTTGTAGAGTTAATTTGCTCACCATTGTATTTTCGATCTTAATGAAATATAATCATTGACAAAAAAATGCAAGATCATTGAGTCATAAAACTATTTCTTGCTCGTAATATTAGATGTTTGGTTTGTGATTCATTATTGTAAACACTATTTCACCAAAATAGTTTTTGTTTTTTTTTTTGTCAACAATTGGATCGATAAAGTCCGATTCATAGCCTAAATCCCACACATATAATCCTTTTTTAAGCTACCATAATGCAGCAGGTAGGAATCGAATCTTGGTGCCAAATCATTAACTGGATCATCTTAACCACCAGACTGAAAGCAACTCGGCAATAGTTTTTGTTTTTTAATTAATGAAATATATAGTTGACTAAAAAATAACGGACTAATCAATCAATTTTTCGATTTAAACAACAAAATGAAAGAAATTTTCGAACTTTCCCACACTCCGTAAAAAGTTATTCGACATACAATGGATAAAACAGTTCTTCACCTTTGATTGGCTGAGGATAACTTGGTTTATCTCTTTGTCAATGTGAGTTGAAATATTCGTTATTGTTGACAAAAATTGTACTTAGTAGTATTAGTAAATGGTACGACGCACAGATTATATGCTTAATGCTTTCTATTCTAAAATATTTCATTTAAAAGATTCAAATTCTACTTCCAAAAGTTTGTCTAGAGGCATTAATCTACCTTTAATTACCACCAAAAAATACTATTATATTAATAAGAAACTATATTTAGGTATGACCACTTAATATTAGATCAGTATCCAATTCTATTCCATACTCTCTAGCTTATTTTATTTTTGCTAAAGTTGTTCAAGCATTACCTTTCTTATCTAATCAATAATTATGAAATGTTTTAACAAAACAAGATATGAAATGTGTTGTCTGATATGAAGGCATAAACCAGAAATAAATTTTCTTTAAAAAAATATACGAACTTGAGAATTTTCTTTGATCAAATAGTTAAAATTTTATTTCAACGGTTATTTCACTAAAATTCGATGACAGAAAGTCACATAATTCCGATTGATTTAGTTATTTACAAAGAATAATATGAGCTTGTAATAAGAAACATTCAAAGCTATACTAAATATGACTTACACAAATTGTTACTCATAAATTTTACAATCAATTTAATTTTAAGTTGGAACTTTTCATACATGATTTTATATATAATTTTGGCTGTGGTTAAATCGTAGCTACGAAAATATATTTATATATGATTTTTTTTCTAGAACTGATTTTTCCTGTGGTTACTATTGTTGATGTTGGTAGAAAAAGTAAATTGTTGTAAAATTTACCCAGTGTAAAAATTAAAACAAATTTTCAAAAGGGCAACTCCCAAAATTGGTATAAATTATGTTGCATATTTTCAAAAGTTGTCATGAAGTTATTTATATTTTACATCTTGTTGTAATTGATTTTAGATGGTTATTTTTATTTTTAATTTTTATCAATATTGGATTGATAAAATTCGATTTATAACCTAACTTAATCATCAAAATTTCTATTTAAGCTACCAACTTATGAAACGGAAGAATCGAACCCTAGATAATATAATTAGATGGTTATTTATTCGAGATAAATTGAAGTCGTTGCCCAATTTTTTTTTTTTTTTTAAGATTGGTATATGAAAATAACATAAGGTGGACCTCTAATTAATGTTACAATATTAAAATATAAAGCCACAGTGGAACAACTGTAAGATTCCCCCTACGTGTTAAAATAATGTCCAATACTATTCTTACAAGTTGCACTTCCCACTTTTTATTTTTTATTTTTTTGACATTTTTTCAGACAGGTCTTTCATATTTTTTTTTAACTTTCTATATTACTTAATTATTGTTTTATTAACTTAAACTTTGTATTCGGCTTCGCCACTCATATATGGACCCCCTGACGCGTGTCGGCCTTACAACTCCATTACAATTTTATATTCAATTTATTTTTGTATTGATTGTTCAACATCGAGGTGAATTTATTTATTTATTTGGGTTAATATTATTCTTTTTGTTGGCAGAAAAGATTTTTTTATTTTTTTATTTGTTTTGTTAACAGAGACAAAATTCGGTAGAGGGATGACTTTTGTAAAGGCAATATATTTGAAAAAACTTGACCTAAATTTTGATGTTTTATCCATATATTTGAAGTCCTCAATAAATTGTTTAAAATAAAAGAATCACGATCTGTTAGCCGGAATTTTAAGAATATAATAGTTATATATCAATTGTATAAATTATATGAAAAACGTTCCGAATCTCCACATATGAACAAGCAAATCATAAATTCAAGAAATTTTTAAGCAATCTATAACTTTTCCTCAATACCAATGAGCATCCTGCTAAATATTTTAACTTATTCTTCTATAAACAACTTATATAATCTTAATGAATCTGGGGATTAATCAATTAGGGTTTCAGGCTGATTCATGAATTGAAAAACTAGAGGAGTTCAATTTCATTTTAAGCAAATTTTGATTGAGCTTTGTTCTATTTATGCGTTCAGAATAGATGTTGTTTCAGTTGAAAAATTAAAAATTTTAATAATAAATTAGACCATGTTGTAAATTTCATATAAATCATAATTCATTTAAGTTTTAATTTAATTATATTTTCTTAGAATAATGTAAATATTTTAAAGGATTTTTCTATGTTAATAGATATATTATACACTGCTTTGTTTGGAGAATTTAGATTATGAATCAAATTTTATTGTCGATGCAATGATTACTTGTTGATAAAAAAATATATATATTCTTAAAAAAAAAGACAGATCGGACCGAACAATGTGTGTTGCCTTGATTGGTTGTTGTCGTAAGAAACTTTGGAAGACAAAGACCAAATCAAAGCTCATATGTTCTGAAGTTCAAAGAAGCAAAGAGAGAGACTCTTTCAAACCAAAGGCCTTGTTAGATATTAATGGGTTTAAAGACAATAATTGAGCCCATTTTACAAAAGCTTTTAGTCTTCACAGTCGGCTCGTGGCACAAAATCTCCATGATTGAGAAGACTCGCTGATTCTTATACTTTTTGTCTACTCTCGCAATCAAAAGTCGAGTCCATTCTATCGTTATCTAAGTCTAGTCAGATGCTACTCGTATTTGTTGGTTCACATGGTCAAGAGAAGAAACAAGCAATACATATCAAAGTTAGGGACATGTTTTATAAGATGCATAGAAACTCATAGTTATCAACTTTGTTATAATTTTTTTTTTGTCAACAAGTAACCTTTGGATCGACAGTAAGACATGATCCATAGTTTAATTTCTCCAAACAAGACCGGCCCTATGTTATATGATGTCTAAAACATAAATAAAATTGATGCTCTTATAAATTATACTAATTTTTCAATAGTAAAGATTGTAAAAAAACCATGGAAAGTTAATGTGTTTAAAACAATATAAGAAACATCAAGACACTATTTATGAAAAAAAATTTAGTAGATGTACTCTTGAAAAGTTGTAATGTGTAGAGTTTGAACTCTTGCAGGAAGCCACCAAGTAAAAATACTAAGACCACTGCACTAAGAGACATAATTAATTTGATGCCCCAAATTTTTTATAATATTTGGCGCCTAAATCCTTTGCTTTAGCTCAGGACCGCTATTGCTTTAAATGAAGCAAGGTAAGATTCGAACTCATCATCTTATGCCTAACTAAATCAAAAGCAAGCTAATTGGACCACATGTTTACCGATAAACTTTGTTATAATCTTAATAGTTTGATTTAAGATGGTTCGGGTTGATACAAGTTTCTTTTTATAAACTGTATAAATATTAATTTTGTAACCTGAAAAAATATTGGTACAATAATTAAATAAATCAAAAAGTAGATGTAAAAATAAATTTTGAAATACAGGAAGCGGGGTTGTAGAACTTATATTTTGGGCAGTGATGGTCATAGATTCGATTTGAGGATCCTAGGGATTTGTTTTCGGACATAAAAGTGTTCTACAAACTTCATGTGCTGTGGTCTAAGATTCGTCATCTACCTTTATCATACCCATTTCAATCTAAAGTAAAGTAGTATTAACGTTTATCATTCGATATTACAGACTTGTTCTTATACCAAACTGAGTTTCAACTAAACTAAGTGCTTAGTCTCACTGTTATGGTAAATTGAATATAAGCAAACCAAATTATTCTCCGTTCATATTCATGACAAAACAACAGGAACTGACGATATATAATCTTAGCTGTCTATAAATATATGAAAATTTGGTAATGTGTTTTCTCTAACAAAGTAGTCATTAGATTTTAGTGACAAAAGAAAAGGTCATGAGTTCAAATTCACTGATTTACGTTTTAAACGTGGTATTATCAACGACTAGCTCCGAACACCTGAAGAGATTACGGTTCAAAGATCCAAAACTCCTACGGTTTATAAAACAAAAAATTGTATTTGAAAATAAAGGACAGTGCCCAGCAGCAAGGTTGAGTGACAGAAGACAGAGTAATATTTGTTACTTGAAACTAAAGTCACTTCTCACTATCAAATCTGAGATTTTCCTAGTATTCGGCAAACATGTCAGAACTAGTGGGGTCACTGTCACACCATCCCGACCACCATTAAAAATCTTCAAAGTAGAGAGTGGCATTCCCTTTAAATATTCCAAAAGTATGAGGGTATTTTTATAATTCCACATCCTCATACAAATACAATCTTTGTTATTCAACTACAATATTAAAGCCCTTCCTAACCAAAGATTTTGTAACAAGAGATGGCACACAAATCAACAGTTTCTATCTCTTCTTCTTCTCAATATTCATCTCCACCAACCTCAACCTCCATGAAACTCAAAACCCTAATCCAAACACTCATCATTTCCCAAGTTTGTAGACTCATCAGAGAAATCTCTAGAGCTTCATCGATTCTAGTTAAAGTCTTGAGGAAGAAGCAATACAATCTCTTTTCAGTCTCGTCTCTACTCCATCCAAAGAGAGTCTCTAAGAAAGATAAGAACAAGATATTCTTCGGCTCTTTCAGACTTCATTACAACTTCTGTTCCTCTCATGTAGTTCCTGTCTCTGCAGCCGTACGTCTTCCAGATGAACTCTACTTAGCTCATCTTCAATACGACTCTACTTGGGACTCAATCTACTCTAATGAATCTATGGATAGGCATAATGATGACAATGATGTTCAAGACTCATCACAGCTCTCTAACTATCTAAAACAACTAGAGGATAAAGTTAAAGATGGTGAAGAAGGCGAAGAGAAAGAAGTAATGATGAATGAGATTGATAAATTGGCTGATATGTTCATAGCAAATTGTCGTGAGAAGTTTATGTTGGAGAAGGTTGATTCATATAGAAGATCTCAAGAAATGTTGAAAAGAAGTTGTTGTTGATGATGATGATGATGATGGGGTCTTTTGTATCTTTCATTTCTTTTTATGTAATTTTTTCACTTTCTCTTTTTCTTCTTCACATAATTTGAATTATCTCAACATGTATATAGACTGCATAGGAATGGATTGTGTGGTGTTTGTTTTGTTACATTATGATGATGATGATGATGATGATGATGATGATGATGATGATGATGATGATGATGATGATGATGATAATTGATGGTAATTGATGGTGGCGATTTATAACTATAATATACAGTCTATAAAGGAAAAGATCGAGAGGATGAGATTGGAATGAGTTTTTTAATTTTGGCTTTTGTGGTTTATGTTCTTTTGTTACTATCTTCTGATATTGTTGTTTTCTTCTGTACATGGAGACCAAAGTTTCTTTTGTTTTTATAGATTATCTGACTTTTCTATGCTCCAATTTTACCCCCATTTTTTTCTACACTGAAGATAAATATACTAATAAACCTAATTAAGAGAAATACATACTTGAAATACTAAAACCGGCATAAAATATATATATATATATATATATATATATATATGTAAAGACATATCTCAAACGAGGAATGTTTTTTTATAGCTATCCGAGATTAATAAACTGATACCCAAAACTTGAAGATCGAAACCAAAACCCAAACACGAACTAACATATAGCGAAACCTTCTATAACAACTAAAAGTATTTAAAAAATGAAGATCAAGGAAATCCTACACTTATTTCAGAAATGGCAAAGTCAAAATAATGCTAACAAACGCCTCTATAGAACCTAATAAAAAACTAGACCACAAACAAATTCGAATGCCAAACCAACCTCTACACGGGAGAAGACCTACCCCGAAAAAACAAAGCACATGAACAAACCAGAGAGGAAATGAACTACTATCTACCTAGGGCTCCAATTTGAACCTCTGGTTTTACTTGTTTTGTAATTATTTCATGGAGACATTTTGCCACAAAATAATTAGTTTATACTTTGGCAAAGAAAATTGTTATTTAATTTGTCCATTTCCTAAATCTGTTTAAGATGGATTTGCACCATATCTCCATTAACATTTGGCCCAAAAGGGCCTATATTGTCATTCAAATAGGCCCAAAAAGTTATTAAATAAAACCGAGTCGTCGTTGTAATGAACGATACTTACCGACCAAACTGAAAGTTTCTCTCTCCTCCAACTTGAACTACTGTCCGTCGTCGATCTCTCTCTTTATAGCACACTGGGCATAGCCCAAAACTCACTGTGCTTCCACTTCTCTAAAGATCAATCTCTATCGATAGAAAATAAAATTTGTTTCTTTTTTGTCAAATTCTTTGACTTTCTCGTTATAATTCCCTAAAATCTACCCTCTCATCACTCGCACGTCGGATCCCATCTGCCATTTATTGCCTCGGCATTGGGAATCAGATTCCTAATCTCCAATTATTAGGGTTTCTGTATAAAGATTGCATTTTTATGACAAAATTCTGAATACGACGGTATGTTAATCTCTAATTTCGTAATTAGTTTGAGTGATGTATTCCTCTTCGCGTTTATAATTTGATTGGCTCAATTAGAGATCTACAGTTATAGGGTTCTCATTCAGCGCTGAACAGATTTTCTAACAAATTGTTCTCTTGGTTACGATTCAAGGTTTTTGTCTCTGCTTTGAACCAGTTTCAGTCTATACTCTTTACTCTTCATTAAGCTTCTACATTTTCATGAGGCCTCGAATGTCAAATTATTCCAAATGATTTGGTGAACTATCTGATTTAGTGGTGTTGATGATGTAACTGTTTTCAACATAACAGAAAAAGGCTTTAAAAGGGCAGTTTTTCATTTGGATGGAAAGTGTATGGTAGGTCTATTCAGTAATATGGAAGCCAAAATTCATACACTTGAGCAAGAAGCTTATTCTGCTGTATTAAGAGCTTTTAAAGCGCAGTCTGATGCCATTTCTTGGGTATGTCCCTCTCTTTCCTTTGCTTTGAAAGGTTACTTTAGTGTCAATGTGTCATGAACAATGTATTTGGCTTCACAATTTAGGAAAAAGAAAGCATGATAACTGAACTACGTAAAGAATTGAGAGTATCTGATGATGAACACCGAGAGCTGTTGAGCAATGTCCATAAGGATGATATTATCATACAAATAAGGTAATAAAACGTCTGATTTTGTGACAATAAGGCTAATGTTGCATGAGACTCTGCTGTGTTTTGTAATGATATGCTGTATGATGGAACTTGACCAACAGGGATTGGAGACAGGGAGGCGGAAACCAAGTTGTTAGACATGCAAATTATCAGTCCCTCGATGTAGTTCCTAGTCCGACTTTTTCAGCTTCTCGGAAGAAACAGAAAACGTTCCAATCTGTAAGATTTCTTGTTTTAATCTTTCATCATTGAATAAATCAGAGAATATCTGTATTTGAATACAGTCATTTGTGATACGTATGCAGTATCCGTCGATTAGTTCAACAAGAAATAGGTCATTCAGTAACCGTGTAGTTACAGCAAATGAACCCGCTGAAGCTCTTGTTGGAAGAAAAGTGTGGACAAAATGGCCAGAAGACAACAGCTTCTATGAAGCAGTAGTTACACAATACAATGCAGATGAGGTAACTTCTAATGGCTGAGACCTTTGTATTAACATCGAACATAACTTAAGTATCTTGTAACTGATGCTCTCATTGTTTTCTCACAGGGTCGCCATGCGTTGGTATACGATATAAATACTGCAAATGAGACTTGGGAATGGGTTGATCTTAAGGAGGTAATCTTCACGAGTTTTTGAAACTATTAGGTATTAAGTTTTTCTTGCAAATGCTGCAGAGAGAATCTTTGGATAAAGACAGCTTTCATTAGTAAAGTTATGATGGGAAACAGTTTCTAAAGTGTATCCACCAAAAGTATTAGCAGAATCTGAAGTAAGTCATTTATATAATTGTAGATTCCACCGGAAGATATAAGATGGGATGGAGAGGAGAATGGGATAACTTTGAATGTAGGATATGGCGGTGGGACAGCCCGTGGGAGTCGAAGAACATTAAGCCATGGTGGTGGTAGAGGGAGAGGTCCAAGAACTCAGCCAAGAAGAGAATATTTAGCAACACAAAACGGTGGTGGGAGGAAGTTTTTGGATGAGATTGAACTGTTCAACACAGACTCACTTGTGAAGGAGGTGGAGTATCTCTGTCTTTACATTTTGTGAATGAAGTTTTCCTTTCTTTTAGTAAAAACAGTTTTTGATGTCTCATTAGGTCGAAAGAGTTTTTGATTCTAACCTTCCTGACCCGCTTGAGCTTGAGAAGGCCAAAAAACTGCTCAAGGTGAGAGACGTAATAAGATCATTGTGATTGGATTTTGATTGAAAGAACCAGTTAATTGAAAGTTGATGTTGTCATTGGATTGTGCAGGAACATGAACAGGCTCTTATTGCAGCCATTGCAAGACTTGCAGATGCTTCTGATATCGAAAGCGGTAATAAACATGAACTGAGGCCTTCGGTATCCAATGAATTGTTAAGTGTCTAAAGGGTCATGTACTGAACATCACTGACATAATAACATAACTTGACAAGCCTGTCGATTGAGACTCATTCATTATCTGCAAAACCAAACCTTTTAATTTCTTTCTCTTTGGTTTTCTGTGTTGCTGCTGAATCAGATGGAGAAGAACCTTATTCGCATGAGCTTCCGATGTCACATGGATGACAATGGATAAATGAAGATCCGTATTCACTATCATCATTAGGACAAATGACCTGCATGAATTCTTCTTCTTCTTCTTCTTCTTCTTCTTCTTCTTCTTCTTTGCTTTAAGGGATCCTAGAAAGAAAAAAAAGATATTGTTCATTACTAGTCTTCTAAGTTGTGAATTCAAAATGTATGAAAATAATTAGGAATTTTTTCTGTAAAACGCAATATATTCTTTTGGAACGTGTGACCATCAATGAGATTTCTTTTATTATCACCGCATAACTTTACTTCGAAAGGTTGGGTTGTTTGAATCTTACATGTTTACAAAACAAAAAAAAACAGACGGTTTAGCGAATGAGTTTTGTTAACTTTAAAAACTCAAATTCACGAGATAATTATTTAAAATATTCTGGAAAAAAAAAACGCTGTTATGGACAAAATTCATTATTTTTGTAGAAAAAACTTGCTTTTAATATTTTTTATATTATTGATATTATTATTTTGTGGACTAGATTCATTATTCCATCCACATCTATAGAAATCTTACTTTCACTTTTAACCAAGTCATTAATTATTCTAATATTAATCTTTTATTTAACAGAGTGTGACTATCTTCTAAACACGTTGTAAAATTTGCCTTTCCATGCTTTTCATGTATTCATTCCATAATGTGATGCTGCTTCTTCATGAGTACAATGTGTCCTACGTGTTGAGAAAAATCAATATGTTATATGTCACAAGCACACTTATTTCTAAGCACATCACTCTCTTTTGTGAGGTCGACTTAAGGGTGAACTATATCGTGCTACTACAAATAGCCTTTCTTGCTTTTCTAATTTGTAATGAATATTTCATAAATACTTTTAGCTCAGTTGTGGAGCGTATATCTTCCAAGCTATCGGATTGGAAAGGAAGGTGCCTTAGTATGGGGGGAAGGCTAACATTAACCAAGTCAGTCTTTCAGTCTATCCCTATTCATTCTATGGGCTCTGCTCCATTGCCCTTGTTGACGCACTCTGTTCTAAGCAAGATTTCCAAATCATTTCTCTAGGGGTGTACCAGTGAAAAGAGAAAGCATCATCTAATATCTTGGAATTCAGTGTGTAAGAGTAAATCGATGGGAGGGCTAGGTATCCGAAAACCTCAAGATATGAACAGAGCTTTGTTAGCAAAAGTGGGTTGGAGGTTACTTAGTGACAATTCAAGTCTCTAGGCTACGCTACTTCGTTCTAAGTATGGTGTATCAGGGTATCGGGCCGGGATTGCAGCTGTATGAATCCAAAAAATAATTGGTCATCCACATGGCGAAGAATCCATAAGAGCATAAAGGAGGTAGTGGCTCCAGGTATAATATGGATTATTGGTGATGGGAAAGATACGTGTTTTTGGACAAATAAAGTGGTTGCTCAATGATCGATTGGTGGAGAATTCGGTACATGACATTCCTCTAGACCTTACTAATCTGAATGTCATGTACCTTGTGTGGAATCTTGAACATGTTTTAGTGATCGATATTTCTGATTTAGATGGATACAAAAAGAGAATTGGTAAGAATGAATTATATATCTTGCATGTATATATATATATATATGTACAACATAATCTAAAATAATTACCTGAAGATGGCTCTTGACATGGTAGATGGTCAATTCATGTGATCTCATCATAAGCTTCAAGATCCCGTTTGGTTTTGCTTCTACGAGTTCCAACATACATAGATGATGAATATTGTGTTGAGATCATGCATAAGTGATGAGATTCCACAGTACTTATTGCTGCAAATGCTACGATATCTCTACAACTTTTTCAACCGATACTAAACGAGTACATTAGCTACTTATAATTGCAATCTTGTAATACATTCAAAGTGAGATAAATAATGACTATGGAAATAAAATAGAGTTAGATTCAAATCAGTGGAAATCAGCTCTTATGTGGTTTATATGCATTGTCTTTAATTATTAATTATTTTAATATATTAACCTTTATGATAGAGAGTGCCTATCGAGTTACTTTTAGTCGGGTGATTAGGATGATCTAACTAATGATTCAGATATCGAGTTCGATTTCTTTCCGCTACACTAGTAAATTTTAAAAGAATTTTAGGATGTGGATTTTAGACTATGGATCTAGTTTTATCAATTCAATTATTGATAAAAAAAAAAACTGCTTCGAGGAGCATGGATATTGATTAACCCAAAAGCTAGTTTAAACAAACTAAGAACTCATAATTTTACATTCATTCAAACACGTGATTATATTTGCATTACGAACTTGTCATAACGGCTCTTTTTGTTTTGCCGATACGTTAATAATCTATTTAAATACTAGACGCGTATTAAACGGTTATTTAATTTCAAACACTCTCCAAACAAACAGAGAAATATCAAAATCATCAGAGATCATGAGATCGCAATTCGTTTTTGGCGATCAAGGATCCTTCGCTTTCTCTTCTTCGTCTCCTTCCAATCGAAGGTTAGTGATGGCAATCATTGCCTCCTCTTTTGTTCCGATGATTAAAACTGTTTAGTAGATTCTGAATTCCGAAATTTGAATATGTTATATCTTGAGGATTCATGAATGCATTTGTAGATAAATTGATTAGGTTTTCTTCGATGAATGCATCTTTCCCTTCAAAATTCAGTACTCATCAATCTCGTCTTCAGACTTCAGGTACACATCATCGTGATCACTGGTCAAGTTTTTTTACTTTCGAATATCCGATTTCTCTCTGTTCGTACTTGCATATCAATTTGAATTAGGTTTTCTTCGATGAATGCATTTTTAGGTAAGTTGATTAGGTTTTCTTCAATGAATGCATCTTTCGCTTCATAATTCAGTACTCCAGGATCTCGTTTTCAGGTTTGTGATCAAGTTTTTTCAACTTTGAATATCGATTTCTGTCTGTGCGTACTCGCATATTAGATTCTTACATGATTTCTGAGTGTTGTGTTGATGATGCTCTGTTTTTATTCATGATCCTGTTTTTTCAAACTGCAATTAGATTATGTGTTTCTGATTTTTATCATTAGCAATGGCTCGATCAACGGTTGATGAGACATCAGATTCAAGGGCTTTTCAAAGAGCTGCATCAACATTCCGTGATTTCGTTTCTAGATGCCTCTCATACTTAAAAGATCAAAAGACTTGATGGTGCGTAGACTCAACCCTTTACACTGCTTTAATTCATGGAATATCAAACCATCGTATTGATGGAATTGTTTGATTTTTCATCAGTCTGAATAAAACGCATTTGGGGAAGAACCAAAGAAACCGATCAGCATAAGGGATGGGTTGAGAATTGAGATGGAGTTTACTTGAAGAAGAAAGTTCAAAATCCTATTTACGTAAGTTACTTTCTCTTTTTTTTCACTAACCCAAATAAATCAAAACTCAGTCCAAATCATTCTAAATTTTTATAAGAAAACAATTTTAGATAGTAATAATTCTCTTTTTGTCAAAACAAAAATATTTAGTTTAAAGATAGTACGCAAAAAAAAAATTTAGATAAGTTTAAAATTGTCTAATTAGTTAAAAAAAATTGAGTGATAAAAAATATAATTGTGAAACTAACCAAACATGGAATCCAGTCCTTCGATCGTTAGAGATTTCATCTTTAATATGTTTTCACATTATTATGTTAGTCGCTCAATTTTTGATTAATCTGACAACATAGAAATTTACAAAGAAAATATCAAAACTATCATAACATTTTGTATAGCCCAAATAAATTAAAATCTTTATTTAGTAATTCGCAAGTTAGATTCCAAAAACCACTTTGTTATGCTTGAAGAAGTGCTAAAGAAAATAGACTCAAAAATTCAAAAAAGGATTTCAAGTCTCCGTTTCAATAACTCTGAAATTACGTCGGTCATGCTTCAAATAGGTTCGTCTCTACGCCTAATTAAATCACAACACATAAGTAATTACTGAATCTAAAACCACCGATTTGTACATTGCAATGCGGTGGACGAGAAGTCAAAACTAATGGTGGGCTGTATCAAAGTTGCTATACAAGTCTTTATTAAAGTTCTTATATATGTGTCAAGACCAAAACTCTTAATTGGACTCAGCCCATGTATCTTTTTCTTTCTTATGCATTTAATTGGAAACAACTTTTTTTCGAAACACATTATATTTTTACTGACATGTATATATATATATATATATTCTGACAACAAATATATCTACAGATCTACTCATGTAATTATTTATTTATTTTAATTTCGAAACACATTATATTTTTACTGACATGTACATATATATATATATATACTGACAACAAATATATCTACAGATCTACTCATGTAATTATTTATTTATTTTAATTTCGAAACACATTATATTTTTACATCATAAAATAAATTAGTCGTAGAAAAAATAAAATATCATTTTTAATAATTTAACCCGTTAATCACCTTTTGGTTTCTATTAATATATTAGTTGCCAAAAAAAAAGCCCGTTAATACTAGTTTTAGGTAATTAGTAATTCTCATGTTGTCACACAAAAAGATTTAACTTAGGATATTGCCGAATAAAAATTTAAGTAACTTTAAAATTGTAGAATTAATTAAAACTTCAAGTGATGAAACATATAATTGGGAAACGAACGAAATATGGAATCCAGTCTTTTGATCATTAGAGAATTCATGTTTAATATGTTTTCACATTTTGATGTCAAAAATTTCTAAGAAATAATAAAAACTTAAATCAAAATTATCCTAAGCTTTCAAATAACCCCAAACAAATAAATAAAAACAGTTTTTGATAGTTAATTTCCATCTAGTAAAAAAAAAACAAATTAAGAAAGGACATCCAAAACATTTTACATAATTTTCAAATTTTCTAATTAATTAAAAACTTAAGTGCAAGTGGCTTTTAGTTTAGTGGCAGACGGTAAGTCCACTAAAGACAGCGCACTTGCACAACCAGAGATCGAATCACACCACCTACATTATGTAGAAATTTGGCTAATGGGCCGACCAGTTGTGGCTCAATGTTAACCAAAAAAAATGAGAATACATATAATTATGAAACAAACCAAACATGGAATCTAGTCTTTTAATCGTTAGAGATTTCACCTTTAATATGCTGTCACATTTTGATGTTAATCACTTAATTTTTGATTAATTTGACAATTTAGAAATTTGCAAAAAAAATCAAAACTCAATCAAAATTATCATAATCTTTCTATAGTTATTAAGTAAACAGTTTTAGATGTTAGTGATTCCCATTTTGTGAAGACAATTTTTTAACATAGGATAATACTAAAAAAGAATTGAAGTAATGTAGATATCATCTAAATAATTAAAAGCCAAGAAACAGCTGACCCAGTTGATTTGCCTCTGATTTAGTTAGGTACGAGGTGGAGAGTTCAAATCTCACCATGCTCCATTTGGAGAACTAAAGCTATGGATCAGATCTTATTATCGATCCAATAGTTATTTGTTGTATAACTAAAACATATAATTGTAGTCGAGCACTTCTCAATATAGCTCTGCTATCACGGGTTTGATCTTTTTCCGCTACAAGTAAAAGATTAAAAGAGATGTTAGGTAGTGATTTTTGGACTCTTGATCAAATCTAATGGTTAAAAAAAATATAATTGTGAGAAAAAAAATGAAAAATAATTTGGCTTGAGATTATATGTTGAACATATTTTTACATTTTGATATTACTCAAATTATAATTAATTTAAAAGTTTTAAAATTTTCAAAAGAAAATTAAAACTCATCCTAAATGCCAAGATTAGTATAGGTTGGTGGCTAAACGTCTCAGCTGTTCTTTGACACATAGAGTTTGATACTCACGAATTTCATTCTCATATGGTATTGTTTGGGGATTTACATATAATTTGAACTATGTATCGAATTTTATCGATTTAATAGTTGACAAAAATATATTTTTATTATCATCATAAGAGTAGTAAAAGTGATCAACATCTAAATGTGAAAACATATTGAACATCAAATCTCTAAAGATAAAAAAAAATTAGACTCCATGTTTGATCTGTTTTCACAATTATATGTTTTATCACTTCAGTTAAGTAATTAGACAATTTTAATACTATGTAAACTTTTTTTGTATTATCCTAAGTTTTTTTTTCTATATAAAATGTTTTTTTAGATTACTTTAGTAAGAGAAAAAAGTGAATCTTGAGAATTATTTCTCGTTGTGTATTTGTTTAAAATTTGTTTTTGATTATGGGTGGATTTGAGTGTTGATGTTTTGGTTTTTCTATTTTGAGTTTGGTTTTAGTACTTAGTTTAGACGATTTTTGATTTTACCAATTTCAAGAGAAAATCTCATCTTCTCTAAAGAAAACCAGTTTACGTGACTCAAGTCGTTGTTTTTAGGTAGGATACCCGTCGTCGAAATGTCGTGCGGGAACTCCTTAAATGTTATTCAGGTCTTAATACATTGGTTTTTGGTTTTATCATAGTCTCATATCATTATCATTCTCTTTGTTATATGGGATTGATTGCGTCATTTGTTCTCTTTATGGTCAAACATTGATCTTCTTAGCGTTGTAATATTCTGATTCTAATTTTATTCATATTTAGATTTTTTTTTTATGATAAAGAGGTTTCGGGCTGAGGGTAGTACATCCCCTCAGGGCGGGGCCAAACCATTTAATATAACTCTCATTTGGAGATTTGGAGAGGAAACTCTTTCCAAGTGGACTTGAACTCATGATTTCTTTAAATTTACTTGTGTTATAGAAAAAGTTAGGATAGTTTTGATTGAGTTTTTATATTTATTTTGAAAATATATTAGACATGAAATCACCAAAATTCAGGTGGTGCAGTTGATTTGTGATTTAGTTAGGTACGAGATGCTGAATTTGAATGTCCCAAATGTCCCAGTTTTAATTATAAATTTTACATGAATCCCAAATATTTCAAGTACGATACTGAAATACATTCTATTGATGTCTAGAATTGAAAGAGGGGAGAACTGATTGGTTAGAGCAACATGTTTAGGTGGTTGCTCATACGCTACGTTGTTGATTTCCTTTGTCACAAAAGACGGGGAATGATATGGTGGTTTAGAATTTTTTTCCTTTTTCAACAAGCAAATATTAAATTATTAAATTGATAAAATTCTATCCATAAATTAAATTTTCTAATTAGAGTAAGTGAGATTCAAATTCATTATCAAGTACCTAACTAAATCAATGACAAATTAACTAATTCATTTATTTTTTGGCATGTTGTTTTAGATTTGATGGTATTAATTTTATAATTTGCATATGTTGTATTCGAAATGTTAAATTATATAAAAAAATTCACCAAAGTTTTTAAAAAAATATTATTAATATATTATGTAAATTTTCATAAATATTCATTCCATTCCAAAATAGATTATATTTAAAGTTTTTCTCATAAATTAAAAAATTATTTAATTTTTAATTTTTAATTAAAAATATAGTTTAATGTATGTAATAATTATTCAGTCAATTAAAAATATTTCATTTTCATATGTTCTATTTTAGATTTACAAAATAATCAGCTAGGGGCAAGTGGCTTTTAATCTAGTGGCAGACGGTAAGTCCACATAAGATATGCACACTTGCATAACCAGGGATCGAGTCCCACCACCTATATTATGTAGAAATTTGGCTAATAGATCGGTATATTGTGATCTAGTATTGACAAAAAAATAAAAAATAAATAAATAATCAGGTGGGGGTTTGAACAAGAATTCAGACTTTAATTGCAAATATCGCTGAGTTGTGGAAATGATAAACCCAATAGAACTTTAAACGGATAGGAAACGAAAAGCTTGAATCTCGAGATATCTCATCTTCCCCTCGAACCTACTAGGTCTACCTTCCACCCTCTAATTCCCTCATCAATCTCCGATTTTGATTTGCCTTCTCCGGTTGTAATCGGTCTCAAAAGGGTTTGATATCGACATGGATGCTCGCAAGAGAGGACGCCCTGAAGCTGCTTCAAACAACTCCAATGGCGGATTCAAGAGGTCTAAGCAAGGTTAGCTGTTTTATCCCTTCTTCATACTGTCGCCAATTGAATTTCAAATTCGAGATCTTCACAAGAAGAGAGAACTTTTTTTGGTGTCTCTCACGTTTCGTTCTTGTCTAGTTGCATCAATCTTCTATCAATTTGTGCTCTTTTCCTTTCAGCTGTAGAATTTTTTGTTTTGTATCAAAAAGAGTGTTTCTTTATCATGTGGGCAAATCCTTGTGTTGTTTGTTGGTTTCACTTATTTAGTTCTTTTGTCCATTATAGAGAAAACTCGAAAACCCTTTTGTCTGCTTTAATTGAAAGCTTCCTTAATTGATGAGTAGACCTGGTTCTACTGTTGGAGACAATGAATATGGGAACTTCGTTTCTTATTCTCTTTTGTGTTCTGCTATTTGCTTGCCCATCTCATATTCATTGAATTCACCAATCCACTCGAATATAAAGCCTTTAGGCTTTGTGACCAGTCAACATACTGGATCTGCTTGATTGATATATTGATCTATGTCAACTCAAGGCATTGATTGCAATATCAATACCCAATAACCCTAAAACCTTTTATGTAGATACATTAAAGCAGGATAGTACATTGGAGATAATTCCAAAGTGCATTTATTGAAAATTTTAGAAAAGTTTAACCATGTAAAAGCACTGAATGTTTGCAACAGAGATGGAAT
Organism: Lepidium didymum; assembly: GCA_963920545.1. Taxonomy (NCBI): domain Eukaryota; kingdom Viridiplantae; phylum Streptophyta; class Magnoliopsida; order Brassicales; family Brassicaceae; genus Lepidium; species Lepidium didymum. The sequence goes on along the minus strand of OY986996.1, from coordinate 2,157,180 downwards.
CAAATTCAACTGGTTTAGGAAGCAAATCCAAGCCATGCACAAAATTCTTCAGGTTAACATAATTTTTTTTCCTGAATGGATCCTGAAATTAAGAAGTAATATTGTCTACTAAAAATTGTACTAATGAATTGGATAGTTGTTATACAGGTACGTAAGCATTGTTCATCCTTAAACGAGTTAAAAAGTCAATGTAACAAAATGTGATTCCTACTATGAATGGATAAGCTTATATGGAGTATTATTTATGGAACTGAATTTTACTGGTGAATCTATTATACAAAACCAACCAAAAGTTGTCGTTGTGGCACGACTAAGAATGGATAAGCTTATATGGAGTATAATTTACAGTGGCAGTTGTTGTAAACTATGTTTTTATTCGTCTTCTGTTTGATGGCAAGGAATCTGTAGTTTTACATATGCAGCATAAAACTGGTATTTATCGGGTAAGGTTCTTGCGTATGCTTGTGCTATCCATGAGTCCTTCGTCGCCTGAGCAACATGTTGTTCTTTGGTGATGCAGTTATAGAGTAGGATTTGTTTTGTTACTCTACGGTATCAGTAGTGGAACGGCCTACATTTTGTTTCTTTTGCTGATGCACTATGGTTTGTATTGCAGCACTTCTGGATGTCCGTTTGGGGACAACTGCCATTTCTTGCACTATGTACCAGGTGGGTACAATGCTGTGGCACAGATGACAAATCTCGGAGCACCAGTTGCTCAAGTTTCCAGAAACATACACGGACCTGGTGGTGCGGGAAGATTTTCAGGGAGAGGAGATCATGGACCAGGTCCTGTTTCAAGTTTTGGTGCTTCTGCTACTGCGAAGATCAGTGTAGATGCTTCTTTAGCTGGTGCCATCATTGGAAAAGGTGGAATCCATTCTAAACAGATATGTCGTGAAACAGGGGTGAAATTAAAGATTCAAGATCATGAACGAGAGCCAAACTTGAAGATAATCGAGCTAGAAGGAACCTTTGAGCAGATCAATGAAGCAAGTGGGATGGTGAGAGAGCTTATAGGGAGACTTGGATCACCTGCTATGACCAAGAGACTCCAAGGGATTGGTGGTGCTGAAGGAAAACCACATCCCGGGGGCAACTTCAAGACGAAACTCTGTGACAGATTCTCTAAAGGAAACTGTACATATGGAGACAGATGCCATTTTGCTCACGGTGAAACCGAGCTGCGAAGGTCAGGATTTGCTTAGTTGTGTCTTTAGAGTCTGAGAACAGATTATGCATTTGTGTTTGTATTCTGATAAAGGCAATGTTAGCTTCAGTTTTAAGTCTTACTCTGTCTTTCTTATGTCGATTTTGGTTTATTGAAATTGGTTTCGAATACTTGATGATACTCAAAACATTGGACCAAACGATAGGTCTCTGAAGATTCAACGTGTGCTTATCGAGAAAATATTAAGAGCTTAGTGCTTAATCACCGACATAAATGGATGTCGATACTGCGCTAACATTCGTTGATAGAAACGGAAAACTCGGATCGGAACGCGTGGCGTGTCGAACATTCTAATGTTCTCTACGACTCTACCACTTCCCCTACACGTGTAAGACGCAGAACTGCAACACAAAGCCTACCACCTCTTGTTTTACGACACGTCTTGCTTAGGTGTCGAACTAAGAACTAGTTAAATAATCACAGTTTTCGGTTATAAGAGCACGTGGCAACACAGGGAAGCCTATTTAGAGGACATGCTCGATGAGCAACATTGCAGAAAACTAGAAAGTAATCAGAGAATATTGTTGTAACCCCTTTGAATTGCACGAAGGAGAGGATCAAGAGATTTGGTAAAAATGCAGTCGATGAAGGAAACAGCTTCCAACATTGCAGCTTCTGCAAAGTCTGGTATGGACAAAACCAAAGCTACCTTGGAGGAAAAGGTATTGTGATTTGAATTGATCACTTTTTCAATCAAAATCAAAATGATTTTTCTGTGATTTGTTATGATAATATTTTGTATTTTGTTATTCAAAAGGCAGAGAAGATGAAGACACGAGACCCTCTTGAGAAACAGATGGCTACACAGAGGAAAGAAGATAAGATCAATGAAGCAGAGTTGCAAAAGAGGCAAGTGCGTGAGCACAACGCAGCCATGAAAGAAGCCACTGGAGTTGTAGCCGGAACCGGTTTGGGTTCAGCCACTTACTCGACCACTGGACAAGTCGGACACGGTACTGGGACTCACCAGATGTCAGCTTTACCTGGTCACGGGACAGGACATTTGACAGACCGCGTTGTGGAAGGCACTGACGTGTTTGAACCAATTGGAAGGAACACTGGAACTGGTCGAACCACTGCTCATAATCCCCACGTTGGTGGTGGTGGAACAACTGGATATGGAACCGGAGGAGGATACACTGGATAGAAAGTGTTTTCTTAGTTTGCTCTATTTGGAAGTTTCGTGTGTTCATGTTGTTTTTTTTGAAGTCTTGTCTTTGTTATTGATATTTTCACGTGTAGAACTTCACTTTCGTCTTGCTTTTTCTCAGACGATACTATTTTCTGATTAGTTTAATAATTGTATGTTTAGAAGCTTTGTTTACCATAATCTAGTTTGAGTTTCAATAAATAAATATAAAATTGCTTACCAAATTTGTTGCTGCAAAAGATTATAATAGTACTCCATGCAAGTTACCAATGATCATATTCTCATTTACAATATAGTCTTCTCATACAATATTTTATGTTAGAATTTCTAGAAAGTTTAAGTCTTTGCTCTTTGCTATGTTGTCAAGTTTTGCTCTGTCGTGTATTCGGTTCAGAATCGGGTATTTAGTTCAGGTTTGGATAAGAATAGAATTTTACACGATTGTGGGTATTCGGTTTAGAATCAGGTATTTGGTTCAGATTTGGATAAAAATCGATTGATTTGGACACAGTTTTGGAATATGCAAAAAAAAAATATAACCAAATACTTGAAAAATATCAATTTTTTCAAAAATTATTTGTAAATATCAAATCTATATAATAATAGTAACCTCAATAAAGGCGATGTCAACAAATGTCTTTATATGTAATATACGGTTGTGACTTTTCATAAACATCTTTTCAATCACACCTTTTGGAATTTATTTATATTCACTTTAGAAATCTATTTTCATAATTGGTTTTCTTGAATTTAGACTTGTGTTCAACTGAGTGTTATTTTATCCTTTTTGTTTTATGAATATAGAATTGTTATATTAAGTGTTGTTATTCTATATTTTTAAACAAAATTTTAGAATTGAAGATCACTTTAAATGTCACTTTTCATTATAATTTCACCCACTAAATTTTTTCACCAGTAAATTTTTTATTTGGTTAAAATGTTTCGTCATCGTGTGAGCTTCTTTTTATTTGTGGTAATAACATCATGTAACATTTTTTCTAACATTGTTCACAATCCATAAGACAACATAAACACCATTTTTTTTTATGTTTGATTTTGCATATATTTTTCAAGAGAAGAAAAAACAAATATCAAATTATTGGTCAAACTTTATAGATAATTTTGGGTTTATGTCTTATGTTTAATTTTTCTGAATTGCTTTACATTCAATAGAATTTACATCATACCAACTAATATTAACAGTATATGTAATCATCTTTAACAGGGACTCCCCTTTAACGTTTATTTTTGACATTGTTTTTTTTCTCTTTCAATCTACATAATAATAACAATATCAATAAAGACAATCTAAGGTTGTATCTATTTATTCATATCGTTTTATTTATGAATGAATGTTTTATATGTAATTAACAATCTGAATAAAGGTAACCTATCGTTGTGTTTATTCATTCATATTTATGCTTATATTTTTATTGTATCTATTTATTCATAACTTTTTATTTATAAATAAATGTCTTTAACATATAAACATAACTCCTATCATTATTAAACTGTCTATAGTGAATTTTTCAATAAATTTATATTTTAACTTTTGTGAAAAATAATTAATTTTTAAGAGGTTATTGAGTGAAAAGACACAATTGTTAAGTTAAAAGAAAATTAATGATTCGAATTATTTTGTCTTATATTCTATAAAAGGTAACTAATGACAAATATGTATTTTTGTTGGTGACAATAAAATACTTAATAATAACAATTACAATAAAGATGATTGAATATATATCTTTTCATTTATGAATGAATATATTTAATAGAAAATATGAGTGAAGGCAACCATGGTACGTGTTTATTCATTTATGAATAAATATTTTATATATAACTATAACACTTATATTTATATTTTTTTATGGTTGTGTCTATTCATTCACAACTTCTCATTTTTAAATAATTTTTTTAATCTCCAAGTAAATGTCTTTTATATATAACTATAATTTTAATTATTAATAAACTTATCAATTTATATTTTAAGATTTATTATATTAGATAACTAAAAAAAAATTGTATAACCAAATACAACATGAAACTTTTTGAAAAAAACAATAACAAATAGTTATAATTTTATCAATTAAAAATTAAAAAATAAAACTTGAGGTCAATAACTTCCATGAAAAAATAACCAAGTGGTTATTAAGTGAAAAAACACAATTATTAAATTAAAAAAAAACTAATGGTTTGAATAAGTTTATTTTATATTTAATAAAAAGTAACCACTAACATAAAAGTGTTTTTGTTAGTGAAAATAAAATACATAATAATAGTAATAATCTCAATATAGGTAATTCTAGAGTTGTGTCTATTCATATATTTTCATTTATGAATAAATATTTTATATGTAACCAAAAATCTGAAGAAAGGCAACATATGGTTGTGTATATTCAATTGTATTTTTTATTTATGAATAAAATTTTTATATGTAACTATAACATTTATGTTTATATTTTTTATGGTTGTGTCTATTTATTTGTAACTTTTCATTTGTAAATAAATTTCTTATATGTAATTATAACTTATATCATTACTAAACTGTTTATAGTATTTTTTTTAACTTATTAATTTATATTTAAGATTTATTATCTTTGATAATTAAAATAATAATTTTTTGGATAACCAAATAAATGAAAAAAGTGTTTGGAAAAAATGACAAATACTTATACTTTTATGTGTTGAAAATAAAAGGACACAAGTTGAGTTCAATAATTTTCATAAAAAAATAACTAATTTTTAAGTGGTTATTGGTAAAAAGACACAGTTGTTAAGTTAAAAGAAAGCTACTGGTTTGCATAATTTTATTTTATATTTTATAAAAAAGTAACTAATGACAAAAAAAAGCGAAAACAAAATTAATTTTAAAAGGTATCTTTTCAATTGATATATTATATGTATTAAATATCGTAAAATTTAATATACGAGTTATATTATTATAATTTCCATTAGAAAATAACTAATTTCTAAGTGGTTATTTAGTGAAAAAATACAATCGTGAAGTTAAAAGAAAAACTAATAATATAAATATATTTTTATATTTATATAAAAGATAACCATATGTGTCTTTGTAAGTAGAAATAAAATTAATTTCAAAATATATATTTGAAAATGAATCATGCAACAAAATAAATATTACAACTATTGCTAAAATAGTTACGATTGATAGATTATTCAATTAAATAAAGGTTATTGTTAATAGAAAATTTTGATCGACATTCTTTTGACACTGACAAAACTTTATAATTAAAATTAGTTGGATCAAAATTTATATTAATATATGTGTTATTTGGGAGACAACTCTTTAACTATCTATTATGTTACTTAACTTTTATTTGTATGTAATATAAGTTAGAATATGTACCAAAATTAAACAATATTAATAATATTTCAAAGAACTTTAACTAATTTCTTTTGTTTTAAGCTTGTGCCTTTTCATTGGAAATTTTGCTTAGAATATAAATTATATTAGTTTTCATTCATAAAACTTTTGTTTATTTATAATGTATATTCATCTAACATTATGTATTTTTAATATTTTATGTATTTTTTCACGGTTTAAAATTAAAAACTAATGTTATGTTTTTATGTCTTAAGATAGTAGATAATTAGGTGAATCAAATATTATTAACAATTAGTTTTTTGTGAAACATAACTTTTAATATATGTATTATTTGGGAGACAACTCTTTAACTATCTATTATGTGTATTATTTAACTTTTATTTGTATTTTGTATGTAATATAAATTAGAATATAAACCAAAATTAAACCATATTAATAATATTTCAAAGAATTTTAACTAATTTCTTTTGTTTTAAACTTCTGCCTTTTCATTGGAAATTTTGCTTAGAATATAACTTATTTAGTTTTCATTCCTAAAACTTTTGTTTATTTATAATGTATATTCATCTAACATTATGTATTTTTAATATTTTGTGTGTTTTTTCACGGTTTAAAATTAAAAATTAATGTTCAAAAACATCTATTCAATATGTCTATTAGATAATTAGGTGAATCAAATGTTATTAACAATTATTTTTTTTTGTATTATTTAGTTTATGTATATGTAATAATAAAAGTTAGAATCATAAAGTATTTCAACCAAAAGTTGACAATGTTTCAAACAACTTTAACTATTTTATTTTTCTTTTACATGTGTTTTTAAAGTAATAATTTTATTTCCATTAAGAGATTAGATAATTAAGTGGTTCAAATGTTATTAACAATTAATTTTTTGTATTATTTAATTTATATTATGTAATAATATAAGTTAGAATCACAATGTATTTCAACCAAAAGTTAACAATATTTCAAACAATTTTAACTATGTTCATTGTTTTTTACATCTGTTTTCAAGTTAATAATTTTATTTCTAAAAGATATTTTTGTTTATTATGTTTTTTCATATATATATATATATATATATATTTATTTTCATAAAAATGACTTATTGTATCTTAAATGTTAGTTATTTAAACAAAATCAACAATAATTTACTTCTTGTATTATCTAATAATATAAATTAAAAATACCAGAATTATAATATGATGATAATTTAAACAGTTATAAATATTTTTTTTTACAGATATGAGTTACCACGTAGCAACGCGTGGTTTAAGTTCCTAGTATTCTTAGAAATATTATAAAGATTTATGTATACTCATTTTGTTTCAAAATAAATGATGTTTTAGTTTTATTTTTTTCTTGTTTCAAAATATATGATGTTTTAGGTTTCCAACACAAAATAATTCACTTATTTTCCTCATTTAACTATATTAACTACAATATTAATTACAATATAGAGATAGTTTAAATAATTTCACAAATTTTTTTAATTATCGTGCTTTTACATTAAACATCAATATTATTATATAATATTAGAACAGTAGTAGTTTTTTGTGTTTTGCTTTGACCATCTTTTTCATTTGGACAATTTTCTTTCTTTTTCTTTTTCCAAATACAATTAGATTTAGAAGAAAAACAAAAATCTGTAATGCTTAATTTGGGTAAAGGAGAAACGCGTTTTATATTTTTGACTTCTACTTTTATACAATTCGACAAAGAAAAATATGACGTGAGACTCTTCGAAATACGTACAAAAATTACGTCAACAATTTGATTCTCATTCATTACGTGAAATATAAAAATATAAAAGTAAACAGAAAAAAACAAAAATTGAAATTTTTTAATAAATAGATTCAACTTTAATTTACACAAATCATAATTTTCACACTTTGCTTCAACCACTCTCACACACAGTCTCTCCCTTTTCTCCAAAATCTCTCATTTTTTTTCCTCTGTTTTATCTGTCAAATAAAGTAATAAACTTTGCTTTTTCTCAATCTCTGATTTTTGCCTTTTTTCCGATTCGTTAAGCTCGTTTTCTCTTCACCTGTTTCAAGCTTTGGATCCACCACCACATTTATCTTCTGATATCCACCAACAAAATTAAACGGGTCTCCGACGACCTAAGAGTGTTGTTCTCGTGGAGGAGAGAGCAAATGAGGGATGTTCTCCTGGTTTGCGAGAATGGCGCTTTTTTGTTTGCGACCTATGCGACGATACGGCCGTATGAACAAGGATGATGACGATGATAACGATGATCATGATGAAATCAACGGTGATTCCTCTTCTGCTGATTCACTTACTTGGTCTAGGGAACTTGAGAGGTATTCATTTGGAGATTTCTCCATGGCTGTTGTGCAAGCTAATGAGATCATTGAGGATCATAGTCAAGTTGAGACTGGAAACGGTGCCGTTTTCGTCGGAGTTTACGATGGTCATGGTGGACCTGAAGCTTCTAGATACGTCTCTGATCATCTCTTCTCCCATTTAATGAGTTAGTCTTTCTAATTTTTGTTCTGAATCCTGTGCTTGAAGTCAAACAAGTCCACTCTGGAACCTGTGTGTGTTTCTTCTTCCTGATTTGCTTAAGATGATCTGATTTTTTTTGGTAGAAGTTGAAATCGATGTACATCTATGAACAGTGAACTGAAAATCTTGACTTTTTTGTGCAATTTAGATATTTGGTGAGCTACCAACTTCTTATATGACAGTTACAAAACTTTTCTTTTGGCAGATTGTATTTGTCTTGGTCTCTTCACTTGTTTGTTTCTGGATTTTCTAGCTTTGTTTCTTGCAATTTGCTTTGAAGCTTTGTCTTGTTCCTTTTTTGCCTGCAATTATGGATTAGATTTGGTTTATTAGCTGCTTCTTAGTTAAAGTTTTTCCTTTTAGGAATTTCGAGAGAAAAGAGTTCTATATCAGAAGAGACTCTGAGGTCTGCATTTTCTGCAACTGAGGAAGGGTTTCTGACGCTTGTGCGAAGAACTTGCGCATTTAAACCGTTAATTGCAGCCGTTGGATCTTGCTGTCTGGTGGGAGTTATTTGGAAAGGGACCTTGCTTATTGCTAATGTTGGAGATTCCCGTGCTGTGCTTGGTTCCATGAGTAGTAATAATAGGTCAAACAAGATTGTACCTGAGCAACTGACAAGTGATCACAATGCAGCTTTGGAAGAAGTTAGACAAGAGCTTAGGTCATTGCATCCTGATGATCCGCACATTGTTGTCCTCAAACACGGTGTGTGGCGCATCAAAGGCATCATTCAGGTTTTGCAAGACTTTCTTTCTTCTTCTCCTCAAATCATATATCAAATTCCTTAGACACTATGATAAGAACAAAGCTATCAAACTGCTATTCTTGTTCCAATTGACCAAACCAGAGAGAGAGTTGATTACTGAGAAGTGCTCTACATTCTGTCTAGTGTAGCTTAAACTCTGAGTAGATCCACTGTTGTCTTCTTGGCTTATCAAAGTATATGAAGAATATTGTGTTTGATTCTTGTGCAGGTATCAAAATCAATTGGGGATGCGTACTTAAAGCGCCCAGAGTTCTCTCTCGACCCTTCATTTCCACGATTCCATCTCACTGAACGGCTACAAAGATCAGTATTATCAGCAGAGCCTAGTGTCTACACAAGAGTCTTACAAACAAGTGACAAGTTTGTAATATTCGCATCAGATGGACTCTGGGAACACTTGACCAACCAGCAAGCTGTAGAGATAGTGAATAAATACCCTCGTCCTGTAAGTTGAATGCCTAAGATTCATAATGGTTGATTCCCATGTTTTTGTTCTCTGTTTTTGGATCTCACGGATATATGTATATATACTCAGGGAATAGCTCGAAGGTTGGTGAGAAGAGCAATGAACATAGCTGCAAAGAAGAGAGAGATGAGGTACGATGATTTGAAGAAAGTGGAGAGAGGAGTGAGGAGATTCTTTCATGATGATATAACAGTGGTTGTGATATTCATAGACAATGAGCTTCTAATAGTGGAGAAAGCCACTGTTCCTGAATTGTCCGTTAAAGGTTTTTCTAATACTGTTGGACCTTCCAAGTTCAGTATCTTCTTCTCTTAACATTTTTTTACACTTCTTTTATATTCTCCCACAGATATGCCTATACCAAACACAGATCGATTGATTTTGTACCAACATGTTGATTTTAGATACAAAATTGTAGTCACAATCCTCCAACTCTCTCTCATTTGTAATGCTAATAATCGAAATATCTTAATGTTTCCATTTCCGTTCTTGTTTTTCCTTTCATTTTTCTGTGTCAGACATCGGAAAAAAGCCAAAGTACAATCTTACATAATTCTGAGTTCAACTGGAACAAAGCAAGCTACATAAACAATCAAAATACATTGGTTTGATCGGTAAGACATTTAAAATATATGCCCTTAAGGAAGCAACCTCTTATCACCTGCCAGTAAGCTCGGTGAGGGGATCGATCTGACTCCCTTTATAAGAGTAGTCAGTGTCACTGAAAGATGGAGGCATTGCTGGCCACACGAAAGCCGGTCTCTCTGTAGGCACATGAGGTGGGCTAGTCTCGCCTGTTAAGACCTTCAAAACAGTTTTCATGGACGGTCTTTGGTTCGGATTCGGGTGGCAACAAGCGAGTCCTAAGAGCACAACGCTTTTCACCTCTTCTTCATCCAACGAAATCCCCATTACCGGATCCGCTGCATCCATGATGGTTCCATTTCTGTATAGCTCCCATAGCCAATTCACAATGCTATTGTTGTAATTGTTGTCGTTCTCATTGATCAAGAAGTACTTTGGTTTCTTCCCGGAGACTACTTCGAGCATCAAAACTCCGAATGCATACACATCCGTTTCAATCGTAGCTCTCCCGTTGAGAAAAGTCTCAGGAGCCATGTATCCTGGTGTTCCAGCTATATCCTTTGTCGAATGGTGTGTCATTTCGCTTTGCTGAAGCATCCTTGCAAGCCCGAAATCGCCAAGCTTTGCATTGAATTCTGAGTCTAGCATTACGTTGCTCGCTTTTATATCTCTGTGAAGTATCCTCTTCTCACATCCATTGTGAAGATATTCCAAAGCTTGAGCTAGCCCTCTTATAATGTTCTTCCTTGTCTCCCATGTTAGGTTTGATCTCGACTTGTCTTCCAAGAAAAGATACCTATCCAAACTTCCATTAGGCATATATTCATACACCAGAAGAAACTCCTTTCTCTCGTAGCACCATCCCAATAACTTCACAAGGTTCCTATGATTCAGATTACCAATCGTTGTGATCTCTGAAATGAACTCTTGCTTCCCTTGATGCGATTTCTCTGAAACTCGTTTCACAGCTATATCTCTACCTCCCCATTTCCCCTTAAACACCATCCCAAATCCACCTTGCCCAAGTTTGTTCTCCGGGCTGAACTTTCCAGTTGCTTTCCTCAGCTCTCTCAGCTTAAACTTCTGCGGGTTCGCAGCGCAATTTTCTAGCTCCGCTTCTATATCCGGACTTGTTTCTCCAGCCTTTGACCTAGCTCTCATGTAAAAAGCTCCAGAGACAACTCCTACTACAACAACCAACACAATAGGGATAATGATCCAAACCCATAACATTTTTCTATCTCCATCGATCTCTAAACCGTCAAATCTCCACGATCTCACACAATTCAGCTCCGTATAATTGCTTGTCGAAGCCGTAAATCCAATGTAAACTGTCTCCGGAAGATGGAGTGAGAGATCAATAGCCCTTGAAAACACTAAGTACTTCTCATCAAAAACCTCCGAGGAGTTTCTTGAGACATAAACAGATAGATTCGTACCATCATACCGCACATGTCCAGTTATGTCAAGGTTGGAATCGATCTTGATCCCTCGACTGCTCAACGATTCTTGAACAACAGAAGTGATGTTATTCACATTTAGACCCACATGATTCCCATCAATGTCACCAGGTCCGTTCTTTCTTGTGTCAAACTCAACCGCAACGAACCTCGACTCAGGATTCCTATTTGTGTTTTCGTTGATCAAGCCAAGCCACATACCCGAACTGTTGCGAGGAGCTGTCCTCTCATGTGTGAGAACAAAGGCTAAGCCTTCACCTCCAGGATTTGTTTGGTTTAAAATGTTGAGAACAAAAGTGGTGTTGAATGTAGCTTTCTTGTGTTTCCTCCATAGCCTGAAAGGCTTCTTATAGAGTGCACGGCCTGCGTGGTTTATGAGAGGACCACCACGAACATCAGGAGTCACTTGGATTGCTCCAAGGACAATGTATGAGTTGTCTCGAAACAAGTCTGCTTCATTGCTTTGCTTGAACTCAGGAAAATCAAACTCCAAGCACTTCACTTGTATATTGTTCTTACAAGCTATAGTTAAAATTAAGAACAAGAGCTTCCACTCAAGAGAAAATTTCATGTTTTTTTTTTGTATGTGTGTTTTGCAGTTCTGCAACTCCAGAGAGACAATAAAGTTAATCTTATGTAGTTGTCTTTTTTTTGTTTTTGTCAATGATTTAGTGTCTTTAATGGGGTTTGAATACATTATCGATGGCTTTATCGTCAAGATTGTATTTTACCTGGAAATTCTATTTAAGTCATAATATGACTGCTCTAACTTGAAAATTTGGGTTTTACTTTTCAATAAAAGAAATATTTTCTTTTACAAAAAAACAAAAGAATCATTTTTCTTATTCTTCAAACAACGAGTTGATGGGTAAGTATTTGTAACGGTTATTGGATAAGTATTACTTAGCATTGAAATTATTATTCAAATTGTGCTATATCTATTTTAAAACCTCCATAGTCCATATTATATGTAGACTAAACTGAAGATTTTGACGAAATCTCAGAAGTGCTATTCAAATTCAACAAAATATACAAAATCAATGCATAGACTTTGAAAACGTCTACTATAATCTTGCAATATGCAAAATGTTAAATCTGTATGTATAACTAAGGTTTAACAGGTAATAAATTGAGTGAATAAGGAAGAACTAATAGCTTTAGATCTGTTTTCAAATTATTTGATCTTCGTAGATTTTCTAAAACATTACATAATCGGAAAAATATATTTGGTCAAATGATTGAATGTCATCTATGTTGTCTTTTTCATCCTAGTTAGACTTTATCACTAGAGAGCTTGGAATTTTATCTATTGAATTGTTAGAAAAAAAATCATCACACGATTTTGGGATCATTTAAGATATTTTGAAAAATGGAGAAGTTCTTCAGTATTTATTAAAATGGTTGTATTTTTAAATATATTCTTCAATATTTCAATTTCTTCTTTATGATAATATACAAACTGACTTTGTTAAAAGTGTCTACTTTTCTATGCACAAGCTGACATGTGAAAAATTCATATAAAGCTACAACTGGTTCTTCTTTATAGCGACATCTGACTAATACTTGCTTGAGGACTTTCAGCAATAAAATCGATTCAAGTGTAGATTAGTATTATGTTGACCCAAACAAAAAAATTTTGAAATTACTATTATAATCACCGGATTTTTCTTGTTACAGAGTAATATACAATTAGATGAATATTTTTGGGTCGAAATTAGATTTTTGTATTGTAAAAGAGTAAAAGGAAGATAGATTTCTTAAAAAAAGAAATTTTTAATCTCCCTATCACACTAATTATTGGCTTCTTTCAAAAAGTAATTATGGTACTGATCTCCACGTGCATTGATGAATAACTTTTGTATCTGAAAATATTTAACATTATATATTGGATGTTTACATTAAAGATTGGGTGATTCTTCTAATTCTACCCAAGAATTTTCATATAACTATGAATGTACCTAAACATTGAGATGTTTGTTAATTGTATACAAAACTAAAATTAAAATTCTAATTTCACCTGAAATATTACCGATATTACCAGAAACACCCGAAATTTTCTTCTTCTTAATTGTACGTTAAAAATCTAATTATATCTGATTTTGAATTTTGAACTTTTATGAAAATAAATAGAAATACTAAATTCGAACCCGATTTACACCCGAACTAAACCCGATCCACAAATTAAAAATACTCAAATGAGTCTTAAATCAATGGAACCAAAAACCCAAAAGAACTTGACCCAAAAATGGCTTTGTTGACAAAAAACTATCTTGATCATTTGGGTGTTTTTGATGCTATGTATATTAGTTCAGGTGAAATTAGATTTTTAACTTTAATTTTGTGTGCACTTAAGAAGAGAGGCAAACTTCATGTGTTTTTGGTACTATACGTGATAGTTCGGGTGGAATTAGAGTTTAAATTTTAGTGTTATGTGAAATTAACAAGCGCTCCAATGTTTAGGTACATTCATAGTTATATGAAAGTTTTGGAGTGGAATTAGACTGATTACCCTTAAATATATGTAGAAATTAACTTTATTTGAATATATATATATATATATATTTGTCAACTCAGAAATTTTCATAAATAAAATATTCAATGTAAGAATACACAATTTATAAATAAAAAGTTTCTAATTAATTCTCGAAGATTTTGAGTAAGGAAATGAGCTTTGTGGTTCAAAAGTTTCGGTATCTTGTTAATAGAGAAACTGATGAAAAGGGCTTTTCAATCTCTCAAAATTGTCTAGATAGGAAATGAATGTTGGCGCAACCGTTGGATCTACCACCTTTATCAATACTTCTGCACAGACGGTTGTGAAGTCTGCCTCGAGCATCTGTAAGGAAATCATGCAGGTCATCCCTTAGAGGATAACCTCTATATCTGCATGTATGACATCTCATTCCTCTGGTGCCCATACAAATACCACTCGAATTATTTGGGAAGCAAAATTATCCAATGCCAAAGAAATATTTTGAAGCTTTCCAGGCCCGTCTACAAAACAACTATAAGATGTGAAACCTGAATTATCCGAGATAGGATTAGATACCTCTTGATACATACTTTTTAATACTAATTAATCAACAAGTACAATACGTCAATGTAGTACTTGAATATCGAATCCATAGAGAATCTAGAACTAACACATTAGGATTGCAAGAATTTGGACTTAAGCTAAAGCGATAGATAAATGAATTGAAGTGAAAGACTACTAAAAACCAAACAATAAACAACCTAACAAAGATCAAAGCAAATTCAACAAGAACAAATGACTAGCAAACTAAACAACGACAAAACACAAATTAGCAATAGGTTTTAGGCAAGACAAATGATCAAAGAATAATTAATCGAATCAATGATGCTTAAAGACTCATTAAGAACCATCCTAGGGCATGAGACACTCAATTATACCAACCCACTTCCATGGCATTGAATCTCTTCATCAATCAATGAATCTAGCTAAACTTCCATTTGCAAATTCAAAGATCAATAAACAATAAACTCAAGCTCACTAAGACCACTAAACACCCTAACTTCATCTTCCAATGGCTAGGGAAGGTTAGCTCACAAAAAAAGTCATTCGAGAATTTTCACAAACACCTTTCGGGCGGAAAATATCCTAACATCTAGATTTAAGTGATCAAATTAAACCTAGCATTAAGACCACTCTAAGTGAAGGAATCTATAGATCTATCAACTTAAGCTCAAGATTCAACCATCAAATCCTAAGATCTACCTAACCATCAACTTATCACTTCACTACTCAAACATCAAAGATATGAAACAAAACAAGAAGATAATTATAAACATAATGAAAAGAAGATAAGAAAAGAGAACAAGAAATCTTAATAGATGGGGCATGATGATCCAAAGATCATCATCCCCAAAAGGGTCTCCAACAATTCTCCCTCTTTCTCTCAAGTGGCTAGTTCAAAGGATGAAAAAAGATTGTAAGGATTTTCGAAAAACCATAAACATTTGGGTTTTAGTGTTTTAAAACGGATCCAGGTCGACCGGGGACAAATCGGGTTAAATAAAGTAAAAAAAAAACATATGCTTGAAGTTTCGACCCAAATTTTCGGCCAAGTGGTCGAAATTATGAAGCTTGATCATTCTGGACAAATATTTCGAGCAAGGGATCGAAATTTCACGGCAGAATGACTTATCTTGAGTAAATTCAAAATATCTTCCTAACCACTTGTCCAAACGACTTTAAACTACCACCAAATGAAAGCTAACTCTTGTGGCTATCTTGTGTCCAAATTTCAATCAATTCCGACCACAGGAAGGCTTTCATCGATCACCAATATCAAACACGTAGTGGCAGTTCTTCATTTAAGGCTTTGTCTCAACCAAAATTGTCAAACTTCTCAACAACCAACTTTTCTTGTTTTTTGGGTGCATTTCACTTCATCTCTTTTGCTCCACATCTATCTCTAAGTCTCCGATTCTCCATACTTACCTCCAAATCACCTAAAATGACTCAAAGACGAGTAAATATGCGACTCAATCTATCTAAACTCTAAAATGCAAAACCAAAGAAAACTTACACAAAAATGAATGAATGTGACTTTTAAGTGATGAAAAATAATCAAAATATGAATAGAAATCTATGTAAATATGATGCATATCACCTCTTCCCATAGGTTCCCCAAAACCGGTCTATCAAAAATCTTCTCATGTTGGTCCTTTAAATTGGCTTGTCTCCATTCTGAGGTCTCTGAGTCTTCTCAAATCAAAATTTTACTTGGACCTCTATCTATATATTTGAAAAAATCTTTTCATTTCTAGCTTTCCATAAAAAATTCAGGGAAAACTGTTTTTATATACACTCTTTAGGATTCTCCAAACAAGAAAGTCATGACTCGTGTTTTTTCTTTACATATAATTCGTAGGTCCTAGAATCATCAAACTGATTATTTAACTCGTTGAATTAGAGAACAACTTATGATTCTTGATTTGTAAACTTTTCCTAGCTTTGGAATTATTAATGAAAACTCTGGTTGACAAAAAAAAAAGTTGTCCTGATTCGGTAAAACAAATTTTCTTGGGAAGACAATAGGTGAAGGGATAGTCGATAAAGCCCAAAGTCTAAATCATGGTCGGACACTTAAACAAAACATACTTATAGACTCGCTTCTTTGTCCACATCTAATATAAAAATTGTTACGATTAATCTCTCTATGAGAGATATTATCTTTATACTGTGGTATTCTCTAATAAGGGTTGCCATATAAAATGTTTTATTTTATATTTTATTTTAGAGATACATTTTAGTTTTCACACCTGAACTTGAAAAGCGTGGATATCAGGATCGTAGCTTCCCAAGTTGAATTACCAACAAATTGGGATAAATATTTGGGTCTAAACCTAATGCAAGTCAAGGTATAGTATCTAGGATCCATGGATTTATCCAAATCAACGTTATATTGGCTATTACCAAAAATATATATCTTTTATTATTAAAATGATTAATCCTATGAAACTAAATAATTAATGATGAATATTTGGTATACCTATTTAATTCCTCTTCGCTACATTATAGTAAATTTTTTTTTGTTAAACCCAAAATGATATTAATACAAGAGCTAATGGCTTTTCTCGTCGGTCTGTCACCAACATAATTAAGAGAACAAAATTAAAAAAAAGAGATAAAAGAGAAATGGAAGCTCTATGCGAGACTTCAGATATCGGCCAAGATGCCATATACTGCCATGAGGGGAGAATCGTTTGTGAGAGCGCTCACAACCGTGAGACAATCAGATTCGATCCAAGTTGTAGTTCTATTTTGACTTTTTGCTTTCCTCAAGCCCAGCTCAAAGAGCTAAGCATTTGGCCAGCAGTGCAGAAGAGACATCTGCAGACCTCGATTTGTAGTGGGCTCGATATTGTGATGATGATGAAGAGACGAACATCCATCCGAAACCTGCTACTCTCAGATCCAGTCGCCATGAAGCATCCACTTGGCATTTGGTATGTTGGGCTGGGATTTCTTTCAATTGAGTAGATCTGGTGGTAGGTATAGGTGATGATGTTATTGAGTCCTGCGAGTTTTGTCATTCTCTCGTGTCTTAGATTTTTTTAGTGAGTGTTTCTTATGGTGTGAAAGTTCTTTGTAGATTAAAACGAGATTTTAGAGATGAATTTTAGGCTATTGATCGGAAATCCAATTGTTAACAATAAAAATAATTAATGATGCATGTTGAAATATATTTTATGTAAAGTTTATTAATATGTGATATAATTATTAAACATCTAGAGTAGTATTCTTTTGTTAAACAAATGGTGAATAGTGTTCATGCATTGGTGAGCAATGCACGACATTTTTGTAAAAAATTACCATAAATTTACAATATCATTTTTATAACAGTTTTTACAAGTTTTATTTTTTCAACAATTCAACTCAGGCTCCACCGACCCGATTTAGCCCCACACTAGAGTAAGAAGGAGTCCAGATCTCCTTTTCCTGAGAAATCAGATAAAATGTCTATCATTCCTCTACAGAAGATTCGCCGAAACAATAGACATTTTAAGAAAGTTGTTTTTATGAAGAAATAACTTATATATTAACAATCAAAAATGAAATAATATATACCTGAAATAATTATTATTGTGAGTTAAGTTTATCCGAGAATATATATTTGGAATTCGACTCCACTCTACTATATATGAATAAAGAATTTTAGAAGTTGAGTTTGAACCAAAATTAGATTTTGTTAATTCAGTTATTGACAAAAAAAAATTATGGAGTCAAATCTTAATGAAGAAGTGATGGTATATTAGAAGCCTTTAAAAAACTAATGTGTATAAAATATTTAGAATATCTTGGATAGACCAAAAGCTTAATGAATGATTATAAACTCACATGGGAGTTGGTGATAACATTCTTAAGTGCAAACCAAAGAGAATATGAGCTGAAAAGATTTCGAATATTTGGATCCAATCGGCTAAAACAGTGTAGACACAAACACTAAAGATATAAAAGGAATAATAATGGATGAGTTTTAAAAACTTTTAGCCAAAATTAGCCAAGTACATACACATTTTTAATCACTTAAATATGATTTTAAAGATCAACAGGTGTAAAGTTCTCTAACAACTATCAACTCATTCAAAGATTTAATAATTTCTCATGGAATTTTAATAAAACTAGTTTTGTTGACTGTCAACTTTTTAAAGTTCTTCAAATTCTAGAAGAGCCATCTCATTTTTTGACTAAGTAAACAAACACGCTCTTTGCCTATTGGCTTAAGTTACATCTATCATATCAATCAGCTATTACAATTCACTCTATATAGATGAATCATAAGTTCACAGAATCAATCAGTAAAACGAAAAACAAATCAAAACATCTATTGTTATTTACAACATTAACTGATATCAATAATGGCTACTACTTGTTATGGTTTCTTCACCATTACCCTTCTTGTTCTCATTTCTTCAATACTGTTTGGTGCATCATCTGCTCAGTTAAACGCAACGTTTTACTCTGACACGTGTCCTAACGCTTCTGCCATCGTCCAAAGCACGATCCAGCAAGCTCTACAATCCGACCCGAGGATCGGAGCCAGCCTCATCCGTCTTCACTTTCATGACTGTTTTGTTAATGTATAAGAATATAAGCTTCTTGAGTTTATTTCATTGTATGTTTCATTACTAAATCGTTACTTTGGTTCTTTACTTTGAAAAGGGTTGTGATGGGTCGCTGTTGCTTGATGATACTACAAGCATCCAAAGCGAGAAGAACGCTCCTGCTAATGCCAATTCAACTAGAGGATTCGATGTTGTTGATAACATCAAGACTGCACTCGAGAATGCTTGTCCTGGCATTGTCTCTTGCTCTGACATTCTAGCCCTTGCCTCAGAGGCTTCTGTGACTTTGGTAATAACACTTTCTTATAAACATATCAACAAGTATCTTACACACATAACTTTTAGGTCCTTAATTGATCGAAACTAGCTAAACATCGGCCAGAATTGATAGGTTTAGAGGTTTATCTGCATTTTTCAAAGTATATGTCTAAAATGCGATATCTTGCCAACACAGTTGTGGTGCAGTGATAAAGCGAATAGAAGTTAGGCATCATAATATGTAAGAGATTTTATCAGTTATTCTTAGCTTCGGATAGACTACATGAGTTCGAACTACCCGCTGCTATATTTTGAAAAATCAAACATTAAATTAGTCATGTTTGACCAGAAAAAGCATTCAAAACATAAAGACTGACCTCGGGCTTAGTGGGCATGACGGTTGGGCTAGATGGAAAAAGCCCGTTTTAACATACATATATGTTTGATTATCTTCAGGCAGGAGGGCCTTCATGGACTGTGTTACTAGGAAGAAGAGATGGTCTCACTGCAAACTTATCCGGGGCCAATACGTCGCTTCCCTCTCCTTTCGAAGGCATTACCAACATCACAGCTAAATTTGTAGCTGTTGGGCTAAATACAACCGATGTAGTTTCCTTATCTGGTAAATCATCGTAATGTTTAATTACTTGCAGAACAATTCAAACACAAAACCCTAATTAATGCGGTTCAATGTGTTTAGGAGCGCATACGTTTGGACGTGGTCAATGTGTAACATTCAACAACAGACTATTCAACTTCAATGGCACAGGAAATCCCGACCCAACTCTGAATTCAACACTTCTCACCACTCTTCAACAGTTATGTCCTCAAAACGGAAGCCAATCAGGGGTCACTAACCTCGATCTATCCACTCCTGATGCGTTTGATAGCAACTATTTCACGAACCTTCAGAGTAACAATGGGCTTCTTCAGTCAGACCAAGAACTGTTCTCCGACACCGGTTCAGCCACTGTTCCGATTGTTAATTCTTTTGCAAGTAACCAAACTCTGTTCTTCCAGGCGTTTGTTGAATCTATGATCAAAATGGGGAATATTAGTCCCTTGACTGGAAGTAGTGGAGAGATTAGGCAAGATTGTAAAGTGGTTAATGGACAGTCATCAGCTACTGAAGCAGAAGACATTCAGTTACAATCTGAAGAACCAGTGAGTTTCGCAGATATGTAAATTCACTGTTGGGATCAGTTTCACGGTTTCTTTAATAATTACTTGTAAGCTGAATCATATTTCTATAAAATAAATAAGTTTTTTTTTATAAAATAAAATAAATAAGTTTTGGCGGAAGACAAATACAAATTGAATGTTGGGACATCTTTTTTTTACAAAATAGTCCTTTAGTTTCTAGTGTATTATTATTTTATGTCTAACCAAAATTATATGATCAAAATATACATAATACAAAATTTTAATTATTAATATTATTAAAATTAGTTAAATTATTAAAATCTATGAAATGTTATTAAAACTAACTACATGTATAGTTTTGCATAACATGATAATTGAAGATGAATTACGTGATCTTGATGCATCAATAGAAATCGAAAGAGAAGCTCCACCTTTGAAATTCAAAATAACAAAAACTGAAAATACTCAACTTCAAAAGTTTTTCGTTCGATATAGACAAATCAAAGACAAAAAAATCTCATTTTTTCCTTCGAAATACATTAGTTGATCATTTGTGGTAGAATAATTATAACAATGATGTTTAAATAAAAATATATTTGTCATTTGTTTGCTTCAGTTTACATGATATGATAAAATTTTATTTTAAATAAATTATGATTTTACTAATCTTGTTATTGACTATTTAATATAAATAAGAAAAATATGTAGATTTGAAAAGTAAATGAATATTTTAAAAATTAATAATAATTTAGTAAAAGAATATTATTAAAATATTCATTTAGAGTAAAAATAGAATAACTTATTGAAGCAAACTTTTCTCTGTTTTTATACGAAAATATAATTGAACTATTGGAGATGGACTTAAAAGGTTGTGTTTTAGACTTGTGAAATTTAATAAGTTTAAAACCTCTCTTATGCCTAATTGCATCGATGTATTACACATAGTGGAAGTTGACCCCATTCGTTTAAAATATGTGAATGGTTCTCTGATTTTTTTAGGATTCCAAATTTACATAAAGTTTTAATTATATAACCATATATGTTTGACAATGAAAAAACCAGATAACCATATTCTATTTTTAATATTTATATCATAGTAATTTAAAATCCATACAATGTTATCTATCTTTTATTTAATATATATATTTATTTTTAATAAAATTTTGATATAAAATAGAAAAAGTATTAAATAAAAGATATATAATAAAATTATTGTATGGATTTTAAATTACTATGATATAAATATTAAAAATATAATATGGGGATCAATATATTTGAGGTGCGGTTCTAGTATTACGGGGCTGATTAGTGAGGGTTGTATCTTTGAGTTTTTTGTTGTCGGATTTATGTTGTAAGTTTTTTGGCTGTAAATTTTTTTGTATGTATTTTGACTGTAAATGTTTTTGCTATAGAAATTTATTTTTATAAATATCATAAATTTTTACTCTAGGTTTTTGGTTTTTTATAGCTAAAACAACAAAAACAAAAAGTAATTTTTATAGTCGATCAACCAATGGAGAATGTTAACATGACAAAACAAAAGAAGAACAGCGAAGTGGTTGAGTTTTAATTTATTTCACATTTGGCCAATCATCCATATTATTTGATTTGAAACAATATTCGAAGTTAGGTTTAGGGTGTCGGTATAATTTAAAATATATATTGAAAAATAGAAAACATAATTCATTATGAGCTCTTTATAAGATTCATATTCTCTATGTCTCACAATAAATCATTTTTTAGGGTTAAATTTTGTATCAAAATATTTGATGTTTACACTAATCAAGGTAAAAATTAACAATTTTTTACTATTTTGTCCTTACTTATTACTAAGTCTTAATCGTAAAAAGTTCAAAATTTTAAGTGGTCAACTTCGATAAATTTATCGCACTTTAAATGACTTAATTATACATATATGATGCATTATAAAGTGACGTCTTTTTGTTTGAGTTGTACATACAAATCAAATTAAAATGACGAAGAAAGAGAGTGGAGAGAAGAATAAGGAAAAAGAGAGTGAAGACACTAAGGAAAATGGGAGTGAATGATCAATCGACTGTTAAGCTACCTACTACGTTGATTTGAACAAAAAATATTACTACGATGAAGGTGAACTCCATCCCAAAATAGAAGTTGAAGAGATGATTTTAGATATGCTAAAAATTTATCTTCCAGATTTCTTTTAATTTCCGATCATTGTAATGATCAAATAAAGTATGTTGCAATTTATTTTGAATAAATATTTCAAAATATGTGGAATATAACTCATATTTCTTATCATGTGTTATTCCTTTTTTTTTCCTATCAAAACTTTAATTTTTTATTTTCAAAATATAACTATAAAATGACAACAATTATAAATTTGTTGAAATGTAGATATCTTCACAAATAAAATATTTATGCAAAATACTACGAATATTTATAATTGGAGTAATTTTATGTATCTTTCTCATGAATTATATTTGTGGTTGTCACATGATAACAAATCAAAAAAAAAATTCAAACATTGATTTTATGTTGTTTTTTAGATTTGTTGTTTGGTCTCGTAAAAAAAACTCAATACTCATCATTAATGAAAATAAAAATAAAGACCAAAGTAATAGTCATACCAAATCAGACCAGTAAACGACATATTTTAATTTTAAAATAAAATCAAATAAAGACATAAAATAACTTATGCTATTCCGACGAGGATGTCAATGCATTCATCACAGTTTGGACCAACGCAGCATCACAACTAAGTTGAATAGGAAGACAATTCTCTCTTTCTAGCGTAGATTTCTTCATATGAGATATTTCATATTTGTTCGATCCTCCAATTTTCATGATTTCTTTCATGCATGATTGAAGGGTCAAAAAAATAAGGTTTACCTTTCTTGTGGTATACTCATTAGATGACTCTTCCACAACACGAACAAGATCTTTTATGGTTTTAGGACATGTTTTGTGTTGTAGCGATTGAATGGCATTGAAAAATCCAAAATCTAAAATGTTTAAATCTGGTGAATTTGATGGTTGACACATCAAACGAATATCAAACCCAGTTTTTGAAGTAGCATCTTGAACTCCTTATCATTAATCTCCACATGTGTCCTTGCATTATCTTGTTGAATGAAAATAGTTTTTCCTTGATCACACTTTGCCCACTTTTCATGAATCATTGGAATGACTTTTTCAACCAAGCAAGCTCTTATATAGCATTATTCTAGAGTTCTAGCTTCTCGATGTTTACTACATCTCTTAGCCGGTTCCTTACTAACAAAGGGAAATACTCCTAATTTTCCAGAACATATCTCATTTCCATCCTCATCAAATTTTGGTCGAGCCATCGCAGCTAAAAACATCACATTTGGAATAAAATTCTTACTTTGACACATACATTGCTCTTTTTCATCCGGAAGTAGATAATATTTCTCCCTTTTTTTGGTCATATAAAACCATTTTTCATCAATATATACAATATTGTACATATCAATAAATTTTGGTTCAGTGAATCTTTTTCTAACATAGAGAGACAAAACCGTAATCTTCCTTTCATATGATCATCATTTAAGCTTGGTTTAATGGCATTATTATGACTACGAATTGTACCTGTTTTAACATTTATGTGCAATGTTGCATGACTCATATTCATAGCCATTGAAAGTGAATGTATCGTTGTTCGCTTATGCAATGGAATATTGGAACCTTTATCCAAATCTATTGCAATTATTTTACGGCCACATTTTCATGTTCTCTTGTGTGATACATCGACCTCTCCGTCATTAGAAGTTTCTTTTGCTCGTTTCCAAATATGTTGCACCTTTTGAATTGATACTGCAAATAATTCAAAAACCTCCTTTGTAGTAGTATCCTTAAGTAATTTGCCGTCAATCCTTTTCTCTAATAAAGTATTGTATATTGCCCATCTCTCTTTATTTGAGAGATTTTTTTTGTTCCAAGAGAATGATACGTTAGATTGATTTCTACATGTTAAAACAGAAAAAATAATTAGAAAATCAATAAATTTAAATTTGAATCATAGATTCGACAGTAAAATTGAAATAGTAATGACTATTAGAATCTAGATAATTGCAGATAAATAGCAACAAATAATTTCTATTTAAATGGCTAAATCGTTCTTTTGATCATAAAAATATTAAAAAGAAAAAGAGTGTTTGTTTTCTTATCGTGACAAGAAAACAAATGTAATTGTGTATACATGGAAAAATCAGCAATATTTTCTCAGGTCAATAATTTTCTAAGATATCAACAATATTTTACTCTATAATATAATTGTGTATATACATGGAAAAATCAACTACAGAAGCAACATAACTATAAATAACTAATTTAAAATAAAACAGTACCTGGATCTGCAAAAATTTTGTTGGAATCGATTGGATTAGTATGAAACTGAAAATCCTCATCATCATTGTTTAAATTTTCTTCGTTTGTTAGAGTTGTGTTTAAATCAAACAAAAAATCTTCATCATCATTTGGAGCACGAAGATTTAAATCAAAACTATAATTCATGTTTAGAATTTTGATCATCATATGTTTGTTTATTGTCAAATTTATATAACCATCATCAATCCACCTTTGGCTCCAAAAAAAATTTAAAACTTTTGTCATGAAATTTTAATTTGTTGTTTTGGCTCCATTTTAAAAAAAAGTTTAAAATTTTTAAGTGTCTTTTGTTTGTATGAGTCAAGTGACTTGAGTTATAGATTGTAAAAACAAGTTTGACAATAATTGATTTTTCATTTATTTTGAGAATTCAGATTTTTATGAAAATTATTGAATGATTAAGATTTTGGGGATCGACAATTTGGAGTCTTTGACTAAATTTTTTTAGTAATTTAGTGTATGTAGTGAAGTTAAATTAGGTATTCTGCAAAATTCCTTAATCTTTGTGTCATTACCTTAAACATGATTTATAGTAATAGATATCTCAAAACTATACCGAAACTAGTCAAACATCTTTGAACGTTTATATTAGAAGGTTCTAATGTCAAAGGAACATCTCCAATCTTAACAAAGAATTTTGAAGATTCTCTATCAAAATCAGTGAAGTAACAACCCAATTTTGATAACGTTTAATTCTGAATCTTTTCGTTATATTCTCTAGAAATACAGCTGTAAAGCTCCAACAACTATTGAAGCCCACATTTTTTCAAATATTCATTTTTGAATGTGACTTATAAACTAATTCTGTAGACTTACTTGCTTAAAAAAGTTTATCTTAGTATTTGCACATTTATAATTGTTAGAATTTAGATGTTCTTTCATATTATTATTATGGTTTTTTAATCCATGTTAATATAAATTACCATAATTACTTATAAGAATCTAAATGCATTAAAGCTGTTTGCTATTTTGAGATTGAACAATGGTTAAATACTTATATCATGTTTGCTGGTACGTATTTGTGTGTGAAAGTAAGGAAAAAAACTTCGTTACGTTGACCACCGATTTCGTCCTTTTTTGTATATATTCGTATAAAACTGATATAAAAATTTTAACCAACCGCGTAAGATGACTAGAATAATGCAAGTGATGAAAATTGGTGTAACGTAAAGACAAATAACTTTTACCTAAACAAAATGTCGAAGCAACAGCTTTTCTAGTCCAATCTTTTAGACTAATTTCGAAAACATACAAGTTATTGTATAGTTATTAATTTGCTTGATTATAAAATCTTTCGCTTTCAATCATCAGAACAATTATACGCGTTTATTCACCTTTAATTCTCTCTATATATACAATCATTTGAAGATTCATAAGGTATAGTTATAAGTCCCACACCAATCAGTGAAAATTAAAATTCGATATTTTCTTTAAAATGGCTGTAATGAACCTATCTACTTGTGTCATAAGTCTTCTTGTTATGATCATTTCATTGTTTCGAACATCATCAGCGCAGTTAAACGCAACGTTTTACTCCGGAACTTGCCCTAATGCTTCAGCAATTGTACGCAGCACTATTCAGCAAGCTCTACAATCTGATACGAGGATCGGAGCTAGCCTCATTCGTCTTCATTTTCATGACTGTTTTGTTAATGTATACTAATCTTTTTTAATCCATCTCTTTACATAATGACCTAAATCGCTACTTAACTTGCTTCTTTGTTTTTTTTAGGGTTGCGATGCGTCGATTTTGCTTGACGATAGTGGAAGTATTCAGAGTGAGAAAAACGCTGGTCCGAACGTAAACTCAGCTAGAGGATTCAATGTTGTTGATAACATCAAAACTGCTCTTGAAAATGCTTGTCCTGGTGTTGTCTCTTGCTCTGACATTTTAGCTCTTGCCTCAGAAGCTTCTGTGTCTTTGGTACTAGCTTTTTCTGAACATATCATACAAAACATAACTCAAAGTTCTTGTGTTCAAAACATAACTAAAGTATACGTTTGATCATCTTCAGTCAGGAGGACCATCATGGACAGTGTTATTAGGCAGAAGAGATAGTCTCACTGCAAACTTAGCCGGAGCAAATTCGCAAATTCCTTCTCCCTTCGAAACCCTAAACAATATTACATCTAAATTTACAGCTCTCGGACTAAATACCAACGATCTTGTAGCCTTATCTGGTAAATTTAACAATTAAGTTAGTTCATGTTCTTTTACCAGTCGCCGGCGATCAGTTATTGGTGGCAGCGACCAGCGATTAGTTTTATTGTTCTATTTGCATTCGATGCAATCTATCGTTATGTTGATGCCGTGGTCTAATTACTTACAAAATAATAATTATTGATCGTGGTCACTGGTCGCGATCTCACTAGTTGTAGTGGATTCATAGCCTTACTTGGCGGCTCAAGCTACACCAAAACCTTAACGCCATCTCTTGTCTATGTATAGGTGCACATACGTTTGGACGTGCTCGTTGTGGAGTATTCAACAACAGACTATTCAACTTCAGTGGAACTGGAAATCCAGATCCAACTCTAAACTCAACACTTCTCATCAGTCTTCAACAGCTATGTCCTCAAAACGGTAGCACAACAACACTCACCAATCTGGATTTGAGAACACCTGATGCATTCGATAACAATTACTTCTCCAACCTTCAAAGCAACAACGGACTTCTTCAATCAGACCAAGAGCTCTTCTCTACCACTGGCTCAGCTACAATTTCGATTGTAACTTCTTTCGCAAGTAACCAAACTCTGTTTTTTCAGACCTTTGCTCAGTCCATGATCAATATGGGGAATATTAGTCCATTAACTGGGACTAATGGAGAGATTAGATCAGACTGTAAGAAGGTTAATGGAAGTTAATGAATTTACTTAAAAAGCAAAGTGATGAAAAATTCAAACCTACTCTGTGAAATAAACTGCAGAAAGTTTAAATAGATTTTCACTTTTGTAATAAGATTCAACTTTTATCTTTGTGGGCTCCAATGGATAATTTATGATTGACAAATTATTAACGAATCACTGAACAATAACGACAATACAAACCGTCGAATATTTAAGATCGAATGAATTATCAACCATCATTACAGTCCTTGTGGAATGATTTCACCGACAAATGAAAGCTACATTGAATTTATTGAGACACAAAATAGTTCGATTTGCGGATTTTGCGGTCAAGATTTAGCGGCCTTCTTCCACGCGCCAACTGCTACATATGAATTCTTTTTTCACTACAATAATACATCCCGGAATCTAATCGTCAATCCGGTCAAAACAGTAAAAAAATAAGCGTTTATGATTCTTTTTACTGAATTTGGGTAGTCGGTTTGAGATGATCAAAAATTTATTTCTGGTCAATAACGATCAAAATTTTTTGATCGTTTTAAAACCGGTCAGTCCCAATTAGAAATTTTTGACCGATTTTTCAATCAAAAATTTCTAACCAGAATAGTGGTCAGAAATTTATGATCGTTATTGACTGGTTCCTTTTTTAAAAAAATAATTTTAATTAATGTTGAAATATTATAAATAATTTTGAAAACCCAATATTTAAAATTATAATTATATATTTTGAAATTAAAAATACTAATATATATTTAATATTAAAATTATAAATATTTTTTACAAAACTAAAAAGTTAAGAAATAAAAAAGAGTAATCTACTTGTTTCCCTCATATATTCATCCAACTGGGCCTTATGCTGCTCTTTATATTCCTAAAATATGTCGGTCGACTTTTGCTGCTGACAAGATTGCCACAAAAACATAATACACATGAAAAAAATATACAAAAACAAGATGGTAACTCCTACAATTGGTTATGACACAACATAAATAGTTGTGATATATATAAAAACTAAATTTATGAAATAGATATACAAATAAGCATGGAAAATCACAAAACTTAAATCGTTTATCGAAATCGTGATTAAGAAAGAAAAAAATTGAAATTTTCTGCCTGAAAAGTTGGATCCAAATTCACGAAATAACAAAGCCAAAAATCCAAAATCACATGTTCTCCCAAACCACAGCCAACGAATCAAACACAATACATGAGAATGAAACAAACCTCAAAATCGTGACTCATAATCAAACAATCACATGTTCTCAATTCCTTTATACCCACATCGTGACTCTTACACTTCACCAGAAAAGATCATGACTCTTACATGACGAAAAGGACATGTTCGTCTCAAAATTACAAGTTTTATTTTGGATTTTAAGACAAATCAAACTATCACAATCCAAATTCCTTTCCCTCTTTTTTTTCCCATCAGTTTTGATCAGAAATTTTTGACCATTTTTGACCAATATTTTATTTATTTATTTAAATTAAAATAAAACAAATATAAAACGATCAGAAATTATCGACCGGTTACTTTCAGTCATAAATGGTGAGTAATTTCTGACAATTTCCGATAAATTTGTTTATTTTTTCTTCCCAGTCAGTTCCCCGTTTTTTTTCTTTTTTTGGTTTTCCGGTTATTTTTCGGTTCGAATTTTTTGACCATATTTTTCTGGTCAAAAAGTCGGTCAGAATCCGAGACATTTTCTTATAGTGTTTCCTTTTTGAGTATCATGAGTTTGTAAATATTTTTAAAAAATGTTGACAAAGAGACAACAAGTTTCAAGCATATCAAAATTTATATAATGAAAAGGGTTATTAACAAAACTTAATGTGAAGGTTGCTTTAATCAATTCAGAAGTACAATACTTTAAACACAATCACTATTGATAAAGTTCCATACATAGATCAAATATTTTCAAATCTCCAACAATATAGTCTAGGATAACTCGATTCTCTCAAATTAAATTTTAATAACAAAAGAATAGAGTAACAGGATTCTCTGGAATCAAACTCCAATGAGAAAAATTGCAGAGATTACATTCATCGAATTAACAAAAGAATAATTCCTATGAAGCAAAGGTGTATAAACATAAAAAGTTCAAGTATTGGATGAATGATCTTTATATGTGTGATGGAGAAGTTCTGAGTTCGGAAGCTCAATGATTCTAGAATTGATGAGTCTTTGTGTCCGTTGAATTAGAGCTTTGAAAACAAAAGTCAATTTAGTGAATAATTAGAAATTTTAACAAAAAGGAATCATAATAGCATGGTGATCTGCAATGATATTAGAGTTGGGTAAAAGTCAAAGGAAAAATACTTAAAAAATGTTTTAAAGTTTTATGTGGATCATAGTATTTGTTAG
This sequence comes from Lepidium didymum, assembly GCA_963920545.1. NCBI lineage: Eukaryota > Viridiplantae > Streptophyta > Magnoliopsida > Brassicales > Brassicaceae > Lepidium > Lepidium didymum. The sequence continues at coordinate 2,127,043 of OY986996.1, read as the reverse complement.
TCGAATGTTGTAACTAATTTCTACTATAGATTAGTAAAATCAACCGAAAGCTTAAAAGTAAAAACTATTGTAGAATTGACATAAAGCTTTAAAAGTAGGATGTTTATTAGTTCTTACTTTTAATCAAACATTTAAAATAATCTGTGTTAAATAAAACATTATGTTTATTGTATTTTTCTTTATCAACAATTAGTTTGGCAAAATCTAATTTATATTCTAAATGTTTTTTATAATTTACCAACCGTAATAGAAAAGGTTCGAAATCCTAATATCAAAATCGTCAGTTAGATTATTCTAATCACCAGAGTGACTGAGAATAATTTGATACACATTATATATTATTGGATCATATATATATATATATATATATGTCAAAAAAGAATCAGAAAGTTGGAAAAAAAATATAAGATTTAAAATCAAAACATAACTACTTCTGTAAATTTACCTAAAATCATATAAATATGTAAATCATTCAAAATTAATATTTCAATTTACTATTTAGTTACTAGAGTGCCAAGATGTAGGTAACAACTTCGATCACTTGAGTATTAACCACAAGAGAAAAGAATAAAAATGAATGATAAAGAAATGCACAAAAATAGAAAAAACATAAAATCGAAACTTAAGTTCTACGAAATGAAAAAAAAATGGTCCCATGAAGAAAAATGATTGCCTGTGAGAGAGATTTGCCTCTTCACAAGCAAGACAAAGTGAACCCTACTCTTAATTTTCATAATTACTTCTTCAGGCACGTTGTCACGTGACTCTCTCCTCTTCTACTCCCTACTTGCCTTTAAGTTTATTCATCCATCTTTGAATCTTAGTCAAATTTAATGTCAACAACCTACTACACAACATAAAAGAAAAACTTTTTTTACATGATTTTCATATATATTCATTACATAAAAATTGAAGTGGTTAACTTTAGTTAAAAGTATGTAATGAAATGTAACATAGGATGGTATTGCCTCCCAGATGGTCAATGAAGAACATGTATGAAAATACATGATATATAAGAAAGATAAGAAGGAGCTTTCCAATACTGCATTCAGAGTTTAAAGTATTAGTGTGGACGATATTGTTATGTATGAACTCTCTTCAAATAGAGGAGGATAGAAATAGCAACAGACTATTTTAAGAACAGCGTCTTCTCCAGACAATTAGTCGGTATTCCTATCCTATCTATAAGACTTTGCGCATTATTTTTTTGTCAACTGGTCTAGTGGCCTTTAATCCCCTCCTTTATATTGTAGGTAGAGGATCGAACCTTGGTGCCTTGAGGATTTATAAAGTGACAACACCACTGGACCACTTGTCCTCGGCAAGGCTTTGCTCATTTGAAAATTTTGTTTTCTAACTTCTATTTTCATTTAATTTCTATGTTTTGGAATCATAAAATAAATTTTTCAGTCGTAATATTAAAATATGTGCTAGTAAGTTATCAATTGTAAATAATGTTTCACAGAAAATAAAGTTTTCATCTTTATTAATGAAATATTCAATCGACCAAAAATTGTAGCATAGGATACTCCAAAAAAGCCATAAATCTGTCGAACAATATCTACGAGTGTTTAATTGTGAAAATACACACAATAAATGAGAGATTTCAAAAATATGGTGTGAAATAAAATACAATTAGAAACAAAAATAGAATACAATAACTACATAAAAGATTGAGATATTTTTTTGTCAACAATTAGATTGACAAGACTCAATTCATAGCTTAAACCTCATACATGTAATCTCTTTTTTAAGCTACCATAATACAGTTGGTAGAAATCGAATCATGGTGCCAAGTCATTAACTGGATCATCCTAACCACTAGATTGAGAGCAACTCGGCAAAAAATTGAGATTTCAAAAATCTGATATATATATATATATTTTAAAAATAGTGGTAATGATAATACTCATAGTAATACTCCAATGCATGAGTTCAATAATTGCAAGGAGCCTAAAAGCATGACAACCTTCAATCTTTAGTTGAGGATATCAACTGCGTCCCACGCGTGTGGGTCCTTTGATTTTCACTCTCTTCTTCATTCATGTTTTTTTTGCCATTACTTCATCACTCCCATATTTTGAATTTTGGAAAAAATCATTTTTATTATATTATTCGTCGTCGGCATAAGTTAAAATCATTTTACGACATAGTGTAGAGGAAACATGTCGCTATATAGTGAAAGATTTGAAACATATAAGTAGATTTTATATAATATTATGTCGGTGATATTGCTATTTAGATTTTTTTGTTTTCATTGATCTCGATCTGGCGACTAGTAACTATCATAAGTATTTAAATCAACCTTAACATATTTAAAAAAAAAATTGTATGTACTTAAATTATATAAAACCTTAAGTCAAAATAAGGGTTCACATTCTAGAAGAAAACCTAAACTTTGGTTTCAGCAAAAATAATAGTTTACTACTACTATTTATGCAATTAATTAACATATCAAAAACATGTTTAATTGGTGATAGAATTTAAGAAGTTTGGGATTATTTGGATTTTTATTGATAAAAATATGGAATATGTGTTGATGAGAGTATACAAAACATAAAAATAATAAAGGAAAATTCATTAAACAGAGAGTTTATATGGCTAAAATACTTTTTAATCCGTCGTAAATTTGCAAAATGGTAAAAAATCATCGTGTATAATTGTATTCTATATAAAAAAAGTGTATTTGGTAAAATAGTTGAGGGTTACATCTACGATTTTCTCCACCTAAATTCGATTCCAGCTATTCGTGTTACCCCATATTTTAAAGATTTAGGAGTTTGAAAGATTGACTATGATCAATTGACAAAAAAAATTGCAACTCTATATATTTACATAATTAGCCGAGTATTTCATGAATTATATCAATCAGACCCTACAAAATTAAACAAAGTACTATTTAGAAACCAACAACCATAAATCTATCACATGTTACCATTCATACACGTAATAATGAAGCTAATTAATGTCCAGAACTTTATTTGAAAGCAACTTGATATTAAGTTAAAAAGAAGTTATGATTATAATGGAAATCGTATTTATGATGTTGGGTAAGAACGCATTAATCAAGTTTTGTTTTCTAGGACCATCAATCAACATAATGAATAAAGTTTTTGAGCCAATAACAATATTGTGGTCAAACTTAAAAGCAATTTAATTTGATTTGAGTGTTTTTGTTTGATGGGTCATCGTTATCACGTTTTGATTCTTCATCTTATCATTAAGTATCGTCATTAATCATTATGTTTTCTTCACCCTTTTTATTCGGTATTTATTGGACCATAATCTTTCACAAAACATTCCCTTAATCATATGTTCCAACTTAATCATGACTTTGTAGTTATGTAATTAGTCACCCTATTTTGCCTTTTAAAACTTAATTTTCGTATAATTTCTTTCCCAAGACTTCCACTTTTGTTCTCTTCTTTTTAATATAATTATTCATCAACAACTTATATTTTGAAAAATTAAATAAAACAGTATCACAAATATCAAATTAAACAAAATATTTGGTCATTTCTAAGACTTTATAATCGAGTTTTAGCCTTCTAAAAGTTTCCGTTAAGTGTTTTCAGGTCGACATCAATTTTGCTACTTCTGATATGAACAATGTGATCCTTCTGCTGGTTTTAAAGCCTAGTTCTTTATCTGTGAAGTACATATATTTAGTATTAATATATTCGTTTTCTACGTTTGGCTTTTCTAATATGTAGAGATTTTGATTATCGGATATGGGGTTATTATTTTAACGAGTATTTTTCTCAATTGTTCTATTTTAAGTTTTTTTTTGGTGTTCAAATCTTTTAGTTTTTTCCTTTTAGGATTTGTTTCTGAGAATATCTTTGTCTTTCGTCGATTTATCCATTTCACAGTTATATTCCTCTATATTCCTCATTTGTTTTTTTGTTTTTTTTGGGTCAGCACTGGATCGACAAGATCTGATCCATAGCCTAAAATCCACCTCCAATAATATCTTTTTTAAGCTACCATAATGTAGCGGGTAGGAATCGAACCCTAGTACCAAATCATTAACTAGATTATCCTAACTATTAGACTAAGAACAACTCAGCATATTCTTCATTTGTTATTTTATAAAAACTAGACAAAACAAAAAGAAAACCCAAATATTTGGTCATATATATACGTCCCACTTTTGTTTTAAATCTCTTTTTTAACTTAAGAAAATCATATTTTTCATGATTAACGTGAGACCAAGAATTACGTTGGCCGGTCAAACTAATTATGGTCGTCAATAATTTTCAACAAACAGTATAATTTGGTCAAGAAATCACTATTTCCTTAAAGGTTCATTCCTTCAATATTTAAAGATAACAATAAATGAAACTGTCCAAATTCATCCGATTAATAATCTTCAATGGCTCATGGTTGCATTATACATATGAGGCTCTAAAAATCATAAGCCATATTTAAAAACAATTATTTTTGGCTTACTCTATTTACAATATCAACATTTATGAATATATATATATATATATATATGAGAATTATTTATTAATTACTTACCATAAAAAGCTTCTGATATGTAGGGGTCTATTTATTATCTTTTGATATTTGGAAAGTATATAAAATAGAACTTTCAAACCAAATCTTGTTTGCCAGTATGATTGTAAAACGTTACTATTGGGTATTTTTCTTTAAGATTCGAATTTCATCTTATTAATACGATAATAAATGCATTTTTTTCCGTCAATGCATTTTGTATTAATATATAAAGAGTAACATAAAAACACAACACAAGGCGCCAGTCTCGTGTAAGAATGGGGTTATATTTATATGCATTCACGTGCGGATGTGAATTTTCTAAAATCTATCTCTACCCCCCCAAATTCCACATCTCTTGGTATTGACAACAAATTAAAACATTATTGTTATAAGAAAAACAAATTAAAACATTATAGAAAATGTGAAATAATATTATAAAAATGAAAAAAAATACGGAAAGTGGTTTTGTCAAATGGTTAACATCTACTATATTTTCAACCGCAATTTAGATTTAATGAATCGTGTAATTTCATGTAATATTTTTTTCGAATTTTAGAAATGAGTTAACGTTTTTTGTTATATAGCTATAAATTTCACCACAAATATTAATCGTAACAAAATGTTACTTACAAATTGTATTGAATTAGCGACTGGAAAAGAAATTTGTAGTTTGTATCAGAATTGTACTTATTCGTAGCCAATTATATACAAATTAATTACAAAAACAAATTATTACAAGTATGTTACAAAATATGACATATTAACGACACTCTTACTTACAAGTAATATATCATTTCTATAGTTGAAGAGAGATTAACTCATAAATTCTTACATTTACCTCATATCTTATTTTTTCGGTTTAATTGTTAATTTTTAAAAAATATATGTGTAGAACAATAGTTTCTAATAAAATGTAGAGAGTATTACTTGTAAAATCCGAGTTCGAAAATTCCATAAATTTAAATTATTTACACTTTGTAGAATCACATGTATAAATAAATGTATATAGGACGAAGATACAAAATTGTGTACATATACGGTATAAATAAATAAATAAATATTAATAATAAATTACACTGAACTTGGAAATAAATAAGTGGGGTTTCTCTTCATGTCATCAATAAGACCAAAACAGATCTTCTTCCGATCATCTCTCTCTGAAACTCATATTATCTTTTGTAAGAGATGGAACTAGCTTTGTCTCTAGGCGACAATACTAACAAACAGTTCTCTTTTCTAGACAAGCTTTCGAAGATCAATAATCCTTCTGCTTCCTCGACCTCAACTTCTGAAAAGGATCTTGGGTTCTGCATGGGTTTAGATGTTGCTTTTAATGGTCACAGATCGTTGTCTTCCTCTTCTTCTCCGTCTGTAGAAGATGAGAAGAAGAAACTTGCATCGAAAGTCAATGATTCTGATGGATTTAGGGTTTCTTCTTCTGTAGATCCGCCATTAGAGCTTCAGCTTCACTTCCCTAGTTGGCTCCCTGAGAAAAGTAAGATTTATAAAAACCTAAATTCTCGTTATCAAATGGTGTGATTATATGTATAAGAACAAAAATTATTGATTTTTTCACAAATATTTGAAATTTATTAGTACCCTAACATATTTTTCTTCTTTTTTTACATATTTATGTTAAATATTATATATATATATATATGTGCTTATTATAAGTATTTAATGTGTCGATGGGATGTTTGAATCAGTTTCCAAAAATGTTGACTGATTTGTGACAAAAAAGAAGATCCAAGTTATAAAAATATATATTTGATAAAACAAAAAAATATTTGATAGAACAAAAAAAACTTATGGCTGCAAACAAAAAAAAAAACTAACTTTTTCACAAATATTCAAATTAGTTTGAGTATAGTTCAAGTTCTCCCGAGTGATATCTTATACAGTCACAGTTGAGATCATTTTAATCTAATATATATAATCTCGTATTTATAATATATATTGTTCTAAGGAAAACGATCCAAATTTACAGGTAGACAAGGAGGAAGAATAATCTTAAGAGCAGCTACAGTGGCTGAGGAGGAAGAAGAGGAGGAGGTACCTAGTATGTCAGTATCCCCGCCGAATAGTGAAACGTCGTCGTTTCAATTGGATTTTGGGATTAAAAGTTATGGTAATGAGAGAAGAAGCAATAAGAGAGATATTGATGATGAAGTTGCGAGATCTGCTTCAAGAGCTAGTAATGAAGACAATGATGATGAAAATGGTTCTACTAGAAAGAAACTAAGACTTTCTAAGGATCAATCTGCTTTCCTTGAAGATAGCTTTAAAGAACACAGCACACTTAATCCTGTTCGTAAATTCTCTTTTCCTTTTTTATATGGTTTTTTTTCCTTGAATTTGTTGTTTATTTTACTGAAAATATATAAAAACATTGCAGAAACAGAAGATTGCTTTGGCTAAGCAGTTGAATCTTCGTCCTCGTCAAGTTGAAGTTTGGTTTCAAAACAGACGAGCAAGGTTAGCTTCTATCACCCGAAAACTAATCCCCGTATAATCTCCGGTTTATTGATTCCGCACAATTATAACTCGACAGTCTGATTAACGCTTAGCGATATTTAAAACATAGATTAATATCTTCATTTTCTTTTAGTTTTTTTTTTGGGAAAATTATTTATTTTGTGATGATTATTTCCGACAAAAGAATGAGGACGAAATGCATCACGAGTAATAATAACAGATTGTCGCATGTCTATTCTTGTCATTTTTCGTGCAAAAGTTGTTGATCACTTCTGCTTATCATTTCCAAATATTATTGCTTATTTATAAAAAGGAAACAAAAATCAAAACTCTTCTTTAATTCTGAACCAAAATCTCTATATTTATGGGGGTTTATGTATTTGATAATGAGAATAGGACAAAGCTAAAGCAAACAGAAGTGGATTGTGAATACTTAAAGAGATGTTGTGAGTCTTTAACCGAAGAAAACCGGAGATTACAAAAGGAGGTTAAGGAATTGAGAGCTTTGAAGACTTCTTCACCTTTCTACATGCAACTTCCGGCTACTACTCTCACTATGTGTCCTTCTTGTGAACGTGTTGCCACCTCAGCAACACCAGCCTCCACGTCATCTGCTCACAATCTCGGTTTGTCCACGTCATCGTTGATTCCGGTTAAGTCTAGACCGGCCAAACAAGTTTCATAGAGAATGTTTGGTTACAGTTTGAGCAAACAATCGAGTGGTCTTTGAGAATGGGTTTTCTTGTGTATATTTAGATTTATTTTTGATATTATTTGGGACAGTCTCCAACTTTAGTAGATTGATTTTCCGGTTTAGTGTTTTGTATTTTCTTGGATTGGACCGGGTGAAGAAACAGGAGGAAAAGAAAGTTGACATGTTTATTGAATGATAGAAAACAAAAAGAAAAGAGAAAATATTTGGTTTGATCTCTTTTACAGACCTTTATTTATGATTAAAGCAAAAGGATTTCTTGTCAAGATCATCACCTTATACGTTACATTATCGACTTTTGAATTTATTAAACTTACATTTCTATAAAGTATAATATTATGGAATGTACTAATTACATCACATTATACTTCTTTTTGTTATAAACAAGAAAGTTATGAACCTTATTTATGCTCATAATTTTTTTTGTCCAATTCGATCGACAATTTCAGTAACCAAACTTGAAATCTCTCTCTCTCCCCTCCCCTAAATCATTAACAATATCATGTGGGCTAAACACGATTTTGCGAAATCAAATTCGAATAAGAAAGACAGCACAAGTGGTAACCACTTAACCAAAAACATTTTACATGTACATATAATTAATTTTGACTGTAATCTGAATTAGTTTTTGATAATAGTTATTAAAATGCAACAAATCATTTGTTCCCAAATGGATATGAAGATTAGAACAAAAACTCAATATCCCTAAAACAAATATTTTTTTGAAACTGATTTCTTATACATTATCATTTTGCATGCCAAGATAAAGTCATCTTTGTGTGGGTACGTAGTTGTAATGAGTAAAGCTTTTGGAAAGATGTCACTAGGATAAGAATGGTATCCCCATGCAATCATCGAGATACAAATCAAGGACATCAAAAAGTAAGACACGATCTCAATTTCAGGCTTTTTCTTTTCTTTTTTCTTTGTTCTTTTTTTGAAGATCATGTGGTCTTACTTTTACTTGCACTTGAAGTCTTGAAAGTCCAAGAGATTGCAGTATTCTGTAGAGAAAATATGTTAGAAATATTTTTCTAGTTCAATGATATATATGGCCATCCAAAAACTTCTTGGAGTTGTTCGGTTAGGTCTTATAGTATATATATTTTGCAAGAAATAACGTAATATTTTTTATTCCACGTGGTTCAGTATCAAGTAGCGTATTACTGTTGTCTAAATTTCAAATTTACCCATAATCAGAAAAAACCATGCTAATACATTTATACAGGTGTGATTTAGAAAAATTCGAACTCAGTTAGCATATTACCATTTTCCTGAACCTTTTTGTTCAGTCACAAGGCTACGGTTGATAGAAACAACCTAATGTTAGGATAGTCACAATTGTTGTCTTGATTTTAAAGTTCAGAAATTACTCATAAGAAGTTTCTCGGAATCATCATTGAACTTCACAAAATTGTTGGATACTTGGATGCTTAAAAGTAATTGTACCGGTAAATCCGTATTTGGTGCTATTCCCATCGCCAAATCTTCATGGAAAAGTAAAGTTGTACGTGCGAGTCTCGTGCTCTATACTTCAGAAATAGTATTCAGTTTCCTTCAATTTAAGTATTCGTTATCTTACTTTCTACACAAACATAAACACACTTCTGCTTTTCCCAATCTCAAACCAAATAGTCAAACGTGTAGCTCTTAAACTACTAAAATAAATACACTTAAGGAATATGTATGCCACGTGGTGAACAACTGCACCCGGTTTAGATCCAATCGCACTAAACTCATTAAAAGCAAATTGACCTAAAGGCCCGTTTTAAAGACCTTCGTTGTCAAAAAAAAAGTCCAAACATACCATGTGAAACATCGTGACCAAACCAGTTGTCTTCATTTCCTATTATTTCTCCTAAATGGACAAAATTGTTTATTATTAAATTATTGGCTTTGTCGGTGATCGACCAAATTCTCACATCCGTGTTTATACACAATAAATTCTTGCGTTCACATTTCTTAAAGGAAGAAAATACTGTTAATCTTCACATATTAGACAAACAATAGCAAATTTAACCATGATTCAACTATCTTTATGGCTTTAACAATGTTTTATTTGGATCATGAAACAATAATACAAAGATAATTGGAATCAAATTCATTCCAAACATTAGTCATATGTAACCTCTCTTTAGAGCTATAGTAATTGTAGTAACAAAAGCATTTACAATCAATAGTAGCAAAAGGTGTATCGAGTAATAAATATTTTCTCTTTTTCTTTATACGACACATTCTATAATCAACAAATACCATCAAATAGAAAGTAAAGTGTTGAGATCAAACAAAGTATTGAACCTTAAGGTTTCCATCGTGGTTGGCCAAGCTGATTGAGTTTGACGAGTAGCTCTGCGTAAAGGATTTCGTTCCACGAATCTGGAACTCCTGGAAGGCACCAGTGACTACAGTCTTGGTACAACAATGGCTTCTGTTTCTCTTTTTCTGATAAGGTGTGTTTCCTGTATACTGATGGGTGTCCATCTTTCCTGTAATCTGTTAATCTAGTGATGTTTAGATATGTTACAGGCGTTTTCATGTTCCTTAATACCCTCTCAAGAACCTTCATTTTGGAAGGGTATGGGGTTAGGTATGTATCGTTCTTGATCGGTTCTGTTTCACTATCGCATGCTCCTCCTGAGTTCCATTGCCCACCACTGCAAAACAGTTCGAAAATGTTGAGACTTGGGACAAATTCAGAACGAGATCTCACACTAAACATGAATGTAAACGCAAACAAAGTGATTGAGACCTTCGATTCGGTTTTACCTGAAATGAGAAGCAGAATAGCCCCGGAAGAAAACAAGGGACTTAGTTGGATTCACATTCTTCTCCACCCAACGACCCCATGTAGTCAAAGCTTTACGGAAAGCTTCAAGTACAGCGAGTTCGTGATAAACATTGCTTCCTTCTTGATAATAATCCTCTCTATGAAACCAACCAAACACCAAAGTTAGTTCCACAATATACAACAAAAAGACAGAGCAGACAGAGCACTTATTCCAGTAGATTGAATACCCTTTAGATGTTTTCTCATGAGTCCACCAATGTCCGGTATTGAATACTATAATATCAGCTCCTTTATACTGCTCAGAGGACTTCCCAACCAAATCCAGCCGTAAAGTCTCTCTCTTTGTTCCTTGTTTGTCTACAATCTCCCATTCCTGGACTAAGAACGGTGATACAAAGAACTCCACCGTGCAGTTGTAGTCCTATGATCAACACAACACATCAAATTTAAAACCCTAAATCAAAAACCAATTTGGGCTACAGAGAACAAATCAAAAACCCTTACTGTAAAGACAAAGGAGTACTCAGCCTCTCCACGGAAATGATGTCTTCCATGAGCTTCAAAGACTTTAGTCTCATCTTTAACTGATCCTTTAAGAATACAAACCAGAGATTCCCACATGTTTCTGTTCAGAGAATCCCCAACAAAGACCAGTCTTCTTCCTCTAAGCATCTCCAACAAAATTGCTCCATTTAACCTTCAAATTTATTTAATACATATATTGATCTCTGTTAGATTGAGAGAGACATAAAACTATATATTAAACTTTAGAAATTGACCTAGTTAACGTGTGTACCTTGGTAAACTACATTTCCTAGGTTTCCACTTCAATTTCTGGAAGTCTTTGTCGGGTCTTCCGTTAGAAATACAATTGAACTGTTCATCGATAACCTTACACGAACCAGGTTTGTAAAGTGGATACGAATCATCTTTAATCCACTTACCATCGAAGAACTCACAGTCCTTCAAAGATTCACTCCATTTCTCGATCTCTTGTTCTAGTAATGAACTCACATCACCGTTTCCTGTTTGTTTTTCCGGTGTAGAAGAAACAGTAGACGAATTGGAATTCGATTTGGCCTTCAGATCCACCGACACAGGTGCTTTCGACGGTGTCGGGGCTGCCGTTTGGTTTCTCTTCACAGCTTCCGAACTCCGATCAGTATCGGTGCTGGTCTGTGTCGAATTATCTGAAACCAGAGGAGGAGATAAAGTGTTGTTCTTTGCAACAGAGTTTGTTCCGTTTACAATCGGAGATCCAAAGGTACCGTTTTTAGCAAACGAAGTTTGATTTTCCGGTAGTAAAGTACCGTTTTTGGAATTAGAATTGAGAGGTGGAGAAGTGGCGTTTAGAGTGAAATTGGAGGAGACATCGCTGGATCTATTACTGGGTTTGGTTGAAGTAACATTGGGAAGAATATAAGAGAAGATTGTAGAGAACTGAGATCTGGAAGTATCATCTGATGAAGAAGATGTAGTGGTTGAGGAAGTGAAGCTATTAGAGAACCAAGGAGAAGAAGGGTTTGGAGAAGGACTAAAAGCAAAGAAGAGAGTGAAAGAGACAAAGGTAATAAGAAAAGCGTAAGCAAAAGTTGAGGTTTTTCTAGGTTTCAAGGCGGAGAAGAAGCTTTTAATATCGGAGACGGTGGTTGATTCGCCGTGAATAGGCATATACTTGACGGCGTCAGACGCCATGGACACGAGAAAGGAGAGGAGCCACTAGTAGTTAGTGGGGAATGTGGGTGTGGATGTTGGGTTTTCAGAGAGAGGAGAAGAAAATGGTTTTTTTTTTTTAAGGGTTAAAAAGAGAGAAAAGAATTGCAGAGAGACAGATTTGTCTGAAGAAGAAAAGAGATGGACTTTAATTTAGGAACAGAAGAAAGTAGTGGCTTTAGTTAGATGTTATGTAGTAAATGACTTATTTGTTTAAACGATATCGTTATGGGAATCACTTATAAAGTTAAAAGACTCTTTGATTAAAATACCCTTCAGTTTTTAAGGTTATTTACGTAAGTGCCACTACATAGAAGCGTGTCGGTGATGGTTCGAGATTCGAACTTTAATTACCGTTAGTGCGACGCCTGTCTCCCTCGGTCTCGACCCGAATGGACCAGGTCCGACCCTATTCCGTAATGTCGGAATGGTTTCGTCATTAGTGTTTAGTAATGTATCTTTGATGCCGAACTCAACAATACTGATCTCGATTTTATACGAAAACTTAATTAAATCTACATAATCTCTTTTTATAGCGCGATTCATAAACTTCTAGGTCTAAATTTTTTCTCAACGATGATTTTAGATTTCAGGATCTTGACTTTTGTTCATTCGGATAATTTAGTATTAGTGGTTCATGTACCTACAGTTATGGATAACTTAGTAGACGATTTGGAAAATCTTTGTGTTAATTTTTTTTAGGTCGGAAAAAACAAATTTAAGAAGAATCAAATTATATATTGATTTTATCTTATAAGTAAATATTATTTTAATTATTATTACAATAGGGTATTAGAAATACATGGTTTCGTTGTCCAAATGATCTGGAATGATTAAGTTAGGTGGCAGGTTGTGGTAATAAAGAAGAAAGTCCATGGAGGGTAATATCCCATGAAATATACGAAAATTTTGGAATTGGAGTGGACAATAAAGTCTTTTGCGTGTGGACCCTTTTGTCTATTTCTTTTTATTTACATCGAAACAAATTTATAGGCTGAAAACTCTAACTAAAATGGATGAAATTCGAATTCACCACATAGTACCTACTAAGATCAAGGACAAACCAACTTGACCACCTGAGAGTCTAGAACTTGGCAATTTTCTCCCTACTTTTATCGACATTTTTTTTTCATTGAAAAGGTATTATTGAAATTTTTTTGGAAAATATAAATTAACGACTTCCAAATAATTTAGGTAAAATGTCAAAAAAAAAAAGGGTATAAAAACTCACTTTTTCTACTAACTCTTGTCCTTATTCACCTACTGCACCATGGAATCCCCAGGCTAATAACCTTCACGAGGAAAATGGTGATCACAATTTGTACAATGACAATTCTGTCAGTTCAGGATCCTTTATCACTCAACTAGATCTTCTCTAATACCCTCTGGATCCTGCAGTCTCACTTCACCATGACCCTTCTCCATCTGTCAACAATGACCAGATCTCAGCGGTTCCTCTACAGCAAACTCATCCTCATCCGCAGGAGAATCATCACTACTCTTATGTCTTTATGCATCGTCAGTCATCTTAATCCAGAGTTAGCCAACCTATGGACATAGATCATGTTTTTCCGCCTAAGCGATATGAACAAGGTGAATGCTCCACTCGTAGGCATCCATGTCCTACTACAGATGGTCAGGTTCCTCCTAGAAAGCGTTGGAGGCGCTCAGATGCACACGTACACGCTTCACAATTTTTTGGGTTTGATGCTTTTACAGAAACGATAGGCACCATCCACAGGAAGTTCTAATCTCTAGTTACTAATAACTCTTTCTATCTTGTATACATAGTGTTTTTGGCTCAGGTTTTAGATAATCTTAGACAATTTTACCTTTTGGAACTGTCCCTAAACCTTGTAACAAATTCAACATCTTTTGACATGAAAAGAAAAAAACTCACCTTTTTAATATAAAAATAATGATAAATAATAAATTATTATATCAAAATTACTATAACTAGAGTTACAAGAGAAATGATCAGATTCGGATTTGTAGATCATGTGGCATCAACAACTTTTATTATATGTAATATTTTAATATGAAACGATAAGCACACAGAAGTTTCTAAATGGAATATTATAGGAGCAGTTAGATAATAGTAGCTCCGGACATTCGGTTTTTCGGTCCAGTTGATTTGATTCTTTTAATTTTTGGTTTTTTCGGTTGTGAAAATATAATAACCAATGGGTACCTATTAAATTTTGGTTCAGTTCGGTTCTATTTCTGATTTTTTCGGTTCTAAAAATATGGTAATCAATGGATACATTTTAAAATTTGATTCGGTTCTGGTTTCAAAAAATAAACCGAATGAGTCTCAAAATATATTGGTTCGGTTTCGAATGGTTATTTTTTTAGAAAAATAACCAAAAGTAACCAAATACCCAAAAACAATATGATTAGTTGTAACCTAAAGTAATCAAAGTATTTTAGTACTAACTAGTTTCGGTTCCTATTTGGTAACTTTCGGTTTTCGGAACCGAACCGAGAACCGAAATTACCTAAAAATTGAATTCGAACGGTTCTTTTTATAAACCAAAACCAAACCGAGAACCAAAGTTACCTAAAAGTTGGAACCGAACAATTTTTTTCTCAGAATTGAAACCAAACCAAACCAAAATTTTGAATTAGTTCAGTTTGGTTTTTCAATTGCCTTTATTATGCCCGGACCTAGATAATACCATAAAGAAACTTAAAAACAATTCATGACATTGACTGAAGACATATCTATTTAGAGTAATACAGAAAATCACATACTTTTAACCTACTATAACCGACTGTAAATATAAATTATAATTAAAACGAAGAAAATGAAATTACTGGATTTTTTTTGGAAAATTCCTTCGTTGCTGATTGATTTGAAAGCATCAATTCAGATCAATCCGCACTCACAAGTTGGCTATTCGTCAATTAATTTTATTTTTTTTCAATATTATTCATTCGGTTTGAATCAACCAGATTTGATCCATAACCTAAATATTCTAATTAAAACTAGTGAGATTCGAATTTTTCACATGGTGCCTAACTACATCAGGGACAAGTCAACTTGACCACATCCTTCTTCGCATTCGTAAATTAATTATATGATTAATTATTCTCGTCCGTAAATTTAAATCATAAAGCTCATTAACGAAAAGCCCATTTTGATATCACTAAAGAAGGAAATAGAGAAAGGTGGGTCCAATTTGATATCTTTCGGATAAGCTCTTTCTCCATCTCCTCTCATCTTTTTCCCCAAATCTTTCACAAACAAAATATCTTAATTATGTCAATATGAAGACTTTAAAATATCTCTCATCACATAATCATATTTCTTAAAGCAAGCAAAATAATGGCAGCTTTGGCATCAAATCCGCAAATGCTAACTAGACAAGCTCATAGTAACAAGAAGGAACAGTTTTGGAGAAAAGAGAGTTTGAATTTGGAGAAGAAGTGTGGGTTTTGTGTGAAGGTTTACAATAATGAAAAGCTTGGGAGATCACAAATGGAGAAAGATTGGAAACTAAAAGCATTTTGGTCAAACGTAGCTAAGCCTACAACAGTGGAGATGGAAGCCATTAATGAGCTTGATGAGCTCGATGCTGTTCTCTCTAACGCACGCCAACTCTCTCAGCCTATCATCATCGACTGGTATAAAACACATCAATAACATATAAATTCCTCATAAATCTAGTTTAGACATGAGTCTTTATAAGCAAACCTTCGTTTGGATCACTTAATCAAACAAAGTGATTATGAGTTTGATTGGTTACATTAAAAATCGTTTTTTACAAATGATATGTTTATTTTGCTATCGATCAGAACTTTGTTTGATATCTAACAGTTGAAACAAACACAACATTCCAAATAATTATTTAAACTTATTTATGGGCGATTACACAATCATTTCCATACAGATTTGTTTAGGATGTTTGGAAACAACTTTCGTTGGTATTAGAAAAATTTACCAACTTTTATCTAATTACATTATTTAATCATTGCAGTGTTATCGATCAGTCTTAATATTCAAATGATATTTATTATAATAAATTTTGTCAATCACTCTCACTAGCCACTCGTTTTCAAACGATTTTTATTTCAACTACTTATTTTTTAATCGCTTTGTTCGAATGATATCACCACTCAGACTTTATATGTGTGTTTTGGTTATGAAATACAAAGAATATTGAGAATATTTGGACAAGATGGCTTCTTGGTGCCGGAAATGTATTTACTTGAAGCCTAAATTAGAGAAATTAGCAGCGGAATATAATAACAAGTAAGCTTATTAATAACAAAAATTTAACAAATTTGTTTATTATAAGAATGTTATTGTAATATTGTGAATAAAAACAGAGTAAAGTTTTACTACGTGGATGTAAACAAGGTCCCTCAAACATTGGTGAAGCGTGGAAACATTTCTGTAAGAAGCTTTAAACTAATTCTTATTCTTCTTCTATGGTTAAATTTGCCAAATCTAAACCAATTTTGTTATATTTTGTGTCTTATGCAGAAAATGCCAACCATTCAGGTACACTTTTTCTTGTTATATAAACTGTTTTGAATTTTGGGAATGCAATAAACATTAGGAAAATAGTGAAAAAATAGTAAATGGAAATTGAATAAGTAAAATGTTGAGAATACAGTTGTGGAAGGAAGATGAGATGAAAGAGGAAGTGATTGGAGGTCACAAAGGATGGCTTGTTATCGAAGAAGTTAGAGAATTGATCGACAAATATATCCAATAATCTTCGAATGTTCATTGAGTATTATGTACAGTACATATTATCCAATAACCTTTTTTTCTCCTTGATTATATACAGTATCTTTATGAACTCTTTTTGTTTTTCTTTTGGTAATCAATTTTTTTTACCGTTTTGTTATATAGTTTCATTGGATTATATAAGCTATTTTATATAGTTTCATTGTTATATAGTTTTGCTTGATTAATTTTCACCAAACGCATCTAAACAAATGAATTTTGAAGAAACATAAGCTATTTTGATATTTTCTATCTATAACATTTTTTTTTAAAAAAATTTCTTTTGTGTTGATACATTTGAGAAAACATATGCCAGTTTTTCAAGATTGTTTTTTGTCAATAGTTAGATCGACAAAATCTTATCCATAACTTAAAATTCATCCTAAATTTCTTTTAAAATATTTTCTGTAATAGAAAGGAATCAAATATTTTGATGTTTGAATTATTAACTGGATTATCTAATATCTAAAAAGAACTCTGCATTTTTCGTTTTGTTTTATGATGTTCCAGTTAATAATATGGTATTGTTAGCTATGACTAATTGTGATGATATTCATTTTACACACTGGTTATTTAGTTCACTTTGTTTCGTTGAACACAAAAATTGTTTTGGTCGAGTGGTTAAGGCGTGTGGCTGCTAAGTACATGGGGTTTTCCCGCGAGAGTTCGGATCTCTTAGGCGACGATTTCCTTTTCTATTTTTTCTCAATTTTTGAAACTCTCCCATTGTTGTCTGATTACTTCACGCACTTGTAAGAAAATTGACAAACCGTGACCTGTAGTATTCCTTTTTTATGATACGATTTAGATATCGAAATTATAACTCTTAACAAAAGCCGTTTGTTTAGTTTTGTCATCTGCATCATTTACACAGAGATCAAAGGGGATGATGACGAAGATTAAAATCTCTTATATGACCCTCATAGGTTCTTCTAGATTGCATGAGAAAGCTTATGCAGATTCAAATCCTCGTGCTTCATTTCAGGCCGTGGGCACCAAAGCTTCTAGAGAGCAAAATACAGAGAGTTTGGAGCCTTTCACAGTAAGGAAATACACATTATCAAACAACTGATTCCTTGTTATATCAACCAAAGTCGCAAACCAGATGGAGAAAATGAAAACGAATAACTAAAACTAGAGTTATCAGACTGATAGCACCAATTCAAACACAAACCTTCCACAATTTACCAACACAATTATCTGTTCCCAATCCCAAACTTAAAACCAGCCTTTGAAAAACAATCTGTGCAAAAGATTGGAAAAACTATGAGGCAATCTCATAAATAAGAAAAAGATTCTTCCACGCACCTAGATTTTAAGGAATGACTTTCTGCATCCTGGCTCATGAGCCCATGCAGTCAGTGGTTAGTGAAACTAAAGCATGTCTTCTTCTCTTGCTGTTGTGCAATTTGCTTGTCAACTAGACTCAATACTCTTTTAACTTGCTTATCCTTTGGAATGCAATCGGCTGTAGAACTCAGTGAAGTCAAGCCGGAAGAAAAGAAACTTGAGATCTACTTGTTGCAAGGGCAAAAGAGACAGGAATCCATCGAGTGAGGATGTGTATTCCTTTGCAATACTGTCCATATCTTGACTCATGCTTTGAAGAAATTCTCCAGCCCGCTGAGTTAAGGCCTTCCTACCCTCACTGATCCATGAACCGGGCTCTTGAGTTTTGTTTTTTTCTCGTCCAGATTCTTTAGTTCTGCAATAAATCAGTCGTTATTAGAGACCAATTTGTCACCCTTAAAACGGAGGACTATGTTTGAGCAAAAGTTTAAAGTCTACTTTTGTTTGTATCTAAGATAGTAACCAAGACAAAACTCACCTTATTTGCAACTCGTGAATTCCTTCATATAAACGGTCTGCATGACTCCTGAACTGTAATATCAGCTCAAAGAGAACGAAAAGTGATTCACGTATGGTCTGCGACTGTTCACCCAGAAGAGATTTTCCGACAATGGAGTTGAGGTACTTCTCATGTGCTGCCAAGAGATCATCCAGGTCTTTAGCAGCTTCCATTTCTTTTGAGAAAAGAGACCATGACACTTCCAAAACCTCAAACATGATGTAATACTGAAAGTTAGTAACAAAATGGTTCATTTCATTCCAAAGGACCTGGCACCGCCTCAAGGCTGAAAGCAGTTGCAACTTCACTGAACTTTGAAGCTTAACGAATGAATTAGAAGTGATACAATTTGGTTTCATGGTCTTCCAAATTCCGATAAGAGCATGCTCTACCCTTTTCAACTTCCAAAGAAAATTGAACACTCTCAGGTATTTGGACAAAACAGACTCAGTAAACACGGTATCTAATGGAACCCTTGCCTCGTATTCCAATGAGAATACATCCCAGCCTCTATCTCCACTGCCATGAGGCATCATTTTTACCCTCAATCTGTCTAACATGTCACGGTCATCGTACTGCGCATTAGATGCACGAATAGCAGTCTCAAGAAACCCAGCTAGCTCAAATGAACTAATATTATTGGCTGGCTCAGAAAGTTTAGGTCCTACGATATCCATCAAGTACTGGACAAAATCACCTTGACCAAGAAGTAAATAACGCTTAATCGCAAGACAATGGTCCTTAAATTTATATCTCTTATAGAGTACATCTAATAGATGCTTGTCGATTCTCTTTGCTGCCTCGGTAACAAGATGTTCAAGAGCATCTGTCTCACCATATCCCAGACCTCCTCGCCTAGTCGTCGTTCCAGACGCAGCTGCTGCTTCTGAAGCTGCATCAGCCCACCCGTGATCATCACAGCAAACACGAAGAAAGTTTATAGATTTCCCAGTTCTCAGAATATTCTGAGCTAGACTTGGTGAAATAAAAGACGGAAGCATCCCTGGATGGAGCTTATAACCTTCTCTCCAAAGCAAATCAACTTTAACAGGCTGACCTACGATAAAGAATTCACCAAAAGTATCTTCCAACTCCCCTTCTAGAACCCAACTTCTCACCATTTCAAAAAGTGGAGAACACACACATCGAAGCAAATTCATCATAAACTCATGAACAAGCGGATCGCCGTGCTGTGCGTGCAAATGGATAGCACCAGCCATCGCCCCACCTCTCAAAACCTTACACTTGTCAACCAAAATAGCCATCAGTCTCATTTTCACCATGGGCTCCGCAAACCATACAGACAACCTCCTCAAGGAAAGGTAATTATTTGAGCTGGCTGATTCAGAAACCAAAGGAATAGGATTCATGGCCTGCGCTTCAAGCACAGCCAACAACTTATAATAATCAGAGAGCTCATCTTGCAATGCCGCACAAAATGCTTGCCCAACAGTTCCCACCTCTTCAGCTGGAAACCGATCCATGCTCTCAGTTATAAAAGTCTTAACCTTTTTAAACAACCAGCCAAGCTCCGAGAGCATACGGACCATGATCCTTGTAGCTCTAGGCACCTTAACAGAATCCTGCACCGCATAACCATCTATTTGACTGTTAAATTTCACATATTTCCCATCAATTCCTTGGCAAGCGTACAAAACATCTCTCACCAGAACCTCCTCCGTCACTTCATTCTCTTCCTTAACCAAAGTAGCATACTCTCTAAACGCAATATCCCGCAAATTAACAGGGTCTTTACTGACCAAAAGAACACCGTTACTCCAATCATTCTTCTTAGCCTCTCCACCGCGCAAAGCAGTATCACGGAGCCCCAAATTGGGTAACAAAACGGGCGATTCAAGGCCATTTATAGCCGATTTACGATCCTCAGATACGATTTTAAGCAAGTAAAGGAGAGCCCATTTATTGTTGACGCTACCTGGACCAGTCTTGGAAGCAAACTTGGTGTAGAGATCGGCAAAAGCAAGAGCGTCAGAGGACTTACCCTGAGTAGCGAGACGACGTTTGAGAGACTCAGCGATGGCAGTGGCGTCGGGGACAATGGAGGGATTAAGGCGGCTGGAGAGAATACGAAAGGCATAACGAAGGGTTTTAAGGAAGGCGGGAGAATTGGGATCGAGATTAGGGGTTTGAGGGTTTTGGGAAAGAAGGCGAAGAACAAGCTCCTGTACTAGATCTGCAGCTTTCTGCTGATCGTCGTCCTCCATTAAATCACACTTTTGCTTTCTCTTCTTCGATTTTCACCTTTTGATTTTATCCTCTGTGTCTCTCTTTTTTCGAATTTGATTTTTGAATCGAAACGAATTGCAAAGTGGGCGAGATGACTACAAAGTGAGTATAGTACAGTAGAGATGGGCTCGTTTGGAATGACTTTCAGAGTCCTCGGCGGGCAAAACAAATTATGCTGAAATCCAAATATATTGTGTAAAAATAAAAGCAATTCCATTTTTTTTCTCAAAGTATTTTGTATTCATATTTCAAAATAGATTTCATTTTGTAAGATTTTTTTTTTCATTTTGCCTATTAGAAAAAGAGAGATTATCAGTACACCAAATTTTAATTTTGTAAATCGAAACAAATCTACAGTATCGTATTTGATATTAAAATTCCAAACTTCAATATTAACAGTTGGATGGACAAAATCTATTTCATATATAATCAAACCGTCAAACCTCTAACAATATTATATAGCCGATTCTTGACTCTTTGAAACTTAATTCGAGTGAAGAAAACAGAAGACATAGAACCACTTACATATTCCCAATCTATATTTCTTTTGTTACACTTAGGTTGCTTACCATTCCTACACTTAAATTAACTTCCATATCTAATCTTAGTCAATGATATACCAAAAGTGTAGAAATTTTAGTTCTATAATTAGTTAATAACTCTAATTTTTCTTTGTTCTATAATTTTCTGCCTAAAATTAGTCAATTGAAAGCCAATATGATTAAGGTATTATTACTTCAAAGGCAAGCGAGTTTGTAATATTTAATAACACTCTTTTGCAAATCAACCAACTGATTAATGATTTGTAATGACAATCATGTTTTTTCTTAAGTGCCGCTTCTTCTACGTAATCACTCTCTGTCGACGATGCTACATTGCTGTATCCAAGTTTAAGCCTTTCAAGGCCACCTCAGTCCTCAAAACTTAATCCTCAGAGGCATCTGTGGATAGCCATAGCTTTCTTACTTCATCTGTTAGAAGCAAGCCTCAGTTACAATATACAAGAAAGGTACCAGATAATTCTTCGAGGTCCAAAGATAATGGTATGCAGATGGAGAAACAATTGCCCAGAATAAGCATAGTGAATCAACTGCTTCTGCCTATGGTTAGTCTTGACTATTTGACTAGTATCCTTAAGGCATATAAATGTCTCTCTAGTGCAAACTAGCTTTTTGAATCTTCTAACTTGCATCTTGCTAGAGACATATTTGTGTTCTATAATCAATATACACAAAACGCAAGCCAAGTTCAACATGAAGCCTAGATGCTCAAGGGACTTTCAGAGTTTCAGTACTCTAGGTAGATAAAACTTGGAATATGAAAAGGAACCAAACACACAAAGATCCAGGTTTTATTTGCAGTAAGAAATCAGAATTAAGAAAACAGAAACCCACAGGACCTGCATACTTAAGATTTCTACTACATTAGAATAGCAGATCATATGGAAACTCAAAACTTGAAACTTTGAAAGTGTTTCTCATCAAATTCATCATCTTTCAACGGAAAAGTCTACTAAATCAGGCATCGAGTTATACATAAAAATTTCAGAGTAACAAACTTAAGATCAGCAATTCAGTTCAGACCTGATCAATTCGTCTTTGGATCGGGCATAGGGAACAATCCACCAGCACCAGCACTTCCTCTCGGAGGAGAAAACCCTAAGAATTTCTGAAGATTAGTCCTTATGCTGATAGAACAAAGCAGATAAAGAAAAGCCATAGAGCAATCCGTGGAATCATCGCCTTTCAATCCCCTGTGACTCATCTTCCTCACAATTGTGATCGGATGAAACGGAAGCTTCGCGACAACTTTCCCTTCGAAAAGCGAATTCAACAACCCAAATACAACAAATAGAACCAGAGCCACAACAGCACCGGATTTAAACTTGAAGAGAGACAGATCCCGGCTGGATTCCTTTAAGCTGGTTTCAACGCGATCTATCTTCTTAGTCTTCGATTTCTTGCTAGTTAGTTTCGAGGAAGGATTATCCGTCTTCATTGTCTCAAGCTTCTTCGAGGCCTTGTCAATAGAAGATTTAAGGGATTTGTAAGAACTCGTTCGATATATTAGGATCCATGAGATTGCTTCACAGACTAACGCCGTGCAGAAGGAGATTCCAACAACAGTGAGACTATCGGCATACTTGAAAGTAGCGAAGAGCGGAATCGCGGTCGCCATTACGCAGCTGATCTTCCTCTCTCAGATCTTCTTCTTCACTATCAGAGATTCGATACAATCGATTTTAGTTTTCTTTTCCTTTTTAATATAAAGAAAGCCCACTTTAATTTTAAGCCCATATAGAGAGTAGCTAAAGGTCCAATAAATCAAAGCCCAATGCTTCAAAGTCCACCTAAGGTGAAACGCTGAAGTCAAAGTTAAAAATTGGTAGAAGGAGAACCAAAATTGCATGACAATGACATGCATGATGCCATACCAGAATCTAATACTTGCTAGACCACAGATAAAAATTTAAAATCATTTTGTAATTTTAAAAATATAAGGTAATTTTGTAATATGAATACTAAATGGTATAATACAAATTAATTATGAAATATCAAAGTATTTGTAATACAAATATGACATGTACTATTAAATAATTTTTAGTATCAAGTAACATGTTATACTATCATGTAATCCGTAATTTTGTTATATGACTTATTACTTCAAAAATTCGTAGTTATCGAATATCAAATAAGATATATTTAAATATATATATATATATATATATATATATATATATATGTGTGTGATAGAAACATAAAAGATTATTTCATAAAATCGAAAGAAGATTTTCTGAAAACAGATAATAATAATTATATTATAATATATAGAATGTAAACACTTAATTTATGTTACACCCAAAAGTAGATGTGTAAAAACGTGAACCAAATAAAAATGTGAGTGGGACATCCTTTTAATTGGACTATATTTAGGTAACATATAATTTTGGTATCATTATGTATTTTCAATTTCATTTAATATATATATGAAGGGCTTTGAATTGATGTGGGACATGAAATTTCGCTTATTTATGACAAAACGTTACATTTGTACTTTATACAACAGAAGTTAGATTGAAATTAAAAATGTTATAGAACAATACATGTACCCACCACAGTCTTTTCTCACAATATTACACATCAATAATTGTATTGTATTTCAACTATGATCTTATGTATATTTTTAAATAAAAAATAGGTGGCTTTTTTTAGGCCATAAATTATTCATATATATTTCGATATTTTTAGGATATTAGAATTATTTAGGCGGATGTCAATTTCTTGTCAGAAACTGAGTTGTTATAAACTGAATAGAGGAATTAATTGTTACATCAAAAAATTTGAGAAATTAACTATCAACATTTATTTGGTTTGTCTTATTGTAGAGTGGATGCAAAAACAAAAACAAGAAAGCAAAAATGTAAATGTGGTTAAGATAAAAATTAGTGGTGATATATGTATCCATTGGGACCTTCAGCGATTTGATTAAGATTAGAGAGTTAATGTTATTGGTGTGTTTCTTTCAGAACCAACCAAAATATATGTTCAAATCAAATAGATGTTGCCAAAACAATGCAAGATTATAGTCGAGATAAAGACTCGAGCTAACATAATAAATTGGCATCTTTCAAAAATTTTAAAACTATAAAAGGTCAAAATTGTATCTTAAGAAAATAAGTATGTCCATTATTAATGGATGTATATACCAAATCGCTCGTTTAAATAATTCTTCATAAGTTCCAAATTATTTAGAGACAAAAAAAACAAAGTTCCAAATTATTTTTGATTAAAAAATGTGCGAAAATATCTTTAGTCAAGTAATTGAGTGTAATCTCTGTTGCTTTTTTCACTAAATTTGATTTCAGAAAATTGTATTTGTATTACATGATTTGATTAGAGATTTGGAAAGTAGCTATGTATCAAGTATTCTCGATTTAATTCGACGAATGTTGCAAATTCTAACTTTTGATCATTGGATGTGATTGGTGTGTTTTTTTCTCTTTGAAACATTCATTATTCAATTAATAACTTATTATCTAGATACAAGTTAATGTTCAATATTATTCAAGTGTTTACCTTTTTCTTTTCACCAATAATTAACCATTAGATCGACAAACTGATATCTAGCTAAATCAGGGACAAACCAACTGAACCATAATTTTTTTATCATTCAAGTGTTTACTTTAAAATATTAAACCGAAGTTTTAAATTGTCTTAATAAATTGCAAAGGTTATATTTTTCCCATTTCTGGCATGGAATATTTCTACTAGAGGAAGAAAATCTTTGGTAATTCATAGAAAAAAATGCCAAATAAAGAGTGTATATACACATATAACTTTTGACATCTCAATGCTTCGAAAAATATTTAAAAAATGTTTTTCCAATAAGCCATTAATTACTCGTTTGAACAATTTCATGAGTTCGAATCATGTTTATTTAAAATAAAAATATAAAAGCTCACCGTTGAGGGTTCTCTATTTCAACTCCATGAACTGTTATTGTAAGATATCTATGACTATGAGGATTACTATCATTGGTCGATTTTTTAAAGAAAACTATCAAAAAGAAGAAAAAAAAAACAAGAGAAATCCATAAAATAAAAATGGAACTAGCTAGAGGCGTAGATCCAAACTCACGTGGTCCGATACATTGGTCTTGGTCTTGCTCCTACCATCATCGACATAGCTCGAAGGCTTAGTATGATGATTACCAATGAACAAAGGCAATCTATTGTAAGATGAAATATTATCACGATGAAATCTTGTTGATGAATTGTACCTACGCCAAAACCCTAATCTCGCGTCATTGATTTGAGAAGCTTCAAGACTAAACCGATCCTCAAAGAACCTAGAAGCAGAACCATGGTCTTGGTAACGATGGAAGAAAGTAGCTGCCTTTGAATGGAGATTAAAGCGTTTTGTTTGTTGACGTTCTCTCTTATGAGCGTTTTGATGACCTCCTAAGGCTTGTGAAGTAGGAAAGATCCTGAAACAATAGTGACATTTGAATCTCTTATCTTTGTTACTATCACTCATGATGCTTTCATTCTTCTTTTTAGACTCATCAGATTCTTCATGAGAAGTTCCAAACTCGAAACCAAAGAGACGAATAGGGATTTCCTTAGAGTTGACGTTCATAAAATCATGAGTCTTCATGATGAGTTTGGAGACTAAGTAAAGAGAAGAGAGAAAACTTGTTGAGTCATATGTTTTGATAGTAGTTGGCTATAAAGAGCTAAGTAAAGGAACAGTTTGGCTTCTTATGTCTAGACTCTAGATACTTCAACTTAGGTGTTAAATTTTGCAACTTGCAAGTACGGCCTCTTCTATATAGTTGTTGCATTTAATCCCCAATGTGGTATGTACATAGATAAAATGGCTTTGAATTTAGGCACATCTTATTTTTTGGGGTTAGTATGCATCATTTATTTGTTCCTACTTTCTAGCCACATTCTATTTAATGTGCTAACTATACTTATGCATCATTTATTTGTTCCTACTTTCTAGCCACATTCTATTTAATGTGCTAACTATACTTCTATTCAACAACTGCATCAACAATGCTGATGGATAACCAAAATCCCTAGATCCTTAACAATATTACATGGGAAAATCCTAATCAAACTCCGGTAGAAAATACAATATAAGTGGCATTTAATCACTTGACCAAAAATATTTTTCTATACTTTCTAATTTTCAAACGCTAAATTAACAAATCTATAGGAAAAATGTTTTTGACTTTTCTACAAGTGGCTAAATCTCTAGTTATGCAATTTTTTCGACGGAAATTTAACTCATGAGAACTATGTTATCTTAATAGAATTTGGAGTTTAAGAATATGAGTCATGTATCAATGTATCAAGTTTTATCGATCTAATGTTTGTAAAAAGAATAGTAAGTAAATCAACATGAAGAGGTTAAATTGCAATTTAATTGATTGTTTTCTTGTAAATATATTCTCAATCCCTTTGATGATTTTCCAAAGGACTTAAGACTATGTACAATGGTATTATTATTCAACACCTTACTTTTTATATTTTAATATTATATATCATCACCTCTCTCTTCCAACTAAGACTATAATACTTAATTAACTTTAAGATTTTATTTTTATTGTGACGTGGCTGCCAAATATATCTCTACTTATTCCATTCAACATGTTGAAAAAATTAAACAAAGTTTAATCCATATCATCTTCCACTCATTTTCCAACTTACTATTACTATTGTAACTATTAAACTGTTAGTCTAACTACCAGCACTGATATGTCATGTCAATGTTTTATGAAGAGGTATAGTACAATTATCTAACTTGGTGTCATCATTTATCTTCAAAATTCTTATTTCCATTGTAAATAGCGACAGCTTATTATATTATAATGTTTTTGATGTCCTGTGAGAATTATAGCTTAAATTTTCCTCGCGATCTACGTACATTCTTTTTCTCATGATCATGTTAGAACAACCATTAATTAAGAATATTCCCTTCTAAAATATGTATTCTACCTAATATAGAATACGTCTTATACCTAATTTACAACAATTTTTTTTAGATTGTAAAACTTGGTAAAAGTAAATTAAGAGATACAAATCATACACTACAAACTATATAATGTAAGTTTCTCGTTTTTATTTATAACTTATATGAATATGAGAATCTATTGATAGAAGAACAAAACTGATAGAAAAAGAACAATGTTTGTTTATATATATATATATATATATATGAGATTGTTGATACAATTAGATTTTTTTAGTTGAATTCTTTTTTATCTATTCAATTTTGTTATTGATGTTGTTAGAGCCCCACTAAGATACTTATATGTGGCTCTCAAATTTTTTTAAAATTATTTCTTCAATAAAATTTTAATAACCAAAAGGTCTAATTTTAAAAACAATGAAAAGGTGGTTTTAAAAGTGACACGTTATTCTGTCCTTTCTTTTCTAATTTTTCCTAAATACCAAAAAAAAAAAAACAACGAACTATATAAATTAGCATATAATAGCACGTAGTCTTTACTCTAGTAGCAGTTAGTAAATCCACATCTAAAGATCGAATTTCACTGCTTACATTATGTAGTAACTTGGCTAATGAATCGATCTAATTAACATATGTACAATTTCAGTGGATCCCTTTAATTTAATGCTAGTTAGAAAATGAAATTTATTATGCTACATCTTTGTTTCCTCATATCCACGATATTTCTTTTGATTATGAATTTTTTTTAAAATCTTTGAGTACAAAAAAGGAAATGAAGATGCAAAGTTTTTTACCTTACAAAGTTTTCTCAGTTTACACATGGAAAGCGAACATGGCCAGAGAGGAAGAGTTAATTCAGTCACGGGACTGGCAACGTAAGCAATTCCAGAGGAAGCCAAAACCTTGAGCTAGTAGTGTTTGCCGTGCCTCATATCCCATGCTTGCATCTATATAACAGATTCGAAGCTCTTCACCTGCAAATATGCATGCTGTTGTTTACTAATTTCAATTGAAATGCCCTCCAGATTGAGATTCCTGATAATTAGAAGTCACTGTGTAATGAGTAAAGAAGGCCAAACCTTCTTCAACATCGCGTAGAGTGTTCAATCTTGCATCTGCATTCTGAAACCACATTATATGCGCATTGGGATCTGTCCACATTCAAACTAGTCAGCACTTTCTTTGTATGTGAATATATATTTGTGTGGCCTGTAATACATGTTGTACTGTATAATAGATATGACGACTCAACAGTTTTGAGAAAAATTCAGGCAAAGAGTGACATGATTTGAACTATCACAGATCATATTAGCTAAAGAAAAGCAAACAAGGAAAGACATTAGCCCATGGACTGAAGAGACGAGAACAAACATTCACGTTCCTGATTAACTTAAATCAAAGGCTGATATTGGCTCCAACAATTAGCGGTGTAAGTAACCAGCAGATAAAAAAAGAAGTGAATTATTATTACCACAGTCATGATTGTAGAAGGATGGCAACATATAAACTGCATGACCAACCGCGCCTTTACGTTCAACAGAGGCTACAGCTAGTGAAAGAAGGTCTTCGCCACATGAGCCTCCAACCAAATCAATACGAAATGCATTGATACGAATCCTGGCGAGAATAGCTGTATACCATTGTTTCGTTAGAACTTTCCATATATTAAGGAATGTAACTACATAGAATCCAGAACGCTGGAGATGGAATGGTTTTGATGTAAGAAATAGTTCCAAGGATACAAGAAACATCTTCATCCTTGAAATTTGCCTTCCTGAAGGCATTCCAAAGCAAACTGGTTGAAGTATGTCAAGACAGTCTGCGGACAGAGCACCTGATATTATCATACAACACAACCTCTTCACCATAAGCGGGTACTTGAAATTGTGCGTCCTTACACAAAGATAGTAGAGTATAGTCATCATTATCAGTGCCAATACAAAGATCTTAATAGTACTGTGTATTTTCTTATTCTACTAATTATCAGAGGAAAGATTGGAGGAGCTATATTATAACCTTCCGCATAAGCAATGCGGACTTACAGATATCTCAAGGTATGACTTCTTTAAGTTTCTTTGTAACCATTGGAACTACTATAGAAACATGAAAGCAGTAAACTATACAAGACTCGCTCAACAGGGAATGACATCAATAACAGATTCATGTAAACAACTTCAAGAACTTGATCAAATTCACATATTGTAAAGATAAAGCCTTCAATTTGCGCACATATGTAAAAGCGAAGAACCCAGTATATACAGTTGAAGGTCATACCTACAATACTCAACAAAACTTGACCAATCTGCTCTTGTTTCGACATCCTAAAAACCCTGTATACCATCAAAACCATATATCAAGAACTCAAAGTACACTCTTATGATTCATGTTTAGAGGAAAGTATGTAGAATTATGGGCTTCCTGTTGGAGCTGAAGATCAATTCCTGCAATGGATGAAACTAAACCAAGAACAAGTTACAGAGGCGAAGAATAAACTTCTTAATTTGAGAGATTTAGACCACCACAAACTCCGTGAAGAACAACAATAGCGGTATCTCTTAGAGTATCCTCTGTCCTCTAATCTTTTACACGGAAGAGAAGAGGTGAAATGCTTAAGCAATCTGAGACCGAAAAGAAGAAAGAAATTGAGATGATGAACAATCAACAAGAACGAAAAGATAACAGAAGCAATTCAATTAATCTGAGAATGATGAATTGACGATTGAATCTTCTTCTCTCTGATTCCAAAATCTCTGATCTTATTCTCTGCCTCTCAGCTCACTTTTTTCTTTCAGTTTATCTATATAGATAAGCTTGAATCCGTTGTAACAGCAAGAATTAAAAAGTTGAGTCTCGTGGGCTTCACTTGATGGACTTAATCGTTAAATTGAATCCAACATAAGAGGCCCATATTTATGAAACAACTCTAACACTCTTCCTCTTGTTTCAACAAATTTGGAGTAAAGACAATCTTATGTCTTAAAGACTTGAATCAGATTTGCTAAGCATTTCGCATCATATATTCATATATACACATACTGGATTTATCAGTTTATAAAAGCTTAGACTCTTCTATTACACAAAATGTATAATTAGTCTTTACACAATTACAAAGTAAAAGTATAACAGAATGTATTAACATTCATTTACAAGTATTGATCTCGTTTTCATGAGTATCATCACACACTTTCATGACTGTAACAAGTATCCTAATGTTTTCTTTTGTTTGACCTTTTGAACTAAGGATTTGTTTGTAGTAAGGAGCCCAGAAAACATCATACTTTAGTCAACTTCAATCCCATCTCTCTTGCTTTGTCTAGAACTAAACGTCCACACAAGCCTTTTGTTAAGGGATCAACAATGTTTTTTCCAGATCTGATATATTCCAAGGATAATACACTAGCTTCAAGTAAGCCTCTTATCACTCTATGTCTCATCCTAATATGTCTTTTCTTTATGTTCTACAACTTGTTCATTGCCACTGCAATAGCTGCTTGAGAATCACATCTCAAAGCAACAAAAGAACAAGACTTACCAAACATTGGCAAATCTTCAAGTAACCCTCTAAGCCACTCGGTTTCTTGTCCAGCCAGCTCAAGAACTATTAACTCTAACTCCATCGTGGACCTTGCTATGCATGTTTGCTTGTTGGATTTCCATGCTATTACACCTCCACCTAATATAAAAACAAAACCACTTGTAGAATTGATTTCATCATTATCAGTTATCCAATTAGTATCACAATATGTTTCAAGTACACTAGCTGAACCATTGTAACTTAATGACTAATCCTTTGTACCCTTTAGATATCTCATTAGCCTATCCATAGCAGTCCAATGATCTCTCCTCGGATTTTGAGTATATCTACTGAGCCTACTTACAACATATGCAATGTCTGGCCTAGTACAATTCATAAGATACATTACACTACCAAGCACCTTAGCATAATCGGATTAGTTTACACTATTTCATGTGTTCTTACATAGATGAAAAAAAGAATCATAAGGAGTTTTAGCTATCGGTTTATCCCAATAACCAAACTTTTTTAATTTCTTCTCTATGCAATCGAATAAACATGAAAGAGAATCATAGAGCATATTATTATATAAGATTCCAAAAAAACAAACTAAAAACACAACCTTTGTGTTCTCGTGGCACTCTTGACTACACAACGAGACTCCACAATCAGAAATTTTAGCAGAACCCATAAGTTTCTTAAGGCAAAGATAACAAACAGAGTCGAGCGAAAGAAGAGAAGGACAAGCTACAACGGGTTTAGCCGTGTGTATGAGATCACCAGCACCAATTCTACGCGTTGCAAAACAGCCCGACCCGCTGACTCGGTGAGAGCGACTCGAATCGGTGGTGGTCCGGTCTGACAATCACCATTTCGTCCCGACAAAGCAGAAGAAGAGAAATCCAAAGAAAAAATGGCTTATTCAGATAACACAGAGGTTTAAGGCGCGAAAGACAACGGCTATAACGATCTAAAGCAAATCGCAACATTTTTTGCTTTGTTCCTCAAAATTCCTTTTGCTTTCACTATAACGGCTATGAATTCAGAACATTATATAATTCCAAAATGGCCTCACAAATTTTTAATTGTCACAAAAACACCCTTTTACAATTTTGGTCTATTTAGTTAAGTGTAACGTTTGATATTACAACAATATTTGACTGTCATCTAATAAGTTGGCAATTGTTTATGACAGTCTTGGTGATGGTTAAAATCCATCTTCATCTCCTTAGGAGGAATAAAACAATCGACAGAGAGACCAGGCACATCGAATGCAACATCGTCTATGGTCCATCTCTCTTCCATTCGAGTCACAGTGATTCCTCCTTTTAGATTCTCTCCAAATCTTGAGATTAACACATCGGTTCGACCTGAGTGTGAAATCACCACTTCACTACCTTCGATTGCCCTATAATCCTCCATCCATGAAGACATTGATGTCTCCCAATATGTCGGAAGAGTTCCTGGTATCTGTATCCTACAAAGCCAATAATTCATGGTCATAAATTATGAGGTTTTAACACAAAACATCTCAATTTCAGATGTGGGATATCAATTATATTCTAGGAAGAAAGGTGTTTACAGACGTATATATACACGTACAATCGTAAAACCTAGAGCATCCATATAAGGAATGTTCTATATTTATATAGAGATTACAGACTACAATTGTAATTGATATTTTTCCATGCACTCTCGAGATATTGATGGTATAATATAACATTATGAAATGTTACAAAAGACACTTAATACATATCATAACTGATAAATTATGGAGTTTTCAACTCAAAATCAAATAAAAATAAATGAAGTAATCCCCATGTATTATATTTAATTAGAATGATCTCAACTTCCAACGTGGAAATCAGTGACATTCTAACCGTCAAACCAAAACTGAAATAACCATGTGTTTGGATTTGTACCTGGTTAAAGACGAGTCTTCTAGGCAAACTAAGAGGCCACTTTTCTGGCTAAAATAACCAAATGCAACATGTTTGATCATCTCAGCGGTTGAGTCACTTCGTCTTGATAAATCCATTTGGTCTGTTGATAATTTGAGAATGAAACAATCTTTTCCATTGATTTCTTTCTCTCCGACGAATTGTGCCGATGAAAAAACTGATGATATCGTTAGTGGATCCAATCCCTGATTGTGTATTCAGACAAACCATCTCCATTAATACAATTTTCAACAAAGTGTAATCATGTTGCCCTTTCAGACACGATAGTCTTACTTCCAAAATTCAAATATAGATTCAAGATTTGTAATCATGGTGTCCATTAAGACCACGATGTGGATCACAAGCATAGAAAATGGCATTCCATTACATGAATAAGAGCAAACATATGCCGTGTTTGTTAGGTGTAAAGGACATATTTTAAGACTAAACAAGAGAGACTTACTAGAATTTAGAGGTGAAGTTTATTATTATAAAATATGATTGTTAATTATGATGTATGTACCATAAAAGGGGACCATTAACATATAATGTTTTATCCTTAAAAATTTAATAATAATTGTATAAAGTTGGGAGAAACTAAGATCAACTTTAAATCTTTCTTCCAACCTTTAAAATCCAGTTTTGAAAGCAAGTGACTAAGTCAATTTGTTGCACGTGATTAAGGCAAAAAGTAAAATCTCATGAGAATGCTCAAAAAGCCTCACACAAAGTAAAAATTAATGTCAGATGCAACACAATCTTCTTCTTCTCCTAAAGCAACTTAAGATTCCCCAATTATGTGTTTAAATTCAGCTTTCAGTACATACTTCAAATTAGTCCTAACATAAAAAAACCTGATAATTTAAAAACTAAACTGAATCTCGCCGAAAATATATACTCGGTTTGGTTTTGGTTCTTGACAAAAAAACCAATTTTACTATTGCACTAACTATTTTACTAATGATTTTGGTTCTTTGATTATTTTGCTAATAATTTTGGTTCTTTGGTTAGTTTTGATCACAAGTAACTATTTAGAACTGAATTGATGATGAACCAAAATTGTTTCAAATCTAATTTGGTTCCTATTTAAGTACTCATTTAGAATAGAACCAAACCGAACATAATTATTATATTTCCAAAACTGAAATAACCGAAAAAATGGTACTTCTTAAGATTTGAAGTAGTACGCGCACAATTCTTCGTAGTGCTTTTTCAAATCTTGAAAATCATCATTAAATTATATCTAAGAGAAACAAACATACTTACTTGTAGAGCTCGTCGTAGAGGTCGTATAGCACCTTTAGCGGCATGATCACCGAGCCATGGTGTATAACGCCAAGCAATGTCACCATCACTTCCGGCTGCAATCTTATGGCCACCACTAACCAGCTCGATGAGCCATTTATCTGGTATCATTTGCCACATTACAAAGCATCCTTTATGAGATACAGACGACGCACTACTACTACTACCAGCAACTGATGAGCCTGTAATTTCATCAACCATAGTCATTGTAATTTTCCCAGTCACGAATGTGTTTTTGATTCCTCCTGCTAGCTTCTTGCATCCTGTTGCTGCTGCAAATTGTTGTATTATGTATTGTGCTGATGATGATACCTTTAATAATCATAATTATTATGGATTAGTATCATTAAATTATTGTAGTCTCTTTATTTATTTTTTATCAATAAATAACCATTAAATCGATAAAACCCAATTCATAATCAAAATTGTTCAACTAGAACTGAATGAAATTCAAACTCACTACCTAATACCTAACTAAATCAAGGGCAAAACAACTGGTTTTTTGGTAGATTTCTCTTTCCTACAAATCATGTATTTTTACTTAAGTACAAAAATAAAATTAGTAAAAGAATAAATGATTCAGATCTGAAGAAGCAGACACTAACGAATTATTTTAAGGACTTCTAGAATTATGTATAGATCTCGTCATAGACTTTTGCGTTGACTATTCGTTTTTTTCTTCTAAATACTTAAATGTACGTTTTCTGTTTTGCCTTACTTATATACACCAAGTTGTTCAATATATATATATATTACAAAATGTTGAATTTTGGTTTGTTGCCATTGACTTATATGGTTTCCACATATTTTCGCCATCTATAAATATAATGAAATCTTTGAAATGAGAAATGAGAAATGGAAGCTATAAATATATAAAATATCTAGCTTGTAATTAGATTCCACGTAGCAATACATTTTCTTAGTAGTTCAACTATAGGTTTCTTAAGAAAAAATAAAATTAAGCTCTATTTAAGGTTTTTTTTGTCTCCTAAGATCATATATAAAAATGGAAAATATATGTGAAGCCTAATTTCTGAACTACTTATAAAAAACGTCGAATTCTATTCTGATCATTTAGATGAGTTAGTTAATAATTCTAGTATCAGATATTCGATCTCTTCAAACTATAAATTATAAATGAGTTTTAGAGAGTAGACTTAAGCTATGAAAAAGATGTTTTCGATCTCATTGTTAACAAAATAATTTTTTATAAAAAAAACACAAATTTCTTTTTGAAATAGTCTATATATTACACATAAAAATATATGTTTACGTATATCATGTCTAAAAGATCGTGATTTAATTGAGAAATACACCGTTAGAATACACCTTGTATTCTTGTAGTGTACATAAAACCATAAATATGGGGTCAACTGTCGTTCATGAACAAAAAAACTGTCGCCAAGTAATTGATAAAAAGTTAGAAAAACTTCAATGTCAGATTAATAGTTCTTACCATTAAAAACATGTCCGATCGAAAACGTTTGATCTAAAGACGACATGAGTAATAAATAATATACTATGTCAGATGCAAAAAATAAAAAGAAGAATATCGTACATAAATCCAATTCAACGTGAAAATAGTCAAAATATACGTATAAATATATACATACAACGTATAAAAATACAGTACCTGTTGAAGAGAGATTTTAGAAAGAGGAGGAACAGGGAAGAGAGGACAACCCATAACACTTAGAAGAAGCTTCATGTCTGGTTTTTTTTGATAAACAATGAATTGTAATTGTGTTTTTAACCACTTCTTCCATGATTTTGACCTTGTTGATCTTCTTCCTTTATTGTCTTCTTCTTCATCCATTGGTTCTTCCATTAATGGAGCTAATCTCTGCATTTTTTTTCTTCTCTTTTTCTCTTTTTTTTTTATTTGTTTGTTTGGGGCTTCTTTGTTCCTCTCTCACTTTGCTTATAGACTTAGTGCGTTTTGTTCACCTTTCGTTTTCTTTGTTTGTTAATTATTTGTTATTTTCTCATTTCCTCTCTCTTTATGGAAAAAAAGTTATATTGGCTTAGGTCGCACCACCTTTCTTTCCTCTATTTTCTTTTTTATAATTAGAAATTTATAACCAAAACTAAAAGACTGATCCATAAGAAAAGACTAATCCATCACATGTAAAGCACACAATACTCTTATCATTATATAAAATATCCACATGAGCCAACCATAAATAAAAATCACAGTAAACTATTCATATATTTTAACTATATTATTTTTCAAAACCAGTTTTTTTTCTTTATATATAACTCTTGTAATCTGGTCCAACAAAAACACTATGAGCACAAAGAATTCCAGACCATCAAAGATTTTTTTTTCCGAATCGGTTTAACAAGTTCACAAATAGCTAACAAGTCAGCATACCAAAAAATCCAATTAATTTCGAGATCACGGAAACCATGTGAATACCAACCACACGTGAATGTAATTTTAATTTCTACGAATACTCAAACTCGGATTAACATATTACTATTTTTTTAAATTCCAATATTATTACTAGACTATGCCGCCAGCATGGGTTTAACCCTAATTTAGTGGATAAATAGCTTTTACTTATAAGATATAATTCAACAAGTGTAGCCTCACTTGAGCAAGTGGCCTCGACTTGGAGTGTGATCTAATATATAAAAAAAATCACTGAATTTGATATAAAGTGAATTAAACGGTTGAAGTTTTATAAATTTAATGAAACATGGTATTGAAAATTCAAAGGTTGGTCAGGTGAAGATGAAAGTAAAAGGGACGCAATGAGAGGTGACTTGTCCACGTCCTTATATCCGGTAAGTCTTTTTTTTGTATGAGACCTTCTTCGAAAACTTTTAGTTTATTGTTCGACGGTCATCTCACAAATGTGACAAAAAGAAGATGAAGATGAAGCAGATCACTTAGTATAATCAAAACTATTTGATGATGACGTATGTTTAACCTAATCTTAATTAGTTCCAAGTTAGATGATGATGGAAAGTTGAATCATAAGATAAAGAACATATAATACCCATAAATTAGGTTTGCATTTTTTTTAAATAGATTTAACTCATTTTATAGAAGAGAAATAACCAATTTGGTGATACATAACTTACTAAGAAAATTAGTTTTGTACTTAAATGCTCTAGCTATCAAAAAATTGAAAACAAGAAAATGTAAGTATATAAACTCTGTTCCAAAAACTGACCGACCACTCATTTATGTCTTGTACCATCTTCAAAACTTTCGAACAATTTATTATCATTGCTACTTTTGAAATCCGGATTGAATTGAAGAACAACATTTCCCACAAAACAGCTTTAAACTTGGTGTGAAACGAGGACAAACTCTTTGTACTCCCAAACTAATTAGATTTGCATTTATTGAAATTTTTAAAAGTAATCATTATAAGTTGAATTCATGTATCCAAATCCCACAAAGTATTTACTTGTTACCGATTATCAGCTCAATCACTCTACTCGCGGAATTCGAACAGAGTATGAGAAAGAAGAGAAGAAGATTCGCACAAAGAACAACGAGTAAGAGACACACAAATTATAGAGTTCCCCTTTGAATCGGGTACATCTCTCTTCGGTTGTTACACCGGAATTCACTAAAGCTTTTCTTTGTGTTTACAGATTACAACAATGGTGATTGATTCTCGGATACAAAACCGATCAGATGAAGAAGAAAGATTTAGGCCACGCGCAAGGCAAGCCCACTAAACACACAGCTCGACTTCTCCTTCTCATATTTTGTTGGGCCATAACGAAGACTCGGTTCAGCCCAATAGCCCACAGACGAATAAAAGTGGCAAACACTCACATTACTAATTCAGTCTCACCTTGGATCACTTCCAAAACAGAACAAGACAACTCTTATAAACCAATAACTTGACAAAATGCCATGAACGGTTGTCAATATCTTGACTTCAATAAGCACATAACCAACCATCAATGATCCCGACATCCATAAATTTGCAAACAAGGTACATAAAGTCATAAACCCATAACATGGGGATAAGAGGAATCCCAACTGAATTGTCAAATCGGAATTAACCGTTCTGGTTAAGGTCTTGGTTTGGCCTGAACCAGGATCTATCTGTCCTAAACCAGAATTTTAAATGTAACCCCTTATGACATGTGACTTTCTCAAAAAGCCCAATATAGCCCAAGCCCAACTCAAGTAATACACAAAATGTTTCTCGCTTCTCATTTGGTTTATATCTGGTGTACGGAAAAAAAATTTGCAGAAATTATCAGAACAATCTTTTACAAAACTTTGTAACAAAACTGTAGATTTCTAAAGACTCACAAAAGAAATAGAGAAGAGCATAGAAGGCCCACGACGTCAGGTGATATATAATCTTCTTAGCAGCCACGTTAGCATCGAGAGGTCTATACGTGTCACTTTCTTATTGGTCTGTCTCGTTTGAAAGACCCAACCTCTGGAGAAATTATAAATCTGAGTCCGTGGTATTGGAAATTACAAGAATAGCCCCTTAATTTCTTGAAAATATCATAATAATCACATATCGAAGCGGAGAAAGAGTAAGAATGAGCGATTGTATTTCCTTCTAGTCACTTTGCCTTCTCCTTTTTCTCCTCTCTTTGATTTTTCTCTGTATCGTCGGTCTCTTACAGTTTCTCGATCCCACCCTCAATCCTTCTCCGGCCAATGACTATGATGACTCCGCCCCCCGTTGATGTAATTTCTGATTCATCATTTTCACTGCCTTTCGTTAATTTGATGTTCCTCTTCGTCTCTCGTTCTGTATTCGCTCTTGAATCTGCTTCTGATTGTTTGTTTAGCTGATCGCTTCGGTTATTTTTTTGGATTTGATTTGAATTTGAAGCGGTTGGATATCGCGCAGGTGTTGCGATTTCTGTTTTTGGTGTGTTAGTTTAGTTATCGTGGTTTTTATAGATATATATTTTTGGTTTTGATCACAATAGGGCGAGATTAGGGTTTTTTTTAAGGGGGTTTGAATTCTTAGTTTTCCTTCATGGTTGTTTGTTTATGTTTCGCAGCAGCAAGAGGATGAGGAGATGCTTGTGCCGCATTCAGATTTGGTCGACGGTCCTGCTCAGCCCATGGAAGGTATGACTTTTTGGTTTGATTCAATTTGATCCACTGCTTCAGTTTCTCGTATCCTTTTTGCTTTTGATGATTTGGAATGACTGGAGTAGAGTTTGTGGATATCAGACTATAGTGTTCCGAGGGTCGGATTACAGTGCTTAGGGTTTTGTCATTTATCCTGCTGCTTATTTTTCACCTACTGTTGATGCATATGTAGTTACCCAACCTGAGACTGCTGCGAGTACTGTGGAGAACCAGCCAGCTGAGGATCCTCCCACTCTGAAATTCACGTGGACTATCCCAAATTTCTCTAGGCAAAACACCAGGAAGCATTACTCCGATGTATTTGTTGTTGGAGGTTACAAATGGTAAGAGGATAGATCTAGTTGTAATGTACTTTCTTGTTGTCATGGTCTTTCTAATTTGCAATTTGGTTGGTTGACACCATTTGGATTTGCTTGTGCAGGCGCATATTAATTTTCCCGAAAGGGAACAATGTCGACCATTTGTCCATGTACTTGGATGTTTCTGATGCTCCGAGTTTGCCATACGGTTGGAGCAGATATGCTCAGTTTAGTCTGGCTGTAGTCAATCAAATCCACACCAGATATACCATTAGAAAGGGTACATATAATTTATTTATAATGTTTAAATAAATCCTGCATTTTGAGTGCATGCATGCGCATATACTGCCTATGCACATGAAAATTATAATTTTCAACTTTGAGTGTTGGGCTGGAAGAATGGGATCACAAGTATGTCTTGGAGTATAATCATTGTGTTTCTATTTTAAGCCTTACCTCAACTTCCCCGTGAAAATTAAATATTCCTGTTAAGCTGCCTTTCCTACTTCTCTCTGAGACTGAAATATTTATTTGGCATCTGGTGAACTTGGTACTCGTATAATGTAGCTGTAAGTGACCTATGCTGATACAATTCTCACTCATTATGATTTCTATTTGTGGTGCAGAGACGCAACATCAATTCAATGCAAGAGAAAGTGATTGGGGATTTACATCATTCATGCCTCTCAGCGAACTCTATGATCCTAGTAGAGGATATCTAGTGAATGATACCGTTTTGGTTGAAGCTGAAGTCGCTGTACGGAAGGTCCTTGATTACTGGTCATATGACTCTAAAAAAGAGACTGGTTTTGTTGGACTCAAGAACCAAGGTGCTACTTGTTACATGAATTCTCTCCTACAGACACTATACCACATACCTTACTTCAGAAAGGTTAGATATATTCTGGTTTCTTTTCTCTAGTTTGTTAAATCCTGCGGTTCCCACAAAAATCCGAAACCAAGACAATTGAATTTTGCATGTTGCTGTAGGCTGTATATCACATGCCGACAACTGAGAATGATGCACCCACAGCTAGTATACCTTTGGCTCTCCAAAGTTTGTTTTACAAACTCCAGTATAACGACACTAGTGTTGCAACAAAAGAATTGACAAAGTCGTTTGGTTGGGATACATATGATTCTTTCATGCAACATGATGTCCAAGAACTCAATCGGGTTCTCTGCGAAAAGCTTGAGGACAAAATGAAGGTATTTTTTTTTCTTGCTTTGAGGCCATGATTCGTTCTCAGTTGTTTCTTATTTTGAACTTTTTAAATTTTCTCTATAGGGAACTGTTGTGGAGGGAACAATTCAACAGCTATTTGAGGGTCACCATATGAATTATATTGAGTGCATAAATGTAGATTACAAATCTACACGGAAAGAATCATTTTACGGTATAGTATTATCCAATTGCACTCTGTTGTCTTTTCTGTCTCGCGAACTTTATTGTCATGTTACTATCTTATGGCAGACCTTCAGCTGGATGTTAAAGGCTGCAAGGATGTTTATGCTTCTTTTGACAAGTATGTTGAAGTTGAACGTCTTGAAGGAGACAACAAATATCATGCAGAAGGACATGGTTTACAGGTTGCTTGTTCTTTCTTTGACATTTTACATTCTGGGGATGGTTAAGTTATCCATTACGGGCATATTTGTGTAGTTATCAACTCGTATTTGCCTATTGTGCATATCAAAAGGTATGGATAGTTCATAACATGGGAGTTTTACAAAGCAACCTAAGCCAAGAGATCTTGTGGAACTTTTTTTTACATAGTATTGTCTTCTAAGCCGTTTACCACTGACCTGACTGTTATTGTTACAAACGCAGTCCCCTTATCTGGTCTTATTCTCGTGTAACTTGATATCTGTTGTTTCAGGATGCCAAAAAAGGTGTTCTTTTCATTGACTTTCCACCGGTTCTTCAACTCCAGCTCAAGAGGTTTGAATATGACTTTATGAGGGACACCATGGTGAAGGTTAGTGCATATGCCGAGGAAGTGAATATGTGGTTGAATTCTACTTTCTCGTTTGGTGGTGCCCTGATTAGTGAATGCTGATCTAGCTTTTCTTGATAGATAAATGATCGGTATGAATTTCCACTTCAACTGGATCTTGATAGAGAAAATGGAAAGTACTTATCCCCTGATGCTGACAGGAGTGTCCGCAACCTTTACACACTTCATAGGTATATTTTATGTTTTGATACAGATGTAGTAGATTCCACAGCACCTTTTATTTACAGTTTAGATTCAATGTAAAATGCAACTTTTGATTAATATGGTATGCTGTCTCACGATTTTGTTTCTTGGGAGTTATCTGTTAGGTCTTCTCACGGAATCTGCTTTATGTAGCTTAGATTTACACTTATACTTGCACAACTACTTAGTATTTTATGAGTGCAAGATATATGAACAGGTTATCCTTTTGGTTGCTGTTACATATTCCTGCTTGTTGTTTGTCTGCAGTGTCTTAGTTCATAGTGGAGGAGTACATGGTGGGCACTATTACGCTTTTATAAGGCCTACACTCTCAGATCAGTGGTATGCATCTTTCTATTATCGAAATAACATCCATGATATTGTATGCTTGAACAAGTTTCATATTCTGGAGCTAGGTATATATGTTGTCTGTGCATTTCTCTTAGACCTTTCTTTTCCTTAAAAACTAGTAAACTTCTAATTTTCAGGTATAAATTTGATGATGAGCGAGTAACCAAGGAAGATTTGAAAAGGGCATTGGAGGAGCAATATGGTGGTGAAGAAGAGGTTACAATTGCTTGCTACATTATGTATGATTTGCTCCCTATACTATTTCCGCTTGCATGACATAGTTGCTTTGGTGTCTTTTCAGCTACCACAGACTAATCCTGGTTTCAATAACCCGCCTTTCAAATTCACAAAGTACTCGAATGCGTACATGCTTGTATATATCCGGGAAAGTGACAAAGATAAAATAATTTGCAACGTTGATGAGAAAGACATCGCAGAACATTTAAGGGTAAAATGCATTTATTTACCGGAAGTTATTTACGTCTTGGTTTTACCTGATCAGCGTATCACATTTTGATAGGTGAGGCTGAAGAAAGAACAAGAAGAAAAGGAAGATAAAAGAAGATACAAGGCACAAGCTCATTTATTTACGATCATTAAGGTTTGTTTTTCTTATTCAATTGACCCTAATAGGATATTTTAGACTATTTCAGATTGTAATTTTGGTACTGTTGTTACTAATATAATCTTTGTTGACATAAAAGGTTGCAAGAGATGAAGACCTTAAGGAACAAATTGGGAAGGATATATATTTTGATCTTGTTGATCATGACAAAGTTCGTAGTTTCCGGATCCAGAAACAGACACCATTTCAACAATTTAAGGTATTTTGTTTTCCAAAAAGAAAATAACTTACATCTATGAGATAGATCGGTTATATGAAAACTGTCTTTCATGGTAACTTCATTCCAATTTGAAGAAGAAGAAAAATTGATCTGGATTTCATGAGAATATTCAAATTGTTGCTAACAAAAAAATTGGATTTGTAAACTTACCTATTCTTGAGTTTCAATTTTATGCTGATATAGGAGGAGGTAGCCAAAGAATTTGGTGTACCTGTTCAGTTACAGAGGTTCTGGATTTGGGCAAAGCGACAAAACCATACCTATCGTCCCAATCGCCCCCTTACGCCTCAGGAGGAATTACAACCGGTAGTTTTATCCTTCTTATTGCTATTCATGCACGTAGTTTGCCTTTATAGAATCTGATCATCTGCAACCTCTTTATTTCCTGTAATTATCTGATTTTTGCCTTGTCTATGCGGTTACAAATATTTTTGAAAATGGGTTTTGTAGGTTGGACAAATAAGAGAAGCATCTAACAAGGCAAACACTGCAGAACTAAAGTTGTTTTTGGAAATAGAGCACCTGGTAATAGCTCCTGGTTTCAAATCTAATTGTTAAGCCTTTATCGTTGAAAGAAAAACAGAAGCTAATTGATCAACAGGGAAGATGAGCTAAACTTTTCTTACTAATTCTTGTAATTCAG
Source organism: Lepidium didymum (assembly GCA_963920545.1). Lineage (NCBI taxonomy): Eukaryota > Viridiplantae > Streptophyta > Magnoliopsida > Brassicales > Brassicaceae > Lepidium > Lepidium didymum. The sequence continues at coordinate 2,083,343 of OY986996.1, read as the reverse complement.
GATTTACGTCCTATTCCTCCCCCTGAAAAATCAAAAGAAGATATACTTCTTTTCTTTAAGCTATATGATCCCGAGAAGGCAGTATTAAGGTAATACAGTTTTTCACTTCTCGGTATGCACTCTGAGTTCTATATAAATTAACCACAACTGTAGTACAAATTATTGTACAAGAAAGAGATCTTTCTTCCTCTTTTTTTTGTTATCAGAGAAATATACCTTGTTTTCTTCTGTTTTTTTTTTGTTTTGTTTTAATTAACATACCTTGTTTTCTTTTGTTATATACATTTAAGAGTTGGTAAAAAATTTCTTTTGTGCTACTAGCTACGCTGGCAGACTGATGGTGAAAAGTTCCAGTAAGCCTATGGATATAACTGGAAAACTGAACGAAATGGTTGGCTTTGCTCCTGATGAAGAAATAGAACTTTTTGAGGTTTGTTGCTATTGCTGCCAGTCATTTTTTTTACGATCTTATAATTATTGATTATATTATTTGACTTTGGGGGTTATTTACAGGAAATCAAGTTTGAACCTTGTGTTATGTGCGAACACGTGGATAAGAAAACTTCATTCAGATTGTGTCAAGTAATGTTCCACTTGTATCTACTGTATTTTTTTCATTTGCATTCATATCTCGTTGGTGACATAAAGTATTTTTCTTACAGATTGAAGATGGAGATATCATTTGCTTTCAGAAACCTGTTGTTAACAAGGAGATTGAATGCCGCTACCCAGCTGTGCCTTCGTTTCTTGAATATGTCCAGAATAGACAGGTATATTTCTATTAAGCACTGTTTCGTTAAGCTAAGCTTGGTAAGTTAGGCTAAAAATAGATCGCGTAGCGATAAGATTTCTGAGAAATAGCAAGTGTTTAAAAAATTAGGCTGCGCCGGTGGAGTGGTCTCATGCAGCAGCTCAAAACTCAACTTTTCATATTATATTTGCGCCACAAGTGGCTAATGTTTTATTAGAATCAGAGCATATGCTGATTTTTAACTAACTCGTTCTATTGTACTGGTATGCAAGTATCCCTTACTCTCATCGTTGAAGTCTTCATAGCAAATTTGAGGATGTTTTGTGAAATCAATTCGAGCTGGCATGATTTGGTTGCTGATTAACTATTTTGGTTTGTAATTTTGTAGCTGGTCCGGTTTCGTGCTCTGGAAAAACCTAAAGAAGATGAGTTCGTTCTGGAGTTGTAAGTACCTCTGTGGACGAATTTGTTTCAAGCCTATTTTAGTAAAACTTCGTAATTCTTTTATTTTTAGGTCAAAGTTGCACACTTATGACGATGTCGTGGAAAGAGTGGCTCATAAGCTTGGTCTTGATGATCCAACCAAACTTAGGCTTACATCTCATAATTGCTATTCCCAGCAACCCAAGCCTCAGCCTATCAAATTTCGTGGGGTAGACCATTTGTCAGATATGTTAGTTCACTACAATCAGGTAATTGACGAAAAGTTCAGTGTACTTCATTTATTCGTCGTGCTACACGATGCATGTTTGCTTACTGGATGAATTTTTTTTTCAGACGTCTGACATTTTGTATTATGAAGTTCTGGACATTCCTCTTCCAGAATTGCAAGGTCTTAAGACCTTAAAAGTCGCTTTCCATCATGCCACGAAAGAAGAAGTATGTTTAGATTTTTTTTGTAATTCATAGTCTTCTTTTATATATTGGATTAACTTTCAAGGTTTTTAACCATCACTATACAGGTGGTAACCCACAATATCAGACTACCTAAACAAAGCACGGTTGGAGATGTTATTAATGAACTTAAAACAAAGGTGGGTCAATATAGTTGCAATTGTCTGTCAAATGGCTGGTTCAGTTTTGGAAGCAGGCGTTTAGTTGTCCTTTCGTTTAATCTCTGAATTGTTGCTCTCCTGCTTTTCTATAAATTACTTAGAGGACTACGTAGATTGACATTCCACTAAAATTGAGGGCACAAATGCCACATCCAAATTATTGAGATACATCAATTGCTGACCTCCATGTTTGTTAGCATTGTTGCTGAAGAAATTTCACTTTTGGACATTGAATTTTACTCTAAAAGTATGCATTGAATATTGTGCTTGTGAATCTAAGGGTTATGCTTGATGCAGGTGGAGCTCTCACATCCAGATGCAGAACTGAGATTACTTGAGGTGTTTTACCACAAGATCTACAAGGTAACACGAGACTTTTTATCCTTTAACATTGGAGTTAATGTTCATGAACCTAAGATGATGACCTCTTGAATTCTGTATTCCCTGAAGAAATTCTTGCAACATTTTGTAAGATAATGAAACATTAATCCTACATGCTGATATGCCTTGCAGATTTTCCCAGCAACTGAAAGAATTGAGAATATAAATGACCAGTACTGGACTTTACGAGCTGAGGAGGTATGTTACTAGGTGTCACCTTCCATTTGTCTCGCTATTCATTAGTTACTCAAAATGCAATTTGGTTTTCAAACTTGGATATCAACATAAGTATATGTAATAGTTCTTCAGTGGATGAATTATTTTAGAATGCTTGTGGTGAACTGTGTTTTGTGTGGTGATCAATACACAATTTTATATGTCATCAAGAGCTTAAAGTAGCCAGTTGTTTAAATATCTAATGCATGTTGTCCCTCGTTATTAATCCATCCTTCAGAGAGGCTGACTTTGCATGTTTTTTAAAATCTAAGATTCCGGAAGAAGAAAAGAATATTGGTCCAAATGATCGCTTAATTCTTGTGTACCACTTTGCTAAGGAGACTGGACAAAATCAGGTAATAATCATTTATCAAGCTTTTCTTTATTTAACCGTTATAGGGGTTGTAGCGTCATGAATAGGGGCGCATGACAAAGTGTCTTATCAGTATCATGTCTGTTTGTTTCCCAGCAAGTGCAAAACTTTGGGGAGCCCTTCTTCTTGGTAATCCATGAAGGTGAAACTCTTGAAGAAATTAAGAACCGTATCCAAAAGAAGCTTCATGTATCCGATGAGGACTTTGCCAAGGTATGCATGACTGAGTAATAACCATATGGCTAAATAAAAGAATTCGAAGGTGCTAATAGATAGATATGTTTGGCCGAACTAGTGCAATTGTTTATACTTGATTCATTATGCAGTGGAAGTTTGCGTTTATGTCAATGGGGCGCCCAGAGTACTTGCAGGACACAGATGTTGTTTACAATCGCTTCCAGGTATGTTCTTCCCCTCTAATATTTCTCGAAAGCTTCAATATCCGAGAGCTAACTTTGTTTCTTGTTGGGAATAAACATGGGAAACAGAGAAGAGATGTCTATGGTGCTTTTGAGCAGTACCTCGGTTTGGAACATACTGACACTACTCCTAAGAGGACTTATGCTGCAAACCAGGTAATAATAGTATATCAGGTATTAGATTATTTACGTGCAAACCAGGGCTTATGCTCATTGGTCTCTTTTGTTATTTACTTACGAAAAGTCCCTTTTTTTGCAGAACCGATACACTTATGAGAAGCCTGTGAAAATATACAATTAGCGCACAAACAAAGAAAAACAAAAACACAAAATGTCAGCGAGAGACATTGTGGGACCAATGAGCATGGAATAGGAGGGAAAAGGAGCGAGTGTGGGTGTGGGTGAAGGTTGAATGACAGTAGGATATGTTGTAGAGAATTTGGTCTTTTTGATGATAGGGTTTTTGGGTTGCGCATTGATAATAGTGTGTTTGTTTTTCTTTCCCTTTCTTTTCGTGCTTCAATACGTTGTGTTAATATGTGGAATGTGTGCGACCATTGGCACATCACATTTTCATTTTTATTTGGGAAAAAATATATGAAAGCCCGTCGCTTGGATTCGGGAGCACGGTTTGGCTTTCAGAGTTTATAGAATACCGAAACATTTGTAATTTTAGAGATTTGGGGTTTTAAGAATATTTTTGACCCGGGAGATTCTATTTTTTTCATTCCCATTTGTTCTTGTTTCATTTGCCCGAAATCATCCATTTAATAAAGACAGAAGCTTTCAGTTCCGTGACATCTGGACGGGTTCGGTTGTAGCTGACACGTGGTGGTGGGTCCCACATTGAAACATCTAAGACAAGAATCTTAAGCTTAACATGTTGAAATTTTCCAAAGGACAAGGAAACATCAACTCTAAGCTCTATGCAACTCTATAAGAGACAAAACCGTCTACTGTCTCAGCCATAAGTTTCTTCATTCGCGTCAGCAGCACAGTATACGCTTTCTCCTTATGCCCTGCCATACAACCATTATCAGTTTCTGTGCAATAATTTCTGAAGGTACTGGCCATATTATAGTTCTACATCTTTAATTTGGTTTAAGAAAAATGCTAAATTGTGATGAGACAGATATGATCCCTACCAAGGCCTAGAGTAGGTATCTCATCTGCTCGGAAGTAGTAAGATCCCTTTGTTTCTTTCTTGCCACTGAGGACTGAGTTGAATTTCTCCACGGCACTGAGCAGATCCTGGAAACATAAGCAGGCATTCAACATATTTAGGAAAATTGATTCAGCTCAGCCATATGATACTATGCATGGCAACTATATAGAAAATGGATATAACATTATAAGCCTTGAAGAATAGAACTAGTTCAGTTGCATCAAACAATTCTTCACAATTTTTCAATACTCGTGGTTACTCCTGGTTATCTCATTGCACCAGAAGCTTGTTTCATAAATGAACAACATGAGGATGTGCAGTGAGCCTATTAATAAACAAAGACAGGTCAGAGAAAATGCAATGCGGCAGCATGAACAAGGCAGTGAGTAAGGAAAAACAAATTATGAACAAAAACTCATTCAGCGGTGGAGAACCAGAGGATACTGCAGGTTTAAGAGCCACATCTACAGAATATGTAAAGAACCAGAAGAATTTCTCGACAGCAATAACATGCATGACATTGGAAGGAAAGAAAACTAACACGATTGGCAACATAATTCTTTCAAACTAACTTAAGTCTTCTATTAGTGGTTCCGAAAGTTAAAAGAGCAGAAAACAACTGGACAGCCAGCAACTGCAAAATTGTAGCAGATGAGCCATCATTCAGTTTTGCACAGGCAATAATTTGAAGGCAGAAAATTATCCAAAAATTGGCTTAGTCATTTCAAAGTTGGAACTATGGAATGACAGAATTTTATTTTTCTCTCCGATTCATTAAGAATTAATACTTCAGTTCTTAATTATCTGTAATATGTGTCTTAATTAGTAGTTAAGAAGAAAAACATTTGATATAATAAGAAAATTTGGATAAAATACATACCTCCCACGATGCTAGGGACTTCATGAAAGAAGGAAGATTTTCATATTCCTCTGTAATCAATGTTATTGTAGCCGCTTTAGATATATCCATCTCTGGTGTCACATACTCATCTTCTGCATGTAAAAAAGTCTACCATAATGTACCGGAGACTGAAGAAACACACCGACAATCATATCACACTAGTAAAAGCAGACCAGAAAAAATATCACACTAGTAAAAGCTTAGAAATAACCATTGCAAAGCACTGACGCCTTTGGAGCAGGTAAAGTTGAAGAATGTGTGTCAAATGGTTTGCCCGTATATCATATAAAAAGAATTCTGATGTACGACTAAGAGGAAACACACAAGGATTTATTTATTTCAAAGGCATCAAACTTACTCCACTGATTCTTTCAGAGACGTGTCCGGATTCTTCACATTATCATTAACTAGAAACAGTTGGAAAAAGTAAGAAACATTAAGAACATGATTAGAGTAGCAAAATCTACCAGTAAATCCTAAACAACTACACCAAATCATAGTAGATTATCAAAGTTGAGAAAAAAATTGTTACTGTCTCACCTTCTGAAGCTAAAGTTGCAAGACAAGCATCTGACAGGCCAAGGTTCTTCAGATATAGTGAATCATTTAGACTACGAAAGTTAAAGAAAAATAATCCAGCACAGAGCAAACAGATTTTCAGCTCATGTTCCTTGTTTCACCAATTGTTATAATAAAACACCAGGATTTAATAAAGAATACCAAAGAAAACATAACAGTGTGATAAATCCATATGGTTAAAGCTGCTTATCGTCTGGTTAATATCAGTAATCTTTCCAAGGTTAAGATGAAGCTAACTATTCAAAGTAATCCGAAACAATAAGCAACTTCCGAAAAAAGATTAATTTCTCTTGAAAAGGGATACAGATCGTCCTCGTCTAATCCTTTTTTTATTGAACGTTGCAATGAATGATGCTCCAAATCATCATCCGAATACTTTGAATCCTCATGACCAAATGCTCCAAAATCAGATTCCTCATCTCTATTTTCATCAATCTCAATTTCTATGTCCAAAAAAGCATAAAATATGAGAGAGGCTTGGAACACACCATTTTCTATTTCTAAACAGTACATTACGAGCAAGTCTCAATTTTATATCGGAAAAAAAAACGAAAAGAAGAAAAAAAAGAGTGTACCAGGAACATAGCCAATTTCTGTGAGACGGTCTTGGAGACGCAAAAGATCCTTTTGATTATTTTTATAAATCTGATTACAGTGACCCAGAAGCTCCTCGAAGGAGACTGTACCGAAAGACATAGAATCAAGGAAATTGAGCTCGGAAGCAGCAGTGGAAAGTCGACGATTGAGACTCTTGATGAAAGTGGATGAAGCCGAATCTGCCGAAATCAGGAAAATGATTTTTCAAAAGTTTAGGGTTTATGATAACGAAATCAAAGGAACAAAATTGAAGAAAGAGAAAGAGACCGAGAGGGATGGGACGACGGAGGAGAGAGTGATTGAAGGCATCGCAGCTGCTTTGAAGATGATTGCAGAATCCTCCCAAAACTCTTGCTCAAGCTCTTGAGCTCTTCTTCCATCTCTAACTCTTAAACCTCCTCTTCTCTCTGAAATCACTTCTCACTTTTATCTCTGATTTTGTTATTTTTGGGCGGGAATTGGTTTCTCCGGTTTAGCATTTTTTTTTTGGTTGAATTGTAAAAAGATAATATATTTGGTATAAATTCCGATATTTACTGAGTCCCTTGATCTCAATTTCAACGCTTCTGATTAATTAAGAAGAATCTCGGTGAATTTGAGTGACGTGACAATGAACAAATAATAAAGTGATTAAATTAGTCAAAAGAGTAGCCTTTCTCCACTCCCAAATCTCCTCTGGCATTGATAAATCCACAATCCATGGCTTTCTCCTCACGATTCGCTCGCTGTAAAACTGTTTTCTCTTCTTTTCTCCGACCTTGTCGTCGTCATCTCCACTCGACCCCCAAGTTAACTGGTGACTCGACCGTAATTTCTCCGGAGAAAGGACGCCGGAGACTCCCAACTTGGTGGTTGAGCTCTCTTCTCCCGTTAGCAATTGCCGCCTCCGCCACCTCTTTCGCGTTCCTCAACCAATCTCATCCTTCTATCAGTGAATCATCGGCTTTCGATTCTCGGTTCGTCAAAAAGATTCGGCTGATTTATGGCATTAGTGTGTAAAAAGTTCCCAGCTTTATTGAATTTGCGTGTTTCTATTTCTCTGCAGAGATATAACTGTTGGCGGAAAAGATAGTACTGAACCTGTAGTTAAAGGAGAATACAAGGAGGTTCCTAAGGAGCTTATTGCTCGATTGAGAACAATCCTCGAGGTATCTACAAATGTGAATTGGTTCTTTCATTCGCCTTTTTGAACAATTGACTCTGTTATATGTGGAATTTATGTTTTTTCTGCAATGGATAACTTACTGATCAGGTACTACTATTTGTGTCTATAGGATAACTACACAACGTACTACGATGTTTTAAAATAGCTGTTTATCACATTAAGGATAACTTGGCAACTTCTGTTTTTGAATTTAGCTGCTTATCTATTTTATTGTGTGTTTTAAGGATAACTTGACAACAGACTACGATGAGAGGTATTTCCATGGGAAGCCGCAGAACAGTTTTCACAAGGCAGTTAACATTCCTGATGTTGTTGTTTTCCCGAGGTGAGATCAGTTGTTTGTTGAGAATGGTTTCTAGCTCGGAGACTTTCGCAACTGATTGCCTAAAATTTGCTTCTCTTGCTCTTTTTGCGTCATCCTTGTAATTATAAGACAAAAAAAAGAATGCATGGATCATCATCCTTTTGAATATTGTTTAGGTCCGAAGAAGAAGTGTCCAAGATTCTGAAATCTTGCAACGAATATAAGGTTTGTAATTTGGACTTGTGGAAGGTTCACTTCTCAATCTTTTCAAAGTTATACAACGTGCTATGTCAATTGCCATATATAACTTCCTAGTTCAAGATTGGCTCTCACTACCAGGTGTTCTGCATGTGGCTTCGTGGTGATTGTTATTTCGGACTTTTCTTACCCTTATATTTTTGTGGCTTGGGATCATGCTCTTGAACAACAAGTAATTCAGGAAATGTTTACTATTTAATTAGGTTCCTATCGTACCATATGGTGGGGCAACATCAATTGAGGGTCATACCCTGGCTCCAAAAGGAGGTGTGTGCATTGACATGTCATTAATGAAGGTATGCCCTAATCTTTTGTGTCTGAAATTAGCGTCCTTCATTTTCTTTTTAAAACATTTCTTTTGGTATTATACAATAAAATAATCAGGCCTTTGATTCCATGAACCTGCTATGTTTGTATAGGAAGACTATTTGAAATGATGTTACTCGTTCCCTTTGGCGGCATGCATATCTAACCTCAGCCTAACCCAATAAAACCTTCAAATCACTGTCTAGATTGGATGAGTCTCACAAATGAGACCTCAAACTTGTTTATAAAAAAAACTTAAAATCAGAACACTAATATGAAAAGGAAATAATCAAAGAAATCCCTAAATGATATCCTAATTCACAAAACAGAAAGAATGTGCATCACTTGTAGTCCACATACAATTTTTACTTATGCTACTTCTGCTCACACTTCTTTCAAATCTTAGAGGGTGAAAGCATTACATGTGGAAGATATGGACGTTGTTGTTGAGCCTGGAATTGGTTGGCTGGAGCTTAATGAATATTTGGAAAAATACGGCCTATTTTTTCCTCTTGATCCAGGTTAGACAACCTTGAGAAAGTACCTCTTCTCTCGGGTCATATGCCTGCCTTTATATTTGGAACATTTGCTAGATTTTATGGAGACGAGAATTTTTTTGTCATTTAACATCTCGAATTGTCATGCTTCTGGGTTCCACTAAGCAATTTGATTAAATGAAAGTGGTGCAGGACCTGGTGCCTCTATAGGAGGAATGTGTGCTACGCGTTGCTCTGGCTCTTTAGCTGTAAGGTATTTTTCTTTTGCGACGTTACTATTCACTTGTTTGCTTGCCCATATTTCTGAGAATTGTGGGGATGCTTTTAATCCGGTTGGCTATGATTATTCTGCTACTAGCTTGTAGGTATGGAACTATGCGTGATAACGTTATAAGCCTTAAGGTTTGTTATTTTTTCCGTTAATTCTTCCGTTAGTGTACGATTCTATTTTATTTATTCTATGCTCATCTCAGGTGGTTCTTCCTGATGGAGATGTTGTGAAGACAGCTTCACGTGCCAGAAAGAGTGCTGCAGGGTTTGTCTTCAGTCTTCAACTATTTTTCATGGTTATTTGACTAAAAAGTATTCACCCAAATTTAGGAGGACTGACTATAATTTGTATCCCACAGCACTTTTTTATGCTGTTCAATTCTTAGTGCCGTGTAATGATTATGCACCAAGCAGCCTAGATTTTTAGCCTTTTGAGTTAATGCTTAATACTTGTTGGAATGGTGTCTCAGTTACGATTTGACACGCTTGATGATTGGGAGTGAGGGGACCTTGGGAGTTATAACTGAAGTTACTCTCCGGCTTCAGAAAATCCCACAGCATTCAGTGGTATTTTAACGTTTTCTTTCATAGTAGATTTCAGTCATTTATGTTTGATTTAGTATGGGCTTAGGATGATTCTGGGAAAGGATTGTACATCATATTAACACTCTGAGTGTAAATTTGCATTATAAAATTATCTATCCCGACTTGTCTGACAGAACATCTTTTGCAAATATTTGCAACAATTACCAAATTTTCTTACGATTTCAGTGTTATTCGTATTTATGATATAATTTTAGGTGGCAGTGTGCAATTTCCCTACAGTTAAGGATGCTGCAGACGTGGCCATTGCTACTATGCTGTCTGGAATACAGGTTAGACCTCTGCTTCTGAATCATATGATATTAACTTTATTTTTAAAATCTTATCAGCCGTACCTTTATCCCCATCAGGTCTCAAGAGTGGAGCTCCTTGACGAGGTTCAAATCAGGGCTATTAATATGGCGAATGGGAAAAACTTGACCGAAGCTCCAACTCTGATGTTTGAATTTATAGGAACAGGTGATGCTGCATCATATTTCTTGTAATTTCCAAGTGATATTTCAAGTTATCTAAGATTATACATCTCTTGTGGCAGTTTACTGTTTTTGAACAATACCTGCAGATGTTATAGAAATCATATTCACTCCTTTGTATTATTTTAGCCGTCTACAGGAGTCTCATGCTCAGTCTTGCCACTAGACACATAAAGAGAGAATCACTGTCTTCTAATCCTCTGAATCATTTTTCACTTTATCTCTCTTTTAGAGGCATATGCACGTGAGCAGACGCAAATTGTTCAGCAGATTGCTTCTAAACACAATGGATCAGACTTTATGTTCGCAGAAGAACCTGAAGCAAAAAAAGAACTCTGGAAGGTAACTTATGTTAGGGAATCACTCCCATCACTTCCCCATTCAGATTCCTATAGCATAAAATGAGAAACAAAAAAAAAGGGAAAAAATGTACTTCTTGTTGTTGTACTGTGTTTATTGTTCTTTTGCCTCCTGCCTGCCACTGACTGGTTTCGTGATATTTTCAACTTTTTATCTTTTGACAATCCTGGTTATTATATACTACCAAATGTGGATAAACATTTCCTGGAGATTTTTGTTGTAGAGAATGAGGCTAGAAGCACGATAAAATTCTACAATTATTACACTGCCACTTGCTTCTTATAAAATTGAGTTACCAAAGGTTTGACTCCATTAATCATGCAGGTAAGAAAGGAGGCGCTGTGGGCTTGCTATGCGATGGCGCCAGGTCATGAAGCAATGATTACGGTATGTTCTTTACTAGAGATAACACTATTGGTTGTAATGAACGTTCCTAGCTACAATCAGGAACCTCTAATCAAGGTCAAACAACAAGGAACCATTTGTAACTATTTCTTCTACAGGATGTCTGTGTCCCTCTGTCTCACCTTGCAGAAATAATATCAAGATCCAAGAAAGAGCTTGATGTATCACCATTGTTGTGGTATATTAGTTTCCTATGCTCAACATCATGAACATACTAAGCTTTAACTTCCTCTAAAGTATGTACTGGCTATTTTTGTTCTACTTTCAGTACTGTCATTGCTCATGCCGGAGATGGAAATTTTCATACATGTATTATGTTTGATCCAAACAATGAAGAACAGCGAAGAGAAGCGGAAAGACTGAACCACCTTATGGTTCATAGTGCACTGTCCATGGATGGTAAATGCTTTTTCCACTCCTGAGCATGTAAAAGTGCTAGACAGTAGAATATTTGAAACTTGTTAGCAAATCCTTTTAGCAAAAATGAAAAAGCAGTAGTTTTGGAGATCGATAGGAATTGATATTGGTCCCGTTTGGTAGAATATCAACAAGTAAGTTATACATTATATGTTGCTAAAGTTGTCAAACAAATGATGACTCCTACCATTTAATCTGTTACTGCTGTGATGCTTATTAGATTTAAGTTGCTTGGGATATTCATCTTCTTGACTCTCCTCTCTTCCACTACTGTACGTATGACTATTATACACAATTCGTGTATGCCTGTTCATGATTCTGAAAATGCACTTTGTTATCAGGAACATGTACTGGAGAGCACGGTGTTGGAACAGGAAAAATGAAGGTATAGCTTCTTTTCATGTCTTGTATTACATTCATTTGTATGTGCAGTTGTGATTTGAACGAGTTTTTTTATATCATGAAGTATCTGGAGAAGGAATTGGGAATAGAAGCACTGCAAACTATGAAGAGAATCAAGAAAACGTTGGACCCAAACGATATCATGAACCCAGGAAAGTTAATTCCTCCTCATGTGTGTTTCTAAAAAGCCTTGTGTATCTGTTTCCACGTTTAAAACATATGTTATGCTGTTGTTGTGACACTGTATGATGTATCTTTGGTCTCATATCTGATTCTCTTTGGTTTTGAAAAGTAAAACCCAAAGTTTCATTGAAGTACAAAACAGCTGATGTAAGCACTTACATCCTTTTACTAGTGAGCAAGTGGTAATCTAAGGAAACAGGAGAGGGACGTGCTCTGTGTTTTCAAGTACCGACTCCTTCCACTACAGACACAACTTGAGGCATTTTCTAATGTCGATTCAAGATGTTAACAGTATACAGTTTGATGACCAGATAAAAAGATATTAACTGGGAATTTTCAGTTTCCGAAGATCGCCGACTTCGACCAATAGATCATGCATCATCCTTTTAAGGGCTATGGAGCCCAATGTGAATTCCCCTCCCACCACGAATTGAACTTGTGACCTATGAATTTCATGGACCGAAACCAAACTAACTGGGACAACTCGTTGGTTGCACATGTATTGCCTTGTTCTTATCATGTGTTTTAACAAGCAATTTCAAAATTATTAGAATTTTCTGGAGACAAATCTAAAGTGCATCTTTTGGATTTGACAAACCATAAGAGGTCGATATAGGAATGACGAAGTCACATTAGAAGAATCAGCCGCAATACACTTAGAACGTGGGCTCCTTCAAAGATTTTGAGATTTAAACATATCCAATTCGTTTGACAAAAAAATATATATATATATCCAATTCAAACTTAAAATGACCAAACTACCCCTTTGTTACTTCCCTCCTCTCTATAAATACAAATCAAAATGACATGGATGCATCTATATCCAAAAGCCAGATCCACTAGAACCAGAAGAAAGAAGAATGGGTTCACTAGGAGAAGAACAACAAGTAACTGTAACAGAAGACTGCTTAGGTTTGCTTCAACTCTTAAGCAACGGCACCGTTTTAAGATCCAAAGGCAGTGACCTCATAGCTCAACAAATCCCATTTAGAAACCACCAAACTGTTCACTTCAAAGACTCAATCTTTCACAAACCCAACAATCTTCACCTCCGTCTCTATAAACCCATTTCCAACTCCACCCTTACACCAACCGCCACTTGCCTCCCTGTCCTGGTCTTCTTCCACGGCGGAGGCTTCTGCTTCGGCTCACGTTCCTGGCCTCACTTCCACAACTTCTGTCTAACTTTCGCATCGTCCCTCAACGTTCTTGTGGTCGCACCAGACTACCGGTTAGCACCCGAGCACCGCCTCCCAGCTGCTTTTGAAGATGCCGAGGCCGTGCTTACGTGGCTCCGAGACCAGGCTGCTTCCGGTGGTGTGGACCACTGGTTTGAAAGTGGACCAAGCGTTGACTTTGACAAAGTTTTTGTTGTGGGTGACTCCTCTGGTGGGAACATAGTTCATCACCTCGCTGTCCGGTCCGGTTCAATGAAATTGACACCGGTTAAGGTTCGTGGTTACATTCTTTTGGCTCCGTTTTTTGGTGGAGAGGAGAGGACTAAGTCCGAAACTGGCCCTTCTGAAGCTTTGCTCAACTTGGATTTACTTGACAAGTAAGCTACACCAAACCTTCCATATTTTAATGGTGCATAAACATTAACACATATATATAACCTAATTTAATTACTAGTCATGCATGATTTCATTGATTATAACCTAACTATAAACTATTCTAATTAATAATATATAAATGTGTATAGATGTCGTTTTCAGTTACTTTAATTCATATTTATCGACTTATTCGAGTAATGACAATTCAACCGTTGGAGTGAATTGCCGAGTCGCATGATAGAGACATCTAGAGTACAGTGGCTCTTCAATAATACACAGATGTATACTTGTCCTTTTTGTCTAATACTTAATAATTGATAGTTTAAACTGCCTTAACTACAAGAAAAGTAAAATCCATACAAAATTTATGGTAAAAAAATTCCATCAAAATTACGGTTAAAAGATTTTGACGAAAAATCGAGTTTTATTCAGTCTAGTGGTTTAGAAAATTCAACTAGCAGTTCTCATATTAGATATCTGACTATTCCATAGTATTGGTAGAAGAGTAAAAAAAATTTTAAAAAATAAGTTTTGAGTTACGAATCAGAACTTTTGGATTTAATGGTCCAAATAAAATTTTGGTCAAAATCAATACATAAAAGACCTATCGAAAAAATTAAGTAACTTTCCGACGGATTTGATTAAAGTCGAATTTGGACCAAAGTTATCCATTTAAAAGATTTTATATATGAGATAACTTTCTTTTCATTTTACATATTACAAATAAAATTTCCTTAAAGATTGTTCTTTAATTTCTTACTATTTTTGTCAAAACAAATACAAATATTATATATTTTTGTCAAAACAAATAAAAATATTCTATAACTACAATTAATATCGAATTCGTAACTAGTTAAAAGGGTAACAATTCTGTGGCACAAAAAACACGAACTTTCTATAGAAAACGACTTTTCCTTAGATACATACATTTATTTGGTTTCGTACCACACACCAACTGACCAGTAGAAATATGATATATTAATTTTCGTGTATCTTTTGATAAATTCAAAGTGAATAATAATTATAATCTTGATTTATTTAATTGGCTAAGACGTATGATAAAAACCCATCACATAACTGTTACGATATTACGTCAGAAAAATTAGTCAATGTGCTTAATCTACTAATACTCCACTATTTGATTAGTCTCAATTCATTCAACATTATAAGTGGCTTTCCAAATGTTAGGGTCTTCGATCACAGCTAACCTAGAAAATGTTATTTATGGAAAGTAATCGAATTAGGAAAACTCAAATAAAATTCATTAAAATCATGCATGATAAATAATTTCTTTTGTCAACAATTACATCGATAACATATTATTTGTGATTTAAATTCTTCAAGTCTCAACTCTATCATGTATAATTTTAAACATATATATATATATATATATATATAACTTCTTGTAAATTAACCCATTTGTATAGAATTATTTATATGTAATTATAGGTTAATAATTTTAATCCACTAATGAATAAATGGATTAGTGGACGATGAAATAAACAGATGTCAAAAATAGTAGTTGATATATTTGGAAAAAATAGTTAGTGCGTAATGAATTATCCTCGTTTTCTTTTATCATCTCAGCTTAATTTGCTTATGTTTGTCTTAAGTCGTGAGTCTCGTGACTATCATTGCACACAATATATAGATAAAAACCAAATACAAACAATATTCGATCTGCATATAACCATATTTATCAATGCACGTGGAGTCATTGGAATCACATTTCATTCAAGTCTTCTCTCCAATTGATCGTTTCTCTTTTTAAGTTTGAACAATGAGTTCATTGACCTGTCTTATTCATTGCCATTGTCATAAACCCATATGTATAGTCAATTTCCACAAATATACATATTATTGGTGAAGAATAACATTTTTGGTCTAAATGTTCATAAGTGTATATATAGTCTTCTTATCAGGAGTTGAATTTCAGAGAGTCGTATATAGATTTAATACGATATTTTTAGAGTTTGGAGTAAGTTTAAGTTATGATAAGAATTTATTGATCTAATTATTATTAAAAAAAGGCTAAATTTTTTAGGTTTTGGAGATTGTCATTACCAAAAGGTGCAACAAGAGATCATCCAATGGCTAACCCATTTGGACCGACTAGTCCTAGACTCGAATCGATAAGCATAGAGCCAATGCTGGTGATTGCCGGTGGTGCAGAACTCTTGAGGGATAGAGCCAAGGACTATGCTTGTAAATTGAAGAAGATGAAAGGAAAACAAGTAGATTACATTGAATTTGTCAATGAAGAACATGGTTTCTACAATAACAATCCATCTTCCGAAGCTGCTCAACAACTTCTTCGTATCATTGGAGACTTTATAAACAACTTCTCTACTACATCTTAGCATTTGGCTTGTTGTAAGTAACTACTAAGAGTTCACATCAATTAGGATTATATTTCATCATCTCAATAAGTTTGCTTGGTCATTAAAGAGAATCATAGAATGTTTTGGTTTTGTTATTTCATTATTCATCGTATCAATCTTAAACGCATAATGGATAACGTACACATGAAATTATAGATAACTTGATATCCATTAATTTGAACAGAGTCTCCTCGCCACTACCCTTAATCAAATATTGACACGAGGTCCACGGTTTTGATTATTTGATTGAATACCACTTCTCCGAAAAGAAGAATATGATAAAACGTGGAAAAGTCTCATAATGATATTTTATACATAAGAAAGCAAAAGAGGAAACGAAAATCTAAAAAAATGAGAGCATGAATATGAAGTACTACGACTATGTAATAACTAAGGCAATGTTGACCTTGTAAAAGCTTAATCAATATCGACGGCCCAATACTTTCATTCGGAAATAAATACCCAATGGACGTTGAAGCTTTCAACAACAATAAAGATTTTTATTACAAGAAACATCAAATGACACTTGAAGTCTTACCAACCAAAATCTTTGTACGGTTTTATTTTAGTTAAAGCAGTTAATTAGTTGATTAATTACCACTTAATCTTAGTGAAATATTCTTACAGATCTTCTCGAAATGTAGTTGGATATTCATCCAATACTCACAAGAGTCCCGACTTAAATAAAATTTTAAGACTCGATTTGCTTATCTTTAAACTAATATCTAAACACTCTATACCATTATACTGTGATCAATTTTCACAGAATAATACCCCGGAAAGTATTGCTTTATAGGGGTGTTACGGAGCGGATATCCGGTCCAATTTGGTCAATTCGTATCCGTATCAGTATCCGGTAGATAGTAAGATTCATGATCCGTATCCGTATTCGAAAGGGCCGGATATCCGTTTTATATATATTTTTTTAAATGGGTCGGATATTTTCTAAATGGACCGAATATTTTTTAAATGGGCCGGATATCCACTCTGTATCCGCTCCGTATCCGGCCCATTGTTTCATCCGATCCGTATCTGTATCCGCCGGATATTTAAATTTTTGATGCGTATCCGTATGCGTTTGATCCAGATATCCGTATTACGGATCAAAATTCAAATACGAATATAGATATTCGGCGGATCACGGATCATGATTAACAGCCCTATTGCTTTACCCCAAAGCTAGTTCATGTCCACACTCTCAAAAATAATTAGACCGTTTGTATATGCAATTAGACGCGTTAGCATCAGTGTGGTTAATATACTCTGAGATTGTGTTAGATCCTAATTTAAAACCAATTAACTGCAAATGAATTGACCCATATTGTGGGATATTCTTATACTATTTACTTATTATTATTATTTTTTTGTAGTGGATCCTATTAATCCATTTAAACTCTACTTTGGAAGAAGTAGCTCAAGTCTTTGGCCACGATGGTTTTGGCAGCTATCAATTTATTTGTTAATACTCGACCACTGATTCATTTGTACATTACTAAATGGTTTCTTTCTTTCAAAATGAACCTTTTTGTTATCCAAAAAAAACATGGACATCTTTTTGTTAGGATTAATGAAGTAAAAGAATATAATATGCAATACACATATATGATAAAATAACATTAATCGAAACGATAGTTTGGAAATTAAAATGATATACAAAAATAGTAATTGGTTGATATGTGAGGCATTTAAGAATATCTATTTACACTTCCAGATTAGCTGACCTGTACTTTCCGCAGGTAAAATCGACACCTTATCTAACCAACATCTTAGCCGTTGATTTCAACCTCAAAGAAATATCTTCTCATCCTGACCGTTTATTCACACCTCTCTTCTAGTAACTCGGTTTTACCAAAAATAACCTTAAGTCGTCGTCGTCATCGTCGTCATCGTCGTCGTCATTGTAACCCAAGACTCCATGAGAAAAGCCTTTCTTCGATTTAAATATATGAAATTAAAATACTCAAGCTTTAGGGTTTCAAAAACCAGAGGGAAATTACAAGAACATCGATTCTGTCTCTCTCTCTCTTTCGGCCCCTCTCTATTGCTATCTGATCTTTCCTTTCCACGATTTGTATTTCTTTCTCCAATTATTGTTTTTTTTCCTTTCTCTTTTTCCTTTTACTTTTCGTTTTAAGCCGAGAGAAGAGAGATAAATTGTTGGTTCTGTTGATTTTCTCAGAAAATTAGCGTAGAGATTCAATACACACAAGAGAAGAAGACGATTTCATTAGTTTCCAATTTTGTTTTTCCGTGTTAAAAAGCTTATTTTCCTTGTGAAAATTCCGACCTTTGGATTTGATTTTTCCTGTTCTTGGTGGTTGACGAGTAAGGTAAGACTCTCGATTTGTGATATTCTGTTTTGCTTTTCTCCTACTTCCCCAATTGAAGAAGCTTCTTTTCGTGAGCGATGTCTTTAGATTGAATAATGTTGCGTGAATTGACTCCTACAAAAGCTAAATACGGGAAATTCTTGGTTTTGCATCGCAGGATTCGCTTTGAGCTGGATTCTTTCATCAGAAAAGTTATTATCCTTAAAAGCAAGAAGCGGTTTCCGATTTCCCGGAATAATCTAATCTCATTTGTCACTTAAAGGGTTGGTGCGATTTTGGCCTACCCTGGCGCTATTTGCGTTCGCGGATCTGGACTACGGAGTAAGGTTCTAGTGATCGTTGATATGTATATGTGCCATAACTTAGGATTGTGAATTGGATACTATACAAGTTATGGACTTAGGAATCGTATCACCCCCCAGAGATGTAGTCAAACGTTGTGATTGTGGATGCAATTGCGCTCTGAATGATGCTTCTCCGAGTTCTTGGCTTCGGTCTGTGAAGAGAAAATACGAGGAATTTGAGAATGAGAAACGATTTCACATACCTGAGCTGGACCTAGACTTCTCTTCTAATGCTAAAGTACAGATTGAGAATGAATGTGAACTGTTACGTGAAACTGTTAGCAGTCAACAGGAAGCGATTCAAGATTTGTATGCTGAGCTTGAAGAAGAGCGGAATGCTGCATCAACAGCTGCAAGTGAGGCAATGTCTATGATATTGAGGTTGCAGAGGGACAAGGCTGAGCTCCAAATGGAATTGAGACAGTTTAAGCGCTTTGCTGAGGAGAAAATGGAGCATGACCAGCAAGAGCTTATGGATCTAGAAGATTTGATATATAAGAGGGAGCAGACAATTCATGCTATGACATGTGAAGCTCAGGCTTATAAGCATAGAATGATGAGTTACGGCCTCACCAACTCTGAGATTGATGGGGGGCAGAACATGCTTAGCCGTAACCCAAGCATGATTGACTATGACACCCAATATGACCTCCCTACGTATGATTACCCTCCTATAAAGTGTATTTTGAATGAGAACCCTGGTACATTGGAGGCTGATATTGATGCTGACGATGTTGAAAAGTACCCGCTGGCGGATTCATCTCATAGCCAAGAAAATTTAAAGACTTTGGAACAAAGAATAAGTCAGATGGAGAGAAATCCTAGCTTTACTCAGTCTAATGGTGATGTATCTAGTGGGAAAAACTACACGGAGAAGGTGGTGGTTGGTCAGAGTCCTAGGCATCAGAGACATTTCAGGGGGGGTTCCACTGGTAGTTCAAGTTCCAGGGAAAGAAGGCCAGATTTACCCATTGATTCCCCAAGGTCCAACAACGGTAGCTTCAAGAAAATGGAAGTTGCCTCGTCTGCAGAGGATAGTTACTTTGCAAAGGGTAAGGGTGGTGACTCATCAGAAATAGGAGATAATGACATGAGTGATAGAGTTTATACCATCGATTCTGTCCATCTCAACGTATCTCATAGTGGTGATACTGCTGAGCAGAAATTTAGAGAAGATACTGCTGAGGGTTATGTGATGTCTCCGAGAGAAAAATCAAATCAGCCGGATCTTGGTGATCCTGATATAACGAAACTCTACATGAGGCTTCAAGCACTGGAGGCTGACAGGGAATCAATGAGACAGGCGATTATGTCAATGAGGACTGAGAAAGCTCAAATGGTTCTATTGAAAGAAATTGCTCAACATCTATCAAAAGATGTTGTCTTAGAACGGAGATTGCCTATGCAGAAAGCATCTATTGCTGGAGCATTTAGTTTGATATCTGTCTTTAAGGTAATTTTGTTTCTAATACCAGTCAGTGGGTTGTGATTTTTATATACTGATTAAAGCACCTTATTCTAAGTTCTCTTCTGTATCTAATTGGATTGTATACACTATAGCTGATTCTTCTGATTATTCCTGTGTAGTGGATCGCATGTTTTGTTCTCTGGAGAAAGAAGGCTCGTCGAAGCAAGTAAGCGATCAACAGTCCCAAACTTTGGATACGTTTTAATGGTTTGAGTGTTGGGTCCGTAGTTATTTCAGATAATTATCTACATGATGTCGGAAAAGAAAATCATCTTTTTACAGACTTGCAGAGATCTTGAATAAGAAAAAACTACATACTTATTCTCCTCGTGTTTGTAATCGCAGATACATGAACGAAATGCAAGGGAACAACATGGGATTAAAAATGCTTCTAGAAAAGACTCCTCGGATACGGCAATGGAGATGTCTCTCAAGAACACAACTGTGAAAATTTACTAGTTTGGTGTGTTTGAAAGTTCATAATGTGAATACATTGCGATAAGTAGGTACTGAGTGTGCAATTCTCCATCTCTATGGCCTTGCTGAGAAATATATTCTCTGATGTGCAGTTTTATTTTTTTCTATCTGTTGTATGTGCCATATTTCATTTGTTTTGGGGTTCGAATGTCTTTGATGGGGTTTGGTGATCGTCTACAGTAATGGGTGAGGTTACACGAAAGCATGTCTTTTTTCTTAAGCTGCGTATATTTTTCTCCAGATTCTTGTTTAAATTTCTCTGGAAAGATAACGAGAAAAATTGTCCCAAGTCTTTCAGTTTGATCTTCAAAGTTTAATCTTTGTTGGCGTGTAGTCGAACTCCAAAATGACATCGAACTGCAAATATATGAACTATTAACTACTATAATCTAATTTAGAACATAATAAAAGGACAGATTTTTGTGATTTTTCTGATATTAATATGTTGAGCCCAAGAACACAAGATGTTTATTACTTTATTCACTTCATTATCCGGTTAATGTATTAACGGATTAAAAAGAACAAACTTTCAAGATGAAGCATTGCTGGTGTTTAAACCCAAAAACCCTGGCCGCTAAAGCTTTTGGCTCCGTCAAACATGCCGCGCTGCAAGAATCTTTTGCTAACCTCAAAGCGTCGTAAATCCAAATCTAAGAAAAAAAAGCTCAATCACCACGAACCTGACACTTTGTTTCCAGAGAGGGTACTACATGAGGAAGAAGATGATGTAGATGAAGATGAAGGAGGGTTCAAGCTTAAAATTGCAGCTCCTTCCCGCGAGCATGGTGTTCAACCTATTGGAAACCTGTATTTCAGTTCGAGTTTAATGAATGTGCGAAATACTGGATTAGGTAATCTCCAGATCCTTACAGATGAGCTCGTTCTGGATATCATGGGGCTTCTCAATGCGACTCATCTGGGTATTTTGGCTACTGTAAGCAAATCTTTTTATATTTTTGCTAATCACGAGCCTCTTTGGAGAAATCTCGTATTGGATGAGTTAAAAGGAGAATTTTTGTTTAATGGGTTGTGGAAATCGACCTATGTTGCTTCTTTCCACCCGAAATTCCAGTTTTTTGGAACTGGTGAATCGAAGTTGAAGATTACAGACTTTTATTCCGATTATCTGTTTCAGAGCTGGTTGTGTGCGAATCTCGAAATGAAACCGAAATGGCTTAGAAGAGATAGTATCACCCGGGTGAGAGACATCTCCGTTGAAGAATTCATTACAAGGTTTGAGGAACCTAATAAGCCGGTTCTGTTGGAGGGATGTTTGGATGCTTGGCCTGCTACTAAGAAATGGTCAAGAGACTATCTGACTAAGGTGGTAGGGGATGTGGAATTTGCGGTTGGTCCAGTTGAAATGAAGCTCGAGAAATATTTTAGGTATTCTGATAGAGTTAGGGAAGAAAGACCCTTGTACTTATTTGATCCCAAGTTTGCAGAGAAAGTTCCGGTTTTGGATTCAGAGTATGATGTTCCTGTCTATTTCAGAGAGGACTTGTTTGGTGTTCTCGGCAATGAGCGACCTGATTATAGATGGATCATAATCGGGCCATCTGGATCAGGATCATCTTTCCATATTGATCCTAACTCAACATCAGCTTGGAATGCGGTGATCACAGGGTCGAAAAAATGGGTTTTGTTCCCACCCAATGTGGTTCCTCCAGGCGTGCATCCAAGTCCTGATGGAGCAGAAGTGGCTTGTCCTGTTTCCATAATAGAGTGGTTCATGAACTTCTATGATGATACAAAGGATTGGAAGAAGAGACCTATTGAGTGTATATGCAAAGCTGGGGAGGTGATGTTTGTACCTAATGGATGGTGGCATCTGGTGATTAACCTGGAGGAATCAATTGCAATTACTCAGAATTACGTTAGCAGGTTAAGGATTTCTTTCCTTTTGGCTCTTTAGCTTGCTACCTTTGTCATGTCAGTGTCAAAGATAGCAGACTGATGAAATTAGAAGATCAACAGTGTAGTTGCACTAGAGATATTATCATGATTGCGGTTTTGTAGCATTCATCTTGGAGCTATTTGTCATAGTTGTGGCAACTGTTGATTGATAATGATATGCATCTGTTGATTAGCTATGTTGATCTAATTGGAGAAACATTACTTGTGCAGGAGGAATCTGTTAAACGTGTTGGAATTTCTGAAGAAACCAAATGCAAAAGAGCTCGTCTCCGGAACAACTGACAGAGAGAATTTGCATGACAAATTCAAGAAGGCTATTGAAGGAGCTTACCCCGGGACTATCCAGGAGTTAGAGAAGAAAGCAGAAGAAGCGAAAAGAGCCGAAGAACAAAGAGTTTCTTTCTGGGACACTGCCAAAGCTGGTGGTTTCAAGTTTTTGTTCTAAAGATAAAAAACATCATCCTTAAAATTTTGATTTTGTAGCATCTTCCAAATCCTTTGATAAACCCAGATGGAGGAAATTGTAACTTTCTTTAGACTCGATCCCTTTTTTTTTTCTTTTTTCAAAAACAGAGGTCATGGACCGTTATATTTGTTGGGTTCTTTTAAAGTTGCAAACCTTTTGAACTTTTGTTCAGAGAATGAGTAACATTGTGCTCAATACACTTCGTTTTAAACACCCGAAACTTGCCTTGCTCCAATCCTGCTCTTCCTTTTCCGACCTCAAGGTCATCCATGGCTTTCTCATACGAACTCATCTCATTTCCGACGTCTTCGTTGCCAGTCGTCTCCTCGCTCTCTGCGTCGACGACTCTATCTTCAACGATTCCACCCAAGAATACGCATATGGAATCTTCTCTCAAATTCAAAGCCCTAATCTTTTCGTCTTCAACCTACTCATCCGCTGCTTCTCGACTGGCGCAGAACCTAGCAGGGCTTTTGGGTTCTATAACCAGATGTTGAAATCTGGAATTCGGCCGGATAACATTACGTTTCCTTTTCTGATTAAGGCCTCTGCTGAGATGGAGTGCGTAATGATGGGAGAACAAACGCATTCACAGATTGTTAGATTTGGATTCCAGAATGACGTTTATGTGGAGAATTCGCTTGTTCACATGTACGCTAATTGTGGATTGATCGCTGCTGCTGGTAGAATATTTGGGCAAATGCCCTTTCGAGATGTGGTTTCGTGGACTTCTATGGTGTCTGGGTACTGTAAATGCGGGATGACTGAGGATGCACGAGAGTTGTTCGATGAAATGCCCCACAGAAATTTGGTTACTTGGAGTATCATGATCAATGGGTATGCGAAGAACAACGTTTTTGAGAAAGCCATTGACTTGTTCGAACTCATGAAAAGGGAAGGACTTGTTGCGAATGAGACTGTTATGGTGAGTGTGATTTCTTCTTGTGCTCATTTGGGTGCACTTGAGCATGGAGAAAGAGCACATGAGTATGTTGTTAAGAATCACTTGACAGTGAATGTAATTCTTGGGACAGCTCTTGTGGATATGTATTGGAGGTGTGGGGAAATCGAGAAAGCAATTCGTGTATTTGAGGAATTGCCTGAAAGGGATAGCTTGAGCTGGAGTTCGATAATCAAAGGTCTTGCGGTTCATGGAGAGGCTCAGAGAGCAATTCATTACTTCTCTGAAATGATTAGATTAGAATTTCTCCCAAGGGATGTTACATTCACAGCGGTTCTTTCAGCTTGCAGCCACGGTGGGTTAGTCGATAAAGGTCTAGAGATATACGAGAACATGAAAAAGAATTGTGGGATCGAGCCTAGACTAGAACATTATGGTTGCATTGTTGACATGCTTGGCCGCGCTGGAAAATTAGACGAAGCTGAAAGCTTTATCCTTAAAATGCCACTTAAGCCAAATGCCCCCATATTGGGAGCATTGCTTGGAGCATGTAAGATTTATAAGAACACCGAGGTCGCAGAGAGAGTAGGAAACATGTTGATTGAGGTGAATCCAGAACATAGCGGGTACTATGTTTTGCTTTCAAATATATATGCGTGTGCAGGAAAATGGGAGAAACTCGAGAGCTTAAGAGAAATAATGAAGGAAAAGCTTATTAAGAAACCACCTGGCTGGAGCTTAATAGAGATTGAGGGTAGAATAAACAAGTTCTCCATGGGCGATGATCAGAAGCATCCTGAGATTGGTAAGATCAAAAAGAAGTGGGAAGAGATCTTGCAGAAGATGAGATTAATAGGGTATAAAGGAAACATAGGTGATGCATTCTTCGATGTGGATGAGGAGGAGAAAGAGAGTGCAATTCATATGCATAGCGAGAAACTTGCTATTGCATATGGTATGATGAAGACTAAGCCTAATACTACTATTAGGATAGTGAAGAACTTGAGAGTATGTGAAGATTGTCATACAGCAACAAAGCTTATCTCTGAGGTTTATGGCAGAGAATTCATTGTAAGAGACCGGAACAGATTTCATCATTTTAGAAATGGATTATGTTCTTGCGGAGATTATTGGTGACAGTTGTTTTACTTCTTTGTTAGAACATATATTTTTGTTGAAACATTTCGTTGTTTTAAGTATTTCTTGTAAGGGTTTGTGTATTCTGATAGCACAGCACAAGTTTTATATAGTGACACTAATGGGTTAACGGTAACTAGTGGTAGCTTATTTTATTACTAATCGCAACTCTACTTAAAATCATCAGTTAAAACAGACATTTAAAAATTAGTGGTTGAAACGAGTGTTTGGAGTTATTTAGAAATGTTTTATTGCTAGTTCCGAATAGACTGTTTTCAAATAGTTTTCTATTCTGTTATATTCACACAAATTTACCGATCAAACTCAATATGTTTATTTTTCTTTTACCATTTCATTCCAAACAATAAAAGAACAAATAGCATGACTAAATAATACATATTTTTTGGAACAACTAAATAACAAATATTAACACAAAAAATGGGTGTAACATTAATTATGTATATAATGTAAAAAAAGGTTTAACATTAGTTATGTATGAAATTAAATGTAATCTAATTATTTCATTTACAAAAAAATAATTAGAGAATATCTAAACAGCAAATAAAAACGAGAAGAGGGGCGGGCGGTGCCGTCCTTAAGGAGACGAAGCCACGTGACTAAGGGACTTCTTTCTGTTGGTCCCATCATCACCCAATGCTAAGCCAAAGCCTCACATTTTCTTACATTTACGTATCCAATTGAAAATACCCAAACGAAACTGTTATTTGGAAACAAACTGTTTAATCAGTGAGTGTTGGAGATATCGTTTACAACTTTACACCAACCAAACTCTCCCATTTACACTTGGGCATTCAACTGGTTAAACAAGTTCTAAAAAGCTGGATTTAGTTTATAATGGTAAAGCAAAAAATGTAAAATAAAATGGCATGTGTGTTTTAATTGATTATAAAAATGACTAAGAAAGAGGTGACGTTTCAACTACCGACCAGACAGCATGGGTCCGGTATGAGAGAGCTCATTGAGTCTTGACTCATCCTCGCACTTTGTCTTTGCCACGTGGTTGCATCTTTGTGGCTGTTTGTCCCTACGTAAACATGTATCCTCTAAACTATAGAACAGTATATTCCACTGTTTCAAGTATCTAACTAATTGATATTAGACATCGAAATGCTTGGTCTGTGGTTAAATCATAGGTATTGGCATTCGGATTATCAGCTTCTATCGATTCAGGTATATCAGATATGTTATTGTTTCAGTTCGGTTCCATATTAGATTAAATCCAAATTTAGATAATCAAAAAAATAGTCCGAATACCCAAAAAATATCTGTATAATAACTCAAAAAAATTATGCGAATTTTTCTCAAAATCACTTAAAATACCGAAAAGATATAGAAATATCAAAAAATACTCGAATATGCCGAGTTCTTCTCAGTCTCGTGGTTAGGATGATCCAACTAATGATTATGGCATCTAGGGTTTGATTTCTCCCCTATACAAGTAGGTAGATTAAAATAGGAATTTTAAGGGTTGGACTAGGTTATGGATCGAAATTTGTTAATCCAATGCTGACAAAGAAAAACAGTCAAATATCTGGATACCCAAGAATTTCTCAAAATTATTTGAAATATTCACATAAAACAAGTCTTCGGGTAGGCCATCGGTTTTTGGGTAGGACTCAGACCTGAACCGATCATAGATATTTATGATGAAGATCCAGACCTGATCGGAACATGTTTTTTCTGGTCGATTTCGATTCATGTACTCAGGTCCATGTATTAAGCTTTTGTACAGAAAATCCATTTCCGTATAATAATGTAAATAAAACACAAACCACTAATCTGTCGAACGTGTAAACGTAAAATCAGAAGCAAAGAAAACAATCGAGGGGTTAAGTCGAGAGGACATAGATAATCCTATGAGAAACAAACAAAACGTACATATCGTTAGAAGCCGTTTAATCTCTTCAGAAAGAAGAAGAAAACAAAAGCTTGGGCCTGCTTCATTTATTGGCTTTTGCAATTTAAGACATAACTGACTCTTGACAAAATCACAACCTGTCCGTAGCTTTTTGTTTAGCACCACTGTACGTGACTACACATTGAAATGCAGTACAAACACTTACACACAACGTACCAAATTATACATTCAATTCTCGTTTTGACCTCACATGGAATTTATTTATTATAGTACATTTGGTTGGCATAAGTCAAATTTTATTCTATTTTTAAAGAAAAATAGTCTTTGAAACTTGAAATATTCCTGATTTACAAATCAATATACACCACTTAAAGTTTTGACACAAACAAATCATTACTTATGTATAAACACTTCGTGTCTTCTTTACGTTTTTGTACATAAGAAGTGGGCTTATTAGAGCAATCATATAACTAGGTTTAGTTTAGTTTCTTTTTCCTCTTTGTCTTTGGTTCATATATTGTTAGATCCAACTATTGGTTCTTATTGATCGGATACATACAAATTTGTTTTCACAATTATCATTATGAAAGTAACAAAAGTAGATACAAAGACAAGTCATTGAATCTACTACCTTATAAACTTTAGCATTTTTTTTCAACCTTTGAATCGACAAGACCATATTGGTAATTTAAATCCCTCAAACCCTAGACTCCATCATTTGGGGTTACATAGTTTTCTGAAGTCGAACTGCGACAGTAAAAACTACATAAATAGAGAAACTATTTCACCAAATGCATTTCCCTATAATCTAGTACCTTATTCCTCTTTATCATTGATTGCTTCATATATTGTTAGATCCAACGGTTGATTCTTATTAGTGGAATACATGCAAATTTGTTTTCACCATTGAAAGGAACAAAAATAGATACAAAGATAAGTCATGAATCTCGTACCTTATAGACCTTAGCATTTCTTTATCAACCATTAAATTAGCAAGATTCGATTAATAATCCAAATCCATCAAACCTCATACTCTATCACCTAAAACTACATCTTTTCTAAAGTGGAATTGCAAAACCTGTAAAGATGAACGTCATTTAATCATTTCACCAAATGACATAAGAACATTATAAATAATATTGTTTGATGCCAAATTTAATAGACATAAACAATTTTTTTTTTGGTGGGGATAGACATAAACAATCTTTATAGGCCACTCTCTATGCTTGAAAATAAATTAAGAGAATCAAAATAAATAAAAAGAACGTGAGGCATGATTTACCAAATTTTCACTATCATAATAATTAATTACTGTATGGATTATGTGATGTTACACTCTTGAGATTTCATCAAAAGAATGTGAATATAGGCGTAATATTTACGAAGTTATGACGATAATAAGTACGAAAAAAACGAAATGAAAGCTAAATAAATCTCAAAAGTAACCGAAAAAAGAAAAACAAAATAAAAAAATTTGTAAGTGGCCCTTAGTCTAGTGGCATGCGGTAAGTCCACATAAGACATGCGCACTTGCACAACTAGGAATCGAGTCTCACCGCCTATATTATGTAGGAATTTGACTAATGGATTGACTTGTTGTGGCCCAATGTTGATAAAAAAAAATTTATGGGTAGAAAACATATTTGGCAGGAAGAATGGATCCAAAATCAACTTTGTGAGAAGTGCCCTCTTCGTTAGGTAACATGAAGATTCAGTTTAAGCTTCACAATATTTTTTTACATTTTCTTAAAAATACGAAATTAACATATAAAAACATAAATGTCCTTTTTATTTTATCTTCTTTTCGTTAGGGCTAATCTGATAAGCTAATAAGGTTAAGACAATTTAATGCTAAAAGTTTTGTAGTCGAGAAAACGATAAAAATTGAATATTAATTTGTCTTGATTGATACCTTCTTTTATTTTCTGAAATGTCAACACAATTATTATATAAATACATACGTACATGTATAGAATATATTGTATATTACTTTCGAATTGGCCGGACACGTCTATGGTTGATTGTTCAATGATTTTGTATGTAAGAACTTGAACATACATGTCTTAGTCATTTAAGAAAAATTATAAACTGAATTGTATATCATTTTGTTCAATATCGTTACGTGACATATCTGGAATCAAATTCTAAAAGAGAAAATTTGCAGACGTAAATTTTAAAAATTTGACTAATGTCACTTGTCTCAACAAAAAAAAAATTTGAGATGAACATTTTTATTTACATGGAATTGCATGTATAACCGACATTCATGAAAATTATAAAAAATTGACCAAAAACATTTATCCATATAATTTTTAAAAAAAAATTAAAAATGAACATTTATTTGACTTATGGCATTAAATCTCATATTGCCTCCCTATTTTCTGAGTAGGTGATTCAGCCTAGGGGTATTAGCAGCCGTTTCCAGCTGTTGTTCCCTTTCCAAAGGTAAGTTCTTACGCGTTACTCACCCGTCTACCATTAAAAACACATTTTTCGTTATGGTAGCTAAAAATTAAGATTATCTGGTTTTTATTAGGGTTTGATTTTTTTCTATTACCTATAATAGACTTAATAAAAAAAATTGGTATTGCATGAGGGGTTAGATCTCTTTATTCGATCTCTTTCAATAAAGCTAGTAAGGTTAAAAAATATAGTTTAATCATTTACATGGAGTTGCAAGTAGAACGAAAATTCATGAAAATTATAAAAGATTTAATCATTTGATTAAAAACAGACACAAAAATTTTCTTTCGGTGAAAAAAAATGAACATTTATTTTTCTTTCGGTCAAAAAAAGTTATAAAGAGTTTAATTATACGCCAAAATGATTAGATTCGGGTTAGATAATTATTGGTAAGTTCTTCATACAAGTTAAAAAAACAAACAAAAACTTTACACTTCTCACCAAAGCCCAAATTTTATTTGGGAACTACATTGTTTTAAAAAAAAATTCCTGAAAGTTCTTATAAACATTACGAGCTAAGACACTAACTTTGTAGTTTGAATTACACACAAAAAAGAGAGAAGAAACCAACGCCCAAATTCAAAAGTTTAGAAAAGTCTTATATATCAAAAATGAAATAATATGAAAATGAGATTTATAAGAATTGATGCATATCTAATCATCATGGAGTATAATTTTGACAACTTATCACGAAATGTGAAAATAAGTTTCCATATTAATTTTTTTTAGAATGTGATTGATATTTTATATTGGAAGTTGAGGTCATTCTAATCTAATATATATAAGATAGAAGTTAATCCACTCATTACTAATTAGTTTTAAGTTAGAAATTCATAATTTATCATAGTATTAGAGTCCACAATCATGGCCATCAAACATACATGATGATATGCATCTGTTGTGTGTCTTTCGAGATTTTATATTATACCACTTATCATCTCGAGAAAGCGTGTTAGAATGTGATTGATATCCCACATCGACAGTTATGGTCATTCTAACCTAATATATATAAATTAAGGGTCAATTCATTCATTGTCAATTGGTTTTGAGTTAGGAAACCTATAATTATCATTATAACGTTACGTTTGCAATCATAAAAATTATGGAGGATCAATCTATGTCGTACGAAAAAAAGATCCGGAACGATGGTTGATTATTACAACTCGAAATACATGTTTTATATACAATAAAACATGTATTTACATATATATTATAGTGTTCTTGTGTCCCACCACGTGTACGGTCAGGATCTTAGGAAGCATTATACTTAGCTGGAATCATCGTGTCCGCAAACTATCGCTATTGCTCGTCAAGTTATACTCATCGCTGCGAATATCATCTTCACCTTAATTTTGATAACGATAATACACTAAATTTTGGTCATCAGAGAGTCGTTAGTTTAGTGATTATTAGAAACTATGGTGTCGATTTCATTCAAACCAATTTTTGTAAATGTGATCTAATTTGTTAACCTGAATTGACAATGTTTAAGTACTGCTATATGTTTAACTCTCACTGAATCCTTGTTTAAACCATTATTCAACTCATATTATTTTTATTTTTTCAATTGGATCGACAAAATCTGATTCATAATTCAAATCTAATCTATCTCTAAACCTTGTTTATCCACAGCTTGTTCTATCTCCGGAGTACTTACCTTAACTCCGGTAAATGAATCAGAAGCATCTTCAGCGAGGCTCTCCGTAGTCAACGACGGAGATCCGAATGCCTTCCACCAACAAGTCTGTGGAGCCGACAAAAGCTCCTCAGTTTGCATAGCTTATTTCCAAAGTCCAAAAGTGAAAGAGAAAGCCCAACTTTCTGGTGGCGACATGTCCAGATGTCTAAATGTCAATGAACATCTTCGCCTAACTTGTCTTATGAAATTATAATCACAGTTTTATTTATAAATTATAATGATTATCTTATTGAAAACTCATGTGTGAATTGAATAAAATCGAACGTACCATTTCACTGCGTCTTACGTTTCACCTTCTCTACCTACATGATTTTAGATTGGACAACACACACCTTTTATTCAACCACAATGTTTTTTGATAAAACAAAACAAATCTATTTTAAATTAGTTCATCATCATCTCTCTAGTAATCATTTATGTTCCGCCTAATTCATTATATCTAATTTATTTATTTCTCTTATAAAACAGCATGTATTATGTCGTATATGAATTTCATCATATAAATAATTTTTGGTTGCTTTAGTTATATTGATTATACGTAACATCTCTCATATGTTGTCACTAGCCAATTTCTCTTACTATTAATTATATTTAATCATTTGCATCCAATTAAGTTATATGATCACAATTGAATTTGACCAACTTACACTCACCCTCCAATAATAAAAGTTTATAAATTCAAATGATATTATTATTATTATTCCACTATGAATATAATAAAATTTCAGAGATATTTTTTACTACATCAATACAAATGATTCCATATATTTAAACTTTTTTCAATAGTTCCTTTAAATATGGACTAATATTAGTGCGGTGTAGTTAAGACCCAATATGCTAAAGTTGATTGAGGAAAAATATAAATATTCCAAAGTTGAATAATCTGATCAATATCTCAAATTCGTCCATAAATTTTTAACCCTTACATGCAGTGGAATCAAATTCTATATATTTTAGCATTGCAGCATTAAACAACAAGACCGAGAAAAGCTCGGTGATCCTTCACTTATTTATATTCAAATTAAATACGATGTCTTGTTATTACTTTCTTATATAATTAATATTGGTTATGTCATCCAAGTGGCAATGTAAATGATCCGGTTATTATAAGTATGAAAAGTTGAAGAAAAGGGTACAGTCGTAGTTGAAGACAAACCATCATAAATGCGAGTATATAAAGAAGGTTGATGAAGCAGCTTAGAAAGGGTGTCCCAAGTTTCAAGCTTTAACATCATCTCTTCCATCAAAACAAAACCTCTTTCATATACATTTTACTTCTCCAAAGGTATCAATTCTCTATCCTAACATAAACATATCCTTCTTCTTATATACTCATTCTTGTTTTCAATTTCTTTCTATTAATATCTTGCTACCTTCATTTATATACTTTATATGTTCTATACATATATTTGTTGCTATACGATCGTTGTTAAGAAAAATGGTGGCTAGCTGTAGCTCTTCTTTTCTCTTGAACTTTCATGGTTATTTGATGAATTTTCGTAGTTGTTTTAGTCATATAGCCACGACCTCGATTGATAGTTTATGATTTTGTGGTCAGCTAGGCAAGAATGTCTATGGAAAAGCCACCGTTGGCCACTGGTTTAGCTAGAACGAGGTCGGAGCAGTTATATGATACAGTGGCTGCAGCCTTTAAATCACCTCATGGCTCTATAGATGTTAACGGTATACCTGCGACGGCTCCACCGACAGTTGGAGGAGGAGGAACGTTGTCGAGAAAATCAAGCCGGAGGTTAATGATGGGAGCATCACCAGGGAGAAGTAGTGGAGCCGGGACACACATAAGAAAGTCTAGAAGTGCTCAGCTCAAACTCGAGCTAGAGGAAGTGAACAGTGGTGCAGCTTTAAGCCGAGCGTCGAGTGCGTCGCTCGGTCTATCGTTCTCATTCACCGGGTTCGCTATGCCGCCGGAAGAAATCTCCGACTCGAAACCGTTCAGCGACGACGAGAATATACGTAAGCCGTGTGAATCCATCTCACTATAGTGTAAATTAAAGAGCAAGGATAGTTTCGTCTTTTCCGGTATGGTGTTCTTATGTGTAGAGGGTAGTTTCGTCATTTCAGGTATGGTGAAATTAAATGATAACAATAATAATGATAACAACGGATATATGATTGGTGTTCGTTGTTTTGCTTTATTGCATGAGAGTCTGATAAATTATTTAACAAATCCATTTGTTCGTCTAATTTCTTACACGTGTTCTCTTTCTCGTGCATCTCCAACTTCCACCACTTACTTTCCTTTCACTTTTTTCTTTTTCTTTTTCACTTTTCAATTGCAAATTCGATGGTGAATGCAATTAATATATTTACATAATATCTTTGTTGTATAAAATTATCATATATTTTTTTGTTAAATCTCAATGGCTTAGAATGATATAATTGTTTAATTTAATGTTTATTCTACACAACAAGTACAAACTATTTTTAAATCTAATTATGATGTTAGCTCCATATTCAAAAATCAAAAACATAATTAACCGCTTCCAAACGGTACACAAACAAAATTTATTATATTAATGAGTTTTTTTTTGTCAATACTAGACTACAAATTAGCTTAATTAGCTTAAAAATACAAATTAATTTTTCAAAACTTTAAACTTCAAATAATATTATTTATTTATTTATTTATGTCGATATTTTGTCAAAGATGTGTTTTAGGTAGTCAATAATTCACTACTAGTGATTGTAATACTAATAGGCTCATACTTGTACTATTTGACAACAGCCATCACTTCATCATAATTGTACTAATACATATTATTTTACAAAAATTAAAATCATTCACTAATTCTGGCTAGTATTGTGACGCTTTAGTAGTGATTTGAAAACGTCACGTAGTGATTGATTCACCAACATAACAGCCTTTTAGGACTAAGTAGGTAAAATTTTGGTAATATTAGTTTAAACAATTAGTCAAAATAATGGGACCCAATTTTGGAATCTTAGTGTTTTGTTCTGTTGTAATGTTACCTCAAAGTCCAAATTCCCACAAAGACCTTTAGGTGAGTGAGAAACATTGGCCAACAATATAGTTTTACACATCGTATAACATAACCTAACTTACTATATATAGTGATTAAGTGTTCAACACTTACCTGCATAAAGATCTATTCACTAGTGACTAGTAATTAAACCTCTTTTCGGTTTATTTGAGTAATAATGATGAATCAACGGTTTGACATTATTGTTTCAGCGGAAGATATTGAAGCAGGAAAGAAGAAGCCTAAGTTTCAAGCTGAACCAACATTACCCATCTTTCTCAAGGTAACTTATCATATCAGACAAAGATCGAGAACAGAAAAAAACATTAGAGTTGAGTGTTCGAAACTGGAATGACGTAGTAGTTAGTGGTTTATGTGTATGGGATTGATTTTTTTATGGTACTGATCTTCTCTGTTTGCACAGGCACTGAGAAGAGATCAAAAGAATGTCACACATTTGTTTCTCTATCTCTCTGTGTCTACATTTTCATCAGGTTAAGTCTTGTATAGAGTCTCATCTTACATGAAATTTATGTACAAGACTTTAGATATCCATAGGAATACAAGAAAAGAGGGGATAGAAAGCGAAAATGTGTGATAAGATTTATGAAAATACGATGAGTGTAATATAAATTTAAGACTTAGTTAATGGTGGTTTGTTTGTGAAATTGATGCAGTTCAAGGAGGTTACATACAAAGTGGTGATAAAGAAAATTACTTCATCAGTAGAGAAAGAGATATTGACTGGGATTACTGGAAGTGTAAGTCCTGGTGAAGTTCTTGCACTCATGGGACCTTCAGGGAGTGGCAAAACAACTCTTCTTAGCTTACTCGCTGGTCGAGTTTCTCAATCTGCAACAGGAGGCTCTATTACTTACAATGACCAGCCTTACTCTAAATTCTTGAAAAGCAAGTAAGTATTTTAACCCTAAAAACCCAAAACCTTTGCTCATGACATAAAGATTTAACAACTGGTTCTTTTGTTTGGTGACAGGATTGGGTTTGTAACTCAAGACGATGTTCTGTTTCCTCATCTTACAGTGAAAGAAACTCTAAGCTATGCTGCTCGTCTGCGTCTACCCAAGACACTTACGAGAGAGCACAAGGAGCAACGAGCTTTAGATGTTATCCAGGAATTGGGTTTGGAGAGGTTTGTTTCTCTCAGAGGTTCCAAATAGTAACAATGTGGTTTTTATCATTTTAATAACTTGGAATGGTTGCAGGTGCCAAGACACTATGATTGGTGGAGCATTTGTGCGTGGTGTATCAGGTGGAGAGAGGAAAAGAGTTTCTATTGGAAACGAGATCATCATTAATCCTTCTCTGTTACTTCTTGATGAACCAACCTCTGGCTTAGATTCCACTACTGCTCTTAGAACCATCCAAATGCTCCACGACATCGCCGAGGTTTGCTTGTTTGTCTCAGACAAATAACTGGTGTTTTCTTCCTTTGATCACTGTCTTAATCTAGATGAATCTAAAAACAGGCTGGGAAAACGGTGATCACGACGATACATCAACCATCGAGTAGGCTCTTTCATAGATTCGACAAGCTGATTCTACTGGGAAGAGGAAGTCTTCTCTACTTTGGGAAATCATCAGAAGCTCTGGATTACTTCTCCTCCGTTGGATGCTCTCCACTTATCACCATGAACCCTGCAGAGTTCTTGCTCGATCTCGCTAATGGTAACATCAATGATATCTCTGTGCCTTCTGAGTTAGATGATAGAGTTCAAGTCGGTAATTCAGGCAGAGAAACTCAAACTGGCAAGCCATCTCCTTCTGATGTTCATGAGGTTATTATAGAAACAACATCCTTTTAGCAAATAAAGATCACTTAAAAGCAAATTGAGTTCTTATATATATCCGAACATTGTAAGCAGTATCTAGTGGAGGCATACGAGACTCGGGTTGCAGAACAAGAGAAGAAGAAACTAATGGATCCTGTGCCACTTGACGAAGAATCTAAGGCCAAAGTTATGCGTCCAAAGCGTCAATGGGGAGCTAACTGGTGGGAACAATATTGCATACTGTTCTGCAGAGGACTCAAAGAACGCCGACACGAGTACTTCAGCTGGTTGCGTGTTACGCAAGTTCTTTCCACAGCTGTCATTTTAGGGCTTCTCTGGTGGCAGTCAGACATTCGTACTCCAAGAGGACTACAAGATCAGGTAAGTTCAGTGTGATTTTGATTTGATGAATTAAGATGAAACTCTTATGCTTCTGCTTTAATCCTGCAGGCTGGTTTGCTCTTCTTCATAGCAGTGTTTTGGGGATTTTTCCCTGTTTTCACAGCGATCTTTGCGTTTCCGCAAGAGCGAGCAATGTTGAATAAGGAGAGAGCAGCTGATATGTATAGATTAAGCGCCTATTTCCTAGCTCGAACCACAAGTGATCTTCCTCTTGACTTTATCCTACCTTCTCTCTTCATTCTCGTCGTCTATTTCATGGCAGGTCTTCGACTCAGTCCATATCCCTTCTTCTTAAGCATGCTCACTACTTTTCTTTGCATCATTGCAGCTCAGGTATGTTCATATTGAAGAAATTTTTAAACAGACATATTTCAAAGCATAACGAAGATGCTGATTTCGATTGTGTTTTCTCTTTGCTAGGGACTCGGGCTTGCTATTGGTGCCTTTCTAATGGATCTAAAGAAGGCTACAACTTTAGCTTCAGTAACTATCATGACATTCATGCTCGCTGGAGGATTCTTTGTCAAGGCAAGTCCTCTGTTTTTGAGCTCTTCTGTTTTTTGAATACCTCTGTTTTTGAGCTCCTCTGGTTTTATTGATATCCTCTGTTGTTTCTTTTCCTGCAGAAAGTGCCGGTTTTTATCTCGTGGATACGTTATCTATCTTTCAATTACCACACCTACAAGCTCCTACTGAAAGTTCAATATCAGGACTTTGCTGAATCCATCAATGGAATGAGAATAGACAATGGACTAACTGAAGTAGTCGCACTCGTTGTCATGATTTTCGGTTATCGTTTCCTCGCATATTTGTCTCTAAGGCAAATGAAGATCGCCACATAACCCTAGCATAGAAGAAGCACTAAGACATAAAGAGTGCATCAGGTCTTGATCCTGAACATGACCAATCCTTGACAACGATTAAGAGATTGGTCCTAAAAAATTTCTTGCTTAATTTATAAAGATGTGTGAGTTTGATAATGATTGGGTGGTGAAAGATGTCTTGTTGCAGAAGCAATATGTTTGTAGTATGTATTAGTAGATCGAATCTAAAATTGGTTCCTGTCTATTAACAAGAAGAACCTTACGGTTTGATCTGATCTTCTTAAGTTCTAATCTAATGATTCTTAAATCATTTCTATCTTTTGTGACTTTACTGTGAGTCTTCATAAGAGCTTTTTAATAGGTTTTTGCCAGATGGTTAGAAATTAGCCTCTGGTGGTAAAAGATAAAGTTCTGAAGAGACTTTGGTGCTTTCTTTACGCAGCCAATTATATATGTATTCTCAAACCAGTAGCTAGACCAAAAGCTTTTTCAAATGATAAGATAGACCGAATATAAAGTCTTAATTTTGTTACATATAAACCACATAACTTGAGATTCTTACACTTGTTTCATAAACACATACAAGAAAAACAACATCAGAAGATCAGGCAAAGAGAGTTTATTTAATACACAGACATAGACTAGTTTGGAACAAGAGGATCTTAGCAAACCCATCATTGTTCTTCACTAGGTTTATTTTCAATAGAAATATAAAGCAAGGTTTATTTATCTGTCATTTTCTGTCACTCAACTCTTGTCGAATTGCGTAGAAGAAAACAGATGAATAAATAGACCTTGATAGAGGATGAGCCAAAGATGATTTGCCAGTTTACAAGCCAAACAGATGGTAAAAGAGTAAAGAAACTCTCTCCGTTTGGCTGAAACATAAGGGACAAGACAAAAGAGATTGGCAAACCAAACCATGTCTTGTCCCCATTTGCTGATCAGGTCTTAAGATTGCAGCAGTCAATGTCCATTGCTGCTGCAATCCACTTGCTAGGCATGACCATGCGTTCAAGAGTATGAACTGACGAACCTAGAAAGTAATCCATACTTGTAACTTGGGATCGGAAGAGATTTGGCATGTCAGCTTCCCTTGATGAACTCATCATAGTCCCATTTTCCAAAAGAAAGACTTCAGAACTCTGAGAATTGCTCGGCTTAGACAGCTTAGCCGCATCAGCTTTCTTAGTGTTTAAAAAACGCCCGCCAGATCCTCTAGGACGACGCATAGCATGGAGATGGCGTGAGTGATGCATATATGGCTGCAACATCTTAACATAAGACAACATTTGAAATTGCTTTTGCACCACCTAAAATGACAACAAAGTCAATACTGTTACCTTACGGCATCTACTCAGTTTGTTCTTCAGAACAGTCTTGGCACGAGACTGGCGTCGCCTGATGATTCCATGGTACTGCTTTGAGTTCACATAGATGGGGCCATATTCTTCTGTCTCCATGTTCAGAGGCAACATTACTCGGCTTGACGTCGACTTCTGAGATCCATAGGCTGAAACAACTCCATAGTTTTGTGCCACATAAGGATTCTTTGTGTAGATCCACATGAAAACAAAATACAGAAAAGACTCGGAAATAGAACAAAAGCAATTGATTGGTTATTGAGATGTTTCACTGAAAGAAAACCGCACCGTTGGCTGAGTAAATCCAAACTCAAAGCAAGTTGATTGCATCGAGAAAGCAACATGAGGTTTGGACTCATCTCTTGAACTCTTTCCACCACCTAAAATCAAAATCAGAATCTATTAAAAACTTACAATTCCAGAAGCTTCAAATTATAGCAGTTAAGGAAGTTAAAAGAGTTTTACCAGATGAGAAAGTGAAGAGAGTTGCAGAACCTTGTTTATCCACAGCTTGTTCTATCTCCGGAGTACTTACCTTAACTCCGGTGAATGAATCAGAAGCATCTTCAGCGAGGCTCTCCGTAGTCAACGACGGAGATCCAAATGCCTTCCACCAACAAGTCTGTGGAGCCGACAAAAGCTCCTCAGTTTGCATAGCTTATTTCCAAAGTCCAAAAGTGAAAGAGAGAGGCACGATTTGAAAGATCTGTTGACGGAAAAATCAAAAGTCAACAACTAACACTTCTTCTCTCAGTGAACTCTTTGTTGCAAGACACAAGCCCTAATCTTTAAAAACAAAACACAGGAACCCATCTGCAGGAGATAGACTTTGTCTTCTAAAAAAAGAAAAATTTAGGAGAACCCAAAACGCTAGAGAAGATGCTCAATAGAATCTCGAGGATCCAAAAACAAATAAAGCAAGACTTGTTGGCCAACTTCAAACAGACCAAATCTTACAATAACAATCCAGATTTGGGAGAAGAAACTTACAGAAAGAGATATACAAAGAGAGTGAGACAGAAAGAGAGATAAGCTTGAGATTCCTATTAGTTTGGAGTCATGTCGGTTCCAAAAAAAGAAACAAAGATACAGAAAGAGAGAGAGTGAATTGGGAAGTATTAAATAGCTTCATCAACCAGTCATCTTCAAGTTTCATGCGACTCTTTTATTTATTTATTTAATATAATTTTCTTTATTAGGTCATACAAGAAAAAGACAGAATTATTGCTGTAGTGTTGGCTTGACATGCTCTCTCCACAAGCTACAATGATCCCCACTTCATTATAACTTTCACCCCCATCTCCATTAACTAATTGTACTATGTTGCCCTCATGTTTTAATTTCGTTCAGATCGATTAAACCTGTTAACCAAGTAGTAGTATGGTGGTAGGGAATGATTTGGGGCAAGTCCTGAATTCGATTAATTGTTTGGCCAGATGATAAGACTATGCTTTAGGTCTCACTAAAAAATCTGAAGTGAGCCTAGTCACCAATAGTAGTGGTTCATTGGAAAAATTGCTTGTCTGCCCAATACTCCGGCTATAAAAGAAACTTATAAATTAACAATTATGAATTCGATTGGTAAAAGTCGTAACTTTAAGTTTTTTGTTGTAGGATTTAGGCTGTAGATATTTTTTTAGATTTTTTAGTTGTAAAATTTTTTGTTATATAAATTTATATTTATAAAGTTCATAATATTTTTTTTTGTCAACCTTACTCATAATTAGATCGACAAGACCCGATCCATAGTCTAAACTTACATTCTAAAATCTCTTTTTTCCTTCCTCTTGCATTTGAAAGGAATCGAACCCTGGAACTTGAGAATTTGTAAAATGACCACTACCAATAATCCACCTATCCTCGGCAAGTTCATAAATTTTTGCTATAGTTTTTTGGTTTTCTACGACTAAAAATATTCTATATATTCTATAGATGAAAAATTAGTTTTTTTAGAGCTAATAAAGCAAAAAATAAATTCATTTAATAAATAAAATGAAAAGAGATATACAACTCAATTGGGTAATTACTTAGGTCGTCTTATTAGATCGGCCTATCAAAATTTGGCCCAATTTAATACGAGTTGGATTTAGTTGGATTCTATATTAAAAATCTATGATTGACTACTACCCTCTAAATGATCAAGTAAAGTCTACACAAAAATTTTATTGCCACTAGTT
Organism: Lepidium didymum; assembly: GCA_963920545.1. Taxonomy (NCBI): domain Eukaryota; kingdom Viridiplantae; phylum Streptophyta; class Magnoliopsida; order Brassicales; family Brassicaceae; genus Lepidium; species Lepidium didymum. The sequence goes on along the minus strand of OY986996.1, from coordinate 2,042,689 downwards.
CATTATTTCTTAATTTATATATGTTGAATCATCTTACCAAACAAAAAAATACAATATAACTCAAGTGGTTCATGCATTTCTATTGCTTTTCCACCTGATTTTAGTTTCATTCAGAGAGTTGTATAGTCTTACATATTGCTATTTGAAGTTTTAGAGGATGATTTTGATTATTTGTAGACAATAAACCAGAACTAAAAAACCGAACTAAATTAAAAATAGGCATTCGGTTTGATTTTGATTCCTAGCAAAAACCCATTCGATTTTAATATTTTGGATAACTTCGATTTTTGGTTAGTTTTTAATCCAAAACCAAAAATAACTATAAAAACTGAAATACTACTAATTAATTAATTATAAGGTTCTTAGGTTACTTATTACTTGTGGTTAATTTTGGTTATATTAACTTTTCGAAACCGGCTATTTCAAGTAATTTTCAAAATCAAGGATAAAATTAATTTTAGTCGGTATAATTATTATATTTCAAAAACCAAATTAAACCGAAAATCAAATGTCTAGAACTAATTTGAGTTATAGATGGGGTTTTATAAATTAAATGATGGGACAAAAAGAAAATTACATCTTATCGTTGACTCCAGAGCTTCCTCATCGTGATGACCAAAAACGTATATTAATTCAATTCTTTTTCTCGTATAGCCATCATTATCTTCATCAAAACTTCTGTTAAAAGTCAAACCGTCGCAATGAACGCGACGTTGGTGCCACAGGACTCCGACCACTGGCAAACAGCCACAGATAGGATCGGTGGATTCGCTTATGGACTTGGAGTATCCATTGGTATACTTCTCCTAATCACCACAATCACAATCGCTTCTTATTATTGCACTCGAAGCCATGTCTCAGCTTCTCCCACATCCTCAATAAGAACAAGGCGTCGACAAAGACAAACCAATGAAAGGTCACCATCTGGCCAAAACGACACCGTTCTGGTGGTGGAAGACTTGGGACTAAACGAAGAAGTTATCAAGAGCTTTCCTAAGCTTCCATATGAAGAGGCTCGTGTAAGCTTGCAAAGGGAATCGAGTACTACGACGTTGTGTTGCTCTATATGTCTTGCGGATTACAATAAGAAGGATATGATTAGAGTTTTGCCTGATTGTCATCATTTGTTTCATGATAAGTGTATTGATCCTTGGCTTAGGCTTAATTCTACGTGTCCTGTTTGTCGTACGTCGCCGTTACCGTCGCCGGCGATGACACCTGTCGCCGATGTTGTTCCCTCTTCCCACCGGATTATGGATATTTGACTTCGCTTTGTTTTTTTTTCTTTTTGTTTTTTTTGAATACTTGTTGACATTTTTTTATAGAATGTATGTATATCTAAGCTGTAAAGTTTCCTTATACAAACGATTTTTATGATTGTTGTTAAATTAAGACTTTATATATAGTTGAACATAGTAATGTATTAATGATATTCTCGCAACTGGCGATTAAGACGGTTGATATTAATGTATTAATGATATTAGTATAGTATTAAGGACGAAAAATGTTTTGTTGAATTTTAATAATGAATTATAAGATTATGTGCTAAACGAATTATATTGATTTCGTCAAAAAATATTTCAAGAAAACAAAGATTAAGGTTAGGAAATGTATTCGGTTAGGCTTGTGTCATCTCTAGTGTTTTTCCCACCCAAATTCGATTTCAGAAGATTGTGAAAAGTTTATTATAGTGTGATTATAAATCTATGTAGAATTATATCTCGCCCTACATTCCTTGTTGAAAATATATAAATCCAAGATACCGCAACTCCACTCTGTTTCTTTGATCACCAGCGTCATCTGAAACTCTTCCTTATAGATTCTCTACCAGTCATGTCCAGGATCTTCGCTGTTCTTCCTCTGGTTTTTTCTCTTCTCTTCTTTGTTTCAACAGTTGTTATAGCCACTGATGTCCATTACTGTGGTACGTTTGACCTTCCTCACTATTTCTCTTCTCCTCGACATGTCTCCTTCTTTTGAATCAATGGTAACCATTCAATGGTTACTTAAATCTAATCGAGTTCTTACTGTTTTCACTCTACTCTCCTACTGGTCGGTGTAAAAATTCGATTTTTAGTCTCACTTCTTTGTTGATTCTGTCTGATTTCATTGTAGAGGACAACGCAAAGTATGAAGTAAAAGTGAAAGAGATTCATTTATCGCCTTATCCTATAACCCGAGGCGGGCCAGCTAACTTCATCATCTCTGCAAACACAGGTTTTGTTCAAGTGCTTTTCACAGCTTTTTGAGTTTATATTGATTGATTGATACTAATGAATAATGATACAGAGTTATTCCTTGTGTGATATTTGTTGATGTAGTTGTTTGATCAACTTGTGTGATATTTGTTGATGTATCTGATTGATTTGAAGGCCGTGAGATATCGTTTGGGAACTTGGTGATTGAAGTTTCATACTATGGATGGCATATTTACTCTGAGACACATGACCTCTGCACTGAGACAATTTGTCCTGTAAAAACAGGAGATTTTGTAGTTGCACATTCTCAAGTTCTTCCTGGATATACTCCTCCTGTAAGTTCTTACTTTGCTTTGTTCCCAATCATAATGGATTTGCATCTTTAGAATAGAGAATTGATTAGGCTTTTAACCTTGACATGGAGACAGAAAAAGACTTATACTACTATCTAAAATCTGGTACAGTAACCAGAAGATGACAAATTCAACTCTTATCTATGTTCCAGGGTTCATACTCACTGAAAATGAAGATGCTTGATGCACAGAAGAAGGATTTAACATGTATTCAGTTCTCGTTCGACATTGGAGTAGGATCATCCATGGCTTAGATCAAATTCACCAGGCTACATATCGTCTGATTAGTTTCATTGGCTATTGTATAGATATGTAGTTTAGGACAAAGACCTTTATTTTTTTACAATATACAATATATCTTCAGGTCTCATGGCGTCTGTCAAAAGCTTAGAATGGTATAATTACAATGTCTTAACCATCATTACTAAAACTAAACCATAATGTAAATGTAATGCAATAAAGTAATTGATACAACTAGGGTTAACAAGTGCACAACAAATCAAAGTAGTATTTAAGGATCAAATCCACGAAGATCAAATGATGCACTATCAATTTAGGAAATCATAAGGAAATAAGAATCGAATCAAGAAACTATTCAGGACACACACTTAACCAATTCTCGACTCAAACATAATCATATAGCAAACCTACTGTCGTGGCGTCGACTACTATATCTAGCAACCTAGAAATCCTAAACTGTCGTTTGGCTCTTGAGATCTAAATACGCATTAACGAATTGGTTTGATAGGTCCACAATCAGCCTTAACATCAGACTTTCGTTGGTTAAGGACTGATTGCTCATCTAAGCAGTTCAGGCATCTAACAAGCTTTTAGAGAGTTAAACAACCTAATATCATAAACTAGTTAATCAAGCTAATCTAAGCATTACACGCAGCAATAGACGGAGAACACAAAGGATTAAAGCCCTATTTGTTCCTAATTCATTGATTCCTAAATCCCTAGAAAACTCTAAGCCTGATTAAGGATCTACTCAGACATAACCAGAGAAGAACAAACAAAGGAGATAATAGAAAACATAATGAAATTGCAGTTGAATGAATTAAAGAGGTTAAGAATTCTTCTCCAAAATGTAGATCCTCAAGAGCTTACAAAATGTCTAGCCGTCAAAAAGAATGAAAAGTTAAGTCTATAAACGAAAACTCTATTGTTTAAAAGGATAAAAACACATTGATACAAAATTAGAAAAAAGTGAAAATATCTTGCAGACCCGCGACGATCGATCTAGATGTAGATCGATCAATCTACCATGAGTTGGTCGATGTCGATTTTGGTTGGTCGATCCACAGGTCGTGCGCAGATCACTCAGCAAAGGCTTGGAACGATCGATCCACTTGTGAGGTGGTCGATCAACAGGTCGTGCGCAACTTCTGGTGAAGTGGTCGATCTACAGGTCGTGTGCAACTTCTGGTGAAGTGGAGATCGATCGACGCATGATTAGCTGGTCGATCGACATGTCGTGCGTAGCTTCACGTGAGATGGCGATCAATTGATCTTTTCCTTTTCGCTCTAATCTGTGTTTTGAGTGTTTTATCCCGCAATAACCTATTTTGCATTTGGAAAGACTCCAAAATGCTAATAAAGACTCGAAAAACAAGCAAATAAGTGAGTCAAATCGATAAAAATAAAGAGTATCAGTAATCAGACTAAGTATGTAATTAAATAGCAATTTGACTAATTCGAAATTGCAAGCTAGCTACTTTACCAATATTACATCATTGCACGTTTAAACAAGACAGGTCTTATCATTGTAACAATTTCCAAATCAATCAATGACTCTTACCAGAAAGATTTATACTTTCTGATTTTCCATTATAGCATCGCAAATTGGGTCGATCAAGTGAAATCATTGTCTTTTGTCTTTGTGATTGAGAGATGTGAGTTTTTATCTACATTATTGTAGCAATGACTCATCAAACCGGAAAAAAAAAAGGCTTTTTTTTTGGTTTTCGTTCTGATAAAAACCCATCAAAGAACGACTTTTGAAAGCTAACCCAGAAAGTGGCTTTTGAAACTTTATTCATCGAAATTGGGTACCCACACGTTAACCAAAGACGAAACCTGAAAACGAATAACCCATTACGTTTTGTTTCCTTGTTCTCGTACTGGATCTTATCTGATCTTTTGATCGAATTTCTTCTTTTCTTATAACCCACTATTCAGATTTTTGAATTGATTTGTTTTCTCCAACAAAAGATCGAAACTTTGTTAGCAATGAAGGGAATGAAGGAAAGATTGGTGAAGAAAATCAAGCTTATCACTGTTGTGAATTCGTTAAAAGGGCTAACTCTTCATAAGAGTAACATTGGTCAAATTAAAGGTTGTGTTACACCAACACTATTAGATGCAGAGGAAGCTGAACAAGAACAGAGTTTTGAAGATGGAAGAGAGATTCTTTTAGATTTTGAAGAGAATTGTCCACCTGGAGGAGAAGATTCAGTTGTATTCTACACAACGAGCTTACGAGGAGTGAGGAAAACATTTGAAGCTTGTAGAAGAGTGAGATTTTTGTTGGAGAATCGCAAGGTAATGTTTAGAGAAAGAGATGTTTCGATGGATGCAGAGTTTAGAGAAGAGATGTGGAGGTTGCTTGGTGGAAAAGTAACATCTCCGAGGCTGTTTATTAGAGGTAGGTATATTGGAGGAGCAGAAGAAGTTGTGACATTGAATGAGAATGGGAAACTCAAGAAGCTTCTTGAAGGAATTTTATTGGTTGATTCGCCTTGTGAATGTTGTGAGAATGAAAGGTTTTTGATTTGTTCTAGTTGCAATGGAAGCTCGAAGTTGATTGCAGTTCATCACGATGAAGAGAGTGGTAATGCTAAAATGTGGACAAGATGCAGAGAATGTAATGAGAATGGGCTTGTGAAATGTCCTCTTTGTTCGTAGATTGATGTACTTGTAATAATTTTCGGATTTTAACTTTTTAGTACAATGTCTCAAAAACAAACTTGAAAACGTTTTGTATTTTTGCTTAATTTTATGTTTTTTTGGTCTCCGTATTTTCTACTACTTGAATTGCATAAATATACCATATTTATTTTATTTTATAGCGTTGGAATAAATCGGTGAAATACTATAGCGAGGAAAAAACAAAAATATCCCCGCAGATAAACGTCTAAAAGCGGAAAACTACATCAAACTATAGAAGAAGAACCCGCTCATCGAAATCACTATAAGGCAAAACAGAACTAGAGCTAGTGACAAAATCTTCCATAGTGAATTAAAAGTCTCACAGATGAAAACCTAGAATCCTATACCGGCAAAACTTTAACTCAAAATTCTTCCAGAAATGGCGAAGTCGAATGATTTCCTTATCTAATCTGCTGTTTTGTGGAATAAGTTCTGAGAAACCAAATATGAAAATTCATTTCTAAAAATTAAGAATTATAACTATGTCATACGTCAAAACTCTCCATCTCTTAGACCTTCGCGTCCCAAGAATACAGTAATACTAAAAAGCTTGGTCCCACTTTGGGGATGCTAAAATTCTGTAATCAGGATTCAGGCATAGTACACTGATACGAGAGGGATATCGACGTCGACTTCATTCTCATCCTCACAAGCCACTACAACATCCAAGTGACGTCTATAAGCAGGCAATTCAACTTTAGCCACTTCTCTTGCGAGATCCACCACTTTTTTATCCATCCTATCTTTATGCCTTGGGAACATACTGTTGTACAGTAAACAACTTCCGCACGATATGCTGTATGCGTTTAGCCCTTTCTCTTCTAGCCATTTTAGCAACTCCTTTAGACTCGGGTTTCCTTTGATCACCCATCGGTCCCAAACTGTCCAGCTCTGGTCTTGGTGCTTCACTACTTTTGGTGGAACCGGCTCAGCGATGGAGAAGAGCGGGAGTGCTAAGTTAGCAAATGTGTTTCTGTAGTCTTCCACTTTGTGTGACCCGTCTAGGACCTTGTAAAGCTCAAGGCAAACAAAGCCTGTAGCCATAGCAGTTGATGTTGCGATTGCTGGTATGATTCTTCCAGCTATGAACTTGGCTTTAAGCTTGTCTACTTCGGGAACACTGTAGTTCCTTGCCCTCATGTTGGCTAGCCCAGCGATCATATCCATGTGGTAGTTCGTATCGTCGTCCTATAAACAGTTTAGTTAGCTAGGTGCTCTTTGTAATCAATCCATTTACATAAATAAGAAACTATTTGGCAACAGTGATATATGATTCACCTTTTCAAACTGGATTGGCTTCATCCTGAACTCCGACTGCAAGCTCAACCTGCACCGCTCTAGATTTGCAATTAGTTCGTCGATTATTGCTGCATCATCAACTGAAGCTGTAGACAAAGTTGTAGCCTTCTCATCTGTCACAATCTTTGCATCTTTCCTTGGCTCAAAGTCAGGGACAATTACTCTTTCCACAGCCTCAGCCACTCCCGTTGGGGTTTTAGCCCACTCAGGAGTAGGGATTCCGAATGTCTCTGCACGCAAGATTGATGCAGCCATGACAAAATTGATATGGCTCAGGTCAGTAGAGGAGAACTGGAGTGGGCGAGGGAATCTCTTTGGGGCAGACCAAAATGGAGCTCCTGTACTAGTAGCAGCGTCCTCGGGAAATGTGTAAATCAACTGCTTCACACGGTTAGCAAAGTAATCCTCAAACCTGTAACCAAAAACTTATGTTTAGAGAAGATAATCATTTATATACAGTCTCGATGAAAAGTTCGAGCCAACAGAGAGCACCTCAGACGAGCCCAGGTTATGCAATCCTCAATTGAATTGCACTTTTCTTTCTCGAGGCACTCAACAACACGTCCCAAAGTATCCCTAGCTTGAGCATCACCCGCAGTCCTCATGGTATTCATGTATTCAACAGGATTTGAGAGGTATGCATTAACTTCAGCTGGTGTTTTCTCAAGTAGACCCTCAAATTCAGAGCGCGCCCATGTCAAGCAATGGTCAATGTTGTGTGGAAATGAGTGCACGGTACACATCGGAGCCTGTTTCTCTGGTGGATCTCTTGAGGCACCATAGTTCTCAGTGAGATGAGGGATAACCATCTGTGTGTTGCACTTTGCACCTAGAGTGCCTGACTCAAGTAGGGGCTTCTGGAAATACACACACCTCGAATCAACATAAAGCCTTGCAGTGACATTGTCCAGCGCATTGACAACAACTGTCAAATTCTCCCAGAAGCTGTCGTCAAAGACATTTTCGGTCTCAGGTCCAACACGATTTTGCAGAGCATCAATCTTGAGGTGCGAATTTATTCCAGCTGCTGCTGTTGCAGCAACTGTGGATTTAGCTTGTCCTATGTTCCAATCTCGAAAAAGAAACTGACGACTCAGGTTGCTCTTCTCAATTACATCATCATCGGTGACAGTAAGCTTCCCTTGACTGCCACATGACACACCCATCAAAGCCAAATTCTTTAAGAATTCGCATCCAAGAGCACCAGCCCCTACAACAAAAACTCTGGCATCTTCGAGTTTCTTCTGAAGAGTAGACCCAAATACAGATATCTGAGCATCATAACGGCTGTTTTGTGGTCCAAACTCTGATGCATCAAGGGGTTCCTTAGGGAGTGACTCCACTGAATCAAAGTAAAAGAACTGCACAAATACAGCAAACTCGTTACTAGATTACCAAGTACAAAAGAAATACTATTACTAATTTTAGTCCAGATATAGGCTCCATGTTGATTAAATGCCTATTATAACATAGATGAACAGCATTGCTCGCAAAGTGGAAGTTTAACATACAAATACTGACAGAGGTGCCCCTAAAAAATCAAACAGAAAAGTCTTACCTGAAAGAGAGGATGGAATTTCCCAGAGCATGCCTTGACAACCTCCTGCCCAACAATGCCACCAAATATTGCAGCCATAGGATTTAAAACAGCCCTGGATCCAAAGGCCAAATGGCGCAATAATTTAGAGTTGACATCTTCCAACCTTGCATCACCCAAACTTTCATTAATGTCACTTGCAATTTCCACGAGTTTCTGAGCATCATCTTCTGAACCAGCAAATGGAAATCGTCCTGCTTGAGACGAAAACCTATCAAGTGCTTGGAATGCTATGTGGAGAAGAGGTGGTCGGTCAAACTTTGAAAAGTCACTTAGAAGAAATTCACCTGGATCTTTAAGTGCTTCTCTAAGAGGTTTAAAATTCAGGACCTTTGGTAGTTTGACCTGAGTCACAATGCCACCCTTCATATATTGCCCATAGTTGGTGGTGTCTTCATCAAGGGTAAATGAATACGGCTTCACATTTTTTATCTTCCTTGGTTTTCCATCATTTAGCTCCGTCATCCCATTAACTTCAGAGAAAACGACAAAATTTCCATCCTCAAACTCGAGCCTCTCATCATCGACACATGAAACAAATGCAGGATTTTCATTGCTCACAGAAGCGATAATGCCAGAGTGTGGTTCTTCCCCATCAACATCAAGAACAGTAAAACCAGGTCCAAAATCACAAAACAAAGACCCAAACAGACCCCTTACGTCAGCCTTGATGAATGCAATAGGTGGCTGATGACTATGACAATAATCATCAAACTCTATCGCTTTCTCAAAAGAGACATCCACAAATACCACAGCCTGGATCAAAGGAAAAAAAGGAAATCAGCCAGAGTTTACTGTGAACATTATGAACAAGCTAAACATCCTTAACTTGTATTAGGAACATTTTCATCCATATCCACCACTTACACTCACCTCTAATCTTTTGTACACAATTAAATCCACGAATCATAGAAGTATTATTGGCAACTAGAACTAGGAAACAAAGATAGACAAGATAAGGGAAGAGCTTGGATACCTGGAAACCAGAAATATGCTCTGTGGTTAATTTTTCAGTCAACGTTGAGACAGCCACAGCATTGTTGAGTTCTTGCAACTTTTGAACAGAAGCAATTGCCCTATTCTTGCCAATGTCGTCCTCCGAGAAAACAAAATTACTAGATAAGTCCCATAGCTCAACCACATTTTCATCGTGAAGGGTCACTGACTTCACACCAGCGAGAATAATATTCTTAGCTAGATAAGACAACATAAACAAAATCATCCATCAGAAAGAAGGAAATAACAAAGAGAACATAGAGGTACTTCAATCTTTTGTTTCAAGTTCAAGCCAGTGAATGTATATTAGAAAGCAAGATGAACAAATTATAAACCTTTAATCATATAGTATCACACTAAGTTATCAGCGAAACAGAATTAACAAGGATACCAATTTTACGAACTCAACTTCAAATGCCCAAATGTACACACAAATTAAGCAGATTAATCAAGAAATACGTTTACCGAACTTGAAGCTCTTTAAAAATCAGCAGGACAAGCACACAAGTAACATGCAAGGGGCTATAAATAACGAAATAATAGGAAAATCAGAAATGGAGTAAGAAAAGTGTTACCAATCTCGACACCAAGGCCTTGCATCCCAGAAATGAGAACGTTGGAAGCGAAAAGCCTCCTCATAGTCTCGCGGCCATAAACAGCGAGCTGTCTACTATGAAGATCTTCATCAATATCGTGATTATTGGAGTTGTTGTCACCAAACGCTGTCATATTCAACCGCGACTCAGCAGCACCGTTGTTGTTGTTGTTCAACCCGATGCTGGAGTTAGAAGCGAGAGAAGCGGAACCATCAGCGTTAACCTCAGTGTGATCGATCCTTCTCTTCTTCTTCGGCGAAGAAGCAGACGCGATGCTGTTCTCCTTTACAAATGGTTCCATATAGAAACTGAAGAGAATATAAAAATATATATATATATCAAGTAAACAGATGAAGCTTCGAACAAGAAATATTCCGATGAAAGGTTCCGTAAATCTAATCGATGAATAAATCTGAAGAAACGAGAATCGACGGAGAAACCATACCTGAGTGAGAAGAAGAAGATCGGAGGCGATAAGCGGCGAATTTGGTGAAAGTAAAGAAACGAAGAGAGTAAGCTTTTTTTTGCTTTGTAGGTTGTGTAGAAGCGGCGGTATAAAACAAAATGGGCGATGTTGGGCTTGGTTCACTCACTGTGTTGAATCAGCCTGTGTTTGTTTTCTCTACTTGGACCATGTTTAGATTTAAATTGAATTTCTGGTTTGGGGTTTGTAATACTAAACCGGATTTGAGTTTGGTGTCTAATGGTTTGATGTTGAGGAATTTGTTAATCAATCAAGTGTAGTTTTTTGTTGATAGAGAGAATAGTGGTTGGATAATTCAATGCGTGTCGTACTTGCTAAGACCTAAAGATTTATAGGCATTCAAAGAAGTATCCGTAAAGAGTGGAACTTAAGCATCATGTTGGATGTACCTCATGTCTGATAGCTCTGAACGAGTTTAAGGCCCAAAACCGAATTCATCCAAAAAGTCTAAATGCAGTAAAAATAAGCTCGGTTTATTGGAGAGTCCGAATTGCTCGAGCTCACGGAGGAAAAAAAAAACATAATCCAAAAATATGAAATGAAATTGTGTGCCATAACTCTCTATAAAATCTTGCGGATTGAAAAAGAAAAATATAAAAATACGAGACAACGCAAAGAAGAACATTGGATACACAAAGCTAAAACCCTACCACAAAGAATGAGGTAGTTTAGAATCAAAAATAGTTCGGCTTCTTGACAGTTAAATTTTGTTCTTTATGTGAAATCTTGTTGTTTGTTTAGGCATTAACAGAACACATATGTTTGGCAATTCATAAAAGGATGCTCTTCATAACTTCTCTCAACGAACACAATCGTTCTTCTATGTTAATTAGTAACAAATGTAATTGTAATTGATTCCTAGTTTGGTCCTTATTTATGGCCGTTAAACAATTTTCTTTGAGTAAAGAAAGAACCAAGAATTTCATTTGAATTTCAATCGGTTTGATTTGGCTTAACCGGATTGGTTATCTTAAAATACAACGTACGGTTAAGGTAGCTGGAGAGGGGTGTATCGATCGTCGGAAGTGTTCGAGTTCTTCATTGCTTGAATTCTTCTCTCTTCCCGGAGAAACCGAAAAACTGTTTCTCTCCCTGTTTTCTACAACAATTAGCCTGAAGCGAATTTCAAGGTTCATTCTACTCTTGGATCTGTGTTTTTACCTTCTATCTCTTCTTCCTTCGGTATCTTAACTTCTCATCACCAGGTTAACGTCTCTTTTATGTGAAATTCGAGTCGTATGATTCCGATTTCAGATGATAATAGATTTGATCTCTCGTATCAATCTTTTCGGGTTACAAGAACTGAGAATTTGAAAGTTATTAAATTTGATGAATTTTGTTCTGCATTAACCTAGAACTAGGTATACTAAACAAGGGACAATTATTATAGCCAAACCTCAAAAAAGTTGGTTACTTTACTTGTATTTTGATCAATGCGTTGTTAGGTTATTGCTATATTCATTGTGTGGTCCTTCTTTTACACAATCTATCAACTGATGAAACTTCTAAAGACTAAGACTTTGTAAAAAAAGAGGAAATTTTTTGGTGTTAAACTACTGTAAGTGATGATTGGATTAACTATCTTACTTCCCCCTTTGATTTGTATATTCTAAGTTGAGATTAGTTGTTCTAGCATTGTGTTTGATCATAATTGTATCTAATGCTTCTGCATCTTATGGATTTGTGAATTCTTTAGTGGTTCCTTCATCACATGGCCTCCTTTGATGGGCCAAAGTTCCAAATGACTGATGGCTCTTACATTCAGACCAAGGCCATTAATGTTGGATCATCAACAGATATTTCTCCATACCTTTCACTTTTAAGAGAGGATTCAATCACAAATGGGAACCGAGCGGTGATCTTTGATGTGAATTGGAATGTCGAGTTTCTGGAAACAGAATCCAAAAAGTCAGGGTGGAGTCTATCATCAGTGAAGCTGAGCACACGAAACCTTTGTCTCTTCCTTCGACTTCCTAAACCTTTTCATGACAATCTCAAGGATCTGTACCGTTTCTTTACTTCCAAGTTTGTCACTTTTGTTGGAGTGCAGACCGAGGAAGACTTGAACCTGCTTAGAGAAAACCACGGTCTTGTGATAAGAAACGCTATTGAGATCGGGAAATTGGCTGCAAAAGCCCGTGGAACACTGGTGCTTGAGTTTCTTGGGACAAGAGAATTGGCGCACCGAGTCTTGTGGTCTGATTTGAGTCGGCTAGACTCAATTGAGTCGAAATGGGGGGAGACAGGGTCTGAAGAACATCTCGAGGCTGCAGCCATTGAAGGATGGCTTATCTTCAATGTTTGGGATCAATTATCCGAGTGATATACTACTGTATGTTAATGACTGCAATTTCTTTTTGTGGTTCTCGTGATGTAATAATGCCTTGTGGTTGTTTGCTGAATCTAGTGTTCCATCACTTTTGTATGTTTTCTGAGGTGGTAATTAACTTTGGTTCTCTGCTTCTTCTGCCTAAAACTAGGTTTAACTATTTACATTTAAACCATATTATCTGTTATTGTAAATACTAACAACAAAGAGAGATTAACAAAAAGATAAGAATATATTCGTTATGGAGTAAGCTATTCTCGATATTAACTAGTTTTTTTTTCCTATTAGCCAATTTCCTATGTAATGTATTTGATAATTATATCTTGTAGTTTCATCATTGATCCTGTTCTTCGAGCTCCCTCACGAGTCGAGCTCTTTATGCTGGATTTTGGGTTTTCGAAGAGAATTAGTTATGGGTTTTGACTTTTGAGTTCCTTATGCACACCACTAACAACATTGTCACATCTGTATTAAATGCAACTGCACTATTATAGAATTCACAAACATACTGTATTTCATATAATTTCTGCAAACAGAATGCATTTAATAAAAAGTCAATTTTGAAGTGGGAAAATTGATTTTATTATTAGGTGAGCTGACAAAGAAAAATTCCAATAATACTAGAAAGATATTAAGTATTTTGATATTATGAAATGTCAAATTTAAGACAGAACCACCCCAAATGTATCCAGTTACATCTGAATCATGATTATGACTATTTTTGTCTTTGAGTGTTATTAGACTATTAGTATATGATAAAATAAGACACGAAAGTGAAGCTGCACTTAAGAGGCAGAGATCTTCCCACCTATCCTGAACCTTCTGACATTGACACTTATCCGTCTCTTAAACCCTCACTTTTCATTAATCTTATGCCTAATCTAGACATTAAATCTCGTCGTTATTCATCATCTCTTTGCTTTTATTGGGAAACTCCGAGTTTTACTAGAAATGCGCTACCTTTGAATTTTCTCGAGAAAATTATACAAAGCTTATCTCACGACCTTTCTTTCTTCGTTTCTCGGTCACGTTTTTGTTCTCGAAGCTAGAAAAACCAGCTTCGTAGAACACTGTAAGGAAATTCTCTAGTTATTGCGTTTATATGTTGTGATCGGTTTATAAAAGTTGAACACTTTCTTCTGGGTTTTGCATATCAATCGGTGCTTTGATTCTTATCAGAATCACTGATTTGTTGTGAATTAGGATTTGGAAGTTCGAGCTATGGAGAAGAAACGAGAGATCTATGAGTACAGAGAGAGATTAGACAAAACCTTGTCTTCTCCTGAACTCACAAATCACGACACTCTCAAATCTCTTCTCAGAAATCAGCTTTGCTCCTCCCAAGGTTTTGTTCTTAAATCCGATCCTATCGATCTTTTGTTGTTGGATGTTACTGTTATATAGGTACACTTTGAAATTTCCTTATGTTTGGTGTGATGAATTTGTAGACTTCAATGAGAATATATTGGATAAAAGAACAGCTGATGTATCGAAGGTACTTAGCCAGCTTAGGAGTGTATCCATGACTGATCATCAAGTGTCTACTTTAACCAACGATGCATCATCTCATGGTGATTGGAAAGTATGTCTTGATACACGTTTTCGTTTATTCTTCTTCTTAATTCGACTAGTGATCTTGGATTGTAACGAATCTAACGATGTAGCATAAAAGTGTTTGTTTTACAGTTGAAACATGATCATGAAGATTGCCGTGTTATGTACCGTGAAGGGCTCGATGGAAGTCCTTTTCACACGATGCTTGTTGAAGGTTACATTGATGGGCCTATCCAAGACTGTAAGTTTCTTTGAATTACAACTTTTTCTTTCTTTTTCTGGACAAAAGGTTTTAGTTTCAGTTAGAATTTAGTTTCAGTTATAATCAACCAGAGTCTTAAACATGTTTCAGCAGCTGATCTAAACTTGAGTTACGATGCAGGTTTATGCGTATCGTGGGAAACATCTCTCTACAAGAAATGGTAACAGTCTTAAGACTTTGAATAGTGAAAATCAGATCTCATGTCTTTTTGGACAAATGTTCACTGCAGGCATTGTTTATGTATGTATGTAAATAGGTGGCCACAGTATGCATTTCCACCATTCAGGATGTTAAAAAGCATATGCTTGCAAAAAGTCGAGTTCGGTGAACAAATTTGTTTAACAAGGTTTGTTCAAAATAATATTGAGGAGGAAGTTTGTGTTTTGACATTTCTCTGTAACCTGGTTAATCTTATAAAGATATATTGTGGTAAGAAAGGATGAAGGTACCATGGCCATTGATGGACAGAGAGATTGTTTTGCATTATTTCATTTTTGAATACTTTAAAGATGACTTAGTCGTCATCCTTCTGAACACGGTAAAGCAAAATTCTTCTCACGCTGGTTCCATCTTACCTTTGGTATTGAAATTTGGCATTACCTAATGTAAAAGTTGGTGTCAACTTTGTTAGATCTCTGATATGGATAGCATTGGAGTTTCCTCTAAAGATGTGGTTATACCTGAATCACCGGATGCAGTGAGGATTGATGTCGTGGGCGGATTTGTTTTACAAAAGGTTACTCCACAGAGGAGTTACTTCAGGTTAGTGATCATTGTAGTATTGTAACATGTGAATTGTCAAAGACAAAGGCTATGGAGCTTAAAATCAAGCTTTTTGACACATTTTGTAGGACTATAGGGGATATAGATTTAAAGCTGGACTTGATCCCTCCATCTCTTATGAATTTTATATCTAGGCAGCTCATTGGGAATGGTTTCAGACTCTATAAAAAGGTCAGACAATCTAGTTCTATGGTTTTAGCTGTTTTAATGTTTCAGTGCAGTATCAGATAGGTAACTTTGTGTAATACCGTTTTCTGATTTGAATGTAACAGTCAGTTGCTTCAGTAGCTCAATTTGATGAAGATTACAGTAAAGCTTTAGCTGATCCATTGTACACTAAGATACGTAGAGCTCTGTATTCAGCTGATAAGGCAATTGAGGAAGAATCAAAGTTGGGAGCCAATGGCGATTCTCTGCCAAAGAACGAACACGAGAATAATGTAGATGTTAGTGAAAGTAAACCTGTCCATTGCAGAAAAACTGTTCCCGAGATTGAGGAAGAAGAAGATTTTGATGAAAGCGTTTCTTCAGACGATGGAAATGAAATTGCCAAGACTCAAGGCAATGTCAGAAGACGGTTTTGCGTCAGTCCAGAGGTAGAACAAGCTTTAGGGACTCTAGATAAAGTAATATACATGATTAGAAATACAACGCCGATCCAAGAAGCTGAGGAATTGTCGCCAGATAGAGCAGAGGATCAGGCAAAGATAGTGAGTGTGTTAGAGTCAATTGAATATGATCCTCAAAGATCACAGAAGCAAGAATTGTTAACCTCAACAGTCACACAAGAGACGAGCAATTATAGTCGAGAAGAGAAAAGAGAGAAAGAGACGAGAGAAAAGCAGGACATCTTAAACAAAGGTAAGAACTCGAGCTTACAGAGAAAACGTAAAGCTCGCTGCTTTGCTTTCAGATACTGGCTCTGAAGGATGCCAAAGTTTTAATGTTCTTGAAAGAGTTTTGTTGGAGAGAAAATTGAATTTTCTTTTCCTTTGAAGTCTCGTCTTCAAAGTTGTATGATTCATTGTAAACTTGTTTTTCTAATAAAAAGTAAATCATATACGAAGTTGGCGTTTCTGCTTTCAACCAAGTAAGGAAAAAAAAAAAAAAAAAACCAACTCTTTCAATCTATAACATAAAATTGGGATAACACTCAAAAAAACCCCAACTTGGCTTGCTTTTATGACCTAATTTTTCATTTTCTTTCTCTTTCCATCTTCCCAAATCCCCAAATTCGCGATCTCGTCGCTTTATTTCCTCACCTCTGCATCACAGAATTGCATACTTGTAATCGCCTTGTACTCCCCGGTTGAAATTTGATGGACTCAAAGGTTACGAGGGCGTCTGCATCAAAAGATCCTTTCTTTTGCTTGAAATGGCCATGGGATTCAAACAAAAACCCGAAATCATCAAGCGTCTGCGAATTCGAAGGACCATGGCTCTTCAGATCTATGCAAAGTGTTGGCTCAATTGCTCTCAGCTCCTTGACTTCATTTACACAAAATGCCAATTTTAGACCAAAGAAGAAGCCATTAAGTAGTTGTGAGCAAGGAGAAGCAGAGCAAAGAGCTTTTGCAGCTGCTTTAGCCTGCCAGAAAGAAGCCACAGTACTTGAATTTTACTCCCCCAAATGCAGACTCTGCAATTCGTTGCTTAATTTTGTTTTAGAGGTAGAGAAAAGCAATTCCAATTGGCTCAGTATTACAATGGCAGATGCAGAGAATGAGAAATGGCTTCCTGAGGTATAACTAAAGCTCTTTCTTTCTTCTCGCTACATACATAAATTACAGAGCTTTTTGATTGGTAAGACTCAAGATTTCACTTTTCTCTTACTCTCACTCGTGTCTTAATTAATGCAGCTTCTCCACTATGACATAAAGTATGTTCCTTGCTTTGTTTTGTTGGATAAAAATGGACAAGCTTTGGCCAAAACAGGAGTCCCAAATAGTCGTGCTCATGTTATTGCTGGTATCTCTCATCTTCTCAAGATGAAGCGTCCACCCTCTGAGTAGCTCTGAAACTATGCTTGATTCCACATTTGGTGTAATCATGTAATCTATAAAAGGTTGTGGTCTTGTAGAATGAGTTGTTTTGGAAATTTCAGTGTCGTTGCTTTGGTCTTCGTTAACTTTGGAATAAAAATGTTATGATCCTAAGATCTAAATTACAAAAAGGATTCAAAAGGATAAAAGAGATGAGAGTTTCAGGCTCTCTGCGAACTAACAATCACCAAAAATGCAGAAACTACTCTCTAAAACAAATCGACTATTTAAAAGAGTAAAAGTTTGAAAAAAATAAAATAATAAAAGAGTAAACAGAAAATGGGCCTAATGGGCCTTATCAAAACGACACAGTATTAAATTGAAGCTCTTTCCAGTTTCCAGAACCAGACCAAATTTTATTCGGACTTCTGCCCCTAATTCTGAACTAAACCACTTAGAAAAACATCAGAGATTGGTCTGGTTCGATCATTTTAAAGGGACCTAACAAGTAGTTCTTGTAATTTAATTGAGTGATATACGCACGAATGAGCTCTCTGGAGCCAAGCCTCGTAAGCAAAAAGTCTCATCAATGAAGAGAACAAAGACGCTCGTTGCTTCATTCTCCATCTTTATTAGACGAACATATACTTCGACTTCTAGATGCAATCCACTCGCAACGATTGCGGTTCATTCACCAACTTACTCGCCGCGCGAATCTCTTCAACATTCTCCAGCTAAGGAACTCACGGGCCTCCCATTTTCCGCAAGAGTTTTTTGCTCGGAATCTGGTACGAAAAGAAGCTCCGACTGCTGGAACTGTGGCGAAAAAACTGCGTTTTTGTTCTGTAATTTGTGCCGTAGCATTCAACCTGTTGATGATTCCGTCGATTACTTTCAGATTTTTGGCCTGTAAGTAAAAAAGCAGTTGATTAGAATCTAGGGATTTAGATACTTTCCGATGATAAAACCAATAATTGAAACTAACCATAATTGATTGATATACAGTAAATTTCACGCTGAGGGAAAACGACTGAAAGTTTTAGTTTTTAAAGTTATGATTATATAGATGATCATCCAAAAGATGAGACCTTTGAAATTCAATAACTTGTTATCTTTACAGGGAGAAGAAGTATGAGATAGATGTTGGAAGCCTTGAAGGCAAGTACAAAGATTGGCAAAAGAAGTTACATCCTGATTTAGTTCACAACAAGTCTCAGGTCTGTTTGTTTCTAGATTCAATAATCTTTTCCAATGGGCATATACTTTTCTCACTTTTTTCTAATTGTTAACAGAAAGAAAGAGGTTACGCAGCAGAACAGTCTGCTAAGGTGACTGAAGCATGCCGGACTTTAACCAAGCCACTGTCAAGAGCAATGTATATAGTAAGCTCTTAGCTTTTTTGTCATAACTGTTGTTTACTGGTTTTCGTTCTTTTATCGTTTTGGACCTTTTGGTTCCTATTGTTTACGGGATTCTTAAAAGCCTGCAATTTGTCTGAATTGAAACTATTGGACCCTTATGCTGTTTCCTTACAATCCTGTTGGTTCTATTTGGTTTTAATATAGTGTATATTATCTCTGTTCTTTCCATGGTGATGAGGCCATTATGCAGTTAATGATTTTAAAACAGAGTTTTGGCAAATCATTCTAGCTTAGCTCAAGCTTCATTATTCTTTAGTATGATTATAATTGAAGATTTTGGTTCCCTGTTGTAGATGAAGCTGAATGGCATAAATGTCAATGAAGAAGATACAATAACAGATCCAACACTATTAATGGAGGTAAGTGGATCCAATCATAAAAGATTAGCCTTTATGCCATATGTCTGTCATATATAAA
The DNA here is from genome assembly GCA_963920545.1 of Lepidium didymum. Lineage (NCBI taxonomy): Eukaryota > Viridiplantae > Streptophyta > Magnoliopsida > Brassicales > Brassicaceae > Lepidium > Lepidium didymum. The sequence goes on along the minus strand of OY986996.1, from coordinate 2,023,487 downwards.
CACATTTACTGAGCTTTGTTCATGGAAAATGGAGTCAGATTATGGAACTCAGAGAGGCTATAGCAGAAGCTGATGGTTCAGTAGAGCTAAACCAGATCCGGTCCCAGGTAACTTGAAAAATCCTGATTGATCTGGCGTCCTTCAAACCTTTAGTCTTTCGTTCACTGCTTTAGCTTTTCCAAAACTGAAATTTCAAACACCTTAAACTCAGCAGCCTTAGGCATTGTTTATATATACTCGACTTTTTGTTGTTCTTCTTAAGGTCCAAGACAAACTGAAGCAGTGGTCTGACTCTTTTGTCGAAGCGTTCGAAAGCCAGAGGTTTGATGAAGCTGTAAAATGCATACAGAGAATGACTTATTACGAGCGAGCCTGTGAAGAAATTGTGAGGAAGCTGTGAGGCAAGTGGTCTTTTCTAACAATGAACACTAAACATTTTACCTAAAAGCTTTACCGTTCACATTTGAAAGGCACACATCATAGCTCATAAACTAAAGTATCATAGCTTCATTATTTAGTTTACTTATATTGAATTGAGGACTTTGTAATAAGAGCATCTGACAGTTACATTGCGAAGAAAATGATTTGATTTGGTCCATTTGCATGAGGTCTACCCAATGATTCAGAATCTGCATTAAAATGTCGGATAGAGAGAGACAGAGTTCATGTAAATACCTTTCGCTGTGCTGCTAAAGCTGACTTCTTCTGTAAAACAATCCGAGCAAGATCTGGCTTGCCTTCTCTGTTTAACCCATAGAAAACTGTTCGGAAATTGATAGTGCTTGGAGCAATACCATTATCCAGCATCTCAGACAGAAGATTTAGAGCATCTCAGACAGAAGATTTACCTGCTTGGCACAAACAGTTCATGAACTTACTATATGTTTTGAAATCTGGTGGCGTTCCCTTCTCTTTCATATTGCGGAATACTTTCCATGCCTCTTCCGCTTTTCCCATGCTCATGTATCCGCATATCATTGCCGTATATGTAACAACCGAAGGTTCACAGCTCTTTTCTTCCATTTCCTGAAATATCTCTAAAACCTTCTCAAGCTGTTTCTCCTTGAAGAAGTGAACAATCAGAGAAGTGTAGACATGAACACCGGGTTTTATTCCCATTTCCTTCATTGAAGCCACTTTATCTAGTGCTTTTTGTAAGTCTCCTCTCTCCAATAAACAAACAATGCTTCCATAAGTATATTGGTCTAGTAAAGATCTCTCTCCTTTAAAATTGGCTAATTCAGATAGAGCTTCCTCTACCTTTCCAATTCGACAAAGAGCTCTTATGTAAATGGAGTAGGCCAAAGGGACTGAGAAACCTATCTTGCCAAGAGAATCTAAACTTGCAAGTGCATATGCAACAATGTCTGCTTCTTCAAATCTGGAAGGGGGTTTAATGCTTCTTCTCTGTCTGTCACGAGCCAAAAGATAGTCACTTAATTCTGTGCTTTGACTTGGAACACCTTGTTCTGCCACATCTTCCTTATCTGAGCTTTCTGTACCTTCTGACCCCTCTGTGCTATTAGTCGTTTCAGACTTCTCTGTATCTTCTGTACCATCTGACATTGTCCCATTCTGATTATCTGATTCACCATTATCCTCTGAAGAATTCCTTGAGATTACTCCACCTGATTCATTTACCCTTTCTGTCTGATTGTTTTCACCCAGAATTTCCTCTAAATCAACCCTGAAAGTAACTCTTTTCTCTGTCTTCTTCTAATTACTTTTATGAACCTGATCATCTGAAACTTTCATATATGTACAAAGATCCTTGTAGAGAACTTCCTCATTGAAGATTACATCACAGCTTATAACCAGTTTACTTTTTTCCAATAACCATACTCTATAACCCTTAGCTTCTTGTCCATAGCCTAGAAAGATTCCTTTTGTTGCTCTAGGACTTATTTTGTCTTGAATTGTATGGACATAGGTGACACAACCGAAGCTTCTTAGGTGATTATAGCTTGGTTTGGAGTTTCCCCATTGTTCTTCTGGTATTTCATACTCAATAGATGCAGAAGGAGATCTATTGATTATATACACTGCCGTATTTGCTGCTTCTGCCCAATATTCACCTCCTAGACCTGAGTCAGAAAGCATGCTTCTAACTTTTTCCATAATGGTTTGACTCATTCTCTCAGAAATCCCATTCTGTTGCGGTGTGTAGGGGCAAGTCTTATGTCTCTTTATTCCTGATGTCTTGCACAGTTCATCAAACTGGGTATTACAAAATTCCAGCCCATTGTCTGTTCTTAGGCACTAAATTTTCTTTCCAGTTTGATTCTCCACCAGAACTTTCCATTCTGCAAATGCTTGAAAAGCATCACTTTTCTTTTTGAGAAAATAGATCCATGTCTTTTTAGAGAAGTCACATATAAAGCTGACGAAGTATTGTGCTCCTGAGATACTAGGTGTTGTATTCTGTGATCCCCATAAGTCTGAATGGATGTATTCTAAAATACAATTTGTTGTATGTTTACCCTTTTGAAAACTCTGTCGATGTGACTTTCCAAGGGCACACGCTTCACAGAAACCTAGTTCTTTGACTTCATCTTTGTTGAGACATCCTTTCTTTACCAATGTTTCCATTGACCTTTTGCCCAAATGAGCCAATCTCCGATGCCATCTCTTTGTAGTGTCAATTTCTGGTTTTGCTATATTAACATGAGCTTCTCTGACTTGACCTTCAAGGTAATATAAACCATTCCTGTACGCACCTGATAATAGCTTCTTACCCTTTTTGTAGAATTGAACCTTAAAATCCTCTCCTATATAGTTACACCCTGATTGCTCTAACTGACCATAGGAGATAAGGTTTCTACTCATTTCTGGAATGTATCTGACGTCATTTAAAATGATAGTTGACCCATCCTCATTGTCAATCACGATCTTACCCATTCCTTTGACTGTACAATAGCTATTGTTTCCCATATATACATTATTCCTTTCAAATTCCACCATGTCTGTTAGGAGTTCCTTTCTCGGTGTAATATGAAATGTACATCCGGAGTCAAGTACCCAATCATCTGAAGAAGCTATTAAACCGACTGTGAAGGCTGATGTGTGTGGAAGAATGACTTCAACATTGGCTGCATTCTGACCCTTTCGACTCTTTTTCTGTCCCTTTTGAGGACAGTCTTTCTTCCAGTGATTTTCATCACCACAAATCCAGCAAGCCCTTGCATTATTTCCTTGCCTTGACTTTGACTGAGATCTGCCTCTACTCTTTGATCTGCCTTTGCTTTTTCCTCTGCTTCCCTTTGACTCTGATCTGCCTCTATTTTCAACTGTTAAACCTTCTGCTGCATTCTTCTTCTTGTACAAAAGTCCCTTTTGTATAAGATTCGATTCCATTCCATAAGCCCCAGTAATGACATCATTCATGGTTAATGTGTCTTTGGTATTACCAAACTGAAGTGTATGAACCAGTGGATCATACAACGGAGGTAGACTATTGAGAAGATCAATTGCCTGATCTTCATCTTGGATATCAACTTTTAGGCTAGCAAGATCATTGATAAGCTTGAGAAACTTATCAAGATTCTCTTCAATAGTCTTGTCCTCTTCCATTCTGAAGCACGTGAACTGTTTCTTCAAATAAATCCGATTTGCCTTCGTCTTTGTTTGATAATCCCTTTCAAGTGCTTTCCATTGTTTGTAAGCTGTAGGTTCATTCATGATCTTCCTTAGAACTGAGTTAGTAAGACACTGCCCAAGAAGGCTTCTTGCTCTTCTGTCTCTTTGAGCCCACTTTGGATCTTTATTGCTTGTTTCTGCTTCAACTTTGACTTCTTTTCCATCCTTTCCCACTTCTGTTGTTGATTCAACAACTGCGTGAACCTCTTCTGGATCCTCTTCCAAAACATCAAGCAGATTGTGGATTTCGAACTGTCCCAGCATTCTGTATTTCTATAACTTGGTCACCCTTTCCATCGAATTTTTCAACTTCAAACTTCCCGTGTGTTTCTTCCATGATTGAGTTCTTAAACGTGGTTCAGATAATAACCTGCAGAATTATCACCTGAAGTTTAAAGATTCCTTGAGTTCAATCAAAACTTAAACACATTATCCAGTTAAAGAACTTTTAGCAAAGATTGAGATTGAGAAAGCTTATTCGTTTTGTTGTGATCTGATTCTTGGATATTGTTGTGCGAGGTGATACTTGGATCCTCAAATTCGTGATTCTCGAGAGATATTTGTACAAGAAGACCCTGCAGAAGAATCCTGTTGCTTCAATCAGGTAATGACTCCTTTCACCACTGAAGCACCTTGATCTTCTTTCTTGTTCGCGATTTGATGATCTTTTGCTTCTGGCCTGAAGCTCTGATACCACTTGTTGATGCGAACACCTTATCCGAACCAGAATCAATTGATCAACACGAGCTCACCGATTGTTCTCACCGGACTAATCGAACTCAGGGACCAAAATGAATTTATCGGTAAATATTCACTCTCTCTCTCACTTTAAGCTTGATTTGAGCTGAATTGAAGTAAATGCAAAGAAAGACACACGATTATAGAGTTCCCCAAAACTATGGGTACGTCTCTCTTGAGGTTTATAACCTGGAATTCACTATTCTCTGTTTCTTGTTACAGGTACAACAATGGTGATTCTAACTGAATCACTTCACCGAGGAAGAAGATAAGAAGAGCTGCTGTATACTTAAGTCAGACTCTTTTACAAACATATGCAAGTGGGCCAGAATGATTTAGCCCAAACCCAAAAATAAAACCTCATCTTTCTTACTTGATCAGCTTAATGGATCCGAAGAAGTCCAAAAGACAAGTGAAGACAAATCCAACAGAAACTTGATCAAAGTCTAGTTTTTTTTTAGGGTATTGTTGTGGCATCAACCAGTTGTATTTTGATTTTCATGGACTTATTGACATTCTTTTTCGACTATGTTATTTCCATAAAATTGTGAGAATTTTTTTACCACTTTAGATACTCAATTTTCCACATGTAAAGAGCACCAAATTGTCACAGGAAGTTTCGTCATTGATTTTAGTCATGGTTATTAATTCCCTAATTGGAATTGCTTTTGTTTTTGTGTTTTAAAAAGTAAAATTTTTTGTAAAAGATTAAAATTAGACCAATCATATTTTAGAGTCAAAAACAAATTAGAGTATGATTGGTTTAATTTAAATTTCATATAAAAAATTTTACTTTTCAAAACATAAAAAACTTTCCGATTAGCAATTATTTTCGTTTGGGTGCTTTGAAAAGCAAAAATCATTGTATAAGATCTAAATTAAGCCAATCATACTTTAAAGTCAAAAACAAAATAGAATATAATTAATTTAATTTAAATCTCATATAAAAGATATACTAATTTTTTTTATATCAACAAAACGAAAGCAATTCCGGTTAGAACTTTTATTCTTCTTAGTTTTTTCAAAATTATTTTGTTTCCTCGAAATTCTTTTTTTAACACTAATTTCCAGGATATTATTGTATTCGGCCGGCAGAGGATTCTACAACTATTTTCATTGCTGTAAAATTTGAATAGTATGTTTAGTCTTTATAAATCCAAGGAAAAAAAATAGTAAAGGGAGCAATCGATGATAGAAACCACATAGAAAATTTAAGACAATTCCAGTAATTAAGACTTGAGAGATTTGTCACGAGAAATTAGACCACAAAGACAGCTAAGTTTGTGTTTTGTCCTCCAATCAATCAAGCCAACCCATTTTCTCATGTCCATGTGATTTATTTATTCTACAAAATTATTATAAAGTCAAGAGACATCTAATCATAGTAGATCTCTTACCATACCAAAATTGAAATATATACTTCCCCAAAGTAAAAGCCAATAACAAGGAATCCTTAAGATGAAAGAAAAGGTTTTGTTCTCTCTTTTGTTTCCACTTTTATTCAAAGCTGTACTCTCATTCTCATACACCACCAAATTAATTAAAAAATGATTGGTATATCTAATTACAGTATTCATAATCCAATAACCAAAATATAAAACACCCCAAACCCACCACCACAAATTTAAGAAATGAAGAAAAAAAGAAGTCAACCAACAAAAAACCACCCTTCTCAATTCCTTGAAAGATTGGTTTTTTTGTGTGTGTGTGTGAATGTTGGTGTCCTCTCTTCATTTTCTATTCATACAAGACCAAACCTTCAATCAGCTGATACATAGAAACACACAAACTCCTGTTACAACTTCTGTATCAATGAACAATCGAATCGAAAGGAACACAGATTGCAAAATCTAGTCTAACCTTGTTGAATGTGTTTACAGCAATCGTTTCGCGGTTGCGAATTCATTGGCATTTGTTGAGATAAGTGTCTTTGCCAAAAGCACCAAGCATTCTACAAGCTACTTCCAACAATTTCCCTGTTTCAATCACAATAATAACACCTTTATTAGGTTAAAAGTCCATCACAGTAACACACTCTAACACTTAATGATTGTCCACTTAGTTATGTTATAATCTTATCTTTACTTTACGATAAGCTCTTAAAATATAACCTATAAATTAACTAACAACCCCATCTTGAAGGTAGGAAACGTGACAAGATGCTTAGAGCCAGCTTAGCTAATGACTATGACCAAAAACATACACAAAAACAGCTTAAGCCATCTTTGATTGTTGCTTGTGTTTCAAATCATCCAATATTCTCACTAAACTTTACTAGATCCTTCACAAAGCTACCCATTCTCAAGATCTCATTGAGCCAAAGTTATCAATCAACTAACCAAGAAGCTAACTGGATTCAATCATGAGTCATTGAAACAACTAGGGACTATTGTGATCGAATCAATCGAATATTAGATCAATGTACCAAACTCTTAGTGCTCAATCATATAAGCTTTTACCAATTCTAAACACAGAAATTAAAAGACTAAGCACACAATGTGAGGAAACACAAATGCAAAACCGTACCTCTTCTCTGTTGAACAACTTTCTTAACCGGTTTCTTAACCGATTCAACAATCTTCTCCTCTTGAGGGAACAAAACACCATCAATTCCTTGAACCGAAATCCGACCATCGGTGAAAATATCAGGATCAAACAAATACGCAGACCTCTCACCATCTCCAAACTTAACCGAACCATCAGCTTCCTTAGCCGCAACCTTATGAGGAAAACGCAGCGTATCAAACTTCACTTTCCCGAATCTCCTAACAGAATTATACATACTCTCCTCCGTTTGATACTCAGGGATTATATGGTAATACACAATCTGCTCAGGAGCTCCTGGCTCACTCAACTGATCCGTCGTTAGTTTAGCCATGGCTTCATCATTTGGAGCCAAAACCGTTAACACGTAGCCTTCCGACACTAACCGACCCATCTCCGTCGCGAGTGACGTTAGATTCACGAGAATATCAGCCATCTCGTTGTAACCACCGTAATGTAACAAAGTGTGGATAAAGTCTTTGACTTGAGCTTCACCGTCGAAGTGGTGATGCTTGCCTCCTGGTCCTGGAGCTGGAGCTGGAGCTAGAGACGGACCAGGAGCCATAGCGGATTGGATCGGAAGAGCCGGTGGAGATCCAGCTGGCTTTGGAGCTGCAGGTTTCTTAAGACGGTTGGTTCTCGGGTCAACTTCCGGAGCTCCTTCAGGTAAAACGGCAGAGATTGATTGAAGGCTCCGACGCCGATTGAAATCCTCTTGAACAGAGCGAGGGATGAGAAGCCGTTCGATACCGTGAATTAACCCATCGGGTCGGGTTAAATCATCGGGTCGGATAATCTCAGCTAAATCAACCATCTTTTTACCATCTCCTTTGCTCAAATGGACTTTATCATTCCCTAACGTAGAATGCTTGACCCGACCGGATTCTTCAGAAGGCCATTGATCCGACCCGACCCGATTGGGAATAATGTGGAACATTAAAAGTGTTTGAAGAGATTTGAGATTACCTGGTTCGAGTAAGAACCGTTTAAACTCCGGGTCAAGGTCACGCTCAAGAGCTTCATTACGAGGGGCAAAAATGGTAATATTATGACGACCAACAGCATCTTCCAATGTCTGAAGAAGAAGAGCCTTCTCAACAAGCTCAGCTAACTCAGTATAGCGAGAGTCGAGAAGAGCTACGAGAACGGAGTTGGAGTTGATCTGACCCGACCCGGATGAAGGATTCGGGTTCTTGGATAATGCAGATGCAACGGAGGAAATAAAGATAAAGAAGAGAACAAAATGAATGACGACGGAGCCACCATAGATTCGGCGATCCATGGAGCTCTCTTTGTAAGATCGTATAATTAGAAAGATGGAAGAAGAAAAAAAAATGTCTGTTTTTCTTTTTCTTTTGGTGGAAGTACTTTTTTTTTGTTGTTGTTTGTTGAAGTGTCGGCGATGGCAAGTGGAGTGGTAAGAGACAGAGAAAGATGAGTATAGTTGTAGTCTTTGGGTTTTTTCGACTTTTAACCAGCCTGGTGTTGGGACCACCCAAACCATTTTTAATTGTCGCTGACTTTGGATTATTTTCGAAACCGATTTACCATAATAGTTAATAGTTAGCAAAAATCATTGATTAAATATTAGATTTTAGATATAGTTGATTAAATAATTAATTTAATATTAATTTTTTTAAAAAACTAAATTTTATGTTGCCAATTAAATATTCCGTTAATTTTAAATCAAAATTTTTTCTAAATTTAAAAATTAAATCGATTTTAAAAGTTTGATTCAGTTCTTATTTTCTTTATTAAAAACCTTTCTTAATTTTCTTTTTCTCTAAGAATATTTCAAATTCATCATAAAATTAATGGTGTATTAAATACTTAACTTGAAAGTGAAATTAAGAGAAGCAAAAAGGTAACAAAGAATAGTTAGATCAGGTGAGTGAGAGAGAAGCAAAGAAAGGAAGCCGATGGACGCGTGGCTTGAAAAGGAAGCTGTCGGTTTTGGACGCAAACATCCATCTAAATGCACCTTTGAGAGTTTGTGTATTGACCTGACTCATGACTCTTCTCACGCGCCCTCTTTGCGCGTGTTATTCAGCCACCAAACAAAGCATCTAAATACGCGTTCTCTCTGATTCCGAAACAGCGAATTTAGTATCTTTGTGTTTGGATTCAGTTTGGGCCGTTTTGGTTGCTTGGCCCATCGTCAGCCCAACATACATATCAAACTGTCGTCATAGTCCTTTTTTCTCTGTTTACGATCAGTCATAGACTCATAGTAGTCAATATGATATGACTTGAGCGGAAGAAAGTCTTCAAATAACACTATATTGTCTTTTTAAAAACATTGAAACCCTACGAATCTAACACAGCTTTCTCAAGTGTCCATACAAAAAATGGTTACGGAAAACAACAAAAGGAGATGAACATCAAGCTACTTTTTCAATTGTATCCGTAAAAAGTAAAAATAAATACGTAACTGTGAGTAGAGAGATATACAGCAACAACAATTTCTTAGATTGGACCATATTTACTTATATATGTTGGTATCAGGCTTAATACAGCTAAATGAACCAGAATAAATAAGAAGTTCAGAAATGTAAGAGACTAAGAGGATTCAAGTTTTGACTGTGAGACAAGCTAGAACTCGTTTAAATAAGCATATGATCAAATCAAAGCAAGAAGAAGGAGAGGTAGTTGAGTAGCGAGGAGAAACATTGAAAGGAAGAATCTCGAACCAAAAAGATAAGAAATCCAGCTACAAAGAAAAAGGAATTCGGCAAAGAAAAAAACAAAAAATCATTTGGCTCAAAACATAAAACTTAGACTTGTAACTCCTTTTTTTGCAATCACCCATTTAGCATCAATAAAATCACTTTTTCTTCACAAAAAGATTAGGTCCATTCAAATACCAGTTTTACGTTACACCGAGACAGACATTGTTAGATTTGAGCATCAACAATATATAAAAATAATTTCGATGAGGAAAAATTTCATGATTTGAGAGAAAATTAATGGAATAACAATTTCTATTTCCTACAACAAAATGTAAAAGAAAACATATTAAGACAAAAGAGCATAAGATTCAACGCATAACAGAAGCAACGGAGAATGGTCATATTACTCATATCAAAGATGCAATTCATGTGTAAAGACAATTGAAACTAAACAAAACTGTAATTATAAACAAAGATAAAAGAGGAAATAAAGAAGTAAATAAATAATAAAATATATAAAATAAAGTAAAATAATGTAGTAGGAAGTCTGTGAAATCAATGTAAAGGCAAAATAAAAGGTCCCCACAAACAAAAAAAAATAATAAAAAGGGTAAAGAAAGAAAAGGACAGTTAACACGAAGACTCATATTGTACTCTTCTTTGGCTTCACTTATTTTATAGAACCGAGCTATAAAATAAAGAGAACTCGAGACAAAATCATTTGAAAAAAAAGTACAGGCTTAGATTTATAGCTTATTGTATTCATTAGTTCGATATCAGTAAAATTATTGTTTTCTCCTAATATAATTAGTACCATTCGTCAAGTTTTAACATCACATCTTTTCTGCGTAAACAAAAGTCAAACATATATCTTTTCTCCATTTTCCTCGCTAATTAAATCTAAGGTGAATTCATAGATTATTGTGTACCCTAGAAATGCACACACACCGACGTCGTACGTTACCGTAGTTCTAGATTCAAACACTAAACTTGGTTCATGAATATGCCATTTTCATTCTTTTTCACTTTCTTAATTGGGGGTTTTAACCTTACTCATACACTAATATTTAACATTATAATCAGAGTTTAATAACTCGACCAGAAAGATATTCTAAAATAATCTAAAAAGTTACAAGATTGAGTGGTAGCTAAGATAAATAATTTATTAAAGGCTAGTGATTTTTTATAGTTAATAATATATATATATATATATTTAACATTATAATGAGTATTACTTTTGGATGGTGACTTGACTTCGAATTCCGTTTATTTGTTTGCACTAAAACAATAAATAAAATGGTAGATACAAGTGTTGCTGGAGTAGAGATATTCACCTAGTGGACTGTCTACTTTTACGGCTAAACATAATACTTAACCTCGTCCAACAAAGTTTGCTTTCTGAGCTAGCTTTCAGATTCCATTTTATATAGGATCGGAATGTATTCAAGACCAAATTCAGATTTTTTGCACTCCAAACTCATCTGCAATTGAAATCACCATTCACCTATTAAAATGTAGTTCAAAATAATTATAATAAAATAATAAATAATTAGTTGCAGATCAAAATAAAAGAGGAAAGTGGATATACACTTATCTCATCCTTTACGCCTGCGTCTACTTCTTTTTTTTTCCTTTCTTTTTCTAATTATGTGCACCTAAATAGTTCCATTTTTTAATTAAACATGAGTTAAATATTTCTACAATTTTCTACAAATATATAAATTCTATTCTTTAGTTATGTTACTTATTATATACTTATTATGTTATTTTAGATTTTTTAGTTATGTTCGAATTCGGCTCGATTCAGATCTAAATTTAGAGAACAAAAAATTATCCAAAAAATCTTAAAATATCAAAAAAAATACACTTCAAATACCTGAAAAATATGAGTATCCAAATATTTTAAAAATATATAAAAATATAAAAAATACTCATAAAATATTCTAGAAAAACCTAAAAAATACTATTGGGTTTTTGAGTATCCGTTAGGTTTTTGGTTCGGTTTCGGTTTCGGAGTCCAAAAATTTAAGATCCGTTTGGATATTTAGATAGTTCATGTTTAGATTCGAATCTAGATGATAAACGTAAGATAAAATATTGCTAATTTGTTACGGAAAAACCAAAATATTCAATTTTAATTTTTTTAAAAAAAATTTCTGTGTGATCTGCATGATTTGTTCGGTATAATATGCATGATCTGTATTTTTTTATGTGCATTCACTATTCAAAACCATAACCTCACTTCTTTAGATCCAAATGATTTATTCTTCCCAAATCTTAATAATCTTTAGATAAATTTTGTAAAAGGCTCATTTATTGAAACAAATCTTTCCTCTAAAACGATTTAAAAAAAATTGATTAACCTCTTTAACAAAAGATAACAAAAGCTTGATTTCGAGATGTTACATAAATACTAGTCCTCTCGTTTTTATGTGAAATAATGATAAAGAGAAAAATCTATCACCAATTATAGTTTTGTCATATATTGTAGAGTCACAATCCAATAGATTTGAAAGATATACACAAAAATAATTTGAAAGGTCAAATTTTGGTCTGCACAAATCAAACAACAAATTTTATAATCATTTGGTTCTCCAATTTACATTGGTTTTACACTAATAACACTCAAATCAAAATCTCTAAACGACGACGTTTCAGCTTGTGAAAGGCTTCGCCAAAATCCACCACTGTAAAATCTGTTCCACATCTCTTTCTCTAAAGCAATCACTGCCTCATCTTCTTCTTCTTCTTCCTCAGTCATCAAATCAATCTCACTTACCGGTTTAACTAAACCGGTTTCTTCTTGGCTCTCTAATGGATGAATAGCAAATTGTGAACTTCCTACTTTGCTTAACTTCTTCCCACAATCTCCATTTTCTCTACGCTCCTTCTTCGCTAATCTTCTCCGTCGTATTATTCGACACAATCCACGAGGGACTTTGTAAACAGCGAGGACGACGAGATTCACGACGCTGCAAGGTCCACAGCAACATAAGGCGGCGAAACTCGCCGTCGTACCACCGCAACACTCAGCTACGGTGGATCCTCCGCAGCATAATGACGGCGTTGAGAGACTTCGACGGAGAATCGGTTGTTTCCGGTTTAGAGGCGATGAAGAAGAAGAAGAAGAAACCGTATACGGATTCATCTACATAAAACAAACCAAATCTAAATCCTTCGCTCTTCAAATTAGCTCAATGTAGATAAAGATCCGAATCACTCACTCCAATAACAAATTCATATCACCAATTCATATCAAAAATCAAAATCTTTCAGAGAAAATCGCCATGAAAATGAGGCATCAGCTGATTTCAGTTTCTATGCAAAAAAAAGTCGGAGAAATTTTCAATGAGAAGAGAAAGAGAGACTCAGAATGAAGAGAAATTGCAAGAGACGATATTATATTACGCTTGGCAAGGGATTTTCTGAGCAGGAAAATATTTTCTCGAGAATCTCAAGGGTTTTGTTTATTGAGAAGTCGAGGAAGAGAGAAAGTACGTAAGCTATATAATTTATTGTGGTTTTAGCCTTTTTAGTATTTTCACTCTTTCAGATTAAAAAAAGCAAAAGTAATAATATCAAGTCAGAGAAAAAAAGATTCGGGTATATGTTTCGGTTACGTTTAATAAAGTAGATGAAGAATAACACGCATCAATATATATATATAAATATATTTATATAAATAAGTTATGATATTCTTCCACGTTTTTCCTTATGTTTAACAAATTATATTACTAACAAATTTATTATGAAAAAGATAAAATAACATACATTTCATAATTTTTAATACTAAAAATGGCCTTTATAGAAGATTGCTTTTATAGTAGTTAACTATATCTTATCTCTTGAATGTTGACTAATTATTGAAAATCATATCTAAGTAAACATTACAACTAGATGACTATTATACAATACTAGCATTTTATTACCATTTGACTGAAAGATATAACACTGGGTAATGCCCTAAAGATTTTCTTAGAAAAATAAGTATAAAGGAAGAAAAAGTGTGTGAATTTGTTATATGATTATCTAATAAAAATATTTTACAAATTTTGTGAAATTGAATCCTTTGGTGGAATATTTATTTCCATAAAATTACACACATTTTTTTATACCAAATCTAGAAAAGATAGACTAATACCCATTTTGTGAAATTTTTATAAATATATTAAAACTTTTAAATAGGGACTATTGACCAATAAATTTTGTTACTTGACTCTATAAATTTTGTGGAATAAGATTTTAATTATACCCATATTAATTTTAAACATAACAGAGAAATTGAATTTGGGCCTAAACTTGAAAAAATTCCAAACTATTTGAATCGATAATTATTGTGAGATTAAAGGCCCATGATATATAGTAAATCCGGCCCAATTTGTTCTGGAAAACATGAAACGATGCCACGTGTCTACTGTTCACAGCTGTCTCTTTTAATTTTTCCTTAACGACGAAGGAAAAAAGAATGAAGAAATCAATGTTAAAGATACACCCTCGCTTTTGCCAGTTTTATCTTTGAAGATAAAGTTCACAACTTGGTCTCTTCGGCGACAATTACAGAATTCAAGAGATGGGTCTTCTCTCCAATAGGTTTCGCTTTCTTCTCTTTGATTTTTCAGAGAGATTTTTGGTTCTATGATCATCATTCTCACGAAATTTGTGTATTTCTATGGGTGTTTTCAGAATCAATAGATCGACATTGAAACCTGGGGATCATATTTACTCCTGGAGGACTGCTTACATCTATGCCCATCACGGTATGATATGTGCTCCTCTTTGCGGTTCTTCGGAAACTCACTTTTGTCTGTCATTGCTCTGTAATTGTAGAGTTAAATTAATTTGAGAAAACTTGGGGATTGTGCCCGATGAATTAGGGTTATTGTTTTGAATGATCTCACTTCCAGATTGACCTTATAAAGCGGTGTTCGAATTATGGGAATTGAAGTATTTCTGAAATGAATTTCTGAATCCTTAAATTGCTTCTATAGATGACCCTTGTGTTACCTGAGAATTGTGTAATGTGCTCTTTTACCAAATGTTGAATATTGCTTTAACAGCCTAAGCTATGTTGCTGCTTTTGTGCATAGGCATTTATGTTGGAGATGATAGAGTCATCCATTTTACAAGACGAGGCCAAGAAGTCGGAACAGGGACTGTTCTAGATCTCATACTAGTGAGTTCAGGTCCATCTCGAACCCAAACACATTGTCCAACATGCGTTCCACCAAACGAAGGTCACGGTGTTGTTTCCTCATGCCTTAACTGCTTCCTAGCTGGTGGTGTCTTGTACCGATTTGAGTACTCCGTGAACGCTGCTCACTTCCTGGCAAAGGCCCGAGGAGGAACTTGCACACTCGCCGTCTCTGACCCTAATGACGTAGTTGTCTATCGAGCCAAATACCTCCTTCAAAACGGTTTTGGATGCTACGATGTTTTCAAGAACAACTGTGAGGATTTTGCGATATATTGCAAAACCGGATTGTTGGTTCTTGATGGAAGGACAATGGGACAGAGTGGTCAGGCAGTCTCGATTATAGGTGGACCTATTGCAGCAGTTTTGTCCACACCTATGCGGCTTGTGACAACAAACGTTTATGGAATGGCGGCTACAGCAATTGGTGTGTATTGTGCGAGTAGATACGCTACTGATATTGGTATGAGAGCTGATGTCACAAAAGTTGAAGTAGAGAACCTCACAAGTAGGCTGTCTTCAGGACTATTCCAAGTACTTGAGCCTGCACCAGCACCAGCACCAGCAGCCATAGCTTTACCAAGCACGAGTTGATAGATAAGCTCAAGCTTCAACTGCTTCTCATCTCACTGTTATATTTCCTGTTTCATTAACATCTAAAAGTGTTCCGTATTGTAATAAGCACACTCTACTGATAAATTTTCGCATAATCACTTAGTTGGGAAACAATTTCATTTGTTTTATGAAATTGAAATCATATATAATTATGTGTAATTCCGGTTGGTCTGGTTTAGTGTAATTTAATTCCTTCTTGTTAAGCTTCGGTTTGACTTGATTATATGCAAATCTGTAGTTGTCTCTCTCACAGCGCAATGAGCTCCCATGGCAATGGTAAAGACCAAAGAGGCTCATAACAAAGTAGAAGCAACAAATTTTATACCCTGTATCCTTAGAAACCTACAGACGCTGCTTAACCTCATGATTAGAAGAACCACTTGATCCATAAAAACTTTAAAATATCACAAAATTGTTTCAGAAGAGAACAAAAAAAAAGATAGTAGCCAACATGATACTTGCTTGCTTTCCTCTAGTCTCTATCCAGAGTTCTCTCTAAATTGCCAGAAGTTGCTTATACGAGTAAAACAGCATTTATACATCCGTCATTCTCCGGATTGTTCGTCACTTGGGCGTATTTCCCTGAAGTAATTACAAAATTAGAGTTAAGGGACTGATATAACATTTACACTTTGTTTAGAGACTGTGCATAGAAGTCACTTACCCCAAACAACCTTTCCAGCTGGTGTAACAAGACCAAGCTCACTAACATTGACCTGAAAACAATACCATTCACATATTGAGATATTTGCAGCTTAGCATCAGCGAGAGAAGTGGGAAGTGGAAACACTATATGTATATATCTAGGGGACTAACCTCAATGATTGTTCCCCTGGTCATTACACCAAGTGATGTATACATTGGACCGTTAGGATTCTTCTTGATTCCGATGATCTCAAGACAGAAAGTGCACTTTAGTTCAGGGTGAGTGACGTGGGCCTTGGTGAAACGAAGTCCAGATGGGCGGATGAAACGCTCGTACTTTGGAGGCTTCCTTGTGAAACCAGGTCCAACAAATGTAGCTTTTGTAACCATCCTCTTCCATTGTTTTGCTGTGGATGATACAAAAGAGGAAAGCATTTGTCAATAGTTGTAGAAGACTATTTAGTCCTACAAAACCTATACACAAAGTAAACTCAATCTAGTCTAAGAGTAATTTCCACAATTGATACCCTCTATATGATGATCAGTGAATAACATATTAAACCTAGATTGATAACAAACAAGTAACTAAATCTGGATCCGAAACTAAATATATACTTTTCCTTTTCCCAGATCGAATCACTCTGAACATTTCATCTTCAGCGACTGGACGGACCTGTACAAGTAAATGGCTATTAGTTTCCAAGAGGAAAAATGTTGAACTTTATCCATTTGATAGAGAATAACATTGAAGGAAAACAAAATTCAAGAAGAGAGTTTTCACCTTTGGAAGAGGGACTTCCCATTTCCCAGCTTTTTCTTTCCTCTTTTGTTTAATAGTGTTGCTAAGAGTCTAGACCCAAGGAAAAACACTTGTTATCATATTGCCTCACCAAATTTTGAGAATTATAAATATTATATCAAATAAATAAAAAAACTAACCTTGGCCCGAGTGGTATCATCACGATCAAGCAGATAAGCAGGAACAGCTCCTTCCTGAACATTCTCATCAACCTTACGCCTCGATGATGACTCCTCGTGCATTTTCAATCTGTTACATCAAAATTCAAAAGAATATAGGAGTCTCAGAAAACAGTGCAAGATTTACTTATCAAATTCTACATAAAACTACACCTATTGATAACACATCTTTGACTTGAGTAATGATAAATTCTCCGAGAAGACGAAACACTTACGTTTTCTTCATGAGAGCTTTCTCAGCATAATTTTTCTTAGCAATCATCTTACCCTTGATACCTAAAGACTGCAATTTCACCACAACAAAATCAGCAAAAAGGAAGCTAAAATAATTGAAAAAAGTAACAAATAGAAAGACAAGAAATTAGAACCTCCTTAGCCATCTTGGAGCGCTTGTGTGGTTCACGCGCCTCCTTCTTGCGTTTGCGCTCGAAGTGGTCCATACGATATCCATGTCTCTTCCTGTGCAACTCAATGTGATCTCCCTGAGGCTAATTTTTATCCAGACAAAAAAAAAGGAAGAAACAACAGAAATAGTCAGAGATCAAAAGCTTCAAATTAATCAGACGTGAAAGAGAGAGACGAAAACTCCGGCGGCAGAGCGGAGAACGAACCATGGTTACTTCAAAGCAATAAGGCGGTTAAAGAGAAAGAGACGGAGATGGGAGAGAGCGAGAGAGATGATCACAACGTTAGAGCTAGGGTTTTATGAACGGGTCGGATTTTTGATTTTGCAAATATAATGGGCTTTTATCATAAATGGGCTTGACTCACATTAGTTAAGCCCAGTCACTATAAAGGTCGGTCGCAAAAAAAGAGCAAAACAACCATCTATTTTAGTTCCCTTTGAACTGTAAACACAATGCACATAACTTTGAATTGTATTGAAGCTCGCTGATTGCCTATGGAACCAAAGAAAAGCTTGTGTACAACACAAGAAAAGACTTGGAAGTGTAACTAGAAGTCTCAACTAAGTCTTCTCTAAGTGTCAACAAATGGTTGAGAAGCAACCAGTTCTCTTCTCCTTATCAACAACAGTTGGAAAAGATTGACAAGAGTAGAAACTATGCTTCTACTATTTATGATTGACAAGAGTAGAAAACACTACTTTATGATGAGCTCTAGAGTGTTTGTCTCATTACCTTCATAACTAGGAAGACCTAACTGAGTCTTTTATCTCCTCTGTTTCAAGTCTTTTAGTCTCTTCTTATTAGCTATAGCTTGTTTCTCTGTTAGTGTGATAATGGCCGGTAAAAGTGAAGGACCAGCGATCGGTATCGATCTCGGAACTACTAATTCTTGCGTCGCAGTTTGGCAACATGACCATGTTGAGATCATTCTTAATGATCAAGGTAACAGAACAACGCCTTCTTACGTCGCAGTTTGGCAACATGACCATGTTGAGATCATTCTTAATGATCAAGTAACAGAACAACGCCTTCTTACGTCGCTTTCACTGAGTCCCAGAGGTTGATTGGTGATGATGCTAAGAACCGGGTCACCATGAACCCGGTTAACACTGTTTTCGGTATTGATGATGCTAGATCAATCAACCAAGGTTAAATGAACTATGAGCTAACGAATTTCAGAGTTAAGAGATTAATGAACTGATTTTATTGATAGACAAATTCAGTTACAAGAGCTGAATCACATAAACGAGAGAATTCGCCTATTCCAGTCTTCTAGGATTTTTTCTGTTTCCTTTCTTCGTTCGCCTTTCTCCTTTTTTATATCCCCACGACTTGAATTCGGCTCCTTCTTTTTTCGCCATTCAGTTCGCCTCCTATAACTGCCTTCGCCCCTCTTCTTCTAGCCACGTCACGCTTGAAGGATCTGTTTTTTTTTCTCTTAGCGACTTCGCAGCATTAAGTAAATCTTAATGGCCTCTCTCACTTTCAGCCCGCTAACGTTATACATGTCCCATATGCTTAGTAGGCCTTAGCGGGCCGTGCTGTGCGAGGCCTGGTATCAACATGTATGTTACTTATCTTTTGTCATCTTCTTGTTACTCTTTTATTTGAAGACTTCTTGTTAATGTTTTTCGCCTGAATGTTTACAACAGATGGAAAGAGGTTAATTGGTCATAGATTCAATTACACATCTGTCCAGAGTGACATGAAGTTCTGGCCTTTCAAAATCATCCCTGGAATTGGACATGCAGACAAACCAATTATCGTAGTCAAGTACAAAGATGAAGAGAAACAATTTGCAGCCGAAGAAATCTCTTCCATGGTTTTCTTTAAGATGCTCAGATTGCTGAATCTTACCTTGGCTCTACGGTTAAGAACGCTGTGGTCTCTGTTCCTATACTTTAATGACTCACAACGTCAAGCCACAATGGATGCTGGTGTGACCGCTGGTTTGAATGTTTTGAAAATCATCAGCGAGCCGACTGCAGCTGCAATTGCTTATGGTCTCGACAAGAAAGCAAGTAGTGTTGGAGAAAAGAACGTGTTGATCTATGATCTTGGTGGCGGTACTCTTGATGTCTCTCTTTTCACCATTGAAGAAGGTATCTTCGAGGTAAAGGCAACAGCTGGAGACACTCAGCTTGGTGGTGTAGATGTTGACAACACAATGGTTAATCATTTTGTGCAAGCGTTTAAGAGGAAGAACCGGAAGGATATTAGTGGTAACTCGAGAGCTCTCAGGAAGTTGAGAACTGCTTGCGAGAGAGCAAAGAAGGATCTTTGTTCACCAAGCAAACGACTATCGAGATTGATTCTCTCTACGAGGGTATCGACTTCAACTTCACCATCACCCGTGATAGATTTGAAGAGCTCAACAACGATTTCTTTAGGAAATGTATGGAGCCTGTTGAGAAGTGTCTACGTGATGCTAAAATGGATAAGGACTCAGTTCATTATGTTGTCCTTGTTGGTGGATCTACCCGTATCCCCAAAGTTCAACAGCTCCTCCAAGATTTCTTCAATGGTAATGAGCTCTGCAAGACTATTAACCCTGATGAGGCCGTTGCATATGGTGCAGCTGTTCAGGCCGCGATTCTATGTGATGAAACAAACGAGAAAGTTAAAGACCTTCTCTTTCTAGACGTCACGCCTCTCTCCCTCGGTCTTGAAACCGCCGGTGGTTTCATGTCCGCTTTGATCCCGAGAAACACAACCATTCCCACCAGAAAGGAACAAGTCTTCTCCACTTCCTCAGACAATCAGTCCGGTTTGATGATTCGAGTGTACGAAGGTGAGAGAGACAGAGCCAAGGACAACAACCTTCTCGGTAAATTCAAGCTCTCTGGTATCCCTCCGGCTCCATGTGGTGTCCCTAAGATTACTGTCAGCTTTGACATTGACGTCGATGGTATCCTTAACGTCTCTGCCAAGGTAAAGACCACCGGACAGAAGAACAAAATTACAATCACTAACGACAAGGGTCGTCTGTCAAAGGAAGGGATCGAGAAGATGATTCAAAAGGCTGAGAAGTACAAGTCTGAAGACGAGGAGCACAAGAAGAAAGTAGAAGCCAGGAACGCACTTGAGAAATATGTTTACAACGTGAGAAACACAATTGAGAAGGCGATTCAATGGCTTGATGGTAATCAATTAGCTGAAGCAGACTAGTTTGAAGACAAGATGAAGGAATTGGTGCGTATTTGTAATCCCAATCATTGCTGAAATGTATCAAGGAGCTGGTGCTTCTGGTGCTGCCTCAGGCGGTGATGGCCCTAAGATTGAAGAAGTCGACTAAGTTGTCTAGTAGTTTTATGTTTTGCTTTTTATTGAGAGCTATGTAGTTTTTGTGATGTGTTGCGTTTTTGGCGCATTCTAACTCCTTATTTCAATGGTTTTTTGAATATTTTGTAGTCTTTTAGTGTCTTCTTAAGTCGAAACAAGCTAGGATGGTATTTGGGCACTCAATGCATCCTTAACTTTCACTTCGATGTCCATTTTGATTAACCTGTTTTTCACTTGTTACGAAAAATAAAGGATGATAAATCGATAGAAATTGGACAAGTAAAAGAAAATGAAATAAGGATGACAATATTCTACATAATTGCATCAAAATTGCTGCTTTCCTTAAGAAGCAAAGCAAATAAATATCTTTTAACATCCTTTGTAAAGAGATCACAAATCATTCTATGCTATAGAACAGTGGTGAGAGCTTCTCAATGTGTGTAGTGTCTTGTAAGCTTATTATGTGAGTAAGCTATTGTATGCAATCCTAAGTCGATCTCCCGCAATTTTCATCATATGCTTTGCTTCTACAGTCAAGCTCGTGCTCCGTGAGGACTGCAAATTAAGAGGCAAACTCATCAGCTCATGATTTTGCAGTTTGTAATATGTAAAGAGTAGAAAATGATACCTGCAACATGACGACGTTTTGCAGAATCAAATCAATCTCTGACTTGGATGACGATATCGTCTTCCTAACTTTGACGTAGTTGTGCATCAAAAGGATCACAGAGACAACGCACTGTATCAAATTCAATGAGTTTCGACCGCTTTCCCTGTTCTGGATCGACTCCAGTGCGTTAGTGTTTTCACTAACAATCAATTGCATTCTTTTCAGAACCTGTTTCGTGAGTTTGGAGCTCCCCTCGAACAAGATATAGCAAGGTACTAAATAGTACCGACATGTCTGATTGTATAAGACAGAGTTCTCTTTATCTTCTGGGATACACTGCATGAAGAGTGAAGACAGATGTGTCAACCGCAAGATTAAAAGGAGACATTTAGGACCCAGCAGCGTTGGGAAGTGCTTACATTGACTATGTTGATCAAATATTGCGGTAAGAACTCACTTAGAGTGGTTATACTGTCTTCAGAAAGTCTGGTAGGTATAGAGTCCAATGTGCAGATTATCCTGAGTATGGCACACCCATTGTCCAAAGCAGGCTTCAAAATCTGTACAAAAAGAACATCTCATTAGGTATTTGTGATGCTAATATATGAGAACCTTACTAAGCATTTAGATATAAGGATTATCAAAAGATAAAACTCACTATTTGTTCGAGTAAAACTTTCTCTAAAATATGGAGGACAAGAGAACCATCACCCATTTCGGACAAACATGAGCATACTAGTTTCGTAAGTGCTTTATATGTGCCACAATATATCTCCCGGTCATTACACCCCATTGCTGACTGCAGTTTCTCTGGATGTAAATAGAACCATAAGGTAAGCAATCACAAACACACAAAAAGCATAAATATCTTTCAAACAAGCACAAACCGAATTCTTTCCAATAGGTAAAAGAAAAGTTCAAAAGTAAGCCCAAAAGAGAAAAAACTTTCACATTCCGGACAGTACCTGGGGCAGCTTTAAAACGTGTAATCAAGGTGATGAAGAAGCTAAAATGATCTGTAATCTGAATGTATCCAGCTCTATAGGCACTGTGAAGAATTTCCACTATCCGATACAACACATCTGGTTCAAGTTGTGGATCTGCAATATACGTTGAGTTGGGTCAATTACCAATCCTTTCATTCTATCATCTAAAGAAGCCACATTTAAAGTTGAACAAAAGCATCAGCAAAAGAAAGTAATATTCACATAGACAGCATGAAACTAGTGTCTTCAGCATAGAAGAACTGAAATTGTCTATGGTGAAATAGTAGAGGAAACACAGTGCCAGTTCTTGGACTACCCTAGGGAGACTTGCAAAAGGTCCACCAGGCACATCACCTGTACAATTCCAAAGACAGCAAGGGATGAAGAAGTTTCTAACGTCTCCTTCAAATGCGGGGGAAGTATTCAGACATCCAACTCGGCCAAGGTCGAGTAGAAGTTGCAAAACAGCCTGAAGAAAACACACAAATTGGTAACAAACAAAAATAATTGAGAAAAGTGGCCTTAGTTTATCAAAACGGGGTCCATGATTAAGAATTTTCGTCTCGAGATCAGTGAATATATCATGAATTGTATTGAGTCATGTGTAAACACCTGGGTAGATAACGGATGTTTATTACCTAACTGATTAAGTAGGGATGGAAGTTTGTTGACCCAAGCACTGAAGTAGTTATTTACTGTTGGATCACTTGCACTAGGATAAAAGATATCTCCATTCTGCAGATATTATAAGAAGCAGTTTTTAGATCTCAATCTGAGTGGAAAAATAAACTTGGGTCTGTTTTGGTCAATATCTACATTTAGCTAAAAACAAATTACTTACAGGGATAATTACGTCTCTGACAATTGAAATGCAGGATAACTTGAGTGGGGAGTCTGGTTTGCAATCGCTAAAGGTAATAGTGAATGCCTGGAAAATATAAACGTAATACCAACAATCATATGTACATGATGTTACTGTGAGCTATCAAAGGAACTGAGAAAATACAACCTCCTATCTAGCTGAAATTGCTTTGAGAATGTTAGACGAACCTGCAGAAGATTATCTCTCCAATCACGGTCCCCCCTCAAAATAAGTTTTGGAACAAAAGGCGAGAGTTTAAGTAAAGTCTTTTCGTGAATAGATTTACTAAGCGTGATGCTCTGCAAAACAGATATATGTAAATCCCAGTGAGAAACGTTTTTCCTCTTTAAATTTGCAAAGCAAATAGCAGTTGTCAGGTATCACGCAGACAGTGGGACAGGCATCAGAAATTATTTGTAACCAACTAATCATCTTGAATTATATGTCAATGTAAAGTAATAGGAACTAACCTTTCCTAGTAGTGTATTCTCAAAAAATTCCAGATATCTATTGAAAAGTTCAATAGGAAGGTGGCTCCATTCACTTATTTCCAAAAAGATTTCTGTCAATACACTGTTAAGGATAAAGTACCTTTCCTCAACCTGTCAACAAACAAACAATTAGGGTTAGGAAGGTCTATAGAATAATTAGCAAAGCATAATATATAATCATGGGGAGATACAAACGATAGCAAGGAGTGGATTAGTTGCAATCAGGAAAGTGAACTCTTGATAGAAGAGTAAAGCAACCATGTAAAGAGTAATTTACTAAGTAGGGAGAATATAAAGATAACCACAAAAGAATATCAAATTAACTATTAAACATAGGCTATTTTTAATAATCTACTAATCCAGCATAGTATTTCATACCTTTCCAAAAAGATTGTTTTCTAGATTGATGGGAAAAGAACCAAGTAACTTTTTTGATAACATTGATGCGATGTCCTTATCCAATATCATCAGAGTAACTTCTTCTGATGCAGGTAGCCATGTGGTCTGTCTTTGAGTGTGCCTACGAATGTTAAATTTGATTGCATAACTTATGCTGCAAAGTATATGCTCTATACACTTAAATGACTCTTTCTCAAATCCACGCGGAGCATGAATCAACGGAATGAAATCTTGGAAACAATTGATTAAAACTCCAACAATCTCCTCCAATCTTCCCGAGACATGGGAAAAGCCTGTAAGAATCCATAGAAAAAATGCTCAGAATACTGTAAACTTCAGCATATACATAGAAAAAGGAACCATTATTCATTGTCCATGTATATATTATTAATGCACATGAGAAATCATTCAATTGGTACAATCAAATTATCCAGATAATCAAATTGAAGTGGCACACATCTCTACATCCAAAGTCCAAACTATATGGTTATGAACTATGCGGATGACAACAGGAGAAAACATAAAGGGTACGGAATTTTAAATATGCAACAGCTACTTATGTCTACAGAGCTTTGCAGAGACAGTCTAGAGAGCTCATGCTAGAGAGGAAGAGGGCATAGGAGTAAGGACAATGGATTAGCTGTACAGTTTTAAAGTACATAGCTTCAAACATGATACAAGCCATATACCAATAACTTATTGATGAAAAAAGAAGACAGATGACACATACGAACACATTCTTTTGCAGCATCTTGCTCATGGGCGAGTAGCATTTCATTCTGTAAAGGGCCCTACAAAAGATAAAAATAGAGCACAACATGTAAAAAGAAACAGTTAGAATAGGATATTCAGAGCACATTCCCAAAGTGATTAGCCGAGTTTTAATAATCAAAGACATCTTAATACAATACAAAGGATCTCTGAACTAATTTCATAAGATGGTGCAACTGAAGGAAACTACAAGTCAAATGTCATCAATCTTTCAAAATATTAAAGTCTCTCCAAGAGGTAGACTTTTTTCTCCATACGGTTACCTTTAATCTAAAGATATAGCTGCATTATATAAATTCACTCTTCTCACAAGCTAAAGACGAAATACATGAAACCTATATTGCTATGCTATTTCATGGCATGTACGAAGCAAGAACTTTGGAGACCTCCAGAGTGTAAGAGATTAGATACCTTTTTCTGTGATTCAGTGTCACTTGCATCACTTGGCAACAGCGACAGGCAATGTGCCAACCCAGAGAGAGCTACAATTAGCTTCTTTTTGTCTTGTACATAAAAATGATTTTTCTGAATAATATCTTTGTAGTTTTCCAGAATCTGCATCAAGTAGTAGATGGAAATTTTAGGGAACGTCTAGCAAGTATAATGGTATTAAAATAAATACTGCAGGCAAACATGTCAGAATCCAAGAAATCAAAGTAGACACCTTTTCAGCATACAAGGAAAAGGTAGGCGGATAGTGTTCCACAACAAGGTGCAGAAATTGGAAAGCCATCAAACGAACATCGATTGCTGAATCAGCCATGGCGCTAAATATGTATGGCATCAAAAGAGAAACCATAGGGCCCTGGTTATCCTGAATTAATTAACACACATAATGGGCTGTTAGGTACAACAGTTGATTAGAAAAGACATGATGACCTCAATAGATGCGAATTTGAAAGGGTACGATACGAAACAGTGTAGAAACCATGATAAATTTTAAATCCACATTTTGTGGCTTAGAATATGAAGGAAGGCTAATACAACAAACTAGGAGAAAACAATGTAAGCGAACCAATAAGAATAACTATGAAGATTATAAGGCAAGAAAAAGAAAAAAAAAAGTAGATACCTCTTGACACTTAGGAAAGATCTTATCATGGAATAGACTATAAAAGGCGCCTCTCACTAGCGAATCATCATCACTAATGCGCTCCCTGAGTTTCTGTATGATAGCATATCTGTGTAATTGTAGCTCTGCAGGATGGTTCTCAAAAAGGTCTCTGATACCACCTAATGCATCTAAATAGACAAAACTAAATTGATCCACGGAACAACATACCAATACATCTAATTCAACCTGAGAGAAAAATAAAAAAGGTACTTTTGCGAATTTTGGCATTGTGATGGGAAGTTTGTTGCAGAAGCTCCTTCAGGGTCAAGCCTTTCTTACTTGTAGCTAAGCCACTTTTTTCTGCTGCTACACTTTGCTCAGGAAGTATAATTGCTGCAATAAAAACAAAGCACACACCAACCATAAGCAGAGAGTTAAATAGATAAGAACCAAAAAAAAGTTTGAATGACACGAGAAAGCAGATACCTTTGGATTTAATCTCAGTGTTAGTTGCATTCTTTGGTGGAGGTAATTTTCTCCCGAGCTTTCTCTTAATTTTCTACAAAAAAAAATGAAAAAAATCAAACATTTTAAAAAAATCCATGGAGACTCGAAGAAACAGAACAAATATGTTAGAACCCTAAAACTAAGAACCTTAAAATCAATCCCTTTCTTTTGTTGCTTCTTTGCAGGAGCCTTGGAGCGAACCATTTGTAATCTTATTCAACTGCTTATGTAAAACCACAAGCAACTCAAATTAGCTTCTCCTGAAGCTTTAGAGATAACAATATCACACCAAAAAAAATTCAATCGATAAATCTCACAGATACCTAATAACGAAACAGAAACGGTGGCGGAAGAACAGCGAGAAAACTGTGATTTTGGTTAAGGGTTTAAGGCGTTTGATTACGCAAGCCGAAGTACACCAAATCGACCTTAAACGACGAAGTTTTGTGGTGCTGCTGGAATTTCCGGCAACTGATTTGTTGAATTTAACCGAAAATAAAAAGTAAATTAGGGTTTTTTTTTCCCGCAAATAAACTTTTTATTACGATAAGGTTTCTGATGAAACTTGAAACAAAGTACTAAAACATGAAACAAAGGAGCAAACTCAGACACCACACACCAGTAGGTGCGGGTAAAGAACAAATAGAAAAGCTGTCTGCTTCATTGTAATACTTCCACTACAGATAGCTAAAGGATAGAATCATAGCTCCATCAATCATCCAACCACGTAGGACCATTGATAGAGATATATGATTGGTATCTTCTATCTCTTGTGACAGAGAGTGCAGCTTCAGCGCATCGCTATTTTGACGGTGGTCAACAAGAATCGAAGTCCAGTCTCCAATAGTAATGAGATGGTCTCGAAACTCAGTCATAAGGCCATTCTCATCACTATGGGTATGCGGTGTATTGAACCTTCTTGATAGATTATGAGAGCTTGTGGTGAAAATGATCTTGGATTTATGCATGTGACGCATTCTCTCTGTAACCCACAGCAAACTTAGGAGTTCAGCCTGTTTGTTGTGTCTGGTATCTGCAAAGGCCCTCCTGCCATGAAGCAAAGTATTACCAGATTGATCTTTCAAAATCCACGCAGCCCCACAATAATGTGTTCTTTCACACCAAGCTTATCTTATGTAGCAGCGTACCCACTCTGGATCCTGACTCAGAGACGAAGTCGAGGCAAGAGTCCGTTGTTGGGGATGTAAACCTTGTTCCTCAGGTTTCCTATGTGCACAAAGCCATTCGTCGGACTCTTCCTTAGCTCTTTGCACCATACTATTAGCGTCCCATCTGATTTGTTCAAAGATAAGAGCGTTTCTCGCTTTCCAAATTAACCAAATTATCCATGGTATCGCCTTCCGAATTGATTTGTCTATCCTGTAATCATTATGGCACTTGATTATATAATGAATGTTTAGGAACTGAGAGGATCGTGAAAAGCCTCGTTCAGGGAGAGGTAAAGCAAATCTATCCCATACATCTTTGGCCATCGCGCAGGTAAAAAGTGTATGATTGATGGTTTCACTCGGAAAAATGCAGGCTGGGCAAACACTGCTATGATTGAGACCACGAGATTGGAGCCGTTCACCTACAGCCAGAGCACCTGCGAGTGCTTTCCATAGAAAGTGTCTGATTTTGGGTGAAGTTCTCATTTTCCACAGACTTCTCCATGTTTTCCTTTCTAGTGGTGGTTGTTCTTGAAATCCATTCTCCTCCATTTGAGTTAGAAGATTATAACCACTCTTTTGTAGTATAGGCTCCATTGTTGCTAACAAACCAGTGTAACCATCATCTCTGTTCTGATCCAGATGGGTTCCAGAAATGATGTGAATATCTTCAACTGTGAATAGATTTCTCAGGCGAGTATGATCCCAATCATTTGTGGCTTGGCTCCATAGGTCCGCGATTGTGAGTGAGGTATCTGGTGGAAGATTGTCTCCATGAGGACGTCTCGGCAGCATGTCCGCTATCCAATTTTCAGACCATACTTTTGTAGTTCTTCCATTTCCAATTTTCCTCAGTATTCCTTTCTGTAGTAGTTCACGACCAAACATGATACTATGCCATCCAATGGAAGGGTGTGTGCCAATTTTGCTTTCTTAAAAACCAGAGCTACTAAAGTATCGACTTTGAAGCACTTTCCCAAGAAGAGAGTTTGGCTGTTTCAAGATTCGCCATGCTTGTTTACATAACAAAGCTTGATTGAACTTACTCACATCCTTAAAGCCCAAACCTCCTTGATCCTTACTCTTGCATAACTTTTCCCAAGCAACACAAGGTATTTTCTTTTTATTGTCACCACTACTCCACCAAAAATCTCTTATAGCTGATGTCAACTTTTTGGCAGGTTTGTACATGCAGTTTGAAACATTGCATAGCGTACGGCAACGCTGATGCAACTGATTTAATCAGAGTTTCTTTGCCTCCTTGCGATAGTGATTTAGCAAACCAGCCATGCATTGTAGAACTCATGCGTTCATGGATAAAACTCAAGAGTTTCCTCTTTGATCCCGTAAAGCATTCTGAGAGTCCTAGATACATACCTTCACCGCTTTCCTGTTATATTTCCAGAACTCGTTTAATGTCTCTTTTGGTATTCTTGGGAATTTTTGCTCCAAAGAAAACCGAGGATTTAGTGAAATTGATCGCTTGGCCTGAAGCCTCCTCATACATATGCATGCACTTCTTAACCTCTCTGCATTCTCCAAGAGTAGCTTTACATAGCAACAAGCTATCATCTGCAAACAGTAAGTGATGTACCGCTAGACCCGTTGGAGCTACCCGTACACCACTTAGTTTACCTGCTTCTTTGTGTTTATTGAGAATATGGACCAAGGATTCCGCACAGAGGAGAGAGAGGATCCTCTGCCTCAATCCCATCCCAAGCTGTATCAATTCATGTGTTAAGGAGGATGGTATATGTAACATAAATTACACAATACATTACCCACAGTGTCCATTACTCATCAAAACCCATTTTCTGCAAAAGTAGCTCCAAAAAACACCATTCAACTTTGTTGTATGTCTTGGACATATCTGTTTTTATGGCCAAGAATTCTAAAGCATTTTTCTTATTGGTACGAAGGGAGTGTATTAACTCGTGGGCTACAAGGATATTATCCGAGATTAACCGGCCCGAGACAAAAGCTCTTTGCGTTTCGGATACCACTTGCGGTAAAATCCTCTTTAACCTTGTACGTAAAACCTTGGATATTATCTTATAGTAAACTTAACCAAGGCTTATAGGTCGCAGCTCCATCATCCTCTTTGGAAGAGACACCTTGGGAATGAGACAGATTTGTGTAAAGTTCTATTCTGCTGGGAAATGACATGTTTTAAAGAATGCTTTGATCTCGCTGCATAATTCAGACCTGTAATATCCCAAAAATGCTGGTAGAACTTAGCAGATAGTCATCAGCTCATTGACACATCACCATTTATCGCAAAGACTGCTCGTTTGATCTCTTCGTCACTAACTGCTCGTGTTAGGCCAATGTTCATCTGATTTGTAACTTGAGCATTAAAGCCTGCAAACATCTCCATATGTTGAGGTTGTGAGCTAGTGAAGAGGTTCCGAAAATAATTGGCAGGCAAATCCCCTTTAGATTCCTCTGCATATACCTCACGACCAGACTCATCTAGTAGCATAAGGATTATGCTCCTAACCTTTTTTACTTTTAACACAATTGTGGAAGTATCTCGTGTTTTTGTCACCAGCTTGCAACCACTAGTCCCGGCTTCGTTGTCACCAATATAGTTCCTCTTCCCTATGAGCCTCACTCAGCTCCCTTTTGAGCTGTGTCATTCTTCCCTTGTCTGGTTGAGCTTTTGCTATCTCATTATCAAGATCCATTTTCAGTTTCTACATAGTTGTGGCCAAATTAATGTTTGCTGATTTCTTCCATTGAGCCATCAAATTCCTACAATTTCGAATTTTGGCAGTCACTGAAATATCATCATGCTGGTTATTAAGCTCCCACCCTCTCTGTATAGTTTCATGGAAGCTAGGTTTTGACATCCATCTACTATCTTAGCAAAAACGTCTCTTATCTGTTGTCAAAGTATCAGTCATGCAAGAAACTATGATCGGTCTGTGGTCAGAGGCTCACATTGAAAAAACTTGGCAGCTTGTTTGCGGGTATAACCGAAACCAGTAGTCGTTGCCAAAACTCCGGTCAAGGCGGCATTGGATCCACACATTATCCCTCCATCCTGCCCATGAGAAAACATTACCAGAACTATTCAATTCCTTCACTTTGCAGTATGAGATCATATCTCGAAAGTCCCAAAAGGAAAATTTTTGTCTCAAAGGCCCACCAATCTTCTCTGTATTATCCAGAAATTCGTTGAAATCACCTACTAGTAACCATGGGTCATTCTGGTTAATACCAATACTAGAAAGATGATCCCAAACTGCATTCCTTTGACTTCTCACAAGATCACCATAAATAAAAGACACAAAGAAAGAAGTCGAGTTTAGTTGAAACTTCATGTCAATTATCTGTTTGTCTCCAAATAGCACATCAGCAGTAAGGCAATCTTTCCACATGACCGCAAGACCACCACTAAGACCCACAAGATTTATTGTATACAAGTTCTTATATCCCAAAGACTCCTTTAAATTCACTAGAAATTCCTTTTGTTGCTTCGTTTCCATGAGAAACATTATATCCGGAAAGTAGCGCCTGCGTATTTCCCGAATATGATGAACTATCTCGGTGTTTCCCGCACCTTGACAGTTCCAACTCATAATGCTCATTGACGCGGCAACGACTTCACCTTGAACCACCGCAATGTCTGAGATTTTTTGATTATTTGTTTTGACACATGTCCATGGATATTGTGTTCTCTCCTCTCGCTAAAACATAAAGTGATGGTCGTTAAACAAGATATTCTCGTAAACCAACCGTTGGAATGAAAATCCCACCGTTGAATCTGAAGAACACTGAATGAAGGTTCCATTCAAGCCTCCATTCATTGATTTGAATCAAGTCCGATGAAGTTGTTCCCTCACCTCCGACGACAACATAAACTATGATCTTAAATCAAGAGAAATCTGATGAACCAATCGCTTAAGTGACAATCCCACCGTTGAAACAAAACAACTAAGAGTCAATAAGCATCACTAAAATTCCAGCCAAATCGGAGCACTTTTAAGTCTCCATTCATTGTCTTGAAACAGAGCTGGACCGACTGTTTTTTTTTCTCCGTCGAGAAACAGAAATAATGATCATAAAATAAAGAAATATCTAACAAACCAACCGTTAGAGAGACAATCCCACCGTTGAATTGGAAAATATGAATCACGAAACTTCTCTAAAAATTTCAGCCAAATCAGAGCACATTTAAGCCTACATGCATGGTTTTGAATCAGGTATGTCGAAACTATTCTGTCTCCTTCTAACGAAGACAAAAAAAGGGTTTTCGAAAAGAAAGAGATATCTGATAAATTAACTGTTGGAATGGCAACCCCATTGGTGAAGATGAAGAAAACATGGTCAAAAAGCTTCTATGAAAAATTCACCAAATCAGAGTATTTTTTAGCTTTTATTCATTGTATTGATTCAAGTCTGGCGCAACTGTTCTCTCCCTTCCAGCGGAGACAGAAAAACGATCTTCAAAAATCAGAGGTATCTGATAATCCAACCGTTGAAATGACAATCTCACCATTGAAAATAAAGAGCACTGGATCAAGAAACTTCTCTCAAAATTTAGCTAAATTGGATTACTTTTAAGCCTTCATGCATTGTTTTGAATCAAGTCTGACGAAACTATTCTCTCTCTTCTAGCTGAGACAGAAAAACGATGGTCAAAAAGTAAGAGATATCTGATAATCCAATCGTTGGAATGATAATCCCACCGATGAAAATAAATAACACTGGATCACAAAACTTACCTAAAAAATTCAGCCCAATCAGAGTACGTTTAAGCTTCCATGCAAGTCATGATCAAGCTCCTCCGGCGATGTCATCATCGTTAGAGCTTGTGGTGGTTGTCATGGCTCTCCCTTAGTCAACGGTGGTGTAGATATGATATTCTCCATCGGTTTGGAGTCGTCGGATCTTGTTGATTGCTCCGGCTATTTTGTTGACTCTCCAGGAAGCTTTTTGGTGACTATCAGAGCTATTTGCCGGTGAGCTCGTCTCCTCTGGGTTAGTACTCCGGTCGAGCCTACCTCCTCCTTCATGTGTTCAGAGTCGTACTTTAGCTTTAATTCTAGGTTTTAATTTTTGTTGTGTGGTTTTTAGTTTGTCTCTCCTCTACTTTTAGTAATCTTGGCTTTAGTATGATGGAGCTTAGGTTTGGGAGATACCATTCTCCTCTGTTTGCTGCGGTTATATCTATCTATGAATGTTTGAGTTTGAGTGTTGAAGTCTCTATTCTTCCCATTTGGAGTTTGGTTTTGGTACCTAGCTCAGGAAGTTTCTGTAGACCTTGACAAATTTAATCGAGAATCTCATCTTCTCCAGAAGAACCAATCTTTGTGACTCAAGTCAGCACCTTCAAATAGGAATCATGTTGTCGGAATATTGTTCGGAAACTCGTATCGTTGTATTGTTCCATTCCTAAAAAAATTCATATTCAGATGAAAAAAACATATATATCTATAAACAAAATTATACAACTTACACATGTACATCATCAAATTTGAACATATATCATAATCTTAGTATTATTTGAAAAATACATTTATAAATAACTTTTTAATCATTCAAAATTACAATACATGTTGGAAAATTGTTGAATTATATATACTGAGATTTAATTTAATATATAAAACAAATAGTAACGGCATATTCAGATTTGAAAAATATCAGTTAGGTTCCAATCGGTTTTAGATCGGCTCAGGTTATATTTTTTAAAATAATTTAAAAAAAAAAAAAACTCAAAACTAGTTGACATATCCAAAATATTAGACGTATTAGTGTCTATATATACATGATCTACAATTTTAGTTCAAGTTTCCGTTTGAGTATTTTGAAAATTTAATTAAACAATATTTTGATGATATCGATTGAATAGTTATTTTAAAATAGATATCTGACAGAAATATGTTGGTCTTTTAATATTTTCGAGACCTGCTTCTTCGTTTACCAAATGGATGAGGGACATCCGGACATGGCAACTAGGCCAAGGCAAATAGTTGTTTTTTTTATAAGAACTACACGACGATCCAGACCAACAAACATAGTTAAAACAATACAAATCTTACATTTTCTTTCAAATTTGTTTTTACCACCACGAACAATTACAAAGAATTTGTGACCTAATTGCTCCCAACATGTGACAAAAGTAAACCCTAGAATTCAATGCTTTACATCAATTTTGTTATGGAGCTAACAGCATTTTTTAATAAGTGACAAAATGAATCCCAACGTTTACTTGGAACCACCAAATATCATATAACTACGTAATTTTTTTTCATCTTTTGTTCTGCGAGAAGAAAAAATCTGTACAGTAGCACAATCTCGAGACTAACTTTTTTTCTTTTCAAACTTGTAACTCCTGATCATTTTTTATATTAAGTTAGATGGTTTACCGTGTGATGTGGGTCTTTCTGATCAGACCCTGATGTAGTAGTAGACTCTGGTCCAGGGACTGAGTTTGGGGATTTTATTTAACGCGGAACTCGTGCCTGAAAAGGGTCAAGTTCTGAGTGAACTTGTCTCTGTTCTTTGAATCTAATCCCCGTGATATGTCTGTCATAAGACTGTCAAAACAAGCAGAGAGTCGGGCGTGTTGATCCACAGGCTGCACCAATAAAATAAGGCTCAATACCAACACAAAGAGGTAACAATACGGTTTAAAAAAATAGAATCATGGATCCTTACCTGTGACGAAAGGATCTTAGCTTTCAGATCAGCGAAAATCTGATGAAAGCAAGTGGAATAGGTTAGATGAATAAACAAAGCCCATTTTGGAACAGAAATATAAGAAAATCTGCACAGCAGTGAGATATACATTAGACATACCTGCTCACTTATAAGAATCAAGCTTAACATTGGCCTGCTCAGACTCCATTGATTGCCACAATCCTCGAATAAAACTATTTCAAATAGTGTCTTCAATATCTGCTTGTAAGAGCCAATCCGTTAAAACTTAGAAGGTATTATAGTTCATTATTGCGTTGCATTTACCAATTGACGAGCACAATGGTTTACCTCGGGGAACAAACTCGGGCAGTCTGCAATGTGTTGTGCAAAACAAATTGCAGAAGGAGAAGTAGGTGCCTCACCCATTGTGATGTTATTGAAATAATATGAAGCAAGATTGTCTACAGCTATTGCACACTGAAACGATGCTATATATCAAGTTGCATTCCAGTAAACTTTTAAACTGTTGTCAACATTTTTGGAATAATGCTCACCTGTGATGAAATACTTGTTTCCAACCCCTTGAGGCCAGATTCGAGGGAACCTACTAGATGCATAAATGTGGCAGTATCCAGCTTTAATATAAAAGTAATATGACTGCCACACAAAACTTCGACGAATCCAAAGTATGCCTTTGTAAGCTGTAATACGAAAGGAATACAATAAACTGATGAAGAAAGAATTTAGTGTAGGCATTAGTTAAATGATAATGGAAACACTATTAAACCAGTGAATGCAGATATGCTACACGCATTTATTAAAAAATTAAAGATGCAGCGACACACATACCTTGCGATATGCTAAAATATCTGCCAAGGGTATTGCTAGGGTCATCTTCAACGCAATATCAAGTGCATCCGCAAGAGCCCGATCTCCGTAGAGTTCAAACACACCAAAGTTGCAATAATTTCCCGAAAGCGCTGCCCATTAGATGATTATTGAATCTCACAACATAGTAATAAACTAAACAAATAATTCTCATTGGTTTTATAATGTCAAAATAATGTCCTAACCTCTTGACAGAATTGTCAGTGAAACCCAGATCCCCTTGTATTTGAAGGCATAAATATCTGCAGCATTTGGAAGGGCTAAAATCCTTGAACCATAAGCCACAATCAATTTACTGACTTCCCGGAAAAGCAGGATGCCATTTGGAGATGAAGAATCAAAAGTAAGGCGTTGGGTTTTGTTATGCACAAACTCAGCCATAAATTTCAATAACGGGGTCGTAACCTAAACAACACGTAAGGAGAGAAGATGAGACAAAGAAGGCAATTTACACAAAAATAGCAGAAGTAAATTCACTGACAGCGGAAACCACTACATTATCATGAGTCACGTAACCCCATTTCTTTACAGGTAAAATTACCAAAGCAGGGCTTTAACAAATTGGAAAATCACAACCTTTACCCAAACACAGATGAATGCAAGTCTTACATATTCATTAATTCCACGAACGTTTGTATATTCTATATTTGTACATATATATTCATTTAATTTCCCAACATTATGAGATGCATTTAGACTAACAAAAAAACCGAAACATTTGAAATGTTTGCTCCACCGAAGTTAGGGCAATAGATGGACCATACACATCAACGAAACGATTCCATAGAGGTACAGATATATATTATATAGTAGACATGAAGTTATTACACAAGCATGCAAGCAGAAACTGACTTAGGGTCTTACTAGGTCAGATATTTGCTCTCTACGCCGAAAATAGTATAACTACATCAATGACCTTTCATAGAATGTGATGAAGTAGAATGCATAACAAAATACCTCTGGTGTATCGAACCAATGAGAGATCCCCCTCAAAAGAAGGGGCATGTGTGCCGGATAGAGCCAGTCAAACAAAAGACCATAACTTCTTCGGCTGAAATCAAAAGAGAAAGCTTAAATAAAAGAAGAATGTAAAATGTAGGCATGTTGAACTAACTAGCTAAAGTCAATACCTGCTTGTAGCCATTGCGATTCCTCTTAAATCCCTCATCAATCCGATCACAGCAAACTTCACAGCATCAGTGCGGAACATTGAATCTGGGGTTGATTCAAGGGTGCGGAAAACCTATAAAGTTTGAGTAAAAAGGCGGTTTAAAAGCTTAAACCAAACATAACATTGAAGAGTTGACCATTTACAAAAACTGTAAATCACCATACACCATTATATTAAGATATGGAAGTACCTATACAGCAAAAAGTACATGTCTATTATGTGAGCACCACGAATGTTTTTCTTATGTTTCACTTCAGTTAATGCGTAAAAAAATAAAACATTTTTTCATCCCTTCTTCCGTAAAAAGCATGCAAACCCATCATCATAATCAGAGAGCAGTAACACGTAGGTAGGCAGTGCATTACAAGCACTATTCTAAATGAAAGCTGCAAAGATAAGATGTTTAAAGACTACAAAGTATAACCTGCAGAAGGGGTTCCATAGAAGTCTTGAACTTTATTGAGCTATCATCCATGAAAATCAACCAGCCAATAGTGTAGTAAAACGTTGTTCTGCTGCGAGAGCATCTATACTCTTCTAAGAATGGAAATTGTTCCCTCTGGAATTATAATATTTACATACTGAGATTATTGCTAGGGATCAATTACTATGCACAATAATGTCCACAAGAAAGGTGCTTGGAGAATAATTACCGTGTGATTAGAAATAATAAAGGTCACGGTGTCCAGCTTCAAAAGCAGCTTCCCCGTCATATATCTGATTAAGAACACCCAAA
Organism: Lepidium didymum; assembly: GCA_963920545.1. Classification (NCBI taxonomy): domain Eukaryota; kingdom Viridiplantae; phylum Streptophyta; class Magnoliopsida; order Brassicales; family Brassicaceae; genus Lepidium; species Lepidium didymum. The sequence continues at coordinate 1,986,490 of OY986996.1, read as the reverse complement.
AAATAAAAATAATTCAATACTAACTATCGCAACATCAGTATACATCAGTTTATACATAAACAAGAGAATTACCCAGATGCCAACTCCAGAAACAAACTTAGTGTGTGTCCAATTAATTCTTCACTCTAGGGAAACAAAGACAGATATGTTTATACAATAGGCGATCTTATGTTTAGAGAGGCATGTTTGAAAAAGTAAGAAATACAAAATTACCTCCGTATAACATTTTAAGTTTGTAGCAATCTTGCCAATAATAACGTTCAACAGCACTAGATGATCGTGCAGTCCAAGGAGTTCTTTCAATCTGGTATATAACTGCTGCAATAGACTGATAGTATCAGAGTAATACATAGAACAAAAACGTCAGGCAAAAAATAGTAAGTATGCATTTACTTTTGATGAATGCATGGCCTGATCACCAACGTAAGACTTCCGGAAATTTTGGAAGAAGGTAAGAATGGCACGATCAAGCCTTTGTTTACTTATTTCACCATATCTCTGCAGATAATATATATATATATATATATATATATTAGATTACTTTACAGATGTAATAGAAGTAGTGAACTCGTAAGTGAGAGAACAAAATTGAGAGAACAAAATCCCAACACTTGTGGCACACAGTTGTTGAAACTTCATCAAAATATCCTATAGAGTTCCCACATAACATTAGATTGAAAAATGTTAATGAGAACACACTACGCTAATATATGTAGCTATACAGGCTCCTGCACATTTAGCTAAATTTTCCAGCTGTACGATCGGTATTTTCAGGGAAGAAAATGCATATAGAAACAAATTTGTACCATACATCAAGTGGCTGAAAAACCTTAAGGTAATTTCCTTCTACATAGCTAAATTCAATTTTTACCACAAGTAGAACAACCCAATCCAAGGAGATTATCTAGTAATACTTTATATTGATTTAATCTAATTGCAATTAAATAGATGTAACACCTGTCTATGCAGTGCACTGTCCATAACATTTACTAGCCGCAAAACACGAGCAGAGAGTTCAGCATCAAGCACCTCTTGCGTCTCGACACTGCACCATAAGTTTAATTTCCAATTTCATGTTCATAAATTGTCTTGTTCCTCAAACAGACCTAAATGCAAAGAAACACCAAGACATGATAGCAACTTACCTACAGCCGCTGCACTGCTTTATTTTAACAATAGCGGCAACAATATGAACAATCCATGACAATTTTGCTTCAATAACTGCTAGTTCAGAACTGTCGGCAAACTGTATTTGCCCTCTTTCCTGTTACACAATCATTCAGCTCAGAAGATCAAGGCACAAAAAGCATCAACAGAACAACAATAAACATAATAACAGTTGGCTTTACCGTATATGATTGCAGAAGAGGATCCATTGTGTTTATGATATATGTACCAGTCCTTTCATACTGCATGACAAGAATTTCATAGACAGTTCACTTGTATTAAGATACACCATTATCCAATGAAACATGTGACCAATACTAGGTATCACATGACACACAAATCCGAAAAAAGACTAACCTGAAATCTACATAGGTAAGGAAAGCAATCCAGTTCATCCTGCAGGACTTCAACTTTATCCAAAGGATGATCAGCTGGATCATCGGGGACATTAGCCTGAAAAGAGGATTTCAAATAGGACCATATTATAAAAGCTACAATTTCGTGTTGGGAACATTTGAAATATGTGGTGTTATATACCTGCACAGAATTGAATCTGGAGATGATAAAGCCTTCTGTAATTTTAGGCACAAATTCATCGAGTAGACTTGGTGAATCACCCTTCAAGTATGGGACAGACGCTACTAATCTGGACCACATCCCAAGAAGATAATACACGCTGCTGCTGGCCCACTGTTTAAGAAGATACCAAAGAAAAAAACAATCTCATTAGACGATGACCAGAACTTTAAAAAGATTAGAAGTGCCTATAATTGATATGACAAGGCATTAACCTGCCATGACTGTAGAGATTTAAGTGTAAACTCTGCCACCAACTGTATCCAGTCACCATAACCTTCCATCTTCACAAGCTCTGAAAGCTGCAGAAGAATTCATACAAGCTAGTACATAAGGTCTGCACTGATCAGCCGTATAAACCAACAAATCATGTTCAAATATCCTCCCAAGAAATTACAATGACCCAGCAAATAAACAAATTACAAGCTGGCACTAACATCTTGTAATATACCATTACTAAGGATATTCCAGAGAAAAATCAAAGCGATACAAAGCACATAATATACATTTGAGTGCTCTAATCCATGATTGTCAAAGACCATTTAGGCAAGAGAGGTAAGTATTCTCGTAAGGAAGAACAAGGGTAAAGAAACTGAAACTTTCTTCCAAAATGTTTCTAAGCTAGTACTCTAGAATACATATAGCACAATATTTACGGATATTGAAGACAGTCCAACTTCACATACTGAAAAAAAGGAACATGTGTCCAAGTACATGGCATAACATAAAATTCTAGCTATGACAAACTTATAATTGTAGAAACGTTAATGTGTAAACTAGAAAGAATCCAATTAAGACATTTACCTGATAATTCAACCTAAATCTCCCAAGTAGACGGCAGAACACATGGTAATTATCATGATCAGCAAGACCTGATTCAACCAAAGAAATTTGTGTTGATGAAAATTAGGGGCCCAGGATCTGTAAGATACTAGAGTTTGAAGTAAGATCAGTGAAGTGTAAAGCATGCAATAAACAAAGAAAATTAACACGAACTGCACATATAATAACAGACCGCATAAGTGTGGCTGGTATTTCAGTCATGAAAAGTTAAAAACTGTAAAAAAAAGGAAGCATACAATGCAAAACCTTAAGCTCAATTTTTACACTGAGACATAGAAAAGTCCCACGGAACAGTATAATACATCAAACATACCTTTTCCTGTTTGAAGAATTTCTCTTGTTCCCGTCATCAAATGGGCTAAGAAATTAGAGCGTGTAGCATCATTTGTGAACAGAGAACGTCTTACAGAAGCCAATCGCACCAAACACTCAAGTGCCTAGAAGTTCAAACAAAGGAACATTAATAATAGCAAAATCTAAGTCATCTCTATGAAACTACCGAGTACAACCCGTACATGAAATAAATCACATCCTCAATGACATTAATGCAATTAAAATAAATGTCCTCACAATGAGGTAGAATAAAAGTGAACGCAAAAGATAGTCACATCTCTATCTTCAATGCAAAAAAAATACCTATTTGTATCTTCTCATCAATAACCAAGAAAAAACAATATGAGCATACCTCTTTCGAAAGCGGTGACTCTGTACTACCATAATAATCAAAAAATATCTGCAGCGTGGACGAATCCTCCAGTACTGACTTCCAGGAAGTTGGAATCTAAAAATAATCAGTAACAGTAGAAGTTATGACATCCACGAAAATGATTAACACAAACACAAACGCACTAAGCTTTGAAAAACAACATGAAGATAATATAGTAATGTTCTACCTGAACTGTACCAAACTCCTCTGTGCTTTCATCAATTGACGTTCCAACAAAGTCAAATGATACACACCTCAGTGCAAGTGAAAGCGCCAATTCTTGTAAACGGCCAGTGGCTGGTTAAAAGAATATCTCTGACGCATTAATACTGAAAATTTCTATGCCTATGCCTAGACAAATAGGTCATCATCCAGAAAACAGTAACATGCATATCGACAAGCTTGGCATGAAAGTATATAAAGGGAAAGGCTCAAAGATGAATCTTTCAACGTTTTAAAATTTCCTAAAGTGGTGTCCGCTCACAGCTAGCAACGGTCACACTTGCACAGCCAACCAACCAGATTGATGACAATGCATTACAAGATTAAGTGCATAAAATTACCATCATTTTTCAGATAGCTTAATGACGTCAAAGCTATCCGGAATATTTGAAATAAGGATTGATCCCTAAAGTTGCATGCAACCCTCCGGTGATGCGTAGAAGGCAGTCCTGGATTAGGCTAGGAATTGAGAAAAAGATAGATGAAGAAATGTCAATAAGCATTTTACAAAAATAAATAAATGGACAAACTGATAACTGAAGAACAATGGAAAAATATAAACCTCAACTACAATACATCACTAACCTGATTCATCTCCTGCACAAGTTGATCCAAAATCCTTAAACCAATGGCGTAGTGATCAGAGGAACCCTATTCAAACAAATGTAAAGTAAGCAACGTGTTCAGCAATCCCTTATTAATAATATCGGGAACTTCTCTAAAAGTATCATATACATGTATTTCTGTAACAAAAACGCAATAAGAAACCTTGGAAACACAGTAACTGCATTCCCAAAAGATGAACCACCTGTTCCAAGAAGTTTGTAGACTCCTTAACCACATCCCTGAATCTATCATCATCTAACCATCCAAACTTTGTGAGCCGACAAAGCAGTTGAATGAGCGATGAAATAACAAATGATTGCATTTTCGGTCCTCTTGTAGCCAGATAGTTTACAATATAAGCCCCTGAAGACAACAGAAAGAACACCAGAAACAAGTAAGATATAATACAGGCAGAAAGAGATATTTCCAAACTTTTGGTTAGGATGATTGCAAAAGAAGTTTACTGATATCAAGGCGAAGATTCAGCGGAAGGGTATGATCAGTCACTTGCTTCAACAAACTCGAGCTTGCGAGCATTAAGGAATAAGGTTTTGACGAATTGTCAAGAATGTATTGACATTGCGATATATAATCTGTATTCACTGAAAAGCATCTCAGACGATTTTCAGCATGAGCCCTCTCAGCTGAATCCTGTGAGTTGTATAACCTCTCGCACATTGCTTCAAGTTGCGCCAAGCTCTCCATTTCCATTGGTAATAAAGCAGAATCTGGCCAAAAAGATAGAAAACCATAGATACCACTATTGTTTTAACAAGGATATTTTAGACAAGATTTCAGTCTTATTACAACGTATCCTGATTTATACACTGTTAAGTGGAAACAAAAGAAGGGAGCGAATCATTACAATAACATTTTCCGAGACAGCTTTTTTGTTTTCAATAAAAATTTCTACAACTGGATTAAAATGTTGACATCACCATAAATCACGCAACTTGCAGGAAGAAAAAAAATTGACACATTTCCACAATAAGACAGCCAAAATTCTTAAAAAAACGAAACACCAAGATCCAAACAGAGATTGGACAACATTAACGACAAATGTGCAGTATCAGTTGACGATGGATATCAAAAATGAGCTACTGGTAAATATCATTTAGATCTCATACAACAGAGAGAAAGAGAGCAAAAAGAGAGAATACACAAGTATTAATAGAAAAAAATAAGTAATAGCCTAATCGCAGAGTTAAGTTCCTAATTCTGCATGATGGATAATGTATTCAAGCTGTAATCACCTTACTCCAGCTCAGAACTCGGGTTGATTTCTGTTTAAAAGGTCAAAAATCAAACTTCAGTCGGCAAAACATTCGTGTAAATACCAACTCAAATTGAGACACAAGTCACACATTATCAAATGCTGCTATTAGATTGATACGTCAGAAAATACCAACTAATTCTAGCAGAAATAGACAAGAAACATAGTCTTAACAGAATCATTCCGCCACGGCAAAATCCTTTCTGATTCTATGGAAGGGCACGGAAAATGTGTTGATTTAACAATAACGAACTATGTGGACAATATCTAAGGTACACTAAAATCATCATAGACACTCGATACTGTGCAAGGACAAACACAACAACTAGAACACGGGAAAAGTAACACTAAGGCAAAAAATGAGCAAATTGAAAACCTAGATTTCGTACTTCAATCATATCCTAATCAGTTCGCGAAAAAACACAGGACGAAGATTTATCATCGATCTTCACCACTTCACGAATAACATAATAGACAACAATAAACCATCAAGCAAAGATAGAATCGGAAAAAGCAACGATGTGAGAAACTAAGTAACTTTGGCTTACCAGAGATTGAGCTGAGAGCAACTCAGATTTGCTGTTTGGTGGCTTTTTCCGGCGAAGTAAATCTCGATCAAGCCAATCGTCGATGGTTACAACGAAGAAGAAGAAGAGACGTGCAGTCTGATCAGGGCGATGACAGCGTTTATGCCGAAGAAGCATTTCAAGATTTATATGAAGTTTCTTTTTAGTTAGATGCTCATCTCTGGCTCGCTCGAGTGTTCCAATATGGGCCAAATTGGACTAAATATATGGGCCTAGCCCATATTAAGGCTGCTCTATTGGGCCTAAATTATGGGTCTAGGCTGATATTAAAATCAGGCTTTAAGATAAATAAGGGCCGGGTTATATTAGTTGAGTATAAAAGCAAATATAGAGTATCAAACAGGTTTAATCGACTTCCCACTTTAAAGCAAGCTCTTTTGTCTCTCTTTTCTTCTTCTCTCCTCTTCATTGAGTTGCCGCCGCCGTTTCCTCCTGAACGAATTGAACTTCTCTGGTTCTCGTCGTCTCTTTCTGACTGCGATAACTTCGGGGAGAATCTTCCGGTGGGCTAATCTGCGCGACGGCAATCTCAAATTCTGGTAAGAAAGCTGGTTGTTTCTCGTTTCCTTTTTGAGTTGGGTTGATTGGGATTCTGAGATCGATTATTATCTCTTACACTGTATTTTTCTTGAAGAAGTAAACCGAAAATACGAAATCTAGTGGGTTTTTTTTTTCTTTCTATGCTTAGTGTTTATGTTGATGATCTTAAGTAAGATAACTATAACTAGGGTTTTGGAGCTATTCCTTGAATTATTGGTTGTTTTGTCGGCTCATATCGTTTTTAAATCTCTGTTTGTGAAGTTTCAGAGAATGTAGTAATTCATATCTCTTCAAGCGTGGATGTCGTTTTTCTATCTTAATTATCCGCCGTTTTTGAGTAAAGCTCATAGATGTTGTGTTAACTACTAGGGTTTATAAAATATATATTAATTTTTCCTTTTTTTTTGTGGATTATCTAGTTGTTGCGCTTTTCTGTCTTTTGATTGCTTGTTATATTCTACATCTTGCTACTCTGTGACCCATATTCTTACCAAAGACTGTCTCCGAAATTGTAAGAGAATTCAGTTGAAAATCTTTTCTGTTTCTTTGATCTTTTTTAGTGGATCTGAAGTAAAAAGTTTGTATCTTTACAGATTTATTAGCTGTATATGCCTGCTTTTCGATATTTTCCGGTGTATATTGCCGACTTAGGAGTTTTGAAACATTGGTTTTTTCTTTTTGGCAGAAATAAACGTTGGCGTCCACTGTTGGAGTAAATTAATTTGAAGCTCCAACACAATTTTTCATCATGCTAATTAACTCTGTTATCAAGCTACTTACATACTCAAATGAACTCTCGGATGGACAACCGTTCTATGCTTCTTCCAATTGTCATCCTGTCAAAGCTTTAAACCGTGAACCTGCTGGTCATGCCTTCCATTCTTCTGCTCTCAAACTGCGTGGTTGTGCAAAGGAAGCCACAGACAAGAATAAAGATGCGGATAATAAAGTCCCAAAGGAGAAGGATAGTGAATATGTTCCTTCTTATGACTCTCATAATATCAAAGGAAAGAAGAAGTCAGGGAAGCAACAACATGATCATTATGCTTTGTTGGGTTTGGGAAATTTAAGATATCTTGCAACAGAGGATCAGATTAGGAAAAGCTATCGCGAAGCTGCACTAAAGCATCACCCTGATAAACTTGCTACTCTACTTCTTGCGGAGAAAACAGAAGAAGCCAAACAAGCCAAAAAGGATGAGATAGAATCTCACTTCAAGTTGATTCAAGAATCATATGAGATTTTGATGGACCCAACAAAAAGAAGAATATTTGACTCTACAGACGAGTTTGATGACGGAGTCCCAACTGATTGTGCTCCACAAGACTTTTTTAAGGTTTTTGGTCCAGCTTTCAAAAGAAACGCAAGGTGGTCAGTCAATTCGCGTGTACCAGATTTGGGAGATGAAAATACACCACTTAAAGAAGTTGATAGCTTCTACAATTTTTGGTACTCCTTTAAAAGCTGGAGAGAGTTTCCTGAAGAAGAGGAGCATGATATTGAGCAAGCAGAATGCCGTGAGGATAAGAGGTGGATGGAGAGAGAGAATGCTAGAAAAACTCAGAAGGCTAGAAAGGAGGAATATGCTCGGATTAGGACTCTTGTTGACAACGCATATAAGAAAGACACAAGAATATTGAAAAGAAAGGAGGATGAGAAGATGAAGAAGCTGCAGAAGAAAGAAGCAAAAGTTATGGCCAAGAAGAAGCTGGAAGAAGAAGCTGTTGCAGCTATTGAAGAAGAGAAAAGGCGAAAAGAAGAAGAAGCAAAACGTGCGGCAGAGGCTGCTCAGCTGCATAAGAGAACCAAGGAAAAAGAGAAGAAACTTTTGCGCAAAGAAAGAAGTCGTCTCAGAACTCTCTCTGCGCCTGTTCTGTCCCAGCTTCTCCTTGGCATCTCTGATGATCATGTAGAAGATCTATGCATGTCACTTAGCACTGAGCAGTTGAGGAAACTGTGTGACAAGATGGAAAATAAGGAAGGAATGGCTTTGGCAAAGTTGATCAAGAATGGAAACAGCAATGATGATGATGATGATGATGATGAAACAGAGACTAAATTAGAAGAAGTTCAGGTTGCTGTTAAGCAGAATGGTCATGTAGAAGCTAACGGAGGTTCCGTAGTAAATACTGCTACTCATCAGAAGAAAGAGAAACCATGGAGCAAGGAAGAGATTGACATGCTGAGAAAAGGAACAAATAAATTCCCCAAAGGAACATCTCAAAGATGGGAAGTCATATCAGAGTACATTGGTACAGGAAGGTCCGTGGAAGAGATTCTCAAGGCAACTAAAACAGTACTTCTGCAGAGACCTGACTCAGCAAAAGCATACGATTCCTTTTTGGAGAACAGGAAACCTGCTGCTTCAATTGCTTCGCCTCTCTCTACACGAGAGGAACTTGGAGAACCTATCATACCAACCAAACTGTCTGAACACAACAACTCGACCATAGCAGAGACCACAGAACAGAACAGGAAGACTGTAGGGAACAACGGCAACGACAACTCTGAACCAGTTGCTGCTGCTGCTGGTTCAGACTCAGATGGTTGGTCTGCTGTGCAAGAAAGAGCTCTAGTTCAGGCTTTGAAGACGTTCCCAAAGGAGACAAACCAAAGATGGGAGAGAGTAGCAACAGCTGTTCCTGGGAAAACGATGAACCAGTGCAAGAAGAAATTTGCTGAGCTTAAGGACATCATCAGAACGAAGAAACCTACAGCCTAACATATCCGATCCCTCGAGCTGCACGCTCTGAGAATTTTGTTTTGACAGAGAAGAGCCTAGACTCAATTTTTGTTACAATTCATATTTCATATACATCATTATGCTACTACTATTCTACATAGAGCTTTTTGACAACCAAACCTATTCTTAATTATGTATTTTGTTCTAATTCTATTTACGTCCTATCTGTCTTGACCCCATTTTAGGCTTGCCTTGTATCAATCCAGGTCTCCTTTTTCTATTCTCTATTAACGAATGACCAAACAGAGTCGTTGATAAACCAAACCAAACTAAACTATCCAAAGGGGAAAGTTTAAATGAAACAATTCGGTTTAAAATTTTGACAAAATCAACTGTATGTATACCCATAATCCTTAAAGAAGCCAGTTCCACAAAATCAACTCCTTCATCCTCCTGATGAAACGTGATATGGTGATAGCTACAAAAGCCAACCAAAGTGTCGGTTGTGATCAAAAGGCTCAATAAAGGATATTGTTCTTGCATAAGCACTTGCTAGTCCACGTGAATTGACAGATTTTGAACGGCTCTAATCCCATCCACGACCAATGGATTAGATTCATTTCCCGGGATCATTAGGGTGGTTCCATCATTTGACAGACAGGAGGCATGTTGCTCCAAGAACACGATCCAACTCCGGCGGATTGCCCAATACTCATATGAATATAGTCATTTCCTAAGTCATCGCCCAGAAGAACCGCTAGTGCGTCGCTCATGCTACCTGTCTCTTTGACAATCCCTAAACCATGGTCGAGCCAGCTGGATGCAAGCAAAACGTCAGGCCGTGTAATATCCAAGACAGTGTTCCGCTCTTTTTCTCTCTGTCCTGCATAATTTATTATGTTTAGGTGAGTTCTTGACAGCTTCGAAATCTCATTTCAGATATAATTAGACCAGGTGATGCAAGGATGATATCTCAAGACGTAAAGACAAGTTACCAAAAGGAACTCTCAGGAAGATGATGTAATGTAATTAACAAATTACTTCAAGTGACTCACTTTGTTGATTTTCATCTGCATTTTGTGTGGAATTTGAAATCTCGGAATAGACCATACTCTTAAAGGAATGGTCAAACTTCTCTGATTTAAATTGGGATAGACCACTCTCGGCTACATCAGCTGATGGAATAGTTGAAGCACAAGTTGTGTACAAACTGTTCTTTGTACTATTATTTCTGATCTTGGCTTCCAGAAGCAACATATCGAGCAGACCAGTATCGCAACTTGAAAAACATTCTGACTCCACTCCCTGTGTTGGTGGTGGTGGAGACTGAATGTAAGTACCCAAGGGATCAAGGAGCTCTGAGTGTGGAGGAGATGACGATTTCTTCCACTGATCATATGTTGCTTCTGAATATTGGAATGAAGGGAGCTCCAGCTTCACTGCCCCAAATGCGGGCTTAGAAGTAGGAACAATGCCATCCGTAAGGGTATGGCTACTTGGAATCTTAACTGGTGAATGTTGATATCCATAGAGAGGATGCTCAACCTCACAAGAAACTGAGAAACTGCTAGTTTTGGAAATCTTTATTGAAGATGTGTTTGGGAATTGTTCAGGTGACGGGAACTCATCCTTTATGGTACTGCTACACCCAGGATACAGCAATTCAGATTCCCACAGTCGCTTCAAGGAAAGCTTTGAGGAGGGCATTACTGCTGGCATGAAGTTTTCATATCGAGGAGAACTTGCCCCACTACCTAGAATTTTGCAGGCAGTCATATCTGCTAGGTCAGAAGCACTAGGTACCACGTCAGTAACAAAATTAAGACTGTCAAAGAAGACATTAGTTTCAAAACTCCCCAGCTGCAAGAAATCTTGATGTCTTCTATCTTCTCCCATAATATCACTATTGGCATACTCTTGACTCCAGTCCAGTATTTCAGCATGCATTTCAGGAGGATAAAGTGGTAAACCAGCTCGTTGTCGCCTCTTGATGCGAGTGTTCCAATAGTTCTTTATCTCATTATCTGTTCGGCCAGGCAACTGAGGGAAAAAAAAAACTCTTTAAGAAATTAGTTTTCACGCACACAATAATAACATTAAAACAAGTTACATAAGGAGCTATTTCCTTAACACAAAACACACACTTACATGTGCAGCCATACGAGCCCATCTATTGCCCATCTTAGCATGCAATTCAATAATGAGCTGTTCTTCTTCTTGGCTAAATGCTCCTTTCTTCAAGTTTGGTCTCAGATGATTAGCCCACCTTAGACGGCAGCTTTTACCACAACGGAAGAGGCCAGTGTGTTTCTGCACAGCATTCCAATTACCCTCTCCATGCTTGTTCACATAGTCAATAAGAATGTCATCTTCAGCTGAACTCCATGGCCCTTTCTTCAGAACATTACTTTCCCATCGAGTTTTGCTATCACTTCCGTTATCATCAGCTGGTGACTCGTTATGGTCACTGTCAGTGCTTGTGAAACTCATCTCTTTCTAATTAAAGCGAATCAATCGGGAACATTAAGCAACAATTTAGACATCAAGCTCCCACCTAAACATGTTTTAACCAACAAAAATTAATCAACATAGAAAGGAAGAAAAAGCAAATCTTGTTGGGAATCACAAATCTAAATTTCAATTTAATATTAAAAAAATCAGTAATCATAAAGAAATAAAAAAGGAAACAAACCCTAAACGAGGAAAAAGAAAGTCCAAAACTGTCGGACGCTGAAGCTGAATACATAACAAAAACAGAGAAAACAAATAAAAACGAACACGAGTTAGGATTAGTCTATCACGACGAAGATCTTCATCAAAGCTGATGCGAAATCAATCGAAATTTAGCAACTAGAAATCAGAAAGCATAACGAAAATACTCCTCGATTATGGATTTGAAACACATAACACCTTATTTCTTCTTATAGAAACTAGCTGAAATCCAAGCTGTCCGAAGATCCTAAAGCCTAATCATAGATCCATGAAACGGAACGATGAACTAGAACACAAAAAAGATTTATGCAGAGAAGCTCAGTCAATTCTCTCAGGGAATCTATGTGTAAACGAGAAAATAAGAGAAAAAGAAAAAAATACCAAAGCCTGATTGAGATCCTAGCTTAGATTGAGCTGCTGAATATCGAGTGAAAATGGAAGAAGGAAGAAGCAAATCACTTCCTTTTCATTTTACTCTTTTCTACTTTCTAATTACTTCTTTTTCGCATAAAATACGAATTTTTTATTTTATTTAATAAATATATCATATTTTATTCTTTTAAAAAAATATATTATACGAATTGTCAATTTGTATATTTTTGGTTTAAAGGAACTCATAAACATTTGAGGCCTTTTGCAGGCTTTATGTCAGTTTTTGAGCTCACTCTCTGATGTTTAAGTCGTATGTTTATACGTATATGTATGTATTACCGTATACGGACAATACTGGGCTTACGAAAGCTTGATGTACATTTATAATGCCACTATAGACATCTATAACAGAATCCTCGAACTTGTCTTAATTTTGCTTTATGCTTTTGATTAAAAATCAAACTTTTACCTGCAAAACTATCCTTGTCCAATCCATTACATCTCTCCAGTAGGTTCGATATATTTCATGCTAAATCACAGCTCCAAATTGTATCTTACAAAAAGACTCATAGCTAGTTCTGATCCTAATGAAAAGCCCACGATAGAATTCACTCTGAACCTAGTTAGATAATGAGAAAAAGCCCAATAAGCCCATCTCCTTACTTCACAATAAGCTCAATAAGCCCACTTTAACCACATTCATCTATTTAATTAACCTAAGATCATTTTAACATTTTCATCTTTTTTTTTCAAACATTTATTCATTTCCTTATTTTAACAATCTGAAAGTAAAAATGTATTTGTGAGGAAAGGGAACTGGTGGTCTTATTAGTTTGTCTTTGATTTAACTAAGTATTAGGTTGTGAGTTTGAATCTCTGCTCTATTTAAAAAATTTAGGTTATAGATCAGATCTTGTTTTCGATTCAATAGTTAATTGTTATTAAAAAAAATATAATTGTTTTGGTGTGGCAAAATTTCAAGGTGGTCAACTCTAAAGGAATACTGCAACTAAAAGTCTTGTGGTCAAAGAGTTTGTTATCCAACCAAATAATCAATTAATATTTGATCAAAGATTATGCAACTCGAGCTATCATAATCACTTTCTAATCCACCCCACCAAACTACAAATCCTATGAGGATTGTCAATCATCATTTTCTCATCTTAAATATATGATTAGAAATGAATTTATACATTTTATAGAATATACTATAGCTGTAAAATGAATTTATTTATTTATTTGACGTAGAAGAATGTATTCAATTTATCTTTATCTGGTTGTCTTTGTTTTAAGGTTCTATTAGTAATAACATCTAAAAACAATTATTTTAACAAAAAAAAATAGATGTTTGTGATCGTTAATCAAATGGTAGTCTTTTACTATATACACACAAAGTAATAGCACCTCATAAACATGTATATCCACATTGGTTTTTATCTTGAATGTTAAGTAAAATGTTGTAATTTATTTGTAAAGTAATTAAGAAAACGATATAATATTAAGTTGGTGTATTACATGCTTAGTTTTGAACTACATTATCAGAAGAAATCTGAGATTTGGAGTTAATTTTACAAACTCAACTGTAAAAAGAAAAAAACAAACAAACATTGGAGTGTTTATTGATATAGGGAAGTGTTGATGACCTACGGATATAATAATATCTGAACTTCTGTTTTTGTTTCCTAGAAAATTTATTTTTCTAGTAAATATGACAATGTTGAAAAGTTATTTAAAAGATTTATCTTTATTTTTAGTTAATATTTGGGATTATATAGATTTAAAAATAATAGAGTGATTAATTGATTTGGTTCTAGAAATATCGGTTTACTTGGTTAAGTTTAATTGTGAATAGAGATTAATAAATTTTCAACGAACTTTTTTTCTTGAACAAATGTTGGAAATCCAAACCTAATTTATGATTAAACTTTATAAACAGTTCGAAGAGCAGAATGTGTAATATACTGAAGATCGAAATTGCGAGCTAAGTTCAACTATTATTTCACATACCTCAATTGCATGATATTTACATTTCGTATCTAAATATATAAATCTCCTTCAAATATGCCAAGAAAATTAAGAAAACATCTAATTCTTTTTGTGATGATTTACAATAAAATCTACATTTATAGTAAATACGACAAAACTAAAAAGCTATATAAAATTTCTGCAAACAATATATCTGGAATTGTTACTCTAACATCTATCCAAAAATTTCAAAAAAACATTTGTAATCTCAGATTGTTCTTTTTTAGGGTTTCATCCTCAATTTTTTAAATACTTGACGTGTTTGTTTTTTTTCACTTCCGTCTAAGGATTTATCTCTGTCATTCCCCGTATATTTCAAATCCAAAAATGCCACTCCAAATCTATCCAAGAATTTCAAGATGTCAGAGTTTCCTCAACATGAATACATGGATACGTTTATATTATCTTTTATGCTATTTTTTGGATGTATTGTTTTTTTCATGTTGTTGTAAAACAAAACTTATTATATAATGAAAGCAGTTGTTGTGACAAAAAAATATCTTGAATTGCATTAATTTAAAACTTCACTTTAAGTAAAAATGACATGAATTTTGCATTATGTACAAAGTTTGCACAAATCTTGCCATAAATTCACATCTTCCTTTTAGATAAATAAAGCAATAATATCTGATAAATAGTTTATCAATAGTGGTCTCTTTTGACATGTAAAATATAGTACTTTATTTTTTGAACAAAAAAAACTCTAAAACTATAAACATGTTGTCATCTACTTTCACCAATATATCCCTATATATATATAATATGAAAACGAAAACTAAAAATCATGTTTGGAACTTTGAAAACTATTTGTTAAATTATTTGTAAATTTTAAAATAATCTATAAGATTGCATTGAGATTTTTTGGTAAAATTACATTGAGTTAAAATTGTGTTTTCACTTTAACCTTGCATGAATTTTGTATTTCCCAAAATATTTGAGTTGTATGAATTTTACAATTTTTATTTATATAAACAAAGTAACAACACTTAATAAGATATGCATATCTGTTCATATTAATCTCTCTTCTTGAATGACATGTAATTAAGACATTGTAACTTATTTAAAAAAGGAAAAAAAATGTTAATATAGTTGGGATTACGTACATTAGAACTACAAACATGTCTAGTTTCAACAAAATAATTCTCATAATGAAAACTAGAAAACATATTTGCAATCACTAATCACATAAAATACTTACTAATAATAAGACTTATTATTAGTGGAGAAAAGGTTTGAAAGTGGTGACGACCTTCTTGACTTGATCGAGAAACGATACACATGATACGATTCCATCGTTTCCCGCTAGAACTCTGTATTTATCCTTTCTTGTGAAGTTGGTACACTCAAACCCTAACGTAGCCGCCAAGATTCTTTGTACATAGTTGGCTACATCATAAGGACTCTTTCCTGACGAACATGTGGCCTCTACTTCGAGCTGATTCAAGAAAGTCACCTCATAAACCGGTCTTGGATTCATAAAAAAGAAGATTGGATCCAAACCCTTCCAGCCTCTAGCAGTAGTAGCATGAAAGAATCCAACTCTATAGTTCATCGCCACAGGAACAATCTTGTCTGTTAATTCTGCAAATAGTGCACTAAATCTCAACAAAAACGGCTCACGACAAGTGGTCCCCTCGGGATATACGACTAATTCTCCATTTGAAAGTTCTTTCTTGATCATCTCAGCGTCGACATCTCGAATTCGAGTTAACCGGAAAGTTGGAATTGGAGATAGAATCTCAGATAACCGAGAAATGGAATATGTAACAGCTGGGATGCTACGACCGAGCACATATGATAATATAACCGGATCCATTAGGGTTCTGTGACTACATACGAATAGTACGCCTGCGTTTCCAGCGCTTACTGGTGCAGGAGGCTTTCCTTTTACTATGAATCGAGTGTTGAATATCCTTGAGACGTAAGGTATGGCCCATAAAGGAAGCAAGAATCCTATGAAGATCCGAATCGTGGCTAAGATTATTCCAAATGGGATCCAGCAAAAGATGAGTAATGCAGTGGCTGGTGTTGGTAGCTTCACCAAACGTCCATCGTGGAAGATAACAGGATTTGGCTGCATGTTCATCCGCTGGTTACCATTGTAGTTCGATGGAACCGGTGCATGAATTTGGTCCTGTAACATACACATAATATATACAAGCATTAGTTATTATGACGGAATTTATGACTAAAAGTTTTATATACAAATTTTGTTTGTTACCAAATTGTTAATTTTTGAATAAGTAGACAAAATTGTTATTTGATTTATTTGTCTAGTGACATTTTAGTAAAGAATATAGATATGTAACAGCTGTTTATCTACTCCATAATTATATTATAATTTAATATTATGATTAAATATGTGTTATTGTGACAAAATATTGGTCTCGATAAATTTTTGAGATTTGATTTGCATTTCTTAGTACTCACCTCACATATCGATAGGAATGTTGGAGACATAGCTTGTCGTCCAAGACCTAATTGAGGTCTCCGATCCACAAACAAGTTAGCCACGCTATCGAAAACAGATTGATCCACATCGCATTCCTGAATGAAACCGGTAGCATAACCGAAACGGTTAACGATGATCTCTGTACCGATAACCTCATCAGCTCTAAGATGGTCTTTAGCAAATCTCTCCACCATAACTCGTGGCATTCTTGTTACAACGACTCTCTTCTCATACGAACTAAACACTCTCCACGCGTCCATGCTGATATTATCCATGTAGAATCTAGGAAGAACGGCTCGAGCCACTGATTCGATCTCTGATTCTCGTAAACCAGCCATTGCAATGAAGATCATCAACTTATGGCTAGCGTCTTTGTAGCCAAAAACGTCAAGGAATGCTATGATAGGCCATAGAAACAGTAGGATTGCAAAACGGATTAGTCCTGATGCCTCGAAAGCTACAAGCATGAAGTATGCGAAGGATTCAGGGTTTTTCAATAATGTTCCTTCTAGCTCCGACACGACCGATTCTGATGTCGTCGTAGATGACTCCATCATAACTTAATTTGTTTCTTTTTTTCGGTGGTTGTTAATTTTCTTTTGAGTTTTTGATTTGTTTGAATTTGTAAAATATCGTATAATTAAGTTTCTACTTATAAGGTTTGAAGTAACTTGTCTCTAATGCAACCACAGCAGTTTATCAGTTTCGCAACCACTTTTTTTTTCTTTGAACGCGTTAATTTATTTATCAATTTAATAATGTGCATTCCTAAGTCAATGTATTTAGGTACGTACGTACATAGAAGTAGAACATGAACAAGATCAGATACTGAAACGACACGTGTTTTGTTTTAATAAATAAACACATATGTTTCTCTATTAAAAAAATATTTTGGTTGCAATATCCTTTTTTTGTTGATGGCTTAACTTTCACCAACTTAATTTTCGGAATTTTGGTCGGGCTGCGCCAATATTAGGTCACGTGTACAACTATAAATATATATACGTTAGTTTAAAAAAAGTATCCGTATTTTAATACTACTTTCACGTATTTTTTTCTTCGAATAACTAATTACTAAAACTTAGTGTTTCCTATATTTTGTAAATTAAAAATTTTCTATATATCTTATTCATGTATAACTATGTTAGCTGAAATTACGTCTGAAAGTTAGCAAGTTGCAAGAGAAATACGTATGAACAAAATATGGATATATATGTGAGTGTATATATATGCACTATATATACAGTTATATATACATTATACTAAACTCAAACGATCAATTTTGTTCATGAAGATGCATTACACACTTCATTCTTCTAATAATCAACGACTAGACCAGTTAAAACTGGTCAACTAATTTCTAACCATATATATATCCCACAAATTTGAAATGTAAAAAGCATATATAATTTTGTGTTGTTTCTATATATGTTCCATTTGGTAATGAAATTAACAAATTATATTTTTTTTTAAAAGCATAGATAACGACGGTATTAACGAAAAAAAAAATCTGCGAGAAAAATTGTTAGATAAGATCATACTTTGTGGTCGAGTGGTAAGATGACAAGATTAAGACGCCAATATACTTTAAATTTGATTCACTTGTTGTACAAAACTAAAAGATATTATTTTAAATACTATTACGGATATGAATTTTTGTTTTTGACTAATTTGTATATCCGAAGAAAAAATTTAGAGATGGTATTTTTTCTAAAGGTTAATGTAGTTTTTTCATAGTTTTGATTTTTGAGATTTACGCAGAGTTATAAAAAAAATTGTTAGATAATTTTCCCAACTATATTTTTGTTAGAGATTTTAGACGGATATTTACTACCATATTTCAACCATCCGTTCGGTCGCTATAGCAAAAAAGAATGTTTGTTGGTTCTGTCCGTCACTAATTAATGGAAATATGTTTTTGTTTCCTTTTTTCAAGAGGTTAATTATACTAACTAAAGAAGTTCTAGAAGGTAAAAAATATAAAATTGTTTTCATAATTGAGTCCCTAAAACAACATATGGAAGACACCGACTGGCCAATAGGTTTGAGACCCACCAATACTAAAATATAACGTTAGAATTTACGAGAGAAGCTAATGATCACAGACAGGTAGACTGGGCTCATAGGGTTAAATAAGGATAAACAAAAGGTTAAAGTTTCAATTAGTATAAAAAAATGTTATTACTTATATGATTGCATGCGCGATACAAGGCAAACGTTTTAGACTAGCTCGAAAGTCGAAACTTGAATCCGTGAACGACCCATTAATCCCAATTCTAATGTCAATCCCAATGCCTCTAAAACTGTTTGTTTTCTTGGCTAATCGAGGATATTTAGATGAAAACCGAACTAATTAATTGTTATTTGTTATTTGGTTAGTCGAGGATGTTTGGACAGAAACCCAACTAATTTATATGACAGCAATATTAATATTTCATATGATAAAACATCAACAACTTAGTTCTTGAGCGATATTAAATTCAATATAAAAAATGTTATGCTTTATACTAAATGGTTTATACCACCAAATTACTACTACTTGGTTATTTATTCAATTAATTGCTTTCGTAGGTTGATGGCTTTCTCTCGCGTTTTGTACTTTTCCCAAATCTATTTTGCTTTGATCATGGCTTTCGTCTCTGTCTCCTTGCCTTTTGTTTATTTGTTTTTTGTTGCTGAAAGTCTCTGTTTGGATTTTTTTCCTCTTGACCTTTGATGGTTTTTCTCCTGGCCTTCAACCAGACGATCTACAACATGCTGTTATGGTGATTGGTGAAGCGGTTAGGCGACTTTTCTAGTATCCTCTTATCAGAATACAAGATCAAATCTAAGTTATGATATTTGGCTCTCTTTTAACGAGTCTCAATCTTCTCGACTATCGGTGTTGACATTTGGTGCTTCTGTCGCCTCTTTTTAAGGTTATACCAAGTCAAAGATAGATAATTTCTCTATTTAGAAATCTACCTATTTCAAGTTAGGACAAAAAGAACTGATTCATTTCTGTTCTTGAAGATTATCCACTTTCGTTTCTAGAATTGAATTCATAACAATTTTTTGGTTTTGTATCCCCTTGTTGAGGCTTTGGTTGTGTCCATTGTTTGGACCTTAATTTATGGGATTTCAATTTTTTTCGCTAATTTAAGATTTATCATTCTAGTTTATTTGGTTTCATTATAATCGGTTCTATATTCTATCATACGGGAAAAAAAAAGATTGATTAGATTTTAGCAAGACTATATCCAAATATGTTTTGCATATATTATTAGAGAAACAATTACAATTAATTAATAAATTAAGAGATAAAATTAATTGAGGTTTGAGCGTATATTTACGAAATTAGTGGCAATTGGGTAATAGTTGCCGATTTTTTTGTTTGATGTTTTCATTTTCTTAAATTGCGCGTCAGTGGCAAACAAAGAAAGGGCTTTATAATTAAAATAATCACAGTTACGGATTGATTAGGAAACAATATTCCAATGGACACTGAATTTAAGTTAATAATAATTATTGGTTCTTTTACAAAAAAAAAGAAATAATAATTATTGGTTAATCGAGACAATGTAGTCATGTAGATATAGGGCACAATAATGCATGGCCCCTATGTCTAATCCGAACACTAAATTAAGTGCTTTAATGCTGGCATCTAGATGAAGGTTTAATGAACTTCGGTTCCAATCAGAGTTTGATTTCAATAAAAAACTATATATATAAGTCTATAACAATTGAGTAACTCTATAGTTTTGAATGAAAAACTCGAGATATTCATAAAATAGATGATCTAGTTGGTTTGCTTCTGATTTAGTTAGATATTAGGTGGTGAGTTCGAATTATACCATGTTTCAATTGGAACATTAAGAATATGGATAGGAGTTTGTCAATCTAATAGTTACTTGTTGACAAAAATAAAAAACAGATCTAATTAACCTTCATTTAACCTAAGTGTATATCATTTGTTTGAGCATTACTTATAAAGTTTTGGGTTTAACAAAGCCAATGCACAGACAAACAGAGATTAGCTTCAATAAGTTTAATGTACACAACAAGGTGATGGGAGATTCACCTTTATAAAATAATGTACCTTTGATTTATGACACCATGCAAAATTGCTGCACTTGCATCCCAGCCAATTATTTATCATTTCCATAAAGCCTAAAGACTAGTTAACAGTTGAGGAATAATGAGTAGCCAAATTAAACATAATTATAATGACCTTTAGAGAAATTTTTAAAGTCACTTTCAGTTATTAAACAATATCTAGAGCTTACCAGAAACAAGCATAAAAGTTTACATGTAGGCCATGGTACACACCCCGGAAAGTGTATATATATAAGATAGACCAATTTTTATATTAGAAGATGGTATATTTATTTGAATTTTGACAAAAATTCTTGATTTTATACAAAATATTAAATTTTAATGGATATATTAACTGAATCATGAAAAGTATATTATAACCATATGTTAAAATCATGTATCTATACTTGTACTAAAACCATATGTTTTACTGTTTCACGATTATGATGCGAAAATATTTTTTTACTTAAAATATAACTCAAATCAGAAATATGGTGATTTCTCAAGTGATATAGAATGTTTATGGTGGTTTAGAATTGGAACCGTGTGATTTTTAGTTTGGTATCAGAGCATAATCTCAATTTGATTGTGTACCACTCGTGAATGTCCAGTCCTACAAATTTTATGTTTCATATATGTAATCCTAAATGTGAAAGGATGTGTTAGAATATTCCAACTCGAAAAATTAAAATTTCTTAAGTGATATAAAAGGTTAATTTGTGGCCACTATAATCATTGCCAATTAGTTGTGTATTACAAGTCCATAATTCCTAATAAACATATGTACTTTTCAACTATTCATGTGATTGATCGTTCAATTATAAGTTACAAAAGTGATTGATGTTTATCTCAAAAATTCTTTTGTCACTCTCTGCAGAGAATTATGAGTGGTGGGGCTTATAAAAACCCAACGTGATTTGTCTCAATCTAACAAAAGTTGAAAACATAAAAACAAAAACAGAGTAAAAAGATTTCTTTTTTTAAAAAAAATGGCAGGACATAGATCATCTTGTGGAGCATGCAAGTTCCTAAGGAGGAAGTGTAACCCTGAGTGTGTTTTTTCACCTTACTTCAGCTACGAACAAGCCTCATCTCATTTTGCAGCTGTCCACAAAGTCTTTGGTGCAAGCAATGTCTCAAAGCATTTGCTTCATTTGCCTTTGCATCAAAGAAGTGCTGCTGCAATCACCATCTCTTATGAGGCTCTCTCTCGTATGCGTGATCCTGTTTATGGCTGTGTCTCTCACATCTTTGCTCTTCAACAACAAGTCAGTTAAATTTGATGTTAAAATGTGATTGATATACTATATAGGAAATTATGATCATTCTAATATAATATATATTTGTATATAATATATGGAACACTTCATTCATTAACAATTAGTTTCAAGTTGAAGCATAATGTATCATAGTATGAGAACTCACAACCAAACCTAACAGAATATGCATAAAACATTCGTTGTGACGTCTTTGAGATCATGGGCGGAGGTAAAGAGTGTTTTTTTTTAATAACTTCTAGTAGTTGTTGGGGTCAATTGACCCAATAAATTTGAAAAAATTGATTAGTTTTTTGTTAAAATTTTTAAATTAACTCCAACTAAACTAAATGATTGACCCCTATAAAATTAAATTTTAGTTATAGGTGAAGATCAATAAATGTTTTGATACCAATAAAACCAATCATGGGGTAAACCTAACAAGTTTGAATTTTAGCTATCATACATTTCTTTAATTTTATAAGAGTATCATACAATAGACATAATCTTTTTATTTTTGCTTTAGGAATTGACCTAGATTTTTTTATAGATCAGTTTTAACTTCAATATATAAATTTTATAGCTCCGCCACTATTATTCGAGATGTTAGGTTAAACTACTTACATTTTGATGATATATATTTGTGTGATTAATATTAATATCGAAAATTGAGATCATACGTCTTAATAGTACCAAAAATATCATTCGGCCATGTTGATCAATATAAATAATCGACCTTAATTACTTGGTAACTTTTTTTAATAAAAATTACACCTAAAATACACTAAACTTTAAAAAATGTTTTGGCCCATGTAACCCACATATTGCATAGGCCTAAAACCGAACCTAATTGAAATCATTATAATCAAATATATAATGCATGAGTCACTCGACTTAGAAACTCATACTTTATCATTTGAAAACAAAAAGTTCACCTTTTGACACAGTCTAATGACATTTGCTTATTTTATTTAAAGGTTGTGACTTTGCAAGAGGAGATTGAGTTTCTCGGGATCCAAATGGCGAAGTTCTCGTACACCAATCAAAACGTATCACAACTTAACAATATGTCTGAGTTTGCAAATCAAATGACATTGGACACAACTAGTTTCATCGACGAGAGTCTTTTGAACAACAATGGAATAAACTACCTTGAAGGGTTCTTCACGAACTCTGAGGAAATGCTTGTGAATCATCCATGGCTTCAGAACATGGATTATTATAACTATGCACCACAAAATTAGATGCCAACTAAAAATGATCGAGCGATTTAAGTAAGTTTAGATTATTAAAGAGAGTCTCTACATGTAAAATGTTTGTCTATGAGACCGTTATGTTCTAATTATGCATGTGGTCAATTACTTATCGTGATTATGTGAAATATTGTTAGGTTTTCTTTAATCTTTTTTCGTGTTGTGTATAATTTATTGATTACTAAGCTTAAAATATCTATTTGACCTTGACCCAAAAAAAAGGGAAAATACCAAGTTTTTTATTTGACGTGTTATTTATTGTGTTTGTGCCATTTTCTATGGTATTTGTGGCAGGTGAAGATGGTGAAAACACCTCTGGTAAGGAGATGCAGTGTGAGGACGTCATCGCATGCGTTGAGACTTAAACTCATGAAAAATGCAACAAACACTTTTGCCTAATGATAAATTTGCCTTTGCTATGCTACAAATTCAAACTCACAAATCCTTTTTGTCTCATAATCGTAAAACAATATCTTAACCGGAAAAAGTCGAGATCTTCAACCAGAGCAAATGAAGAAGATGAGATCTTCAACCGGAACACAAATATCAAAATCTCGAGAACCGTGTTTGTCCATGTCCTTATGCGGACGTCCTTGTTTTAAGTCTCGAGAACTGTGTTTTGTCCATGTCCTTATGCAAACATTCTTGTTTTTAAGTGTTTGTGCATGTCGTTATGTGGACGTCCTTATTTTATGTGTATGTCTTTAAAAGACATATTTATATCTTTATAAGGACCTCCTTATTTTAAGTTTATTTTGATATTTTTGACAATTACAAACTAAATCATGACACCTTTGACCCACAGATTTGAGATATTTAGAAACATAGTTTTTTTTCCTTTAGAATTCTTAATTTTTGAGTTAAAGTGATTGTGGCATTTTAGGGGCAAAAACTTTTATGCAGAAGTGGCATTTTTGCAAAGGTTTTGGGAATATAGCTTTTCTACAATTTAGTAACTCGGGGTGCTACACCCAATTTTCTGGAAAAAAAAATCTATTTAACCAAAAAAAATTGAAGTATCTATTTGATTTGACCCATTAATGTTTAGTATTGTTTTAGAAGCCCAATGGGCTCATTTAAAATTCAAATCACATAACCGAAACTCCTCTATGCTTTTTCTTTCTAAGGCCCAAATAAGGTCCTCTATCATTTTCCTTTCTGAGGCCCAATAACTACTCTATTAATTTTCTCTGTATTCTTACAAACATAATCATAAAAACATATAGCACAAAGGTAATAGCAATGTGTAGTCTCTTCTTAAACAGTGCAACGATGAAAAAACAGCGTATATATTGATGTAAAAAAGGTTTTTTTTTTTTTTGGTTTACTTTTTTTAACAATATAATGTGGAAATTTCCTTATTAAATAGGTCTTCACGTCTAATTACTACACCACAAAAATTATTTGATGCAACACACTCAACAAAACCACTTAATTAACTCCACAGAAAATGGAACTCGTATTTGGCATTTCATCACAATTTTTATAATAATCTTATATATATATACATATAAATTGCTTTGTAATGAAGTCACTTCACTTTGGATACTTTGTACTCCATCTTGTATTATTTCTGATAATATGTTATATGAAGACAAATTATAGGTAAATCTTGATATTATATATGTGAGTCCTTCAAGTTCAACTAACATCATTATAAAAGAATAATCTAAATTTCAAGCTAAGATCTCCACATTTCATCCGTATTATAATCATAGATAATCACACGATAGCATATTTAATTAAAATCAGTATCCCAAGGCTCCATTGTCTTATTAATTAGCTCGACCACACAAATATTAATTAATTAATTATACTTTAATTTGTTGGGCCGTTGTAATCATCACCTAGACAGTGTTATGTTTTAGACTCCATAAAAATAACATGTTATTGCGTAATAAATAAATATATCAAACTAATCCACAGTTTTTGTCATATTATTAGAAGGTTATTAGAAAAACTAAATAAACGCTGTCCACGTGATATTTTTTATGAAAAGTAAATATGTATGTGTAGTTATTTATATTTATTTATAATATTTATATGTGATATTTGTTTAATTCTTGTTTATTCTATGGTTTAGGTTTGAATTTTATATATAAATTTGTTTATTTTATATATATTTAATAAATAAAAAGTTCAGTTTATAATAATGATTCGTATTGTATACGAAATATATTTTTCGGTTTTTGTTTTCTAAGATTTTGATGCATTACAATATTTGTATATAATTTTGTTTACTCGTGTTAAGCTTTTAGACCCATGTCATTAAGTTTTTTTATTCATGTTCATTTAGATTTTTATACCCATGTTCATTTAAGATTTTATAAATCCATGTTCATTTAGGTTCTTAAACCCGTATTCATTTTGGGTTTTAGAACTGTGTTCATTTAGATTCATAAACTCGTTATCATCAAATAATGTTATTGTTTTATGTATATTATAAATTATTTGTTATTAAATTAAATATAAAATAAACTTTTTAGAATTAAAATTTAAATGAATTTGTTCATGAAATCTTTTTTACTAATAAATAAATAATTTTTATAATTTGTATTTATTGTAAATTAATAATAATAAGTTTAGAAACTTAGTCAAGTATAAATGAAATTCGTATATATTTTTTAAATAGTATTAAAAATCATAAAATGAAGTCATAAAAAATATATATTTATATGAATAATCCGAGTAAAAAGTATTAAAAATATTGTAATATGTGTATATTATAAATTTTGAAAACTAATTCAGAATATAATACGAATTTTTTGAAAATAAGTTAATATCAGTGTATAAAATAATATATTTTATAAAAGAAAAAATTAAATATTATATGTTTAAATTTATAACCATAAACATATTAAAAAAATATTTAAAAAATATTCTAGAGTTAGTGAATTTCAAATTATAATTAGAGTTTATTAACAATACTATAACTAGAGTCGATTTATTTTAGAATGCCGAAATTAATCTTATAAAATCTCTAAACAAAAAATTAATTTCCAATAACATAGTATGTAATATCCCACACTATACTAAAGTTGTTATTAAAAAAGTTACCTCGTTTTATTATATAGAAGATTCGACTCTAATCTATAAATTAATTTTGTAGACTTGTGGAAAATTTAAGTTACGCGTTGCATTAATTTAGCTACTATCGAATGAAAAGCTCGCTAACTAATTATTAATATTAATATATATATTTTAATATTAGATCGACAAGGTATAATCTATAACGTAATCCAATCTTTAAAATTCTTATTTAATCTACCAATTTGTAGAGGTGATGAATCAAACTCTAGATATCATAGTCATTAGCTGGAATATCTTAATCAAACTAAGAAAAACTCGACTAATATCAAAATATATTTGAACATCAAAATAATATTATTAGAAAATACTATAGATATATATAATATCTATAATAGAGTGAGGACATATAAGTAACTAAAGTAAAAGAGAACTTTCCCTATCAAAGTCTCTCCCTATTTACTCATGGTTCTCTACGTAGCTTTCTCACATTCAATGCTTTAACCATATACTCACACACATTATATATCTACATGTCTCTCTTATATATATATCTACGTTTATGTGAATCCACATACTTCTTAAAGCTCTCTTGATTTCTTCTACTAACAAATCTCACATATATATATGCGTCCATATGTGTGTGTAATGGAGAGAGGACAATGTTTAATGTCGATGAAGCTTAGACAAGTGTTGACAAGGCCATCTTCAGACGCAGCTTTGATTTGGCCGTTTGGGGAAGAAAGTAGAGCGTTTGCGGCGGTTGAGGAATATGGCGGCGGAGGCGGTTGCATGTGGCCACCAAGGTCTTACTCATGTAGCTTTTGTGGGAGAGAGTTCAAGTCAGCTCAAGCATTAGGTGGTCACATGAATGTTCATCGAAGAGACCGAGCTCGACTCAAACAACAATCATCTTCATCAAACGACCAGACCACAACTTGTGATAATGATACAAAACAGCAACAAAAGCAAGTACTTAATGGAACTAAGAGGGAGATAAGTAATGTTCTAGAAAGTTCTATTGATGAAGTGAAGACTGATTTATCAGTTGGTTTATTGAGTTCTGAGTTTGGTTCGAGGAGGAAGCAAGTGATGAATGGATCATCAACTTCATCGTTGAAGAGAGCAAAGACAGATGTTACAAGATTACCGATGATGTTAGGATTGGTGATTGGAGTTTCTAAGATCAACGGTCATCATGAAGAGTTGGATCTTGAGCTTAGGCTAGGAGCTGATCCACCAAAAGTTAACTAGACTTAAGTATTAGTAATAATAAAAAATAATAATAATAGCTAATATGATTGCTAAAAAGAAGAAGTTAAATTGTCTCTAATCTCAAGAGTCATAAGAGAGTAGGTTCTGTAGTGTTGGCTTTGATATAGTAATATTTTTATATTATGGAAACATTATTTTTCAAATCTTAATTTTACAAAAAAAAAAAAAAACTCAAATACAATTACATAAAATACATTAAAATTCAAATAACAGATAATTGATGGGCAAAAACTATTATTGGTGAAAATAAAAAACTACAAATAGAGAATTTTAGAAAACTAAAACCCATTTTTTCTGTATTAATTCTCTTTGAATATAATCCACTCTAAAGTTGATGCTCTAATCCAACTTGTTAAATGATTAGCTAGTGATATTTTTTATAGACATTACTCCATTTTTTTGGCATTTTAATGGATGAATTTTTGGTTGACAGCAAAATTTATAAAAATCGTTGTTAATTATTGGAATTAATTGTAATATTAAGAGTTGCTATATAGAACCTAAAGTTGGGATTTACTTGTAAATAGGGACAAAGTAATCAATGTCTACTATAAGATTATACAGTTATAAAGTCAAATCTATATGAACATTTTCACATCAATTACTATATTAGTGGTTGGCACATGAAAACAGTATATGATCATTGTGTTTTTATATGTTTGGAAATAGTATAAACTTCGAAAATTACTTGGCATTTGTAATTTAAATAAAATCGATAAAACTGTATCAGAAAGCAAATACTGTACAGTAATAAATATTTTGTTTCATTATTTTCTCTTGGTAAACAGAACAAAGCACTATCAAAGTATTAATGCTTTAACTAAGTAGAAATACAATGAGCAGATGTATGAACAGAGGATTATTGTTTGTTCATACAAACTCTTCATATATATAATATAGTAATATGCATATAATAATATACAATTACATACATATATTTTGTTCTGATTGTGGGGTAAAATCTAAGTGAAGGAAGTGAAAGTGGTCTTGTCACAATTCAAAGAGAAGTCCTAATATAAACATAAAGCTAACGTTTGTATATTGTATGTATAAGAAAGAAATATGTAAAAATAAAATTAAGTGAAGAAAAAAAAAAGAGAAAGAAAGAATGAAACTGATGGTTATAAAGGAAACTATGATTATAAATGGGAAAGGCAACAAAATTCAACGTTGTCTAAAAGAGAAAACCTTCATGAAATAAGGCTTTTGACTTAATATTACGAAGCATCGAAAGTAAAACTGAACTCAAAGTGTAAAAAGAGAAAAAGACAGATAATTAATAAAAAAGAACCTCAGACTCTGCTCTGCAACTGCAAAAATGGAAGAATTTACTCAATAAAATAATGTCAAGCGAATATAGAAAAGAGAATAAATAGAATTTATGTCATAACTTGTAACCACCACCTTTAACATCATTTCCTCTTTTGGAAATTCTGCTTCTCAATATTCAATGTGCTCTTCTCATTCTCTCAATTCCGTTTTCCATATGCTTTTTTTAGTTTCATCTAACTGAATTATACATCAGGATTTATTTTCACCTCATAACTTCAATATAACTACATATGTATCCAAATTTAGACTCTATGTTTCATTCCACCTAAATTAAAAATTAAATTCCTAATTACATATGAATCAAAAGTTAAATTACTGGGTATTTCGAACTTAGGTAGTGTATTTCTGTTGTCATAAGTGTAGTTATACCCAAGAGCAAAATGAATCAGGTAAAATTTCTTAAATGATGGACACAATGTAATGATCGGGAGGTTCAAACTCATATCATGTACTACTACTTTCCTAAGTTCTTTTCGTTCGACCACTATATCATAACTGCGTTGGATGGTTAAATGTTTTTGATAAAATAATTAAATATTAATGTCGACAGTTTTAGTAGAATTCGATTTAAAGAATTGCATAACACTATGTTGATAGAATTTGAGAGTCTGGTAATAGATAAAATTTTATCTATCTTCTTGTTAAAAAATTAACATGTACTCCTTAAGTTATTTTATTGTGTTTTGTAATAACACCTATAGACATAAAAGAAGTAAATTGAAAAGTTAAATTCTCTGTTGAGTTACTTTCCCAATTAAGAAACTCAACTTGAAGTTGCACCATCATTACACATTTTAAAGAGATTTTATGTGTATCAAATGCATAAAATAGGAAAGTGAAAGGTTTGAAGATAGAGTGGCAAATAGGTGACTTCTTTAGTGTTAAAATAAGATAAAGAGATGATAGAGAAATGGTTTTAAAGGAGAGCTCAGAATGCACATGCTCATGCTCGTTCTCTCATTATTCATCAAAATTCAATTTTCTGATTTGCTACTTTTCATGTTTTGTCCATTAGAATTTCCTAATTTAGTAACCTATTTCTTCTTCTTGTTTCAATATACTTTCCTTTTTTGTTCAGTTTCACATACACCTTCACAAACCGTGTGCATCAAGATGCATCCAAAGTCAAATGGGTGAATCAATTTTTTTACAATGATTAAAAATATATATAATCTATTGTTAAAAATTATTGTTTTTGGCCCACTTGCTCTCAGTTTGATGGATTTTAGGGTATGGATCGGGTCTTTGTCGATCCAATTGTTAGAAAAAAAAATTATTGTTTTTGTATAAGAAATTAAGGGACATATTTAAAGTAGACTTAATGGGCCATGAGATCTTAAATGGGCCTATTTTGAATTGAGACCCAATAGTAATATCTCCAACGGAGCTGAACCGATCACTTCGCTCCTTATCAACCGAAAAGACACCGTGGACATTTTCAGGAGGAGAGTGCAAGAGCGTGACAATGGAGACTGATAAAAGATGGTCTCTCGCTGGAAAAACCGCTCTGGTAACCGGCGGGACTCGTGGAATCGGGTTTATCTCTCATCTCAGAGTTCTGCAATGTTTTTATGGTTTTTCTTTCTTTTTTTGAGGTGTAAGGAAAGCAGAAATATATCTCTGATTCTCCAAGTTTAATGAATGATTTGTTTTCGTTACTTGATAATAGCGATAACAAATGGAGATGTTTTTTTTCTATTGGTTGCATGATTTGGTTTGCCCTTTGATTGTTTCGAAGAGTTTGTATAGTGATTTTGGGTTTGTTTGATAAGCCTGTTGAGCCTCTATATTGACCTTTTCTAAAAATGAATCGAGCGCATATATGTGATTTGCGTGAGTATTCAATGTATAATTTCTGTTCTTTTGTTCCGGGATATACAACTCAGGCGAGCAGTAGTGGAGGAACTAGCGAGATTCGGTGCAAAAGTTCATACTTGTTCAAGGAACGAGGAAGAGCTAAATGCAAGCTTGAATGATTGGAAATCCAATGGTTTAGTGGTGTCTGGTTCGGTTTGTGATGTTTCGGTTAAGGATCAGAGGGAGAAGCTGATTCAGGAAGTGTCGTCTGCCTTCAGCGGCAAGCTCAACATTCTTGTAAGTTCCCTTCTGCAAAATGCTTGTTGAAATTGACTATTTTTCTACACATTGTAATCTTCGTTGATTTTGAAATCGTTTACTGCATTACCTCAGCATCCCTTATGTGTAAGTTCCTTCTCTGGTCAATCATTTGCTGTACCCAATATATTTGCTGGCTACGCTTCTATCAGGGTTCCACATTAGGTTGGTGTTTACCTTGAAACTGTTGGAACTTGTTGGTGGTTTTTTCCTAAATGCTCTGTACTTGATCTTGATATCATTGTATGCAAGGCTTCCAAGCCACATAATTAGGGGTTTGATTCATTCTTCGCCCTTCCTAACTTGTTTTGTATTCAGATAAACAATGTTGGAACTAATATCAGGAAACCAACAGTTGAATACTCAAGCGAGGACTATGCAACAATGATGTCGACCAATTTAGAATCCGCTTTCCATATATCCCAACTTGCACATCCTCTTCTAAAAGCATCTGGAGTTGGAAGCATTGTTTTCATTTCCTCTGTTGCTGGCCTGGTTCGTCTTAGTAGTGGATCTATCTATGGTGCAACTAAAGGTTAGTCTATGTTCTTCTTTATTCAGAGTAAGTATAGATAAAGGTAGATGAAATTAAGTTTTTTTTTTTTCAGGAGCACTTAATCAGCTTACAAGAAACCTAGCCTGCGAGTGGGCAAGTGATAACATCAGAACCAATGGTGTGGCGCCATGGTACACCAAGACCTCACTTGTGGAACCGGTATCTTTTCCTATTCTCTACTTTTCCCTAAAACAATGCATGAGGAACATTCTTTCACTTATATTGATAAAGTTGTAGGAGAAATGAGTAGGTGTTGGCATATATAGACCAAAGCAAACCAAAATGTCGAATCAAAATGTATTTAAAACCCGATTAGTTAAACTAAAAAGAAGCATTGCATGATGTTATGTGATATGTGAATACCAGTATATATATTTAAAGACTTACTGTCATGATGTTCTTCTTATGCAGCTATTTGAGAATAAAGATTTTCTGGAGGCAGTAGTTTCGCGAACCCCACTTGGGCGCGTTGGAGAACCAGAAGAAGTCGCATCTCTGGTTGCTTTCCTCTGCCTTCCCGCAGCATCTTACATTACCGGACAGGTAATTTCCGTCGATGGAGGATTCACCGTCAACGGTTTCAGCTACGTTAAGTAAACAAAATCATCCTTTCGTGAAGCTTTTAAGTTATTAAATAAATCAAAGCCCTGTTGTGCTCCAGATAATATAAATTAACGTTGGTGATTACTATGTGAGTCTAAGCAAACTGTAAATCAAAGTTAAAGAGGCCTAGGCTAAACTTTACAAACAGTTCACAGTATGTTGGAAGTTACCAACTTTTCCCAAATTTCAAAAGCCTACGAACTAAACTAACGATTGAGTGATCTATTTCTACTTCATCTACTAAAATGTCAAGTTCTTTTTCCTTTATTCTTCCCCTTCTTCTTGGTATGATGCTTATCAAACGATTCAAACGGCTTTTCGCACAAGAGAACCCTGTAGCTTGCGTGAGGTCCTTCAGCAGTTTCACGTAAGGTCGTATGCCACCTCATTGCGTTTCCAATCTCTTGAAGCTCGCTCACAACATTGAGTGTATCCCTTATGTATACACATCCTCCAGGTCTTAAAATCCGGTCCATCTCTAGCATTATTGTTGTCATGTTGCATCTGGACAAGACCAACTAATCCAATGAGAACATGATTGAAGAATTGCTTTAACTGCAAAGCAAATTTTTGTTACCTTTTTCTTTCAATGGAAAATAGACCCGCAGCGTGCAGCAAATCGTAGGTTCTTGGGTAAGTATCAAACGGTTCACACCTGAAATGAAGATATATCGATGTCTCTCAGCAGTGCCAATTTATACAATGCTATTGTGTGATCTAGGGTCTAAAAAACAGATTAAAAGCGAGGAAGAACATGACAGAAATCGAAGACCATAACATGAGATAAAAGATTCTATAAGTCTGCTATGATTGTATCTTATGAGTAAGGAGTTTTATACCAATCGTGCATTACTCCAAGGAGTCCACGGTCACATATAACAGGCAATGTGTTGGAACCACTGACTGGGACAACGTTGAGAACCCAGCAGTCAATCTTTAACTCAGCTAAGGCAGCCGCAAATCTGCCAAGCAAAATAATTTAGAAACTCAGAAGTATATGCAGCAGCCATTTTTGTTGTCTAATGATAGAGAGCACTGTTGTGGGAAGAAAAAGTACCCGCCAAATCCAGCTCTCATGTCCATTACATTTCTGAGTCCTATCTGCTTCCAGTGTAGGCCATTCACATAGTTTGATATTATTTCGCTCCAATACTTTGATTCAGCCGCTAAGAGCTCTTTCCGGGCTATGTAAGAATCAATTTGTATTGTCTGCAGCCTATCCGGTGGGGTCTGTAAACGGGTTGGCCATGGAGCAAGATTTGCTCCATATCCAGTTTCTTCAATCCTAGTGATGCATGCCTTAAGATCTACGTACCTAATGTAGTAACAGAATCAGTGAGAGGTGGAAAATCCCTAGGATACAAGACATTGTGATAAATCTAATAATTTCGGACTAAGGAACATAAGATGGGCCAACCAAGTAAAGTCGAGTGCTCAAAGTCACATATTGAAACCAAAGCAGTTACTCAACCTTAAATATATCAAGTGGCTAATAGAGGTATCGCAAACATACCAAACATTATCTGGGTCATCATCAGAATTACACAACGGAGGCATGACTCCAGCACTACGACTTAGATAACAAGTGTTATTGACAGGCTTCTGCCAAATAGCTATATATCCTTCCTTCTTTACAAGAACCCAGCACAGCCTGGTGGTAAGGTTTAGCATCTCTGAGAAAACGAAAAAAACCCATCTTACTCAATCACATACAAGCGTCGTCTCAAATAAGATACAGTATATAAATCCTTGCTGATGAAGGATCTCCAAATGCGGCACAATGAACCAAGAAGATAAAAAAATTATATTAGCGTAGTGTAGGCTGGAATGCTTCCTCCCTAGAAAGTTCGACAGTTTATCAGCCACAGTGCTTAGGTTGGAATGCTTGTAGTTGTCTACCAAAATAGAGATTTCCCAAAAAAATATGACGCAGAAATGAAAATATTAAGCTGCATGAATGATATGGTACCTTCCCATTGTTTTTCCAAAGCCTGTTCATGCTTATAAACAGGTTGTGCTGCCCAAACAAAATATCCTCCAGCACGGAGCATCCTATTGACTTCAAGGAGCAAGATCCCATCTTCAAATGATAAAAAATGACAATACAAGAGGATCCGTCATCAGTAGAAGCTCAGATACACTTAGTACTCAATATGACCTTTTACATAAAATTCTGATATCAAATGACAAAGCAGCCAGCAGAGAACAGTTTTAGTTTACGGGAGAACAGAACGATAAACTTGTTCATAAACCACAAAAGCAAAACTGATTAAACAAATTTCTGTAACCAACTTTGTAATAAGTAAAACGGCTTCATAAAAGATTTGCATACCATCACGAGTCCAATTTATTCTACATCTTGAACAATGTACCAAATCAAAAGCTTGGCTTGGGTACAACAATCTCCGTGTTGTGAATGCTGCCACCATTGCGGGAACACCACGTTCAAGAGCAAACTGTATCTGGTTCTCGTGAACATCTTTTGGAGCTATAGACATAGTCAAGACATTTCGTGACATTAAGTAGGCACCAAAACTTGCCACACCGCATCCAATGTCAAGAACAACTCGTGTATGAATACCAAAGCTGATATCAGGAATCATCTACACATACAACAAAAAATACAATATAGAGTAACATCAGATTTGAGTGAACACACATGGATAGAATATTCACATTGTTTCATAAAAATAAATTAACCTTAGAGATCTGATCCAAGTATTGATCAGCCCCGTGTATAAACTGAGTACCACCACCAGGAAACTTGAATTTGTCATTCTCTTTGTAAATCCAATTTTGACCACCCTTGTCTTCAACAAGTCGAGTATGTGGAACATTATTAAACCAAACCTGTAAACAAATTAAAACTTTTCTCTCGGAAAATACAAAATCTACTGAAACAGAGGAAGAAAGAGCACCACGATACCTCGTCACGGCTTCTCGGCCACGGAATCGAAGGACGGTATCCTTTAGGGATTGGGACAGTGCAATTTAATCCCAGTCCTTCTTTAGGGCAATTTCGCTCGAAACGCTCTCCACGCGCTGTCGATTTAAGCCTCTTGATAGCTTCCTCATTATCCAAACAAGGGATGTAATCAGTCATATTCTCCGAACACATCTCGAATATCTTTACACCAACTCTAGGCATGGTAGATTCGTTATCACCGTCGTTACTCTCGATTTCTGTCTGATTCTCCCACGTCTCCGGCGACTCAGTGTCGTAATCCCCAATCTGGAACTGATCAGACATTGTGCCATTCGCATTGACGATTCCAAACACCTTCAGCTCAACATAATCTGGTGGCGGAGGCGGTGGCACAGACGGTGGCAAAATCGGGTGACTCTGAAGGATCAAATCAGAGATATTATAGGACTTTCCGAAATCAGGTGAGAGTGCGACAATGGGAGATCGAGAAGGCTCCGCGGAGAAGAATATGAGACGGCGGAATCCATCCTCAGACCAATGCTTACCGAAGAAGAAACAAGCAACAAAGATCAAAACAAAAGTGCATATCTTGAAGAAAGTAGAATTTCTGAGACCTACGAAGAGCTTCATTAGCTTCGAATTCTCAGAAACATTACTAATTTTGGTTTCGCAGTCAAAGTTTCTTTATTTTTCCCGCTAATCCTCGGACGGCGAATTGTAATAGTGATGAAGAAATCTGCAGCCTTCATAAGTTTCGAGGGCGAGGGATTAATTTCTTTTGCAAATTGGGCTCTCAAATTTTATTGTAAGGCCCACGCACTTTTTGGGCCAGCTAAGTCCTATTATTCATCGGCCCAATTCTCTGGGCTTATCTCATGAAGAGTCGAATTAAATAAAGAACACAAACGAAGCTGTGGATAGCAAAGTTTCTCTTGTAAGCAAAATCGCAAGGCACTTCAAGAGATATCGATTTCAACTTTCGTTTTCTCATATTAGTGAGAGCTTTAAACTCCTTTTGCAAGTAATACTAGTAATCACAGGAATAACCAAACCGGTCTAACTTTTACAAAGAGAAGAAAACTCAAACCAAAACCACAAATTTCTGCGAGAATAGGCTCTGATTTGTCCAGTGGCACCTTTCATGTGGCATAAGACATGCCATCTCCTGATGTACTTTCTTGTTCCACTTTGCTACCAGAAATATCCGAAAGAGAAAGGATGCCAAACTTTGAAATATAAGTATACATACAATCCGTAAAAGCAAAGATGATTCTCCATCAAAATCTTTTGACTCAAAAGTGTAGTTGGAAGCTAGGAAGTGAAAGTAGAAATCCACTTTCGTTGCAAGAAGCCACCAACAAAACATCTGGGTGGGCATTACGGACACCCACATATAGAAGAATGAGGCTGACTAACGTGCCCATCCATAGAGAGAAATGAACTAAGGACAAACTTAAGTGAATTTGGTTCAGAATGAATGTAAAAATGTGAACTTTATGTGTACAGTTAACAGCCAAGAATGGAGAACACAAACTTTGTTCACATTCAGAAAGGGCTACCAACAAGATACTGATATTGGTGACATACTGACCAATCACAGAAAGAAGCAGCCATATGGCTAATATGTGATCGGCTAATTGGTCACCTATGTTATATACATTACTCTCAGATGAAATAAAGCAAATTAAGATACATGAAGGTAGTAATCAAACATATAGTTAACGATCCTTAACCAAAACTGGGTTTAATCCTGTTTTAGAGTTCAAACGAATCACCAACGAGATTGATTTAGGTGTGCTTACTGACCATTCACACAAACAGAAGCCGTATGGCTCGTATGTGACTGGCTAATTAGCCACCCAAAAACGAATCATAAACAAGACTGATTACTCACAAAACCAAAACAGAGCATAAGAAAACCGAATCCTAACAATCCAAAATGCAAAGTACTCATTAGAGAATAAAGATTTACCCGGATGATATCTTCACTTGAACGTATAGTGAGGCAGGCTACTAGCGTCCTAATTGGCTGCATCTCGGAACTTGAGCCAGCTCCATTGCTCAACAGCTTGTTTATTGAGAGTGCTCGCTTCAGGACACGAGTTGGGGTAGTGAGTCTGAGCTTTTTATACCGGTTCGGAAGCAGGAACACAAAGTGTTCTTCGTCGTCTAGTTCTCCCCCATTGGAGCTTGTTTGTTTTCTTCATCGCCATTTTCTGTTGTTCTCGGGGAGATCTTCTTACAAGTGCCGTTTAATGTTGTTGGTTTGCAACTTAAAAAGGCAACAATTGAATTAGAAGCGATCTAGGGTTCCACATTATGGAAACGGTCTCCTACTTTTTTACCAAAGATGTTGTATAGGCCCAACTGGCCCAGACTGGCCCGTATTTTCTCTGATTTTCGGGCCCGTTAAATTTGTTTGTAATTTGCTCCATTATTTTTGGTTAATTGAACTTACCTTTGTAAAAAGAATCTCATTAAACCCTAAACGAAAAACCTCGGACTCGGGGATTGTTCTCGATCTTCCGATTAAAGCTCCAACACAAATATGGCGACTCTAGTACGACGCGCAGCCTCTCGGCTTTCGGAAATTATTGCAAGAACTGTTCTTCCCTTTACTTATTATCGGACCAGTTGGCTCATGTGCGGCGGCAACTGCTGACGCCTTTGTTGTATCGTAATATTTCCCTTTACCACATCGACCAAAAAGAGAGCTACTTCAACGATTCCGCTTCTCCAAGTGATCGAGACCGAGATTAATTACGCAGAGAAAGCTGATGATTACGATCGAGTAAAACTTCAACTTCCTTGCTCCTTCTCATTTTCTTTCTGTGTCAATGGTGTGTAATCTCCTCTTGTTTCACCTTTTGATCTGAATGAAGGTTGAGGTAACTCCAAGTGGTTTCCCTTTCAAATTGGAAGACAAACCTGGAGGAAAGACCGTGACTTTGACTAGAGAATATGAAGGAGAAAGTGTTAAAGTTGAGTGCACATGACTAATCTTGTGACAGGTAATAAGGAAGATGACGAAAGTGAGGAAGAGAATGAAGATGATGAAGATGAAGATAAGCCAGAGAAGCCGAAGCAATCCAATGTGCCTCTCTTAGTTACTCTTTCCAAAAAGACAGGACCAAGTTTGGAATTCAGATGTACTGCTTTTCCAGACAAGATTGCAATCAAGGATATATGGGTTACATTTCCTGATGATACTTCCAAGGATGAGCTTGCTTATGAAGGCCCTTCTTTCCGGTAATAACCGGAATAAAGCTTTTTAATTTTGATGTAACAAGATCCAAAGTCATGATCTTTGATGGGTTATTTCTGCAGGGTTTTGGATGAAAAGCTAAGGAAGGCTTTCCATAGGTATATCAAGATTAGGGGGATAACACCGAGCATGATCAACTTCTTGCACGAGTATATAATCAACAAAGATAGTAAAGAGCACTTACTGTGGTTGAAAACTCTCAGGAAATTTGTCAAGTCTTGAGAAAATAACAGTTTATTTTTCAGATGCTCTTTGTCTTCCAGATTTTGTACTTGAAACACCATTTATATCTATTTGGATCTATTTATCTATTAAAAAAGAGCAGTGTAAAGTCAAACACTAGCACAGTGTGAAAAGTACTAACATTGCTACACCAATTAGAAGTAGCTTGGGTCGAGTATGTCCAGTATTTCAAGTGAATCTATTCTGTCTGCGATTGAACAGCCAATCACCATCTTAACCATAAAACTGAAACCCATATCTGCCATCATCTGACAAAAACAAAGGGATGCTCAACATTAGATAATGGCCTTGATGGCTAGAATATACCTAAAAGGTAAGTAATAAATTGCCTTACCTGACATAGATGTTTGATTTGCTTCAAGATTGCAGCAGCCCTGCGACTCAAAGTTCACTATAGTTACGCCAGACAGCTCGAAATTCTTCGCGGAATGTATTCAAGCGTGCCTTAAGGTTTGGAGTTCTCACACTTGCATGAAGAAGAATTACTGTGGATAGATAATTCATGTCACAAAAATAGCTCCATCAAAGGTTACTACAATAAAACAAAGTGATTCCACTTACCGACAAGGGAAGTACCGAGTGCATAGAGGACCCACAGCAAACCGCAGGAAGAAAACCACATAACAAGACTGGCTATATCAAACACAAGGAAATCAACACGTTGATCAGTTTTGACGTTGATCAGTTTTGACACCGATGTTGCATTATTTATTTACATAACAAGGTATAGTGAGTATTCAAGTACCTGTTAGGAAAATAACAACGAATACCCATCGTGGTTTCCCACAAACATATACTTTCTTTCTTGCTGCTGATCTTCCACGGATGACAGGCCTGCAAGTGTTCACATAATATAAAGATATTATCTACGAGCTCTCTTCATATATTCCATGGAAAATTAACTAGTAAGAAACTCACATGTGGGGAGGCCTCATTTTTGCAGCCAAGTGTGGGGAGAAATGCCTAATAGTCCTTATAAACTTCTCGTTAAAACTAGCTGCAAAACTGCAAAAGACAGCAATGAACCTCCATAACCATGAACATCCAATAGATTCTGCTATAGAAGAAGCACACAAAACCGAACTACAATGCTTGCAGACCCAATGTCAAGCAGAGAACAACTATCTCGCCATCCTCAATGGAAATGGAACAAATTCCCTTGAAGACTAAGAATTCAATAACCAAAATCATACAATATATCAACCCCCAACGAATATCCTGTTCCAATTCATGCTAATACAACAAAGAACATGCCCCCAGGAAACAATCATATAACCAATCGAATCGAATAATGAAAATCTAGTTCAATAGCAACCATAGAGTATTAAGTAGCCGTATATCTTCCAATTCATGCGAAACAACTCCAACTTCACATCACCATGGAGCCTCAAAACTATTGTAGAGTAGAGAGATATAAAGTGGAAACCAAAAGAAGCCGATGGAAATATACCTGTCGTTAAGGAAAGCTATGCTTAAGGCTGTTAGAGCAACACCAACAATAGCCAGTGGTCTTGTAATAAGCGCAAGCCCTGATTCAACAACAACATCCATTAGCAAACAGCACATGATCTTAATTAAATCCCAAATTCCCTAAGTATAGCTAAAAAGCAAGAAATTTATGCAAGCCTTTCACTTACCCAGAACGAAAATCACCAAGATAAAGTAATTCGCCCTATAGCTGCAACATTTAAAAAAGTAAAAGAGAACATATGATCAAAAATCAAAAATCCAATAAGATGCAGACAATAATTGAGATAGAGAGAGTAATACTAGTAGAGATTGCATTTGAGACGGCTCTTCCATTTAGAGAAAGAGCGAGGGAATGCGAATCTAGAGAAAAACTCGCCGAACGAACGAGGAGGAGTCGACCATTCAACTTCTCTCAGCGCCTCAATCACATCCTCAGCAGCTACGTTGTCCCAATCCATATCTCCCTCGCCTCGTCTCTTCCTCTTTTCCTAAAGTTAATCGATATCTGCCTCGAGGATGAATTCAGGAAGCTCCGATGAGTTTTTCTGATTCGAATTCGGTGTGTTGTATTGTGTTATTTCGATTCGTGAATGTTTGTTTGCTTCTCTGATTTTGCCGGAGATCCGTACACACGTGTGCGAGTGAGTCCCACGCGTGCGAAAAAAAATTAAAAATTGTCTGAGCCCGGGTTCGAACCGGGGACCTCTAGTGTGTGAGACTAGCGTGATAACCGACTACACCACCCAGACGATTTGTTAATTTAATATTTAATTAGTTTTTATACACAAAATTCGACTAAATATTGATGCAACTTTCTCCATCCAATTGCCGAAAACGACTAAACAAAGCAACGAACAGGAGTACAATGTCGAGAAAACAGAATGTTTGCAGTTTCGTTAGTACCTCGTACCACACCGTGCCGTTTGAGCTCTGTGTTTCTCTGTCACCTCCCGATTTCTGCTGCACTGCGGCTCCACCATCACTACCAGCAGCCACACCTTACATCTCTCTCTGTTCAGGTTTCTCTTTCTCTCATACTTTCTTTTCCGAGAAGCTCGGAGGAACTTTCGTTTCGGCATCTTTAAAAGTATTTATTCACTTTTCGCGTTTCAGATTCGTTCGTTAAGCAAGCAGATCGATATGGCAGCTCAAGGTTTGTTTTGATCTCTTTTGCTTCTCTAGCTCGTCTTCACATGATACGAGGAAACGGATATTGATGCTACAGCTTATTGGATCGAGTTCACTTGTTTTGGTTACAGGTGATTATGGAGTGGTGAAGCAAAAAGCAGGAGGAAATTCGTATGAGGAAGCGTTGGCTACTTTGTCTTCTTTGATCACGAAACGTAGTCGTGCCGATAAGAGCAACAACGGGGATCGGTTTGAGTTAGTCTTTGATTATCTTAAGGTTTCTCTTGCGCATTAAATTCTCTAAGAATGTTAACTATTGTTGCACTTTTTTTAAAAAAATTCTGTTGAATGTTACGCTTCTCTTAACCAATTTGCAGCTACTTGACCTGGAAGAAGACATGTTAAAGATGAAAGTTATCCATGTCGCTGGAACCAAAGGCAAGGTACAGGAAGTTTAATTTTATGGAGGTGCTAGATAATGATACTAATTCTATTTCTGTCTATATTAGGAATTGATATTGTTAGTTAGCCATCTTCTGAGTTTATTAGTTCTGTACTATTTGTGACTTTTACGTCCTTATGACTGCTTTGCCAGAAGCTTAAGGTTTTTGCTTTGTAGAGATTTGAGATACGTTACTGGACTGTGTCATCTTGAGCTTTTTCCAATTTGAGTAAGACCCTTGAATCCAGGAATGCAACCCGGCTTCAAAATAATTAAGGTCCAGGTGCGAGAAGGAGATTAGTTTGATACTTACATGCTAGGAGATGCATATATTTTGATTTGATAGAGTGTCAGTTTTGCAAAGTTGTCATCTTGGTTAAAGTCAGTGGTTAGATAACTAATGTGGGATGATGCCTCTTTTTAGCTCTTTCTTTTGGATAGTGATAGCACAAAGGAAATTGTCACGGTTGATTGCTAATTAATTCAAACCTTTAGTTGACTTGTTTGATGAAAATGATTCATGTTATGCATGGCTAATTTCTAGATCATCCAGCAGCTAACATTTTTTTCTTCTGTGGCCTGAAGGGATCCACATGTTCATTTACAGAGTCTATTTTACGAAACTATG
The DNA here is from genome assembly GCA_963920545.1 of Lepidium didymum. Classification (NCBI taxonomy): domain Eukaryota; kingdom Viridiplantae; phylum Streptophyta; class Magnoliopsida; order Brassicales; family Brassicaceae; genus Lepidium; species Lepidium didymum. The sequence goes on along the minus strand of OY986996.1, from coordinate 1,944,133 downwards.
GCTTCCGAACTGGACTCTTCACTTCACCTCACCTCATTGATGTCAGGGAAAGATTTCGCTTGGATGGGTAAGTTATTCTAAGTTTGTTGAAAAGTTTTGAGAGAAGTTATGTCTCTGCTCATAGGAGGAGGAACATGCTTGTAGACGATACTTTCCTAGCTTGATCCCCTTTTTGACTAGCGTTTTCCATTTTGCAGTGCCTAATTTATTTTGTTGTTTCAAACATATTGGTTTTGGCATTTGTGTACATGCTCCCTTTTTATGTTCAATGTAACGAGCTGAGATCCAAAAGTAACAGATAAATCATTAAATCTCTATTTTGCACTCTTCTTTCCTTCAAATTGTGTATATTCGCTTTAGCTGATATGATCTAGTTATTGCTGCAGTGTTGATATAAGTGAGGAGAAATTTTTGGGTTATTTCTGGTGGTGCTATAACAGGCTTAAGGTATGTTTGCAGCAAAAAAGAAAATTCAGTTAATTGATTTATTTGTTCTGAATTCACGTTCGTTATATTGGGTTTCTCAATAGACTAGTTAGCAGTAACTTTCTGCAATCTTGAAATCTTAGTAATGAAAGCCATAAATAATATGATAGGTGAGTAGAGCACTTAAGATGGAACTAGCTTTAGCTCCTGACTATTTGATTTGCAGGAGAGAACTAACGAGGAGATACCAATGCCTACATATTTCCGCTTCCTTGCATTGCTAGCTTTTAAAATATTTGCTGCAGAAGAGGTTTGGTACCAGTCTTAATCTTTGTTGAAGATTTTTTCTAACTCAGTGACATGATATATGTTGAAACATCTTTTTCTCTTTATGCAGGTAGATGCCGCGATATTAGAGGTAGGATTAGGTGGGAAATTTGATGCCACCAATGCGGTACGTTTGACCTTTTTCCTTGGCTGAAATGGTCCTGTCTACAAGTAGGATATATCTATTTACCTAATATTCAAATCTAGGTTCATTAAGAAGAGGAAATCTGACTAAATTTCTGACTGTTTCCCCTTTCCTTCGTTGGCTCAGGGGAAACAGTTATAAGAAACCCCTAGACCAAACACTAAAGCCTATTAACAACTTCAAAAGACATCAATTACTAAATTATGAATTATTTCAGGAAGGTTGTAACTAGCTTTTATTGTGCCTATATTGGGCCTCTATAAGATCTAATGGGGGTTCACTGCTGACTTGTTACAGGTTCAGAAACCTGTTGTATGTGGTATATCTTCACTTGGATATGACCACATGGAAATTCTAGGTTTGTAATTGGAATTTTTTCATGCATTCCATACAAATGCTGCTATGAAAACATTGTTGTCCACACCTCTAGTTTTTTAGACTTACAATTGAAAATCTTGAGGTCTATGCTTTCATTTGAGCAGACATATATTCGAGTTAGATGTCTTTTGTTTAATGGTATATCATGATTTACTTCTCTGTGGGATGCATCACAGGTGATACACTTGGCAAAATTGCTGGTGAGAAGGCTGGTATTTTCAAGGTGGTTATACTCTTATATATCCAATAATAAAACTGAACATTTCTTTTTGTAAGTTAGCAATACCCTCGACAGTTGCCTCATCTTCCTTGTTCATATTTCAGGTTGGAGTTCCAGCTTTTACAGTGCCCCAACCTGATGAAGCCATGCGTGTCCTTGAAGAGAAAGCTTCCAAATTAGATGTATGCTCAGTTTTAGTTATTGAACCTTGTGATCAGCATAGGGCAGAAAATGTTTGCTCATGTACAAAGTTTCTTGTATCTGCTGCTTAGTTGATTATAATACTTTAAATGTACCATTCCTTTATAGTTAAAGTTGAGAAATCACAGCGTCCACAAATAGGTGTATTAGTTTATTTATCATCTACCTATGTTATATGTGAAAGTAAGTGTGGATGCTATTGCGGAGAAGCTTTAACATGGTATTAACAGGTGAATCTTGAAGTGAGCCAACCACTAACGCCAAGGCTATTAAGTGGTCAGAAACTTGGGCTTGATGGGGAGCACCAATTCCTCAATGCTGCTCTAGCAGTTTCGCTTGCCTCTACATGGCTTCAGCAAATTGGTAAACTTGAAGTTCCGAATCCGACTCAGATGGTAACCTTCTCTTTTCTATCTTTGTTTACTCAACTGTTTGTATATTGGCTCTTCTCTCTTTTGACCATTTTCATCCTTTCCCAACTTTCTTCTTCGGAATAGAGTATTTTACCTGAGCAATTCGTCAAAGGGTTGGCAACAGCTAGTTTGCAAGGACGAGCACAGGTCGTCCCTGATCAATATACAGATTCTCGGACTTCAGGAGAATTAGTATTTTATTTGGATGGAGCTCACAGTCCGGAAAGCATGGAAGCATGCGCCAAGTGGTTTTCAGTTGCCGTTAAGGGAGACGGCCAGTTAGAAAGTTCTGAACAATTTGTTAATGGCTCAGCATCTTCTCATGATAGACGGTCTGGTGAAACCTGCCAACAGGTAAGAATCCAGGTTTCATTGTTCTGTCTTGGATTTATAAATCATGAGACTCGTGAAATCACAGGAAAAGGATTGAAAATATCTGAATGAGATTATCTGGCTGTTTGCAGATATTGTTGTTCAATTGCATGTCAGTTCGGGACCCCAATCTACTGCTTCCATATCTAAAAAATACATGCGCAAACTATGGTAAGTTCTGGACTCTTGTGTCTTAGTTTATAACACATTGTCCTTGAGGAAAGAAAGTATGGAAGATGGAAAAGTCTGTAAAGGACGAAATGTAGAACCTGAATAGTTTGGCAGATATAAAACGGATAATTAGAGAAAGCTGAACAATGAATGGTTGGTTGATGTAGGTATCCATTTCAAGAAGGCATTGTTTGTACCAAACATGTCGGTGTATCACAAGGTTGGTACAGCAGCTGATGTGCCAGAGAATGATCCACAGGTTGACTTGTCATGGCAATACACACTCCAGAAAGTGTGGAAAAGCCTTGTCCAAAGTGAAAAAGGTACTTGAATAAACTGATCATAGAACAAAATAGAGAAACGTCGTTCAGACCCATATCTCAACTTAATTTATTGGGAACGCAGAAGGAAAAGACGAAGATGGTGAAAGTAATGAGAACAGTGAGGTGTTTACTTCACTTCCCATAACACTAAAATGGCTACGGGATAGTGTACATGAGAGTAGCTCACCCATACGTTTCCAGGTATCATGCGAACCCTCTTTTTTTGGATTTTCGGAACCAACGATTCGAGTTCCATTATGGATTTGGTCAAAGAAAGAAGAATACAAACATACAACATGAAAACGGTTTATGTGGATCAAATCTCTGACAACGTCTCTTTATATGGGATTGACTCCGGGACTGTGTTTTGTGTGCAGGTTCTTGTAACTGGTTCGTTACACCTTGTGGGCGATGTACTGCGATTAATCAGAAAATGAAGAGAAACAAACACAAGTCAGTTTTCAAATTTCAATACACCACACTATAATTATGGAAGCACCGTACCTTGAAGAGGCTGGTCTTAGTTTATTACTAAATTTTACTTGTATCATTACGATTTTTTTTTGCTATCCAACTCCTGTTTTGAATTTTGAAAAGAAAATCGCCGCAAATGCGACATGATTTGCTTACTCCAGAGTCCAGATTAATGAAAACGCAATGTTCCAATGTAAACGAAGTCTCTACTTAAACCCAAACGAATCAATCGACACAAAAAATGGATTCGATGGTAACATGAAAACTCGTACCAATGGAAATGCATGAAATCCACACAACAATTGGAACACACACAAGTTATATCTGTCTTTCCTCTAAAGCCTTTGTCGGAGCTCTTGATTCTCTTTTCGCAACAATTTTAACTCCTTCAATTGCTCTGCTTGGTTCTCCAAAATCGAGCTCAACACCGTCGACATCTCCATCTGTAAAAAGAAAAAAGAAAAAGTTTCAAGTCATTTGAAGAAGACAACAGGATGATAGTATTCGAGCAAGATGAAACACTACCTCATGCATGTGGAACTGTCTTAGGATCTCAATGTGCACGTTTCTTATGTCGTCATGAATTGAGTTTTTGAAAGAATCAAGAGTTCCTTCGAGCGTTCTTTGAAATAGCTGAAGCGTGAAATTGCTACTACCCATCAGTTGCTGTTGATCTGTTTGAGATTGCTTCAACACTCCCTGCTACAGATTTGCACAAGTTCAGTTAAAAATACCCCAATGAGATAAAACTCTCAGTTTTTTGTGAAACTTATACATACATTGGTAACTGGAATAACTCCCGCCTCAAACGCAGCCACCGTTTCTGGTCTTGGCAACATATGAATTAAAACTTCCTCTCTCGTTTCTGCTCCTGTCTTCTTTATCTTAGGGGAACCCAAAGCGAGAGACGTTCCATCAGTAAAGGAAGAAGTGGTGCTGATTCTCTCAGCATATGTTGAGAACCTCCGAGTAAAGTTTGGTGATAGCTTCAATGAATCAATGTTACCAGGTGGTGCAATGCCTTTTGTAAACAACGGGCTTGAAGGTACGTTGTTGTCTGTGAGTGTCGATGATGTCTCAAAGGTTGAAGAGAAGTCTCTGACCCGTGGGAAATCTGAGCTAACGTTTGCAAGGTTTGTCTGACCAAACGACAAGGGGAAATCTCGAGAGCTAGAGAACATCGACCCAGATGTACTAGCACTTGTGCTTGAAACCGCGAGGCGTGAAGGTGCGTGCAGGTGGCTAAATTTATCGGAATATTTCTCATTGGCCAATTGGTTAAACTTCTCAGAAAATTTATCACCACCCCATGCTTCTGGAGGTGTCAAGGCAGAGTCTTCACTTTTGGATGATGCTGTTGGTGTGGTAGATCCAAAAGACGGAAAAGCAGCCCTCGTCTCATCCTGCGTAAGTGATGAAAAAAACGTTTGAAACTGGTGAAACATGTGAGAAAGAATCATACATTACAGAGCAAGTTAGACTGAGTCCAGCTAGTGTATTCTGCATCCACAAAATTAACAGAGACTTTGGAGACATGAAAATGTTATGAAAAGAACTAAAATTAATAATATCACTTGCTTGATGAAGAAATACAAACCTGTTTCGAAGTAGAACTTGGTTTCCAATCGAATATCGGATGTTCCTTGTTTCCATCATCTGCAAATGGAAATCCCTTGCTGGATGAAGGAAATAGCAAAGAGGAAGGCTTTTTGTCAACAACTAAATGATCCTTATTACTGAAATCACTATCAACCCACTTTTCAACAGATGATACGTCAACAATAGGTGAAAATACACCCATATCATCATTGAAACTGTCATTGGCACGAAGCGCATGTAGTCTGCCCAGTGGCCCACCATGCCATAAAGTTCTATTTGGTGTTTGTTCTGTTAATGATATATTCACAGTACTCCCAGAAACTCCGCTAGAACCAGGTACTAAACCAGACTGTAAAGCTGAGGGTGTCGATGAGGGAAGTGGATCCGGAATGACAACTGAATCTTCCACAGAACCGCCAAGAAGAGCCATCTCAGAAGTGTAACTTTTCTCATTCACAATAATTGGTTTTGATGTTTGCCACGATAAGCTCGATACCGGCTGATCAAAAAGAAAAAACCTGTTAGCTTTGCAAGCCAAAAACAAATTCTATAGCAATAGTCAGTTGAATCCAACAATATACATCAGGTCACTAAGAGAAAGTTTTTTCGCTGTTACTGTAGGAAATTTCAAAATGATAAAGCAGCTGGTAAACTAGTATAGTGACAATAAATAAACCCAACAGTAATAAGTTCAAATTCTACAATCCACGAAAACCAAAGTCATGTGATAGTATATGTATTAACCTCTGAACTACTGTAAGCGTGCAGGACGGTGACAGGCTGCGGTTTTCCACGGACATCGTAGAACACTACTCTACCATTACTGGTTCCAGCTGCCAGAATGTGACCATTATCCCCAAACGCCAAAGAGGAGAAAGGTGCCTCATAAGCAATGCAGGACGAAGATCTTCTGGATCCAGAGTCATAAGTGTAAAGCTTTTTGTCCATCCCCACGCTAGCAATTATCTGTTACAATAGATAATTTGGATTGTAGAATACTTAGATACTGTGTCTATAAACTCTATGTCAAAGAGTACTAGACAGGCTTATTAAAATGGAGGGTGCACATGCACATGTTTACAGATAAAAGAATAACAATCACTTTTATCTGACTTCTTTGGGTATGTGTAGCAAGAATGATTGGTGAGGCTCAGCTACCTTTTCGTTTGATGGAGAGAAACAAACACCAGCAGTTGGTGCAGAATGCTGCTTCAACCAGGAAATCTGTGGAAGTGAAAGCAAATTGTCACAGATGCCAGATATTAAGAGAAGCATTAACACGCTATATAGTGAGTCTTGAGCAAAAGTAACTCTTCTGCCTTATGCTTTCATAAATGTGATATCTGCGAACACAATGCATAGAACAGTTTCTTGGCTTTCCAATTCCCCAGTGGAGCTTTTGGAAATTAACAGGAGAGGCAATGGAAAATACACTTATTTCAACATGAATTCCAATAAGTAAAAGACCAAAACCTTTGGGCTACGACCAGTCGTGTCCCACAGATGCACAGTGCCATCATCACCAGCAGTAAGTATAAGATGTCGACTGGACCTTGAATAATCAAGCACCCTCAATACCTGGTCTTGAATCGATCAAAAAGCCAATTAGTCTGATGACCAATACTCTTAAGTTTTGGAAAGAAGTAAACATGTACAAACTGAACAACCTGCCCATTTGGATCTTTAAGCTCGCTAGCCCTTGCTCCAGATGCAAGGTTGTGGACTATCAGATCCCCACCAACACTGACAGAAGCCAAATGCTCTTCTTTACAATTGTACATTACCCCCGTTATTGTCGATGTATGGCCCTTCAACTTCTTAATACAAAGCTTCCTTTGGAGATCCCATATCTTAACAATTTGACCAGTTCCTCCAGAACACATGTACCTGGACCCTTTTTTGCTAAAGCTAATAGCTGATAAACATTCCTGAATTCATTATGACACAAACATATAAGTATAATAGCATCAGAATCACTGAAGAGAAGAACTCATCTAGAAAAAAAGTAACCTCGGCAACACCACCGTCCTTCCCAGTGACTGGAATTGTTCCTAAACTCTGCCCATTTTTCCGCCACAAGGATATCTTCTTATCTTCTCCCGTACTCCCCACAACTAAATCTGCAACCCAATAAAAACATAACTTCTACAAAATGGAATAAAGAGAACATACACTCTCCTTCCACTAAAACCATATCATTGAAACATTAAACATTCCTCCAGATTAAATCAAATAGTATCTCAGTCCTTCATTTACTACCATTATATTCCTAAACACGATCCCTAAAGTGAACACTACCAGTTCAACACTGAGCTCAATTTGAACCGTAAATCACATAATATCCAGATATGTTCTACTAAAAAATTTCTTAAATCATTACATATACCTACGATTAAATCTATACTTGAGTGACTTTCCTAATCTCTCACCAACCAAACAAAACCAGGAAATAAGACGAAATGGAGATTACTAACTCGTATGATTCCACTTGACGGAGTTGATAGCACAACCAGGTGTAGGAGTATAACTCAAAACGCAAGGATCACCGGAATCGGCAGACACGTCGAAAAGCTTAACCGTATCTCCGCCGCTCGCCGCCAAAAGACGCCACGAAGACTCCACCAAGTTCGACATCTTCGCTTAGACTAACAGTCAACAAATTCTCCCAATAAAACTTAAATCATTCAATTAATCATTCAGAATCTGGACAATGCGGTAACTCTACTTTTTCTCGAAAGAACATCAGAAATCAAAATTTTGAACCCTATGAGAGGAAAGAGACTCAAAATGCTAAAAAAAGAAAAAAAAAAAAATTAAACTAGATTAAACGTTAGAGCGTTTTCACAATTTTTAATATATTTCAATTTGGTCCTTGTAATTTGTCTTATTTTTTATTCGTAACTCATAACTTTGAATTAGCTGATTACTTTGTCTGATTCTTTAGCTTTGAAGTCACTTGACCCCAATATGTAGGAGCCAAGTATAAGTTAAATATATAACTTATAATTATAAATAATCAATAATTAGTAAGTTAGCATAAGATTAAACTATATGAGATGTGAATCTTTTTAGACCAACAATTTTGGATAAGAATACTTTTTTATAATAGTTTTATACTAACATGTGAAAGACATTTTCTGTTCATTTGATGTGCTTGTGGGTGGAAAATATCAAATCTATCCGCCGAAATAAATATGGGAAATAATGTTGATTCTTATTCTAAAGCTTTTTAATAAAATTATATGGCGAATCTTACTAGATTTGGAGAAGATCAAATGCAATCAAAATCAAAGAGTAGATCGACGTGGAATATGCTCAAGTACTGTTTCACCTCACTTTGCCACCGACCTCTCTTTGATTTGGAATCAATCTATTTTGATATGATGTAGTTTTCACTTCACTCTCAAATATATACTTAGCTGAGATCCGAATTTCCGGTAAAGTTATATCAAAGTTATGTTTTCTTATTAGTAATTTTGAAACTATAATTAGCAATAAAGGGAATAACTCATGAATTTCATATATAATTTGCTAAAATTTTATATGAGATATCTAATAGATTCCTCGAAATGGTGGTGGAGAAACGGGGTTATATAGATGGAAAACTGTTTTTGAAATGTTTGTTAGACCAATTTTGAGTTCACGATATGATATTACTAATTTCATTTTAAAACTAATTGACAACTAATAAATGATTTTACATTACTTGACAAATCTTGAGAAATCCTGATATATATGTTATAATAGATGCTACATGTCAAAAAAATAAAGAGACCAAAATAGAAATATCTATTATAAAAAATGTCATTTTTTTTTTTCAACCAATATATTATAATAACCAAACCAAATATTGTTTACAATATTAAACCATTAGCTGACTCTCTAAATAAATAAGCGAGAGCATCAACTTTATGGTTCAGAGATCTCGGAATTATATGGAGGGAAAAAACTCGAAAAAGTGATTGTAACCTGAGAAACTTTTCCTGGTATAGTTGAAATGTCGGCCACTCCTCTGGATACAACAAAAACTTCAGAACATCAACACAATCTGTAGCCATCTTCACTTTTAGCACCTGGGCCACTATCAGGGATTCTATATAGCCTACAGCACCGCTTCCACCTCAGCATGTAGCGCGGATAAACTTCTTCTTATTTGGCGTGCCCCTATGCAGCCCTCGGAAACAGCGTCCGGAAAGCAAAACCAGCTAATCCCAGAATAGATGTCAGAGCATTTCCACGACACATCAATAAAACATTGATACCCCGTAAAAGCCGGGCCACCGTCATCGGAAAATGTCTTTTTATTTATAAAAAAGATTTATTATAAAAAATGACGACGAAGAATAAATGGGAAATAGATTTATCTCATTAATTAATTCTATGTCGACCCAACAAAGGTAGTCATTAGTCACTAAGACTAATCAATCTTTCATCTTAAAAGTGAATTAACTAATACGTTTTGAGATTTAAGATTGACCATTCTTTTATTTTATCTTAATCATATCACATGTAACATTCTACATTCTTCTAAAATCAACATTATCAATCTATATCATACATTATCCACATATAATTGACACTTTCGGATACAAAAAAGTTAGATACTATTTTCTTGTTTTTAACATAATCTGAAATGCTTAATATTCGAGATTTGAGGATGACTATGAATAAACCTTTAGTCCATAATAACTAAAGGCTTAAGTCGACATTGATCATGATGGAATTATTATAATTTAAGAAATCGAAAAAAAGATAAGAAGATTGCAATGAAAATGACAAAGATTCAATAAAAGAAGAACACGAGATTTGTTCACTGTGTAAAAGAACTTATCCAAATGACAAAACAGAAGAAGAGAAAAGAGTCCAAAATCAAATCAAAGTTTATCCAAAAAATCAAATCAAAGTTTATCCAATGAGAAAAGACACGTGTCAGTCCAAAGGAGCTGAAGACGGCGGCAGAGCCACGTGGTAATCACGTGAACCCATCATCTCTCTTTTCTCATCAGAAGTTGGTTATATAACAGACCGTTGGGTCGTTAGGGCAAAAACCAAAACTCATTATCAACATTAATTCAACACCAAAACTATTATTATCCCTTTCTCTTCCTTCTCCTCCCTCACTTTACCAAAAATTTAACTCTCTTTTGTCTCTAGAAAGTTCTTATTTTTACTTCAATCATTAAATAACTATCTATCAATGGACTGCAAGAAGACCAAAGCTAGTTCTTCTTCTTCTTCATCATCATTTGATAATCTGTTTGGTCCGAAAGGATCGGTCTCTGCTTCATCTGCTTCTTCTTGTTCAACTATACTAGACTCCATTTTCCCTCCTCCGGTATGTTTCTCTTACACATCTTTGTAGACATATATAGATGTATATATGTATATGTTAATTTTTTTGATAAAATACATGTATGTATATGTTGAGTGTTAGTTTGTGCATACATCTAAATTTCGATGATCTTTTATTTAGTGGAACATATATATAGCAGTTGTTTGCAAAATTTTGCCGTATTTTTAGCTGTAATTGTTGATATTTTACATATTGATAAGAGTCTGCAATAGAACTGAATTTATGAAAGATGATATACATTGTGTTACTTTTTTGGGGAACAGATAAGGCTTTTTACAAAGTAATAAAGAATTTTCATAAGTAGCTACACGACAAGTAAAGCATAGAAACTATCAGAACAATGCATGAACCTTCTAACGATGCATGCATGTATTTATGTATGTATGTATGCGTGTGGTCTACAGTTTTTGTAAATATAAAGTAGTAGTTAAAGGAAGTGTTACATTTGCTATCTTCTTCACTCGAGTTTCATCTTTACAGAATATTGTGTTTGCCCACGTGATATTGTTATGGGTTTAGGAGGTGTTTGACTATTGATCGGATTTTGTTAATCTAGAACAAAAAAAGTTGGTTGTTAATTTGAAGGCAATTAATATGATAATGTAGGTAGCAAGAAAGCAGAGAAATCACACTGCTCCTGAAGTTCAAGGCAGCATCTCTCAAGCCACAGGTGATATATGTACAGCTTTCTTTTTTAAGATGAATTTACGAGACACTTTTCAGATTTTAAAGATCATTAGAGAATTAATATAGAGAAAAATTAGTAAACTTCGTAGCGCTTTTTTTTGTCACCAATTTGATCGACAAATGCCGAATCATAGCCAAAACTCACTATCCAAAATCATTTTTTTTTTCTACTTGTATCGGGGAGAGATCGAACCCTCGTGAAGATTTGTAAAGTGGCTACACCACCACTGAGCCACTTGTCTTTGGCTACTAGAATATATTTATTCTTCTACTTTTTTTGTTGCAAAAATTAAGATAAATTAGTTTTGAAAGAGTTCAAAATATTGACCCAATGTCTTGATCAAGATATTCCTTTAGTTGTTTGTTTCTTTTCTTTTCTTTTCCATTGCCTAGTTGTTTTTATAGAGAAATTTGATTTCCATTTTTCAGGGTATGTTTATGAAGTTATTCACTATAATCTAATGAAAGTAAATTCTTATCATCTATCTTTGTTAGTTTTCAACTATTTGTTTTAGAACAGTATTGGCTGCAAAGTTACTTCAAATCTATGATTTATTGGTTTTTTCTTTTGTTTTTGTTGTTGCAAAGATGAGAGAAGTAGCCATGAAAAGAGGGAAGCTTCTTATTTCAGCTCCTCCATCTATTACGGAGGTCAGCAACACTATTCACCTCCACGAACTGATGGTCCATCCACTTCTCTATCTCATCAGCCCAGTGAAGCCGATGATCGCACTGACCCATCTGCCTCTGCTTCCAGAGGAAATTGGTGGAAAGGTCCTTACTTTCTTCATTACACTTTTAATCACTTAGTAATAATCTTTATCCTCAAAATCACTCTCAGCTCATCAAATGATTGTTTCTATTAATGCAGGTTCTTTGTATTACTAAAATCAGCCTAACGACTCACTTGAATCTCGCAATGGCTATACGTATCGACTGCATTCATATACATATGTAACTTTGCAGTGTGATCTTCGGTTTTTGTTTGTATGTTTTGTAATACTGGACCGACTGCATCTGTGTCTAATGTATCGCAGACAATGAGTAAATAAAAGACTCAGTCATCTCAGTAACAAGTCTTATCTTTTCATGATCAATCATCGTCTTTATCCAAATTTTTATTGAAACCAAGTCATACACATGTGAACGTTCGACCTTTTAGACTGGGTTTGAAGAGCTTCTCAGTTGCTCTGTATGTTGCTTCAAGGCAGAGTATAAGCTGCAAGAGAACAAGTGAAAACATTTGATATGAGCAAAAATTGCATCTGCAATGAAATAGAAAACTTAAAAGGTTTTATGGTATTACCTCTACATTTGTAGCCAATAGGACGATCAACGATGTTGCAGCGTTTTGGAATAGTCATTGAGATCTCTGGCTTTGCTCCAGAGCTTCTAGCTGTGGATGAAAGCATGACAGCGCAAAGGCATTTCGGGTTCTTCCCCATTTGTTTAATCCGAGCACAGCAAGTTGGAGAGACTTTAGCAGACTTGTCTTGTGCAGCCATTGCACAAGGAGCCAGCTTTATAGCTTCATTATCTGGACTATTTCGTCCACATTCCCCAGCTCCATGGACCAAGGTCTTAAGGCTGTAGATGCAGAGAACTAGAAGAAAAAATCAAGATAACATGTGGGTTTCCATTTCTGAAGAAGACTTGATACATATACTACTTGTGGAACCTGAGATTTATAGCAACTGTAATAGCCCAGATAGAAGTAGTGGAAGAAGCACTAAAGGAACATACTAATTACTTCACCTAATCAATCGCATTAAGGACCTCAAAGTGCATAGTTATTATAATCTAAAGTAGGATTAGGCTACCCATAGTCTCTAGCTTAATCATTAAAATCTTTGAGAAAGCAAAGAATTGTTTTTTATATGACAAAGCAATAGCCACAAACCAAAAACATACAATGGATCCTTCAGATCAATACACATATTTTCCGAGCCTTCAGTAAGAATAATTTGTAAGCTGAAGATAGCTACAAGAGATCTAGATATGTTTGGTTCTTTTGCATCATTCCTCAAAGCTAGTCAAGCATAGGATTCAGCTGAAGTAGCTCCAGAGATAATTGAGATAGTAATACAGAACAGAATAAATCAATCACTCAGTTGAGAATCTGTTATCCAAATGAGAAACATAAAACAGTTCTCTCTTTTGATGTTTAATTTCAATAAGGGCATAAATACTTTCTTGAACAGTAACTCTGATTTATCAATATCCAAAATATTAAGCCAAACAAGCATCAGAATCCAGCATTGTAAACAAAGCATAATCTCATACCCATTTCCTCGGATCAATTTCCATCCACAAGTTGATATTCCTAAATCCTAATAACACACAAGTGTCTAATTGTAAATAAGTGAGAATATTACCAATAAAACTCAGAATCTAAACTAGATCTGATTAAAAGTTAAAGATTTACAAGAACCATATCAGTAAGGAATCATTCTCATTTCCATTATCAATCATACAGGCATATCCTAACTGCATCAATCATGGAATCAAAACCATGTTTTTAGCGAGTAAAAGCATAGAGCATAAGAGAAACATAGATGAAAAGTGCAGAAGGGACCAGGAACAAGAGTGGCACAACAGCTGCATAAGTATGACCACTCGAACCACAACCGAAAGTCCCTAACTTGATCTGAACGACATTGATCAAAGCCAACATAAGGAACCCACATCCACAAACCGAACCCAAACCGGAAATCACCATCCCAAATCTAAGAGCCGTCTTGTTCACATAACAAACCACGGGATCGATCCGAGTAGAGAAGTGAAACGAAGAAACTATGTTGAGTCTCATGGCTTGTTTGAGACCTAAAGCGATGAGGCTTGAGAATAGGAATGAAGCAAAAGAGTAGACATGGAAGGCGACTAGATTCTCCGCCATACGAGCTGTAGGAATGCAATTTGGGTCGGTTACGAGGCTATTGTCTGGATCTGTAGGGTTCCAAGCTAATCCGATGAAAACGGCGAGAGTGAAGAGAGAATTCACGTTGACGATTCCGTCGAGAGCTGTGATGTGAATACTCGTCGTCATTTTTTCTCTAAAGGAATCTCCTTACCGGTGGAATCGGCGACACAGTGAGAGATTCGTCAAGAGAATAAGGAAAGAGGAAAATGAAAGTTAGGATTCAAAAAAAAAAAAAAAAAAGGGAAAAAGTTATTAACGCCGTTGCCGGGGATCGAACCCGGGTCACCCGCGTGACAGGCGGGAATACTTACCACTATACTACAACGACTTTGTTGTTGAGAAGGACATCAAATAAAATTATATATAAGTGTTAATATTCTACACTGTTACAAATCTGATGAGAACGTGTAAGTTTGTCTGTTTTGAAATTAAATTTTGGTTTTGGTTTGTGAAAGTAGACACTTTACCATTCGAGAGATAGAAATAATATAAAAAAGTTCACAAGTAAAGCAAATGAATCCATGTTTACATAAATTATACACATTCTATTGAGTCTTTATCAGATTTTAAGAGACAGTGTACTTTGGAGGACCCTTTTGATGGGCTGATGTTGAATCTCTTTTCTTATCTCCATCAACTTCTTTGCCAATCTGGTTTATCACTGATGTGTCTGGATTATCTGATGGATTCAAGCATATTTTCAGTTTTGAGTCCATGCCAAGATAATTGTTCAAGGCCCTTCTAACTCCAAATCCTCGAGAAGGAGAACTTTTCTCAACGACTTTAGTAGACTTCTTGTTGGAATATGGTGTCCTCCTCTCTCCTTTCATAGGGCTAATCTTTGAAGGAGAGAAACCTGGTGTTGTTGAGAAGCTTGTTCGGTATGGAGTTCCTGAAGTAGATATTCGATAAGGGATTGGTACTACTTTCTTGTGAGCCTTAGTGTTGATCGTTAGAGGACTTGACAACAGGTTCTTATTATCTGATTGCTTTGTTAAGTCATCCACGTAGAGTAAATCATCAATTCGTGCCACGATGTTTGATGCTAAGCTCTCTAGTGCTCTCGAGTAGCTTTCTAGGATTGATTTCCCAATATCCTGAAATTTTAAGTGGACAGTATAAGAAAGAAGAAGCAAAGCAACTTTATATGTATTCAGAGAAAATTAATACCTTGTTCCATTGAATCTTGCTAATGTCTAGAGAAGTCTGTGTTAGAGATGGAAACCGCTGCTTCAAGCAACGTAAGAGAGTTTCAGATCTCTCCACAAGCAATCCCCTTTTGTCACCAGCCGCCAATCGTTCTTTGACCATTTCCCATGATAACCTTGGAGTATTGCTTGAAGTATTATTGTTATTGACTCCAAGTTTTGTTTGAACTCTTCTGCGCCAAACATATATCGAAGCTTCCACACGGTTTGCAATATCAAGAGCAATATGCTCAGAAGACAGATCAAGACAATCTAGAAGACACTCCGCAGAAAATTTCTCAGATGTTATGTACCTGTAGATGATATCCCCAAGACAGGATCTACCGTTCTGCCACAAAAGTTTAATGTCAGGACAAAGATTTTCTCAGGTCTGTTTCACAAGAATGATTTGAAATAAAGATATAAACCTTTGGAAGAGTTTCAAGGTATGATTCAGGAACATCCATTTCTGTTAAAGCAATGCTGTTAATTGCCATTGCAGCTTTAAGTATCTGAGTTGCACATTCCCTCTTGTGATTCAATTCTGTTCTTGCTTCTTCAGTAAGACCATTAGGTGCTAAACGAGGAACAGGCAACCACCATTTCTCCTCTTGGCGCTGAATCTTTCTGCGGAAAGAAGCTGAGCCATCGTCTTCTGAAGCTACAATCCCTTGATCAACATACCAGAACTCGGTTTTCTTGAAACTCGCCAATATATCCTATTCGAAAATAAAGTTAAATCTCAGATCAAAACAAATTTCACTTCAGAGAAGAATCATTGTAAAGAGAGTTTAGTGAAACTCACAAGAAGCATATTGTCTAGCTTACGAAGAGCGGGGAGGTTGATGAAAAGATCAAATCTTGGTCGACAAGTCATGACCTGAGAAGATCCACAAATTGATTACTTAATAAGAACTTCATTAACTGTAGTTGCAACAATTTTTAGAAATCAAAAACTTACCTCAAACTTTTTTCCGTCTGTGTAAGTCTGCGTTGAAGGTGTTAACTCAACGATGTGATCACTAACACAAAGAATCCATTCCATTTCTCTTCTCCACATCTCCTTCTTTTCGCTACAAAACGGCTCTAATCTCCACAGTTGCCCAAAAATCGTAGCTAAAAAAAGAAACATTTAATCCAACACTTTTGAAAGATCTGATTCAAGCATTCTGACAAACACAATATAGACTTTTTTAATTTACCACATAGATTGGTGATGGCATTGGAGATGGCTAAAGCCGTACACACGCCTTTACCAGAACCAGACATATCTTCACCAAGCAACAGCTTTGCAAATCTCTCCTTCATCATGTCCACATCTACTTCAAATCAAATCAACGAAAACACATAAGATCATACTGAAAAACACCAAGAAATAAAGCTTCAACATCCTCACTAACCTGCAAAATTCATCTTTTTCCCTTTAAACTCCGAATCATCATCGTGAAGACTAGATTTCTTCTGATCTAATCTATCACTTTCCTTAGAATTCTTTCGAAACGAAGCTTTTCTTATCGGCCAACCCAGAAGCTGCGAAGTTGGAGGTGGTGGTGGAGAAGACGAAGCGACGCCGGAGGAAGAACTCTCGTAGCTGCTTCTCTCCGTTGACTCAATTACTCTTTCTTCCATCGATTGAGTCAAACCACTTCTTTTCTTCTCGATCCCTGCACAGCTCTTCACTAAATTCTCCATTTTTTTTCAAACAAAAATTCAAACTTAGAAAGGAAAAAATCGTTTTCTTTTTACGAGACCCGAAAATAAGTTAGATTATAAAGTAAAGAAGATGTCTTTACTTTGAAAAATTGTAAAGGTAAGAATTTGAAAAATTCGGCAGAGATAAAGTAGTGTTCTCTGTTTCTTTTACTCTGTCACGAGTACGAGTAGAGAGAGATATAGCAATAGGTGTAATAATATATTTTGACTTTTTTATTCAAAATAATAAATTATCCTTTTGGCGGGCAAATCTCTGTGGGGATATGATATTACGGTTCTGTCCATTGTATTAAATATAGTAATTTACCACAAATGCATTTAGTATGGTTATTAATTATGAGGTAATAATTAGTTATAATAAATGAGACAGGTGAATTGCCTAATTGATACATTTCCAAAAAAAAATTAAATGGTAAGTTTTAATGTTTAAAAGGAAAAAAAAAAACTAAAAAAGCTGGTAAAAAGAAATGGAATAAACTACAAAATAATAAGCTTAATTCTCTTAATTAAAATACAGTAGACATATTTTATTAATAAGTAGAATTACAGTAGTTGTTATTAGTAAAATAAACTAAAACTAAAAAGTATCAAGTATGTTAATATATGAACAGACTAAATTCGAATTGTGAAAAGTATAAAACGACTGTGTTTATACAAAATTTTCAAATGACTTATGTGATATCTAGAGAATAGGTACAGTACTTTTATTAAAGTGAAGTTTTGACTTTTAGGACATAAAATTTTCATTTCCCAAATTTTGTATTTTCTATCTTTTTATGTTTCTCTATTTTCTTTTATTTTAATTATAATAATTCATCACGCCTTCTACATTCAATTTGGGTTTTCAAAATGTTTATTTTCATTTCTTTATGATTTTTGGTATATACTATATAGTCTTCATTCTAGACTTAACACTCAATTTTAGAAAACAGTAAAGAAAGCGTTTTACAATAATGCAAGCATGAGACCCAAAAAAAATTGCTTGAAGAAGTCATCTTAATCTTGAAGCCCAATCACAATTTAATACAATTTTCCCAACACAATATATAATTTATAAGCTAGAAAGATGATATATAATCAATCAAATGGTGTAAAGATCGATATGCAGAACCATTTGGTTTAACCGATCTTTCTACTTTTTCCTTAAGAAGTTTCATCCTCTCTTGGATTGCTTCTCCTTCACTTTCCAACAATAATCTCCTTATGGCTCTCTCGATCTCATTCCTCTCAATGCGACCTTCTAGATGGATCCCAACCATCCAAACCTCACTAACGAATCTTGCATTTAGCAATTGGTCCCAACGAAAAGGCAAACAAATCATAGGTACACCTTCACAAACACTTTCAACAGTTGAGTTCCAACCATTATGTGTCAAGAATCCTCCAATGGCTCTATGCTTTAGAACCTCTTGTTGTGGAGCCCATTTCACTATTTTCCCCTTCTCATTAAGCTTTTCCATAAACTCTTCCGGGATTGCCTCGAGCCAGTTTGTGGCATTGATTACCGAATCAACCCGTATGACCCATAGGAATGGTTGCTCGCTGTTTCTTAGATCCCAAACAATCTCCAATAACTCTGATTCGTTGATGGTGCCAATGCTTCCGAAACTCACGTAAATCACGGATCTATCTTGTTGCTTGTTTAACCATGGAATGCAAGTCTCATCCGTTGTGAACAAGCTACTGCATGAGCCGGGGAAGTAGCTATGAGAAGGCCCTATAGCAAAGATCGGGACTTTGAAATCATCACGTGCTTGGTTTAGTGAGTCTTCGTCTAATTCTTCACAGGAGGATATGAATATAAGACCTGGAGACGCTTTTGTTGTTTCTAACATCATATCTGAGTACGAATCTAGTGTTTCTGTTTCTGCATTAAGAATCTGTAACAGATCTTTCTTACGCAAAGGTAGAAACTCCTGAACTGGATCATCTTGTTCTGAATTTTCTACAAATAAGATTGACCCAAGAAAGTCATAATTTGTACTAAGACCTAAATATATTGTAACAAAACATATATACATTTAGTCACTACATAAAGAATACTATTATGAATTTGTGACGATTTGTAAATGATTACAATACAACTATTACAAATGTATATTCATAATAAAAATGTCACAATACTTATTCACAATAGTCAGTCTGGTGGGTAGGATGATCCAGCTAATAACTCAAGGCACGGGGGTTTGATTCCTCCCCACTACACTAGTAAATTAAAAAGGACTTTTAAAGTACGGGTAACTATTTTGTTATTACGGGATAGTATCACAATGATTTCTATATTAAAGAAAACTATAAATTCATAATAAAAAAAATTTGTAACAAAAATTGTATATAAACATTAAGTAAACTATTACTAATACTTTTACTTACAATACAACCCTTATAATAACTCAAAAAAAAAAATTGTTGTCTGCAGAAAGATAATACCTTGTAACTGAAGATACCTTTCACGCCTGAGCTGAGGAAGAACAAAATGGCTGCGAAAGAAGGAGATTTTATAAGTATTAAGGGCCAATCTCGAGATATTTAAACTTTGAGCAAGAGGTTGTGTAAAGATCCATCCAGCATCATCAATCAAACAGCTAATCCTCTCTTTCTTTCCATCTGAATCTGTCGATTGCAACAGTTGAGTCAAACAGTCACGAAATGGAGACACACAGTTTTGGTTGAGATGTGTTAGAAGTAGATTGATATCACGAGTTCTTGTCTCTGCTTCAGACAAGCCATCAGGGATCTGTAAGAAAGTGAAAAGAGAATGGCTTGAAGCTCTTGGAGCGTTGAAGCGTGTGTGGATCACTGTGATGGAGAAACCTCTTGAATGGAGGATCTTAGCAAGCTGAATCATGGGGTTGATGCAACCTTGTAATGGAAGTGGAAACAGAATCACTCTCAGGCCATTACTCTTCTCCATTGAAGCTTTCTCCTTGAAGATCCTAAAATTTTAGTGTAAGGTATATAAAAACATAAGAAATTAATATATAATTATTACACAGAAACTAAAGACAAAAAGTCTACGCATCTCAATGTGATAAAGAAAGACTAGATTCGTTTTCTCTTGTCATGTTCTAAGTTCTTATCCTAACAAAACACCAGAACAAGTTGGCGTTATAAGTGTCGACCTTAAACTAAAACAAATGGCTAAAGAATATATTATCTACTAAATTTATTGTCAGACATCTATTGGAACTCCATTCTTCTTGCCTCTGTTTTCAGGTTCTAATACTCTGTTTATTCAGATTTTTAACAAAATTATTCGTAGGGAAAAGAAAAAAAAACACCAGAACAAATGGATTTTTTAATCAATATATAGAAGTATTACAACACAATATATAGTTAGAAGGATGATATATAATCAATCAAATGTTGTAAAGATCGATATGCAGAACCGTTTGGTTTAACCGATCTTTCTACTTTCTCCTTAAGAAGTTCCATCCTCTCTCGGATTGCTTTTCCTTCAGTCTCCAACAATAGTCTCCTTATTGCTTTCTCGATCTCTTTCCTCTCAATACGACCTTCTAGATGGATCCCAACCATCCAGATCTCACTAACAAATCTTGCATTGAGTAATTGATCCCAAACAAAGGGCAAGCAGATCATTGGTACGCCTTCACAAACACTTTCAACAGTCGAGTTCCAACCATTATGTGTTAAGAATCCTCCAATGGCTCGATGCTTTAGAACTTCTTGTTGTGGAGCCCATTCCACTATCTTTCCCTTCTCGTTAAGCCTTTCCATTAGCTTTTTTGGGATTGCTTCGAGCCATTTTGTGTCATTCATGACCGAACCAACTCGTACGACCCACAAAAATGGTTGGTCGCTGTTGCTTAGACCCCAAGCAATCTCCAATAACTCTGTTTCGTTGATGGCTGCAATACTCCCGAAACTCACGTACATCACAGATCTCTCTTGTTGCTTGTTTAACCATGGAATGCAAGTCTCGTCCGTTGTGAACAAGCTACTAGACGAGCCGGGGAAGTAAGTATGAGAAGGCCCAATCGCAAAGATCGGGACTTTGAAATCATCACGTGCTTGACTCAATGAGTCTTCGTCTAACTCTTCACAGGAGGATATGAATATAAGACCAGAAGACGCTTTTGTCGTTTCCAAAATCATCTTCGAATACAAATCTAGTACCTCTGTTTCTTCATCAAGGATCTGTAACAGATCTTTCTTACGCAGAGGAGGAAACTCCTGAACTGGATCGTCTTGTTCTGAATCAGCTAATAAGAAGATTGACCCAAACAAAGTCACAATATAGGAAAATATTGGTAATCAGATAAGAAAGTTTTAGGGTGAAGTGAGTGAAGAGAGTACCTTGTAATAGAAGATACCTTTCACGCCTTAGCTGAGGAAGAACAAAATGGTTCCGAAAGAAAGAGATTTTATAGGTATTCAGAACCAATCTCGGGAGATTGAAACTCTGAGCGAGAGGTTGTGTAAATATCCAACCGGAATCATCGATCAAACAGCTAATCCTCTCTTTCTTTCCCTCTGAATCTGTCGATTGCAACAGTTGATTCAAACAATCACGAAACGGAGACTCGCAGCTTTTGTTGAGACGCGTTAGAAGAAGTGTGACATCACAAGTTCTTGTCTCTGCTTCAGACAAGCCATCAGAGATCTGTAAGAAAGTAAAGAGAGGATGTTTTGAAGCTTTTGGAGCGTTGAAGCGTGTGTGGATCACTGTGATTGAGAAACCTCTTGAATGAAGGATCTTCGCGAGCTGAATCATGGGGTTGATACAGCCTTGTAGTGGAAGTGGAAACAGAATCACTCTCAGGCCATTAGTCTTCATTGTCGATAAAAATGTAAAGAACCTGAAATTTCAGTGTCAGATATATACCATAAGAAATTATTATACTACTATTACACTCAGACTAAAGACAAAAAGTCAATGCCTCTCGATGTGATGAAGAGACATTTTGATACTTAATCCCACGTGAGTATGTAATAACGTTTACCTGTCCTAACAAAACATAATAACAAGTGGGTTTCATTAATCTTGTGTAATACAGAAAGATCAGATTCGTTTTTCCGCGTGGGTATATATAATAAGGTTTATTGTGTAAAAAATTAACAAAGCACCAATAAGGAGCTGTTTAGGGACTTGGCCAGTCCATTAGTCAAGTTTCTAGATAATGTAGGTGGTGAGATTCGATTTTTGGTTATAAATACGCATATTTTTAGTGGATTTACCGTCTGCCACTAGACTAATATCCATTTGCATAACGTCTGGTTTAGTCGGTCTAATAAATAAAAACTTGTATTGAAATAATGGCAGAATTAAAGCTCTTTCTTTCTGTAGTCCTTGAAGAAAAAGACGAACTCTCAAAACAGAATCGTTAATCTTCTTAACCAACTCTGTTTTTATTTCTTAATGGGCTAGAGCTCAGGCCCAAAGTCTAGTTACGCTTCTCAGCCTCGCAAAGCCTGTTTCATTACTTCCCGGTTCAATTTTAGTTAACCGGTTCGATTTAACAATTTGCTTGGAAGTTGGAAGAGATTCGTTGTCCTGTCGGTCTATGAACGGCTTAGTTGTTTTTTTTTTGTCTGATAAAGGTGAACGGCTTATTTGGTAACATAATTATTTTCTACTATACTCTATTCAACAGATTATGAAAATGATTAAACTGACACATGTCATCACTAAAACAAGTCAACAACCTAAGACTTTACTCCAATCAATCTTAATAGTCTGTATTATTGTTGTAAAAGTAAACAACCAAAATCTTGTTGTTACAAAATTAGAATAATTAGAAGTTTGGAAACATATGAGCTGATAAGAGTTTTATAAAATTATCATAAAACTAAAACATTTGATTTATTTAAAGTAATTAGTTTGTGATGTGTGTTTGTTTGTATGTCTGAATATCCAGTTAATAATTTTAGTATTTTGAATTTGATATTATTTACGACAAAAAAATGGATTGAAAAGAATTTTAGAAAATGATTTCATAATATAGATAGAGCATGTCATTCAATTGTTGGATAAAAAAATGACAGTTAGTTTCGTTTTAATTAATTTGATGAATCTTTTACCAAGAAAATTTAGAACAATTATTTTAATCAGTTGGTTATGCCGAGTTGCTTTCAGTCTGGTCGTTATAATGATCCAACTAATGTCTTGACACTAAAATTCGATTCCTATCTACTGCATTATAGTAGTTTAAAAAAAAACTATAAAGGTAATTTTTAAACTATAAATCGAGGCTTATCAATCTAATAGTTAACAAAAAAAATACTAGTTATATGACTTAATTAGTGATATAAAATAATAGAATTTAATTTTATAAATTGTTTTTTTTATGAATCGATCTTGTTTGGAAACGTGAATTTGTTAGAAGTTTTGAACGATTCATGACTTCCATGAATACTAAAAACGGTGGAAAAGTCACGTTTCAAGTTTTATGAGAACGTGAAAAATTCTTACTTTCAAAGTTATTTGATAAACCCTTATAAAAGAGATATTTTAGCTTTGACAAAAAATGAAATTTTTAATGATTGAAAGATTTTTACAACAAAAGAAATTGATTGGAACAAGAACAAGACGAAGAAGACGACAACAACACCAACGAAAGGATTTTAATTAGAAAAATCGTAGGATTGGTTGCCATCCCAAGAAGAAGAAGAAGAAACACGAGAAATTTGTGAATGTACAGCTTGTCGCCTTTATCATCCAACCCAATCATTTGATTTTTTTCCCAGGAAAATTGAGGGAAAAAGTTATCCTGAGATAATTCACTATTCCTCCTTATTTACTGCTCTCAGGCGGCGTCAATTACGCGCCGCAGATCTCATATTCTCTCTGGCTTTCTCTCTCTCCATTGATCTTAAGCAAAGGTATATTCTCCTTTTCTCTCCCTGTAATCGGTTGGCACAATCTGAGGAACCTGATCGCAGAATTCTCGATTTTGATCTTTGGGTTTGTTCTATATGAGTTGTTTAGATTTGCATCTCGTCTGAAATCTAGCGTCCTTTGGTTCGCAATTGTGAGATTTTTTATGTCACTGGAGATTAAACAATTCTTCGAAACTTGTTTTTGGATTCATAACTCTCTATTTTTTTGGGGATTTTTTTGGTGGTAATTTTCGTTGATCCCTTCTAGGTAGAGTCTCTATTGTGGAAGAAACGTCATGGTTTCAGGGGGTTTAGTTTGACTTAGCTTGAGTTTCGACTTATTTCGTCCTTTTATTTGTTGTATATTCAGGTGTTTTTACCAAGTAATCTTGGGGATCGACACAACAAGACCATTAGACTAAGCTTGTTACATCTTCTTCTAGTGCGAAACAGCGCACTTGGTAATTGATGTGGCCTCTTTGCTTTCTGTTTAACAAGCTTTTGAAAGTTGAAGAGAAACACCAGGAGAAATCAGAAGGACATGGAGATTCAACTTCTGCAAATTACTGCCAATTAGGTCCATTGGTGAGTAATGGAAAGTACACAGATGCAGAGTTGCCATCCGCGTCCCACTTGGAAGTAAGGCCTCGACTTTTGGTTTTGATCTAGTGGGCGTAGAAATTGGAAAGTCTCTAGTTGGTTTGATTTATCGCCCTCTTCGTCACATTGCTGTTAGGTTCCTCATGTACACCAGCTAGCTTCATGGGATTGCGGTCTCGCTTGTGTTCTCATGGTTCTCAAAGCAAGTGGCATCACAAGCTGCACTCTTGAAGATTTGGCTGAGATTTGCTCCACAAATAGGTCTGCTTATAACTTAAGAAACGATCATCTGCTGTGTGTAATCCTTTTCTGCTTCTTAAAGATGATAACATTAGGTAGGGAATACTATCTCAATATGATGATACTTATTATCAACTTTGGACATTTCTGCAGCATTTGGACTGTAGATCTTGCATATATATTGCAGAACTTCCGTGTGGAGTTTTCCTATTTCACAATAACATTTGGAGCAAATCCGAATTATTCAATTAAGGAATTCTACAAGGTATCTAAGCTATAGATAGCAAAGACCTCTAACTAGTTGTTTAGTAGTTTTCTCGTGCACCATGTGGTTACTTCATCGAGTATGTTAACGAACTGTTGATGATTTCCCGAACATCTGAGCATGCTGGACTGATTTCTTCTAAGTAGAAAGGGTTCAAGATGTTCGATTTGGCAATCATAATGCAGGAACAGCTCCCTGAAGATCTAGTACGTGTGGATTTGCTCTTCAGGAAAGCACATGAATCGGGCATTATTATACAGGTAAAACTGTTTTGCGAAACGATTCTACTTCCTCTTATGCTCAAGAAATGTATGGATATTTTTTTGTTCCACTAGTGTTGCTTGAAAAAGGTGGCCAATTTGTCGACCCAGAGATGTTACCACCACTTAGTTTTCCTGTGTAGACATTTCCCTTTATATTGGTATATTTTTTTCTGCAAAAATTCATGTCATCAAATCTTCCATCGTGTAATCTATTTCTCATTTGGAAATTAAATTCAATCAACCTCTTCATTTTTGCAGTGCAGATCAGTTGGTATCAAAGAGATTTCTTGTTTGCTATTGTCGGGGAACTATATAGTCATTGCGTTAGTCGACCAGGACAAGCTAAGGTTGGTTGGCGTTTTTTTTTTTTTTCTCTGTTTTTGTCTTATGTATTTTCTCTAGTCGGAGCACTTACAGACTTTGAATGTGTGCCACGCCTTTGGCGTTTATCTCAGGACTTGCTCACTGATATTTTTTTACCGAGAATACTTGCAGTGTGATAGAGAAGTTGCATAGTGTTAATGCTTGTTCTTTCACTTTTCAGCAAGTCTTGGTTGGAGGAAGTTTTTGTTGCTGGTCTTCAGACGAATAATTCTAGCTACACTGGTGAGAATAGTCCCCTGGCTTTAACGCGAAGCTCAAATGGTAAAGACTACATTTGCTACGTCTCTTACATGTATTTGTTTATGTTTCCAACAGGTCATTACATCGTTATATGTGGCTATGATGCTGTTAGTGATGAGTTCGAGATCAGAGATCCCGCAAGTTCCAAGTAACTTCTCGTTACTTCATATTGCTTCATTACTTACAGATAGTATATCTGAATGCCATGTTCATCTGTTAGCATAAAATACATTGAAAATGTTAAGAGGAAGGAATGAGTTAAAATCTATAAAAAAAGAGATAGATGTGGTCTTATTAGATGCTGAGTTTTCATCACTATTTAGGAAGACACAATTTGCGATTATCATATAAGTATCAAAAGCATGCAAGACAACTAATGTATACATCTTGAAACTTGCCAATTGCCATTACTCGATTGTAATAAGAATTCACAGAGAAAATTTTTGTAGGATACACGAGAGGATCTCATCAAACTGCCTGGAAAGTGCCCGGAAATCATTTGGCACAGACGAAGATCTTCTGCTGGTAATCTAAGAAACGTGAATTGTTGCTTGTGTACTTGTTGCTCTGTTCACATATTGTCGCATGGATTTGCGCAGATAAACTTGGAGAAAATCAAGAAGCAGAACGAATATTAGAATAGTACTCATCATCATCAAATCAAATCTGGATCATAAGGACGAGTGTGAACATCAGCTGCAAAGAGAAAGATATACAAATATATCTCAGTATATAGGCTTTATTTTACATTTCTAAGCAGTATTACTTCCTTTTGTACAAATCGGTTACTCGTGAATGATAAGATTTGATTGATTCAATCAAGTGTTCGACCAGTAAGAGTGATACCACTCGATGTGTAGGTCAAGCTAAATCAATAGAAACCAAATCTTAGTAAAATCGAACCGAACCATACCAATTTTCGGTTCCAATCGCGCCATAATAGAGTTTGTTTAAAACTTTCCTTAACCGGGTTTAGTTTAAACTCCGACCGAACCCAAAATTTGTCAGCAACGATTCGTTGTGGGTTCACTTTATTCCTACAGCTTTATTCCGTTTACTAGAACCCTAGAACTCCCAAAACCCTCTTTACACTTCCAGTTCCAGGAAAATCGATTTCGGTCACGGACAAATCATCTACTTCCTTTATTCATTCCTCGATTACTATGGAAGATCATGTTTTTGCTTCAGTTCACTCCACGGTTTTCAAGGAGTCCGAATCGCTGGAAGGAAAGTGTGACAAAATCGAAGGATACGATTTCAATGAGGGAGTTAATTACCCAAAGCTTCTCCGATCCATGGTCACCACCGGATTTCAGGCCTCAAATCTAGGGGATGCTATTGATGTCGTCAATCAAATGGTTTTTGTCCCCTTCTATTCTCGAATTAATAAAAAAAAAGATTCCTTTTTTTACCTTAGTCATGGGTTAATCAGTAACATGGGTTTGAATTGTATTAAAGCTAGACTGGAGACTGGCTGATGAAACTATAGTGGCTGATGACTGTAGTGAAGAAGAAAAGAACCCATCGTACAGGGAGTCTGTAAGGTGTAAAATATTTCTGGGTTTTACTTCGAATCTTGTTTCATCTGGTGTTAGAGATACAATTCGATATCTTGTTCAGCATCATATGGTTAGTAATAACACATTCATGTTTATGGATGTTAAATTATGGAGCTTTAGTTTGAATCTTTAGTTGGCACATGTTTGATTCTAATGCTTCTGCAGGTTGATGTTATAGTCACAACAACTGGTGGTGTAGAGGAAGATCTCATAAAATGCCTTGCACCTACTTTTAAAGGTGATTTTTCTCTACCAGGAGCTTATCTACGTTCAAAGGGATTGAACCGAATTGGGAACTTGTTGGTTCCAAATGATAACTACTGCAAATTTGAGGATTGGATCATTCCCATCTTTGATGAGATGTTGAAGGAACAAAAAGAAGAGGTATCGCTCTATCTTTGTTCAATCGGTACTACTATCTTTCCTGCTATGTGAACG
Source organism: Lepidium didymum (assembly GCA_963920545.1). NCBI lineage: Eukaryota > Viridiplantae > Streptophyta > Magnoliopsida > Brassicales > Brassicaceae > Lepidium > Lepidium didymum. Next base: position 1,916,395 of record OY986996.1, on the reverse strand, counting down.
GTTATACTAAATTTTATTAATCTTCTGTGAATTGTACCATGTGTTGTAGTAAGTTTTCATTATTGTTCTGTTTGTGAGTCACCATTTTTAATGGGCGGAGATAAATTTTGCTTCCTCTCTTGCATCATAGCTTCGGTGATGAATCTTTTTTCCCCTTGGTCTCCCTTGTAGAATGTGTTGTGGACACCTTCAAAACTGTTAGCACGGCTGGGAAAAGAAATAAACAATGAGAGTTCATACCTTTATTGGGCATACAAGGTAATAACTTTGTTTTTTCCTTTGGTAGTATCTTTGGCATTGGAACTTTGGTATTGAATTTTCCCTGCTTCTTGTGGTGTTTCTAGATGAATATTCCAGTATTCTGCCCAGGATTAACAGATGGCTCTCTAGGCGATATGCTGTATTTTCACTCCTTCCGTACTTCTGGCCTCATCATCGACGTAGTACAAGGTACTTCTCTGACTCAATGAGGCAATGTTATAGAATATTCTTGATAAGTCTAGTTCTATTGTAACTAGCAGAGAATTGTAGTTTATCCAGTTCAGCAATAGACTTTACGGTTAGTTGGTAGTAAAAGGTTTAAACGGGAGCTAGAAGAATACCATTGTGGGGCATTCTGGTTTTGGTTTGGGGCATTGGGTCGAGAATTAGAGATCTTGTTAATCAAACTCTCTCGTATGGTGGCTTTAATAAAGGAGTTTTATGGGTTTAAATCTTATCACAATGTTGAATTTAAGATAGTGGTTTATGAACAGACATCAGAGCTATGAACGGCGAAGCTGTCCATGCAACTCCAAGAAAGACAGGGATGATAATCCTTGGAGGGGGATTGCCAAAGCACCACATATGTAATGCCAATATGATGCGTAACGGTGCAGATTATGCTGTATTCATAAACACTGGACAAGAATTTGATGGGAGTGACTCAGGTGCACGTCCTGATGAAGCAGTCTCTTGGGGTAAAATAAAGGGTTCTGCTAAAAGTGTTAAGGTCAACATTGTTTTAATTTCTCTACATCATAACTAATTTATCACTCAGTCGTTGAGTACAAATTTTGATATCGTATCATTCTTGCAGGTATGTTGTGATGCTACCATAGCTTTCCCTTTGTTGGTTGCAGAAACATTTGCCTCAAAGAGAGACAAAAACTAGTGAGTCTAAGACGTAAGAACTGTTTGGTCGTTTTGGACATGGATACTTAAATACTGCTTCAGTCTGATTTTTACTCTGGTGAATAGCGACCATAAAACGCTCCATATTGATGTTCTGTGACGCAAATTGTCTTCTTACGGATTGTACTTGGGTTATTTAAGCTATACTATTTTGTTTATTCAGATTTACACTAAGTCATTCAATGTGGAAACAATGATCGCACTTGAAGAAAAATACTTTAAGCTTTTGTATTAAGAATCACATTGATAATGTACTATTTTGTTTATTCAGATTTACACTAAGTCATTGAATTTGAACTGACCAATTTCTAATTATCCTAAAGCTCACACAATTCATTAAAGCAACACCAGCATCGTGTTATAGGAGTAGGACTAAAACTGTTATTCTCGACACGGCTTGGTACATCCGTACATGACTAGTTTCAATCCTTATAAGGAGGCTAAGTTGGAGTAGAGGGACTCTATCAAGTTTGAGTATCGTATGAACCAAGTGGACTTCGATGCCATGTGGCCTACTGTATGCAGGTATCTATATGACTCTCTGATCGTAAAAACTCTTTGAATATAAGTATTATATTGCACAATTTTTGTATGAATGGGTCTAGACGGAAATCCAATTAATCTCCATCTAACTTGACCTAAGATATGATCTCATCTTCATTTGGTCGTACAGTAGCAATTTAATTTCTCGTAAGAATCGAACTCAGGAATAATGAGTTTACACATTACCCCCAAACAACCTCATACCATCAAACTACCACTACTTGTTTATATTTCACATGATTTTTGATTTGATGGATCAATTTGAACTTAATATTGCAAACTTACTATAAAAAAATGTATTGATTCCATACTAAAGATATTGTCTGGAGCTTGTATAAAACAGACATTCTATACGGCGTCCAGACAGATATCTTTCGTCTGGAATAAGTGGTCAGGAATAATATTTCTGTCGCAAATCGTTTGAAATTTGTAAGAGTTTGTCACAGCCAATTCTATCGGAATATATACATATCTCGAAAGTTTGTCACGGAATTTGGGATGACAGAATATATACTCTCTCACACTTCTGCTTCAAGACGACATAATAGGCAGCTTATGTGCTCGATACGGTGACGATTGGATCCATGTCCCACCAGTTATGGGAGCCATTGTTGTTAATATTGGAGACATGCTACAGATCATGAGCAACGACCGGTACAAGAGCGTGGAACATGTGGTGATGGCTAATCGATTTCTTAGCCGGGTTTCGTTTGCTTATTACTGCGGCCCGAGTTATGATTCTGTTATCGAGCCACTAGATGAGGTGCTAAAGAATGGTGAGAAGTCATTGTATTAGAGCACAGTGTATTCGGATTATATGGAATATTACTTTGAAAGACCACATGCCGGTAAGAAAACTATCGAAAGGCTTAAGATTCCATGAAAAGAAAAATAAACAAAAAGTGCAGTTTAAAAATTGGAGGTTTGATGTAATATATTGAAATGTGTCCCCAAGAATAAAAGGATGGTTTGATGGTGTAAAAGTTTATTCTTGTAATGTGTAATATAATTTTTTTTCTTTGGTTTTGTTAATATAAATGTTGTTTTATTGAACTTGCATGCTATTCCCTCTTTCTCAAAATAAATAATATTTTAGTTTTATTTTCTTATCTTAAAATATATGATTTTTGAGTTTTCCAACACAAAAATTTCCACTTATTTTCCTCATTTAATCTTATTATTTAACATTACATAGTTTAAATAATTTCATAAATTTTCTTAATTATTTGTACAATATCTGCTCTTGACTGGACATTGTTACTGAATTAATTTAATATTTTACGGTATTTTCAGAAATTACATATATAAATGTATATATAAGTGACATGAAACAAATAAAAAAATTTAAAGAAAAAAATAGTGTAACGGGATATTCATCAAATAATATGTAAATATATATACACTCAAATCTCTTATTGTTATAAAACTCTAATAATTGTGAAATAACTATTATTGAATACCTCTTGATTCAGTTGTAGGGCTCATTTGTTACAATTGAAGAGAGTTACTGATGTATGTTTTTTTTACTGGTTTCATGTATGTTATATACAAGTCTGAGGGATTTGGATAAAACTATATATGTTGATGGTATCATGTATGCTCAGCCTATGTGAACCAGGAATATATAAATAAAGTCTCTTCTAGATTTTGTTTAAGTAGTTGTATGTTATGCGGTATGGTGTTTAGAGTGCCTCATCCTCTTTTATCTTTAGCCAATGAATTCTTTTGGTCATAATGGAATCGCATCATTCATCACTCCATTCTTTCGAAATGGGTGATGAGTTGATTAAGAGATGGTATTGGTTTCCACCATAAATCAATATTAGAAGAGTGTATTCAAACATGATATATCATCTGTTATTCAAACATGAATTTTTAAAAATCATTTAAAATCTAGTGTTATTGAACTAATGATTTTTAAAAGTATAATAAAATCCGATGTTATTAGAAATTTTTTAAAAATGCGATTTCAAATGATTGTAAATGATTTTGAGGTAGTTTGGAGGATTTCTTTACTTAAAAAACAAAAATCCAATACTTATGGTTTTAGGTGAAATTTTGAAAGATTTTTTCACAAATAAAAAAAATTTCATCTAAAATCATCTGAAATCTCATAATGTAAAGCATTTTCGTTCTTTTAAAATTCATGTTTCAAATACATTTATAATTTTTTGTTTTCAATTATTATGTATTAGGACTGTGGGGCCAAATGTCTGGAATTTCTTCACACCACTATCGACAAGGCTTACGACAAACGGAACAATACACTTAAACTAAAGTATTTGAATAGTTGATCAATAATAAAGAAAACCAGTCATTTCAATAAGAAAAGAAAGAAAATCTGCTAATTTGTTCTATATGATTTTCTTTCCGACAAATTTATTTGTTGGTAAGGAAAACTCAGTTGGGCTCGAAATAGAAAAGACAGGCTGATCGCACTAATTATTGCGCATCTCTTAGATACTCAACGTCGCACTCCATCAAATTAAAATCAACTTTGGCATAAATTGATTTTAATCAACATCATTATTTGGTTCAGTTTTTGAGTTTGATTTAGAGAATCCAATAATGTTGCATTATGCAATGAATGTGACTGTCATGTGCTGAATTTTAGACATATGCATGGGAAGCATATGATAAAAATTTCTAAACAACAAATAATTGGATTCGTGCAATTATTAAAGTGAGATTTGAAAGTTACGTGTCGGTAAAACTTGAATAATTTATATGGCCATGAAAATTCACCAAAAAGTATTATGAAATATTATTTTTAATATATATAACAATTATTCAATTACTTAGAAATCAATATATTTAAAACCAAATATGCACATAGCGTACTTCTTATCACTTTGGAATCTATGATGATCTAATCAATAACTCTGACATGAAGAATTCAATCCTTCTCCACTATATTTAATATAAAAAATAAACTTTTTGGTCACATTATAAAATAACTTTTAGAGAAAATTTCCAAAAATGCCACTTTTGATGGCATTTTGTGGCATGTACAGTTGACGAAAATACCCTTGAAGAAAGAAGAAAAAAAGAAGGAAGAAAAAAGAAGAAAGAAAATGAGATCTTCAATCGGAGAAAGTCGACATCTTCAACCGGAGCAAATGAAAAGGACGAGATTTTCAACCGGAGCACAACAACCAAAGTCTCAGAAACCGTGTTTGTCCACGTCTTTTATCCGGACGTCCATGTTTTAAATCTCGGGGAACCGTATTTTGTCCATGTCTTTATACTGACGTCTTTGTTTTATCTAGTTCTCTCATAATAAGAAGAAAAAGTGGCATTTTTGATAATTAAAATATTGGGAAAATTTGATAAAATGTCACATTTGAGTTTTTTATTTGGTAAAATGCCATCATGTGTTATTTTTTGGGTCATAAACATAAAACAAGGACATTTGTATATAGACATAGATATATTTTTATACGGACATACGCATAAAACAAAAACGTCCGCATAACAACATGCAGAAACATCTAACACAAGGACATCGCATAAGGACAAAGACGAAACATATATATCTTTATACATACATACACATAAAACAAACACCTAACACAAGGAAGATTTAGTTTTAGGATTATGAGACAAAGAGGATTTGTGAGTTTGTGGCAGTTGGTGAGAGAGGCAAGTAAGACATTTGAATTTCTCATAAGTGGCATTTTCCGAAAAGTTATGGAAATGTGACATTTTTTGGTAATTTTGAAATTCAATGGGGTGTTCTACATAATTTTCTCTAATTTTTAAGAAGTGAATTTTAAATTATAGATCATGACTTATCAGTGTAATTGTTGATAAACAAAATTAGTTTATAAATGATCAAAATAAATGAATCAACAAATCAATAACATAATATTTTGATTCAATGACTATATAAGACTTTTTGTAAAGTTTGAATAACACAAAACGTTTATAGACTTTATGAAATCATAAATCCAATAACACGAGACTTATAAAAATTTTAGAAGAAATTTTACAAAATATATAAACTAATAACACCATAACTTTAGTAGAATTTTAAAAAATCTTAATTCAATAATAGTAAATTTTTAATAATATTTAAATCTCTATAAATTTATTTAAATACATAAACCAATTACACACCTTTAGTTTTGCATTAAAATTGAAAACTTCATATAATTTGATACAAACACTTTTTCCCCTTACATCAATTATTTTATGACAGAAGTACTAGTCGTAATAAATATCCATTCATTATTCATGTTATTAAACATATTAAACAGTGCTTATAATCATTACACGTCTACTAGACAAAGTGACAACATTCATCAATTGACACTTGCCCGAAGAACAGGTACAAGCCTCAGAGGATATTTTCTAGTGACGACAAACTGAGAAACCTCATCCATACTAAGCTTTTCTGGACTTGACCCATCAGGCATTTTCCAGTCAAACCTCAACAAGAGATTTGCAAAAATCTCTTCAAGCAACGCAAGACCATAAGCCATACCAGGACAGTTCCTTCGACCAAACCCAAACGGAACGTACCCTTTGTTTCCCATGAAATCAATGTTCTTTTTCATGAATCTCTCAGGGATAAACTCATCTGGATTCTCCCAATCTTTAGGGTCACGTTGGACTGCAAAGAGATTCACCAAAACTTTGGTATTTGGAGGAATATCGTAGCCTCCAACTTTAATCCATTTAGATGATGTTTGTCTTGGAACTATACCTGGAGGATGCAGCCTCAAACTCTCCTTAATGATACATCTTAAGTAAGGCATTTGCTCTATTTCATTATTGGTTATCTTAGATTTGGTTCCAACTATACGTTTTACTTCTTCTTGAGCTTTCTTCAAAACGTCAGGATTCTTAATGAATTCAGACATTAGCCACTCAAGCTCCAATGCTACAGATTCTATAGCCGCAACGAATGAGCCCTACAATTGAATCAAGAGTAATTCAATATCATAGACATATATTTATAGTAATGAGTCATTAAGATTAAGACCTCAGGGCCTAAACTTAGAGAGATTCCAGGTTTAATGTCCCCCATAAACTTTAAGTATCATTTACTGGTCAAGTGGACATTAAAGGTTTAGGTCCACTGATTTACACGTTCAACAATTCCCTACGGGCTAATAAATTCGAAATTAGTCGAGTGGTAAAAGCTCGTATTACAAAACAAGAAAAATGAGTCAACTCAATTGTACATGCGTACCTCCATGATAGCTTTAACATCGTAGGCGAATTTATCGTTGTCTCGTAGACGAAGAAGAACGTCTACATAACTATCTTTCTCTCTTTCATTAACGAGGTTCTCCATAAAACCATCCAACTCCGAGTAAGTAGTCTTTAAAAGACTTGTAAAACCAGTGATTCTATCGATCCAAGCTAAATTCGAAAACATATCTTCAACACATAAAGATCCCATAAGCTTCTTGAACTTAAGATCCCAATCCAAAAACTTCCTCGTTGCACTCTTTTCCCTTTGGGAGCCACCAGTGAACGATCTATGAAAGATATTGGTAACCACAGCATTGAACATATCCGACATATCGATATCTTCTCCTTTCATGTTTGAAACATTAATTAGTGTCTCTAACATACTTGAGATCTCTTCATCTCTCATCGAATGAAATCGATTCACAGCGTTTTTGTTCAAGAGATGAAGAGCACCGACTTTTCTTAGGTTCTTCCAATGATCTCCATAAGGATGATACACCATGTCTTGACCATTACCCTTCAAAGGAACTAGGCTACTGATTGCGGGTCGATTCGAGAAAGCAATGTCGTGATTCTTTGTTATCTCCTCAAGAGCTTCAGCAGATGAGACCACAAGGTAACGAGTTGTTCCAAGGTTAACGAACATGAGAGGTCCGTGCTTTTGAGAGAGTTCATATAGTGACTTGTGAGGTAAGTTACCGATTTGGTGAAGGTTTCCAATGAAAGGAAACTTTTTGGGAGATGGAGGAAGGTTAAGCTTGTTTGATTTGATCTTCTCTTTGAAAACTATGAAGAAGAGAATTGGAAACAATGCTAAGAGAGTTAAAAGGAAAGGATTTGAGTTGAAGATGGTGATAAGCTCCATGTTTTTTTCTTTCTCTCTTGAGGTTTTGGAGTGATTGATGATTTTGGTTTGAACCAAGTGTTGTATTTATAGCAGTAGATGGAGTGACGTACTATTGGAGATTTTAGTCAAAATTGGTGAGCTAATTGATATATATCTCATCAATATAGAAACAAAAACACGAGACGAGACGAAGAAGAAGATAATCATATTAGTATACCGTAGTTGATAAGTTACGCTGCATGGCACAGAGAGGACCAACTAGACTTTCTGATTCTACTCACAATCTTTACTTTAGGGGTGTTACGGAGCGGATATCCGGCCTATTTTGGCATATCCGTATCCGTATCCGTATCCGTATCCGGCGGATAGTAAAATCCGTTATCCGTATCCGTATCCGGAAGGGCCGGATATCCGTGGTCCGGATATCCGTTTTTTTTTTTTAAATATATATTTCCTAAATTGGCCGGATATCCGCTCCGTATCCGGCCCATTTAGTTTATGTTAAAAATATATATTAAGGAGTCAAGTGAAATAGCACGTAGAAAATTTTGTTTCCTAAAATTTTTGCAGTAGTTTACGTTTTTTTTTTGACAAATCTCACATATCGATCACTTACATATTATCTTAAACATTTATATTTAAAAATGATTGAAATTTTCGAAATAATACTAGTAGAGATTTCATATAATTGAAATAACTATAGAACCGACAAACCTAAAATTAATACTATAAATTTCGAACAAGAATTGAATTAATACTATACCATCAAATATAGGTTATCTATTCAATCACCACCATTTTTTTATTTAATATATATTTCCTAAATGGGCCGGATATCCGCGGATATCCGGCCTATTATTTTATCATATCCGTATCCGTATCCGTATCCGGCGGATAGTAAAATCTATTATCCGTATCCGTATCCGTTTAGTCCAGATATCCGTGTTACGAATCAAATTTCAAATACGGATACGGATATCCGGCGGATAACGGATAATGATTAACAGCCCTACTTTACTTTATCATAAACAGTTAATTTATTACTTTAATTTCCTTATATAAAAGTTAAATTTCAAGGAACTAGATTAAGCATACAAATAATTCATTCATTGCAACTTTAGTCAAGTCAAAGTCAATAGAGAAAATCTATGACAATATTTTTGTTAAAAATATTTAACTATCCAGTTCGTATTCATCTGTCTGGTAATTAAATATTTCATCTAATAATTTAAATATCTAGAATTCATCTTCACTCTATATATAATAGTTAACAAGAAATTTTAATTAGAAATGAATTTAAATTATAGATCGAATTTTTGTCAATCTAACTGACAAAAAAGAAATCTTAGATTGGTTGATATATTCTATGTTTTTTTTTTTCAAGTTTTAATAAGTTGAGAATTGACTTGTTCCTTAAACATTATATTCCTTATAAATTCAAAAGTACTACTCGGAAACCCACTAGGGAGCTACATATTCAAAGTCTTCTTGTTTGTGTGTTAGTCAAAGTTTTCGTTTTTTTTTGTATAGTTAATGGGTACTATTCAAAGTCGTTTGGTCAAAAATAATCTATATCTAGGGTTCATTTTAATCGAATTCTGCTGAAAAATAATAATGACATAGTTAATATATTAATATCTATAAGAAAAGTAACATGAAATTGCCACAATAAATAGTAAGAAATAATAATTAGAGATTTTATGAATATAGGAACTTTGAAAGATTTGAAAAAAAAAAACTTTGATTAATATGTATGGTTTATAGACTTTGACATTTGTAAAAGTATGAAATTACCCATTTATATAAAAAAGTAGACCCTAACCCCAAAGTGGAAATATTTATCATAATTTTTGTAGATGAAAAATCGATATAGACACTGTTTTACAAATATCAAAGTGTATCAATCTATAAATTTTATTTTAAAATGTTTTTTTTCCATATCTCAACAACAAACTACTTTTCTCATAATTAAATCAATTTACCTACTACACAGTTACAGATAGAGTTATCATTTGAAGTAAGAAACTTTTTGTAAGCATTTATGTGTAGGTAAATGAACAGTAATTTCTTTGTATGTTGTTAGCTAAAAAGTTATATGTAAAAACTAAAAATGTTATTTTGATGAATATACATAATCCTTGGTTAAAAGGTATTGATTTATCTTTCTTTATCTATCTACGGCGAATGTTGATTTCCAGCATATCTTTTTACGACGATTCATTTTTCAGAGAAACCGGTTAGATTGATGACTCTGGTAAAGATTACCGTCCGGTTTCAGCCGGTAACTATCCGGAGTTTACTGTCAGTTTTATGTTCCGACCTCATCGATTGTTTTTATTTTTATTTTTGGTTTGGTTTAGCGTTTCCTGTACAATAAGTGTTTGTCTCTTCTCAATCTTTTTTCCTTTGGTTGTATTTTGTTTTGGTCTTTAGGAATATGTTTTTGCTGGTTCAAATCCAGAGTTTATCTCTGGTGGATCTTTTGGTTTTGTAGTTAATGAGCATCAAATCCTTATTTTCTTATGCTCTTTTCTGTTTCTTTTGAATCTCTGATCTCCTCTTCTTCTCGACGGTTTGAAGAGTCGAGATTAAAAATATCTCTGGTGAGTTTTCATAGTAGACCTCGACGGTATTGTTGTCTCGTGAAAGTAAAGACGATCGATGAGGATGACAAAATTAGAATAAATCAGCCAGATATTTGATATATTCAGTCTATCTCAAACTCAAAAAGAAGAGTTAACAAGAAGCATTTCACGGCGAGGTTTTTTCTGCCGGTATACCGGCGTTGCATGCCAAGACTTCTCTCAAATTAACATGTGGCGTCTCCAAATGATGATCTAGCTTCTCGATATTTCTATTACGTGGGCTCTGTTATGTTGGCTCATTACACTCTTTAATTTGTATGTTTGTGTTATATAATCAATGTACTCATGGCTCAATTGGCAAACTTCAAGTCTTCAATAAAACTTTAGATGACAAAAAAAAAATACATAATCCTTAAATCACTCCTTTGAGACGACACGTAATGTATATTATTTTTGTTTAGATTTTTATTTAGTTTCCATTTCGAGAGTTTTTCTTAAGTCTTTTTTGATAAAATTTCAAGTTTTCCTTAGTCTTTTATTTTTTTCCAAAAATAAAAACTAAAGAAAAAGTCATGGAATAAAAACTCTAATAAATTCGAAATACATATGACAACATAATAATTGTTGACAACAAAAGATATGACTACATAATTCTCCGACAGTATTACGTATTTAAGATGCATAAGTTTTGAAAAACTTTGTGTTATATTAATAATTTTCAAAAACACATGTTGGATAAGAAGAAATGGTGGGAAAAAATAAAAAGAAAAATAGTGAATCATTCAATTTTAGATATTTAGGGTGTAAATGGCAACGGCAGAATTATGCTAATACAGAATTTGGCAGATTTTTTATTTTATTTTTTCATGCAGAATTTTGTAAAATTACTTAAAATCAAATGGTAACAGATAAATTCTGCTGAATGTTGAATCTGATGATATTTATTTAAAAATTAAATCGACAAAATCCAATTTATATCTAAAGTCTGCCCTAAAATTCTATTTAATTTACTTCCTGTAGTGGGTTGAACCCTTAATGCTAGATTCATATAGTAAAAATAATTATTCATAAAAATTTAAATCATCATTATTTTTGGCTCATAACACATGTATTAGTAATCAACTAATGAAAATTATAATCCCAAACTCGAACTTCGATCCAAACTAATAAGAACTCGAACCAGATCTAAAGTAAGAGGAACCGAACTAAATCAAACCCGATAAAATACATGAACGAGTTTTAGATCATGGAAGGTTGGATACCGAGATCTGATCGGGTAGGAACCAAAACATGAATAGGTACCTAAAATACTCAAACTAGTATTATATATTTTATATATAAACTTTTATTTATCTAAAAATATACAAATTATAATTATAAATTTAAATATATTAATCATTTTGAATCAAAATGACAAAAAACTAAAATATTAATTTTTTTAAGTAAATCATTATTTTTTAGAAAAATTTAAAAAAGTTTAGATATAAAACGTTTATTTATTATTTATAATGATTTATATAAATTTTTTACTTATAATTGTAATAATATTGTTTATTTATTATTCATAACTAATTATACGTTTTCTTTGAAATGTTAATTAACTAATATAAAACTTGTGGTATTATTTGTTAGTGTAAATTGTCACCAATTAGCTCTTTAAATCAAATTGGTTTTACATAAAATTAATATTTTTTTATCTTTTTAACTAAATTATAATAATTAATAACTAACGTCTAATTGCATTATTTACGTATATACATATATCAGAAAATCAACCAAAAAATACATGAATAAGAAAATAAAAGGAAAACATGATTTAAAAGACAAAAAATAATGGATTTAATGAAACACCAATGAAAAAAAATAACATTTCCTCGACATTTTCCTCAAATTCAACTGGTAACAAAATGGTATGGAATTAAAAAATTTTATCATTCCACACAATTCTACATGTACCAGTTAGGGCCTTAGTCACAATTGACCTTTGGCCTTGGGACTTGTCGTGATTGGTTAAAAAAAATCATTTTTCTTTTTTTGATTTAAATTTTAAAGTTTTTTTGTAAAAGAAAAAATCTTATTTTTAGTTTATATTATTAATCAATAATGAATAGTTGAAGTTATTGACTGGTGAATAGTTGAAGTTATTCACTGGTTACTAATTTATTAATATTTCAGTATACTTAAGAGATTATATCACTGATTCAACAATTTCAGAGGGTCAAATAATTGACGTCAACAGACAATGGTCAAATAATAATTCTTCTTTCCTATTTGGCAGATTTTTTTTTTTGTTTTTTCATGCAAAATTTTATAAAATTACTTAAAATCAAATGATAACAGCTAAACGTAAAATTTGGTAATATTTATTTAAAATTTAAATTGACAAAACTTAATTTATATCTAAAAATATTATTTTGATGAATATACATAATCCTTGGTTAAAAGGTGTTGATCTATCTATCCTTAAAGAGGCCGAGTTGCTTTCAGTCTGGTGGTTAGGATGATCCAACTAATGACTTGGCACCAAAGTTCGATTCCTACCCGCAACATTATGGTAGCTTAAAAAAAAAATTATTAGAAGTGGGTTTTAGGCTATGGATCGGGTCTTGTCGATCCAATGTTGACAAAAAAAAAAACTATCCTTAAAGAGAGTTTTTATCTCTCCTTAGAGAGAGTTTTTATCTTTCTTTAGAGAGAGTTTTTATCTCTCATTAGAGAGAGTTTTTATCTCTCCTTATAGAGAGTTTTTATCTCTCTACGGTGAAGGTTGATTTCCGGCGTCTCTCTTTACGATGATTCATCTTTCAGAGATACCAGTTAGATTGACGATTTTGGTAGAGGTTACCGTCTGGTTTCAACCGGTAACTATCCAGAGTTTACTGTCCGGTTTTATGTTCTGATCTCATCGATTGGTTTTGTTTTTATCTTTAGTTTGATTTAGTGTTTGTTGTACAATAAGTGTTTGTCTCATCTCTGTCTTTTTCTCTTTGGTTGTATTTTGTTTTGATCTTTAGGAATATGTTTTTGCTTGTTCAAATCCAGAGTTTATCTCTGGTGGGTCTTTTGGTTTTGTAGTTGATGAGCATCATATCCTTATTTTCTTATGCTCCTTTATGTTTCTTTTGAATCTTTGATCTCCTCTTCTTCTCGACGGTTTGAAGAGTGGAGATTAAAAATATTTATAGTGGGTCTTCATACTAGACCTCGACGGCGTTGGTGCCTCGTGAAGACAAAGACGATCGATGAGAATGACAAAATTAGAATAGATCAGCCAGAGATTTGATGTATTCAGTCCATCTCAAACGCAGAAAGAAGAGTTAACCAAAAAGCGTTTCACGGCGAGGCTTTCTCTGCCGGTACACCGGAGTTGCATGCCAAGACTTCTCTCAGATTTACACGTGGCATCTCCAAATAGTGATCTAGCTTCTCGATATTTCTATTACGTGGGCTCTATTATGTTGGCTCATTACACTCTTTAATTTGTGTGTTTGTATTATATAATCAATGTACTCATGGCTCAATTGGCAAACTTCTAGTCTTCAATAAAACTTTAGGTGACAAAAACAAAAATACATAATCCTTAAATCACTCATTTGAGACGACACGTAATCTATATTATTTTTGTTCAGATTTTTATTTAGTTTCCATTTCGAGAGTTTTCCTTAGTCTTTTTTGATAAAATTTCAAGTTTTTCTTAGTCTTTTATTTTTTCCAAAAATAAAAACTAAAGAAAAAGTCATGAATAAAAACTCTAATAAATTCGAAATACATATGACAACGTAATAATTGTTGACAAAAAAAAAAAAAGATATGAGTATTATTTGTTAGTGTAAATTGTCACCAATTAGCTCTTTAAATCAAACTGGTTTTACATAAAATTAATATATTTTTTTATCTTTTAACTAAATTATAATAATTAATAACTAACGTCTAATTGCATTATTTACGTATATACATGTATCAGAAAATTCGACCAAAAAATACATGAATAAGAAAATATAAGAAAAACATATATAAAAGAAAAAAAATTAATGGATTTAAAAGAGCATGCATAAAAACTAAGAGATGAAACACCAATGAACAAAATAACAATTCCTCAACATTTTCCTCAAATTCAACTGATAACAAAATGGTATGGAATAAAAAAATTTTTATCATTCCACACAATTCTACATGAACCAGTTAGGTCTTAGTCACAATTGACCTTTGGCCTTGGGACTTGTTGTGATTGGTTAAAAAAATCATATTTTCAAAGTTTTTTTTTTTGATTAAAATTTTTTAAGCTTTTTTGTAAAAGAAAAAATCTTATTTTTAGGTGAATCTGTTTATATTATTAATCAATAATGAATAGTTGAGGTTATTGACTGGTTACTAATTTATTAATATTTCAGTATACTGAAGAGATTATATCACTGATTTAAATTCCGGAGGGTCAAATAATTGACGTCAACAAACAATGGTCAAATAATAATTCTTTCTTTTTTCACGAAAATAATCATGCATGGTTGATGAAAGTATCTACCTCTTTTTTATTTATTTATTTTCTCTTTGTACCCAAGAATAATATATATTCAGTCATACAAAAAAATGACCGGAATGTATAATTTACGATTATTGAATGATTTACCTTGTTGTGAAGTATTGACTGGTTAAGGATTACGTAGTAAAAAGCTAGATTATTTGTAAAACCAAATTACGTAGTAATCATTTGACTTAGCGATAATTAATCACTAATTAAACAATTCATGGCACAATGACACACAGCAACGGTCAAATAGTTGATGCCAGAGAAATGGAATTAAAGCAAAATATAATTTTCATAACTCTGTTTCTAACATAATTCTTTTTTCACATATATCAAAAGATTTAATATTTAACTATAAATGTATAAAACTTGTAAAGTGTCATTGGTCAATAACATATAATAAGTTCATTGAAGACATAAACTATTTTACACTTAAGAATCGAGTTTCACTGTCTATAATATATAAGAAGTTGGCTAATGAACCGGCTAGTTGTGATTTGGTGTTGACAAAAATAAAAAATGCATAAAAATTTTTTTGTAGTAAACACTTTTTCATAACTTCAGTTATATTCAATCCCTTTTTATAGTATAGAATCCAATATATTTATAATCAATCAATAAAATGCATAGCAAAACTGATTTTTTTTATTTTTATACAAAGATACCTAAAAAAGTTCTTTCAGAACATAGTAGAATTCATATTGATGATTTGATTTAACATCAGAATTAATCAAGTGGTTAAATCTATTTTATGTATCATGCATGTAACCTCTAAATGATTATTATTTAAGATTTAATAGAGTTTTGAGATATGAAACAGATCTTACAAATCCAATTGTTACCAACAACAAAAATTAACCAACACATGTAATGTAAATATGAATAACAAACTTTTTAATATACTGAGAATATAATGTAAAAATTTAATAAATTCGATCACACAATATTTATTCAATAAAAATAATGAATTGAGCCTGAAAATTATTTGAAATGAACTGCTGTGTTAGATAATTTGAACCGATGATACAAATCGTAATGGAATGTTATTGAAAATATATATATATATATATATATATATATATAGATATCTATATATATATATATATATCGTAATCGAATCGTAATCAAAAGTGGCAAGAATAACCCATATTGTTTTTACAGAAAGCCCGTAGTGCTTTGGTAAAGTACTAAAAGCCTATGAAGAAAAAGCCCAATTGATTAATTAAACAAAATTGGTAGAATACTGTGTATATATATTTTCAAAAATGTTCAAAATTGAAAACATCATCATCACAAATGCCATAACACTATTCAAAATCATATACTCTGCCTTACACAATTTTCTCTCTCATGGAATTATACCATTTTAACCATGTCTCGTTTCTGTTTTAATTTTTGCTTTCCCCATGTGTTTTTCTTCATTTTTTTATTTTTCATTATCACAAAACCAACACTTTTTTAATAAGCATTTATATCTCTCGTAGTCATTTATGTTAACGAAAATGTGATTTTACAAAGTCACATCTGACATAACTTCCAAATAAGTTACAAGCATATGAACATATGTTTCATGTCTATTTTTTTACAATGTGATTTTACATTTGGACATATCTCTTGTCATAGCATTTACTTTTATAGACATGGACATGTATAGTTTCACTTAAATGGACATGGATATATGTCTCATATGTTCATTTTCTACAATGTTAGTATGGACATATGTTGCGTATGTCCCTCATTTACAATATAATTGTTACTATAGACATATTTCTATTAATGACAAAGAACTACATAGACATAGACAAATACAATTTCATAGTCTGGACATGTACATATGTCCATAATTTATACTGTTTTCGTAAATATTCTCATATCTATTGCCATGACATTGAATTCTATGAACATGGACATGTACATTTTCATTTAAATGGACATGGACATATGTCTCATATGTCATTTTTTACAATGTCATTGTGCGTATGGACATATCTCTTGCCATGACATTTAACTCTATGGACGTGGACATGTACAGTTTCATTTTACACGGTGCCATTATGTAAAAAAAAAGGTCAAATTTGTCTTTCTCACCTTCAAAACAGGACACCGGGGAGAAGGTCAAAACGACAAGAAATTTCTCATAATTTTGTAAACCAAAAGTACAAAACAATCTTATTCTTGCATTTAATAACACTGGAAAAAGTTATTTGTTTTTTTTCCAACTGGATCGATAAAGTAAGATTCATAATCCAAACTCAATTCATCACTAAAATTTTCAACTCATATGTAGTAGAGTGGAGTCGAATTCCATGTCTGAACTATTAGTTGGGCATGTAAAAAAACTCGATATATTAAGGATATATTAGATATTACTCTAACTAACTTAGATTTAGCTATATCCGATATTTATTCAGCTTTATCATAAACTTAATACGTTGTATAGATACCTTTCTTAAGCGTTGAATAGAATCAAGTTACTTTTGATACACAATCCACATGGTATCAGAGCAACGATCGATGCATCTCTTTCTCTCTGAAATTTTCTAAAAATTTTCCTTCTTCTCTGGTTAAGAAAAGTGTGATAATTTCGTCATGGCCGAGTCGAAAGTCACCAACTCGCGAGCACCAGAGATCCAGTCGATCTCGCCTTATCAACTATCCTCTTCAGATAATCCAGGTTCTGTAATTTCTTCTATAATCTTGAAAGGGGACAATTATAATGAATGGTCAGCTGAATTGATTAACCCTCTTCAAGCAAAAAGGAAAATAGGGTTCATCAATGGAATTTTAAAGAAACCAGTGATTGATGATCCTGATTATAAAAATTGGTTAGCGGTGAATTCAATGATTGTGGGATGGATTAGATCTTCTATTGAACTAAGAGTTAGATCGACAGTGACGTATATTACTAAAGCTCATCAACTATGGTTGGATTTAAGGAAACGTTTCTCTGTTGGAAATCAAGTTAGAATCAATCAAATTAAATCGCAATTAGCTACCTGTAAGCAAGAAGGCTAGAGTATGTTGGATTATTTTGGTCGACTTTATACTCTTTGGGAGGAAATGCAAAACTATCAACCGGTTATTTCTTGTACTTGTTCAACTGTTTCAAAGTTTGCTAAAGCTAGTAATGAAGAAAAGATTCACCAATTTGTTATAGGACTTGATGATTCTCGCTTTGGAAGTCTCTGTACTTCTATTATTGGAACTCACCCTTTGCCTGATCTTGGAGAAATATATTCAAAGATTATTCGAGAGGAACAACGATTGGAATCTGCAAGAACTCGTGAAACTTAGCAGAATGCTCTCGGGTTTGTAACTCGAACAGATAACGCAACAACTGCTTCTTCTTGCCGTGAAGATTCTATCTTGAAAGATAAGAATATTTTGTGTACTCACTGTGGACAATCAGGTCATGAAAAGAAAGATTGTTGGCAGATTGTTGGGTATTCAGATTGGTGGCTTGAAAAGAATCAAAGAGGTAGGGGCAGAGGTGGTCGTGGTAGTACTAGAGGAAGATGAGGTGGTCGTGGTCAAGCCTTAGCGGCTCATGCCACCAGTTATAATGCATCAAACTTCCCTGACTTTACTCCTGAACAATGGAACTTACTTACTCAGATGGTTCAAGAGAAATCTGCTCCTAGCTCAAGCGACAAACTCTCCGGTAAGTAAGAGTTTGAAGACATGAATCTGGACATCGGAGCTTCACATCATATAACCAGAAATCTCTCTTTTTTGAACGATTTAAAACAATTCCTCCGTGTACCGTGGGTTTTGCAGATGGAAGTCGTATTATGGCTTTAAAAATGGGATATTTCCCTCTTACAAATTCACTCACTTTGCATAATGTTCTATATGTTCCAGCTTTAAACTGCAACTTAGTTTCTGTTGCAAAATTGTTGAAGCAAACCGATTGTTTTGCTACTTTTACTGACACAGTGTGTTTATTGCACGACCGTTTCTTGAGGACTATGATTGGAAGAGGTGAAGAGCGTGATGGGGTTTATCATTTGACGAATGTTGTTTCAATTCAATGTCATTTCATATGTCCGTCTTCTGATCCTGTTTTGTGGTACCAAAGGTTGGGTCATCCCTCATTTTCAGTTCTTATAGATACAAACTTGATTGTGATGTCTGTTTTAAGGCTAAACAAACTAGAGAAAGTTTTTCTATAAGTCTGACTAAAGCAACATATTGTTTTTCATTAATTCACACAGATGTTTGGGGTCCATATCGAGTGTCTTCAACATGTTGTGCGGTTTATTTCTTAGCCATAGTAGATGACTTTTCTAGGGCAGTATGGACTTATCTTGTACTCGAAAAATTTGAAGTAAAAACAGTTCATTGCATATGCATCAAAACAGTTTGGTAAACAAGTGAAAACAATCTGTAATGATAATGGAACATAATTTATGTATCTTTCCTCCTACTTTCGTGATCAGGGAATTGTTCATCAAACCTCTTGTGTTGGTACATCGCAACAAAATGGACGCGTGGAGAGGAAACATAGGCACATCTTAAACGTAATTCGTGCTTTACTGTTTCAGTCTTCTTTACCAACAAAACTTTGGGTGAGGCTATTATGACATCGACTTATTTAATACATAGAACATTGACAAATCTACTTAAAGGACGATCTCCTTCTGAGATACTTCACGGGGAAAAGTCTGATTACTCACTACTCCGAGTCAAGTCTGCTTGCTATACACATCATCGAGATATAACAAAAGATAAATTCAGTGCAAGGAGTCGTTTATGTGTCTTTATTGGTTATTCACATGGTAAATAAGGTTGGAACGTGTATGATCTTGAGACTCATGACATATTTATATCTCGAGATGTTATATTTAGAGAAGATGTATTACCTTTTCACGAAATTCCTCATGAAAATTCAATACCACAAAACACAGAGGTTGCCACTAATGACTCTGATAGGCTACCTATAGTTGTTTTCTCTCCAAGGAATAATGATGACCGGGGGAGTTCTAATCCCAATGTTGGTACTCAAACCTCTGATTGTAATACTTTACCTGAAACATCCCTGCCAACTTCCGCAAATGTCGCAGAATCAGAGGTTCATGAGCCAACTAATTCTTCTCCACCTGCTGCTAATTCAGCTAATCCTTCTCTAGAAACAGAGGAACTTGGTAGAGGACATCGTGCTAAGACTCCTTCAGTACGTCTTCAGAATTTTTTCACTTAAAATGCATCAATAGACCCTCACGTTCTTCCCAACTCCACATCTACGTCCTCTACAATCCAAGGTAACTCTCCATATCCACTTACTGCAGTTCATGCTTTACGTCATCTTGTTGCAGCCAACAATTGGGAAGTTTACCAAATGGATGTAAACAATGCTTTTTTACATGGTGATTTGGAGGAGGAAGTTTATATGAAGCTTCCACCAAGTTTTCGATATACTCATCCCAGAAAAGTATGTCGTCTTCGTAAGTCCCTTTATGGTCTTAAACAAGCACCATGTTGGTATTGAAGTAAGTCATGGCCTTTAAGGATTGTTCATGTCTCAGCGTAAATACGCCTTGGATATCATAGACAAAACTGGTAATCTTGGGGCTAAGCCTACTCCAACTCCTCTTGAAACTAATCATCATCTTGCTATGGTTTATAGTCCATATCTTGAGTATCTGAAACCATATAGACATCTTCTCGAAAGACTACTATATCTCCTAAATACTCGGCCAGAACTGTGTTATCCAGTTCATATCTTGTCTCAGTTTATGCAAAAACCAAAACTAGCTCATTGGGATGTTGTCATTCGTGTAGTTTGTTATTTGAAAGGATCGCCAGGACAAGGGATATTGTTAAGAGCTGATTCCGATTTATCACTTACTGTGTATTGTGATTCGGATTATGCAGCTTGTCCGTTAACTAGATGATCTCTTAGTGCTTTCATTGTCTTTCTTGGAGGATCTCCGATTGCTTTGAAGACTAAAAAACAAACTATCTCGCATTCCTCTGCAGAGGCATAATATTGAACCATGTCAACGGCTTTACGTGAGATAAAATGGTTACGCAACTTGCTAGAAGAACTAGGCGCAAAACAAACTTCACCTATACGACTACTTTGTGATAGTAAAGCAGCTATTCATATCGCTGCTAATCCCGTCTTTCATGAACGCACAAAGCATATAGAAAAAGATTGTTATGCTGTCGAGATGCTGTTCAAGAAGGTATTATCATCACGGATCATATTGGCACTCATGACCAACTTGCCGATATTCTTACAAAAACATTAGGACTTGTTCCTTTTCATAATTTATTATCCAAGATAGGTATTACGAATCTACATGCTCCATTTTAAGGGGTAGTACTGAAAATATATTAGATATCACTCTAACTAACTTAGATTTAGCTATATCTGATATTTATTCAGCTTTATCACAAACTTGATACGTAGTATAAATACCTTTCTTAAGCGTTGAATAGAATCAAGTTACTTTTGATACAAAATCCACACAATACAGTATTTCTTAAACATTAATATTACAAAACAGTTTTATTATTCGAAAAATAATTATTCCACCAATAGCAAAACCAAAATGAATTGGCCTCATATGATAAACCTTCTTAAAACCTTTGAACAGGAACCAACTTGATAGGGTATTTCTTTGCGACAACAAATTGACAAATCTCCTCCATACTAAGCTCTTCCGGTTTAGAACCATCACCCATCTTCCAATCAAACCGGTACAAAAGATTCACTATAATCTCCTCTAACAAAGCATTACCATAAGCCATTCCAGGACAATTTCTCCGACCAAACCCAAATGGAGCATACCCTTTATGTCCCATAAACTCAACATTCTTGTCTAAGAATCTCTCAGGTTTAAAATCATCAGGATTTTCCCAATTCTTAGGGTCACGTTGCACAGCAAAAAGATTGACTAATACTTTAGTTTTGGGAGGAATATCATAGCCACCGACTTTAATCCACTTTGATGATGTCTCTCTTGGAACTGTTCCTGCAGGATGAAGTCTCATTGTCTCTTTAATTACACATTTCAGATAATACATTTGATCTATTTCATTTTTGGTTATCTTTGGTTTGGTTCCAACTACACTTCGTACTTCATCTTGTGCTTTCTTCATAACTTTTGGATGCTTGATGAGATCGGCTAGTAACCACTCTAACTCCAAAGCTACAGATTCTACAGCCGCCACAAATATACCCTACATTTGAATCAAGAACAACACAAGTGAGTTAACAAAACAAATTTATTACTCAATTACAACTCAATATAGGTCTAGTATAAAACTACAAGAAAATATGCTAAATTATAATAAAAGATTTTTGACCAATTTTAGACTATTGTCGATTTTGTTTACTAATTTTGATTAAAAATATATCAAAATCATTTTTTAACCGATATTATTTTATTATTATTGTCAAAATTTAATTGTTTTCTAGTAGTATAATTATGTTATGGTAAGTTAGTGGTATAAAATATCAGGAGGTAAACTCGTAGATGTTTTAGATTTAACGTCATGTCATGAACTTTAAATACTACTTTTTGGCTAAGTGGACATTAAACTTACGTCCAGTTAAGGTTAGCTCTCCGTTAAGATATTTTAATAGTTTTAGGGACATCTTCTTTTAAAAAATTGATCGTGGTGTAATAGTGGATTTGTTTGATTTTAGCTTCAAAAGATCCACTTCTAATCTTCAGCAATGTCTTATTATATTTTCACTTTAGATTTTAAAATAATTTGGGCCTATCTGAACCCAGTAATTTATATATCCAGCAGCTCTTCACGGACTAGTTAATCCAAAATTAGACGGGTGGTAAAAATTCTGATTACCAGATTTACAAAAATTCAAAAGTCACATACCTGCATGATTGCTTTGACGTCGTAGTCAAGTTTATGAGTATCTCGTTGATGAAGAAGAACATCAACGAAGCTCTCCTTCTCTCTTCCATTGATGAGAGTCTCCATAATACCGTCCAACTCCACATAGGTACTCTTTAAATGACTTGTGAAACCACTGAATTTATCTATCAACGCCAAGCTTGGAAACAAATCCCCAACACAGAAAGATGCTAAGAGCTTCTTAAACTTTAGATCCCAATCCAAAAAGTTCCTCGTAGCACTCTCTTCCCTTTTGCTGCTTCCTGTATACGATCTACGAAAGATATTGCTAACAACGATGTTGAACATATCAGACATATCGATTGCTTCACCTTTTAGACTCGAATCATGAATAGTCTCCAACATATTCGAGATCTCTTCATCTCTTAACGTTTGAAACCGGTTAACAACGTTCTTGCTCATCAAATGAAGAGCGGTGAACTTTCTTAATTGCTTCCAATGATCTCCATAAGGATGATACACCATGTCTTGTCCATTCCCCATTAGAGGGTAAAGACTAGTGTTAGCCGGTCGGTTCGAGATCGTTATGTCGTGGTTTTTGATGATCTCTTCGAGTGCATCCGCAGATGAGACCACTAGGTATTGAGTGGTTCCAAGGTTCACGAACATGAATGGACCGTGCTTGAGGGAAAGGTCATGGAGTGACTTGTGTGGTAAGTTACCGATTTGGTGAAGGTTTCCGATGAATGGAAGCTTTTTGGGAGATGGAGGAAAGTTTAGGCTTTTTGATTTGATTTTGTTTTTGATAGTTGAGAAGAAGATAATTGGGAACAATGCTAAAAGAATTAAAAGGAAAGGATTTGAGTTCAAGGTGATTTGCTCCATAATTCTTAAGTTTGGTTCAATTTGTGTTGTGTATCACTTGCTTATTTGATCTAATATATATAGGGCTAAAAAATATAACAGCTAAACTACTACAATCGTTGTTACTATTATTATAATATATGGTCAAATTAGATGATGCAATTATATTGAAAAAGATTAAGGAAATTTTGTATGTTCCATTTTTTCAAAAATAGTATACTTATAAAAATTATACGTGAATAAATCATGTAAATTAGTGACATGTGAAAAATACATGTAACTAAAATGTACGAAACATAATCAAATGCATTATCTGTCATTTAGGTTTATAAGAGACAACCTAAGATATAATATATAAGAGACTACTTTTCAATTAGTTTTCTATATCGTCATTTTCTTAATTATCAAATCTGACTTGTCAGCATCCTTGATGCTATTATTAATTTTTAGCCATCAAAGTATTGTATGGTATTTTTTTTTTCAATTGGCCTAGCGGCATTTTATCCCATTTTAGAGAGGGGATTCGAAACATGTAGTTCGATTGGTTTAACTTTGATTTAGCTAGACACCAAGTGGTGAGTTTAAATCTCATCATGTTGCAGTTGGAGAACGTATGCTATGAATCAGACATTGTCGATCTAATTGTTATTTGCTGACAAAAAAAAGAGTGGGTTTGGATTTTTGGTGGCTAGAGCATTTGTAAAGAGAACATTACCACTGACCCACTTATACTCAACGGTATTTTATGAAGTTATGTAAATTTAAATTTGTCAATTATCATGCTATTATGTTTTTCTTTTATTTGTTAACGTGCAACTTTTAGTCTCGCGTTGATTAATCATTTACGTATTCATATAATTAACCCATTAATTAATCTGATGATACGTACGGCCTGTAGCTGATTTTTCTTTGTTTTTACCTTACATTTCAATAAATAATCGTTCATTTTCTTTGATATCTATAGAAATGTTTAGAAGAATTCAAAAGGCAAAAAATTTCTTGGTCTGTTTTAGAGTTTGGGTATTATCTAATCACTTAAAAGTATTAGTATTACCAAGAGACAAGTTAAAGTTCGTTCAAAGGACAGCCTAAATTATGAAAACGATTTATGTACTAAAGACATGACATGAAACTAGTCATTAAAAGTATGTGGATGAATTATTGTCCTTCACAAAATGCTTTTATGAAAATTCTGCCAGAGGCGGCAGCAAAAATGAACTTAAGTACTTCACCATATGTTCCTATGTTTGAATTGTATTTTATCATGTAAATTTTAATATAACTAGAGGATGTACCAGGCTACGTCCGATTTTTGTATAATATATATTTATAAAAAAATATCACAAATTTTATCATTATTATCAACAAAATTAAATTATATTTTTGTGCATATTTTTTTTTTGATAGTAATATAAATTTATATATCAAATAGATTGTTTAGTTACAAGAGCTGGATTAGGAAAAGCAATTGGGATATGTTATCAATTGGTCTTACAAAACTAGTCAAACCTAAATCAGAGGGAAAGGAGATTAGCGAATGTCTTACGATCTATTCTCGAGAGAATAATGTCTCGAATACATCTATCAATGACTTTGAAAACTTCACTTGACGTATGTGATGTCGTAGTGTATAGTCTTAGATTCCGCTCTCTCCATAAGTGGTAAATGACCGCTTGGATAACCAAAGAGTTGAGCAACTTTTGCTTGCGGGACCCTGCGTGCAACATACAATGTAGCAAATCCTCCCATCTAATAATCATGAGTGAGTTTAACCCCAACTTATGCAATACCAGCTTCCAAATTTACAAATTGAATTCACAAGTTAGAAGAAGATGGTCTCTTGTCTCAACCGCAGTGCTGCAGGTGCAGCAGGTTTTGGAAGAGATAGCGCCCCAATTTACAAGCCTAGCTTTAACTGGAAGTCGATCTAATGTTGCGATCCAAAAGGTGAATGCAAACTTTGGGATGTAACCTTTGAACCAAACAGTTTTTGCCCACGAAGTAGTAAGTCCAACAAACCTTAAGGTATTGTAGACAAGTCGTGAATTATAAACTTCCAAGGAAGAACCTAAGATTGTCGAAATGTATTTGTCATGGCCAGACCCAGCGGTAGGCGTTGGCATAGGTAGTAACAAGTTTCTCATGTCAGATAATGTTAAATTCCGAGTTCTTATGGAAGGGAGAGTCTATTGTGTTCCTTGGCAAGCCTCACTTACAGTGGTATCTGAAGGTAGACCAGTGATCCAAGGGTCATTTGCACCAATATAATCAATAAGCGGGCCAAAGGGAGTGCACGAGTCATACCAAAAACTCGCTGTCTTGCCATCATGAACCGTGCAAGCTATAAATTTACTAGCAAGAGGACGGAGATTGAGGAGAGTTACAATTTTAATTTGGAGTATAATACTAAAGTAGATTACCCTAAAATACTATATAAAAAATTATATAGCCTACGTTGAACGTAATTCTTTTTTCTGATTTAGCATTGTATCATAAACATCATCACCGTACAACATTTAATAAAAATCTCAAGTTAAACTAAAGAACAAAATCTAAATAATACGGTACAGAGAATTGAAATATAACCTTCAATGAATAAAAGCTATTTACGATTCATGACATTTACAATATCAACCCACTCTAAATTTTATCGATGCCTCTGCAAACAAACCAGAAAAATTTAGTACAATATTCAGTAGATAAATTATCTGAAAGGGGCATAAATAAATGAAAGCTAGTGTCACTTAGTTAAAGCATTACCCTTCATGCTGCATAGTGACAGTGTTACCAATTTTTACAAACTTGCGATCATCAAATATGAGACATTTGTGCTTATCTGCGATCTAACGTAACAGAAGACAATGGATTAATGAGTATCGAATGGTCGGCTAACTTATAAAAGAAGCAATTTTTTCGAAGATGTGTAAGCAAAATTAGAAGAAGTAGACTGAGGTAGAATATCAGCCTGCGTCTTCAAGAGAGAAATCTCTGTTTCGACCTTCATGGACACAAACAGTTGGAAGATTTCATTAGAATATAAGTCATAAAAAAATTCCGAACCCTTAATTATTGTATTGTATTTGCTTCTTGTATTATTGTTGTAACACCAAACCCTTAATTAATCAATAGAAGTAGTTCTTGTGTGACAAAACAAAAAACAAAAAAGGTATGATAAGTACCAATTTTAATGCGAATTGCTTTTAGTCTGGTGGTTAGGATGATCCAGCTAATGACTTCACACCATGGTTCGATTCCTATCAGCTACATTATGGTAGCTTAAAAAAAAGATTATAGGGGTAGAGTTTAGGCTATGGATCGAGTCTTGTCAATCCATCTATTTTAGTAAATTTTAGAATGAAAGGGTCAAAGATTTTATTTTAGTAAATTTTAGAATGAAAGGGTCAAAGATTTGGATGACGACATGAACCTTGTTTGCCTCATGCTGCTGTTGTACGTAAGGCTGACCTTAAATCAAGTTTTAGTCAAGCAAAGTCTGATTTTGCTTTCTCATCTCTTAACGCCATTGTTCCCAGCCTTTAACTATTGTTTCAGGTTTTTGAATCCTTCATTATTCGCAGCATATATTGATTTTGTGTTCGGTTTTTATGTTTTTCTCTTTTGTTTTTTTACTATAATTTCCATATCAATGAAAATTCTTTAAAAGCGATTGGATTTTAGGCCAACATAATCGTGATAATCATAGACTTCGTGTGTTTTTCCAAAATAATCTTAAGACTTTTATAATTCAGATTTTAGGGATTCAGGGTGCAAACAGTATAGTGAGACGAGAGCACCGACAAAACTCAAAACTAGCTTAAGAGAATATTCAAATTTAGATAAATAGAAATATTGCTCAAGAACAAAAGCTTCATTTTCACTAAGTCAAAGCCAACTTGTGACATTATCTATTAAACTTATTCTCTTAGAAGCAAAAAAACTGGTTAATCAAGAGAAAGAATTGAAAGAAAGAAAGTTTTGTTCATCTGATTCAAATGAATGAATCTAATTACATCTAATTATATTTAAATCTAGTTTGGAGCCTTTAAAATTTCAAACCGCCCTGTAATCCAATAAACATTTCAAATGAGGGACTTCTTTAAAATGATTGCGTTTGACCAAAGATTAAATTAAGGCTTGATTCTATGTTCGTGAACAATTTACTTGCCGACAAAAATCAATCCCAACTACTGATTGATGTTTTATGTTTTATTCCATTGATTGGTTTTCCTAATTAAGTTTATATTGGTCGTGGAGTATCCAGTGGATTATTTCAAATGACTTTTCAGAAAGAAATGACTTCACGAGAGAATGTTAAGTGCAAAGTAAATAGCTACTTTTCATCCAATACAAAATAAATTTAGTCACGACTTAGATGGTTTATACAATTTAAAAGTATATAATATTTTATGTATAATATCCAAGTATATATACTATAAAATAATATAATGATTTCAATCAAAAAATATTTATGAATTGTAAAAATTTTAAATTTTATTAAAAATAGAAAAAAGATGGCCACCTCCCGCTTAAACCAATTAACCCCTATAATAATGTTTTACCTCCATCACTAATTTTTTGAACAGTGTTTTCAATACAAAACCTTTACAAATTAATAATTAATAATGTTGAGATTACAGTAGAACTACAATTTTTTTAAATTTATCAATATATTAATTAAACTAAAAACTCAATTTGAGACTATAAAATTATATTATCTTAGAGAGTTATTGATGAATCGAGTATTAATTTAAAAAGGTTCTAGAACTTTTCATACCATATGGTTGTCTTTTACTTCAAACGTTCTCTAGATCGATCTTCTAGACAATCTAGGTTTATGATTTTCGTTTTTGTGTGTGTATGTGTATTCCAAGTTCAGAGCGAGTTTTATTCCAAAACTGCTTCATACAATGGGAGAATTTCCTAAAGACACAAACAATTTCCCAATAGAATCACTAAAACATAAAGAAACAACAGAACATGCATAAATAGCTAGAAAGATGATATATAATCAATCAAATATTGTAAAGATCGATATGCAGAACCATTTGGTTTAACCGATCTTTCTACTTTCTCCTTAAGAAGTTCCATCCTCTCTCGGATTGATTCTCCTTCAGGTTCCAACAATAATTTCCTTATGGCTCTCTCGATCTCATTCCTCTCAATGCGACCTTCTAGATGGATCCCAACCATCCAAACCTCACTAACAAATCTTGCATTTAGCAATTGGTCCCAACGAAAAGGCAAACAAATCATAGGTACACCTTCACAAACACTTTCAACAGTTGAGTTCCAACCATTATGTGTCAAGAATCCTCCAATGGCTCGATGCTTTAGAACCTCTTGTTGTGGTGCCCATTTCACTAATTTCCCTTTCTCATTAAGCTTTTCGATTAACTCTTCCGGAATTGCCTCAATCCATTCTGTGCCATTCACTGAACCAACTCGTACCACCCACAAGAAGGGTTGGTCACTGTTTCTTAGACCCCAAGCAATCTCAAGTAACTCTGATTCGCTGATGTTCACAACGCTCCCGATACTCACATAAAGAACAGATTTGTCCTCTTGGTTATCTAGCCATGGAATGCAAGTCTCGTCTGGTGTAAACAAGCTACTAGAGGAAGCAGGAAAGTGGCTATGAGAAGGTCCTATAGCAAAGACCGGAAGTTTAAACTCTTCACGTGCTTGACTCAGTGAATCTTGGTCTAACTCTTCACATGAAGACATGAATATAAGGCCTGAAGATGCCTTTGTTGTCTCCAAAATCGAATCCGAGTACGAGTCTAAAATCTCTGTTTCTGCATCAAGAATCCGTACAAGATCTTTCTTTCGAAGTGGTGAAAATTCCTCAACTGGATCATCTTGTTCTGAATCTGTTGAACAATTGGAAGAAGAAAGTCAAAATATGGGTAATCATATAAGAGAGTTTTAGAGTAAGAGTACCTTGTAATGGAAGATACCCTTCACGCCGGAGCTGAGGAAGAACAAAATGGCCCCTAAAGAAGGAGACTTTATAAGTATTAAGAGCCAGTCTCGAGAGATTCAAACTCTGAGCAAGAGGTTGTGTGAAGATCCATCCAGAATCATCGATCAAACAGCTAATCTTCTCTTTCTCATCCCATGTTTCTGAAGCTGTAGATTGCATTAGTTGAGTCAAACAATCACGAAACGGAGACTCACAGTTTCGGTTGAGAAGCGTTAGGAGACGTTTCATATCGTGAGTTCTTGTGTCTGCTTCAGACAAGCCATCAGAGATCTGTAAGAAAGTAAAGAGAGGATGGCTTGAAGCTTTTGGAGCGTTGAAGCGCGTGTGGATTACTGTGATAGAGAAACCTCTAGAGTGAAGGATCTTGGCAAGCTGAATCATGGGGTTGATACAGCCTTGTAATGAAAGTGGAAACAGAATCACTCTCAGGCCATTACTCTTCTCCATTGAAACTTTCTCCTTCTTTCTTAACTTTGATCCAAATGCAAAGATTCTAAACTTTCAGTGAAGGTATGTATATATTATTACTACTTCAAATGTGAAGACAAAACTCTACACTTCTCGATTTGAAACAAAACAGAAGTCAAGATCTGTTTGTATTCTCGATGGAGAAAACAGCTTTACAATTAACAAAGCATCATCACAAATGTTTGTTTTTTTTAATCTGGTTTAATAAGGAATGACCATATCCGATGTACTTGTCTGCTAATGATAAGTTAAAAAATTGCAGAAAACGTTGAAGTATGTAAGAGTCCAAACTTTCGTCAGGCTTTGCTGTTTGTACTTACTCATACACACGAACAAACAGTTGGGCCACAAAAAGTAATACAAATGGAGCCCATAAAGCCCAAAAGCTAGCATGATGATATAAAACCAACCAACTCATCTAGAGATCGAGACGAAGAGCCTCCTTGTTTAACTGATCTTCTTACTTCATCTTGCAACACTTTGATTCTCTTTCGAATCTCTTCTCCTTCCAACTCAACCATTAATCTCACCACAGCTCTCTCGATTTGTCTTCTCTCTATCTGACCTTCTAAATGAATCCCAATCCTCCAAACATCGCTAATGAATCTAGCATTTAGCCATTGATCCCACACAAAAGGCAAAGAGATCATAGGAACTCCTTCACATATACTCTCTAGTGTCGAGTTCCATCCATTATGAGTCAAAAATCCTCCTGTAGCTCTATGTGCAAGAACATTTACTTGCGGAGCCCATCTCACTATCTTTCCCCTACCCTTGAGACTCTCCATGAACCCTAATGGTAATGACTCGATCCAATGTCTACCTTTGATCGAACCAGGCCGAACCACCCATAAGAATGATTGTTTACTGTTGCTTAGTCCATGAGCAATTTCCAGGAATTCAGACTCGTTAATAGTCACAATACTCCCTAAACTCACATAGATTACTGATCCTGTTTCACGCTCATCTAACCATGGAATGCAACTCTGGTCTTGTTCGAATAAGCTGCTAGAAGAAGCTGGTACATCATGGATGTGAGATGGGCCAATGGGGAATATGGGAAAGGTGAAGACTTTGTTGGATGTAGTAAGTGAGTCTTGGTCAAGCTCTTCACAGGACATGATAATGAGTCCTGAAGCTGGCTTAGTTGTTTCGAGTATCTTACACAAGTAAGAATCCAGAAGTTCACTTTGACTGGTGTTTCCCATTATTGGTGTAAGATCTTTCTTTCGAAGCGGTGGAAATACAGAAACTATGTCCTCTGCTTCAGAATCTGAAACAAAATACGAAAATTGTAGAAATATAGACTCTTGACATTTTGACTCATTCAATTATAGAAAGCAGAGTACAAGGGTTTTTAGGGTGGGTTTTAGTTTTAGTCTCTGGACTATGGATTAAGCTTTGTCGATTAATAAATCTTTCGATTAATGGCGTAGATATTCAATTGGATCGAATTTGGCACTTGAATGCTTAAAGCTATGAGTAAAAGATTACCTGGAAATGGAAGAAACCCTTCACGACGAAGCTGAGGAACAAGCAAATGTCCGAGAAAGAAAGTGAATTTATAAGCACAGAGGACTAATCTCGGAAGATTAAAACTCTCTGCAACGGATTGTGTGAAAGTCCAACCAGAATCATCGATCAAACAGCTAATCTTCTTCCTTTCCTCTGTTTTTAAATCATCTGAGTTAGGTTTGATGAGTTTAGCCAAACACTCTCGAAATGGTTTCTCACAATTATCGTTGAGAAGTGTGAGCTGAAGCAAAACATCACCAGACTGAGTTTGGGTTTCAGACAAGCCGTCAGGGATCTGTAAGAAAGTGAAGAGAGGATGGTCTGAAGATTTGGGTGCGTTGAAGCGCGTGTGGATGATGGTGATTGAGAAGCCTCTTGAGAAAAGGATCTTTGCTAGTTGAAGCATAGGGTTTATGCAGCCTTGTAATGGTAAAGGAAAGAGAATTACTTGTCTCTCGTTTATCTTCTCCATTCAAAGTTCTTCCTTTTTCCTCTCTTTACAATTTGATTATTTGCAGAAAGCAAAAAACAATGCGATGATATATATGATAATGATTTTGGAGAATGGAGATTGGAGACAATAAGACAAGTTGCTTTCGTCACTGTCCTACTCCTACCAAAGACATAAGAGGATATACTTATTTTGTTACCAATCCCTGTTTTGTTTGAAATGAACGGTTTTATAATTAATATTTTATATAATCATTTAAGCTTATTTATAAGAGTTCTAATAGCTATTTTCAAATTGTTTGTATTAGAAAACTTTATTAATTTTTATCTTATTGTGGTTTGTATTAGAAAACCTTATTAATTTTTATCTTATTGTGGTTTGTATTAGGGAAGGTTATTAATTTTTATTTAATTATACTATTCAAGCATTTGTTTTCAAACGAGATTTAACCGCTTTTTTTAATCGTTTTGTTCAAACATTGTTACCAATCAGACCAGATAAGTGGTAAGTGTCCATGACTATACCACAAAATGTTGAGTTTATTCAAAAATTAATGAAGCTTTTGTTCTTTTTGCATTTTAGACAAACGTTGAGGCATATTTAGCAAATATCCTCAACTTACAACAATAGTAAATGATTAGCTAGAGTCTCTATATATCGAAAAGATGAGCCTCCATGTTTCACTGATCTCTCGACCTCATCTTTCAAAACCTTCATCCTCTCACGAATCTTTTCTCCTTCACTTTCCACCATTAACACTCTCACAGCTTTCTCAATCTCCTTTTTATCAATCCGACCCTCTAAGTGAATCCCAACCTTCCAAACATCACTAACAAATCTCGAATTCAGCATTTGATCCCAACCTCCAGGTAAACAAATCATAGGAACTCCTTCACATATACTCTCTAACGTTGAGTTCCAACCATTATGTGTCAAAAACCCACCAGTAGCTCTATGAGCTAGAACCTCCTGTTGTGGAGCCCATTTCACAATCTTTCCTTTCTCTTCAAGGCTTCTCATGAGCTCTTCAGAGAGCAGTTCGATCCACTGTGCACCATGTACCAAACCTGGTCGAACAACCCATAAGAAAGGCTGTTTAGTATTGCTTAAACAACAAGCAATCTCTAAGAACTCTGTTTCTGTTATGTTCACAACACTCCCTAGACTCACATAGATAACAGATTTGTCCTCTTGTTTATCTAGCCAAGGAATACAAGTCTCGTCTTGTGTGAATAAGCTACTTGATGAAGCAGAGAAGTAGCTGTGAAATGGGCCAATTGCAAAAATCGGAACTTTGAAAATTTCGTTAGCAAGAGTCAATGAATCTTTCTCAAGCTCTTCACAGGACATGAATATTATCCCTGAAGAGCTCATAGTCGTTTCGACTACAATTTGTAAGAACGGATCCAGTTTCTCTCCGAATTCCCCGAAAATCTTGGAAAGATCTCTCTTTTGAAGCAGTGGGAACTCAATAACAGAATCCTCTGCTTCAGAATCTAAGACAAAGGCTCATAAGTCAAAACAATTATGTAAAAACCACAACTTTGAAAATTAACCAATAAGTACTTAATTCAAAAATATATAAAAGATTAAAAAAGAATATTTTTTTGGTCGAAAAAAAAAGAATTACTACATAATTTGTGACAACCAAAACCAAAAATTTTAATTGAAAAAACAAAACAAAAAGGAATTAGGTAAGAGTACAAACGTCACTTCTGAAAAAGTTTATGTAACGTAGTTTAGAAACATTAATTAGATGACGTTATTTTTACTTAATACAACAGCATAATTATGCGAAGAAAACTATTGGTCAACTATGAAAACATTTTATTTAATTTTACGTACAAAATTGATAATTTACCAAAATTTAATTGCTTTATACGGCAAATGAATCCTTTTAAAGTTAAAAAATTGATTGAATTGAAGAAATAATTACCTGGAAATGGAAGATAACCTTTGGTCCGAATAAGAGGAAGAATCGGATAAGCATTGAAGAAAGTAGCTTTAAAAGTACAAAGAACAAGCCTTGCAAGTTCCAAACTCTCTGCAACAGATTGTGTAAAAAGCCATCCACAATCATCAATCAAACAACAAATCTTCTCGGATTCTCTCGATTCATGCAATACTTTCTTCAAACAATCACGAAACGGTGACTCAGCATTAACATTGATTTGAGCAAGCAAAGACATAACATTCGAAGTAGGACCATCTTTAATCTGAGTTTCAGACAAACCATCTGGAATCTGTAAGAAACTAAACAGAGGATGATTCAAAGCTTTAGGCGCGTTGAGGCGCGTGTGAATCACAGTAATTGAGAAGCCTCTCGAATGGAGAATCTTAGCGAGTTGAAGCATAGGGTTTATGCAGCCTTGTAATGGAAGAGGAAACAGAATCACTCTCGAACCATTTCTCTTCTTCTCCTCCATTGAAACTGAAAAAAGCTTGAGGTTTCTCTGAAAAGAACGAGTTTCTATGTACTTTATCTTGTTGTTTTGTTTTTATAATTTCAGATATGGAGAATCTGTAAATGGAGACAAAAAAAACTTTAGGGACTTTATGGTTATGTGTGTTTGGTTTAGACCCCATTATTCTTCTTTCCATCGGTTTTGTTGACGTTTTTGATTATAAATATTAACTCATTGTGTGGTCACTATCTGATATATTTAGTTTTCAGATTTTTTACTTTTTAAATCTTTATTGACTTTAACTTACGAGAAATTCGATGACATTTCATATTTATTGATGTAATCTTTTTTTTATTTTGTCTTAAATTCGACCGTATCGTAACCACTGTCGACATTTAGAGGGTGTATTGACCTAAAATTTTAAGAGATTTGGTGGAATTAAAATTTTGATAGATTTGGAAAGATTTAAGTTAGTTTTTAGCTAGATTGTATGAAAACAGAAACGGATATATGCAAGTAAAACAGAAATGGATATATGCAAGTGAAACATATAGAAATGGGAAAACAAAATTTTAAATAATTTTAAGAAACGGGTACATTTTGGAAACGCATGTTATATATATATATATGAAAATACTAAATGTTTTATATAAAATATTAAAATCCAAATCATATAAAAAATTAAACAAATACAAATCCACTAGTAACTAGTTTAACAAAAAAATAACCATAAACTCCGGACATCAAAAATTTAGAATCTTGTTTTTGCTCTAATTTTCATCAATATCGTTTATGCTCTCATTTTCATCAAGTCAAAGATTTCACCAACTCTGGTTCGTCCATACTCAATGGTAAAACAATTGGTAAAGACGAAAATCTTTCTTTTAGTTAACTACATAATTAATTTTTAAAATTAATAAAATATACAACATATCTTACGATTTTCTAAATAACTTTTATTCTGTTTAGAGAAAAAGAATCAAGTTTTGCCCCTTCGAGAACATCCGATATAAAAAGAATCAAGTTTCCAAAACAAAATCATGTTTCCATTATATTTTCTAATCGAAAATTTTAGGAATCGTATTTCTATTAAATTTCTACCAAATTTCTGATTTTGAAAAGTTTCTAAAACGAGAAACGGACTTTGAATAGAGTTTCCATGTAAGAGTAAATGAAATGATTTTAAGTTAAAAAAAAAAAAATTGATAAATATATGTTGATTTTAGGAGATTTATATGGTGATTTTAGGAGATGTAAGAGCTATTGTGTTTCTTATGAAATCAAACAACAAGTTGCTGACTTCAGTCGTGTAATAACACTAACAACAAGTTTCTTAAGAATTATTGTGTTTCTTATGAAATCTCAGTCAGGTAATTTTTAGTTAATTGGGATGATGCTGCTGACTTCAGCTTACTCCAAGTAAGCACCTGTGATGTTCGTAACTTATGCATCAGTTTCTTCCATGATTACCTCACATCAATCTTTTTGACATTCATCCGAATTTAACTTAATTAACAGAAATGAGTAGTTGCTAAACACTCAACAACAAAGCTGCAAAAGGGTTCAAACAAATATTGTCTCATCTTTGATTATCTATCACCTAAGTTGGAACTTAG
The DNA here is from genome assembly GCA_963920545.1 of Lepidium didymum. Taxonomy (NCBI): domain Eukaryota; kingdom Viridiplantae; phylum Streptophyta; class Magnoliopsida; order Brassicales; family Brassicaceae; genus Lepidium; species Lepidium didymum. The sequence continues at coordinate 1,880,391 of OY986996.1, read as the reverse complement.
ATTTTGAGTGAAATAGAAAGATTACAGAGAATATTGATGTAAAAGTAAAAAGAAAAGAAACAAAAAGCAAACATAAATCTTCAATATCCAATAAATATGCAACGTTGTAGCCTTTAACAATCTCTTTTACCTTTGGCTACTCAAATTCCATAACATCAAGAAATTCACAAGTGAACTTAACTATCTATCGAGATAATGTACAAACACGACGACGCAAAAATTAGACATGTGAAAGAGTTCTCCAAACTCGTAATTACTTCGAACTGAAGTGCAAAATCTCGGATCAAAGTCTCTGAATCGGAAGTACACAATTCACCAGGTTCGTCTTTGTAATTCCAGATGTGACTTGAACAAACATCTTAAGATCGAGACATGAGCTGATGATCTGAAGATTGGGACAATAAAAAATATAATTTTGATGATCAAGATGAAGATGAATATGTTCTTTTACATAGTTGGAGAAGAGATTTATTGTTAACAACAAGTTATTGGTTTCTCAATTTCTTGGATTCAGTTCTGGATTTCGGTTTGAATCTAAAATTTAAATGATTGGGTGTTAAATAATCAACCGAAGGGTGTACGCCGAAAGAAGAGGAATTCGTTTTGTCTTCTTGATCTGAGATGAGGTTAGAGTTCTCCTCAAGACTTTTTTTTCCGTGAAATCACACCTCGAGGTGAGTTTTTAAAATGTAATTTTTTAACTAAAATTCTACTCAAAATCTCTTAAAATCAGTTGAAGTATTTGTGTTGAAAGAAAATCTTATATATTATATTTGATATGATTTTGATAAATTCTTAATTGAATAACATGAGTTTATGTATTATTTTAAGTGATTTTGTTTAAATTCTAAGTTGAATAACAAGTTATTTGATAAGTGATTTAGAAATCCTTATTTCAATAACAAGTGATTTAAAAAAATGTAAGAATCACCTAAAGTCTATTTTCAATACACCCCTCTTAATTTTATGTGATTCTTTTCCTTTTAGTTCTCTTTCCAAGATTACATTTTTGTAAATAAGTGTTTTTTTGTTGTTAACTTTATTCAATTAAAAAAATGTAGACGTGATCTTTTGATAGTTTTCTAATATTACGAACCAAGTAATTTTTTTGTGGTTAAGGGTATGAAGGATTAGAATTACAGAGCAAACTCTAAAGAGATTCATGAGCTGAACAAAGTCTTCAACGTATGGGAAAAAGGCATGCCAGACATAATGGTCTTCAATCATCTTCTTGAGTTTCGAGCAATCTATTGTAAATCTTATCACCGTAACCTATAATAAGTGTTAAAAATGTGAAAGTGCTATAAATTGATTTTCTTTATGTAAAAATAGTGAAAGCTGAAGAAAAGTTAGTTTGGACAAATGGTTAATCATAATTTCTCATATTTTTACTAAATTATGATAGTTCTTGGCATATTATCTAAAATCTGAACTGAATCAAATTCAGAATCGAATCAAAAACTTATAGACACCTAGTATATTTTACTTAAATTTTGGCTTTTTAAGAGTTTTTCAATTAAATTGTTATTAGTTTTGAAGTTATATATAAATTTGTATAAAAATCTATGAATTTGATCTATATCAAATCAAACTTCATCCAGAAAATAATAATAATAATTGAGCGAGTCTTATTTAATGAAATCAAAAATCTAAATATTCAGAAAACCAGATTCGAATTTAAGTAGACATGTAATCCCGCAAATTTTTTTTTATGTTTTAGGTTATATATATTGCTCATCAAAATGTTTGAAAAAAAACATTGATCACTATGATGTCTTGATAATATATCCACGTGTGTTCAATAAAAAAATCCACGTGTAATTTTGGAGCTTTGACCAAGCAATAGAGAACCAAATAGTACGGAAGGAAATTAGAGACAAAACTCATTCGTTTAGCTACTTTCATGCGAATCATGCCCCAAGCAATCATAACCTCTTGGTCTTCTTCTTCAATTTTCCAATTGTCACTTTCGTTTTCAGGCACTCAGAAATGGCGTCGCAGCTCAATTCTAAGAAATTCCCTGTTCTCTCTTACGTCTTAGGTCGTCTCCCTTCCTTCACAGCCAGATCCTCCTCCTCTTCCTCCGATGTCGACCCACCACCATCAAAATCCGATCCCTCTTCATCATCAGAACACTCGATCGAGATCATCTCTCAGATGCCTCACTTGACTCATCCAGATGTTTTTGCCTCCATGACAAACGCAATCTCTGACGTCTCTCAAACCCGATCCGTTCTTCGTACTTTAGGACCAAGACCTGATCACGAAACCGTCGACAGAGCCCGTGCAAGACTCACCGAGATCGAGGCCTATTTATCGGAATCATTCGAAGAGATCGCTCTCTCTCCGAATGATGTTGACATGGCGGAGAAGGAACAGAAGAGAAGAGAAGCTGTAGATCAAGAGAAGACTTGGTATAACTCAATCCTTAAGCTTCATGAGCTTCATGAGTCTTACGAGAAGCTTCTGAAAGATGCAGAGGAGAGGCTTGTGAGGATTTATGAGTCTGCAGAGAAGAATGCAGTGGCTGAGGCTGATGAAAAAGCTGCGGAGATTGAAGTCAATGAAGAGGTTGTGAGAATATTAAAGCAAGGTTCAGAGAAACCATTGGAACGAATTGATTTGTCTGAGCGGAAATTGAGATTGCTCCCTGAAGCATTTGGTCAAATTCAAGGTCTCCTTGTTCTTAATCTTTATAACAATCACCTTGAGGTCAGTTTCTAAGTTCCAAAAAGTCAAATTCGTAATCTTTGATTCAATTCTGTTAGAATTCTGATATGTTTTGTATCAAAGATGTGAACTTTGATTTAAATTTGAAGTCTTTTGGGTAAATTCTTTGGAATTTGATCCTTGTAGTGACATCTAGATTGAGCTCAAACCGACGAGAACCGAATTTGCTTGTGGTGATGTCTAGATTTATTTAGAGTTGAAAACTGTGTTTGCTTATCTTGATCAATGGTTATGTTTGTAACAGACCATTCCTGATTCAATAGCTGGGTTACAAAACCTTCTCGAACTCGATGTTTCCACGAATCGATTGCAGAAGTTGCCTGATTCGATCGGTTTATTGTCAAAGTTAAAGATTTTGAATGTCTCGTGTAATAAACTCACAACTTTACCAGATTCAATCTGCGGTTGCGGGTAAATATTTTGCTTCTCTGTTTCATTAATATCTCTGTTTTCTTCTTACTTTTGGCTTTTCCATTTTCAGATCACTGGTTGTTTTAGACGCAAGCTACAACAATCTCACTTACTTACCAACTAACATCGGATTCGAGCTAGTGAATCTAGAGAAGCTCTTAATCCATCTCAACAAAATCAGATCCTTCCCAACTTCAGTTGGCGAAATGAGATCCTTAAAGTACCTTGATGCACACTTCAACGAACTCTGTGGTCTCCCAAATTCTTTTGGAATGCTCACGAACCTTGAGTACCTTAACCTAAGCAGTAACTTCAGCGATCTCCAAGAGCTTCCTACTTCATTCGGTGATCTCATAAGCCTCCAAGAACTCGATTTAAGCAACAACCAAATCCATTCTCTTCCAGATGCTTTTGGCACGCTTGTAAACCTTACCAAACTGAATTTGGACCAGAACCCACTTGTGATTCCGCCTGAAGAAGTTGTGAAACAAGGCGTGGATGCGATTAAAATGTATATGGGTAAGAGATGGGTAAGTATGTTGCAAGAAGAAGAGAGGATAGCTCATATGAAGGATGAGTTGGATGAGACAAACACTGATTGGCTTACAAGAACCAGCTCGAAGCTGAAAACTTATGCTACAGAAGTTTCTGAGTATCTTGGCTCGAATTCGCCTAAAGATCCTTTGCTTAACCAACAGCTATGATGAGCTTCATTTTCATATTTCTTGATGACAAGTAACACTTTCTCGTAAGTTTTCGTTTTCATGTTACTTTATTTTTTCTTCTTGGTCTAATAGAATGTATTTTTTTCAAAACTTTTGAAAGATAAATCAGAATTACAACTGATATATAAAATTTTTACACTCTAACTCGATTAAAGGAGAAGAACAAGCCAATTTACTTGTTTATCATTCACAAAAGATAGATTTATTGGCAATCCTCTAACATTGTGGACCAGAATTTTTTTTATTTTTTTTTACATATTTAGGAAAAGAAACATAATGTGATATTAGAAAATCACCACAAAATTATGGAAAATCCAGAAAAGAAACAAGAACAATAAATATGAAACAAAATGAGGAAGTGCATTTTATTTGATATTTAATGACAAAACTGAAGAAGTGCATTTGAGATTCTTACGTGCACATATGTTTTTTTTTTTTTTACAGAATTTCAACTCTAAAAAATTCGTATTGTCTATGATATTGTTTGAAGTTTATTCTTTAGAACTAGAGGATTGTTTGATTTATGTATGGAATATATATTTTCAATATATATATATATATATATTACTTTTTCATATATATACATATTTTAAGTGTGAAATACACATGTATAATATTTATATTAATATACAATATGTATATTAATATATAATATTAATTATCTATTTTTAAACGTTAATTTGTACTTGAAAATTTATATCCAATTCATTATCCATTTCTTTGTGATCTCTGTTGCTCTGGATGTGGAGCATACCATTCCCTCCACATCCATACCACTGATGACCCGTTTATCATTTGGATATATTCACAAAACTAACAATAAATTTTATGTTGTACAGATGCTTCATTATGCCACTAACCAGATTAGAAGCTACATATGCTCAACTGAGAATGTGATACTTCTGATCCCTAGTTTCATCGAAGATTTACATTCATTTTTCATAAGAAATTTGATGAATTTTTCTTTAGATTCTGAAAATCTCCCATCTTTTTAATAGTATTTTAATTTTTTTAATGTTAATGAATTAAAGGAAGACATATATCAAACTGTTTCTAAATACAATATGAAATTAAAGTTTAAATTATTTATACATATTTTATGAATATAAAATTTTGGTTTTTAAAAAATATTATATAAATTTTAAATTTTTGATTTTGTAGTTAAAAACGATAGTGTAAAAATCTACTAAGTACATATTGCAGAGAACCACAAAGTACATTGATATAAAATCAATATTTAGGTAACTGTAGTGTTTAAAAAAAATTGTAATAGCATATAATGTAATATGCATTATCATAAAAGTTTTTATTTTTAAATGTTACTATTTTATTATATGAGAGATGGATTTTATTGATCTAATTATTGACAAGAAATTACCAAATAGAATGCAAAAAAAAATCATGGAAAACCCCTATTTGATAGCTAGAGAATCAAATATCAAAGCAAGATTTTGTTTAGGTTCGAAGGCTTGAAAAACTTGGACCCAAGAGTAGTATATATGAAATATAAATTGAAATACATATTCATTTTTATTTTTTAACATATAAATTGAGTTGCATATTACCGATGTTTTGAATTTCTCTAGGCGTTACGCGTGCGGCGAGGTAGCGCCTAACACCTAATCAATTAATTGGAGATTACGTAGAAATTAATTGAAAACTAGTTTTTCAATTTATTCTATGTTTTAGTTTTATAAATCAATAATTTAGTGTTACAATTTTATAAAATACATTGATGAAACATATTAAATTCATTATAGATACTTTATTAGTTGTAATTAACATCAAAATCAAATTCTAAATAAGTTAATGTGAATAATTAAAATTTATTTTATTTTAATTAGGAATATTAATTAAATTTTTAATAAAAAAATTTTAAAATATAATATTAATCATATTAGATGGAAATTAATCGAATTAGGCGGAGATTATTCGAACTAGATGGAGACTAATCTAAAATTCTATTTTTACAACTGTTTAGACATTAATCGACTCGGTTAGTCACTGTCTAACATATACGCGGAAGATTAATTGACTAGACTGAAGAGTTTTTGAACAAGACATATTATATACGGTGCAGACAATGCAAAATGTAGGAAACGACAAAAGATACTCCTATCTTATTTTATATTCTAAAATAGTACAAGAAAAAGAAAAACAGAATCATATGAATATTGATTCAGATGAACGTGCAATACACATAGTTTTTTTACAAAAATAATCTTTTTTTTTTGGGAAACAATTCAAATAATCTATTTTCAATCGTAACCTACTTATATAAAAAATATAACAAATAATAATTTGTTCAAGTCCACACAAATAGTTTCAAAATCTGTAAAAAATAGCTGAAATTTAAATTCTCGAGAATTTATTCTCTTGGTAATTGATTCGACAACAGATGATTGTCAGTGAAACAAGAAAGTAATGTTGTGATTGCCCATTACAATAAACACATTTTTGATAAAATATATTATCAACCCATACGGATAAATATTTCCTCCATTTGGCAAAAAGTGTTATTTGAGGTGAAAAAAGATTTTGACGAAGAGTATTATTCTATAATTTTAATATAATTTTTAATAAAAAATATTATTTTTAATTTCCAATCAAATTTATTAACATGGAATCCAGCAAATCATTACTTCTAATTATTAGGAATATAAATGATTTTTAATATTATTTTTTATTTTGCGTAAAAAAATCGATTGACACTCTTCAAAAAACAGAAAAAATATATACTTTTTAGATTTGGATGAACAATATATAACCTAAAATATAAATCTTTTTACAGGAATACAAATCTACCTCAAATCAAATTATAAGTCTAGACATTTGAATACTTGTTTGGAATCAGATAAAAGTTTTTCATTTTTTGGATTCTCTGTTCCATTGAATTAAAATCCACTTGAATATTTCACAATAAACATTTTAATTTTTGGTTTCTTCCATTTGGTATTGAATTTTGTAAACATAGAATTTTAAATTTGAGATAGTTAGATGAAAAGATTTTTCCACCAAAATGGGAGAAACCAAAGTCTCCATAGATAATGATTTCCGTTCTATATGCCACTAATTGATACATCACAATTCACAACGGTCAAAATATCCAATTTTATTATTGTTCTAGAGAACGAATAATATTACAACAAAACCACTCAAAATTTTGGAAATGGTTTTTAGTCTAGTGGTAGTCGGTAAATCCATTAAGACATGCGTACTTGCACAACTAAAAATTGAATCCTATCACATATATTATATAGGAACTTGGCTAATGGACCGGTCAGTTGTGACCTAATATTGACAAAAAAAAAACCACTCAAAATTAAGTTTATTAGTTGCGAAAGTATATTTTTTGAATGATTAATTTTTAAAAATTAGGGTTTTTAACAATAGAAGAGTCAAAACTGAAGACATAAAAGTTGATGCACTCGTGTAATACTTTTAAATCAAAACTTATTACAATTATGTAAATTTGTGAAATATTTTATTTGATTGCGACTTTTGTAAGAGGATGTCACGAAAGTGCCAAACCAAATGTACTTGTTCGATTCATAATAATTCATTTGGTAAACCTTCTATTGGATTCGTAATCTATTAATGTTCCAATCTTTAAAGATCATATCATTACAAACTGAAATCATATTTTTTATTCAAAAATAAAATAAAACTTGACCAATTCAATAACAATTTAAAGATTGTTCATATAGATATTGAAGTTAAGCATATCTTACAAAGACAGTGAGAGAGCGTGCAAACACGACAAAACAAAAGGCCTCCCCACGTTCCGGTCGGTTGGTGACAACGACGAATGTTTCTTTTCCTTTCTCAATTTCAATCTCTTTTAAGTTTTTCATCCAAATCCAAATTTTTCCACAGATAGACAGACTCTTCTTCTTTCTCTTTCTCTCTTCACTTAGTTTCATGATGAGGAAGCTTTGTCCGAATTACAACCTTGAAGATGGGTTAGAGACCGTTCTCGAGGTTCCTATGCCTGAGGAGTTGTTTTCTGCGTCCAAGACAAAACCTGGATGGAACCAAATGAAGTCTTATTGGTCAAAACCAACCGCTACTGCAACCGCAACCACTACAAATATGACAAGACTCTTTGGTGGTCGTAACGCTGAGATTCAGCTTCTTCTTGGTGTTGTTGGAGCTCCTTTGATCCCTCTTCCTGTTCAGCCTGAGCACCACAATGATTACGAGAATCCTATCCACAAAGACATTAAAGACCAACCTCTCGTAAGTTACATCTTCATTTCTTTTGTCATTTTTTTGCCTTGCACATCTATAAAAAAGCCTTCATCTCAAAACCAATTTATAATCAATGAACCGAATGGTCAAATGTGTTTTATACTAAGTATGCAATATCTAGATTGTATATTGTAATAAACAGTCCTTAATCATTATAAAGCGGATGAATGTCTTTCATCAAGAAGTTAAATTAATATCTTTTTTTTGAAGTTTTTCTTACCAAAGTTCAAATATAGAAAATTATGTAACCTCACATGATGTTGTTTGGACTTTGGGTTATGACTCGGGCACTAGGATCGTAGATAAACATGGGTGAGATGGGATCTATCACATGACCCAAAAAAATGGAGAATCCATTACAAAAATATGATTAATCTTTTTTTTAAAAGGTTAATATTTTTTTGACAAATATCATATTATAAAAAAGTATTTCTTCTCGCACCATACTATTATTTTCTTATTACAAAAATATATTTTTTCTCACACTATACTATTATTTTCTAAATTTTATTTTTTAGCAAAATTTAGAGCCCAAAATATTAGTAAAAACAATTTTGTTTTACCAGCACAGAACCTTTAATTTTGTCGAGACGGCCTTGTCGGGCACTATCATAAACATAAAAACCTTTTTTCTGTTTCTTTCATATTTGAAAAAGTTGGTATTTCTTTCATATAAACAAAAGAAATATTTTTGATCAAATAGTTTAGTGTTCATCTATGCAGTATTTCCTTAGGAGGTTGACTCTAAAGACTCACATAATCTTGCGTAATGTTGTTTAGATTTTAAATTATGGATCAGGTTCTTTTCATTTTTGTAATTGGTATTGGAAATGTGCAGGAGATGTCAATGGCGCAATACATAGTGAAGCAATACATAGCCGCCGTAGGAGGGGATAGAGCATTAAACGCAGTAGAGAGCATGTATGCAATGGGGAAAGTGAAGATGACAGCATCAGAGTTTTGTACAGGAGAAGGAAGCTTAAACAGCAAAATGGTGAAAGCAAGAAGTATCAAAAGTGGAGGAGGAGAAGTTGGAGGTTTTGTGTTATGGCAAAAAGGAATTGAACTATGGTGTCTTGAGCTAGTCGTCTCAGGCTGCAAAATCAGTGCAGGTAGTGACGCTAAAGTCGCTTGGAGACAAACTCCATGGCATCCTTCTCATGCCTCTCGTGGTCCTCCTAGACCTTTGCGACGTTTCCTCCAGGTAATCCATTTTCTTTTTGTCATCTCGCATTTATTAATAAAGAAGCCAAAGAATCATCTCTAGAGCAAGTCTATTAACTTAATAAATTAGAGAATTAACTCTAGAATTTAAAATACTAGAGATAAGATTAATAGAAAACATTACGAATAGATTTCTGAGTCTCCCGAAATAATCTTATTTTTTGTCAACCAATATTATTTTAATCTAGGGTAAAATTTTTATAAATTAATAATATTAGACTACATCAAAATTATTTTTATTAATTAATTGATATACTAAAAAAAAATTCAATTTTGGACCAGAAAAATTATATTAACTTTTACAAGTTATTAATTAAATGAATTATTAATTTAAAGATGTTTTACTTATTTTCAGTTTCTTTTCCATTTATCTTGGAAATAGTATTATGTTAAAAAACAATATTTATTGGAAAAAAAACATTAATATGGATATTTTTCTTGTGGTTTATGTTACAATTCCAGTTTTCTAATTGATTCATGAAAAGACAAAGATCCTTTATGTCTCATAAAGCAAATGCAACCACTTGGACATTGAATGAGTCTTTCCACTTGGAGTTCTCTTATTCATTCTTCTTCTTATATTTCATCCTGATTTTTATCATTCTTTGTTCTTAAAAATTTATTTTCCTTGATTGTCGGCAAAAAGATCTTTCAACTAACAAATTTCCTCCTGCTTTTAGTCCTCATCTTCTCCTTTGATTTTCTTTTCCACATTTATTGAAACTTTTTAACAACAAAGTATCATAAATAAAAGTGTGACATGTCCCATGAAATTGCTCTTATTCTCATTCCAATGTTAAGAAAATGTTACCAAAGACGTTGGAACTTGAGAGTTGGAAGTTGGAACCTATCTTATGGTCCACCACTAACAAAAACAGCCCAAAAATCTAATTAAAAAGTAACAAAATATTTCTAATAAAATGTCTCCAAATATATATATTTTTTGTTAACAAAGGAGACTTTTGTTCCCATTACCAAATATAGTTCAACACAACACTAGCATTTGTCTGTTTTGGAAAAATAGAATTAGTGATGAATTTAATTTACTAATCGTTGACTTGTTTCTGAAATTATAAACAGGGTCTTGATCCAAAATCAACGGCTAATCTATTTGCAAGATCAATATGTATGGGAGAGAAGAAGATAAACGATGAAGACTGTTTCATACTTAAACTCGATGCAGAGACATCTGCTCTTAAGGCGAGAAGCAGTAGCAATGTAGAGATCATAAGGCACACAGTGTGGGGATGTTTTAGTCAAAGAACAGGTCTTTTGATTCAACTTGAAGACTCTCATCTTCTAAGAATTAAAACTCAAGATGATAACAGTATATTCTGGGAGACAACAATGGAGTCTCTGATTCAAGATTACAGAACCATTGATGGTATCCAGGTCGCACACGCTGGTAAAAGCTTGGTTTCTCTGTTTCGGTTTGGTGAGAATTCGGATAATCACTCGAGGACTCGAATGGAAGAAACTTGGGAGATTGAGGAAATAGATTTTAACATAAAGGGTTTATCTATGGATTGTTTCTTACCACCATCTGATCTTAAGAAGGATGATGATGAAGAAGAAGTTGATTGTGGTTTAGCTGCTAACAATGAGAAGCTACCTATGAAGATCCGGAGCGCTTCTTTGAGGATTAGTTCCTCTAAGATCCTAGCCATTGTCGAAGAAGAAGAAGATGAATCAGAGTTCAATGAAGAACTGCAGAAGACATGAAAATGTTTCCCACGTTTCGGTTTTTGTACATATCGAAACAGAGGAGTTTTTCTTTTTGGTTTTCTGATTCCTCTGTAAAATCACTGAGCTCTTGAGATGCAAAATGCATACAAGTGATCAGAATGAATTCTCATAATGCAATGAGATGAGAGAAGAAACTTTCACAAGACTGCATTTGCATTAAGCTTTAGAGTGACTAGAGCTATATACATTATCCGCAACCACAAGCAGGTTTTACATTTACAAGAGAGAATTCAACCCGCAAATCGCATTATGTGAGAAAAGAGAAGTACCTTTGGTACAAGAGAGAAGTACCTTTGAGGATGATCTTCCATGGCTTTGACTCTTCATTGGTTTTACTTAACCTTTGAATCTCTTCCTCTTCTGTTTTGTCATGTAGATGGAGGAACATTGAAGTGGAAGAGCCATGAGATCACAAAGGCAAAAACCATACAAGCTAAAAGGAAATTCAGGAACCGATGACCTTGCCAAAAGCTTCTAGCTTCCGCTAATCGTGCACCAGATGTTCTCAGAGTTTGATTCACTACACCATTTGCTTCATTCTGACTTTCCTCAGACTCCACCTCAAAAATTCCAACAACATTACCTGCAATCGACCCACATACTTCACAGATTCTGCAACAACCAAACCATGAATCAACGAAAAAACTTAACCTTTGTCTCTCAACTACAAACAACTAGCCTCAAAAACTTGAACTTAATACACAATCAGTGAAAAAGAAATTTGTTCCAAAAGTGGCAATAACATGAAACCCTAAAGTTCTTAACTTTATAGAAACTTAAAGCTAAGTTTTTTCCGGTTTTATCTTACTTGTTTCCTTTGATCTTAAACCAAGTCTCAGCACAGTGTTCATGAGCAGCAGCCAAATCAGCTTTACAAGAACAACCAAGCTCAATGGGAACACCAGATTCCAGATTCGGTGAATCCAAACTCATATGACAAATCCTACAATCTCTCTCAGATTGAGACAAATGTACAACTTTTTCAGTAACACCAAGCTCCAGATCTACTTCCACCGAACACTCAGACACATTAGATCTCCTCTCTTCATCTTTCACTATCTCTTCTTCCTCATCCACCGCCTCAGTGCTCCAACGAGACTCACCCTTGTCACTTGAGCCATGGATTACTTTAACAGAGACAAGAGTCTCATCATGTGACTGTACGGATTCCATTTTCGTAGACCCAGATGATGAATCCTCATGTAAATTACGAAAAGAGACTTGGGATGATCGTCATCAATGCGTTTCAGCTACTTTTAAGAAGAAATTTTAAACTAAAAAAGAGAGAGAGAAAAAAGAGAGTTCTTGATGAAGCCAACTATTTCTTAAAATTTACATGTTATGCCACTGGGAATTGGAGTTAAGTTCGTCAGATTCTCGCAGACAATTATTAAACTCTTTCTTTTTTTTTCGGTATGCAGACAGACCCACCTTTAACTTACAAGTTTTCGTCATTACCGTCACTGTATTTTTTTGGATTTTAATTTGTATATAGTAATTAATGAGAAATCTATTTATCATTAGATTTAAATTTCGGCATACTAATAAAATGACAAAAAAATTGTGTAGTCTAGATTATAGTTGTTTGGGTATTATATAGTAACTAAATAGATAAAATTAGATCTAGAAACAATATTTTGAATTTGATAATGTAAAGTAACACGACATTAAACATCCATAAAATAATTGCAAAAGCAAATATTTAATCACATAACCAAAAATATTTATGGAAAACAAAATATCTTAAGTCTCTTACACATTAGACAAAATAAAATATCTCTTACACGTATTTTTAGTGTCTATTATATTTATTAGGCCAGATTTAATGGTAAGAGTATGAAAATCCCTAAAAAATTATTTAGTATTAAATTATTTTTAAGACTGTATGATTAGTTTTACTTTGTAAAGACATATCAAACAAAATATCATTAGTTTTATTTGTTTTTTTATTTATTTTTAATTATATGAGATTGTCATAATTTCACCATTAAACATGCTCTTATATGTTAGAGGTTTATTGAAATTTAACCGTTTCAAATGGTGCATATAGAATTTGATAAGGTATATTGCAGTCTAATGTGAATACTAACAACAAACAAATTTTTAAGGAAAAAAATGATGTAATCGTGAGTTATTCTCGATTCTAACTAGTTATTTTGGTTGTAAATTTAGTACTCTGTGTATTTCATAATTTTCTTTTCTCTTCTTCTTTTTGTTTTATACTCGGAGTACACTAATGTTCGAAAATCCATCTTTCATTTCACATTTTCTTTGGATCACGTAAGGTTTGATTCGGCAATTATGTCTCATGATCTTCTCTTGGATTCTCGGATTGCGTTTTCCATATTTTCTCTGCTGTTAAACTGTTGGAAAACTTCACAAAATTTTGGGCTTTTCGAATAAATTTGGTCAAAATTACAATTAAAAGGAACTTAACAACAGTTATATATAACGATAAATATCTCATAAAAAGTCAAAATTAGATCCTCATCTTAAGAAATGCTAACGACTAATAACATCAAACCAAACTGAGTTTTTGTTTGTGGTGGTTAGGTACGTTTATTAATTAACAAATCAACGTTCAATTGATTGCCTAACTAATTAAATTGAATGGTCAATTTGTTCAATTAAATATGCTTAAAATTGAGACAAATCCTAGTTTTTTGGTAACTAGGTTTTGCTAAGAATGATTAGTAATCTTTAAAAACTGTTTAAAGAGTTCATTCACAAAACGTAAATCATTCAGTAGAGTAAACTTAAATAAGTCAAATGTTAACTTTTCTTCATTGCTACACTTTGATTTCACAAGGAACCAACAAAAAGTCAGCACAAGTTAGAAAATTTAACATTACAGAAACTGAGTGCTTATATATATGATTAAATTACATAACGCACCAAAATCATGAAATTGAAGGAAAATTAAAATTAAACTTAAAAACAGGAAGGAAGAGAGAGGTGTTGTTGCAGCTTCAAGCTCAAAGATCTCTCCTGTTTGTTCTCTCATCATCTTTTTCTCTGAAACATCCCATCGATTTTACTTTTCCGGTTTCTTCGTTTCCAGCATTTTCGTGTGTTGTAACCTTCCCGATCGATAGAATATCAACGTCATCGTCATTACTCGTCAATATTTGTGTCTGAGAGAGATCGATCTCCTTTCCAGATTTGATTCTTCACCAATCAGAAACTAATCCGGAAAATTTGGTAAGATTATAGATTGAATCTTATCAGATCGACCCAGGAAGAAGAAAGTGGTGAAGATGGTGACGAATGGCCGGTTTTTCACAATCGGACTCGTCGCGTCTTGGTACTCATCGAATATTGGAGTTTTGTTGTTGAACAAGTATTTGCTTAGCAATTACGGATTCAAGTACCCGATCTTCCTTACCATGTGTCACATGACGGCTTGTTCGCTATTCAGCTATGTTGCCATTGTTGGTTTTAAGATGGTTCCAATGCAGACGATTCGATCTCGAGTTCAGTTCTTTAAGATCTCAGCTCTTAGTCTCGTTTTTTGTGTGTCGGTGGTTTTTGGTAACATTTCTCTTCGGTTCCTTCCTGTTTCCTTTAACCAAGCCATTGGTGCTACGACGCCGTTTTTCACAGCTGTTTTTGCTTACCTTATGACGCTCAAGAGAGAAGCTTGGTTGACTTACTTCACTCTTGTTCCTGTCGTCACTGGAGTTGTGATTGCTAGTGGGGTAAATTTCACTTCTTTTAACTCTAAATATGGAATCTTTTGAGTATGCAATTTCGATCCAGTTCGAACATTGTTGATGAAATTGAGATGATTATGTATGTTTATGGCTGGTGAATTTTGATACTTTTTAGAGAGATTGATATAGATGTAAGAGGGAATATTACAGTTTGAATTGCTTTATGAAACACAAGTCAACGAGCTCAATCTGCTTCATTTAGTTCACATATTACCATTATAGGTATAGTTTTGGAGCTACAAACTAGTTATCATGAGCTGAATTGGGATTATTCAGTTTCATAGCCAATGGTCAAAGTTCTTATCTTTGGAACAAACTCAGACATTGTTGAATTATGTTTCACATTGGAAATTTTTTGTATTGTTATAATGTGCTTGGATTTGCTGAATTCTGTGTTTCTCTGTCTTCACCATATGAACTTTATGTTGCTCACAAAATTTGATTAGCGAAGATATTGATCGTTTCTGCTTTTTATTTCATCAAGAGCCTTGTATTCATTTATAGCTGTGTCTGATATTCTTTACTTTCTGGGTGTTGTCAGGGTGAGCCAAGCTTTCACATGTTTGGATTCATTATGTGCATTGCAGCCACTGCTGCGAGAGCACTTAAATCAGTGCTTCAAGGAATTTTGCTTTCTTCTGAAGGGTAAGAATGGGCTGTCTCTGTGGGAATGTTAAAGGTCTATATAAATCAGTACTAGTTCGAAAAGATTGTGAATTGTATTGCTGAACAGATTATAAATTGTATTGAAGGGAAAAGCTGAACTCCATGAATCTCCTCCTTTACATGGCTCCAATAGCTGTTGTGTTTCTTCTGCCTGCTACTCTTATCATGGAGAAAAATGTTGTCGGCATCACAATTGCACTTGCAAGAGATGATTTCAGAATCGTCTGGTATCTTCTATTCAATTCAGCACTCGCCTACTTTGTGAACTTGACAAATTTCCTAGTCACGAAACACACTAGCGCCCTGACTCTACAGGTAGTTACAGATCATATTCTTTATGGCATCCTTAGTATTATGAATTGTGGTTGCAACAAATTGTGTCCTAGTAGGTGTAGAACTAGTGAGAAACACTTATCTGCTTGGTTCTGTCAGTGAATTCCTATCATATCTCTTGGTTGTTGATGTCTATGATTATGCTTGATGTCCCCTGCTAGAGAAATGAAAATTAGAGATGTGATTGACATAAACTCACAAAACCCGTATTTGGATTGCTCTGGGACAGGTGCTAGGAAACGCCAAAGGAGCAGTAGCAGTGGTTGTCTCTATTCTAATCTTCAAAAATCCGGTTTCAGTAGTCGGAATGATGGGTTACTCACTCACTGTCTTTGGAGTTATCCTCTACAGTGAAGCAAAGAAACGAAGCAAATGATAACACCAACACACACCAAGCTTCTTCTTCATTGTTCCTCCCTATATATATGTTTTATATTTTGTCTCCTGTAGAAAAACACAGGCAAGTTAGTCTTTTTTGCTGTTACCAAAACCTTACACAGCAGAACAGACTCTTGTCTCAATGAATAGCTGGCTCAAAAAGCATGGAACACGAGAAGCAAAGCAATACGAAGATTCATTACCCAAAGGGAAGAATTTAAAGAACATCATATTAATAAGTAACATTTTTTTCTTTCTTTTTTGGATCATTCTCTTGCCTTTGGTTGTAGGTTTGTTTGTTGAATTAGCATTTTGTTTCTTCGATTCTTTTACAGTTTTTAGTTTCATGATGTCAACATTTACAACAACAACGATTAATTAATCGAAAGAGAGAAAGTTACATTTTTTTTTGGAAGTTTTCTATTCTTTAAACATTCAATATAATGAGATCTCAAGGTGTTGAGAACACAGAGCCGTGTGGTAACACTGTTAAAGCAGAGCAAGAGAAACAGACTGGAAGTGATTACAGTTGCAGAAGGAAATAGAGAAAGAGACAACAAAGTTAATAATGAATCACAGTGTTGTCTTTGTCTACATAGCGTTGTCTTGTCAAATCACTCGTTTTAAATTCTCTATTTGGAAACGGCAGTCATTATCAAATCAAGTTGTAGATCCAACTTCATTGCATATGTCATTATCATGATCCAATCTACAGATTCATACATCACTTATTAGACCAACCTAGAAACCATATTGTAAAATTTCAGAACTCCTGACCAAAAATGTAACACCCTGGGAAATATGGTAGCTCACGAAGAGAGCTTAGAACAATTGATTTGGTCAAATGTGTCACCAAAATGCACTTATTTATTCTCTTAAATATTCTGAAAGTTTTTATAGTTAAACTGTCAGAAAACAAGTGGCTCAGTTAGTTTTTTCTTGATTTAGCTAGGTATTAGGTGGTGAGTTCGAATTTCACCATGTTCCAGTTGGAGAACTTAGACTATGGATCGTGGTTTCTCGATACAATGATTACTTGTTGACAAAAAAAAAATGCTTGAGCTGAGTTGGGAAAATTTTAAGATGGGCGGCGTATAGGGAAATGATTATCGATATTGTATGAATGAAGACAAAATATGGAAAAAAATCACGTTATGATTTGTTATGATTTGTAAGGTTGGTAAACAAGTTTATTTTTAAATAGCAGTCTGTGAGTCCGAGATAACATGAGGCTCACTACAAGTGACGATCGGGGATCCGGGCGTTACAAAAATTGTGTAAAGCTTGGGACTTTTGAGAACCTTTTCTACATTCCCCATAACCCAAACCGAAACAACAGTTACATCATAGAGAGAATTGAAACATGAGTGTGATGTAGAAGTGTCCACGTAGTCTTGATACCAAAAACTAGTTGTAATATGACAATAACTCTCGACAGGGAAAAGCAAGAGTGAAATTCACAGTAGAGAGATAGATAATGGGGTTGGAGAGAGAGGAAGGAAAAAGGGAAGAGAACTCTTACAAGTCAGACAAAAAGCTGAAAAGATAAAAAAAAAGATTAAAAGGGAAGGGAGCTTGAAGATTATGCTAGTTGAGAGGTTATGTAATTCGTTATTGGTTTTGTAAAGTATACTTTATATGAAGTTTATTTTTCGTACTTGATTACGTTAAATTCGTAAGTAATTAATAAGTAGATTTTATATACAAAAGTCAAACTTAGTCAAATGCAAAAATAAATCTACTATTTGAAATTTTATGTAAACTTTAGATGTAGACTTTAATTTCGATAGTCAACACATTGGTCAATTACAAAACTAACCATTTTTGACGTACACTTAACATAAAATGTAAATAACAATTTTTTTGTCCACAAAGAGAAATGTGTAGACTTTATGTTAAGTTTACAACATATTGGTCAAATGCAAAACTAACCCATCTATTGACTTGTAAACTTCACATAAAATCTACTATATGTAAAAAACAAAAAATAGTAAAGAGTAAGATTGAGCTTGTGCTTACCTTCAATTATTGCCTTGAACTTTTATTTAAGTTAATACCAAAGAAACCCAATTGTTTTTGATACAAGAAAATCGAAAACAATAAGATCTAAGAATTTTAAAATTTTAAAAATGAATATAAGAGAGTTTTTCGAATAGAATTAGAGAGAAAGTAGAAGAAAATGAAGTTATGAACTTCAAATAGGGGTTATAGAGGTCAAATTTGGTAGGTAGATAAGCATTTAGAGCTCACTTTTGTTTGTTAATAGTGGTTGGAAAAATTGAAGTAAATAACATTTTTATAAATAAGTTGTTTGAGCTAAATATTTGTGTCTTTTCAAATGATTTTATAATTAAAATAAAATAAAATAACAATAATAATAATGACATAATTGTAAATATAGAGTCTTAGGATAGAATAGAAAAAAATTAGAGAAAGAAAATTGGAGGTTATTGATGCAATTGACTTATAACATTGAATCATTTTTGGAAAAAAACCTTAATTCTTTTTTGGTTGGGGTCAAAAATGCAACTGTGATTCCATAGATCTTGAGGTACTACTGGCTCTGCAAACTCTGCTAATTTCAAAGATTCTAATGTGGGCCACATTTTTTTGACCAATAATTTGTCAGCGATTTTGGAATTTTATAGATTTCTTTCTTTCCCAAGTGTTGATATCCTCATATTCTTATGGAATTTCATTCTTCACTTCTCCGACATTAGTATTTTCATTATTTTTGTTTGTTATATGTATAAATATTTTTAAAACAGTTAACATTTTAAATATATTATCTTTATAAAATCACTATCATATTTAAGCATATAAAAACATACAATAATTTGGAGGAGATTGATAACGTTGTTGGTAGTGATGGTCATGAGCGAACTCAAAGTCCACTATCAAATCTACTCAAAAGCGTATTCCAATGGAATTATAACCAAAATTCTAATGGAGCTCGAACAATTTGTCAGCGAAGAGAGTACGGGAGCTTGATCTAGAAATTCCGAAAAAGATTATGAAGCGTACCAGAGAAGAAGACAAAGAAGGAAATCATAGAATTCTTAAGCATTCAACCTTGTAGCAAAAGCTAATTAGAAATGAGAATAGCATTTTAAACTCTATTCGATCTTTTGCTAATTCTTATTTTTGATTGTTAATTTCTCCATTTATCAGTTGTGACAGATGAAATCATGAGAAGGACTAGTAGACAAAAACGAAATAGGTTTTATTCTATAAAAATGTCATTTTCGATGGTTAGCAATAAGGACTATACATGAGATAACTCAGGCAGAGGCCACATGGAATGTTCTCCTTTATGTCTCCCTTGCTGGTGAGATTTATCTCTATTAACTATTTTGTTTCGACATGTAATTAAACAAACCTCAATTTATTTAACCATTTCTCAACTTTCTCTTATAGTAAGTCCAAACAAAACAATATAATATATACTCGACAACAAAAAAATACTGTTTAAGATAACATTAGGTAAGAGTTTCAATGTGTACATATGCATTTGCCTCTATATTATGATTTCCCTCTTTTACCTAACAAAATTTCCAAAACTCTAGGTTTAGTATATAAAATTAGCCGATTCTTTAGACTCGATTCTGATGAAAATAACAATATGGACAAATATTTAACCCCTTAATTATAAATATTTTTTCTATGAAACTAACTTTTTTTGTCATAAACATGAAACTAAAATTGTTTAATATGTGAAGTGACTTTGGTTTAATGATAGATGGTAAGTTTACTGATGGCATGTATTATCTCACATCCAGGAAACGAGTTTCACGGCCTACATTATGTAGGAACTTATCTAATAGGTCGGCCAATTGTGGCTCAATGTTGACAAAACAAAAAAACTGTTCAATATGTCAAGAAATAGGTGGTTCAATTGGCTTATCTCTTATCTAGTTATACATTAGGTGGTGAGTTTTGATTCTCACTTGCACCAGTAAAAATATTTAGGTTATAATATAAGATATTGTCGATTTAATAGTTGATTGTTGAGCAAAAACAAAAATACCGTTTAAGATAATGTTACATAAGAGTTTTAATGTGTACATGGTTTTTCTCTTTTATGTAACTAAACAATGTCCGGTTCATATTAATCTGCGGGTAGATATTTCAGTTAATGACAATAATTCTTTTTCATTATAGAAAACATATTAAAAATAAATATTCGGATAGACTTCGATTATAAATCGGATTGTTGAAAAAATTAAATCATTGGATCGACAAAATCTAATATATAATATTAAGAATTGAAGTCAAATTCCAAAAAAAACTGAAGAGAATGATATATAACCATTTGACAAAAACTTTTGGATGCATTTAAATTTTCTTGTGAGAAAAACACTAAAATGTATATTATGATTTATTTTTTACAATCTTTTGTATTTATTTATCAATGCAAACTGATAACTCAAAATGTACAAACCAAATCTTGTGCTACTTTATTATTGCATGTACGTGTGCTTCTAAAACGATCTCTTTTTATGATTTTCAACAGCTAGTTAATAAGGGAGTGGGCAACACAAGTGGTTGTTATGACCAAGGAACAAGATCAGCTGTCCAAAGAGTCATAAAATGAATAAATAAAACATTTAAAATGTATGTATTTGAGAATGTTGGAACTTGGAAATGATGAGTTGTAAAGTCATGGAATGAAATTATCATTAATTCAAACATTGAAAGTAGCCAATGAAATATACATTTCATCTTATTAATTGTTTATCCAATTAGTTGTATCTATCAACAAAATCAGTTTGGAAATAAATGATCTGCCCATTTTGGTAAAGAATTCTCTACTTTCACGTTATGATTGTCTTTTTTTTCTTTTTTTTTTTAACTAATGGAATCATAACTCAAACTGGTATACAAATTGAAACCGGAAAACCAAAAAAATAAAAAACCAAACTAAAAACAAGTTAATTCAGTTTCAGTTCTTAGCAAATAACGGAACGATTTTGCTATTTTAATATATTTAGTTTTCAGTTTAGTTTTTTTTTTATCGAAAACATAAAATAACCAAATAGAATCTCCAATTAATTTGTACTAATTAACTAATAATACTAACAATATTGAATATGTTATTTTAGGTTAATTCGGAACCGAAGAATAGACTGAGAATCGAAATTATTTTAGGTCTAAATCGATTCATTTACAAATACCTATTTGAAATCAAAGAGAACTATAACCGAACCAAATTTTAATTAGTACTTATATAGTTATCGTATTTCTAAAACTAAAAAAAAACTATCTGAACTGAATCAAAAAATAAATAACCAGACATAACTCAAACCCTCTAACTTTAATTTTTTTTTGTATGAGTTCCTAGATTTTTTGAAATCGAATCACCTAAAATATTTACCCAAATTTATTTTTATTTATCAACAATTAGATCGATAATGACCAATCAATAGCTTAAAATTAAAAATACAATTAATTTATATGTAAAAAATCTCAGAAATAAATGTGAAAGTAAATTGAAATCGCGTTTTCCCAAAGTTTCCTTGAAGAAAGGATGTGTTGTCTACATAAATCACGAGTTAATTTTTGAATTGAACATTTCTTAATTTTTACATAAAGACACGACTCTACTGTTACTTGTAAAGTTTTATAAACTACGGAACATATCGAGATCATCAATCTTGTATAATCTAAGGTTTAATTCATGTGATTAACTTAGTTAATTATAACAATTATACAATCATAGAGGTACATGGATGGATCATGAGTTGTGTCAGAACATTGTCTTATATCAAAATTTGAATTGGAACCTTCTTTTAACAACGCAAAAAAATATACATGCAGATAATGTAGAACATAAAAAATAGAAACTAAAATAGATTATTTTATCGGGTTTGGTTCCTCTAATTCAAATTGATTTTGGTTAGGTTTCTGACCTCTAAAACAATATCTTGAAAACAATATTCAAAATATCAACACAGATCTAAGTATCTAAATAAACATAAATTGGAAAAAATAATTAAATTTCATGTTATATCGCATGTATAATCTTAATATTATTATATTAATTCAAAAGAAAGTTAGAGATAATTGATTATTGTAACAACAACGACGATATTAAAATATATTTGAATTATTGTATGTAAAATAATTGATTAGTATTTAATTTTGTTGGTTTTAGTTTTGCAACTTTAGTGACCATATATGATTATGTGCATTAAGTGAACCAACAAGTGGTTAATGTGCAAGTTTGAGTGTATATAAAAAAAAAGTAAGTAAATGTGCAGATCAGGCGGACAGGGTAAGAGGAGTGTGTATTCTCTTTTCTTTCTTTTATTTTGATCTGCAACAGATCAATTAATTTTATTTTTTTTGAACTGTATTTTATTATATATGAATGAAAACTTTAACTGTAGATTACCCTAAATAAAGACTTCTCAATAATTGATGCTATAATGTTTAATGTCCATTTTTCATTATTATATTAAAAAAAAAGTTGCACAAAGCTAATATTTAATTATTATATTTCTAATTATTCTGTTTTAATTGTACAATTTCATTAAATTAAAGTGTTGCAAGCACATAATGTTTCGATGTTATGAGATCAATGTATAAAACGACAATACGAATTATAAAATAAACTTAATTATCAGATCCCCAATACTCGCCCTTTATTACACCAAGACATTAATTTATAAACTAAATCATGTCTTTTTAAAATAATTTCCACAAAATTAAAATACGAAAAGAAAAGATTTGTGCTTCCTCGCACCCGTGCATTTATAATATTTAATTCCAAAATTCTTTTCCGAACAATTGAATTGATATGTAACATAAACTTATTTCGAAGACTTTTCATTAACTATCACATATATGCCTAGATTTGAGTAATTAAGTGGTTAAAAGGTACAAAGTTGTTCTAAATATGGTAGTTGGTAGTTAGGATGATCTAGTTAATGATTTGGTACTAGAATTTGATTTTTACCTGCTATATTATAATAGTTTAAAAAAAAAATTATAAGAATGAGATTTACACTATAGATCAGATTTTATCGATCCAACTGTTAATAAAAAAAAATTGTTAAAAGGTTGGATCTCTGGTACCCGGTAAAAATTTTGATTTTTTCAGCCATTTTGGAGTTCAATAGCATAAATGTTAGATTGTTATCTAACCTGATGACAAAAAAAAAATATCACATATATAAGATTTTCTTTTTCTTCCTAGCTGCCAATTCTTGTATTGAATCCTCTCCTTTTCTATGCCTAAATTGAATTTTGGGCCAAACTGTTACAAAACAAAACTAAATCGGCCAACTGTTATAAAACAAAAATAAAAAGGACCAAAAATATAATTTTTAAACAATGCTTGAAGCGGAGCCACGGTGGGACCAAGCAAGCCACCTCGAAATCACCGCCGTGGCTTGTCGTTGTCTTGGCTCTCCTTCCCATCTCCTCCGTCTCTCAATGCTTGTTAACTCCGATACACTTCTCCCATTAATTACATCTCTCCTATCCTCCGCCACAGCTAATTTCCGGCAATCACTAAGTATCATCTCCGATCTTAAGTAAAGAAGATCCGACGGTCTCACTTCGCTCCACCTCTGATCTTCTCGATTTCCACCGGAGATTATAATCCGATGCTCAAATCTACTCTCAAAGCTTTCCTGATTCGAAATTAACAACAATCCGTCTTTTCTCTGTAACACATTAACAGCTACAGACTCGGATTTCTCCTCGCCGGAATCTATTTTCAAAGAGCTATCGAGCGATCTCCGATTCATCATCGGATTCGATTTAGACGATGAAGATATTCTAATCTCGTTGAGTCGATTTCCTCGTTCTCCAGCTGATGAATGCCGACCGGAAATCCGACTAACCGGATCTAACCGGTCGAAACCGGTACTGTTTGATTCGTCTTTAGAGAAACGAAGCTCAAACCAGGAATTACAATCACCGATCAAAAGAATATCTTCCGGGTCGACCCGGTAACGACAAAGCGGGCAAGTAGAATGAGCATCAAGCCACGTGTCAACACATTCCACGTGGAAGGCATGTTTACATTTCGGCAATAACCGAAGAACTTCCGTTGGTTCGAACCGAGCTAAACACACAGCACATTCTAAACCGTCTTTTTGACCACTCAATGCACCAAACCGGAAAACCGGTAATGATTCAATAACCGACCGATCTATACCGGAATTCTTCCTTCCTCCACCATTATAATATTCTCCTCCGTATCTCGAGATCGCAAAACGCTGCGTACTAACATTAACGTCGTCGTTTCGTCGTTTACAGTGTTTAACGTAAAGAAGAAGCAAAAAAGTGAGAGAGAAAACAGCAGTGAGAACGGCGATAACGACGGCGATTCCAGGCATGAAAGAGGAAGTTAAGCTATACTTTTGCGGTCGAGACGGCGGAGGAAGTGGCGGAGTTGTTACAACAATCCCTGTGTGATTGTAACGGTTATTGTTAGCGAGTGAGACATTGAGAAAAAGAGAAAGCAGAGAGAAGAGAAGTGGCAAAGAAGAAGAAGAATCCATGGCTACAAGACTTCTGAGTGAAAGAGAAGGTCTTTGGACTTAAAAATGTTTTTCTTTTTTTCTTTTTTGGTTTTAAGTGCCTGAAAATAAGGGAGACACTTTTGTGAGGTGAATTTAAAAGAGAAAGAAAACAAAGTGAATAAAGACAAATAGGTTGCATTAAAAACATGACTACTCTTTCGTCTTTCATGTCTTAATTGATTTAAGGACTTAAACCAACATTTTTTATTATGGAAATAATTGGGGAGAAAATAATGATGATAATTTAATTCAATATAGGGTAGCAGTTATGGCTAGTTACTAGAGAGGTTGATGTCATGAAGTGTAATTGCAGGGGCTGCATGTGTTATAAATTAGCTACTTCTAGTTCTTATTGAGATCAAATGTCAGAGCTGAGTTCAACAGTTTCAGATTTGTATACTAAATATCTATGGAATTTTGCATATTAAAAACAAATCTTGTGACATAACCGTCATTTGTCATTTCACTCACAAAGACAATATTCCAACTAGGTCTATAGAGTTTCTGTTCGAACTCACTCCATCTTTCTGTTTAAAGAAAAACCTAAGTCTTCAAATCATAAATAGCTTTTTCAGGATGTTGTTTGTAATTTTATGTTAAGTCATACGTCAAAAAGAAAATACAATAATCGATAACATTAAAATTAAAGAAAGAAGGTTCAAGAAAGTAACGATTTGAGAGCTAGGGTAAGCTATTGCTGCACCAAATGTTAAATTTGATGTAAATATTTAAGACCAATTTGCATTATTTGTATCTAGATTAATACGTTACGGCTCTTATTTTTTATTTGGTCGGTACCATTTAAAGCAAATCTTTATTGCTATACTCATCATGCTCATAGTCAGCTAAGTGTATTTGATTGGAGCAATAATCATTTTCATGATAATCTTTTCCATTAATTATAAAATCAATTATGTAGAAAAGAAAACTTTGAAAAAGAACACTTTCAATTTATGTTTATAAATTTAGGCATTTTAAAAATATTAAAAAATAATAATTTCAAAATTAAAAATCATACAAAATCATTGCACTTGGATTTTGTAAATTGTGGAGATTAGGGTATAATTATTTGTATAAAGTGTGATTTTATCAAGTTAAGAAGCTAAGAAAAGCCTAACTTTATAAGAACATTTTGTGTAAGTGCTCTTTTTAAAATAGGCTATAATTATTTTGTATAAAGTGTGTTTTATTAGACAGAGTGTCTAAATCTATAAAAATTAAAAAGACCTTAATTATATTCAATTCTCAATCAATCTATAAATATTTGTTGACTAAAAAAGCGAAAAACAATATCTAAACCGAGTCAAAAGAACCGGTCTATAATTGATTGGTTCATGATGGGTTTTGACCAAATAATTCGGCCCAGCCCAGCAATTCTAAATAGACTTTGCATCTCGGCACTGTGCGGCGCAAACGCGAAAAAGAAAACAGTGGAAGCGAGGAAAAATCGCGATCGGCTTCTTCAACCACACCCGTCTCAGTGTCGCCACTCAATCGCTGTTGCGTTTCTTTCAGCAGATTCCCGGTAACGTTTTTCTGTCGCAAATTACCGCCGGTGAGTTCTCCTAACCATTATCGTAAATTCTTCAATCTTTCGATTAATCAAATTAGGGTTTCGTGCAAATTCTCCATTTTCACGTTTGGTTTGCGGGATTTCAATTGTGGGGAAAGTCTTGGGTCCCAAGATCATATTTTTGCGTCTGCGTTCAATGCCTCGTCGCGTTATGAATTAACCATCCATAGATTTTGTACATCATCATCATCATCATCTTTGGAGCTGTAGAACTCTTGATTTAATTGAACTCTTGATCTAATTGAATTGTTGAGTTAATGATTATGCAAATGAATGATAATGTAGATTTTGTGAATTCTTAATGTCTGTCTCTATGTGTTCGTGCTGTTGTCATGTTATTGAAGACATACACACTTATGTAAAAGTATCGTTTTTATTGTTAGGAATTGGAGAAAAGAAGTTTTAAAATGAGGCCAAAAGCTGTGTGGGAGCCTGATTACCACAGAGTATTTGTTGATTTATGTGTTGAGAAAACGATGTTAGGGAATAACCAGGGACACATTTTTCAAAAGAAGGTTGGAGAAATATATTGAAATCATTTCAAGAGAAGACAGGAGTTATGTACGATAGAATGCAGCTTAAAAACCATTGGGATACAATGAGTAGGCAGTGGAAAACATGGCGTAGACTCGTTCAAACTAGTTATATGAATTGGGATTCTGAGACTAATACGTTTGGTGTGAGTGATGAACAATGTTTGAACTATTTACAGGTTACAAGTGCAAACGTTTTGTTACATTTTTTTATGAGATGATTTCGGTGTTTCTTAAGGCATAAAGGTGATTGCTTTTGTCACAGGAGAATCCTGATGCAGGGCAGTATCGGTTGAGTGTTCCGCAAGATCTTAAGAAGCTTGAGATTATCTTTGCGTGTAGTAATGTAGAGGTCAAAGATGACGAAGTTTTAGGTGTAAGGAAGAGGCGAAGAAGTTCTTACAAAGAAATTGATGAAGATAACCAAAGTATGTGTAGTTCATCGAATCCTCAAACAAAAGGATATTGGTCTCCGTCTACACATGAGCTGTTTCTTGACCTGTTGGTTCAAGAGACTTTAAAAGGAAACAGACCTGATACACATTTTAACAAGGAAGGTTGGAAGACGATACTTGAAACAATTAATGATACAATGGGACTTGGTTATACAAGAGCACAGCTGAAAAACCACTGGGATTGTACTAGAAAAGCTTGGAAGATTTGGTGACAACTTGTTGGAGCAAGTAGCATGAAATGGGATCCTGAAACTCGTAGTTTTGGTGCAACGGAAGAGGAATGGCGAATCTATATTCGGGTATGATAATGCTTGTTGTCAGACTTTGATCCTTCTTCCATTGGACTTCACTTTGAGAAAAGCTTTTCTCTTTGGTTTATTATCACAGGAAAACCCAAGAGCAGGGCAGTTCCGCCACAAGGAAGTTCCTCATGCTGATAAACTAGCAATCATTTTCAATGGAGTAATAGAACCTGGAGAAACATACACTCCTCCTTTTCGAAAGAAGCTCCTCCACAATCGTTCTGAGTCACCACAATGGCATGACCAAACTCCATTATCAAACATGCACATAGATGAAGCAGCCACTTCCAGGCTAAACGGTGGTTATGCAGAGTCTGAGTTACAAGAGGATCAGATAGATAGCGAAACCGGTCAACCACTGGATGTTGTGAAGTTAATGAGTGAGGGTATGTTGCAGGAAAGTCCAGTATGCGTTGAGATTGAATCGGCAAAGATAATGTACAGCATTGGAGAATGCATTAAAAGCCTCGACGCAATGAAAGAGGTAGAAGAAGGTAGTCTCTACTTGTTTGCATTGGATTTATTCTTGAAGAGAGATTATAGAGAGATCTTCTTAGAGCTGAAGAAGCCCAGTTTGAGGATCGCATGGCTACAAAGACTTCACTCTGCTTCACTTTCTATTACTTCAACCTAGCTTCTAAGTCGATCATTTTTCCTTTTCAATATGATTTATACCCAAAGAATCCATATTTCTTAGTTCTATATAGACAGTTCGAGATCATGTTGATGAACAAAACTTGAATCACCATTCTAAGTGATTGTTTGTCATCTTTTACAGTGGAAACCTTCTTCAAAAGATCTAAAAATCTAGACTTTACTTGTCACTCGTTTGGGGAAGATATTTGTCTATCTTCATTCAGTATTGTCTATCGTTCTCTGAGTGATCAAAAACAGACCAACAGAGTAACTAAAATGAAGGAAGGAGCCACCGACAATGGAGTGAAAAAAGAGCCTTTTGAGAGTTGATTAATATCTTTTTTGAATAGAAAAAGCAAATAAAGTGAGTAACGACAAAATAGGTTATACAAAAGTATTATTAAATTTCTTTAATAATTTACGTCAGACGTAAAAATAAAATACGCGCCAGGTAGGGGTCGAACCTACGGCCTTCTGCTTAGGAAACAGACGCTCTATCCACTGAGCTACAGGCGCTTTTGGTTTATAATTTACTAAGAAAATTAAAACTACTATACTATTGATTGATCATTGCCTAATTCGTTCTTTCCTTGATATTTCTATATGTCCTAGAGGCGGCTTATAAACATAATGATAATTTCTTATATAAACTTATATCTTTTGTCAGTTTTTCTTATTCTGTTAGCTAAAATGATCCAACTAAAAACTTATGCATCTAGAATTCAATTTTTTTTTACTATAATTATTAGATTAAATAAAAATTTTAGAGTGTGAACTATGAATCGGGGCATGTCTAAAACAGGTAACATAAAAAAATCATTTTTAATGTATATTGATATTTTGTAGAACTATCATTTAAAATACAACTTGATCTGTTGTCTACTTATATTGAATAAATATTAGACAAAAACTACCTAACAAAAAAACTATGAATTCTAGTGGTAATGGCCTAGTAAGAGTTTTTTTAATTGAAGTTTATTATTATAATAAACAATTTTGAGTCAATTCTGTAGGTCACTGTGAAGAACCCCCTTAGAATAAAATGAAGCCAAGTAGTGAAGTGGAGTGGTTCTATTGCTAATACTTATACAATTTCTCTTTTTTTGTTTCTATAATACAAACCACAATAACCTTCTTCTTCTTCTTCCTCTTTGCTTCTCTATCAAACCCACTTTTGCAGATTCTTTAGAGATTCTTCAAAATTTTATTTTTATATTTAGATTCTTCAATTCATGCTTAAGTGTCTCACCAAATCAGGTTCTTTGATTCCATCACTAGTCTATTCGTAATATTCTCTTCTTTTGATTGCTATTTATCATTAGATCTTATATAAAGCTTCACTCTTTCACTTAACCCACAAATCAAGCTTCCAAAAATCAGAGACTTTAGATATTAATAATAATGACTTTTCTCTTGTAGCCTTTAACGATGGAGACTCTGCATCCACTACTTTCACACGTGCCAACTTCTGACCACCCATTCGTAGTTCAAGAGATGATGATCTTACAAACCTCAAGCTGGACTAAAGAAGACAATAAGAAGTTTGAACGAGCACTCGCTGTTTACGCTGATGATACGCCTGATCGTTGGTTCAAAATTGCTGCTATGATCCCTGGCAAGACTATTTCAGATGTTATGAGGCAATACTCTAAGCTTGAAGAAGATCTGTTCGATATTGAAGCAGGACTTGTCCCAATCCCTGGTTACCACTCAGCTACTCCATGTGGATTTGATCAGTTCGTGAGTCCACGTGACTTTGATGCGTATCGTAAACTGCCTAGTGAAACTAGAGGATTTGATCAAGAACGTAGGAAAGGAGTTCCATGGACTGAGGAAGAACACAGGTGATAAATACTCTTCAAGCTCTGTAATACTTGATACCCAAGTCTCTTTTCCTTAACTTTCTTGGGTTGCAAGTCACTCCTAGTAAAACTGTTAATGGCTACATGGCAGCTACGAAAACAACAATGTAAAATCATCAAACAGCTATGAAAAAGAAACTACAACATAGCCATGTTTTTTTCTAGCTAACGACCATATAGTAGCCACGAAAAATATGTTGCTATATGGTCGTTACTAGAGAAAATCATCTCTAAGTTATAACTTTTTGATTATTTTTCGTGGTTATTTGATGATTTTTTTGACTGTTTTGCGAATCTAGTCACGTGATCTTCTTGGTTTGCCGATGTTTTGTTTTTCTTTTGAATTGGTCTCTGCAGGAGATTTTTGTTAGGACTTCTCAAGTATGGGAAAGGAGATTGGAGAAACATATCAAGGAACTTTGTCGGATCAAAAACACCGACACAAGTTGCAAGTCATGCTCAAAAGTACTACCAAAGACAGATCTCCGGAGCCAAAGACAAACGTCGACCTAGCATTCACGACATCACCACCGTTAATCTTCTCAAGGCTAATCTCAGCCGTCCATCTTCTGATCATGTTTTCCTCTCACCACAGACCGAACCAAAACAAAGTTTCACCGACAAAGATAAAGCAGAGGAGGGAGTGATGTTTCTAGGTCAGAATCTTTCCTCCGTTCTGTCTACGTACAATCCTGCCGTTAAGTTCGCCGGAACAAATATGTACCGTGAGGGAAGTTACTCTATGACAAGATCTTGAAACTCAGTGAAAAACTGTTGAATATCTAAAACTGTAATTATTGAAATATGTTATATATATGGTTAAAACTTAAAAGGTTACATTTACATGATCAGATGAATTTGATCATGTGAATGTGTTATGTTTTGTTTTGTGTTTATTGAATAAGACATAGATTAGCTTGTGTATATGTCTTTTTTTTTGCTATAAATGATAATGGTGAAAAGGACCAACTGGTTCTTTACTTGTAATTCTTAACAGTCAGTCATTGTCTTTGATAATTATTTCTCTAATCTATAACATCTAACTTGGGGAAGTGAAACTCTTAATCGACCTATTGTCACCTCTGCTATTTTCCCATCCGAATTTGATTTTAAAGAGTCGCATTTACCTTATATAATATTGTTAGAGGTTTAGAAAAGTTTTGGCTATTGGTCGAATTTTTATCGATTCAATGGTTAATTGTAACATTAACTAGTATATTGGGATAATTTCTTTAGTATCCTACATCTAAATGAAAAACGTAAGGTATATACATTAAGCTCTGTTTGAAAATCGGTATTGTGTTAACGAATTGCATTAACTAATTATATGTTCTAAAAAATTTTATACACTAATTTTATAAATAAAAGGAGAAGTGTTTTTCTATCAGAATTTGATTTTAAAAAGTCGTGTTTGCTCTATGCAACATTATCAGGAGCTTAAGAGTAGTTTGATAATGAAACAAAAGTGAGAGTTGAGTATATAGTTTGTGTGTGTAAGCAACGCTGACCACTAACTTATAAACAGTATAGAAATTAGAAGCTGAGTCTGCATTCCACTTTCGGCTCAAAGAATCACATTCTTTTTACATAAAATTCATCTGATCATGTAAAAAGTTAAGGGTGTCCTTAAATTTATTATTATTATTATTGTCAAACAAATATATAGCAGTTTAAATATGACAAGTGGAAGAATTGTATAATTTGTTTTTATTAAAGTTTTTTATTTTATTTTGTTATAATTATTTTAGTAAAGTTCTAATATATGTGGAAGATTTTCAGAAGACTAAATGATTGATAATTATATAATGCTTTACAGCATATTCTTGACCTTTCACAATTTATTTTTATATTTTATAAATTTATAGGACATCAAATCATCACCATTTCTTTTTTATTTGATATATGGAAGTTTTTGTACAAACTGTAGTGATTTAGGAAATTACTAAAGAATAAAATCACGAACGCATCCTAAAAAAGATACTTATATATTGAATCATTATTAAATTATTTGAAAACTGTAAGTTCTCCAATTAAAAAAATTGAGAATAAAAAGAAAAGATATTCTGAGTATTTAACTTTCCGACGATGGCCAAAACACAAAAGCTTCTTACTTTTAACGAAGAACAGTACGGAATATTAAGTAAAATTTATTGAATAATAGTTGAATAAATAGTATATAGTATATGCTACTATTTACTATTTAATCACTTCAATAGAATCAAAACTCTATTCATTTTTCATGCGTGGATAAAACCCTAAGATACTACTACTTAAAATTATTTAGGTCGGTGGTTGAAGTTGATAATATTCTTTCACCACTTATATATTTCTGTAACTTTGATGACCCATTTATATATTTTACATATATAATAATTGAAACGAAAGTCGCATCACAAAATTCGATTTGTTCTTTTGTGGCTCCATTTTCATGAGACGTTTCAATGAAACCCATTAATAGTTATAAAAAACTAGATCGACAAATTTCGATCTATAACCAAATTTTTCTCAAACCCTCAACAATATTCTGATTTATCAAAATTAAAAATTCGGATGAGAAAGATAGCAGAAGTAACATATAACCGCTCAATCAAAAATATTTTCTTATAATAGTCTAAATTATATATAAAAAAAACGTTTAAGTTTTTTTTTTTTGCAGCTCAACTCAAAGTTATATTAGAGGATGAAGCCATTTTAAATGAGAAATATTTATTAATTTGACATCTTTATGGTCAATTTAGCAACACATATATAATACTTAATAAATGAATCACTTTGGCTATATATATACTTCGTTATCTTGTTCTTGGTCATCTCAATGAGATATGCTTATGTTCAGTGATCGATCCATAACTATTTTTAAAATAGAACACAAATTAAATACTGAATTTAGGAAAAAATTTAAATCCAAAAATTAAGTAGAAACAAAACTTAACGTTTCAATTAACTATTAACGCAATTAAAACAAGATTAATTATAATTCTGTTAAACGATTTAATGTTATGGTAAAACGGTTCGGTCAACACAAATCAAAGTTTTAGTAGAAGTCAAATAATTATTAGGTGTTTGATTTGAAGTTTTTGATAAATTTGGTGTATGATTGATAATTTTTTCCTATCATATTAAAATATAAAAATTTCATAAAATAAAAAACACAAAAAATTAATCAAAAAAAGATTAGTATGGGCCCCACCCTTAACCTTCCTCCGGCCGCCAATGCTTACGTTACATATGTGTGTATATTAATTAATGAGTAGAAGAATAATACAGATTAGATAAAGACGTTGTCCATAAAAAGCATAATTGGTATCAAAGCACGTTCTTGTTTTAGTGTCTCTCCTTTATCATCAAATATCTTTCTCTTTTTCACCCCAAGCTCTTACGCCATTTATTAAGTACTTTAACTTTCTCAAAATCACTTTGTTGCTTTTTTTTTCATTATAAGAAAAAGCTCATCGAAAGGTCAAGTCTTCCACTTCACATCTAGCAATACGCAAATTGTTAACTTCCTTTACAAACAAGTTTCTAATTGACATTCTAGTTTCGAAGTGTTGTTGGCCAAACCACATGACTGGTCGATATTCATATCATACCTAGAAAACTATCCAAGACTCAAAAGAATTTCCTAGTTTTGATTTACATTCGGTTTTTAAATTTCAAAATTAATCTTTTTACTTTGCCGAGAACAAATGGTTTAGTGATAGTGATCTTTTTACAAATCCTCATTATCCGCAATGTTAGAGTTTGGTAGAAATTTAATTTTTAAGGAAATCACTAGTTTGACGAAAAAAATTGACATTCTAGTCTCCAATGGCTCTAATCAGAAATTTCACATTGGGTTCACTTGCATATTAGGCTTCAATATTTATATGTGATTGACGCAAAAGATTGTAACTTGACCAAGTTTTAGCTCCAAGAATTCAGAAGAGTGAAAATTCTACTAAGAATTTTAATAAAATATGACCCTTTGTGGAGATTTCGACACATTGATGTGTAACTTTGTATCATCTTAAATCCCCTGGAAAAAGGCCTCAGCCTAACGAACTTAGAATGATAAAAACGAAAAGACTCTTCTGATACATTCTGAATTAGAACAAAAGAGATATCAACACTCGGAATGAGAGTTGAGATATCAAACTAAACTCGTTCGTCCTCATCCCTCTGACATATCCCTTCTTTTGGAGGAAAAAGAACACACAACAGCTGCCTTCATCGCTGAGGCAATGATGGCTAACAAGTGAATCACGAGATCTGCGTTTAGCTGGTAGCTGGTATGGCCACTGGCTTTGAGTCCTCTGCTTTTTCATGTTCCTTGTTCAGCAACTGAAACATACAACCCAGTATTACGTTCACAAACTGATCAATTTCAATCAAAAGTCAGCACTATATTATGGTAAGGCAAAGGCAGCACATTTCGGATGTATTGATCAATATCGTGTGCGTTGCTAAGACATACGAGAACGAGAGAGCTAAGATCTAACCTTGTTGTTGATCAAGTTGTGGAGCGCAATTACACTTCGAATGAGGGATGATAGATATATAACGAGCATCATGTCATTTGTTTTCACTGCACATTATCAAAACAGAAAACCGATGAAGCAAAGCAAATTATGAAAGCAGCCTGATCAATCATAACATAACTGACGGCAGAAATTCACCTGAGAAGGCCTTGACCAACTCGTTCACATTCAGGTTAGGAAGCAAGTTGAAAACGTCCTACGGATTTTAAGAGGAATATTTCGTTAGATGAACTCCACTAACAGCAGCGACACTGAAAGTATGTAGAATCAGAAAACTAAATCAAAATATGTAAGTTCTAACCTGCAGATGGTACAAAATCTCATGGTTTAGAGGGAGCTTTCCTTCAATTACAAGGTCAAGATAACTCCGGATCTCCCGAAGACGGGCATCCAGGCCCTTCAAAGCAGTTAGTTTTGCAGTGACCTAATGCAAATAAAAAACACACGTTATATACATACTTGAGCAGAAACTATCATGTTCATAAAACAATCTTTGCGAAAACATCAATACAAATCCTACGAGAACCATCACGACTTCAGCAGACATTGAAGGTTATGACAATGAAACGTTAAAGTATTGTAAGACAAAAACCTCAGTCGCCAAGGTACTGATTGTTGTGTCTTTCACATCCCTTAGCAAATGTTCCACACCTGTACATAAAGCAGGTTAAGTCTAAGACCTTCCTAAGAAGCAACCACCAAATCATGATGATCAAACCATTAACAACGAATCTGTTTTCCCTTTTGGACATACCGATTTCCTCGACTTCATGAGCAGCAATTTCTGTAGACACATGAACGAAGACTTTCTGGCTTTTCTGAGTAGCATTCTGAAGAGACAGAGAAATATTTAACCAGTTACATAAAGGAAACAACTGTACAAAATAGAAAAGATTCAGAAGGGTATGTATCTTACCTCCTTGACCTCCTCCACTGCATAGTAAGCTTTTGTGGGGATACCGAGTTCTTTAGGCTGGACATCAATAATGACCAACACTGGATTTGGAACATAGCTGCAGCACCAGAAGTAAAATGAAGTTATTTGAAAATGAAACAGAAACTACAAAGAAAAGTAAAGTAGGAAAGAAAAACAGAATTCTGCCTAAAGAATGCTTTATCATAACTGAACGGACCAGCAATATCCTCAATCAGTCTCCAATGTCAACAGAACATAAGATATTGGCCAGTAAATTGCTCTGGATAATTAAGCTGGAAACTAACCCATTGAACAGTGCATGAACGTCTAAATCATTCTCTCGAAGTTTAGGGCCTGTACTGTACCAACCTACAACATGCTCCTTAGCTGGAAAGCAAAAAGTCCTGGTTAGAAGCATGGTTTTTACATTGTCATAAACGATCTAAGCTTCAACTTCAAAAGAAATACCATTAATCCTCTTGAACATGTGGAACATTGACTCATGGTAGTTGTGGTCAAGAAACCAAATACTTGGGTCTTTGTCATCCTCCTCAAAGGGCACTACAAATCAAGACACCAAATTTTAAAACGAATTCATATGCAAGTAATAGCTATTTATTAAAAAGGTAAAGACAGAGTCCAACGATAAATCACCTCTGCAAACTAAAATGCAACTAAACCTCCAATAAATCAACCAAAAATCATCTCTTTCTCTTTATCCCAAATAGAATTGGAAATTACAAAAAAATAATAGAACCGAGAGCTAGACTGAATCCAAAACCCTAGCGAGAAAGTGAGTTAGTTGAATTACATACCAAACGGTTTAAAAAAAAAAAAACTCTAGTACTCAATTGCGCAACAAAACTTTACCGAACAACTACAAAAACCCTAAATTGGTGTTCTATACCTACGCCTCGTATAAACCCAGATATAAATAGTCCCTCTAAAATGAACAAGGGCACCGAATTCCAATATCGAAGAGACATCAACGAAATCTGAGATCTGAGAACCGAACGAGAGAAAAGTATAATTAAAGGCGCACCTGCATAGCTGTTGGTGACATCAACGACACCACGAGAGCTGCTACCGAGCAGAACACCAACGACACGCTTGCGAGAATCCTTAGCGACACGATTGTAATGGTCGACGATACTAAGCAAGACGAGTGGGTGAACAACCACTTTCTCGATCGTTCTTGCTGATATCTGTTGCGTTTTAATCACATCCATGTTTATATAATCAGCCTTCGCTCGCTTAACAGTAATCTGATTTCTCCAGGGGAAGCTTTGATAAACACAGAAATTCCGATCTCGTTTTCTTCGACGGAGCTTGAGTTTGCTTCTTCTCCAGGAAAACAACTCCTCACACCAATTGCTGCTTCTATTCTCCTAGTCTTCTTATTTTATTTTCAGTAATGGGCCTTTGATTTTTAAAGCCCAATAATAAGGGCCTGGTGAAATCATTTATTGGCCCGTGAGATATTAATAAGTTTCTCTCCTTATTAATATCTAGAGGTGTACAAGAGTTTCTAGATGATAAACAACGATGAACTATTCTCGTTCTGTGCATGCACCGTTTTTGTCAACCATACTTTTATAATTGCATCGATAAGACTCGATTCATAGATAAACCTCATATCGTAAAATTTTTCTTTTTTTCTTTTTCCTTGCATCGGGAAAGAATTGAACCTGATGCATGAGGATTTGTAAAGTGATCACTACCACTAGGCCACCTGTCCTCGGCCACCGTAACAGTACTTAGATGATAGAAATGATAAAGTAATTACAAATTGTGGTTCTCAGTCCTTTACTTAAAGACCAGCTATAATATTTATTTGACTATTAGAAGTTTGCATATATGAATTGTAACATACCAAACTTATTTAAAAATAATGGCAATATTAAAGCTGTATAAGGATACTTTTTGAAATGATAAATGTAATAGAAAGTACTTCCATCGTCAGTGTCTTATTCTATTTTGCAATCATAGGAATATGTTATTAGCGTAAATTGTAAATAGTTAAATAATCATTTCATGGAAAAATACTACAGAACAAGTAACAAGTGAAGAGAAGAAGATCAAGCTAAAGATTGTAACAACATTAATTAGAATTAACGATCCAACGGTGGATGTAGTCATAGACCAAAATCTAGCTAGTTCTAAATACACATGTAGTCTCAAGCTTAAGTCTTCCTAAATTCGCATCCACTAGAGTCGTTAATATTAATCTAATTTATAGAAAGCTTAATCGGAGATCCAACGGAGGATGTTCCATTTCAGCCCCACAAGATGAATACGTCGAAAACGATGTCGTATTAGCTCGGTCTCTTGTGTAGTCGTTGTGGCTCGCAACAGTTACGTTTGCTCTCACTCTCTCAACCTTCGATAATGGAAATAGTTGTAAAGTCTCCATCACTTTCTCTTCTTCACAAACTTCAAACATATCTATAAAAAACACCAAAACACATCATTAGTATAAAATCAACTGTAAAACATGACAAAAATAGCTCTATACTTGCTGCATAATGTGGGATATGCACTAGTATGATGTCAGAAATCTCGATCATTTCAAGTATAAATGTTTAACATGATATATAAGTGTCCGATAAACTTCCATTTTTGTCATGTTTGTCCAGATCGTTACAAAAAGAAACGTGATAAAAAAATTGTAGCAAGTGATCTTGAGTAACCTTTAAGTGGTGGACGTGTGTTGTCTCGATGAGAACGTGAGAGATTGTGGTCTTGACGATGATCAAAATCAACGGTGGAGATTTTACGACGCTTATGTCTTTCTCTTGCTTTATGGTTTTGGAACCAATAGAAGACGTTTTTGCTTTCAATCTTACCATAGTAACTTAGCTCTGTAGAGATCTTTTGAATCTGATCGGTGCTTGGTGTTCGTAGACCGGCCTTGAACAAATCCGTCAAAAGCTTCACTTGCTCCACCGTCGGATTCCACCGTCCACACTTTGTCCCCGTTCCTCCTCCTCCATTATTGTTATTGCGAAAACCTCTAGCTTTAATTGAGAATCCTCCCGACGACATTATTATTCTGTATATATAAACTCGATCTGCTAGATTTAAGAACAGAACAAAGATCTGAAACTCCTACGATCAAAAAAGAACAGTGTTCTCTTAGTGTTTGGATTAGGGTTTATAATATGAGAATATGTGTGTTAAGATGGACTTTGTGATGTGAATGGACTAAGGTAAGGTTTGAATATATAGATAGATTGGTGGTGTTTTTTGGTTTTGGAACTTTTTAGGAAATGTTTTTTAGATAACATAAATTAGTAAATTAAGTAAAGAGTGTCTACGTTTTGAAATTAGTGTCGTTTAATTAGTGTTGTGTAGGATAAATGTAAGAAGAAACCAAACAGAATCAGTGTGTTGTTTACTACGAAATGCATGCTTTTGTTTTTGGGATTTGGAAGAGACTGAATTTTCTGAGATTTTGATCCTTTTCTTTTATCTTACTTAATTAGTTAGGGTTCTGTGCTATGTATGCATATATGTATACACGTAATTAATCAGTAATTATATACTGATTAATGTGGTATTGATTATATTTATATATGGCCTGTGGGATTAAGTAAATTAAGTTTTATTTCTTAATTCTGTTGCAGATTTATAAGCTAGGGAACATAGTAGCGTGTGATCAGTTAATTGTGTGATAGTTTTAGGGTTTAGCCGCAATTTAATTTAATAATTATAGTATTGTGTGAACATATACTTAAAGGTCGATGAATTAACGGGAAAATTTCCACAAAAGATGTGACTTTATAAAGTAGTTTGGTCGGCAAATGGTGATTAAAATAAATTAAGTGGAACCCTTTTTCAAAACATATATATTAATATTAATAACTCACGAGAAAATATATTTGGTTAAGTGATTGGATGTCAATATATATATTATTAATTTTTTATTTGAATTCGATTCTAATTAATATTTTTTTAAAGTGATTTTGTTAAAGATTTAGAATTGAGAAATTAGTTATAGATTGAAGTATGTTGATCAAACTGTCGACAAAAAAAAATTATATATATAGTCGATAATTGAATAAACAAAACAAAACATAATCTATAATTCAACTCTAAATTCCTAATCAGATCACATGGAACAAATGTGATTCTCTATATCGAATTTGGATGAGTAAGACAACAGAAATAGATAATTATATTTTATTATTATTGCCAAAATTTTAATTAACTAAAATCAATTAAATGAGAAATGTAGTGACTAAGAAAATTTGGTTTAAGATATTTTTTGGCATAGAGATAATAGTTTTGAATATTGTGTACGTGAGAGTATATTAGTAGTGATGATTTTGAGGAAGACATGCACGAGACTCTAAGCAAAGAGTAAAGATCCAAAGAATAAAATGACAATTCGAATAAACCAAACATTGTTTTTATAAACAAAAGTCCCTCTACTACACAACATTCTAATACATACAAAGTTTATATATTTTATCACATTTCACCAATTCAATGAAATAAAAATGAAGATCGATTAGGCCTCAAAGTCAAAGTTTAAGTTGGCCCTTTGTTACTTGGATTCATCATCAAAGTAACTATTAGATTGACTAATTTTATGTTTAGCTTTCATTTGACATTCAACCATTTCCGAATTAACCTCTCACTAAAAGAAAAATTTGAAATGAAAAAGCATAAAAATATTATCAAAATTTTGTAATTGAGTATGTTACATTAAAGAAGAAATTAACTTTAGGGCATACCAACATACATGATTTATATACTAACATACATCATAGAAGCTAGAACCATATAAATATCTTTTAAAGTGCATTTACGTAAATGTATTTTGTGAGATGTCTGAATACATGTAGCGTAATATCGTTGTTCTGAGTTTTTTTCGCTTAGCCACTAGACTGTATTGGTTATAATTTCATTTACGAAAGTAATATTTTATATATATATATATATATATGATATGGTATATGTAGTAATCCGAGAGGGAGTGTGTTGTTGTTGTGAAAAAAGTGGAAGGTGCTCTCACATTGTAATGCCCACTTACATGCAATTCCCAATGATGTTCCATGCAACCCTCAACTTAATATACTCATTAATCAATTTGTTAATTTTTTAATAAGATAGATTATAAAATTATAGTATGAGACATAATTAAAGGTTCATGGGACATAAATTTGGCTACTAGTTCTTGGCAAAGGGTGATTTAGCTCTAACTCCTAGGTCAATGTCGTTTATCTAACTTTGCATTTGATCATCAATAGTTTCAATACACCAAATCTTATAAGAAGATAACTACTACAATACAATCAACAATTTTGTAAAATATGTTTATGTACTACATGTCAAGCAAGTGGTCTTACCAAATATTACATACATATCGACATTTGCACCAATATCAACATTTGTACAAAAAAAATGTATTACAGAATTATTATCTTAACAAAAAATAAGTGAAGTGGTATTTGTAAATGGTAAAAGAAAAATCAGGAAACAAGGGCATGAAATTGTGGCACGCTTATAATGTAGGGCAAATGCAGAGAGGACCCCCTACGGCTCACAAAGCTTGGGAAGCTTCCTTTATTTTGATCGCCCTCCTGCTCTTCCACGTTTTGTCGCCGATCCATCCAACATTACCTCAAAACTTTAATCTC
Source organism: Lepidium didymum (assembly GCA_963920545.1). NCBI lineage: Eukaryota > Viridiplantae > Streptophyta > Magnoliopsida > Brassicales > Brassicaceae > Lepidium > Lepidium didymum. Next base: position 1,839,241 of record OY986996.1, on the reverse strand, counting down.
CATTTTTTTTCCATATATCAAAGATAATTCGGGTAAATCCAACAAATTTTACATATACAAAACTTTGTTGTGAATTTATATATAATCTTAACTATAGATTTTTGATATTAGTGGAAATCGAACATCATCCTATAGAGTGGAGTGATTTGAAATTGTATTACAAATTTGGAATGAGAATCAAACCCAAACCTCTATTTGTAGTGGAATAGAGTTGAATTCCAAATACATAAGCTATTAGCTATAAACCACCAGACTAAAGAAGAGTTCGACCATTTTGCTACCTTTTTTCTTTTTTTTTTGCCAACGATTAGTCTGACAAAACCGATATATAGCGCAAAACCTCTTTAAAACTCTAAATAATATTCGGATTCTAGATGTCAAAGACATATCTGGAGATACCAAATTCGATAAGGCCCAAAATAAAGTGAAACCCGTTAATTGACGAAATGATTTCGAAATTGGACGGTTACGAGGTAATAAAAAAGTAATGGACTTAGTAAATGAAAGGAGAGAATCACGGACAATAAATGCTAATAATTAAAAAGCTTGATTGACGGAGGAAAGTTGATATAAAAGTAATGAACATGAAGAAGAAAATGACAGACTCAACACTTTCGACTAACAATCAATTTTCTTTCTATTTTAAGCTTTCATTTAATTCTCGTTGTAATTCTTGTTAAATACAATAAAGTATATTTTTGGGATCATGTAAAACATTTAGCCACTGGTCTTGTTTGCTACTTTCTAATCTTTACTTTAAATCTTTTTAACTAGAAAAAAAAAGATTTACGAATCGCCAGTCTGATAGGCTATTATGTGTTCTCATGGTATTGGCCATTGGGCTTGGGCTCAAGTTAAAATTGATTAAATGTGTGCTTTTATTTTAACGCTAGGTCTTTTAGGGCCGGACAAAATATTTGTAACATTCGATTCGGTATTTGATTTAATTCGATCCAAAATAGATATTCGTAGAATTTTGAAACAAAGTAAATAATAAACCATAATATCTGTTTAAAATAAATTAAATAACAAATATCATTTTCTAAAAGATTGGATATCCATTCCGATTCGTTTATCAATAGATATATATATATTAAATTTTTTATTATGTATACATATGTTATAATATAAATAGTATTGTACATATTTATATAATTGAAAATGAATATAATGTAGTATTTAGTTAGCTTTTATTGTTTAATATTTTATTTTTACGATGTTATAATTTTTTTTGTAAATAGTTTGATTTAAAGTTTTAATTTTCAAAGGTTAGCTATATTTGCTTTTAAAAAAATTATATTAATAAAATGTTTATTTTGAGCTGTAAAATTTATATTGACATTATTTTCTAATATATTTTTTTATTATTTTTACGTATTTTATTTTAACTAATTTTTAAAAACGGATCGGAACGATTATTCGCGAATTTTTAGAAAAAAATAAATATCCGAAAAGTTTTAGATTGAAACCGATCATAAAATCAAATATATGGCTAAAACAAAACAAATCACGGATATACAAATTTACAGAATATTCGCTTCGTGCCCACCACTAATGTCTTTAGATTGCCAAATATTAAAACGAGATACAGTTCCGTTTGGTCTAAACTAGACTAAAACAACAAGATGTCCGATACTAAAACATTTATAATGACAAGCAGTTTTTCTCAATTTGCTTTTTTGTTTCCCTGTCATTTTGGTTGATACTCTGGAAATGGAGTTCAACATCTGAGGAAATTCATCAATTTTTGCCGGTGATTTTGATTCAATTCTGAGCCTCCGATGGGTTCGACGTTTAGGGATCGAACGGCGGAGTTTCATTCAGTGTCCCAAACGTTGAAAAAGATCGGAGCAATCCCGTCCGTTCATAAAGCTGAAGATGATCCGGCAACCTCAAATCGATCACCACCGGAATCTTCAAGATCTGAATTCAATAAGAAAGCTTCCCGGATTGGGTTAGGTATCCATGAAACATCTCAGAAGATCGCGAGGCTCGCCAAATGTACGGTTCAGAGTCAGATCTTTCTCGCTGTTTTTAATTTGTTTTTCCTCTGGAATTAGGATTTCGTTCTGGATTTGATTAGGAGCTGAGCGAAAAAAAGGAGACAATTTAGAGTATTTGATCTGCGTGTTGGAACTAAGCTTTGTGAATTTTAGATTCTAATAAGATTAAGACATAGATTCAGATAGCTGTCTTGTAGTGAACGCTTAACGTGGTCATATGCATTTAGGCATTTAGCTTGAAGTAAGAAATGCTTAGAAAATGGAGAATCTATGTTGCTTGTTGTGGAAGTCATTTGTGTTTTACATGTATTTAACAAAACTTGTAGCTGGTCTTGAAACGATTGTAAAGACATTACTGTGATCGCAATTGAAGGCAGCCTTTTTCTTCTGACATGGATTAGTTTTTGTTTACCTGAAACTGTTATGAATCGCAGTGGCTAAACAATCGTCGATTTTCAATGACCGGACTGTGGAAATACAGGAGTTAACTGTGTTAATCAGGAACGACATCACGGGGCTGAATATGGCTCTCTCTGATCTGCAAACCCTTCAGAACATGGAGATCGCTGATGGGAACTATTCACAGGATAAAGTTGGTCACTACACTGCTGTTTGTGATGACTTGAAAACCAGACTTATGAGAGCTACAAAGCAACTCCAAGATGTTCTAACTACGAGATCAGAGGTTTGGCTTGAAGATTTTGTCAACTTCTTGTTGATTTGTATGTGCCTGTTATTCTAAATTGGAGGGAGTACTTATTGAGAATTCTTTTGTCTTCCTGCAGAACATGAAGGCTCATGAAAACCGGAAACAACTCTTTTCCGCAAAAAATGCAGTAGTAGATAGTCCGCCTCAGAATAAGGCAAAATCTGTACCTGAACCTCCTCCTTGGTCAAATTCATCAAATCCTTCCGGGAATGCACAACAACCACTGTGAGTTTTGTTTTAAAACTATATCCTATGTAACAGTTACTCTAAAATAAATAGGTTTTGTCTCTTGTAATCGGCCAGATTGCCGCCATTAAACAGTGGAGCTCCTTCAGGCAGCCAACTTAGGTATGTCCTAATGTCCATAACTAATAACTTTTACTTGTGTTCCATTATGTTTTTTAAGGTCAAATCATGTATAAAACATATGGTGTTTTGTTTATGCCATGGCAATACAGACGCAGATCTGCAATCGAGAATGTTCCTTCGCAGCAAATGGAAATGTCCATGTTACAGCAAACAATACCAAGGCAGGAAAATTATAGCCAAACTCGTGCTAATGCGCTTCACAGTGTCGAATCAACAATAACAGAGCTCAGTGGAATATTCACGCATCTAGCTACAATGGTCACACAACAGGGAGAGCTAGCAATCAGGTTTCTTTAACGTTCTTACCAACAACTTTGACATATTCCAAGTTACAGGAAACAGTTTATGTAAAACCTGTTATTTTTTATGAAACAGAATCGATGACAATATGGATGAATCATTAGTTAACGTAGAAGGAGCACGCAGCGCTCTTCTGCAACATCTCATTCGTATTTCGTCAAATAGATGGCTCATGATTAAGATCTTCGCTGTAATCATTTTGTTCCTCATTGTTTTCCTCGTCTTTGTGGCTTGATGCAAGATCGTTTTATTCTTTGTTCTTGGTGTATCAAATCCAGCTTGCAAGCTTCGAGGCTAATTCTCTTTTGTGTGGATAATTGATTGTCAAAAGATTTCAATTTTTCCGTAAGATTCTATTGGATTTTACCAGGATACGTCTTATATAATAGCTTCTTTTTTCTTTTTTACAATTGGATCGTTTTTTTTTATACAATTGCATCGAGAAAGACCGAATCTAAAACTCACTTCGTTATACTCTTTTAATCTTCCACCTGTTGTTGATCATCTAAACCAACGGAATCATAGTTCGATCATCTAAACCACTAGACCGGAATGAGCTCAAACTTTTATGTAATAGCAATTAACTTTTGAAAAATTCAAAGCAAAACCAAGTATTATTCCGAATAATATAAACACACATAATATGTTTCATACTAAACATTGTAAGGTGCACAGTAATCGACGTATATGAATATGAGTTTGGGACTTGGGAAACAAACTCTCTGAAGCATGCCTAACCAAAATGCTCAAAAGTTAGAAAGTACCATTTATGTTTCACAACAATCCAGCTAAGTTTCATGGAGTTAAGTTTACTAACTCGGTGCTTGAGTCTCTGTCACTTTGGATGGTTTATGCAGCAACAGTATCAAACCTTCGCATCATGTCGCAATGTGGTGTTTCGCGGATAAAACCCCATTGTTTTCTCTGACGCTCATGCTGACAATTCTGACTCAGTATAGACAAGTAATCTCTGTCAACTAGCTCTTCAACTCTTTGTCTCTCGAGGCTATTGATTGGGTATTCTTGTTCGAACTTGGCTGATCTCACAAAGTAATTGACACCTTTATGCGTTGTGAATTTGTGCTCGTAATTGTATGAAGGAGAGAGTGAGTACATTGGTTGAGGAGAAGGTAAGAAGTTGAGGAGTAGTATGAACACAACAGGAAGCATTTGGAGGAGTACACGAGGATTGAATCCTGTATCGGAAGCTTGATTAGTTGTTCTTGTTCCCGTATTGAAATTGAATGATCGGAAATGTGTTGTAGCAGGAGCCATTCCTCCACCGAAGAAGCTTCTGAAAATCTCATCAGCGTCAAATTCATCGTCGTAGAAGCCGTTGAATCCATTGTTTCTTCTTGCAGCTCGGCGTGGTTGATAAGCAGGCTCATCGGAACCACTGATGTCGTATTTTCTCCTAGTTTCTTCCTTGCTTAAACACTGAAACGCCTTGGAGACGGATTTGAAAGCTTCTTCTGAACCAGGAGCCTTGTTCTTATCGGGATGAACTTTCAATGAGAGTTTCCGATAAGCTTTCCTCAAATCTTCTACTGAACAGGTATTTTTCAATCCAAGAATCTCATAGTAATCCTTCTTCGATTTTATCTCCTTCACGATCGCTCGTTGTTCTTCAGTGAATGACACAGACGGTGATGAAGATCCAGGAGCGGATGAAGAAGATCCACGTTGACGAAGAGAAGGTCGATCCGACGGCTTAGACGAGTCGTTAGCAGCAGATCCAGACGAATCCTCCGCCACTGATTCATCCGATTGCTTTTGAAGATCTGAAACAAGGCCATCGATCGGAAGACTTGGATCAAGACGACGAGCTTTCTCCATAAATTTCAAAGCGCGAGATCGATCTCCTGCTTCCATAGCATCCTTGCCGATCTTCAGGCATTTCAACGCGTCATCTTTGTTACCATCCATTGTTTTCCCGATGACAAGATCGGGATACGAAATCGGATTTCTAGGACCGATCGGAATTCATCTGAGATGTGAGGATTTTTCGAAACGACCGACGATTGCAAAATATCGCTGCTGAGTCGTCTCCTTCCACAGAGCTTTCAAGCAAACATGCGTGACGTTTTTATATATATTAAGAGGAGAACATCGTGTCGTCCAAATTTATAAAGCCACAAACCGGTCAGATGGGTCCGGTTTTTAAAACATGGGTGACTTTGCGTTAGTGTCGTTTGAGATATTAATATAAGGACTTCATGTCGGTGAAATTGACGAAAAACGACAAGGCGTTATTCTTGGAAAGAGCTCCCCCAACGGATAAATGAAAGATCCTCTCGCCTCCAGCGATAAGAGCCACGAGGACACACAATATCGTACAACTCTCTGAAGAGCAAAATTATAAATTTCTTTACTTTTGTTAAATATGGGATCAGGATTTTGATCGGGGAACTTAAAAGTCTCGACTTTTCGAATTTTGTTGGTCGTCTTCTTAGGACATGAATCTCTCGGCTAGTTTTCGCGGCAATTTCGGTGTCTTGTCTCAATGCAGCTCATGTTGTAGTCTTCAGTTTCAGCCTTTTGTAGCTACTTCAAGTCTCAATTTTGGGAAAACAGGAACATATCGAAGGAACAAGGATCTGAAACTTGAAAGGTCTCAAATTGTTCATCTTTCTCTTTTGTATTTGTGAGCACTACTATTTCTTTGTCTACTTATTACGGTGGCTTTTTGAACTTAAGAATTTTCAGAAAGAGAGAGACTTTTGTTAGAGTTTCGGAGACGCAAACGGAACCAGAAGGAAATAATGATGAGGTATTTGTTTTGGTATCAATGTAAATTCTTCTTCCAGAGACTATGATTCTGACCCAGGCTGTAGATATTTTTCTTGGTTTGATAGAGTAATTTGGTAATTGTTTTGTTTTCGATTGATGATCAGTAGTGTTGGTAATATCCGTGTCCGAGTTCATAACTTCGTCTTTTGCAGGAAAATGATGAAGAAGGTAAAGAGACTTCAGCAGGTGATCCTCCTACACAAATTCCTACTGAGTTGAATTCACAGTCGACAGTTGCGAATGAAGCGCTGGGCAATGAGGAGGACAACAAAGCTCAATTAAGTTTTCAGGTATTGTCGTCTTCTTATTGAGAATGGTAAAATTGAAGCTCAGCTTATATTGTTTTGTTCCAGATTAGTAGCTAATCTGGTTAGTGAAACTTCAAAGTGATTGAATTGGATTTATTTTAAAAAATTGCTTAATTACTCTAGATGGCTTATTACTTGAACCCCTTGTATTCTACTTTTTGTCTTATGTGTCTAATATCCCTTAAATCCTATAATGCCTTATTTAATTTTCAACCATTGTCCATATATTTTCTCAGTTTTCTTTCTGAATGTGTTGTACTTTACTGCATTTGAAATAGGACGGTGATAAAGTAGAAGTTAGCAGCGGTTCTCCTCTTCCTGGTTTGAATGTAAGTATTATCAACACTATTATTTATAATAACAACAGCTCAATGCTCTCTGTTATTTATCTTTCATAGAAAGTTGTTGTGAACAGCCAGTACAATTGGATGATACCATGAGGCTCCCTAAAGAAACCATTGATATTCTTATGGGCCAAGTATTTGGGTTTGACACCTTCTTTGTAACAAGCCAAGAACCATATGAGGTGAGTGACTGAGAAACTCATCAGTTTTTTTTCTAAGTTTATCATCAACTTTTCTTGCAATCATAAAATTCGAGGTTCCGAAACTTCTCTTATCCTGGATCTCTTTGACATTTTTTGGGACAACGTTGGTAGGGTGGGGTATTGTTCAAAGGAAATCTAAGAGGCCAGCCTGCTAAAAGTTACGAGAAGATAAAGACAAGAATGGAGGTAGCAATTCTGCTGTTTAGGTTTCCCTTCTTAGCGAAGATGGTGACAAACACATATTGTGACGAAGATATAATAGTATATTGCTCATCAATCTGCAGAATAAATTTGGTGATCGCTACAAGCTTTTCCTTCTCTCCAATCCTGAGGATGATAAACCTGTGGCTGTTGTTGTTCCAAGAAGGTCCTTAGAACCCGAGACAACAGGTATCTTACTACATGCTTGCTTGTTATAAGGATCTCTCTCAGATTTTTAAAGCTGGACCCTACATACAATTGCAGCTGTTCCTGAATGGTTTGCTGCTGCTTCTTTTGGAGTGGTGACATTGTTTACTCTGTTTCTTCGTAATGTGCCCACCTTGCAATCAGACTTACTGTAAGAATATCTTAAATCATGTTTCCTCCGGAACATGTTATGGTTCCAAGTTATGGTTCCAAATCATCAAGCTGAATGAACATTTTCCTCTCATCTATGAATTTAATTGCAGATCGGCATTTGACAACCTTGAACTGTTGAAAGATGGCTTACCGGGAGCTCTTGTCACCGCTCTTGTCCTTGGAGTACATGAATTGGGACACATTTTAGTTGCAAATAACTTAGGGATAAAGCTTGGTGTTCCATTCTTTGTTCCAAGTTGGCAGGTGAAGATCCGATGCTCTCTTTCAAAGAAAAAGAATCTCCTTTCAGCTAGAATTTCGTTTTTAGACATTTGATGAACATGTTTTAGATGGCAGATAGGCTCTTTCGGTGCTATAACTAGAATAAAAAATATCGTACCCAAGCGAGAAGATCTTTTGAAGGTTGCAGCTGCTGGACCACTGGCTGGCTTTTCTCTAGGCTTGATTCTGTTTCTTGTAGGGTTATTCGTGCCTCCTAGTGATGGCATTGGCGTTGTAGTTGATGCATCAGTGTTTCACGAGTCCTTACTCGTTGGTGGTATTGGTAAGCTTTAGCTCTTAATCTATGATGATAGTGTTCAACGCTGATGCTTAGAGTGTTTATTAATGTTTTGGTTTTATAGCAAAGCTCCTACTTGGCAATGTACTCAAAGATGGAACTTCAATATCTCTTAACCCACTTGTAATATGGGCATGGGCTGGGCTTCTCATCAATGGTATTAACAGCATCCCTGCAGGGGAACTTGATGGGGGTAAAATAGCTTTCTCCATTTGGGGTCGAAAGGTAACTACTTTAAACCTAACTTGAAACATTCCCAAAGGAGATTTATTGGGTAGTAATTTGGACTATATATCTCTCTAAATGCTCAGGCAGCGACACGGCTCACAGGTGCCTCCATAGCACTTCTGGGTTTATCTGCGTTGTTCAGTGATGTAGCATTCTACTGGGTGGTTCTGATATTCTTCCTGCAGCGTGGACCTATTGCGCCGCTAGCTGAAGAAATTACAGAGCCTGAGGATAAGTATGTGTCTCTAGGAATCTTGGTTCTGTTCCTCTCCTTGCTTGTGTGTTTGCCTTACCCATTTGCTTTCACTGGTGATGAAGCCATGATGATTGGCTTGTGAAGTGACTCAGTATTATTATTACACAGCTCAACAACAAAACAACAGATTTAGATATCACATTTTGTTTTGCTCTCTTTTATGTTATGCTCTATTGATCTGTGTCTTTTTACTCTCCTGGAGCAGTTTTAGATACAAACCAAATTTCTCTTCAAATTTTATTTTTTTAATTAGATATTAATATGTGTAGAATTTGCTAAAAAGAAATTATCAAATAATTAAATCGATAAGATCCAATCTATATATTTTCTTTTGTCAATATCTAGATTAACAAAGTCTAATTCATAATTCAAACCCGTTACTTAAAATCCCAACATCACTTGGGATAGGCAACTTCTTAGAATCGAACCGGTGAGAAAAAAGGACGAAGGTGAACTTAACCAAATGTATTTTCCCGTGTAGGATTTGCCAATTTAAATTTTGTAAGAAAAAACTTTGAATGGGTGGAAAAACAGAATGGACCAACATTGTTAACGCAAAGTAGTGTTATAAAGTATTAGACATGTGACAAAGTTGACACTCTAAGGTCATTAGTACTATGCTCTATTAAAAAATTCATAATTTGTTATAATAATGAGAATTAATATAATGAGAATTGGAAGGTAATCTGCAAAGAAAGAACAAAGGCACATGCTTTTCATGTGAATGGATTTGATTTTGGTTGGTAGCATCAAAAGCAACCTTCCTATTTACATAGTCTTACCATATGGTTTTCATTCAGAAAAAGTCAAAAGTTTCTTCATTCGTAATATTTTATAATTGACTGAAGAAATGAATACATCTTTATGATTTGGTATTGTTTAGGTGCAAGCATTTGGGTATCTGTTCGAATTCGGATCAGGTCTTTTCGGGTTTATACATATAAAATTATTTCAGATATTTAAGAATTTCAAGTTGGGTTGGGTTCGGTATATTTCGGGTTCATATCAGATTCAGTTCTTATAAAATATCCTATTTTGGATCGACTTCGGATATTTTCATCTAAATCTTTAAAAAATTAAATTTTTTTTAGAAAAATCATAATTTAATTTTAAAAATTGAATATTTTAGATTTTTTTCAAATTGTAACATATTTAGATTTATAATTATAATTTTGAATATTTAGGTAACTAAAAGTATATATATATATATATATAATTATTTTAAACTTTATAATATATTTCGGGTATCCATTCAAATTTTATTTTTTATCCGTTTAGATTCGAGTACCTAAACTTTCATGATGTAAAACTCATTATGGTATTTTATCAGGTTTGGTTTGGTTCAGTTTTTCTTATTTCGGATTGGGTTCGAATCAGGTTTCGGGTATTATGTCCAACCCTAGTATTGTTCATGTTACGAATTAGAGTGTTTATGTTTTGTGAAAACTGAAAAACGTATAATTTATGGTTTTCTTCTAATAGCAAAAAGGAAAAAGAATAAAGTTTTGAACAATTCTTAACTAGATTTGGAATTTTGACAATTAAGAAAGACAGTTTGCTTTTGATGGAAGTTGTTTTCATTCGACTAACAAAAAACCAGAAAAAAAAAGAAAGAAAAAAAAGATGAAATTGATTTCATTACTGAAAACAACAAATGATAAGCTAATTTTAGTTTGATACATCAATATTTTTCTCAAGTAGTTAACTCCACGTTTATTGTCTTTCTAACTGTCATAGTTCGATATGTATCTCCACTTAGAGGTAGTATTGAGTTATAGATATAATTTTATCCGGTTGGAAACAAACTAATTTCAATGATCTATTTGTATATAAATATATATTTTTTTAATTATTGGATCGATAAATTTTGATCCATATTCTATAACCTAAAATTCATATTTAAAATCTTTTTTAATTTACTATAATGTAGTGAAGGAGAATCGAATGTTTGATGTCAAATTATTATACACCGAATCATCCTAGTACCAAAGAGGACGAAGCATTAGACGGCTATAAATGTTAGTTAAAATTGAATAGATGCCACCTATATTTATACATATGAAATCATTAACCTTTCTTAGCTTTTGTTATAATACATACAACTTTAATCACCAAACATAATATTCCACTAAAAATTAGAAAAAATAAGAGACAAGGAACTAATTTTAGTTATTGTTCTTAATAAATATATAATTCCCTGGTATAAAATCTAAGAGTCATAATTAGGCCTTTAATTGTTCTTTCTTTGTCACCACCAAGTGTTAGGATTTTAGGTAACATAATAAATTTTTAAAAAGCATAATAATTTTTTTTGGGTATCATAATAAAGTTTTAAGGTAACGTATGTATTTTTCTTAATGTTCTGCAAAAAAACAAAATCCAAATTTTCATTTCTACAGTAAATTAGGCATGCACGTGACTTGGTGAACAATGAGGAAAATTGGAAAATACAGGTGAGGGGTAGTATAGTAATTAAATTATAGTCACATGCTCATCTTTATAAATATGCGATTCTCTGATTTTTTACTTCATTCGCCACTTTGTAGAATAATTCACAAGATAAATCACTCTTTTAGCCGCCACCTCTGAATCTTCTCAACTTTCCGGCCGCCGCATACCACCTCCACCGATTTTGTAGCCGTCACGATGTCTTCTTCGATGAATGTGGCAACCTTGCAACCTCTTCGTTACTCTCGTCGGCTTTTCCCTTCTCCCGTTTCTCGTGGACTCGCTTCTTCTGTGACCGTTACTGGATTTTCCTGTAGAAGCTCGACTTACGCGCCTTCTTTCCGTTCGATTAAATGTGTCTCAGTATCGGCCGAAGCTTCTATAGGTGAAACAATGCTCTTCGTCTAATTTGAGTTTTGATTGTTTGATTTCTTGATAAAATGCGGGAAAATTTGTTGAACTAAAATTAGGTCGTAGTTTCGCAGTATTCAAACTCAACTTCGGATTCCCTGTCTAGCTTCTCTAGAACCTATGGATTTCAATGGGTAATCATTTTGTCTAGACATTTGGAATCTGTCAAATTTTGAATTTGAATAGGTTTGATTGTGAATGCGAATCTTCAGGCCTCAAATTACAGTGAATGAGATTTGAATACTGTTGAAACAATTCTGATTCATGTTCTGAATTTGTTCTTGTAGTAAGCGATACAAAAAAGTTGGCAGATGCATCTAAGAGCACAAACCTTATACCAATTTACCGTTGCATATTCTCCGATCAGCTTACCCCAGTTCTTGCTTACCGTTGTCTGGTGAAAGAGGATGACCGTGAGGCTCCAAGCTTTCTTTTTGAGTCCGTTGAGCCAGGCTCTCAGATGTCAAGCGTTGTAAGTAGAATCATTCTTTGTACAGTTCGTTGTATCCATTTTATATGCTAATATTCTCCATGTTTTAATTTTTCCCTTTGATGTGATTAATCTTAAATAGGGTCGTTATAGCGTTGTTGGGGCTCAACCAGCGATGGAGATCGTGGCAAAGGAGAACAAAGTTATTGTAATGGATCACAAAAACGAAAGCATGACTGAGGAATACGTTGAAGATCCAATGGAGATTCCAAGAAAAATCTCAGAGTCATGGAACCCTGATCCTCAACTAGTTCAGGACCTTCCAGATGCGTTTTGTGGTAAGATATCTTTCTTGATTGTTTATAACCATAGAATAATTAACCTAAAGAAATGAAGCACCTGGTTTTATGGACTGGGAAATGTGATAATAGTTTTGATGTTTCTGAGTCAAGTTATTGCTTTTGTATGATCTTTGTAAATGTTTTCATGGATTTCTATCTCAAAGCCAATAAGAAATTAATGCAGGTAACCGATGTGTCCTTTATATATCATTTCATATTTGGTCTTTTACGTTTTCCGACGAAGATTTCTAATATTATACACACATATTATTTTCAAGAGCAGCCAACAAAGTGGAGTTTTCTCTTGTGTTGATATTAGTCTGAATAGTCTGCCACTGACGTGATCTTGTTTGCTTTTCTACCTTTGTGTCCTAAAACAGTATTTCCCAAAAATCTTGAATGTCACTATCATATAGAAGAGCAAGAAGACTTTAGTTTCCTTTTTATGTTTTATCTTTTTCGTGAAGTGGTGCCCCTTAATAAATATTCTTTATCATGATAGGTGGGTGGGTTGGTTTTTTCTCGTATGACACGGTTCGCTATGTGGAAAAGAGGAAATTGCCATTTTCAAAGGCCCCTGAGGATGATAGGAACTTGCCAGACATGCATCTTGGTCTGTACGACGATGTAATCGTATTTGATCACGTGGAAAAGGTAATCCTTTTTTCACCATCCATATTTTATGATTAAACCGGGAATTCTCCAAAATTTGGTCACTAAATATTCTTTGTAAATTTCACAGAAAGCGTATGTTATTCACTGGATTAGACTAGACGGGAGCATGCCCTATGAGCAGGCATACAGTAATGGAATGGAACATTTGGAGAACTTGGTGGGCAAGTTACACGATATTGAGCCGTAAGTATATCTTCAACTTGATTTTGTGTGGGGGTTTCAGTTTCCGTTGAAACTAATCTGTGAAACTTGTTTTTCCCCGCTATGAATTTCGACAGGCCAAAGTTGGCTGCAGGTAACGTGAATCTTCAGACAAAGCAATTTGGGCCATCTTTGAAAAACTCAAACGTCACATGCGAAGAGTACAAGGAAAATGTGGTCAAGGCTAAAGAACATATACTTGCTGGAGACATATTCCAGATTGTGCTTAGTCAACGTTTTGAGCGACGAACATTTGCAGATCCCTTTGAAGTTTATAGAGCACTAAGAGTTGTAAATCCAAGCCCGTATATGGGTTATTTGCAGGTTGGTAATGGAAAGAACATTTTTCTCCAAACATTCTTTTTGCACTTGTGTGGATAAACCGTTGACGCGGATTTTGTCTTCTTATTTAGGCCAGAGGATGTATTATGGTAGCATCAAGTCCAGAAATTCTCACCAAAGTAAAGCAGGTAAGAGCTTTCTTATCTCAAAGTTGCATTAGTCTTTAGATTATATTTAGAACTAACCTTTATCATATTTGAAGCAGAACAAGATAGTGAATCGGCCATTAGCAGGAACCAGCAAGAGAGGGAAGAATGAAGCTGAGGATAAGAGACTAGAGAAGGAGCTCCTAGAGAATGAAAAGCAATGTGCTGAACATATCATGTTGGTTGATCTTGGTCGCAATGATGTTGGAAAGGTTGCAAAATACGGATCAGTGAAAGTAGAAAAGCTAATGAACATTGAACGTTATTCCCATGTTATGCATATAAGCTCCACGGTAAGTTTTTAGTTACCATCGTTGGATCAAATATTCGAAGTCTCGCTTAGTGTGTTCCTAATTTGATTAAGTTCTATGTGTAGGTGACAGGAGAGCTACAAGATGATCTGACTTGCTGGGATACACTACGAGCAGCTTTACCAGTAGGAACAGTTAGTGGTGCACCAAAGGTCAAAGCCATGGAGCTAATCGATGAGCTTGAGCCAACAAGACGTGGACCATACAGTGGTGGTTTTGGTGGAGTTTCGTTTACTGGTGACATGGACATTGCTTTATCCCTTAGAACAATCGTTTTCCCAACAGCATGTCAGTACAATACAATGTATTCTTACAAAGATACAAACAAACGCCGTGAATGGGTAGCTTATCTTCAAGCTGGAGCTGGTGTAGTAGCTGATAGTGACCCAGAAGACGAACACCGTGAATGTCAGAACAAAGCTGCTGGTCTTGCTCGAGCCATCGACTTGGCTGAATCAGCATTTGTTAAAAAATAAATGCTTCGAATCATGTGTATAAAACAATTACAAAGCAGAACAAAGTTTTTTCTTTTCTTGATTTTCTATTAAATGAAGCTATTTGACCAATGAAATAATAATAAAATTTAGACATTCGATCATTGATTATTCAATTCAATCGATTTTTTTTATCTCCGGAATTTCTAGCAACTAGATTGGTTAAGACTCGAGCAATGTTAGCAAAGTCACATTAACTCTCTCTCTTGGCGATTTTTAATCGATCTGAGTTTTTCCCGTCAAAGCTTTGCCGTCCTTTGCTTCGGTGAACAATAGTCGGTGGCTTCAATAGCACTAACGATGTTCACCCTTTCGGTTTTAGTTTCGCCGGCCATCGAGAGTTAGATCATGAATAACATTTTTCAGATCTAGTTAGGGTTTCGACGGGATGGTTTCGAGTCGCTCGTCCTTCGTCGGTGGCTTCATCTCTGTCCCGGTGGGGGCTCACGAATTCTCATACATGTGGTGGTGTTTGAGCAAGGGCTAGATGAAGGAACCTGCACGGGTGAACTTTACTATTCAGGTTCTAGATTAATTGTTCCCCTAGGTTGTACTGTTAGTCTTTGTCCGGGTCAATCAGTTTATGTGCTATGTTGGGTTCAGATTTCTCTGTGCAGAAGGTAGTTTTGCTCCTTGTCCGTACTTCCAAGACTAGTTCGAGGTCTTATGCTTTCAAGGGTTCATCAAGGTGACAACTAGTCGGCCTATGTTTGGTTTCGACTTCACCATATCCGGAAATAGTGGTTTATATTCTCTCCGGTGTAACTCTTTGTTCATCATCTATGCGGTACACTTAATTGCCATAGGAGGTTTCATCATCGTTTCAGGTTTTGATATGCTAAGCGGTGTGCTCAGTCATCCATCTTCTTTAAGGTAATAGTTTCTTGAGTCTTTGTTTTAGGGTTCTAGCATGGTCTTTCTCGGGGTTAATCTTAAAAGCTTCCCTCATCTCTCGTCGATAGCTCGAACGCGTTTTGCTTATTGAGAATATCCTCTGCTCCTTTAGCAGTTAAGCACGACGCGACGGTGATAACACCACGAGGACGTGAGACGCGCGTGACGACTGAGTCTTTGAACCAGAAGAGTTTCCCTTGTTTAAGTACGAACCATCGACGTCTCCAGGTTTTGATGTACTCTCCTTGTTTCGTGAGCCAGCCGGTTCGTTCTGGATCAGACCAGAATTCTACGCCTCCGTAGTCGTCGTCATTGTTGTTGTTGCTACCAACTATAGCTCGCCACAGACTTGCCATTCTAGGGTTTGTGGCTGTTCTCTTTGATTTTCAGAAATTATTTTATCCATTGATTTATTTTTTCTTTTATCTCTTGTGCCCCATAATGTTTTGATTTGCATTTTCTTTCCATATTCCATTATAATTACAAAATCCCCTCCCACAATTATAATCATAATTACAATTTTTCCCTTGTATTTATAAATATTTTTTTAACAAGATATTTTGGTATATAACTAATCTGATTCCAGATTTTTTATAAAGTTTAAGACATTGTTTTATTTTTATTTGGACAAACAATAATTTAATTTTTAGTAAATTTTGTGTTTTCTTTTTATCAGCTCAAATAATCATTAAGAAATTCATAAAAAATTACGATTTAGTATTTACAAAACATAAAACTCTAGCCGATTCTCAAATATTACAAACAAAAAAAATTAAAAAATATATAGATAATATAAATATTAGCATCTAGTTTTTTCTATTATCAAATGATATCTGTTTTATTTCCAGTGATCGTAGAAATTTCATTTTCCCTAAGATTAGGATCCTCTTTCGAAGAAAATTTCAACCTAGTAAAATCTTTTTGATATGATTAGAACAATAAATTTGTGTTTTTGTTTGAAAAAATGTTTTAGTGTAATGGTTAAATCAATTTTTAATGTATATTTTATTAGAATTTGACTACACTAAACTATATAATTCTAATGTAATTAGACTTTATCAATGGGCAAAAGAAAAATTTATGTTTATGTCCCAAACTATTTTTACTACGAGAACACTAGTGCTTGGTTTATTTATGGAAATGTTATAAATGAACAGTTGAAAAGGAATGAGATAGTCAGTTTGAGAAGTAAGTAAAGGAGGGAGAAGCGAGAAGTGCACGTGAGGAGGGCCTGACAAATGAAAGAGAAAGAAAAGGCCCACACGAGTGGAAAGCAGATTTTGGACATTGGGAAGTGAATGTAAGAATGAATTTTCATTTTTACATAAATATTCTCAGTCAGAACTTTTACCACAACTCACACGTGTGTGTGTTCTTCCTCGTCTTCCGTAATCTGTTTTGACCCTTTGACTACCCCTACTTCCTCTATTATACCAATTAATACACAGACTTCATACTTGACAGAGTAGGCTCTCTCACTTTTTGTTGAAGAACTCAAATTTAATCTTTTTCAGTTTCCAAGTTTAAAGTAGACAAATTTGCTTTGAAGTAGAAGAAAAGAATTGAATTCTTGACAGAGTAGTAGAACCAAACTAAATATGATCTAGTATATTCTTATCGAAAAAAATATTTTTTTAAGTCAGCTCGAATATGAAAATCTAATATTTTCGAGTTCTAAGATAAAAAAACTTTTTAGTTATTTGGTTGAGTGACATGTGCTTCACGTGAGCTCAATTTCAAAAAAAAACATTTTTTCACATCATATTATTAAAGATTTTAAAAAAATTTAGTTATAAATCGAATTTTAACAATATAGATAATTTCCAAAAGTATAAGGGAAAGGCAAGTTTGCTTTGAAAATAGAAGACAAATCAAATGATATTTTGAAGGGTAAATGACAAAAATCAATTTGTGGGAATGATACGTAAAGATTTAAGCTATTAAAAATGAGATGTTGATGATTGAATTATGTGTGTACGGGTCACAATCAAGTACAAATTATGAGAGTGATAAAAAAAACAAAACAAAAGAAGAATAAGAGAAGGCATCTAAAATATTTGGACAGAAGCTGACAACTGTCACTTCACACGTGGATTTTTAAGATGTGGTTATGTCTTCTGTCTCGTGATTTGTCAAATCACTCTTCTTTTATTTCTTCTCATCTATTATCACTTTGAATTCGTCTCTTCCTTAACCTTATTATTAATCATGATTGTGATTAACAATTGTAATCTTAACAATTAATGGGCATATAGAAGTGTCAAAAATATTCAGAAGACTAAAAAAAGTGACATACTATAATAATAGAATAAGGCACATATTGCATTATGATGACTTCGCTTTCATCACATGTTAATCACAATACTTTTTTGGTGTAAATAATGTGTATCGCTATACTATGGGTCCTTAGATCGTGAAATGTATAT
Source organism: Lepidium didymum (assembly GCA_963920545.1). NCBI lineage: Eukaryota > Viridiplantae > Streptophyta > Magnoliopsida > Brassicales > Brassicaceae > Lepidium > Lepidium didymum. Next base: position 1,821,471 of record OY986996.1, on the reverse strand, counting down.
AATTAGTCCCATAAATTATGTATAGTTACGAGCAAAAACGTAAAAGAATAATACATTTCATATTTTACTAGTATTGTTTTTTTTATCCAACTTTACTATAATTAGATTGATAAAACTCGATCCATAACCAAAACTCATATTCTAAAATTCTTTTTTTTCCTTTCTCTTGTATCGGAGAGGAATCGAACCCTGAAGATTTGTAAAATAATCATTACCACTAGACCATATGTCATCGGCATATTTTACTAGTATTGTAATTCAAGCATTACGACCAAAAGAAACAATATTTTATGTTTTTTAAAAATTAGGTAAATAATGTACTATTTTTCAACGGTTGAATCGACAAGACTTAATTAATTCGTAATTTAATATATCTCCAAACCTCAAACAATATTGTTTATTTAATATTTTTAATTTTTAGTATCTTTTTATTATATATACCAGAATGAGATATCCAGTTTTTTTATTTTAGTATTTGTGATTTGCTCTATTTTTAGTCGATATTAACTTTAATATATGTTTTGTAGAATTAAGTATATCAGATTAAAAGAAACAGAATTAAGGAAAACACACAAGAAATGGTCAAAACAAAGATGTCACATTCTCCTTTGATCTCTCTTCTTGACCAACTCTCTCTCCCATTGTTATTACCACGTCTCAAGTTTTGCATGCTTCTGATTCATCACTTTAATACTTGGTTTTCTCTATTTGTAAAGAGACAAAGAGACAAACACACAAAACATGTCTTCATTTGTTAAATTATCATGAATTAATGGTAAAAACCAGCAGATCAACATAAACTCTCGTTATTTTCTTCTCCCTCTTTCGTTTGTAAAGATAGAAATGATTCTAGGAAAATATTGAAAGTATTTTGTTCGAAAGGAAGAAACGTATGATGTTGATTTATCGATTTGATTATTATTGAATGTAGGAAGCAAAATCGTTCTTTAAAAAAATTAAATTATGAGGAGTGTCGTGCTAGTTGCTTTAGCCGCTGCGATAGGGAATGGGTTGCAGGGTTGGGACAATGCTACCATTGCAGGTCTCTCTCTTATTGTTCTCTCTGTCTTTTTTTTCCTTTGCATAGAACTATTGATGATGAATCTATTTTGGTGGTAGGAGCTGTAATTTACATAAAGAAAGAATTTCATCTGGAGAAAGAACCAAAGATAGAAGGGCTGATCGTAGCAATGTCGCTCATTGGAGCCACTTTGATTACAACTTTCTCTGGTCCTGTTTCTGACAGAGTAGGAAGGCGCTCGATGCTTGTACTCTCTTCTCTTCTCTATATTTTGAGTAGCATAGTTATGTTTTGGTCTCCCAATGTCTACGTTCTCCTTTTCGCGAGGTTGCTTGATGGGTTTGGTATTGGTTTAGCTGTTACTCTCGTACCTGTCTACATCTCTGAGACCGCACCTTCTGAGATCAGAGGATTACTTAACACTTTTCCGCAGTTCTGTGGATCCGGTGGGATGTTTTTGTCGTATTGTCTAGTGTTTGGGATGTCGCTTGAAGAATCGCCAAGCTGGAGGCTCATGCTTGGGGTTTTATCAATTCCTTCCGTTCTTTACTTTGTACTTGCAGTTTTCTTCTTGCCTGAATCTCCAAGGTGGCTTGTCAGCAAAGGCCGGATGGATGAAGCAAGACAGGTTCTGCAAAGACTCCGTGGCAGAGAAGATGTTTCAGGTTTGTTCTTGATGAACACTAAGCCTCATATTATCGACTTTGAATGTTGAGAGACTAACTCAGAGGTGTTAAATAGGTGAGCTTGCTCTGCTGGTGGAAGGGCTTGGAGTGGGAAAAGACACATCTATAGAAGAATATGTGATTGGACCGGACAACGCGGAAAGTGAGGACGGACATGGACTGCCGAGGAAAGATCAGATAAAACTATACGGTCCAGAGGATGGACAGTCATGGATGGCTAAGCCAGTGAAAGGACATAGTTCTCTGGCATTGGCATCTCGGCAAGGCAGTATGTTACAGCGTGGCGGATCTCTGGTTGATCCGGTTGTTACTCTCTTTGGTAGCATTCATGAGAACTTGCCTTCAGAGAACATGAATGTGTCATCCCGCAACATGGTTTTCCCCAATATGGGAAGTATAATGGGAATAAGGCAAGAGGCTCAATGGGATCCAGAGAGAAACAACGAAGACAGCTCTGACCATGATGAAAACTTGAACAGTCCTCTACTTTCTCCGGAGACCACTGATCTGGATGAATGCAACCAACGGACCATTGGGAGGCGACAAAGCAGCTTGTTTATGGCAAATGTAGGTGAGACAGCAACAACTACAAGCATAGGTGGTGGATGGCAATTGGCATGGAAGTACAACGACAAGGTTGGTGCAGATGGTAAGAAAATCAATGGAGGATTACAACGAATGTATATTCACGAGGAATCTGCAAACAACAATCCTTCTTTGCGACGTGGCTCATTTCTCTCCTTCCACACTGAAGCGGATAATCCAGATCAGGGGAGTGGATATGTTCAGGCTGCTGCACTTGTGAGCCAGGCTTCAATGATGCCTGGAGGTGAATACAAGACTGCAACATTGCCACAAGAGGTAAAGGATGCTCAAGGCTGGAGGAATCTGATGGAGGTAGGAGTGAAGAGAGCTTTGATGGTTGGAGTTGGCCTTCAGATACTGCAACAGGTAAAGTTGTGCTTCTTCTTTTAAAAATCTTCTTGTCTCTAAGATGTTATACTAAGAAAAGAAACATGTGAGTGCAGTTTGCCGGAATAAATGGTGTGATGTATTACACACCACAAATATTGGAGGAAACAGGTGTGTCAAGTCTTTTGACAAACCTTGGATTAGGTCCAGAGTCATCATCACTCCTCATAAGCGCTTTAACAACACTCGTGATGCTTCCCTGCATTATTGTTTCCATGAGGTTAATAGATGTAGCTGGGAGAAGGCGAGTTCCCTCTACTTTTTGTTTAAGCTATAGTTTAAAAAAAATGAAAACTAAGTAACAATACCAAAAGCATGATTGCAGGTCTTTGATGCTTTCCACAATCCCTGTTCTAATACTGTCGCTGGTAACTCTGGTGATTGGAAGCTTGGTGAATCTTGGAGGCAGTGTAAACGCATTGATATCAACAACTAGTGTCATTGTGTACCTAAGCTGTTTTGTGATGGGTTTTGGAGCAATCCCAAACATCCTATGCTCAGAGATCTTCCCTACCTCTGTGCGTGGTCTCTGCATCACCATTTGCGCCCTCACTTTCTGGATTTGTGACATAATCGTCACTTACACTCTCCCTGTCTTGCTCAAATCCCTTGGCCTCGCTGGAGTCTTTGGCATTTATGCATGTGTTTGCACTATCGCATGGTTTTTCGTGTACCTCAAGGTACCAGAGACAAAAGGAATGCCCCTTGAAGTTATCTCTGAGTTCTTCTCGGTCGGTGCAAAACAAGATGTTGGAGCTTCCTTTCTCTCTGATGGATAACTTTTTTTTTTCTATTTCTGTTTTCAAAGTTTCTGCTCTATTTGAACAATAACCAATTCATACCACAGTTTGAGATTCTATTAAGCTCCCTTAGACTGTATAAGCTTTCCTGGTTCTTGCTGTTGTAGCTGCAATTTGGAAGCTCATCACTTTTGTAACCATGATAAGCAGACATTGACAAGATTTTTCTTTTATGTTGTAGACACTTTAGTCAAATTCACCATCAGATTAAATACAAACATAGTTTTGATCTCATGTGTTAGTATTTTTGATTAAATACAATGGGATATCTGATTTTTTAATTTTAGTATTTTTGATTTGCTCTATTTTTAGTCGATATTAACTTTTAACATATGTTATGTAGAATTAAATATATATTTTTTCAATTAATATTAGAAACCTTACCAAAATTAAAAAAGTTTACAATAATAAACTATTAGTTGACTCTTTAATTCTACATACGAGAGTATCGTTCTTATGATTTAAAGATTTCAGTATTACATGAAGAGATAAAAAGTGAAAAAGAGACTTCAACCTAACAAAGTCCTCCCAATAAGATTGAAACGCCGGCCACTCGTCTGGTTGTATCACTAATTTCACAACGTTCATGCAATGATGGATGAAGGGAATGAATGGATCTTTACCTAATCCAAATGTATCCTAGTGGTAACTTCACCAATACATCGAACCAAAGTTTGGGAACTTAATATGATAGCTAAAGAAGGATATAAAAATTTCTATCAATAGTTTAGGAGCAGTTGAGACCAACCACTAATTTTGAAAACCCACTAACATTTAAATATGATATATGATTTTTTACAGAAAAAAAAGGAAGAAGACAATTGGGAGACTATTTCTGCTTTTAGCAATTCGCTTTTAAATGTTTGCTTTGTTGAGGAAAGAAATAAACATGAGGATGGGGTTTTGGCTCACCAAAACACAACTACTTGAATCATTAAATTCAAACTTTTTTCTTTTCTTACCATATATATATACACACATTTACATAAATATGATGCAATTACTATTAATTGAATGCTTATTTCTTTTGTCAACAATTTTTGTTGTTAACAATTACAATAAGGTCTCATCCACCTAATAGTTTTAGTATTAGACATTTGACTCTTCCCAACCATAAATGAAAAATCAAAAGAGATTTTAGGAAGTTAATCTTGAATTATAGATTAGTTTTTATAAATCTAACTGTTGACAAAAAAAATTAATTGATAGTCCAAATCCCCTACAATATCATATAGTACAAATGTGACTCTCTAGAATCGAATTCGGATACGGAATGCAACATAAGTAAATATTTAATTACTTGACCAAAAGAAAGTTTTTCAATTATATGAAATTGTTTTAGTTTTTTAATTTATTTTTATCCTCAATAACATTGTTTCATTCTTAACACTAGAAACTCTGGTAATTGATGCCATTTTTTTGTAAATAAGTTTAACTAGATCTCAGTGTAGTAAATTTAATAGTAATTGCATGTGTTAAAAATGATTGAAGATGTGATCTTAGGTAGGGACTCACTAAGATTCCATAGCACATAAGAAATATATATAAGATAAAAGGCAAATATTAAACTTGGAGCTAAGAGAGGCAAGTGTTACTAATCACTACTTCTATAACTCCTTTGCTTTCTTTACTCTTCTCTATGTTCTTTTTGCCCTTTGACTCAATATTTGCCTCTTCTCCTTTAGGTCTATAAACTAATTCAACCATTCTTTTTTGAGTGATTGAAAAAATATGAATATATGTAATAGAAAATATGATACTATCCAAAGGGATGATTATCTAATTAATTAAAGAAATCCAAAATCAACCATATTTGATTAAGACTAAGTCCAAAAACATTAATGAAAATATTGAATACAAATGTATATATCGACCCACCTTTCTATATCATGTCGTTAAAAAGTATAACGCTTAAAAGTCACATGTAAGTACATCAAAACTCATGATGAAGTACTGATATAATTGGTATTATCACTAATAAAATTCTCAAGAGGCCTAACTTTGTCAGAAAAAAAAATGAAAAGAAATAAATGTTTAAAAGAAAAGAGATGATGTGAAGCTCATGAAATGGGGACTTTGAGTGAGGGAAAGAGAAGACATGTGAAGTGTTCATAGCCAATTTGTGGACCAGCAATGCACATGCGATTCTCTTCTTTCTTCAACTTTTTCTTCATTCTTCTAAGTTGTCTAAAACAATAAGATAATGTTTTATGATTATCAATTTTTCAAATAACTAGGTTTATCTGAGTTCGATAGCTCGATTAAAAAGGTACTCTGAAATAATTCAAAAAACTACATGATCGAATGGTAGTTAAAATAGATAATTTATTAAAGACTAGCCTAGATCTAAAAAAATTATGGACTTCGATGAAAAACTTCCTAGTTAACAAAAAGAAACAAATAACCATATTTGATTTTGGGGAAAAACTAATATATACTTTATTATGTATTATTTATCCACTAGTGATTATCATTATACACCATACTTTGCACATTCTTACTAAAATAATTATTAAAGAAAAAGATTTGTATACTATTCTTTTTTTGTTTTGTTTACCACAAAGTTTGGGACCAAGATTACATTTTTGTAGTATGATTTCTTTCACTTTCATTTATCTTATTGTTTTGAATAACCCACAAGCCAAACAAAAATGCAACTATCAAGCAAAATAAGTTAGAATCCCACACGCCTAATACAATAAGTGGAGTCTCAATTTGGGCAGCCTCAATATTCATATATATTTTATGGTCGGAGCCTCAATATTCATATATCGAACATAAACATATTTATATTTTTTCGATAATTGAATTGATAAGATACGATTTATAGTCAAATTTTTAAAATTTCTAACAATATCATGTAAAACAAACACAATTTTCTAAAAAAAATTTATATGAAGAAGACATTAAAAATGACATTCAACCACTTGATAAGAATATATTTATATTTTTGTTTTTGTTAACATTAGAATAATGAGACTTTATCTATATCTCAAATTCATCCTTAAAATTCTTACCTTTTTAAACTCTATATGCAGTCAGGTGAAATCAAATTAAAATATCTAAATTATTATCTGTAATATTCATAATCATTAGATTGAGAAGAATTTGGTAACATATTCATAGCTAACCTATTTTAAAAGATAAGTGAAATATGTCAAAACTTATCTTTTGTAACGAGGTTGATTCCATCTCTAGGAATTCTGATGACTTTTCAAGTCTAATTAGAGTCAAATCAATAAGACCGACATAAGATACTGAAATGATTATAGAGAGGTGTTTGGATGTTATAAGGTCTACAACCAAACAAAAATATAGGCCAAAATATAGAAGAAACATCAACTAAAGAAAAAGTAATTATACAACAAAATTCTGACTATGATTCGTCAATTTCTCCATATATTTTACTTTTTTAGGTGTCTAATTTCAAACTCATAACCCCAAAGTCCAAATAACCAAATCATTAAGACCCAAGAGTTGAAGTTAAAATGAAATCATTTGGGTTTGTAAGTTTTACAACCAACAAGATTAAGCCTTAGATTAGATAAGTTAAAAGTCCATCTCTTAGCAAATGTCTGAATAAGAAAAGACCAGTGAGCCTTATTGATAAAAAGTAAAAATTAATAATAATCAACAAGGATCAAAATGATATAGTATGATTTAATATGTATTTTTTTTTTGGTTGGGGTCCAAGAATATCAATCTTAACAAAAATATACTAACAGAAAAATAAATTCTCATCTTTCTAAATAATTATTTAATAATTTTATACATATTTTTTTTCGTCAACATTGAACCACAACTGCCCGATTCATTAACCAAGTTTCAGTAGGATTCAATTTCTAGATGTATAAATGCACCTGCCTTTAATGAAATTATCATCTGCCATTAGATTAAAAACCACCTACTAATTTTATACCTATCTTAAACATTCACAAATCATATTTTGTTAGCAAATTGCATATATCATCCCAATTAGAGATTAAAATTCCTACATATAGACCCAAAAAATTTTAAATTTTTGTTTATTTTATTTTGTCAATTAGATTAACAAAACTTGATTATAATCCAAACTCATTTATAAGACCTTTATTAACTACCACATGTAATAGAATTGAATCAAATTCTATATGTCTAAATCATTAGCTAGACATTTTGTCACTGAAAAAATTCAGAAATACTGATATTTTTAACATAAAAGATAAAATATTTTACATTTAACAAAATTAATCTCTCACATACTAGACATACTTGAATTATTAAATAGAAATAAGCTATTCAACAATAGAATCTGCATTCCTCTAAAACTGAAAATCTATACATTATAGAAACTCCAAGCAAATCTAGAATAATTAAATTCTAATTTCTTTCTTAAATTTTTTTTCTAATTTCCTTCCGAAAAAGAAAATTAATTCTAAAAAAATTAAATGCAATAATAATGAAGAAAAATAAAAAAGAAGAAAGAATGCAAAAGAGTATAAATAATAATGATGAAAGGTCCTATCTTTATGCAGAAACCATCCGTGTGCCCACTCTCTTCTCTCCATTAATACTCTCTCTGTCTCCCTCATCCTCTTTCATCTTCTTCAATGGACATCTCCTTCACTTCCCTCTTCCTCTCCTCCATCGCCGCCGCTTTCTTCCTCCTCTTCCTCCGCCGTACACGTTACCGTCGTATGGGTTTACCACCAGGAAGTCTCGGCCTTCCTCTGATAGGTGAAACTTTGCAACTAATCGGAGCTTACAAAACAGAGAATCCTGAACCTTTCATTGATGAAAGAGTGGCTCGGTACGGTTCGGTTTTCATGACTCATTTATTTGGTGAACCGACGGTTTTCTCAACTGACCCGGAAACAAACCGGTTTGTTCTTCAAAATGAAGGGAAGCTATTTGAGTGTTCTTATCCAGCTTCTATCTGTAATCTTTTGGGGAAACATTCTTTGGTTCTTATGAAAGGTTCTTTGCATAAACGTATGCATTCACTTACCATGAGTTTTGCTAATTCTTCGGTTATCAAAGATCATCTTATGCTTGATATTGACCGGTTAGTCCGGTTTAATCTTGATTCTTGGTCTTCTCGTGTTCTCCTCATGGAAGAAGCTAAAAAGGTAACTTTATAAATACCCTTATATCTTTTTTATCCCACCAGTTCCAATCCACAACTCAATCTTATAAAATTCTATATAATATATTCGAGACTAAGCAATTCTCTAAATTCGAACTCTAGTTAAACTTTATACAATATCATTTAAGATTATATGATCTCTGAAATCAAACTCTGGTTAAACGTTATGCGATATCATTTAAGGCTATGCGATTTTTTGAACTCGAACTCTTGGTTAAAACGTTATTTTATTATTCCTTTTAATATAGAGAAAATGAAATAACCGGACCGAGTTGTGTGACTCAGTGGGTCAGAACGAGTCACCGCATGCATATAGATGATGCTAGTTTTGATGATTGATGATTGATGCAGATAACGTTTGAGCTAACGATAAAGCAATTGATGAGCTTTGATCCAGGAGAATGGAGTGAGACTTTAAGAAAAGAGTATCTTCTTGTCATTGAAGGCTTCTTCTCTATTCCTCTTCCGCTCTTCTCCACCACTTACCACAAAGCCATCACTGTATTTTTTTCATTAATTTTCTCTTATTGTAATCATATTTATCACTATTTTTATATAATATATTCTCTAATATATATTTCTGTTTATGTTTAGGCTCGGAGGAAGGTGGCGGAGGCGTTGACGGTGGTGGTGATGAAGAGAAGAAAGGAGGAGGAAAACGGAGCCGAGAGAAAAAAGGATATGCTTGCGGCGTTACTTGCGGCGGAGGAAGGATTTTCCGATGAAGAGATTGTTGATTTTCTGGTTGCAATACTCGTCGCCGGTTATGAAACAACCTCAACAATCATGACTCTCGCCGTTAAATTTCTCACTGAAACTCCTTTAGCTCTTGCTCAACTTAAGGTATTTTTTTCTATTTTTAGTATATAATATTTTTCTTTTTTATCAATAATTAAAATCGACAAAAATCTAGTGATCACTTTTGTTCACGCAAGTGACTTTTAATCTAGTGACATACGGTAAGTTCACTAAAGACATGTGCACTTGCACAACTAGAGATCGAATCTTACCACTTACATTATATAGGCCTTAACTAATAGACCGGCCAGTTACGGTCCAATATTGACAAAAAAATAATATTACTTAAAAAATTATACGATTCTAGAATCAATCTCTAATAAGATAAACAATAAATATAAAATTAATTACTTGACCAAAAATTATTTTTTCAAATATAATCTCTCTACTTACTTCCTTACAAAAAGAAAAAAGAAGAGAAATATCTCTACTTACTTACGTAGTTTCTAATCATTTGAAAAACAAAAAAAACTTTTAGAGAAAAAAAATCGATTTGATTGACTTAATTAATATAACTTTAAAAACTAATAACATATAACGAATTACAAAGAAGCCACGTATGAATGGAAATTTAGGTGTTATGTGGTTGGTTTGATTGCAAATTAGTGTTTTGGAAAAAGATTTATTAATTACTTTTTATAGATACGATATATTTCAGTGTTTACTCCATTGCATGCAAACCATATTTTTAGGACCACAAGAGCATATTTCATTTTACTGCTTTATTTGTGTTTGGTTTCTACATTTCAGAAACTAAATTTGTTTTAAGTAAAGTTAACAAAAAATAAAAAGAAATTGATTAGAACTGGTTGATGTGTTGGTGTCAATTACTATAAATTTATCACTTATGTATATACATTTTAAGCTTAATTTCATATATTTTTAAAAATAAATAAGAGATGGGAAGAAGTAGTTGGGAAATAAATAAATAAATAAAATTTAAGGTGAAATAGAAAAATAAGTGGCATTTAGTCTAGTGGCAGACGGTAAGTTTATTTAAGACATGCACATTTGCACAATCAGGGATTGAGTCATACCGTCTATATTATGTAGAAATTTGACTAATAGATTGGTCAGTTGTGGTCCAATATTAAAAAAAAGAAAAAAAAAGGGTGAAATAGAAAAAGGTAGAGACTACAAAATGGAAGCATAATGATATGTACATGTTGGCCTCTTTAATTCTCTTCATCATTTACACTTCACACGGCTGTCTTAAATTTCCTAATAACTAGTTAGTTTACAGTTCAATCTAGTCGGTTCGTACTATTTATTCATTATATATGAAATAATTATGATTTTTTGTTTTGTTTTTGGTTTACGATTATGTTTTGAATAGTCTTTAATCTTCATTGATTAATGATTAGGTTTTAACATTTTCGAATACGCGACATTAGCCGGGTTAGACGAAACTATTTATTGTCTATATTTTCTGTTTTTTTTTTTAAAATAGATGTTCTGAAAAGGAAATGTTTAACAAATAGATTTTTTAAATTAAATATTTTATATTTTGTCTTAGGTTTTTTTTGTTATTTCACAAACTTTTAAGTATGATTAAAAATTTTAAAACGTAGGGAATTTATATTGAACTCATTTTAAAATTATAAGTTTAATACTTCCTCCGTTTCGTAAGTTTTGTTTTCGAGGTTTTTTTTTTTTCAAAATATAAGTTGTTTTTAACCATTAATTTAATTCATCATATTTTCTTTTGAAACACTTTTCTTTATTTTCTTTATTTTCTTTGACTAAGTGTTGATATAAAATGATGATATTTTTTTAAAAAAGTACAAAAAGCAAAACTTTTTTTAATATACGCATTCAAACAAAACATAGTCTGTTTGAAGTTTGAAGGTGAAAACTGAAAAGAGTAAAAGGAAAAACAGTAGAAATTACCCTAAAAGTCAAAGCAGTCATTCTCGAAAGGAGACAACATCATCATCGCTTCTGTTTTTTATTATAATAAGAAATGTAAAATTGTTGTTTGAAAATAAAAAAAAGAGTTACAGTCTCAGAGATTGACTAGTTTGTCTCCTGAACTGCATGCATAATCACACTTTCACCAAACCTCATCTTCTCTTTTTTGCCAACAACTTCATTTTCTGTTCATCATATTTGTCCAAATATTCCCAATAAATTTCTCTTTACATTAAAGATTAATCATATCAAATATGTTTGTGTTACGTGCATGCAACCGACAAAGCTCCATCCAATTTTATTGGTTCTTTAATACTTTATTATGTTGTGATGTCATTAGTTTTGTCTTGAGGATTGTAGTTTAGTTTAGTCATCAGTGCGTTGTTGCTTAGTCCGAATATACCCAACCGGTTTAATTAAAAACGGTTTACCTAATTAATCTTTGGTTTAAAACCATGTGTTCTTTCTATTGTTGGTTGATTTGGTACTTGCTTGGTTGGTTTTAACAGGAAGAGCATGAAAATATTAGGGCGATGAAGAGTGATTCAGAAAGTCTTGAATGGAGTGATTACAAGTCAATGCCATTCACACAATGTGTAAGTGTTGTAACTCAAAAACCTATTAGTCTTCGTCTTTATCTTTTCTCATTTATCTCTCATTTTGATTCAGGTGGTTAATGAGACGTTACGTGTGGCTAACATCATCGGTGGTGTTTTCAGACGGGCAATGACAGATGTTGAGATCAAAGGTAAAAGAATCCAACCTTTTTAAAACGAGAAAATGAGGGGAAATATCTTTCGTCAAGCGGTTGAGTGCCACTTCTGCTGGTTTCCCACCCAATTTTTGATTATAGGAAGTCATGTTTATTCCACGTGATATTGTTAGGGACTGGAGGTTTGAATACAAAATAGTTCTTGTCGATCTAATTGTTTGACATAGAAAAAACGAGAAGATGAGTGTATCAAAAGTTCTTACAATTTGATAACGGGTACTAAACTTGCAGGTTACAAAATTCCAAAAGGTTGGAAGGTTTTCTCATCGTTTAGAGCTGTTCATTTAGACCAAGACCATTTCAAAGATGCTCGTACTTTCAACCCTTGGAGGTGGCAGGTTTGGATTTTAAGCTTGAGCTTGGTTTGAGTCTATCTATCTCTTTGGATTTTGGATTTTGGATTTTGGATTTTGAGTTACTGAATGATGCAATTTTGATGAACAGAGTAAGTCTGTAACAACAAGTCCTAATGTGTTTACACCGTTTGGTGGAGGACCAAGGCTATGTCCTGGTTACGAGCTGGCTAGAGTTGCACTCTCTGTTTTCCTTCACCGCCTAGTGACTGGATTCAGGTATTACCTTCATTCACATACAATTATATTAACCCTCGTTTCCTTAAGGACTGAGATCAGACTGAATTGAATTTGTTGTTTTGTTCATTTCTGAGCAGTTGGGTTCCTGCAGAGCAAGACAAGTTGGTTTTCTTTCCAACAACGAGAACACAGAAACGTTATCCGATCATTGTGAAGCGTCGTAATGGTGGCTTATCAGCTACTTGAAGAAGAAGAAGAAGAAGAAGAAGAGACCAGAAGATTTTATTTATAGAACAACAGCAATTTTCTTGATTAACTTCCTTCTTTTTGTTCCTTTTGGTTCTAGAGTTGGACAATAAATTTGCCATTACTTTATAAAGCTTTGGCTTCTGTATATATATATATATCAAACTTTTGGTTACCTTAAGTTTGCATATATCTCTTCTGCTTCAATGGTATCAATATAAAGTAGCTTGAGCAATCAAACTTATCATTGCAGAGAATGGCCATTTACAGTACCTAAAGGTTAAGTAATACTGTAGCTTGATTATCAGACTGTTGTGTGAACTAGCAAGAACAATGAGATCTTTAGAAAAGCATTGTAAAAGTGAGTACCTTTACATACTAACTCTTAATACTCTTCAAAAACCCGATACAATAAAAAGTTTAAACTACACCATACCATTTTTTAATCTGAGGGGAATATGTGTATCGGTTAACTCTCTTGTGACTTCAGTGCTGATTCTACGATCTTGACCTTTTTGGAGTTATCACTGTTCATGAGCGATAGTTTGGAGAGTGTGGATTGAAGCTGTGACATTTCTGTATCTTGAATGTAGTTTTTCTTTGAGTACTGCTTTTTCTGAGTACTTACAACGACTCTGCTTTTGGGAGATTTTTTACCTGACTTTCTCACTCTTGCTCTCAGTGTTTCAATAGATGATTGAAGTGCATCCACTTCAACTCCAGCGAATTGATCTGCAATTTCGCATTTTGAACAAAAAAAATGAAAGAGATGATGAGAAGGATTCAGTACATCTCTAGGGGAAAGATTTGTATGGGATTTATTTGACTTACCGAGCTCCGACTTGAAATCTCGTTCTGCTCTCGTCAGAGGTCTCTTATGTGTACTAGGCAAGCTACGGAGACGTTGCAATCGTTGCTCAAGAGAATCATGTATTTGAATTGCTTTGTTAATCCTTTTCTCCAGCAAGGTTTGGTTCTTCTCGACTCTAGACATTTTCTGATTTGCCTCTGAAAGCCGCTGGTGTTGGTCATCAATTATTCTCTTCACGTTAGGAGCATGATGCTGCAACTCGAAGAAGACCTGCCAAAAATACAACAAGATCTCAATCACTATCGATCATGACAGGAGTAGAATACAGACCGACGCTAATGTGTCGGGGTTTATATGACTTCTTTTTCACCTTGTGCGCATATTCGATGTAGTTTTCATGGAAAAGCTTGACATAGTGATGCAAAATTGATCGGCCTTCTACGGAATTGGCTGGAGCCGAACGCTGGTTAGGTAACGCATGAGGAGCAATTCTTACTTTGGGACCAGCAAGGAGGTCCTTGCTTATTATGCACGGGGAATCTTGTTCTTTCTGCTCTATTACGCTGGAGGACTCTGTCTTATCTGTACTGACATGAATTGGAAGCAAGAGATCCCAAGTTTTCATCTCTGCTACAATGCATTCTCCTGAGGATAAGACTGCAATGATCCATGCATACCCAAACGAATCTGACAAAGGTACAAATCCCAACAGAGAACATGCAGCGGAATCTTCTTGGCATGTACTTAGCACAGTGTGAACAGATGGCGTTTTGAGAGCTTCATCTTTTCCCGTGGCCTGACTTGTGAAAGGAAGAGAGTGTAAGACTGTTGAATCAATGCCACCATCATGGAGGGAGTATATTCGTTCTGGCAAAAGGGAGTCAGCGAACAAGGTAACCAGAGAACCACCTTCACGATTTGTGGGTAGAGCCAAATCAACCACCGCTAGCCTTAACAGTGGTGGCGGATTCCCTAACCAAACAGTGTGATCAAGCGGAAGGTTTGAAGTCGCTACTGGAAGCTCACCTGCGTTTGACTCACAAATCATTGCAACCCCTTGAATTTTGTCGTGGGAGTTCATGCGAAGACGAGATGAGCTACCAGAGATCCAAACTGGTTGGATTTCATCGACCAAAGCGTCAACCTGTAATTGTCCACCACTCCAGGCAGTTACCAGAATTGAATCTTTGCTGACAAGATTATATAACAGACTCACAGCCCGGCCTTTACATTCTGCCTCCCGAACAGCTAAATCTTCATCTCCTTCACCACCTGATGCTTTGTATAAAGGACCCTGTACACAAGGAAAATCAGGGATCAGCACTCCAAGGCAAGCTGTAGATGCACGAAGGACACTTAGGAATTAGGTATCAGCTTTTTGGCCCTATCTGTGTTCTGAAATCATGGCAAGTCGGGTATAAATCTTTGATGAGGGCCACTAGCTAATAAACTACAAACTTTGAATATTGGTAAATCAACTAAATATCTACGATGAGGAGCACTTCAAAATTCTCACGTAACAAACCCCAAAGAGAGGAAGAATCTTTACCTGTAAAGCCAATGATGAGTCAAGCAAAGCATAAGGATGGGCTTTCACTACCGTTATATTATCACCCCTAGTTCCTTGTTCAGTCAAATCTGGAAATACAGCTTCCAACCAATCAATTGCCAGACTGGAGTTGTTAGCAGCTATCGAGTTAGGTGATTTGACCCCAAACATATTAGCATCATTGTAAATCTCCATTATTGATTCCCATTTGTAAATACTGTTACAATAGACATAAGAAGCAACTTAGTCAATCAAAACCGTTAAACACGAGACAAGAGAAAGTACTAAAACGCCTTCCATGATTTATAAAGTTTTGGCATGAGAGATGCTAGTCAGCGAAAGTATTGCACTAGTTCACAAGTGCTTCAGCGGGTGCAAACTATAGAAATACCAAAGGAAGCATGAGATCCAGCTGAAACTATGAGAATCAATAATTTCTTGTTCAAGATCTCACAAAACCAAAAAGAGATTAGATATTGAACTGTCTTTGGTAACTCAGCATACAAGATACAACTTCAAGTGATATCCAACGTATCTAAGTATTCTCAGAGAGAAATGAAATGCAGAAAGAACAATAATTTCCTACCTTCCAAATGGCACAACTGGGCACAGGATATAAATTGAACCATCACTGAATAATATAAAGACCTGCACAATTTCAAGGATTCGGTCAAGAACTATACATGTAATCCTTACGGCTCTGTTTGACTAGAGAACTGAACTTACAGTAAATTTATCCCACAGATGATCTCCTCCGAAACTGAAATCAGCAGGATAAATTGATGAAGCTGTTCTAGATCTTTCTGGTTCAACAGGCTGTAGATAGTATTCTTGCTCTGGTATCTCAGCATTAGAAGACAAATCGAAAAGTCTAGCAAAAACATTTGTAGCAGCGTGTCAATTGAAATTACCTTTTTCTAATAAGACATAGATGATAGAACCAGATGATAACAAAGTATGGCATTGCATGCCAAGAAAAAAGAAACCACAACCTTCGTTACTAAATGAAATCTAGTGTTTCTCTAACATCTTTCCAAAAGGATATTTATCAATCTATTAACATGTCTATGCACCTTCACTATCAACCCATTAGATAGTTACCTGAAAACTGCATCCGAGGATAGAATTCCCAAATGGGTGTCACTATCAGGGTGCCACGATGCTTGTAGCAAGTGTATGACACTGTCACCACTTGAATAGATTTCTGAACCAGTAGAAACTACCCTGCAACACATAAGTCATCAATTGATAACGTATAAGCAAAAGGCCGTCTATTAACATCATAATCAGATAATCATGCACATTGATTCATCTTGTTACGGCAACTGTTAATCACTACCTGCAAATAACATTGTCTTCTATTAGAGAAGCACGGCCAAAAAGATACATCACACATATCCCATCTGAACCGGCAAGAAGTAAAGCTGATCCAGACTTATTGATGGAGATTTTGTTAACAGAAAATGTCAGCTGGATATCTGGTTGCATCACCTATAAATATCATTTTTCTTAGAACGTAATCAAACTCTTCATTCAAATACATAGCAAGTAGAAGAACTATATTCCATCAGTAAGAAATTGCTTTAGGCATTCTCATATTCGAACTCTTCCTAAACCCATTTTCCCAAAAACACTGAAATTCCATTTCAACATTCCAAAAAGCCATCTTTCAAATACTTCCCTGACTAAGAAGAGAACAAAAAGAGAGCAAAAGACCTTGGAGGGGATTGCGGCGAGGATGGAAGATGGTTCAGGTTCACCTAAGCGTAGAGACAATCGGTGAAGGAGGTATCGTTTAGAATCCCAGTAGTATAGTCTTGAGTCTCCGTCCCAAGCCATGAAATTCTTCCGAAACCTCTGCGACGCGGCGGATTCAACCTGGGAAGAAGGAAGAGAAGAAAAAATTGGGTGGCTTTGGAGAGGAACCCATTGAACCGGCTCTCTCGACGTCGGAGATCGCCGTGAATCCGGCGTATCCTCTGTCTTCTCGAAGTTGAATCTCATACTTTCTTTCTCTCACTGTATAAATGTTGGTCGGCCGGAGATGCAGAAGAGCGGGAAGAGAAAAGAGACGGTGAAGCAAACCAGACGGAGCTATGAAGCAGATAGTTGAAACTACGTTGGGTGACTTCTAATGGGATCTCGGCTCGGCCCATTAGTCTGTTTAAAGGTAATATTAAAATTGAACCGGTTTAGTCCCATTTGAACCGGTACTTTTGGTAATTATAAAGCCCACGAGAGCATCACGTGACTTCTTCTTCTTCCCCTAATTTCGTGACTTTGTCCTTTAAGGAGGACATGAGGAAGAAAATTGACTGATCATATGGCCGGATCCGTCGTTACCGAGTTCCGGTGGAAATCACCGCCACAGCCTCCGCCACAAAATGAAAACGTATTTTCTGAATCGGACTCAGATGCAGGATCAGATTCAGAGAACCATCAGCACCGTCACAATGATCTATCTAACTCCATCTTCAAGGCTTACCTCGATTGCCACACTTCTTCGTCTCCTTACTCAATTGATCTTGCTAAAATCCAATCGTTTCTTGCCTCATCTTCATCTGGTGCTGTATCTTGTCTTATCTGTCTCGAAGGCATCAAACGCACCGATCCCACATGGTCCTGCACTTCCTTATACTTCGTCGTGTTTCACCTTTTCTGCTCCAGTCATGGGCACGTCAGTGTTTAGATCTACAAGCTGCGCGTGCAGTTACGCGACCGTCTTCAAATGCGACAGAGCCAGAGGCGGTCCGGAACTGTCCAAAATGTAGATCATCGTATAAGAAATCGGAGATTCCGAGGCGGTACCTTTGTTACTGTAGCAAGGAAGAGGATCCTCCGGCTGATAATCCGTGGATTTTGCCTCATTCTTGCGGCGAGGTCTGTGAGCGGCCGTTGAGCAACAATTGTGGTCATTGTTGCTTGCTCTTGTGTCACCCTGGACCTTGCGCATCTTGTCCTAAGCTCGTGAAAGCTAAATGTTTTTGTGGAGGTGTTGAAGATGTTCGTCGGTGTGGGCATAAGCAATTCTCTTGCGGAGACGTCTGCGAGAGATTACTAGACTGTGATATTCATAAGTGTAGAGAGATTTGTCAAGATGACAAGTGCCCACCGTGCAGGGAGCGCGCAGTTTACAAGTGCTGCTGTGGTAAGGTTAAGGAGGAGAAGGATTGCTGCGAGAGAGTCTTTAGGTGTGAGGCTCCCTGTGAGAATATGCTTAATTGTGGCAAACATGTATGTGAGAGAGGGTGTCATTCGGGAGAATGTGGATTGTGCCCATATCAGGGAGAGAGGATTTGTCCCTGTGGCAAGAGATTCTACCAAGGCTTGTATTGTGATGTTGCGGCACCTTTATGTGGTGGCACCTGTGATAAACTTCTTGGTTGTGGCTACATAGGTGTCCAGAGAGGTGCCACCGTGGTCCATGCCTTGAGACTTGCAGGATTGTGGTTACTAAGTCTTGCAGATGCAGAGGAACGAAAAAACAGGTGAAAGAAAGCTTTTTTGATGCTTCGTGATGCGTTATAGTCAAATAAAATGTTGATGGAAATATCTTGGGAACTTAATCTAGAGTAGGTTCCATGCCATCAAGAGTTGGCGTGTGAAAGGAAATGCCAGAGAGTGAGAGATTGTGGACGTCATGCATGTAGACGTCGATGTTGTGATGGTGAATGTCCACCATGCTCAGAGGTATGCTGTGCCATTCATTCTTGTGTCTCGTGCCATCGTTCACGCTTGCTTCTATTTTTTTTTGTTTGAACTTTTCAGATTTGTGGAAAAAAACTCCGTTGCAGGAACCATAAATGCCAGTTTCCGTGTCACCAGTACGTTCTTTAGTAGCCTGCGTTGGACTTTTTTGTCTGTCTGGCTTTAGTTTTGGGACTAATAGACTGATTAGACATTGTGTAGCAAGATATCAACTCATATTCGTGGAATGACATCACTTGTTGATGTGTTCATTGCAGAGGTCCGTGTGCTCCTAGTCCAATTATGGTAACAATATCATGTGCTTGTGGCGGGACGCACTTTGAGGTGAGAATTGGTACGAATGTGAATTATCCCTTGTTTCTATCAAGTCGTGATATCTAGTCTTGGTACCTTTATTGTTATTGGGAATCTAGAGAAAGTTCTTAATTTTGGCAACTGGTACAAGGAGGAGATATTGCTGACACATATAACAAGCTAGACCATACCTTTAAATTTACTCTCCTTATCTCTTTAGAAAAAGTAATCCTGAGGCCTTGTTTGGTCTAGGCCTGACAACCATATCTTATGACTCTCTGCCTATTGCTATTGTTATAGATATTATCTTTGAATATTTGATAGTTCTAATATTTTTTATCCTTTGATAGCTAATGTGTTACGATATGTCAAACCTGTATAAAACGACAGTTGTATGTTTATGTGGTTCAGGTACCCTGTGGCACTGAAACAAATCAGAAACCTCCTAGATGCCGTAAATTATGTCACATAACCCCACTGTGCAGGCATGGGCAAAATCAAAAGGTATGATATTACTCTTGTTGCTGATTCCGTGTTTCAATTTTGCGAAATTTATATAATGTTTTTATGCAGCCACATAAATGCCACTATGGTGCTTGTCCCCCATGTCGACTCCCTTGTGATGAAGAATACCCATGTGGGCACAAGTGCACACTAAGGTTTCTCATGCTGGTGTCTTTTTCATCTATTTATCTTTCCTACTTTCTGATATTTTCCCTACTTATGAACATCGGTTTTCGTATGCTTCTTATGACATAGGTGTCATGGACCTAGACCTCCACCTAACTGTGAATTTATGATTAAACCAACGAAAAAGATGTTGAATATTCAGCCTGAATCTACACCAGGTTCTCCCTGCCCTCGTTGTCAAGAGCTTGTCTGGAGGCCTTGTGTAGGCCACCACCTGGCAGCTGAGAAAATGGTGAGTTTCAGTTCTCTTTAATTTTTGAATTTGATATCTCTTTTTTTATAGTTTTTCACGACATTTGATGTTTCTTCTTTTCATTGGCTTAGATGGTTTGCTCGGACAGAACTCAATTTGCATGCGATAATTTTTGTGGAAACCCTCGTCCATGTGGGAACCATTACTGTTCGTTTACCTGTCATCCCTTGGAAATAAAAAGTTCATCATTGGATAAAAGAAGTGAGTCCTGTGAAAAATGTGATCTCCGCTGTCAAAAGGTACTTCGGCTATGTTTTATATTTCACCACTTACTCAGATCATTTTTCCTTATGCTTCAGATCTTGATTGCACTGTAACCAGTTGTCACAATAAGTAAATGTTTTTATTTTAAACATATTTGCTAAATGTTATTGGTTTCAAAATATGAGTTTAAATTCATGTTTCTAATAACATTTTTATTGAAAAAACATGTTTATTCTGATGAAGATGCTTAAAGCTCTATGTGAGTCTGTGGAGTCATTTAGTCAGTGGAAAGACTTATCTTTCATACTAAATTTACAGGAGAGAACACCAAAATTCCAACATCCATGTCCTCGAAGATGCCATCCTGGAGAGTGTCCATCTTGCATAACTCTATTGAAGAGATCATGTCACTGTGGTGCAATGGTGCATGCATTTGAGTGTATTTACTACTATACATTGTCTGAGAAAGACCAATCGAAGGCCCGCTCATGTCGTGGACCTTGTCACAGGTAACGAACATGCTGGTTCTGCATTAGTGCGTTTCACTCTTTAGATTTTAACAACTGATGGTTTCCTTAATGGGTGTTCACTTGTTCCCAAGCTTTTCATAAGTTTTTTACTTGGTAACTTATTAAAGTACCAGAGTTTTGAAATTAGAGGATATTGTTGTTGCAGAAAATTGCCAAACTGTACGCATCTATGTCCGGAGATATGTCATCCTGACCAGTGTCCATTGCCGGAAAAGTGTGGGAAAAAGGTAATATTTCCAAGACTCCATGATGCTACTGTGTTGCACATATTTTCGTTTGCCAGTTTATATCCATGTGGGATGTTGTCTCTGTTACAAGTGGGATCTTACTTGTCTCAATTTTCTTATGGATCAAGGTGGTTGTTCGTTACAAGTGCCTAACCTTGAAGAAGGAATGGATATGCCAAGATGTTCAAGCAGCTCATAGGGCCACAGGTTCTGATCCTAAAGAAGTACCAAAGAACCAATTTGGTGTCAGCCTCCTCCCTTGCGATTCCAACTGTAAAGAGCAAACTACAGGTGACTGAATCGGTATTACAACAACGCAATGTCAAAGAGACTGAGGTAAGCAGAAACAATTAATATCTCTCAGAATTAATCTCACTCGCAAAGCTACTTTCATGAAACCTTCTTCTAATCAAACATCTTAGGAGAAGGACGAGCCTAGCGGGAAAAATGCAACAAAGCGAAGGAAAAGGCGTGAACGGGGTCAGGACATTAAGCAGACTACAATACAAGGCTACAGATAATTTCTGTTTTTTTTTCTCTTTTTGTCTATAAATCCATGCTCATGTCTTATCTTCTCCTCAAGACACCACCTGGTTTTCTGGTTTCTTCTCTGCAGAAACTTGCAGCCACGACAAAGAAGGTACTGATGGTGGTAATGTTAATGGTTATGCTAGTCGCTGTTTCATACTAAGGTTATAAGGGACTCTTGTGGCTTTCTGATTGGATGAATGAACTCGAAGAACAAAGACATAATTCTAGAAGGTATCTACGATTCTAATTCGTTTCGAGAGTTCTTCCTTCTCAAGCTTTTGACCTGATACAAGCCCAATTACAACACAGGTAGCTTTTACACATTTTTTATCTTTCTTTTTGATTTACTCGATGATCGTCAGAAAATATTACAAATGAGTTTAGAAAGATGATCACTTTGTTTTATTCATCTTTTCTGTTGTTGTTTAGCTTTTTGATATGTTTCGATACAGCAAAATAGCTTCTAAAATCTGTTGTACTTGTTCTTCTTATCACAACTGTTTGTCGCCTGAATTTTCGTTGAATAAGCTTGAAGCTCTGATTCCAAGTCCAGTTCTTGTTCTTCAACAGCATTAATCGTTACCTGTATGATCAAAGGTAAAAACCGCATAAGCATCACCACATTTGAGTCCTTAGTTCATTAGGTCTGGTAGGTGCGAGCTGGTTGAGAACTTGAGCCATCTTCTCTCCACTTGTTTCAGACAAGGTTGCAACGCAAGCCCAATCACAACTGCCACAAGGCTCACAGCTGCCACTTTCAGGTTTGAAAACGCCACGATGACACCAATAAGTATAGTTGGAGGGATGCATATAAGGATCGATCCGAAAACCCCTACAGGTATTTTGAACGGCCGTGAAGCAGCTGGATATTTCATCCTTAACTTCACAAATGCAATAAACTCCAAAACCATTCCAGAACAGTACAACAATCTGCAGCAACAATCTCTTGAAAACTTAACCATGACAAGAGAATCACACCAGAGGCTGAGAACAATATCCCCACCAATGGAGTTCCGTAGCGTGATCTCTTGGCAAAGACCTCGGGAAGCATCCCTCGCTCAGCCATTCCTAGAAGCTGGAAAGAATCACTGCTCATTTCTGCCAAAAACATTCCCATGTTCGATGTTGCAGCTGCAGCTTGGATCCACCATCCCAACCAAGCTCCTCCTATAACTTTACCGATATCAGCAAAATACCCATCTGTCCATAGCTTCTGATCAAGAGGTATAGCTCCTGTGCCTGTCAAAACCGGGAAGATGTAAGAGAGCACAACAAGAACCAGAGCGTAAGACAGTGCCCTCGGTAATGTTTTACTTGGCTTATCCACTTCTCCTGTAAGTGTGCTAATCGAATCCCAATAGTTGAGATTCCAAAAGAGAGTGTTGAGATACAAGTTCCAGTCAACACCTTCCAGCTTTTTGCTAACAACAAGCCATCTTGAAGGCTCGAGCTTTGGAATCGACATGAGAGACATCACCACAAAGGGTAAAATAGAGAAAACCCCTAAAAGAACAGCTGCAAAACCCACAATGGTCATACCCCTGTAATTCAAGTAAGTCAAGAATACAGTCAACGCAAGAACCGCAACGACTCGTGGTATTCCATTACTGAGAATCGGGATTCCTGATTTGAGATAGTCGAGGAAGAGAATTGGATACAGAGCGTTGTCTATAACCCCACTTAGCCATTTAACCCAACCTTGTTGAAATCCCCAGTAAGGTCCTATGGCTGAGGAGACCCGCACGACGTAACCACCGTTTTCCGGGAACATTGTTCCCATCTCAGCTGTGATGAGTGCCTCTGGGATACTCCATATAAAAGGGAAGACGATGAATCCAACAATGGCTAATAATGGTCCTGCTGCATTTACAGTGCCTTCAATCCCAAACGGACCACCTGAAACCTCGTAGAAGATCAGGAAAACTAGTGGCAGTACTGATATTTTACGGATTTTGGTGATTGGTCTCTCCGGAGATGGAGGTGCATCACCGGCAGAGGCAATGACTCCTAAACTAATGTCAGGAGGAGGAGGTGGTGGTGGGTTACCGATGGCGATTGTCGGCGTGTGAGTGGCAGAGTCAAGATTCGATGAGCTAAGCTCAGTCATCGAGAATTGGAACTTCAATCTATAGCTATGTAGAAGAAGAGCAAAGACTTTTGGAAATTACTAAGGAAGTTGCTTAGAAGTTAAAACAGAGCAAAGAGAAACAGAAAACATGAAAAATTTGGAAACTTGAAATTACTCGAGACCCCAAAAGTAAAAAGATTCACACTTTATAAGAATCGTCGTTGTTGTTCAAGTTAACGAAGTTTAGTTCCCTTGCTTTAATTACAGAGTGGATAAACGAAGAAACCTCAGGTTTCTTTATTGTTGACGAAGAAATACACCTAACTTGAATTCACCGTTTAACTGTCATAGCTGGGTTTGGGTTACACGAAACAAAATGGGCTAGGCCCATTTAAATTATTAGCTAAACCAAGGCTTTTTGGGTAAGTTTTTAGTAAGATGGGCCACGCCCCATTTAAATTATTAACCGAAGTGCCGAACCAAGACAATTTGGGTAAGCTTTTAGTAATATGAGCCAGGCCCATTTAAATTAGAGACCGAAAACAGAAAGTTTCTACTCTTCTTTCTTCTCTCTTCTCTCTTCTCTCTTCAATGTCCGTACCGTACGCATGAGATTTTGGAAACCATTGATGCGGACCTCAATGTATCTCTAACACACCTAAATTACAGACTTTCCGTTTATACTCGTAGCTTTATATGTTTCTTCCTTCCCTTCATCATCTATGACTGCCGAGTCTTCTATCCCTCGCACCGTCGAAGAGATCTTCAAAGATTTTAACGGTCGTCGCTCTGGTTGTCTTCGAGCTGTATCCGCAGGTAGACGAAAACACTACCTTATTTTCTCCTCATTTCTCACAAATTTTTTAGCTTTCTATTTACATTTTATCGTTCGTGGCTTCTGTTTTTACTAGATGTTGACAAGTTCTACTCTTTATGCGATCCTGGTTAGTGAGCCAAAAAAATCTCTCCTTTTCGGATTTTTGTTTGTATTTCCATAGATAAGCTTCAGAAAAAGATGCCCTTTGAGTAAATTTTGGTTAATTTATATCGTGTGTTGCTAGATAAGGAGAATCTGTGTTTGTATGGATACCCAAATGGGACATGGGAAGTTAATCCTCCACCTGAGGAAGTACCTCCGAACCTCCTGAGCCAACTTTTGGAATCAATTTCGCTAGAGATAGCATGAAGCGTAGAGATTGGCTCTCTTTAGTTGCTGTCTACAGCGATTGTTGGTTACTCTCTGTTTCTTCTTATTTTGGCACTGCTCGCCTTAACCGCAATGAGAGGTGCGTTAGCATTTAGTAAATTGCTTGTTTAAAAAGTGGAAGATAGTTTTACTGTGCTAGGATGTGGTGTTAATGAAGTTCAGGAGAGTAACGAGAACAAAAAATTGCCTACTGTTCAATGTAGTATGTTCTCTAGGAGTTGACATGCTTGGATTTCACCTATCTCACTTATGTGAAAGCATGTTTGCTTTAATGTTTGGTTACTCCATTTCTCCTTGTGTGTTCTGAGTTTCTGTTTATGCTGGAAACTAAGTGTGTAAATTTACATATGCCATTCTTGCATAAGAACTTGTATGATGCTGTCTGAGTGACATGCTGCTGGGTCTATGGACTTATATCGTATGCTCGGTTCATTGAGCAGGAAACGTCTGTTTAGTCTGATGAACGATCTCCCAACTCTGTTTGAAGAAGTAACCAGTAGCAAATCCAGAAATGGCGTCAAGGTATCACAATGGACTCTCTCTGCTACTCCTTACCGTCCCAAAACAGTGTTTTCCACTCAAAGATAGTGAAGGGTTTATCAATCTTCCTTCAGTATTAATAAATTATCTGGCTTTGGTGTTATTAAATTGTTGCAGAGATCAAGTAAAGGGCAAACGAAGAGCACACAGGAATTAATAGACGAGAACTCTGAAGATGAAGAAGACGAGCATGGAACTCCACCATGTGAAAGCTGTGGAGGAGTTAGATGTGGAAGCTGTGGAGGACGTATCACAAGTTCACAACCGAGGAATTCTGGATATGTTGTGATCTGTGTGAACGTTGGTACCATGGGAAGTGTGTGAGGATTACACCAACAGAAGCAGAAAACATTATACAGTACAAATGCCCATCTCTTGCTCTACTAAGAAAAGAAGACGATTAGATTGAGTTATTTTTCTCCTTTTCAGCAATATATCAACCTTTTTTTAGGAAACTATTATTGGTGTTAGATTCCTAAATTGTGCGAGGGAGAGAGTTAGAGAGACATCAGCTGGTAACTTTTAATTAAGAATTAATTGCGTCCAGTTCCCTCTTTTTTCTGAAATTATGCCAAATGCCCACTTTTACATTCTTTGTTTTTTAGCCCTCTTTCGTAATGTAGAAAGATGATTTTACCCATTTTTTGTCCATTCTAGACGTCTCCACAAACTTGTTCGGGAAAAACGTTCAATTTGTTATACTACCTCGTTTTTTGCATCCCCTCATTTAATTCTAATTTTTACCCTACATTTCGTAAACTCCTACCATGCCTATGACATTCAATCAATCTTCATCACAAACTACATCAATGCCTGGAATACATCCCATATATTGTCCACTCTAGACGTCCTGAAAACATGTCCGATTACGTACTACATCATATCACAACTACCATTTTTGCCTTCATTACCAAACACATCTTATGAGCCAAACATTTCTAGAAACTGAATTGATCTCCACCAAATGAAGACACTCTCACATTGGTGACATGTGTCATAATTTCAAGATTAAACATGGCATTATACATAATTTTCCCTAAAAAATATTATTCATTACCACATTCACAATATTACAACTACCGTTTACCCGTACATTACGAAACAACAAAAGGAACCACCCACACAACAAAACAAACAACCTACAACTTAAAGCATTTCACATTTTCGGCCATAACTCAACACTACTTAACCAACACTTACATCTTATGAGCCAAATATTTCCAGAAACTGAATTGATTTCCACCAAATGTAGCACTCACTCTCACATTGGTGGCATGTGGCATAATTTCAAAATTAAAGATGGCATTATACATAATTAAAAAAATAAATCATCCATTACCATATTCAACAGTCGTAGAGTATAGACGTCTTCTGCGTACTCCATTCTTTTTCCAAATACTCGCCAGGGGTATTTTCGTCTTTGCTGCCAACCCCCTTCTACCCCTTTGTGGCAAAAACAAAATAAAAAATGCTAAAAGGCATTGTACATAATTTAGAGTTTATAGAGGACATTATAAATTATAATCCCTTTAATTAAATTAGGGATGTTAATATGAGTTTGTAAACCCATTTAATAAATGGGTATGTTGTACAATTTTAAACCCATTTAGACTCAATGTTAAATGAGTTTATATGAGTTTCTCCATTTAGACCCATTTATTAAATGGGTTTTAACAAAATTATATGGGTACCCATTTATACCTATTTATTAAATTTAGATTATATTTAACAAAACAAAAAGGAATTATGTAAAAAAATAACTTTTCATGCAAACTCATTTGCAAAATAGGTTCGGTCAAAATCTTCTTGCCAAAATGTCCTTCAATTTTTTTAATTCTGATTTTACTCTTAGTTAATTTTTCAGAAAAACAAAATTTTCCGTCAAGAAAATTTTTCCCGCCAAATTTTATCCTAAATTTTTTTTCCGAAAAAACATTTTTCCCATCAAAAAAATTTGGTGAAAAATTTTTTTGGCGGGAAAAAACCTGAATGTATTTCTTCTTTCTATGGAGGATTTTAGTGTATTAGTTTATAATTTTCTCGATGCCAATAACCACCAGCTCTACCATTATCGATAATAATTTCCAAAAGATTACACTGTTATTTTGTTGTAATAATAAGTTTTTATGAATTAGTTTTTGTTTTTTTAATTTTTTTAATTTTGACTTATTGATTTGAGAGTAATTATATGGTTTTCAACAAAAATAAAAATTATATTTTAATATTATTTGATAAGTGTAAATAAGTTAAAATAATTAAAAGTTATATTTAAATTGGTTTGGATATAAAATATTTAAATGAGTTTAAATGGATAAAGTTAAACGGGTATAAACTTAAATAAGGTTAAATGGGGTGAATTATAAATGGGATGGGTGTAAATGAGATTGGCTTACCCATATCAAAAGTTTTGATTAACTATGCCCCAAGTGTTTGTTTGTATATGTACCAACTCTAACTTTCATGGTTTATGTGTAATCACTTTTAGGCTATAAAAACAGTTCTTATGTACGATTGATCTTCGTAACTGATGTCACCCAATGGCTATATCATTTTGGTTTAAAAATGATTTTTTTTGAACAATTAGGTTTATAAGTTTCGATAAAAATTTTAAACCTTATCATGCGAGAGGTTATATTATATGTCTACGTAGAATCAAATTTTTATATTTTTTTTTATAACAATTGGATCGATAATATTTAATTCATAACCAATCATCAAAATTCAGTAAAGAAGAGACACATAACAAACACCGAACTCGAATAGAAAAGATAACACATATGACACTCAACCACTTGATGAAAGATATTTTTTCGTGAAAATAGTAGATTTTTTTTATTAATTAAATTTGAAGGTAATATATTAGTATTTTCACTATATCATAGACGAAAGAAACACATTAAATCTTATTAAATTGGATAAAAGACACAACCATCCATAGTGTGAAGAAAAATGAAGTTGCATCTTCTATAATTTAATTTTCTAAATAATATAATATGTTATGACAATGGAGCAACCCAAAACACCACTTGAAAGTTGAAAGTAAGACATGATTATTATTATTGTACCTTAACACAGTACACATTCTCTTACTCTTTAGTCGAAGAATAGATGAAATATAGTATTCATATAGTTTCAAACGTTTGACATATTAATGATTAGTCCAAAGAATACCAAATTGGAAATGAGAGGCACACAATAGATCAGACGTGGCTTGTTATGATTATATGATCTAGTGGACTCTCATATCAGTCTTCTTATTAAATACAAAGTATAAGTTTGTGACATGACTCATGTCCAAAATCATCACATTCAATTACTAAAAAAAATTGTATTAGTAAGTAATATTTAGTCACAATAACACAAATTTTATCTATAAAGAACAGTTTGTAACCAATTTATCATGTTGTCACTTGTCACACTAATTAATCTTAAGTTAAATTACTTGATTGAACGCCAATTATGTTGTCCATTATATCACGTAACTTTAGCTTTCAATAATTACTTAATTGTATTATTGTATAAACTAGGTGTACCATGATCACTATCAACCAGTACCACGTTTTTTCAAACTTGACGACGCCATATTATACAATGAATGGTTTTCTTATTAATTAAGAAAATATTATTTGCAAAATAATAAAAGAATGTACGAGCATACGTGGAATTAGAAGAATCAAATGAACATGCAGAATTCAAATGAACATAAGTAGAGTTTGCTACCGATAATTCAGAGGTTATGAAGATGATAATGAATCTACAAGACTGGTCAGCTTTATTTCTATACATATAGAATTTCAGAAATCTTAAAAATTTGTTTTATGTATTTTTGATTAATTTGATCTCTCATATTTCAAATTCTATAGGTGATTCTCTGGTCAATCATGTTAGAGGATTTGCTATCGCGATTTTTCCATATGTAAACACAACTCTTTTTCAATTTATTGATGAATAAATTCAGGTTGATACAAACTAAATAATAGTAGATCTTTAAAATGTAAAACATATAGTGACAATATAAGAAGATATTATTGTATTAAAAATATATCTCTATAATTCAATATAGTTATTTGCTTGACGATAAATCATGTTTGGTGGTAAAAAAAAAAAAAAAGATTGTACAGATATATAAGTCAGATGTAATTTCATGGATGCATATAAAATAAACAAACAATATATATCAACGAGGAGAAATATGAGATTCAACATGAGATTTTCCTTTGGGACCTTGAGTTCTGATAAAGAGTCTATATTGATCAAAGGTCATAGGAGGATATAAAGGAGGATTATGAGTGGATACAAGTTCTTCTAATGGTTGAATTGGAATGTCACTTTTTGGATTGTAGAAGAATGCAAGTGATACTCTTTCTTTCTCTGAATTCACTATCACTCTATGCTCCACACTCTTGTATGTTGAGTTGCTTAATATCTGCATTTTTATAAAATTAATTTTAATCCCTCGCAACTATTCATACGGATTCAAACAGATTTTACTGTTAAAATGGATTATTTTTTAACGCATAATAATAGATATGATTTTATAATCATATATTGTCGATGACAAAAAGAACTACAACTTTCAAAACCTTATAAAAATGTCACGTTTAATAAATTTTTACAAATTTAGCTATTTAAAATAAATAAAAAAGTTATAAAAGAATACTTTTAAACTAAAATCATACCAAAAAATTACACATTCACTGGGGTTAAGTAAATTATGGCATAATTATTGCATAAAGTGTGATTTTATCAAATTGAAAATGCTAAATAATGTCTAAATCTGTAAAAATATTTTGAAAATGCTATACATTCTTAGAAAAAGTGCCTAAGTTTTAAAAAATTAATTCTATAAATAGATATATATTAAAAATTAATTCTCATGTGACTTGTTTTTGTTTTGTTAAAAATCGTTTTATTCGTTCTGTGCAACATGGAGCAATGGGCCAAACGTACAGATGGGCAAGTGTCCCATTAAAATTTGGTTGACAGGAGAGAACTAAAAGGACATATAATTTCAGTTGTCGGAATAATAACTTCTATAATTTACAATATTTTTTGTAGAAAATTTAAAAAGGCATTTTGGCACCAAGTAGTAACTGTTTATCATACTTGTTTCTTAAAACATATTTAAAACGTGTTACTTCTATATCTTTTTATTCTATCCATTAGGTCTCAAATAACAACTTTCTCATTTGTCTTTTTATTAACAACCAACTTTTTCCCTTTCTCTTTTTTATTTTTCTTTTTATTTTCCTTACAAAAAACATCAGGAATATATCATATATATATATATATATATATTATATATATTATATATCTTTAAGTGGTTTTAGATGATCAAAATCAAACTTTCTTTAAATGTTTATATTTTCCTTTCATTCTAATACTATTTCTTTACATATTATTGTAAGGTTACTATAATATAGTTATAAGTTATTTGAAACTTGAAAAAGAATAATGAATGAAAAAGAAAATAGATTTAACTTTAGTTTAATTAAAAGATATATTTAAATTTAGTTATCACGTGGGGTAATTTTTTTTTATATATATATTTTTTTGGAAAATGGATCTACTCGATTACTTTCAATCATTCCAGCAAACTTAAATCGAATTCTCGTGCTAAAATAATTTAGTAGCTCTGGATAAAAGTAATTCCCCGAATCATATCTATATTTTTCCCTTAATATTTTATTTATTCATAATCATAGTCCAGTAAGAATCTAGTGTTTTGCATCCATTAAAAAAAGAGAAGAAAAAATATATTAAATGTTTTAAATATAAACGCGTGAAGAAAAAACAATAAATAAAATAAAATATACCTGTATTTGATCACCAATGTTGACGATGAAAGCATGAGGACAAGGCTTGACGGTGATCCACGTGTCATCTTTACGAACCTGAAGACCGAAGACTTGATCGTCCGGTAATAGAATTGTCATACCTCCAGGATCAGAGTGTGAGGAGAGACCAAGTGCTAGTTCCGGTTGAGGGCATTTTGGGTAATAATTAACTCTTAAACATGCTCCTATGTTATCTCCTCCAAATGCCTTTTGAAACGTATCTTCTTTTAGCCCCAAATTTGACGATAATACCCTCATGATTCTCCCGCTTAGATTCACTACTTCTTTACCATATTCATCTATCACTTCCCTATTTTTGAAAAATAAAATAATTTGATTATTTATGAAATATTTTCCCAAGATTGTATTTTATCCCAACGTTAAGAAATCACTCATACCAAAAAAATTTAAAAAATTACATAATGTTATCCTAATCAAGGGTAACAATTAACAAACAAACACTTACTAGAAAAATTAATCTTTTTACACTTCCGAAAACTTTGCTTTTTCTAGAAAATCATAAATTTTTTAATTCAGAAGAATATAAGAGTCGAATACAAAAGCCAACAGAAAAATAGATTTATCCCTAAAAAATATTACCCTCTGAAAATATATGAAAAAATGCAATACAAAAACTGGCAGAAAACATATTTATATTCGGAAAACAAAACGCTTTTATAATAAAACGAAATCCTAGAAAAATTTAGCTGGCTATGATCTTAAAATATCAATAAATAATTACGTAAAAGGATAATTTTCCAAGATTGTACCACTTTTCCGTACAGTTTGAACAATAAAAAAAGTCTCAAAAAAAAAGAAAAAAGAAGAAGAAGAGAGGAGGAAGGTACCTTATAGTGGGAGGAAAAGAAGGCCACTTGTTGAAATCTTTCAAATGAGGAGGAAGAACATGAAGAAAATAATAATCACTCCAATCCAAACAAGCTCCTTTCTCAATACCTAATCTACTTCCATATCCTTCATAAGTTTTTGGTGAATTTGAGTAACTCTCTTTAGCATTAACCGGTAAATGAAAAAACTCTCTCCAATTCTCTCTAGCTGCATCCATCAATTCCGGTTTAATCCCATGGTTAACCACTTGGAAAAACCCCCACTCACGACAAGCTTCTGATATCTTAGCCATGATGACGTCATCTGATAATTTCCCATCACTTGAGAAGAGTCCTTCAAGGTCTATGATTGGTATGTTTGTTGCTGCTACTGGTGCCTCTTTGATTCTTCTGGCTCGTTGAGACTCTGGTTTGATGTACCGGTCTGGTAGATAAGAGAGGTTGCTCTCGGCTAAGGATTGGACCCTGACTATAGGTTCAGGCCACTCATCCATTGAACCTTTCTTTGTCTCGATCTTAACATCAACTTTTTTCGTGTTCATTTTCTGTTTATTTGTTTTTGTTCATGTACAGATGCTTTTAGAGATAATAATGAAAAAATTGATTGAAAGGAAGGAATTTAAAAGAAGAGTAAAATGGTGGAGGAGGAGAATCTAGAATTCGGCTCGAAGACGATGAAAGTGATGTATTTGTTTATTAATGAAACGTGTGAAAAAGTATTGTTTTTATTTTTTTATTTATAGGAAATAGAAAGACATTTTGTATCGACATGTGAAACTATTACTTTGAGTTTGGGGCAATCTTTGGAGTAATAGCTTTTTGTATTTTAAAGATTAATCATGTCGACAAAGACTAAGTCTAGATAATATAGTCTCTTAAATAACTAATTAGATCATTTAGCTCCATAAACCACACGTGTCAGACTTATGTGCAAAAGGATTAAGGGATTAATGTGTCTAATCAGATGATGTTATTTTATAGAAATAAACATTATACTTTTATATTTAAAGATACTAAAAATGTCGAGTTTTTTTATAGTTTGGTGGTTAGAATAAGTCAGTTAATGATTCATATACTAGATGTTCGATTTTTCTCCACTACGAATAGTAAATTAGAAAATAAAATTTTAGGATAAATTTTAAGCTATAGATAGGATCTTATCGATCCAATAATTAAAAAAAATCTTAAAAATAGACAATTATTTGGTGGCGCTTAAAGAAACACAAAATAAAATAAGGGTGTTATGACTAATGAGGAGTTGCTAAGAAAATTTATAACATATATTTTTAATTAGTTGTATTTACGATTTGTATATATGATTACGGTGAAAAATTCTACATTACAGTAAAAAAAAATTAAAATTTGCTTAAACTTAACATAAAACTTCAATTTATTATAGTAAAGTTTTTCTCAATTTGATAATTCATACTGATATGATTCTGTTTATAGATAATCTAGCTAATAATTATACAATATGAAAGATTCAACCCTTCTCAACCTCAAATGAAATGTTAAGTTTATGATAATCGAACTATTACTGAATTATTTGAAGAATATAATACGATTGAACAAACACAGATTAAGCTTTTGTATTGATCTGTAGTCTGTACAACTAGTTAGTCAACGGAACTTTATGCATACAATTTAAATGATTAATTAATCTTCACAAAATTAGTCAACGCTCAGGATAAATGTATTGAGACGCATAAGAAAAGTAAACAGTTTTTTGATTTGCAAGCGAATGATCATAATAACATATTATTTTGATTATTAAAACCACGTGGGCTATATAATGAAACAATGACGTCGGTAGTGACGTAATTCAAAAGAGTAAACGTTGAAGATAAGAGATAATTCTTCTAGACTTCTTTACCATATACACAGTTTCTAGATAAATAAATCAAATGTTATTAGTCGATAATACATACATGTTACTGTCATAATGATTCAACACGATCTAAATGGTCGTGAAAATTTATTGTACAGCCTTTGTAGCCACTTTTCTTTTAGAATTTAATTAATTGCTTTCTAGAAGTTAAGCAAAACATATGCAAGTCTTTTAGCTTACAACATGGTAAGAAGTTTAAGGAGAATGAGATAATTATTGAATGAATCCGATCGAACCATGTTGATTTCTATGATTCATCCGTTCGTGACCGTGTAAGATCATGACTGTGCCAAGATGGTCGATCCAAATTAGCCATTTGGTTCGTCCATTAACTTGTAACGAGAATCGTTTGTTTTTTCTTTTCTAACGAGGAGGCCCAGACTAGACCCGATCCTTCATGTCCATAGCTATCCGTTACTAATACCAAACTGACATAGTGTAAAGTATCGGGATTTGAACTATGAGTGCACCATAAGTAACCCTTGCGCTTAAACCATTAGCTTACCACACCCGTCATAACAAAAATGGTTTTTCTCATCAAATTTGTTTTTAAGATTTGAACTCGTGCGATACACGGGATTTTTGTTTGAGTTAGTTTTAGTATATCAATGAACAAATTTTTAAGTTACATTGTCAATTTGAAACTTTATAAATTTTTTAAGAATAGTAGGTTGTATATAAGGTATATAAGATTTTTGTATAAACATATTTTAAATTATATATAGTCATCTTTTAATTTTTGGTCGAATTTAAATTATAGTCATCTGATGATCATTAATAATAACAGCTTGTTTTCTTGTTTCATGTTTAAGTACTCCTATTGAGTTTTGTAATATATATAGATTTAGATAAACTCACTCTATATCTTTCCGTGAAAATAACATGTAAAACATATATTTATGCCAATAGTTTTGGCTTAAATAATTAAATCTCCATCTTTTTACTTTTTTTTTTCTTTTCTTTAACATTTTCATTAAGTAAACATGAAAAAGATTTCCTATTTTTGAATAAATAATGGTCCTTTAAATCTCGGATAGATAAATCTGAAAATAATTTTGTTTTTAGTTTCCAAAATAATTTAAAAATCATAATTCTGATATAGCAATTCCAATGTAACAGTCTGAGTGACTGCAAATTTCATATTTTTAACTACTTTACAATCATTTATTACTTCTGATATAGTTAATCCAATCAAGTTTCAAATTTACTAGAATCATCGTATAAGTACTGTTACAACTCTGAGCTATATATATATTTTTAAATTAAATATGTGAGGGCCGTGTTTGTTGACAATCAAACTGAGAGTATCAGCCGAATGATTTTTGATATTTGTATAAAGATATGGTTTGAGTTGGTCCTTTATTTATGGATTTTAAAAATAACAAATTATGAAGTTGAGTGTTGCACTTTGATGCGACTCAGTGTTTTAATGGTGTCTGTAAATGGTAGTAATAGTTGAAACCCAATAACAAATTTATTATGAAAGTAGAATTTTACTCGCTCCGTTAAACCATCTCCAATAGTTGCTTTTATTTTTTTTCTTCAAAAATAAAATGTTCTTAAAATAATGAGAGATTTGCTTCAATGGTTTATTTCATTTCTTTCTTCAAATAAATATTTTAATAATATTTTAATTTATTCTTTTTATTACTAATTTCTAAAATACTCTTCTATTTTTCAAATATATATTTGACCCACATATATTAATTTTAAATAAATATTCCATAAAAATATTAATAAAATCATAAAATTTCATTACATAACATAAATAGATAAAATAAATTTAAAAAAAATTCTAAACATCATTATTACTTATGATTTTCTAAACATGTTCTTGGTGTTTTAAAATATTTTATTTTTAAACTTTTAATGATAATTATGTATTTTAATTTATGTTTTGTTGTTTATTAAACAATATGTTCTTGTTTTAAATTGATAAAGTCTTAATTTATTTGTTGTTCTTGTGTTTGTTCTTATTATATCCAAAACTTTAATTATGTATAAAATAATAAAACAACAAAAAACGAAAAGATCATTTTGTAAATAAAAAAATCTAATTTCAAAAAATAAAGGAAGAAATAGAAATCCTTCAAATTTAAAAAAGAAATAGAGATCTTCAAATTTGAAGAGAAATTTGAAACACTATTAATTTTTTTTTTTCAAATATAAAGTTTGAAAAAAAAATTAAAACACCATTGGAGATGCCCCTAGACAATAACAATGATACTTTAATATACATTATGCTAATTATTAAAAACACATTTGTCAATAATCCATTGAGAACTTTCATCACATTTTACTAATTGTGGTTGCTAATAATGGTATAACCACTATAAAATTCTCTAGAAACATTAGTCTCTTGTTAACTCAAACAACATGCTATATTAGAAAATAAAGGGTTTAAATATTGACAATAAATAGAATGGTTCATAAAATTTTTATATCATTTAAGAAATTTTTATATTTTCGATGTGTGAAATATTTTAACACATCTCACATTCAACATATATTAGATATTTGAAATATAAAGTTTATGGGATTAAATATCAACGGATGGTCCATAATCGAATTTGATCTAAACTCTGATATCATGAATGGATTTTCAATTTGGTATAACTATCAATAAATAGAGTGATCCATTTTATATTATTAGAGAAATTTCAGTTTTTTTCTATGTTGGATATTCGAACATGCTGTTTTACTTTATTTTTAATTATTAAATATTATATGTAGTGAAGATTTATCATACATGAGAGTGTTATCCACTAGTGCAAAAACGGACGAATCATTGAAGTAAAGCCCGGGTTGAAAGATTTGGATGAAGGAGAAGACAAAAAGAGTTGATAATGTTTGGTCAAAAAGATGATTAAAGAGATGAGTTTCAGCCTAAAAATATAGTTAAAGAGATGAGTTTGTTTTGCGCCTAACAAGGACGAACGAATGAAAAACTAGATTTGTGTATTAATATTCAATATATTTTTGGGGAAAAGTTTTATGTTTTTTAGCTGTTCGAATAAATCAGCTAAATTAGCAATTAGAAAGTAATGAGAAAATCGAAATAGTTTGGTAAGTTTGAATAATAAAAAAATCACATTAAGCACGTGGTTTAAAAAGAGGGAGACAAAATGGGGCTCACATTGAGTTTGATGTATGAATCGCCGTGTTATTACAGATGTCGGCAAATGTTGTCTTCGTATGTCTCTAACATGTGGTTTCGAATAAGAGTGTGTTCACACTTTGATTTTATTATTTTATTATAAATTATTCTTTTCTTTTCCACCTTGCAAATTTGTTACTTATTAATCTACCATACAAAATCACGACCAAAAAAAAAAACTACCATCATGAATTTTTTTTACTTTAACAAAAAGCTATATATATATATATATATAAAATCAAAGTAAGTTTCTCCATATATAATACAACAGTTTAGTCTAGTGGCAGGCGGTAAGTCCGCATAAGACATGCGTACTTGCACAATCAGAAATCGAGTCTTACCGCCTACATTATGTAGGAACTTGGCTAATGAACTGGCCTCTTGTGGCCTAATGTTAACAAAAAAATAAAAAATAAAAATAACACATCATAAATATTTTAATTATCAACATCAATTAGTTCATTAATGCAAGTCAAGTTTTAAAACAATAAAGTTAGACATTCAGTTCAGTTTGATCTAGCTTATCCAAGTTTTGTGGTTTTAGGTTCTAAAACTTTGGACTTAAGATCAAAACTAAAGTTTGGTTTGGTGTTGGATCAGGTTCAGATTTAGATTTTTAGGTTCTTAAAATTAAATATTTTGTCAAAAGTTCACAAAATCATTTTTCATTCCCTTTTGTGTTTTTTTTATTAATTTATAAATTTTACAGTTTTTGCCTTTCAAACTAATTTTTGATAAATATATGCATCATAATCCTCAAAAAATTTATAAAATCCAACAAAATATAAAATCAACGAATATAAAAAATAAGCACAAAATTTAGGGAAAAATTGTTTTGGGAAAGTTATAGTCCATATAACGGTTATAATCCACAAATTTACAGAAAACAGTATAAAAGCCAAATATATAAAATTTATAAATTATAAAAAATATGCACAAAAACAAGTGAAAAACGATTTCATGAAGGGTGTAATTCACATATCTACCAAAAGTAAGTATAAAAGCCAATATATATATAATCTATAACATATAAAATATTTTATAGTTATATAACTAAGATAATTTAGTAAATTAACTAAGATAATTTAGTAAACTGTTACTATAATATTTTCTATATAGTTTTAAAATTTAAAATTTCGTTTGAATTCACCTTTTTTCTTTCCACACTACATCAAAAATGTCTAGTATTATTTATTTTTGATGCATACAAAAATTATAAAAAATTAAATCGTAATAATTGGTATATTATATGGAACTAAGTTTATAGCGTTGAAAACTTTATTTTCCTAGAAATATTATAGTCAAAATTGCTTCAAAAGTAAAACAAAATATTAACACAATATAAAATATGTAAATACCAAAAAGTAAATAAAGAAAAACTTAGAAAACATCAGAACTCTAAGACATATATAATTTATAGAAATTCTACTGTACACTGCAAATATTAGTTATGTTGATTATTTTTCATTAGTTTGGTTGGAGCTTATATATATTAAGGTTGTGCTTTACTAATAACAAAGGCTTTTCTCGCTTGTTTTTTCTATTTGATTCAGGATAAGATAATTCGATAAAAAAAAAAAATTATTATATTCAGATGATTTTATATTTCAATTCAGGTCTGAGTTCATAAATTTAGTTGATTATGAAATCTTTCAACAATTTTTAATCGAATTTGAAAGAAAAAAGTTGTCTCAAAATAAATTACATTTATATAAAATTTAATTATAAATTATACGATAAAACTTTTGATAATCTATATAAAATTTTTAGCTGTATAGTTGTATATATATACTAATTAAATATCTAAAAAATCGAATAAGATAAGCTAAAATCAAACATAACTCTCATATTCATAAAATAAGTAATTTTTTCCGATATATATATATTTATATAAACTTAATCTTGAAAATCATGCAAAGGCAACGAGTTTACAAAGGAAACATTCTTAGATAAATTACGAACATTACGTGCGAGTCAATCCACCTTAATGTTGAGAGATTTTGAAATCTGGTGAAGGAAAAAGCTAAAGAAACTTCTTCGAAGATAGTGAAACTCCACTAAAAACGATGAGAAGGCTGGCTACTCATCTGGATTTAACACCATCTTGATAATCTCCGCATTGTCTGTTGCACATTGAACATCTGAAATTCCCAAAGCGAGAAAGGATTTCATAGCCTACAAGGGCTGCTTCAAATTCTGTGTGTAGAGGTGATAAACATGAAGGTATACCATGAGTTCCCACATTTGCATCCATAGAAGAGTCTGTAAAGCAATACCAGCCCAAACCAGAGTAAAGTTCTGAATCTTTCTAGGAAACATCTACAAAACAACGGTATCCAGTAAAACTGGGATCACCAATCCTAGGCATCGATACTACCTCCCATAACTCATTTGGTGTGACTTGATGAAATTTATAGGAATCTTCTAATTTCTTGTGTTGCTATAATTGAAATTATTCTTTAGCCTCTGCCTCCGCTCCCTGTATAAGATCTCGAGGATCCTTATCCAAATTAGAGAAAACTTTTTCATTCCTTGCTTTCCAAATGTTTCAGAGAATTGGGGAAAAACTTCTAAACTCTTCTAGGTCTGGTATCCTCCAGAAAAGGTAGTCCAAATTAGAATAAGCAGAAGACATTGGAAAAACCCCTATGCATGAAGGTATTTTCGATAAAGCCCATGTTTGAAGAGTTGGGGGACACTCAAAGATAGCATGATTTATTGATTCTCATCAACACCACAACGCGAACACCTAGTGTCTCAACGAATACCTCTTTTCCTTAGGTTAGCTCAAACTGGTAGGCAATCATACACTATTTGCCAAATGAAATGCCTAATCTTAGGAGGGTATTCTATTTTCCACCCATGCACCTGAATCTCATCCAACAAAGGTCCGTATCGCCTTTCCCCTCATTCATGAAGGCTGTTTCAACCTTGTAACCGGACATAACTGAATATCTTCCGGATTTATTAAAATACCAACCAAAAAAGTCCGAGAAGCTCATATTCAGAATCTTAATACCCAAAATCAAAGGCACATCCTTGGTATCAATTAACTGTCTAATAAGAGAGATTCTCTATGATTTTGTTGAATGGTCAATCAACTGATCCACTGTAAGATCTGGATAAAAAATTTGACTTGGACCTACAACTAGTCTTGGTACCAAACCTGGAATTCAGGGATCGTGCCACACCAATGTCGACTTTCCATCACCTACACGTTTTACTAAGTCTTTATTCACCAAAGCTCTGGATGTGATGATACTACGCCAACCATAAGAAAGAGAATAATTCCTTATAGAATCTAACAGATTAATGTCCTTGGAATATCTACCTTCAAAAATTCTTGAAAAAAGAGAATCAAGAAAATCTATTAATCTCCATAAGGGCTAAATTGAACTCTTCAATTGATCTAAATCTCATACTACCTTCCTCTTTGGATTTACAAAATTTCTCCCATTTTTTCCAATGAATCCCTTTGGACTCAAAATTATTCTTATACAAAAAATCTACTATAGCACTATTAAGTGATAACACCGTAAATTTTGGCAATCTATAACATAATATTACATAAGTTGGGAGAGCCGTCGAAACTGACTTTATCAAAACCTCATTTTCCCCTTTCGTTAATAATTTAGAAGACCAACTCGAAATCCTCTCACTAAGTTTCTCTTTTACAAAGGCAAAGATCTTTGTCTTAGCGCCTCCCATGCTCTCTAGAAGTCCTAAATAGATACCAATTCCCCCTAAATTAGATATGCCTAAAAGGTTTTGGATTTCTACCTTATCTTATGATTTGACAGAATGTCCAAACTGGACTGATGATTTCAAGAAATTGGTCTGTTGACCTGACGCTTTCTCATATACCTTTAGGATCTTTCTAATTGATTCTTCATGACCAACATATGCCTTATAAAAAAATAATGAATCATCCGCAAAGAGAAGGTGGGACATAGACGAACTTTCTTTTGCAACTTTCAAACCAGTAATCTCCTTTCTATCTTCTGCCTTCTTGAGAATATGTATTATACCTTTGTACAAAGTATGAAAATGTATGGAGACAGAGGGTCTCCTTGTCGTAGTCCTTTATGTGGAATTACCTTACCATGTGGCTGTCCATTTATGAGGAAGGAATAACTAACTGATCGAACACACCACATCACACATCTAATCCATGTGTCGTGAAAACCCATCCTCCTAAATAATTGTTCTGTAAAGTTCCGCTCAACCCTATCATATGCTTTACTCATATCAGTCTTAACAGCCATGTAACTCCCTCTACATGCCTTGTTTGTCCTAAGGACATAAAATATTTCCTGAGCAATCATAATGTTATCTAAAATGAGTCTTCCTGACACAAAGGCTGATTGAGTTTCTGATACCAAAGAAGATAAGAATTTCCTCAATCTTTGACATTTCACTTTCAAATTTTTTTTAT
The DNA here is from genome assembly GCA_963920545.1 of Lepidium didymum. Taxonomy (NCBI): domain Eukaryota; kingdom Viridiplantae; phylum Streptophyta; class Magnoliopsida; order Brassicales; family Brassicaceae; genus Lepidium; species Lepidium didymum. The sequence continues at coordinate 1,779,830 of OY986996.1, read as the reverse complement.
ACCCTACATTACATAGACTAATCGGTCTAAATTCAGAAGCTTGAGTCGGTTTATCCTTTTTTGGAATGAGACAGATACTTGTCTAATTCAAACATGGATCAAAGTATCTCGAGCTCAAGAAGTCGTTGATAAGGGTAACCAAATCATCCTTAACTATCATACAAAATTTATGGAAGAAAAGTCTAGTCATCCCATCAGGTCATAGAGTTTTCCCTGGATTCATTAAAAAGAGAGCCTTCCTGACCTCTTCTTATGTGATTCTGGCCATCGAAGAGTCATTCATCTCATTAGAAACAGAGAGCGAGATATATTCCAGTGCCTCTGAAAAATCTAAAGATCCATTTGAAGAGAAAAAATCTTCAAAATAATAGGATATTAAATTACCAATTTGTTCCTCATCGGAGATCCAATTACCAGACTGGTCCAATAAACTTGAAATCTTGTTTTTTGCTCTCTTTATTTTTGTTTGGGAATGAAAAAATTTAGTATTGTTGTCACATTCTTTTAGCCATTTATTTATATATTTTTGTTTCCAGTAAATTTTCTCCTCTTTATATGTTTGATACAACAAATATGTGACCTCTGATATTTCTTCAGAAGTTCTACTATCCTCATTTTTGTATTGTTCCAGTAATTTTTGGTATTCTAAAATTTTTTCCTTACTCGATAGCATACAACATTTACGCCACCATGAGATGCATCTCTTAATTTTTTCTTATGTATCTCTTTTTTTGTCAACAATTGGATCTACAAGGTCCGATCCGTAACCTAAAGCTCACCCCTAAAATCTCATTTTAAGCTACCATAATGTAGTGAGTAAGAATCGAACCTTGATGTCAAATTATTAGCTGGATCATACTAACCATTAGATTGAGAACATCTCAATTTTTATAAAAATAATTAAATAAGTAAATTTAATTAAATTATAAAAATAACTCGGCTTTCCTATGCATCTCTTAATAAGTAAATTTTAAAAATGATTTTTAACATAACTAAGCTTTTATAAGTTAACTTTAAAAATTAAATTCCACATTAAATTTATAATTTATTTTTAAATTAAATATTTTAAAAATATTTAATTTAAATATTAACGGTGATTTACATTTAATTCTGGTGAAATTTAATTTATTGGCCACAAGAAAAAGTTGAAATCTTTTCAGTGCTGATAGGTCCATTGGAAGATGAAGAAGGTCTCACGCGCCTCGCTTGACTTCATTTTACCAAAAGTTGAAAATGGCTCAATTTCTGTGGACATTGTCATTAACCCACCCAAATATGTTACACGCGCCATACGCGCTTGTTCTGCGAGTGGGTAGTAGTTTACACCCTTATTTTATTTAAGAGTTTAATAACACGCGCGTGGGCTTGGCTTTCCATTTTTATAAACTCAACAAGCCTTTGTAAATGGCAGTCCATTATGAAATTAAGGCCTGGCCCATTCGACCCATGTATTATTATTATGACCCGATAATCCATCCGATTAGGCAGCAAGAGCAAACGGTGTAATCGGTTCTACCGAAACCAAACAGAAATTCAATAAATTTCGGTTTGATTCGGTTTATACTTACCAAAAAGTTGGTAGTTTCGTTTTCTTTTTCCGTCATTCTCTGACCTTCGACGGCCGTTCGACCGCCGTCTTCTCATTTCATCAATCCCATATCACCTGTCATCTCCGACAGTGAAGTTTAGATGTCGACAGGTATTAATCTTAGGGAGAATTGATAAAAAAGGATACTTTTTTTATATCTTTGGTAATATATACTTTTAATTTTTGATTTTGTTGAGATAGGTTTTATATTATTGTTAAACCCATTTTAGCCCTGTAACAGAAGAGCGAAGAGCGATATCAGAGAAGAAGAGAAATTGAAAGTGGATTCAAGGCTTGTTCTCAAAATTCAGATTTCAACCTCTCTGATTCTCTGGTAAAAGTCCGTAAAATCACATCTTCTCTTTGCAGGTATTTTGATCTGGGTTTTACGATTATCATCAAAGAAATTGCATGCCTTCTTTCTCAATTGAAAGAAATTCTAATCAGATCGATAGCTTCAATCAAACTACAAAAGAAGAAAAAAAAGTCATCTTTATGAATCAAAAACAATTAAAAGCAGAAATTTAAGAAACCCATTATCTGAATTTGCCAAATTCCTGCAGGAAAATTGAACATGAACAACGAGGGAACGATGATCCTCCAGCTGTTAGCGTTTATACAGTTTGCGATGAATCAAGGTCTGATTGTAATTATACTTATTCTTCGTGCTATATGTCCCAATTTTTTTGGAATTTTGAACCTTTTGTTGGTTTTAGATACTTGGTAGTACGAAATGTCCCAGCTTTGGGTTGCGGTGACGATCTCATGAAATTATTCATGGCTTACGGAGAGGTTGAAGAGTGCGTTGTGCTCTTGTTTCCTTTTCTCTTTTTGTTTCTCGTATTATGCTTTATCCACAATGGTATTGTCAATTCGTTTGTTTGATTTGTTTAACTTTCTATTTGCAATAGATGTAAACCTATGGATGCTGAAGACTGTGCGGAGTTTACAGATGTCTACTGGATCAAGTTTCGTCTCACCACTAACGCCTGGTTTTGATTCTTCTTATTTCCCTTTGATGATCAACTTCTCTTCACGGACACTTATATATCTAGCTTTTAATTATTGAACCCAAACTCAAGTTAATAATCAAGTAATGTATTGTGAAACTCATCTGTGGGTTATCTTAACAATCATAGGATTTATTTATTTCTTACCTTTGTTAGAGATTATAGTGGGATGATAGTTGTCGAATTGAGCTGTTTTTCGAATAGCTTGTTAATGATGTTACTTAATCTTAATTTGCTAATTATTATGTAAAGAAGAACAAGTGTTGTGAGATATGTGGAGGTTTTGGGAATGAGATTTTGATAATGTCATGCTTCAATTGCAGAGAAACAAGAGAGCATATGTAAGTCATCTTACTTCAATGTGATCATTTTTTAACAACTCATGCAATGATCTCAATTCTCTTCTTTGTGTGTTTCAGTTATGGTGCTAAGGTACTACGACGTGTTCCTGTAGAGATTCTTAATCAAACCTATTACTTATCTTTGCTTATTATCTCTAAATTGTAGAGCTTTCGAAACTGTTTCCTTCAATACTTTTGGTGGCTGAAGAAGACTCTCATTTTGTACTTTTCAACATACTGTTCAATGTTCATGCTCTCTGTAATTTGCTTTTTGATACTACTTACATTAATTCTGCAGGTTTTGGATCCAATCGATGGCACAAGGGGGTTTCTTAAAGGGGATGAGGCTTTTTATGTGGTGTGTCTCTTATCCCTGCAATTCTTATTTTCTTTTAGTGTCTTAGATTGTTCTTTGTGAGAGTTGGTGAAACTATCTTTGCGATTGATACATCATCAAAAGGCTATTTACTTAGGTTTTACTTGTTTTGTTAATTACTTTTTGCAAAAACACTGCTAATAAGTTCTGAACAATGAGCTAGATTAAAGAGTTTCATACACACAAATATTAATGAGACTGGTTTTGTTGACGACACGATAATCACGAGTCATCATGAAGCTTTGGTCCCAAAACAAAAACTTATCAAATGCGACATAGATTATTAATTGGACGATAACTTAGGATAATTTAATATTAGATTTTTGATTTAGCTTACGTGTAACGATTATAATTATGTATTAGAAAAAATAAATAACGATTCCAAGTGAAGAAAAATCCAACAAAAACTATAGATATGTCAAATTTGCATGCAGTTGTGGTTTGAGTAAAGTTGAGTTGTTGAGTAACATAATTCCTTTAAATAATGATGAGCAAATTAATACGTTTTGTGGAATAAACTAATCAAAACTATATAACTTTGACATAACTAGAGCACCATTACAAGTCAAATTACTTAACACGATCAACCATAATATATGCATTTTACGTGTATCATGTATGAGTTGGAAGAGGTACAGCTACATGTTTTTTTATGAGTAGCATAAACACATATTAGAGGTTTAAATACGCTTACGTCTATTGAGAATATCGTTATATACGAAGATAGTGTCAAACTGAAATTATGATTAAAACTTTAAAGCAAACTGAAATTATCAAAACTTAAATATTATTCAACCTTAATCGTTATATTGGCTTGTCACATGTCGATCGGTTGTGCCCTTCAATACCACAACGGCTGCACTTGTGTAGCTTCTTTGACCCTTGTGATCCTTGCGAAGATCTTATCTTGTCTTCAACGGATTCGTGTCTTCGTTTTCTTGGTCTTCCAATATGTCTTCGTGTTTCGGGTGGAAAAACGTTGGCACTTGCGACTTCCGGAGGTACACACCATGCTTCTTCAGGAACATCAATTGGATTAATTGATTCCACATACGCCGTTCTCCACGAAACTGTGCTATACACTTCATCGGCAAGTGTATGTAGTTCTATGCCTATATTGAAAGCTGCTTTTATGGCGTGTCTACAAGGAATCTTAACTAAATCAAACTTTCCACATGAACATATTTTTTTACCAAAGTCAACCACACAATCAAATCTGTCACCTTTGACCTCAAATATGTTAGATGATACCGGCGAAACGATCAAACTTTTTGCCTTCTCAATCCTTCTAGCAATTTTTTTCTCTATCTCAATAGCTAAAGGGCCTTTATGCTTTGAACTCAAGGATCGACGTTCATGAAACCACCGTGTCAACATTTCTCTAATGCTTTCTACCAAAGGAATTACCGGATATTCTCTCTCTAATCTCAACACTGAATTGATAGATTCAGCAGAGTTGGTTGTTCTGATGTCAAACATGTATCCAGGAAAGTGACATCGAGCCCATTTTTTGACACCAGCTTCCTCAAGATATTTTCCTACTAGTGGACTACTTTTGCTGATTTGGTTGAATAATTCTTCGAATTCAACAATTCTGTAAGCCTTTGAAGCTTTAGCAACCAAGGCGACTAAACCTTTTGCCTTGTAATATGTTACCACATTATTCAACAAATGGTGTATGCAAATTCCATGGCTAGCTAATGGATAAATTCTCTCAATACACTTTCCAATAGAGAAATGTCTATCAGACACAAAAGCTAAATTTTTTTCGTCCGCTATAACAACCTTTAGTTGCTCGAAAAACCATTTCCATGAACTGTCATTCTCAGAATCAACAATGCCAAAAGCAATCGGATACAAATTCGAGTTGTCATCTACTGCTGTAGCAACTAGTAGAACACCTTTATATTTGCTTTTCAGAAAAGTTCCGTCAACTACAATCACCCTTCGAATGGCTTTGTAGAACCCCTTTATGGATTGACCAAACGAAATAAAAAGGTATTTGAATCTATTGTCACAATCAGTTTCATAATTAGTATGCGTACCAGGATTAACTTGTTGTAGCATATACAAGTATTTTGGTATTTTACCAAAACTTTTATCAGGTATTCCTCGCACTTCATTAACTGCATACTCACGAGATTCCCATGCTTGTGAATAAGAGAGCTCACAACCATGTTCTATACGCATAAAATTCCGGATATCGTTCGGCTTAGGTCCTTCTTTTACCCCCTCGTATTTATGCATAATAAGATTACCAATTGTTTTTGCTGAAGGTGTCCTACCGAATTTGCTTTTACTTGAAGGAGCACAAGTATGGTGAGTCACAATTTTGTTGATTTTAAAATAAGTAGACCCCTCCAAACACTCTGCACGAAGGCTCCAACTGCAAGTATTATCCACGCAACGTATACACCACAATTTTGTATCAGACTTTGTAACCTTGTAGTTGAAGTTATACTTCATTGCACAAATTTCCACTCTTGCCTTTAAAGCATCTTTGTTTCTAAAAAGTTGTTCCTTGTTGAAAGAATCAACTACCCAATGATTCATACCTTCTTCCTCAGTGTTCTCAGGAATCAATGAATCAGCACTATCAACATCAACATCGTCATACAATTTACCCTTTCCCTTATTCCTTAAATCTTTTGGATTTTCTCTAAAAGTACCCCCATCTTTATCTCCATCGGTTGATTCATATTGAGACTCATCTACAATATTTTTACTTTGCAGCTCATCATCGCTAGGTTGTAGCCGTTGACATAATTTCAACATTGACGTTCTCATCGAACAAGCAAGAAAATTTCTCAATTGCCGATCGGTATTCACAAGAACTGGAGGAGATTCAGAATCAATCATCAAACTAGAAGGTAAATAACTGAATTCCATTTCAAACTTACTATGATCAATGTTGTACTCTTCTGAAACCATAACCTTTAGCTCTTCAATAGTAGTAGTAGATTCGAAACTGAGTACTCTAGCAAATTTTCCTCCATCAACAATAAATTTCCATTCCTTTCCAATTAACCTCCATGAACCACAAGTAAGATATATTTGAATTGCCATCAATCTTTGAGAGAAATTTTTTTATAAAAACTTTTAAGTTGAATAAAAGAAGATAGAAGTGGAAGATAGGTTAGACGTAGACGCAGACGCAACAAATATAGATAGCGTTTAAAATTTAAAAACAAATATAATTCCTATTTAATAGTTAAAAACAAAGAGATAAGGTTGATAGGCTTTGAATCTATGTAGATAGAGTTTAAAATTTAAAAACAAATACAAATCCTATTTAATAGTTGAAAACAAAGAGATAAGGTTGATAGGCTTTAAAAACAGAGAGTCAATCAGCGAGATTCGTAGAAAGAGTCTAAAGCAATTATTTTGTTTTATTATTCAGGTTTGTGTCATGGTTCAATAAACATGAATGGTTTGTTCCAGCCATATATTAGTGATTGTATTGGTTCTCTTTCTTGTCTAAAATTAGTCATGTTTGTTCTTATGGTTTTGATGAACAATCTCTAATATTTTTAATTTTTATTTTTAATTTAATGTTCTATAGTTTTGAAGATTAACACTAGACGCTATTAGCTTTGGTGATTAGATACAACCTTGCATCGAAGCTTTGGTAAGGAATTTAAGTATTTGCTTTTTGAGTTTGTTATCTAGAGCACATCTTGGATGAAATTTTTAGTATACATGGAGGAGAGATGACAAGGTTTTTGTATATAATCTAGGTACGAAGACCACCTTTGACGAAAAAGAATTGGGTTTGCCGTCGTTCAAACCGGAGCTGAGGAAACAACCGGCAAGATTTTCTCTAAATCATTCTAACTCATTCGTAACAAATTGGAGATAAAGCTCGATTACGGTTTGTTTGCTTTCATGTTTTTGCTATGAGACATGCTAAAATATTTTGCTTTATGTCTTGTTTGCTTTGTTTTTGCTAATGTTTATCATAATTTTGAAACTCTTAACTCTGCACCTATTATTGTTGCTACTTTAAATATATGTCTGTTATATAGCAAGTTTGCAAAGAAAGTTGAACTTGTGATTCCTTTAAATATACGTATATTAACTCTTGTGATTTCTTTGGATTTAATTATATAGCTAGTTGAACTTGTATAGGTATGGAAGATAGGTTACCGAAACGTCTGTTTAAAACAGGAAATGAGCCACAAGTATCCCAGATAAACAATAGTTGTAGAATGTCGCTCATCAGCAAAATAAAAGATGTCCTACCATCGGAATACAATGAAGTGAAGAGAAATCCAACTTTCAAGCATATTTTGGGAATGTATGAAAACTCTATTGGATATTCAGCTCGATTAATACATAACATCATGTGCAGACAATTGATTACAGAAAAAAAATATGAGCTTTGGTTTGTGTTTGGAGGGAGGCCACTGCGATTCTCTTTACAAGAATTTCACGCAGTTACAGGACTTAAGTCCATAGATGATGGAAACTATGATATAGAAAAATGGAAAGATGATTTTGGGTTTTGGAGTAAACTACTAAAGAGAAAAGGCAAGATAAGCATCAAGAAGTTGATGGATGAATATATTGGTTGTGTGAACAAATGGAGTCATGTGGACAGAATAAGGTTGGTTTATATTTGTTTGATAGCAGGGTTCGTAATGGCGAAGGATGAGAAAACAAATATTCCTCACACATATATCAAGTTAGTGATGGATTTAGACAAGCTTCAAACTTATCCATGGGGTGTCGAATCCTTCAATCTTCTTGTAAAGTCCATCATCAAAACGAGAGATCATTTAAAAAACCCAAAGAGCTATGTTTTGGATGGATTCTCTTTCGCATTTCAGATATGGATTATGGAAGCTATTCCAGAAATAGGGAAATTGTTGGGGAAAAAAATCAATGAGGAGCTTACAGAAGGTCCTCGATGTTCTAATTGGAAAGGTGCTGCAAAAGTATCATATGACGACATCATCTTAGTTGAAAACTCATTCGGATTAAGTGTGAGTTCTTATTTATTAATATGTGATTTTTTTTTGTTTTTAATCTTGTTATAAATAATGCTAACAATTTACCTTCACTTTTATTGTAGGATGTTATTTATCCATACCTATGTTATAACGGAAAGAATGAAAGCTGTGAATCTGCTGCTTTTTTATGGTCTGATGAGATGAGAGACGATAAAGTTATTGATCTCGATTCTTTAATAAGTACAGGGTATGATTTTGGTGACCATACTTGGGGGTTTGTGGAACTGGATGAGAATACCCTAAATGCAGTTGAGGATGAAATCAAAGAAGCAGGAAATCAATATTATGAAGATGAAGATGCTGATCCAAATCACAATGATGAACAAACCCCAATTTCTGGTGTAAGAAAGTGTAAAAAGAAACTTTCCGATCACGGTGCAGAGAAACGCAAAAAAGATTTGCTATGTAAGCGAGCTGGTTCAAATCAAGGAGTTATCGAAGAAGACATTAAAGTTTTTATTCAAAAACTTTTTGAGGATTCTTTTTCTCGTTTTGAGAGTAAGATTGATGAACGATTAGGAAGATTGGAGAAAGAAGTTTCAAAACTAAAGGACAACATAGCTGGAACGACAAAGAATGAAGGACCATCAAATGATTCACAACCATCAAATACCAGTGCTCAGAGTAAATCTAAGGTAACTACGTACAAAATTTCTTATGTTATTTTAATGAATGTATGTATGTTGTTATATAATATATATCTATGATTATTGATCGTACTTATAACAATGTTATAAGAGTAAGATTGGTGAGAGATTGGCAAAATTGGAGAGCGATTCATCAGGACTAAAAGACCATATAGCTGGAACGAGATATAATATAGGGCTATCGACAAATTCGCAACCATCTAATATCAGTGATCATAAAAAATCAACGGTAAGATTTGAAATTATTTTTTTGTAACACCTTATATAGTCGTTGAGTTGATATTTGCACATGGGTAAGTTATAGTAAAAGCATCTTTCGGATCTTATATTAATAGGTTGAAAAAACAGACGGAGTAACTTCTAATGCCTATGTAGATGATGTCGTTTTGTCACCATCTTCCGATTCATACCTTCTGACTTGCGGGACAGAGGTGTTCAAAAAAACAATTTGTGATGGTATTCCTACAAAGCTCTTTAACGATACAGTAAAAACTGACAAGAAAAGGAAAAAAGATGGAGATTATCCTTTGGTGTTCGTTAGTGAAGATGCTTGGGAAAATCTAAGGCAGTGGGGTCTGAGGAACGAGTAAGTTATGACATATCTTTTTCTTTCTTTTTTTCAGTTTTCAACTCATGTCTAATATTTGCATTTTTATATTGAAGGGAGCTTAAATTTGGTCCAACTGTTCTGAACAACAAATTACTTGACAGAGTTATTAGACCGACAGGATGGCTTGAAAACAAGGTGAGTTTTGAATTTAAGATTTTTGGGTGTCCATTGTGGTCTATAAAACCATGTGCAAATCTGATCGGTTATCACCCGATTATAATGACTAATTAAAATCACGCAGAACACAATGTTGATATCAGGTTCGGATGGTTTTTGACAAACTTTTTTATGATTTGTTTCATAACTTTCAGGAGATTGATGCAATGATGTACTTATTCCGAGAAAATACAACATTACACCGATGGAAAATTGAACGTGTTGGTTTCATGAATTCTATTTTTGGAATGCAAATAAAGAATGAATTCATCAAGTTTCAGAAGAATGGTCGTAGCCATAAATGGGAAGATTTTATTCTTGCTTATGGTAACGGTGAAATACCTTCACATGGGAAGACAAATAAACGATGGGCTACAGATTTGGACCGAATTTACGTTCCGCTCAACGTCAACCAAAACCATTGGATATCTATGTGCATCAATTTTTTGCAAAGAACAATAGAAGTCTTCGATTGTTCAGGTAATAACAATAGGAGGAACATCGAACCATTCACGATTCTCATCCCTCGAATTGTGAAGGCAATCCACCCACATACAGCTGCAAAACATCTTCATGTGTCTCCATATTCTATCAAAAATGTGCAGGTGAAGCATGGACTAAATAAATCTTCTTGTTGTTGTGGAGTGTATGCGATCAAGTATATCGAGTGTCATTTGTTAGGATTGGACTTTTCATTGTTGGACGACGAGAACATTCAAGAAGCTCGGCTGAAGATTGCAGTTGATCTATGGAATGCAGCAAATGATATTGTTCTAATTGACCGCATGTCGAAGTATGAACGTACCCAGTTTGATTCCGAGGTTGTAGATTTAGACTGAGAATTGACTTTTTGTAATTTTGGTACTATTTTTGGCTCTTTAGATACGCCCACAGCATCGTTTTGTAAGATGCACTGATTGATTTAAATTAAATAATATTTCGTGGCTTTGCCCCTTCACGACCAAAAACTTAAACTGTGATTAATTACTACCACAATATTAAAAAAATAATGATTTAGTGAATTATGATTTATAAATTATAAACAAAAATAATTTAAGTTCTGAAATTCGTAGATATAGTAGAAATCGCATAATACAAATTCTAAAATCTAAGAGAAATCTACCTAATTTAAAATTTACATTCTGCGGTTGGTAGGACATAGGGAAATCGGTAGAATGTAAGTTCTAAAATTCGTAGATTATAGTAGAAACTGCAGAATACAAATTCTAAAATCAATGAGAAAACTACCTAATTTAGAATTTACATTCTGCGGTTGGTAGGACATAAGAAAATCGGTAGAATGTAAATTCTGAAATTCGTAGATTATAGTATAAACCGCAGAATACAAATTCTAAAATCTATGAGAAATCTACCTAATTTAGAATTTACATTCTGCGGTAGGTAGAACATAGAGAATTTAGTAGAATGTAATTTCTAATTTTCGTAGGCTATAGAACAAATCGTAGAATGTGTATTCTAAAATTTGTAGAACATGTAAAAAAAAAAAAAAAAAACGTGAATAGTGATTTTAAGGGTATTTTAGTCATAAATTTGCAAAGGTATAAATGGACAAATCTATAAAAAAACTATCCTTTTTTTCTAATTTCCCCTTAATCTTATTCTGCTAATGAGCTCGTTGGGTAAATGCAGCTAACCTGTTCGATGTATTTACTCAAAGAGCTTACTTTTTTCTTCTATTATTGTTCGTTAATGGGTTATTCTCTGCTATCATTCTGCTGTAGCTATGATTCATTTTCTTATTAATTGATTAGATAATTTTTTTTGCTTGTCATCTTTATTTACTAAGACGAATCTCCATTGTATTATTGTCTTGAAAGATTCAGAGGATATATTTTGTTTTATTGTTTTTGTAGTAGTAGTAAGCTTTATTCTATGATCATTTGATGAAACAAAATTTATTCTTTTCTCCAGGAACATTCACAGATCTTCATGTCCATCCTAGAGCTCTGATTTTCTCCAGAACCTACAAATCAGGTTACTTTTTTTTTTTTTTTTTTTTCACTTTTAGTTTTCTTAGACCTGGTGTGTGTGTGTGTTTTCTCTGTTTTCAGTAAATTACTGGAACTTTCCATTGATCTCTTGTTGCCCACTGGATGTGCTCACTGCTCAGGTTTAAGCAATGTAAAGGTGTCTTTTCCGAGAGTCGGATATGCTCAGAACAAGAACATTAGCTGCAGTGTGTCCAACACAGAGAATGTAGCTCCTAAGGATAATGAAAGAGGAAAGGATAGACCTTTGGTTAAGATGTGCGGCATCACATCAGCCAGAGATGCTGCTATGGCAGTGGAAGCTGGTGGTGATTTAATCGGAATGATTATTTGGCCGAATTCAAAACGATCCATTTCTCTTTCTGTTGCAAAGGATATCTCCAAAGTGGCGAGGGATGGTGGAGCCAAACCTGTTGGTGTTTTTGTTGAGGATGATGCCAGCACTATACTGAGAGCAGCTGATGCCTCAGACCTTGAGCTTGTGCAGGTTGCCTACATTCTTATCGATCTTAATTTTGTTCTCAACAAGGTGATCTCCTCAACTTTCTAAACGTTTGATGATTGTTATGGTTTTTTCCAGCTTCATGGTAATGGTTCGCGTTCTACCTTCTCAGGATTAGTACGCGAAAGGAGAGTCATATATGTCCTTAATGCAAGTGAGGATGGAAAACTCTTGAATGAAGTTCCTGAAGATTGTCAACTTGCTGATTGGATTCTTGTAGATAGTGCAACGGGTGGGAGGTACTGAACAATATTTTTAGTTTCTTTCATCTTCTTGAATGTTGTTATGATAATGTACTCCTTAGACTAACAAGTAAAGCAGTCGCTCAGGTCTAACATAGATATACCACCATTCGTTAAAGTGGTGATCATAACGTCATGTTAGGTTCCAATACTCATGCTTAGATTACCTGTCTCCTTTTATTAATATCGGCAAAGGCTCAAGTGACTCAATTACACTTGTCTCTTGTACACTGTCATACATGGTGTTGCAGTGGGAAAGGATTTAATTGGGGTCAGTTCAAGTTACCCTCCATCAGAAGCAAAAATGGGTGGCTCTTGGCTGGGGGAATCAATCCAACAAATGTTTCAGAAGCACTTTCTACCCTTCAACCTGATGGTATTGATGTTAGCAGCGGTATTTGCGGTACAGATGGCATCCAGAAGGATAAGTCCAAGATAAGTTCTTTTATGACTGCTGTCCGCTCTGTGCAATACTAATGGCTAGAAACAAAGCCTATGTAATTTATCTTGAAACTATAGTTTCAAGCATCAACTTGTTGTTTCCATGTCATTGTGTTTGGAATTGTAACTGGCTGATAAAAAATAATGCCCTTCTTAATCATCACCAAAATAATAAGTGTTGGTTTGGCTGCCACAACAGTGTCTTTGGGCACTCAAGAACAAGGTTCTGGTATGAATATATATTGATGATGTTGTTCATTACGTCAAAAAGGTTTCCACGAATTAATGCTTTTTCAAAAGGCTTTCCACCAAAACAAAAACAACATAAACAATGGCATTAATTAATTTTTAGATTGTTTGGCTCATTCATTGCAGTCTGTTGTCAAGTTCTTTTTCCATTGAGTTTTGGATCTGCTTCATAGTACACAACGTCTCCTGTATCACTTACGAAATGGTCTTGTTTCAAACTTTTTATGAGGCTTCCCAATAAATGAAGTGGCAGAGGTCCAGAGTTTTTTGGTACTCTGTAGTACTTTCCAAGTACTGGTTTAGCTGCTTCTGTCTAGAAATAGGGAAAAGGAAAAACAATAAATATGGGAAGTTAAGCACTGTAACGCATAGCAAAGAAAGTTCACACCCAGATAGTCTTTACTTAACATTATAGGAAAACTCTTACTGTTTCTACTAGATGATAATGTGGGATCTGCGGGAAAAGATGGTGTATCACATGAGTTCCAATGTCGTGGTGGATGTTATTTATCCATCCGTAGTCACGATCCAATGTTGTGAGCCCTCCTCTCAGGTAACTCCATTCCTGTGTTTGAGAAAAGTAGATAGAAGCGTTGAGATTCTCACTACAACAGTGGCTCTCAGGTAATATGATTACAAATTCTGATGTAGATTTTGCATACCTTTCCACGGTACCAAGGGAGTTTGCCTTCATGTCCATGGTGATGCAAGTAAGTAACGAAGTCCAACCACATTACAAATATCTGCATTAATTTTGTTTGAAATGCCAACAAATACCTTCACTCAAGAGGTATCAAAAGGTTTACAAAGAACCATGTTTTCTAAAACGGAGAGGTAGAGAAGTAGAGGATACCCAATAAGGGATGCCATATAGTTTGAGCATTTGGATTGAACCCATGACAATGCTCAGACCAACAAGCAAGCAGCCATTGCAGTCCAACAGGCAGTTGATGTCAGAACGTCTTTCTTCTCTTTTGGAAGAAACAAGTTTACTGTCCGGATGATAATGAGAACCTTTTTTGCCTGGACTTCTGTTCCACTGCATCATGAACATAGTGTATCAGTTGAGAAACATGAACTTCTTTCACTTGTTATAATCAGATGGAGTGAATATAGTAAGATGCGGAAGGATTCCCAAGTAGAAAGGGTATGCAAGCATTGGAAAAGGCAGTGTAAACCTAAACATTTGCGTTGTTTTTTCCAATTCTTGTAGATGCTTTCAGGCAGCTGCAGATGCAAAAACATAAGCTCTCTCTAAGTAAAACTGAAAGTCTGAAACCACCATTTGTGTTTGGCTATGGAGAGTGCAACTTACAGGATGTCAAGATTCGTCATTCTTGACATGCCCATGGTTCTGGTGGTGAGTTCTGTGGCTAATTCTCCTACAAGAAAAAGGTGATAAATTTTCATGAATGATGCGAGATACTGCAAGTAACTCAATCCCAAGAGAAAAAAAGTTTGTACTTTATCAAAGAGTTTGGTGGAAACGCAACTCACCAGCCATGGTAAGGGACAAGAATAGAGGAATGAAGAAGATGACCTGCCACACTGTTGAGCCTCGGATCATTTGAGAAGCTTCCGTGTCCGCTGTAAGGTAATCAACATGAAAACTCGGTTTACAATATAGAAGGAGACTAAAAACACTTGCAAATTTATCAGTATCAGAAGCCAATTTTGTCAATTTTGTCCAGACACAGAAATGTATCAAGGAAGTAACAGAGGAAGCATGAGGATTAGTTGTTACCAATCATGTCCAAGGACAAAGAGAGCCCAGAACATGGTTCCTTGAGCGAACCAATAGAGAGGCCAGAGAAGCAAATTGTTGAAGTAAGCAGCAACAGCAGCCAATCCAAAGACGATAGCAATGTCTCTGACAACATAACTCATTGACCTCCATGGATTCTTAACCCAACAATGCTTAGGTATTGCTGCTCTTATGTCCGCCAAATTGAATGGAGGAGGCGCACCAGGGTCGAATTTCTCCGTGTCTTTATCGGATGGAGACTGGAGAGTTGTTAATGGCGTGGCCACATTCAACGCCCAGTTTCTGGTTCTAGTGAAGAGCCCACCGAGAGAAGGAGGTATGATTGATGGATTTTTGAATTTGAGAGTGGGTGTTGGGTTAGAGACGAAAGAGGTCGTGGGTTTAGGATAGAATCTGGGTAGAGGTCTAATACCACATTCTGATAAAACCGAGCTCGCCATTGGAGCTTTACCCAGAAGTCAAAGACTGATTTTTTAGCAGACACAGAGGAAAGGTAGTTCCTTTATGAGGTCATCAAGAGATATGTAAGTATGAGAATGTGTGGTGTTCTGTTAAGTGTTGTGTAAGCAGAAAGAAAGGAGAAGAAAAAAGCGGGATTTAGGGTTCAGTTACGACTCAAAATGTGCCTATAACCTCAGAAGTAACGACCCATGTGTGTCGTTATTGGTCAAGTAAAGCTGGTCCAATAATTGATAGCTACAATTGTACTTCCTTTTTTTTTTTGGTACATAAATTTGAGATTTTCTTCAAACTAATATTCCTATAAACACATGAGAAAATTAGATATATAACAACAAATGGTTTCATCAACATTTTCAACACCTTAATTGGGGGAAAGCAAATAAAATAAGTACAGAATGATCTCTCTTTTTCCAAGTATCAGAGAGCAATGAAACACAGTTTATTTTTCTTTTATTTATGAAAGACAGGTCACAGTAGCCTCAGAAAGAAGAATCACATCACCTCACTAGCAACTTCACAGGTTAGGTTAAGATGGTTGCTCTCTTTGGTCTATCTATTTTACAGATTTGATTGATATCAAAAAGAATGAAAGAGAGTTTCACCTGTGGAAAACATGAGATAAATGAACTTATATACGAAAGAAACCGAAATTCTCACAATGACTGCAACTTGCTCATATGTTCCACCATTTTCGCTTCTCCATTTGCTTAGCAAGTTCATGTGCCATGGATGCAAAGTTCTCAGCCCCATCTTGGAGCTCAGCTGTCCGTTGGCTGATTCTCTGGTAGACGAAACAAAAAAAATAGACGTTTTGAAGTTAGGATCAGTGTTTTACGTAGCTTGGGAACATGCCAGTTTAAATGGAGATGTTATATCTGCTGCATTATAACCTCAAGTTTTTCTCCTCGCTCAAGAAGTTTGTCCTTTGCTTGTGAAGCAATTGCTGAGGTTTCCTGGAAAATCACCTAACCATGTTAGAGATAGAAGCAACAAAAAGAAACATCTTTTGGGTGTATATTAAATTGGTCGGGCTCACCCCTGCTTTTCTGTATTTGGACTTGATTTCATCCACTGTTCTCGTTTTGGGTTGTGCATCGCTGGATGCACCATCGAACAGTTTTTCCTTATCTGTTCTCTTATCTGCAAAAAAACCTTATGATTTGTCTGATGCATGCACAATGATAATAAAAACATGACAATTGAACTTGAGGCGAGCCAATACGTTGTACCTTTCTTTTCTTTTTTGTCTTTCTCAGTTGGAGGCAAGACGTTCACAGGTTCATCTATCTCGATGTCATCTACAGAAAACCATACTTAGTCTGAGGCAAGATACCAGTGACGAATTACTTAGTATAGATATAACAAACCTATGTTTAGCTCGATAATGTTTTCATCGTCGCCTCCAGTAGCTGAAGGCTTTAAGTATGGTGGATTAGAAAAAATGTTCCCCAGGTGGGAGAAATCTTGTACTTGGTCCACCTTCTGTTCAGTGCTTGATCTGAAGCCTTTAATAATGTTACTTAGGAATTTGGGAGCGCCATCCTGTGATCACATACACTTCATAACAAAACCATGGAGATTACGAAAAAAGGGTTCACAAGTGAAAACAGAACATACATGACTTTTCTTATGAACAGATATATGACTAAAGGTAGCGTCAGCAGCGGCTGCGAGGACTTTGTCATGAAGCAAAGGTAAAGACTCTGGAAGCCTGAGGGATGAATGCAGAGTTGGGTATTAGTAACTTAACTGTTACTTTGCTAGCTAGGCATGCAAAAGCAGTAAGTCAGTACCTGAAACTGTTTGCATGGGCCAAAAACGAAAGGATGACAACTTCACATCCATTTACCTGTAGATTTAGTTTTTATTAGTCCTATACATCTGAGATCATAGATATTCTCTCATAATGTTAACAAGTCAGCTCATTAATCAAGATCTAAGTTGGAATACATAATACAGTGCATTCAAGAAACAAACCAACAAAGCCCCACAAAAGTAGGTAAACAGCCAATGGTCTCATTGATTTATTTGATGAACGTTACAGATAAAAGCTAAGCAGTCTCACCAGGACGACATGGCCAAAATCATCCGAACATACTGTCTTCTCCATGCTAGGCTTGAAGTTCCACCTTAGAAGTGAAAGCAAAGAGCTCTCTCCTACAGCTTCAAGATCCGGAAAAGATCTGTTCATTTAAGCAAATCATTCTTTTTAAGTTGATTCTTAGAAATCAATGGCTTTAGTACAAGATTGAATTTGACAACTAAGTTTTTATTTTATTTTTTCTGTGGCATATATATTATACTAGTGGTAGTAGCCAATAGAAAGTCACCTTATTTCAATATGGCCTGTTCGGTAAAGCAGGAGTACTGCACATTCCCTTTTATCTTTTTTTAGGATTCCCATCCAGCAACAAAGCCTTGGAAGATTTACCTCCATGATGCTCTCGAGACTTCCCTAGGTATTGAAAGCAAGCCCTTGTTATCAGAAAAATCCAGCAAGATATTCCAGGAATCATAAATAAAGGTAGATCCTGTAATATACCTGAGATAAAGACTTCATGGAATATAAGCGCAGGGCATCCTCAGAACACATAAGAAATAATGAGTTTGCAAATCTCTGATCAACAAGTTTTGTTTCTGTGACAGCATCCTGATCACCCTCTGGTGAATGACTCTCACTAGCATTTATTATATGAGATTTGTTCTCATGTTTCTCCATCTCAGATGGATTTTCAGCTGGTTTTTCATTGGGCGTTTCAGAGTTTTCATAGCAGTTTTCTGCAAAATAAAATTAGTTTTATGAATACTAGATGCAAAAAAAAACACACTTATAGGTTACAATCAGAAAACTACCTATAATGTGCATACATATCGCAGTTGAATTCTTCAGAGGTCTCAAGCATGAGGCGAATATTTTCCCAGTATTGCCATCCAAAATAATGGTCTCCCCCTCCTTGGTCATTGCACACAAGATTAAATCTTTTGGAGCTTCAGAATCGCCGGAGTTGTGATCAGCTGGATCACTATTTGAGTCAGTTGGAGGTGAAGAAGATTTCACATACAGTGACTTGATTGGGGAACCTGAGTCAGATAAGCTATTTGTAATGAACAACACTGATGGGGCACCAATGTCGAGCATTGCAACCTGAAATATGAAATGAAAAGTAGAAATGGTTTGAACTCATTGGTGAAACTTAAATTTGTTCACTTTTAAATAGAGAAAGCATGTATGCCAACTTTAGAAATATATGTTAAATCCCCACCCTGCCACATTCAAATCCAACAACAAGCCTTTTTTGAGACTGTACAAATCGCAGGGCACAAACTGGAGAATTCAGGAAGGAATACGCAGCCAACCATTGAGGACCATATTCTTGATGCAAATGATAAGCTACAAGTAATGAACCTACAACATGAGATAAAGTAGAAAAAATCTAGAGCGCAAACTTTGTAAAGATGCGTTGTAGCAATAGCCAAACCTTTGGTTTCAGTGCCGGTAACAACTTCCAAAGTTCCCCCACTATTATGGCCGACCAGCTTATATAGACGAACCTACAGTCAGAAAAACGAGAGAGAATCAGAAGCACTTTAAAATATAAAAGCTCAAATCAAGAAGGTATCAGCAGATATATGTCTTCTTACCATACCATATGTGTTACCAACAGCCAAACAAGAAATCTTAGAGCAGAAACAAAAAGCCGTTATTGATGCATCTACTCCATTTATGTCAATACCATTTGCCTGATCATTGATGAAGGATGAAATTAATAATTGCAGGCAAAACTTCGCATCAAAACATTAATTAGCTGATATAATAGTTTTTAAGAAGAAGCTCAAGAAAAGGAAACTTAAAGCATTAAATACCTTTGGCTCCAGAACATAAATAAGAGACAGACATGGATAGGTTGCATCCCATATTCGCAAAGACCCATCTTGGTATCCTGCCATGTACAGTCTCTCAAGCTTGTAGTCATCAAGGTGGCTTGGAACGCCACCTGTCAGAGGCCATTGTGCAGTTTCTCCAGATGGAGTACGTGGGGTTCGTGCTTTTGCAGCCAAGACTATCTATCAGTAATAAGATATAAATTAGTAGCCTCATAATGGGAAGCATATCTAAGGATATTTGTGGAGGGACTACCTCAGAAAGAGCTAGTGATGTTCTATCATTCACATTCAATGCAGTAAAAATTGCCACTGTCATATGTGGATCCATCGTTGGTACAACCATCGGATATAGTAGCGGAGAAATAGAAATCTTATTCTCTTTCTGAGACATCAGAGAGGCCAAAGAGTTATCGTCATACGCTTGCAATTGTCCTGGGTTTGTCAACAGAAATAAAAACGCTCCACTTTGCCTTGAGCTGGTAATTGAAGACAAGACCATATCAGCAAATGAACCACTGAGGGTCAGGTCAGCCCGACCAACACATTTAAGAGCACCCATACCAGAAGACCAGTCAAGACCTAACACCTGCACACGGTGATCAGCAAAGGACATCATTTTAGGCTATAAATTTTCTTACACAAGGTAAAAATTTATCTTTGGGTTTTTCTTGTACCATGAAAATCCAACATGTTCAAAAGAAACTTGCGAGTCTTTATCATATGCTTCTATTTAGAAAGATGCTAAGTTTATAATCAGCCCAAGATCACCAATACGAAAATAATGATTTGAGCTGAGTTCTTACCGTTAGTACTTCGTCAGATCCAATGATATCACCACCATAGATGAAAAGTTTTCCACCACTACTCTTGTGAGATACATCCACACACCAATGCATCACAATAACAGGAAGTCTTTTTTCAGCCGATGACAACTGTAACTTAACAACATGATTAGATGGCTTTCCCTTTTGCCTATCAGAAAAGTCCCAAAATAATATATCCCCATCCACATAGCCAACAGCAAGAATTGAACCATCAGTCGATGCCCAACACAAAGAACTTATCTCTTTTCCATCAAGGTCAAGATCAAAAAGCTCATCATGTGAGGCTTCCAGAGAATCATCGACTGTCTTACCCTCCACAGGTAGATCTTTGTTCCCTCGAAGTAACACGACGCGATCTTCTGATGCATCCCAAAGGAAAAGTAATCCATTTGAAAATGCAATCAATATCCTGCAGGATAATTCCGTCAAACTCATTATGAAAATTAATTACAAGAAAGATCATAGTCTTTTTTCATAATACACTGATAACATAGCAAAATAAAGACTCTAGCGCTTTTTCAGGACTAAAATTACAGTCCAAAATGAAACAACGACCCTCAAGTTCAAACTCAGCAGAAGGGGACATTGGAGCATAAATTAATTATTAGCTGCAGAGGGAAAAGTGAAAAAGGAAAAGCTAGCTTCAAATGCTATGAAAAGCTCAATTTTACATTTTTAGGACACATCTATGCTTATATAAAGAGGCACTTGGGTTCAATGAGAATATTAAATTTCAACTAATGAAATTATCCAACAATGCTTACATTCTACTGGTCAAAGAACAAGCTATCAGAATAAATCTCGTCTCACCTAGTTCTCCTTGAACAAGGCTGAGAAAGAAGTCCAACAACCGGATAATCAATAGGAGATGAAAGCCCAACTGCTTCTACACAGAGAGAAATGGGAGAAATAAGATCAAAAGAGTAACTTAAACGCAGCACTGGAGGTTTTGATGTTTGCATTTAATTGAACTACCTAGTACATATTGTTCTCTGCCAAGGATTAACTTTGCGTATTTAGTGAAGGAAAACAGAGCACTAAGAAATAAGTAGTGAGTAAGCCCTGAAAACTATAACTTTCTAAACTCAGTAGAGCTTCTAAACACATTAGATCATCAACTGAAAGAGGAACCCCGTACCAGCTAAAGCATTAGTTGGAACATAATAAGGAAGCTGCATGAGTTTCCCTTCCTCTACACTGTAGTTTAGAACAGACACCATACCATACTCATCACCAACATACCTGTGAGCGAGATCATAAACACATTTAATTACGCAAGTAACTGCCAATGAAATAACATTGTTCCAAATAGTCATCCTAATAAGCACAATACATGTAACCAGTGCCATGAAGGATTGCAAATGCAGTAATGTTTGACTCCCATTGTAAACTTGAAGCTTGTTTCCTAAGATCCAAGTCCCACACCTAATAAATAATTAAATTTGTTGAAGAAGCCAAACATATAGGTTGTTTATGAAGGAGTAGATCATCTTAAGGTCAGAGTCAAGAAGGTCAAACAGAAATGAAGACATCAGCTAATACAGAGATTTGAAACATCAAATTAAACTGGTACCTGAATCTCGTTTTCATTTGAGATGCTGACCAGAAAGCCTTGGTTTTGCATGAACTGTAAAATATACAGATATATTGTCAAGTGAAGTTACAGATAGCAGGGATCAATAAGCGGGAGGACTATATTATATATGTCCCAAATTCACAAATCAAGAAAGGATACCATTTCTGCCCACTACAGCACTCAAATAAGATTAACTTGAAAGAGATTTGAGCATGAAAGTTAGTGTATTATGTGATTTTACTTCTTGTAAACCATAATTAAGAAGAAAGAGATTTAAGCTGGCAAGTACGTCAGAAAGTAGAAAAGGAATTACACAGGAGCTATAATTAGGCACCAATATTTTGAAACTGGAAGTGATGCCTCTCAAAAGTTGAAAAGAGGTGAGCAGAAAATACCACAGACCTCTAAAATTTTGAACGGTAACTGCTTAGGAGATGCAAGAATCGCCTCGATATTGTCACCAGCTATCACTTTTATCCTTCCATCTCTGCGCATGATTAACAAACAGAACATTACATTTTGAAGTTTTATAAAAACAAGGGAGATAGTTGTTTCTTATCATAGGTATTATTGTAGCTAAATAGACTAAAGAAAGATACAATTAGCCAGACTTCTTATACAGTTCCTACGCTTCATTTCAACCATAATTTTCTTCGCACGCACCAATGTTCCTTTAAACTGGGTAGCACTGGTTATTCAAGTAAAAGTGTTGACGAAAATACACTATTTTAGCAGTGGCCAAGCGACAAGAACTTACAGTGTTCCCACAGCCAAGAGGCATTGGATAGGGTCAAAGGAAAGAAGAGATGCCGTTGAAGGTATCCCCGAGTGAGTGACAATATGGGGATCCAAGTCTTCTGCTATCAAACATCCCTTCAAAGATTCAGAAAACATGTGAACGTCTAAAGAAAAATAAGCATTCCTGGCATGGAGGAAGGTTTGGAGCTGTCTTAGGTGAGGAAAGTATTGCCAGTACACGTCTATTGGAATTTTAGTCATAGGAATTAAGGATTTGAAGTGAACCGTGGTATTCGTGATGCATCTAAATAGGTAATAACATGATTCAATCCTAAACGAGATATGTGACTCTCTCTCTCTCCCTCTCAAGCCATCACAATGATCAAAAATTTAAGTTCTGTTAACTACATTTCTTTTTCTAGTGTTAACTCGTCTCCAACATATTGTCAATTTTAAATTCGTGGCCAGATATGGCTGACATCAAGTACTTTTAAAGTGGAACTTTGAATTGCAAAAAAATAATTTGCAAATTTAATAACTTTGTGAACATAAGGGAAATATATTCCAAAGAACAATACAGCTGAGGCCAGGTCGCACAAAACCTAAGTTAGTATACCGAGTGAAAGTCCAAGCGGAAGAATGATTAGAAGCATCAAAATGAGAGTTTTATACCTCAAGAATAGTAGAAGGAAAAAGACGAGTAGAAATACCTGAGGAGCAGGAGCTGTTGTAGGAGGCTTCTGATTGCCGGAGGATTTCTGCAGAAATTTTCTGACGAACATCGAACCAAATCAAGAAAGAAGAGCCGGTTACTCACTTTTCTGGTGATCAATTTGTCGTCGTTTGAACAAGAATAGAACTTTCAATCGCGACGATGCATATGACGGAGAAAAAGGCGAAAGCTAGACAATTTGTTCGTCGGAATTTGATCGCAGAATCGAAGAAACTTCAGATGTAATTTTAGAGAGAGTCGGCGAGAATGACCGATGATTTGAATTTCACTGAGCCGTCCGAGTAAGGTCTTTTCTTTAACCGGTTTTGAATTCGACAAAAATTCGGTTCGGTACACCTATGATATC
Source organism: Lepidium didymum (assembly GCA_963920545.1). NCBI lineage: Eukaryota > Viridiplantae > Streptophyta > Magnoliopsida > Brassicales > Brassicaceae > Lepidium > Lepidium didymum. The sequence goes on along the minus strand of OY986996.1, from coordinate 1,756,318 downwards.
ACTTTAACCGGTTTTGTTTAATTGGAAACGGTACACTTACCACTTATGATATCACTTTTTCCAGTCTTTACGTATTGGTTTAGTCAAACGTACACTATAGACTAATTCTTTTTGGTACACACTTTTGATTAACCATCTGGATTCTCGAAATTGACCAAGTTAAAACCCACAAAAATTAGAAACCGAATCATCTCTTCACAATGCAATGGTTTCATTAGAGGAAAAGAATACCCTATCAATTTCACTAATGGCAATAATATGCGTGCTTGGTAACAAAAGTCGCAACAAAGGTATTGCAGAAGTTGAGATCTTGTGCTTGGATTTGATCTTTTCCACAGCTGCTTTGATGATCGATGGAGATGGAACACTGAACCACTTTAAATACCATGAGAGGATAATTATATCTTTCTGCAGCTTTGAGTTATCTGGCCATGCTTCTGAGGTCAAATAATTCCTCAAATTAATCTTCAGCTCTGTTGAGCAATTCAATATCTGTTCACATCGCTTTCTCAGTGATGCTGAGAAGATAGATTGCACAAAGCCACCAGAAGAGGCCAATCTTCCACTTGATACCGCCTCATTGTAGGCAAGAGCAACCTGAGATCAAATTACAAAAATAGAGTTCAAAGCAAATTACAAAACGTAAATCAATTTTTCTCTGTTTCAGTTCTATCATTGAAGAAAGAGTACCTTGAGGCTTGAGATGGAAAGTGAATCACACACGTTATTATCACTTTTGACCAGCAGATCAGCCATTGAAGCAATGGTTGTATACAAAGATAAATACACCTATAGCAAGTATGTGACATATACTCAAGATAAGAACACATGCCAAATAAATTGAAACAAGAATTTTCCACACTGTAACAATCATTGAATAACAGGTTCATGTGGCTTGATGTTGCAATCACCTGCAAAAGAGCTGGCCTATCCTTGCTTATGCAGTCAAACAACACTTGTAGACAGAACTCCTTGAAATCAGAATCAGATCTGCATTAATAGGTTTCTATGAATATTTCCTTCCGATTTTCCATAAATTGATAAGTCCACTCTATTATGACGTATGAGCAACAGCCATAATGAAAGAATACTTGTTAATTCTACTTCCAGTGCTATAATTTGAAAGGAAATAATAAGCCATCACATCGAAGGAAACAATGAATTACCAACTTTCCCAGTGCAGATTATATACCTATTTGAGCTTTTTTTTTTCAGTCTGTACTAAGTACTATTTTCAATGCGGCGGAACACGGACAATAAGGCGAAAGAGAACTAACTAAAAGCAAATATAGATGTGTATCAACACGATAAAACAACACTTACCTGTTATTCCAAGATTTGTCACAGCACAACTGTGCAAAGGCTATTAGGCTTGGATCCGATGAGAAAGTGCTAACCAAGTGATCAACACTATCAGAATCCAGTTCTCTATGACTATTAGCAAGCATACTAGATTCTCCAGGAGTCCTTAAACCAAAAACCTGTATCAGAGAAAGCATACAGACCTATATCAGAACAGTTTTCTATGACTGAAAGTTATTCTGAGCTAAGAGTATATGATGGTGTATACAACCTTATGCATTGCACGTGAAAGCAGTGACTGACACCCAACTGGATCATCAACATACGAACAAGCTCCTACCTTCCTTTTGACATATATAACACCAGAATTGAAGGGATCACTCTTGTCCCCAAAGCTCCACCAATTTTTTTCTGAGTTTCATTGGTCAAAATTTAGATATCTTTAAACAAGCTAGTCAAAATGACCAAGGACCAAAAAGGAATATAAGCAAATGCATCAACCACCTTCTGGGACTAGCTCAATTTGTTGGGGCCAGTAGCGGGGACCACAGACACAGATTCTCTTTAGCTGCAGGATACAAATACATTTTTAGGTGAAGGTGGACAAAGGAAGCAGGTAAAATTGGTGAGCAAGTTTTTCATGAAAAAACTTAAACCAGTACTGAGCCACAATGTTTTATGGCCCTTGTTTTCTTATGTTCAACTTGCAGTTGCAACAAATGTGATTCTCCCAGAGAAACCAATAAACCAATTAATACAAATTCATAACTTGTATAACGCTATGTGACCATGAAAAAATCAGGAAAACGTTTTATTTTTCTTATCATAAAAAATATGCAGGGAAACTGAAGGCAAGATCTTGAACTTTTCTTACAATAGCACGCTCTGGCAGAATGCATGGTGTAACCTCGCAAAATCGTGTTTCTGAATAAAGTTTTGTCTCCTTTACTGTGACTTCTAGAGGGGCATAGACAGGCAGACCAGAATCAACATCAATAGTCTGCAGCCAACGAGCCTCTGTTGCAAGGACATATAAATGCCTGAATGCCTATATAAAGCAAAAATCGCTTTGTCAGATATTCCGGCAGATGTCTGGATATCACAAAACCAGACTTCCAAGCTTGGCATGTTTTTGATATCACAATCCAACAAAGTGATTGATGTTGCGTAAAATATTATATAGGAAAAAAAGGGTGACTTGCCTGGAGATGACAACGGTTGTCATTTGGTCCAGAAGGTAACCGTGGATAGAGAGTGATGAGCAACATTGCAAGAGAACCATTATTCGTTGAAAATGTTCGCATACCACCTCCAAGAAACAAGAAACCCGCGGCTAAGCTCACCTAAAGAAATAACCACTAGGCTGTCTCATATTTCGAAAAAAATTAAAAAAATAAAACGAATATGTGCAACAAGAATGTTCTGAAAATAGGTTATATACTGGAGCAGAGATGTCTAACAAATATAGAATCCTAAGCTTGCTATAGCAAATCTCACATTTCACAATCGCATCGCTAAAACAATATTAGCAGCTTTTAAATAATTTTACACTGTGTACGTAGTTTACTGGCACATTAGAGACGAACTGTTTTGGCCATAGCATCAGTTTAGTGCAAGAAAGAGCTACAACTTTCATATGTTTTATGGGTGCTCAGTGACCTGAAGTTCTATTTAAGATTGTCAGCCACGTCAAAGGATATACATAACTGCTTCAGAAATTACATTTTAATATCCCCACATCAAATATGAAATCAAGGCAATTGAACTAAATAAAACAAAGGAACCTTAATCTTGCACAAAAGTGCTTACCGCCATTTGTGTGCCATAGTTAGCATGTCCATCAGCAGAGTTTCGGCTGCGGAGAAATTTCAACAACCGAAATACTTGCAAGTCTCCTGATCCAGCCATGACCTACACAATTGTGTCCTACGACATAACACTACTAACTTGACAAATGAAAATTGTTGGACAAGAGACTTTAAAAGAAGTATTACCACTGACAGGGAGATAATGATAAGATATAGACACATTTCAAGCGTTCCCCGATCAACATATTTAGATATTCCCCTGGGAAACACATTTCCAGGTGTAACAGAAAGAGGCTTGATCTACATACATCCAAACATGAAGCTCACAGAAATGATTAAAAGGAAACCCAGAGAAATTCTAACAATTGAGGGAGGCAGAAGGAGTGAAAAATATAACATTTCCAAAGAGAATATACCTCATTCAAAAGATAGAGAGCGTAGTTATTAAGTAGGTCACGAGCATTTCCATCCCTTGTACCAGCAAATCTCAGCCCTATCAGAAACAACAATATATATATCACAACTATCATGAGATTTTAGAGACTGATGCTTCATAAACATCAAATTGTATACCAAGTGAAATGCAGGCCCCGGCCACTATATTAACGTATGCCTGCACAAGGGCTTCAACATCCACCTCATTCATATCGTTAGTGTCATCTTGGAGGTGGCTGATACCATTTTTGACAACTTCAGGAACTTGAGACTGAATCCAATCACAAGTAGGAGAGATCCTATAATATGAAATCTATTAGACTTACCATCTTAGAAATAGCAATGGCAGCCCTCATAATTAAGCAAGACAAATAATACCTGCTCCACATTATCAAGTTCCGAGCAATGACACGGAGCATTATGAAATCAGGCCTTACACACTCCAGTTCGTAATGTGTTTGTGGAATAGAGAGCTTTGAGAACATGACCTCTGATTCTGTCTGTGACAAACATTATATAAAGCATTTTTAAAGAGTCCATCCTCCACATGAATAACAAAAAGTAACAAAAAACCATGAAAGTTGAATTTCAAACAGTAATCTAGGTATAAACCATCCACAAGACCTACTTTAAGATACATTAATGTCAGAGCCATTATTGCTCCAGGTGCAGTTATATCAACATTGGGAATGCTTCCGTCAGTTATCTGAAACAGAAAACGAAGATAACCAAATCATAGAATTTAGCAAGTGCTTAAGGCACACTTTTATGCACAATACAAGCTTCAAGTAGGTATATATGAGAACAGACGGGCAGGGAACCTGTGCAGCACTTCGGTGATCTTCATTTGATGGTGCAAGGATAGATCTTTCCTGAAGGGATGTCAACGAGCTATTCAGTACGACAGTGACACTATGCACAAATCTAATGTAATATGATCCATTTCTTTTCAACAAAGGAACTAAGAGTGGGATGCACTTCATGCGAAATTCAGAGCAATTAACCTCTTTTGCTCCTAGATACTGGAGTAAACGACTGACAAGGGAGTCCATGGAACCTAGTGCATCACCTCCACGGCCTTGAGCCAGAAAGAACGCAGAGTCAGCTTAAACTGAAGAGGAAATTTGCAGTTGCCGCAAAACCAAAAAGACATACCCAAAGCAACAAGACCAAGTGAGAATCCTGCAGATACAGCATAACCCTCCCTTTCAAGGACATTGTCCCCTGCACTTCTGCGGCCAATTTCACCCTGAGAATATGTACAAATAGGGATCCGAATGATAAAGGACCCATATAGCAGAGAGGTAATTAATAGATATGCATGAACTTAATTGATGTTTCAAGCATAAGGGAAAGAAATGAACACGCATGAGACATTACCAAGAGTAATTGCATTGTCTGCAGGTGTGCTGATCCTTCAAATAGAATGCCAACAGAGACTAAAGCTGCAGACTGGAGTATAGTTGAAGTGATAGCATGTTACAAAATATATCACTAGTCAACTGTACTCAAAAGTGAATTCCAGTAGAGAATCTAAGGTCCCATTAAACAAGTAACATATCACTGCAATCTGTACCTGTAGAAGTGTTGGTATCTCAAACTCAGCATATGAAGCTTGGTATCGAGCGGGAACATGGAAAAAGAGAGCCTGTTATGCAAAGAAAAATAAATTCTTAGGGAAAGGATTCCACACAGGGCTCAGCAAATATATCTTGATCTTCCAGTGCTATAACTAAACTTATAAAAGTAAATGTTATATTTGTCTATCTTAGTAAGATATATTAGCATCTTTCAGTGCATAAATTAAAGTTCTCATCTTCAGTTGATCATCCACCATTTTATGTAATCTGGATCTAAAACTAACAAGAAAGCATGGTAGATCCCAAAGTATATTTTAATTGGACTTTAAATATCTTATGCAAAAAACGTTTTTAGTTGACACGCAACCAAAAACAAATTACTTAAGAGGAAAATTCAACATATGTGTCTGTGAGCACCAATTGTCAAGAAAAATGAAGCACGTGAACCTCTACCTTTGCAATATCAGGTTGCATCGTTCTTCTGTATGAAGCTGCCAGACCAAGCATCAAACCTACTGTGGTGCTCTCATGGTCCTAAAAGACCAAGGAAAAGGTAGGACGCAAGTAAAGTAAATAGAGAGTAGTAACGAATATATTTATTTTTGAACTAAACAAACGAAGAAAGCAAACACTTCAGCATTAGAATATGAAAGTTCTTCCATCTACTTGTAGATTCACCTGAGTACAGTGCTTCTATATCTGATATTTGAAGCTAAAAACAAAACTGCCACAATTATAAGATGAGGAAGCCATGGAAATATAGTCTCCATAATTTATAGTAGCATCCAGTGTTGCATTCATTCCTCAATGTAGTCACATATATGGTCATGATTACAAATGACATGAGCTAACCCATAATTTTCGAGTAAACGGGTAAAACTAGTAATAGCTTCAATTAGGAACCAGTGTAACATGATGCTTAATTCAGTAGGCAAACACATATATATCTCCATCAAAAAATGAAAACGTATAAGACCTATATTAGAAAATCTTACTTATTACTCTTAGCCAATAGCAAGTAAGTAAAAGAAATAACAAAGTGGAAAAAGGAGCCAAATGAACAAACCTGAGTAAAATATTGGTATATGTCACTAAGGTTTAACACATGCAGATATCCCTGTAATCCCAGCCCAAACAGAAGTCCAGCATGAACAGCATTTGGCTCTCCAGGTTTATTGTATTTGATCCATGTTCGGGAGACCTTTCCCTGAACAAATATTTAAGACGAAACATAACTGAATTAATTGGGCGGTGTCTGTGAGCTGTGGTTGGGATGAAGACAGAATACTTGTTGCATGACAAACATACATTGTGAGATCGCGTTCCACAACTTTGGTCACATGCTCTTTTAGCATCTCATAGATGCAAAAGTAAAAAAATATATATATACATTCAAGTCATCCTGCAATATACAACACAAACCTGAAGCGGAGCTAGTCGTAACCCAGCAGCAACAGCATTATGAAACTCCGGCCAGGTCTTAAGTTCTTGGATATTCCTTATGTTTGGATCTAGATTAACCTGTAAAATCATGAACCTTTAACTATAAGAGTGGCTAAAATTGCAATATTCTTTAGAATATCTATTTCTTGAAATTGCAGCTTCTTGCACACTGTAACTCCATCCTCACAAGAATAACAAAATCCATTTGCCATAAAATCATTTCATCTAAGTTAAAGCAAAAACATGTTTCAAATGTAGTGGTCTCCCTACTAAATTTTAACCACAAATTTACGTACAATGGCATTTTGTTGGGCAGGCAGTCGACCAGCTAAAACAAGCTTGGGTACAGTAAATGCCTGAAACAAATTAGAGAGAGGATATAAATCTTCAAGTAGTAAGTACAAGTGATAAGAACCAAGTCTAACCTTTGTACTATAGACTAAAAAATACCTCAGTTAAAAGAGTATGTATCGTTGATAAAGTGAAGGCTCCACGCCCAAGGGGGAGCACAGCAGTCCTCTGTGCTATGCGCCAAAGCTGGTCCTGTCCCAGCAGAGAACAAAACCAAAGTAACATTTTTTAAACAATAAAAAGAGGCTTATAGCCACGAATCTAAAAGTGTGTTCAGAAAAAACTATAATTTTGGTTCACAAATTGTAACATTCTCTCCTAACACAATTTTTGCTGTATCAAAGACTTTTTATAAATAGAACACAAAAAAGGATACTTAGCATAATAAATTATTAAAATGACATGTAGTGGATTTATTGAATTATAACCTTTTTTTATTCTCACCTAAATTTGCTTTTAGTCGTACTTAAGATTTAAGAAGTAACAATATTATCTAGTAATGAACAATCTAGTTTAGTACCTGTTGCTGCTCCTGATCAGATATAGTAGGGTTAGCAGACGTTTGAATGACCACAGGTCGTGAAGAGCACAAAAGACGTCGAACCTAACAGGAGACGGAAAAATGAAAAAGAAAAAGGAAAATATTGATTTAAGTGCCTAAGAATTATAGAAGGTGAAAGGGTGGGTATGGTAGCATTTGTATAGCCAACCAGCAACGCATAACAGAATGAGCGATGGTGACATGATATGACACTTTGTGACCATTCAATCATACAGAAAATCGAAGTAGTGGAAAAGTTCCACTGCAACAGACATCAAATCACATAGCAGACACAGGCGTAATTCCCGTCATCTTATATATAATAAATCACCTTGTGAAAAAGTTTGGAACAATGTAAGATACTACTTAAGGGAAAACATAGCTACAAAAGATGGACAAATCTATATGGCTTACTACAGAAACAGTTTCAAGGATTAAAGATTGTGATCATTATTCAAACAAACTTCTGATTGCTAATTGAGGGAGCAGATATACCTCATTCAGCCGTAGATCGCGGCCATACCGTAACTGTGTGTAGGAGTTGAAGATATGCTCCATTCCATCTGCCACAGAACCATCCACAGAATTTGTATCCTCAATCTTAGTGTTTTCCAAGCCAGTCGACTCAGATAAAGAGGATGGAACAATTGCTGGATGCAAATGCAGCATGTAAGGTATGGACATTGATATCAAACTCGTATTTGACTGCATCTCAAATTCCTTAGATGAACTCAAGTTTCTGTAGACTGATAGGGCCATATCTTCTCGACCAAGAAGCACATAAGCAATTGCTGGCCAGTCAGCTGGAGGAGATTCCCGACAGCTATCCAGTGCCTACAAAATACAAACAAAAATATTATGCAAAAGATAGAACAAGTGGGCTGACCCAGGAAAACAAAATTAAAATCATCACTGTTTATAGAAAATCTTCACATTGATGTACAAGTTATCAACAGTTTATCATTTCCACCTGCACAATCCTCAGATCCACAAGTATCTAAAAATTATAACTTACATGTCTCAGTGGGAGAGATACACCAGAAGGTAGCAAATCCAGTTGGTGAAGCCCAAATTTCTCTCCAGCCATAGCTAAGATAGTGAGTTCCTCGTTACTGGAGTATGATCCTGGCGCAATATTACAGGGAACACCTGATGAAAGTGCCTGTCTTTTAGGCTTATCACCAAATAACACACTGTAGAAGGAAACAACTTTCCTTGCCCACCTTACTACGGAACACCCATCTCTACGGATCAAATCTGGGAGGTCCTCAAGGTTTGCAGATAAACATCCACGTCTTAAACAGTTCTCAAACCATCTAAATAAATTTGGAGGTTTTCTGCTAGAAGAAAGGGTTGTGCACACCCCAATAGTTTTGGTAAGATGAGGAAAATCACGTACGTAGTGATCTAAGTAACATTTCTCATCCAGAAACTTGGCAATATTGCCTAACAAAACAGCCAAGTGATGCAAATCCCTACACGTAGATGTCAAAAGTTAAGAACTGTAAGTCATACAAATATTCGATCTTAACTCTTCTTCTAATCTATCAAACTTCATGTTTCAGTGAAAAACCATACAGATATGTTAAGCAAAAGGTCTAGTATGAAACTAAATGTTGTCGGTGCCAGATTTGCTTTTTGTCAGAAAACCATCTATAGCAAGATCAACTTTTCACATTTCGTTTTGATCAAAGCATATGCTACATAACATGAAAATAAAATTGTTGCAGAATTTCATACAACAAGATAGAACTGATTAAAGAAAGAGTGTCGAGGAAAACAATTCTTTTTCTAGTTATCAATCCAAGATAGCTAATCAGTTTTCCCGCCAAACAGGCAAGGAGCATGAAACAAAGCTTTGTGAAACCAATGTACTTACTGTTTTCGTAGATTATCCATCTTCAAGCTCTCATAAACTGCATGGAGACAATCTAAACTCTGGACCATTAATTCCAATGAGCTGCCCGGTAGTTCTTCACTACCAATCTTAGAATCAAATGGGACAATTCCTTCCAGATCCAAAGGATTTAGAGAAGTATTAACACTGTTAAACCTAGAGTAGGTCTTATGAAATTTGCTACTGAGAAGAAACTCCCACGAGGACTCTGATGACGTTTTAGATTGCTTCGGATGCACAACAGTAGGTTTTTGACAGATTCCCAGAAAAATATTACATAAGGCTTCCCATTCAAAATGAATACTGCAACCTTGCTGGTCAGAATGACCATCTCCCCAAAGAAGAGAGAGAAACATATTGTAAAGATCGGGTCGTAATCCCTCAGCTATGGCTGCTATGCAATCATTTGCAAGTGAAGATGAAGGTTTACCAGTTAAGGCACACCGAAAGATCTACAAGAATTTAATATAAATGGAAAATCAAAACAGATGACAACTTTGACTAATCAAATAAACAAGAACTACAGTTTGGATCAGTAGATTCAGCTGCAACAATCACGTAATTTGAGTTCATAAAGGTAGAATGACTATGGTCGTTGACAAAACTAATCATTTTGAATTTCAAAAGGATTGATAATCTATCTGGCATACCTGTGAATGGTTAACAGAAAGATTGATACATCCCAACACAGCATCAGACAATCCTGTAATCTTCAGATCCCTGGTACCTGAATCTGTTTTTGCAGACTCTCCATTCCCAGAACCAACACTTTCTCCCAACCAAGGCGGTAATACAAATCTACAGAGACAATGTTTTCCAGACTACAAATAATATAGATACATTAGGAAGATATTTAACAAAGAAAATAGTATGGTAGATAACAGGAACCTACATAGAGAAAGAGGTCATTTTCTGGGGATAAAACAATGATATCCGAATGTGGAAGCAGTCCTCTTTTCACTCTGCAAGGAAATGGAAAAAAAAGAGCATTGTCAAACTTTTTACATGACGACATAAATAGTCTCATACAGTGACAGAGGGGCAGAATAATTGTAGATAGGAATTTACTGAGAACGTGTCACAAGAACAGGTGCAGCGGCAATCGCAGAGACACTCCAGCTTATATCAGGCTTAACGTCAAACAGAATTTCGTTATTGACTTCGACAGTTTGGAGTCCCACCGATAACAGCTTCTTTTGTTCTAGAATCAGAAAGCAAATTACTGGGACTGTATCATCCGTTGCCAAAAAGACCTGCAATATATTTTGAGGCACTTGTGAAAAATCAAGAAGAATAGTAAGGACTTTAAGAACAGAAACCACATGTCTTTCTCCCATCTAAAAGAAAATTAATTCAACAGAAGGAACTCGAAAAAACAAAGAGCAAACTAATTCAATAAAGGCCATACATCTATAGTAAGACTGGAAGCCCAAGCAAAATCACTTTATAAGGTTGGTGTCCTAGAATGTTAATAATGAGAAAGCTATCCGTTTCAAGATAACTGAGAGGACACTTTTTTATTTGTGCCTCCATTGAGCAGCCCTCAGGTGGAGGCCCCCAAAACGTTGAAGAAAAAATCTTTTAAGCCTTGATTTAGTTAGCAGAAGAATATAGCCACGGATTACTCACCCCATGTTAGAAAAAGAGATCCTAAAACTTGTCCAGCAGCCTAGCAAAATACATAAACGATCTTCCTCAAATAAAGAAAGCACAACCAAGAACGTGAACATCAGATAAATTTGTCACCTTAGATGCAGCTTTCTTAGCACCTTTGGCTTGCCATATTCTGCGAAAACAAACCCGTTTCGGAAGAACAGTATCAGGAACAACGCGACTTGAACATGAAGCAGAAGCAGTCGACTCAATAAATTCGGCTGCCCACACAGAATGTTGCATCTTGCCTGAATAACCCATGAAAAAAATGTCAATGAAAAATAAGAAGAGCATGAGCCAAGCTCAGCCCGATCAGAGAGGAAACTATCAAACCTTTGTTATATGATGTCATAAGAGGTAGACAGTCACTTGTCCAAATTGTTCTCTCATCGTAGTCCTTCACTATGTTCAACTTCCCCCTCTCTTCTACATAAGTTGGCTGAAAAGTAAGTAGATGAGTTACCATACGTAAAGTATAACCAAATATTGCATCATCGAAAACCATTTTTGGTCTGTTGAGAAAAGAACAAAGAAATAATTCAGATCCCAATAAAAAACAGGCTGGCAAGATATAGGAGTAATTTATAAAGAATCTCTAAACGGATGAATTCATTTACCCCAGGTTCCTCTAATGGATCCCTTAGAATCAGATGGGAAGACATATATGGCATATCTCTTTTGCTAATAGAGTCATGTGCAAATGGGGAATGGACGTTTTGTGGTGAACTATTCCTAACTTCTTTTCTTTGGCGCAGCATGTCATGAGAACCAAGGATGGGGCTAACAGAAGAAAGTGGAACATGTGAGGATGAATTCACTTCAGTAGCTTGCTGTAGAAGTAGACCACATGGTAGAGGCCATATCGATTTGACAGTACGCGGAAGTGGAACAGATACAACTTCGCCTGTTGCCAACACATGCCAAAGATCAAAGAGTAATTACCTCAGCTCCCGCAATCTCAGAAAGAGACAAATCACACTAATTAAACAGATCTAACCAACAAGTAGAGGGGAATAAGCAATCTATTTCCAATACCAGAGGAAAGGAAAATATAAACTATAGCGCCTAAAACTTAACCATTCTACTTGAGCATTCAAAAAGTGATCAATACATAGAAAGCTACACGAAATCTGATCCACTCTCCGATTCCATAAATTTCATTTGTAGTAATACAATTTTAATGAATCAGGCATGGTAAAGAAAAGGAACAACTATGTGCAACAGTATGAGACCGTACTTTCATAGCAAAACCATATAAGAATCTATTAGGATCTTATGGAAAAGTAGGATAAATGCAGAGATATTATAATTTCGAGGTAACTAGCCACAATTACCTGATGTATTGTATATTGTTAAGCAACCAATTTGTAAAACACAAAGAAAAGTGTCGGTCCCTCGACCAAGGTGGCTCCAGCATGCCTATGAAATAAAACGCTATGAGTTATTCTCGTACATAATAAAACAAACTGAAAATATTTTTTTCTGTATTTTTATTAATTTATGTGGAACAAAACAGAATAGCTGCTCACTGAACTGGGCACCCTTAGCCCATCCAATATATCCACCAAGACAACAGATTATATGTAACTTAATCAAGGATTGTCACAAAATCGAACTTCTTATGGAACTACCTTGATAACGGCAGAAGACAGCGTAAACCGATTAAGCACGCGCGAGCCGCTCGTCCAAATTATGCTATATTCAATCGAAAATTCATCGTGAAAAAAGATACGATCAGAAATTCAGCTAGATACGTTATATCGATATCCAACGAAATTAGCTTCTACCTAAGGAGAAGGGATCCTACAGAAATTACTAGAACAACGAGCCAGACTTGACGAAAAGAATAATCAGCAAATTGTATACACAGCTTGAACGCAAATCCGTTCTTCACCATAGTATTTTTGCACAAATGTTTTTTTTTTTTGCACAAGATGATACCCTTCTTACCGATTGTCTCGGATGAAGAGCTCATGCTCTCTCTGCCGCGAGAAGTTGGCTTCATTGCCATCAGTATCATCTTGCTCGCCAGTGATCACGGGATCGAAGAGTAAATACTGATAGGAATCGGCAGAATTCTCGTCGGTTGGTTTACCGTCGGTAGCTTCGGCGATTAGACCGAAAGGTTTGAACTTTCCGAGGACAGTGAGTTGGCGAACCCCTGGAGGCATTTTTCCCTGACGAGATTGTTTGGGAACAGTGAATGGAGATTGGAGAATTTGATTTGCACTCTCCCGCTCTTTCCCCGTTGTCTTCGCGGTTTAAACCCTATCCCTCTTAATTTCAAAAAATTTAAATGAAAATTTTCATTTTTCTTAAACCAGAGGATTGAAGAGAAGAACTGAGTACGTTGATTTGTCACTTACATTAGAGGTAAAGCAGAGCCATGCGAGATGAATTCAAAACAGCATCGAAAGTTGGAAGATTTAGCCAATTGACAGAGAGATGTTCTCAGAAGAATTTAATCAAACACCTTCTGTGCTGGATGCAAGAAAAATCTAGAGTACAAAAAAGAGTTCTAAAAATGGAAAAGAAGTAAAATTTGAAGGCCCAAAATGAAATAAAATGAAAATATTACCAGCTAATGTATTTGCTTTTGACCAAATTGAGTACTAACTGTTATGGGCTCAACTAGGCCCGCTAAGAGCCTGATGTGTCAATTTGGTTCGACATAAATGTAAAGCTGTGAGCTTTTTCTCTACAGTATTTGGAATTTGTCATCACTTTTGGGGACGTTATGTAAACACAACCAATCTTTTAGCAAACAATTTTATTTAAAAAATCAAAGTCATACTCGAGACATGGTTGATTTTTGCTAAATCATTAAGGACCATTTGAGGTTATGATCATTAAGGAATTGAAACTTGGGAGGTAAACAGATTACATCAAAAAAAATTACAAAAAGTTTCAATTCATTTGAAAATCCCAAGTTTCAATTCCAAACAAACAGTGAAGCTTATGGAAAGAAAAATGATTCGACCAAGACACTGCGAGTGCAAGCCACCATTAAGAAATAATCAAAGGTAGTAATTAAGATGTTGAGAATGTGAGGAAAAATCCTGACTTAGCTCGGTCATGTTCTTGTTTCTTCAGTATGTGACAGTAGTTAAGCTGCAATCACATAACAAAACATGAATCAATCTGTTAAAAGGGTTGCAATGATTCTTCATGTATGTAAAGAGAGAAGGAACTAATCAACTAACTAACCTCTATGCGAAACAAACTAGTTGGTACCACGATTCCTGCACCTACTGAGCTTCTGAATGTCTCTAGGAACTTTGGAGCAGTGAAGTTTTTATACTTGTTCTCTGATAATTCCGCCATATTCCCGGCACATGCAAACATATGTCCATGAATTCCCCTGTCGCGGAACCATTTCATTGGGAAATCAAAAGAAAGGTCTGCAAATGCAGTGACTGCAGCATCCCCTCCCACAAAATCCCGTTGATATGTGTCGCCACTCTCATCGTCTTCTACTTCCCTCCTTGGCTCGTTAGGACCCAATCCCCTTGTCTTGAATCCCCATAGTGCAGATGGTCCTCCCAAAGAACACATAGGTGATATGTTTCCACCTAAGAAGAACCTCTCCGGAACATAAGAAGCTCTGCTCTTGTATCCGCTTCCCCATGGAAATGTGATTCCCCCAGATACACCAAAGTTCAGAGCAGCACGGTAAAACCCAAGTGGAACAGCATATCGGAGATCGACTTCCTAGCAAGGGTAAAAATACTCAACACGAATTATGGAAAACATAAAAGAACCACAGATGCTATCAAAGAGCTAACCAATCTTTTCATATTTACTGTCACATTAAAATAAAGAGTTCTAGAGCTACTTGGCAAGTTATGAATGATTGGTGCAAAAGCTTATACGAGAAACTGCGTGCCATGGAAGTTTTCTGAGTAAAATATATGTGCTACAACTTCCCACACAGTAAATATAGTCCATGTAAATGCTGGGAACAAGAACAAAGAATCCAAACCTGGCGCAAAAAACGAAGTGTCTGACTATCAGGTGCAAGACCACCTATTTGAGAAGTAGAGATGAACGAGTATCCTCGTGTTGGCCTCAGGGATGAGTTTCTCTGGTCAACTTTGAAAGTGTATTTCAGGGCAGAAACCAAATTATGCCCCAGCTGTCTCCTTATCGATCTTGATGCCATTTGAGATGGGTCTATCAGATTGCGCCATGCAATATTGTAGACCAGATCATGATACTTCCCTGAGAGAATCCCGAGGGAAAGACCAAGAGCTCGTTCTTTATAAGACGAAAACTTAAGCCAGTCTTGGGTAGAAAGGTAAACACGCGATGTAAAAGGAGTACGACGTCCTCTGAACCTTGGCAAATACATCCCCAAACCGACCTCTGCTGAGTGGTCACAGCCATAAGCAAGAGACCCGTCCCAAATATCTCCATATCCGAAAATGTTCTTGTACTTCAAAGAGCCTTCAAGGCTTGATGATCTAGCCTGGGAATCAAAATTATGATCAGCACCCAAATTTTCAAATTGCCACCAAAAAAGTTAATCTGAGGATCCCCCAAAACAAGAGATTTACGCAAGTAGATTTGTGGAACCCAGATTATCAGTTCCATTTTTATGACAATAACATCCAGATGAAGCAACAAAACCCAAGTCTATCCATCAATTACACCACCCAAAAAGCCTAATGTATATTGAAAACTGATACCTCTGCTTTAGTGAAAGTTCCGAGTTGGGCAGAAAGAGGGCTCTTGCTCTCAACAACATCAATTACCACATTGGTGGTACCAGGAAGCTCGGGAGGGCCAGAATCAAGCGTAATGTTGACTGAATCGAAGATATCAAGCGCTTGAAGATTAAAATTGGCAACCTTGGAGGCTTTGAGAAGCTCCTGCAACGTAGTCGCTTGCCTCACAACATTGACCTCCGCCTCGATAACGTGGTCCTTTGTCTTCTCATTTCCCTTGACGATCACGTCGTGAACACGTACCGGAACCGGAGCCGCACGCATACGACGGAACAGAGACTCCGCCCTGATCCTATTCGCGATTGCATTCTCTCGCGTTTGAGGTTTCGATGCGGTATCGTCGTCTTCGTCCCCATACTCTTCCTCTTCTTCTTCACCGCCGTTAATGTCCTCTAATTCTTCTATTTCTTCGTGAGGTTCGAGTTTGGAAGTTGAAGAATTCGGGTCAGGTTTCTCCGCCGGATTCACCATGAGAACGAGAAAGCAACTGAGAAATGAGCAAATCGGCGAATCAATTTAACAGCTCCTCCAAAAGCGTTTACACTTCTCCGAATCCCTTGGTTAACCGGTTGTTTAGTTAACCGGTTTGCCTATTAGCCGGTTTTCTGTACGGTGCTCAGTGAAGCCTCTCTGCATCAAATTTAAAATTAAAAGGTGGAATCTTTTTCAAATTCATATCATATATCGCTCCTAATAGCTTTTTCTTCATCAGGAGAAGTGAGGAAGAAAACAAAAAAATGACGAAGAATGATAACGGCTATGAGAAGTTGTTGGCTTCACTAATCGTCGATATCAAATCATACTCCGGAAAAGACCATCTTCTTCCCTGGATCAGGTTAAGTTGTCTCTCTGTCTCAATCTCTGTGACACCATTTTTGTCGATGGGTCTGAAGCATCGATACATTTAACTTCACAGAAACCTAATTAAAATGGATTTTCAAACAGAGGTGTTAAGAAGATGAAAGAGAGCTTGCCCAATCAAATATTGGACGAGAAGCTGCCGCGGTTTCTGCAGAAATGTGCAGAGTCATTTAAATCTGATAAGAGATATAAGAACGATTCACGATACATTCGTATTTGGTTGCAGCTGGTAATCTACGTTACCCCTTTGATTGGCCATTTGATTTGGTTGTTATTGAATTTGTTTTGTGTGTTCTTATTTAGATCTTTGTGTGTAGCTATGAATTGCTTATACAGTTCTTGAGAGATCATTCGTTGGATAAGCGCTTTAGTAAGACAGAGAAGTGGATAAATGTAAATGGACTCATATGGCTAAGATGATCTCACTACTAATCCGATTTTGTACTACAGAGGGAAGCAAGAGAGCAATATATTGTATTTGAATGGTTTAGGGTTGTATTCCTGATGATATGTATCAGTTTTCTTCTTCTTTTTTGCATAAGTTAATTTGCTGATAACAGATGTTGACTAGTGAACTTGTGAGTCTTAATGAATGATGATGAATTGTTTGGCTAGATGGACTTTGTTGACGACCCAAAAGCTCTCTTAAGAACCATGGAAACAAACAGTATAGGGACCAAGAGATCACTGTTCTACCAGGCATATGCTCTGCATTATGAGAAGATGAAGAAATTCGAGGAGGCTGAGGATATGTACAGGCTTGGGGTCCGAAAGTAAGTATTCCTGGAAAGCCTAGAAAGTGTTATTGAGGGAATTAAAGGCGAACACGCATATGCAACACATATCCATCAACTCCGCATATACTTGTATATAGCTTATATATTCACTGGATGAGTTCTTGTCATGATCATTCCTGGTATCCAACTGTTTGTTCACATATATGAATACGCTACAAATTATACTGCACCGATTCATTTTTGGCTTGAGGAACGTGATAAGGCCAGTTTGAGCTGGCATATTTGAGATGTTGAAGACATACGATAAATACATATATGTATTGACTGTGTACCCCTATGTTGTTAGTCTAGCGGAACCCATGGAAGAGTTACAGAAATCATACCTGCAATTTCTTAATCGCATGGAGAGGCACAAAAAGAAAAAGACACAGGTAGTCTGTGCTCATCGTTTGATTGTTCTACTTGTATTATCTTAACAAAGTCTCCAGATATCTGAATTTTTGTTTCCTCTTGCAGCGTCAGGAACTAAGACTTTCTGGAAGGCAGCAGAAGGTTGAGAGACAACAACATGAGCCACTGTCGAATTTTGTTGATAAAGCCATTCTTGGAAAGCCTGAAGCAGAAAATGCTTGCCATCACGGTTTGGTGGATCCCACAATAAACATGAAGGAAGCCATGAATGCAATCAATGACATGTTCAAAGAGCCTATAGAAACTGCTCCACATCAGAGAAGATCACAACAAAGAAGTCAGAACAAAGAAAATCAAGGCTTTGAAGTTTTTGTGGACGAGAATCTAGAAAGTGAAAGAGCAAAGACAAGTAACACTCAGAGATCCCTGCCTAATCAAGAGTCCTTTAAGATTTTCATCGATGATGAAAACAGTGATGAAACTACGGATGAAAACGATGAGGCTGGAAAAGCTTTTGTATTTCTCCAGCCAAGAGACCATTCACCCGAAAGTTCTGAAGCAGATAGAAACAGTCCTCCTCGGGCCATATTCAGAGAAGACACAGTCGTCCATAGGTTTGTTGGTTTAACCATCTCCGACGAACCAGCTGTAGAAAACGTCTGCCACCATGGCCTGGTGGACCCTACAGTCAACCTAAAGGAAGCTATGGAGGATATAAACAACATGTTTGGCGAACCAATAGATTTTGTTAGACCCAAACGCTCTAAAAACAGAGGGAAATCAGTAGAAGAGACAAAACCAAGTATTGCTCCAGCTTTCTCAATACTTGAAGATGATGATGTTGATGAAGAAGCTAAGCAAGAACATCAAGGGAAGCTTCAGCTGACTCAGATATCAAACGAGCGTGATCTGTTTGAGCCAACGGTGTGCACAAAAGTCGCCTTGGATGAGATCAACAAATTGTTCTCAATGCCAATGGACTTCTAAGTTCTAAGGAACATGGTATTTGATTCCACTTCGCTTTGCTCATCTAACTTATGATTCGAAGCAGGCAAAGTTTATGGTTTATACTCCTGTATTTGTACCTCTGTGATGTGCTTATTTGTGAGAAATCTCTTTCTTGTTGTAACTTGCAGACATGTTTGTGTCTTGAGGTTACAGATTTACGAAATGTTTTATCAGGTTATAACATTGCTATGACGTGATTTTACAGATCTTAAATTGAGTAGACTCGATACAAACGCTTCACAAGACCCTCATTACAATATTACTTAGCATCTTACAAACAGTTGACAGACCATAAAACCAAAAGATTAATAAACAAAAGCAAAATCAATAACAATTTCTTGTATAATCAGTTTATGATCTTCAGTAAGTAGGCGGTGCAGTCGCAGGGCAGTGGTCAGGACGGAAAGCCAATGGACCAGCAGCGTAAATCACAGCCTCATAGTTAGTCCACTTGAGCCTCTTCTCTTCATACCGAAGAGGAGCTCCATCGAGAGCATTGTTAATATTGGAGAAGATATTGCAGTCTTCACGAGGAGAAGAGACAAGCTTGGCCCGGCAAGAATGAAGAGGATGGTCCAAGTAATGTGTAGTCATCTTGTAACCTTTAAGTTCACCATAGAAATGGCCGTAAGAATCAGTTTGAAAAACTTTGTAGAAACTCACTTGTTGCCTATGGTTCTTGCAGATAATGCTGATTTTAGCTCCGGCTATGGCTTTTGCTCCAGCCAACGACCATGATCCGTAATTGTCACAAGTCTGACAGTAGACCATTCCTTCCACCGCGGCTTCCACGGTTTTCACGGCGGGGTATGTGGTGGTTGGAGGAGGTGGAGAAGTGTATCCGTTGGCCAACGCCACGGTGGCGAGGAAGATGACGAGAACAGAGAAAGATAAGGTTCGTGAGTCCATGTTTCTTATGCACTCTGTTTCTTCAACGCTTCTTCTTAATGTGTGATTAAAAGGAGATAAATATGCGATTATATAGAACCATTTAGAGACTATGGACCAATCTTATGAGACGTGAGTGCAACTACTAATTATGATGAAAACATGTCTTGCGGCTTATTACGTGACTGCCATTTTCTTTGTCAACGGAGTAAATATTAAACTATGAGATCTCATTAGACTATTATTAGCTTATTCTCTCTTCTAAGAAGACAATGAATATATGCGAGTAAAATAACTAAATAATAGAATAATGTACGAATCTTATAATAATTAAGTACATATGTTACGGAAGAAGCTAGGATGATAATGTATGAAGTAGTAATAACCAATAACTAAAAGACCAAACAGAGGAACGGTTGTTCAAAACTGTAGTCTTTATAATCTTAGAAGTATATAATTGACTCTTTCGACTGCTTCAATGTGAAAAGCAAACCATTTCGGGAACATTGGTCCTGAAGAACCTTAATTTTTTTAATTTAGAAATCAAACCTTACATGTTGGGTCCTCTGGCAATGAGAATGTCCCCATAAGGCTGTGTTTGGTTCACCTTTATGATTCCGCGAGTGGCTAACACTGGAAACATATACATAAGTATGATGAGTATGACTCATAGTCGGAACACATAAGTGAAGTAGATTTCAAGTGATGTAACTAGAAACTAAGTTGGTTAGTACCACAGGATTGGTAGAAGAGTTTAGCTGCAGCGTTTCTGTCCATTCCGAAAGTGAGCTTGTTAAGAGATTCCACTTGAGGAGCTCCGGGAGTTTCAAAATGTGTCTTGAGATGACTGTGATTTGTTTATACATCTCATCATTTCTCTATAGACTATTTATGTTACTGAAATATATATAAATAGATTTGGCAAATCATATTGAAACTCTTACCTTTTGATGCTATCTGTTATCTTCTCTTCTGATTGATTACACACTGGTTTTTGTGTTTGCGTAGGTCCAGTTTCAACTAGTAATTCTGTGAAAAAAATTACAGAAACATAAGCCAGGGTAATGTTGTAGAACCATGAGATAAATGAGAAACTTTTACCTATGTCCGGTAACATTGAAAATTCAAATTCATATTCTCGGTGCTCCAATGGTCTGTCCTCCGCTACTGGTTCGAGTCCCCTTCTTGGTGACGAATTTGGCCTTTTGTTATTGGACCTGCGACTGTTTTGGTAACCGTAAGAAGAATTAATAATCCTGTTCCTATGCAAAATCTGTTTGTGGATGCTACTGGATTTAGTCTCAGAGAAACTTGGATGTTGTTCTTAACCTTTTAGAGCTGATTTCTATGTTGTTAACTGAAGCTGCTCCACGTGCGGATGGTGTGCTAGGCATGGATCTCACATCGTCTCCTGAAATTTCCATGAAGAAACAAAAACTAACTACCGTTGCTTTACCCAACACAAGCTATTATCTGATGAATTATGAAAAGCTTTTAACCGGAATAGAATGGCGTAACGCTAATATCAGCAGCCTGGCGGTTATTAACTTCAGGGCTTGCTCGAAATCCAGACATCAAGCTTTCTACTGTAACACCTTTCCCACTACGCATTGTCCGGAGTCTTTCTGGAATACCAAGATTTTGGTAGTTTATCTCACCGCCTTGATGCTGCATACATCCACACTCGGTAAGAGAGAATATACCTTATTGATACTAAAACTTCTCAGCAAAGAGTACGCTTCTGCGCCTTACATGGTCTGTTTGATGGTTGTTTCCCATTCCCTCCTGAACAAACCCAGGAGATTGTTCCGCGCAGAAATCAGGGCGTGGAGATTCTGCATCAGCATTTCCAGATGTGAGATGCATTTCACTAAGTTAGAGAAAAAGAATGAAATCGAAATTAGTGATGAATAGACAGAGACCAGATGTTGAAGTTTGAAGAAGTTGAGTGCTCTTTGACCAAAGCTCGTAAAGCTGAGGCGGGTAAGAACTATCTACGTGATCTTCCAAAAGCTGTGTAGGTGGCACATTCGCACGGTTAAAGAGTTTCATTTCTGGCCGGATGATTCCCCGAACCTAGAAAAAAAATCCAGATGTTAGGCCAACACGAGCATAAGTTGTTACATTACAAGCTAAAGCGTTCAGCCGTTCACTAATCCGAACCTTTCTCTTTTGTCCCCTACAGAGAATGTCAGAAGTATCCTGAAGCCATGACTGGTAAACATGACCAGCAATCATAGTCTGCTCATAATCCATCTTTGAAATATCTGTCTTTCTTGCTCTCTTTTTTTTTGGTTGTATCCTTTCATGTTCCTGCATGCAGAACAAAACCCAATCCAATGTCTTGTTGTCTAAAATGAGAGTATTCGTAGTGAGAGCAACTACCTCTCTGCCTGGTATGTTGTGTTCCTCCATCTTCTCAGCAATTACGTCCCTGCCATGTTCTTGTTGCTGTTGGCGCTGAGTGCTTGAGGGGTTGGCTCCTGCTGATGGCTACAGGTTAGTATAAAAATTCTGCAACGTTCATAAAACTCAGTACTATACAAGAGTTACGTTCAAACAATTGTTATTGGCTTCATAAACTTAGCACAATTTCATCGTTGACTCAATACTTCATGAACCCATACAGTGACCAGATGTCATCATTATAAAATAAAATAGTGACATAACTATTTACCTTCAGTAGTGTCATGATGGTGAGGTGGTGATGGGATAAGAATTGTAGGTATTTCAGCGTTTTCTCTTGGATTGAAGTTCATCTGAGTTTCATCATCTCCTTCGATGTCAAATCTGAGTTGCCATTTAGAAATTTATAAAAAAAGGGAAAATAGAAAGGAACAAATTATCATCAATTTTTTGCTGAATAGTGGATGAAAGAAACTACGGAAATACCGGAACGCTACAAACTTCTACCTACTTTGGATTTAATATCTGGGAATCAAAGATCAAAGATAAACAGCGGGATTGAAAGCTAACCTGTCAAAACGATCATATGTCTCATTGTTGGTCTGAAACGAACTTTGATACTCAAAGAGTGTGATATTCTCCACATCAGCTGATACGACACAGAAATTGCCAAACAGATTTAAGCAAGTTATATGTCGTATGTTCAAAAAAGTTATGTCTCAACAATCGAAACCTTGATGGCAATCCTGTCCAAGATCTGCTTGCTCAGGGTTATTGTTAACATGGGGTTCATCTAGCCGCTGCAGGAAATCAAAGCCACACAATTAATGAGTTCAACGGAAAATGCACACACAATCTTTGTAGTTCATAAATAGATGAGCAATACTGTGATCAATTCACATTAACAGTTGCATCTTTTGGCATTGTCATCTTCCACAACCCATAGGTTACACGTTAAATATATGTTCATATGATTTTGGTTTGTGTTCATATTCTTCAAGTTCCAACATGGTTCTTTTGAAATAGTCATAAGTAGACTAAAATGAAGGAGCCCATAATCCACATGGTTGAGTTAGACCAAGTCTTAGATGCCGTTTATGCGCCAACTTATTTCCTACACATTATATTTCTACAATGAAGAATGACCACTTCTAATTATTTTGTGTACTAAGTCTATAATATGTACGTAATTTGAATATTTTCTCTAATGAATTAATGAATATTGAGACGTAAAAGGCAAATAAACACTAAATCCAATCTGGGAGACACAGGGAATGGAGTTAGTTACCATGGAAATATAAGTCTGCTGAAAATTCATGTAATTGCCAAAATTAGGAATTTCACGAGTCAGTTCAAAATCTCCAAAATCCGCTTCGTCATTCTCAGGCAACGTAACAGCCTCTTTCCTGCAAACAAAAACTCAATACACCAATAATTCCTACTATTCTTTTGTTTATGGACACTTCTTCAGAATCCTGCAGTGGCATTACGAGTGAAGAAGGCAATGGAAAAAGAAGCGAAATAGTAAATACCTGGCATGGGTTCTTCCTTTGGGTCGTAAAGTGGGATCCGGAATAGCTTTTGTGCGCCAAGCTCCATTAACTTCAACCTGAGAAAAATATACAAATGTGAGATTTCAGAAACCAAAAAACAGGAATATGATTTTGACGGAAAATAATAAGGAGGATCGGAGAAATCATGATTACCAGAAGGCGATTTACATCATCTGATTATTAAAGGAAAACACCCAGAAAAGAGAATGTCTCATCAGTTTCGAAAAGAGGACAACAGAAAAAATAAATTCCGAAATTCAAAAAATGATCAGACAATTACCGAATAGAAGCTTCACTTTCCTCTCATAAACAATCACAACTCCACCTAACGAAGACAAATACTGAGATTAATCAAACCTAGAATGAGAAGAACTGGAAAAAGAAACTCGATGAGCTAACTTGTTAAACATATACCCATAAGAATCCCGGTGAGTCTTAGAGCCATTGGAACCGACGGGTTCAAAATGTCTTCGCTGTGAGAGGAAAATAACCAACAAAAAAAGGGAAATCAACGTTGGTTTTCATGACTAAAACACCCAAAAATCGAAAGATATTAAAAAAAAAAAAAAACAGAGAGATCGCCTCTCCTCTCACCAGATTTGTATGATATCGAGCTGGTTCAGTTTCTTCCGATTGATCTTCGCGTGTAACGTAGCAGCCATCCTTGAAGAACGAAACCAGAAACAATTCAGAATTAAAAAAAAAATGAGGTTGGATTCTGGAGATTACACTCTTGCATTAACTGTTTAAAAAATGGAAACTAGAGTGACGATTTGAAACAGTAACAAATGTTTAATCAGGAAAATTAAGTTCCCATGACGAATTTAAAAGTAGACGTAATAACTTCAAAACCATGAAACATCGGCAAATGTTTAACTGATGGAAGTAGACTCACCATATCTGCCCCAACGGAGCTTTTCGAGCTAAAAGTTGGTGAGAGTAAAACATGCTTTAACTTGAGAAAAAAATCCAACCCAGGAAGAGAAAAGAGAAAAGCGAGTCGTAGCGTTTATAGAGTGGAGATACAGCTGAATCTGTGTAAATATTTTTCGTGTGTATATATGTATAGAGCTTTCTGTATAGATTTATGAACCCGCCATGAAAGCTTAAGAAGGGAAACTCGCAGTGATCGGAGAGGAAGTGTGAGAGCAAGTCAGAAAAATCGCTAAAGATAAATGACAGTGACGAAAGTGTCACAAGTAACCCTCTTATAATTTGACACGTACTCAGAATATAATTAACCACCCGTGACGTTAGAATACTTTCGAATTCCGTTAACCGCAGCTGGGTCCCACACTGTCACTCTGAAGCTCTCCCGTCTCTCAACTTTTCCTTTCCACTGCCTCCCAGTATAAATACATAGAAACGACGCGTAGTTGGTAACCGAAAATTAAAACGCTCTGATGTTTGGTCAGGGCCTTTGTCTCTCTCCAGTCTCCATTGAAAACTACGCATGGCGAATTCGGATACAGAACTACAGAAGATATCATGCCGGAGAGACATCAAAACGACGCCGTTAAGTTCTTAATCACACTTGCTTTGCTCACTGCTACCGCCGTTTCTCTCCCTCCTTCGCCGGATCGATTCCTCAAATCGGCTTCGCGTTATCTACGGTCACCACCGGAAGAGCCTCAGGAATATGAGGAACTCAGTCGGCCATTACCGTCCGATCAGCTAACACCTTCATGCTCTCATCTCCTCCTCCGCCATTCATTTTCCAACACCATCAACAGACCTCCCTTCACCGCTCCGTATACTCCACCTTCCGGCTGTACATCGCCGCCATGGTCTTATGTTGTGCTTGACCTACGCGCCGCGTCGAGTGGAAATCAGTATGACCGTATCTCTGGCTTGTGGCTCGGTGGGGTGGAGCTACTCCGCACCAGTACGGCGGAGCCTAGTCCATCCGGAATCTTCTGGAATGTTCGAAAGGACGTATCTAGGTACTCCTCACTCTTCATGAGATCGGATTTAAATGTCACAATGATGCTGGAGAACATCGTCAACGATGTTTATACAGGCATCTACCATATCAATGTCACTCTCATCTTCTACGAATTCAATCTTGTTGCGTCAAATTTAAAGATCAATAGCAGTTTAGGATTTTTGGAATCACAGAGAAAAGAAGAAAGCCCTGCTGATATGATAATCCCGTTATGTGACAGAGGGAACAGAGGGTTCTGGTTCATGATTGAGAACTCTGCAGAAACTTACTCTAAGAGAATTCAAATTCCGTCCAACACTCGTCAGATTGTACTGGAACTATACGTATCGTTCCATGGAAACGACGAGTTTTGGTATTCAAACCCACCAGACTCTTACATCAGAATGAACAATCTAGCAACTGGACGTGGCAATGGTGCATACCGGGAGGTTTTTGTTAAGATAGACGGAAGATACGCGGGATCTGAGGTACCATTCCCAGTGATCTTTACAGGTGGAATCAATCCCTTGTTCTGGGAACCAGTAGTTGCAATAGGTGCATTCAATTTACCTTCCTACGACATGGACTTGACGCCATTCCTCGGAATGCTTTTAGATGGAAAGTCTCATGAGTTTGAGCTTGGGGTCAACGATGGGATATCGTACTGGCTTGTGGATGCCAATTTGCACCTCTGGTTGGATCACGAGTCCTCAAATGTCAAAGCTGGGTCTACACTTTACAACAGCCCAAGTCGTCACATTGTGAGACAAGAAGAGTATGAACAGCTTGATGGGTTGTTTAGGATAGAAGCTGAGGTAAGTAGCGAATACAATGGCTGGGTTAGATCAAGTAAAGGTAATCTGACCACCATGGTCAAGAGCATGTTCAAGGTGGGCAGCTTAGTGCAGTTTGAGAAAAACAGAACATACAAGAGAGTTGAGCAGAGAGTGAAGACCAAACGGATCGTGGAGGTGACTCCTGAAGCAGGTAAACCAGTGAATCGAGTTGTTCACGAGCGGACATATCCTCTCACAGTGATTACTTCTACTCTTAGAGGGCAAACCAATGACAAGGATAAGTATCTGCTGGTGACAAATGTTTCACACGCTCTGACCAGTACACATTCAGCTGGAGAGGCTTTAACCCAAGTTTACAACAGACAAGACTCAGAGGGTTGGATGGAGGTTGAAGATCACAATGTCTTAGCCGGTGAAGCGAGCACTAGACAGAATCTCAGTTACATCGATGAGTTCGGTTGTTATTCCCACACCATTGTTGCGGCCAATGGCGAGATTTCCCAGGACTTTTCATCTGATACTTGCATTTCGTCTTCGTAAATCAACACATGGAGCTGCTGATCATAACCAATGTGAAATCAAAATGGAAGACATGTCTTGTTTGTGTAAGAGATACTTTACTACCAACCATGTTCACGGTAAAACAAGGAAAATGTTTTGGCTCAAAGGGAAACAAAATTGTAGGATTTTAAGCGGAAATGGTGGTTACAAAGCTTTTGCTTTTCTTCATTCTATGATCCCGCTACCTCCATCGATATCGACTTCTCCCATTCCAGTATCTTCGTCTTCTTCACTTCCCTCATCCCCACTAATTTCTTCATTATCCATTCTGAGCTTAGCCATGTGCTCAGCAAGCAATTTGTCATCGCGTTCACTCACCTAAAGTCGTGGACCGAACTAAGAGAATAAGTGATTGACGTAGTAAATGCAGTCGACTTAACACAGAAAAAGGACTACAGAGACTTACCGCACGAGCTCCTTCTTTAACAATAAGTTTCCCCTTTTGTTTCTCTATGGCGTTAATGCATGCTTCAATTGCTTTATTCAGAGTTACTATTCCTTTTTCCTACTCAATCAAAAAAAGAAAATGTCAAAAGTGACCAAGAGTTTTTACTGAAACATTAGGTTTTAGAACTCATATTGAACTGCATTTATCTGTGCTAGTTAGCTGAATAAGTAAAACTTGATGGTACATTGCTGTGTAATTATTAATGTATATCTTAAACCCCATTCCATTTTTAAACAGAGGGAAAAGCCTCACCACCATAAACATACCTTGTCAAGGGTTTGTGTTGTGAGTACATAAAGTGGTGGAGCAACAAGTTTGATTTTGACTGGACAATCATCACTACCTTCAGCCTCTGCCTTCTTCATGGCTTCCTGAAAATTCATTATATTATTACAGCCAGACATTTGACATATTTGTGAAAGAAACGCAGAGATAGATAACTAATCTATATAGAACAGAAGAAAACAGAAAGTAATTGGAAAATGACTGACCTTGATGTGGAGAATTCCATCAAACTGAAAACACTTCAATTCAATATCAGCACGAATCTTCATTGGCTGTGGTGTCATTCGCCTCCTGATATTCTTCACAAATGCATCTTTCAATTCTTCAGACACAGCTGGAACAACTTTGGTCACCTTTACAAAAGATAAGATAAGTCTTCAGATCAAACAAAAGAATGATAGGAAAGAAAACAGCTTAAGCCATAGAATGTTACCTCTACACCATCAGGTCCTGTTTCTTTAACTTCTTGGGTAAGACCACTGAAAACTGAATCGGGATCAGTGACAACAACTTTGAAAGCCTGCAAAATACAGGCCAAAGTATACACCATCACAATAGTTCGTATAAATAGGCGAGGAGCCATATAGTTCGTAAAAGCTTAGGAAAAACTGTTACCTCGAAAGCATGGCCATGCTTCTTATACAATGGCCAACCGATGTTTACATATAGTTCCTACAAGAAAGAAAAGGATTTCTTCTTAGTAATTGGAAATCCAAAGAGCAAAGTGGACATGAAGCCATAAAATTGGACCTAACTTCAGTTCAAGAAGAGAACAACATGACACAGATTAAGCCAGAAAACTAAAGGCAGCCAAATGATTGAAAATTTACCTAAGTACGATCACATAGTTATGACTATTCGGTAAGCTTTTACATTATCACATCAACCTTACTAAAATGGTGGAAAATTAACTTTTAGTCTATTCCAGAACATAAGGGCTAGACGACCACACTTATCTTGAACTCAATATCTGCATAAACAATCCAAAATGATGTGGGAACACCATTTGCTAAACTCTTTAATCTTCATCAAACCTATCCTAACTAAAATCTAAGAGACAACGAATGCAACTTATTGTTCCAAGCCAGGTAAACAAAATCGAAACTCTGAAAAATTCGAGAAAATTAAAGACTGAAAGAAGAGTCACTGAATCCTATCAATACCTCTAAATCGACCCCAACAGTCTCGGCCACATGGCGCATGATTGAGTGAACAAGCTTGCTCTTGTTATACCTCTCCTCACAAGCTTGTATGTCCTCTTCGCTAACCCTACGCTTACTGAGATCGATGTAACCTTTATCCTTATCGACACGAAGGACCATAACAGGCTCGATCCGACCAACCTTGATGAGACTACTGATACTACGAATCCGACGGCGAGATAGCTCGGAGAAGAGGATCATTCCTTCGATGTTGTTGTACTCAAGGAGAGAGACGTAAGCTCCCATGTCCGCAATGTTCTTCACCTGAATCATCACCGCCATGTCCACCTCAGGGTACTTGGACTCGTACATACGACATTCCAGATTCGGTGTGGGATTCGCCATGGTTTTGAGATTCTTGTGAAAATATTAGAAAGTGACGAATTACAGACAAAAGGAAGAGTTTCTTAGTAGAGTCGTAAGATAATGAGTTTTAGGGTTTTCAAAATTGGAACGATTCTGAAACCAAAAAAAAAATTGGAACGATTCTGTTATAAACAACAGTTGCCGTCGTAATAATCAATCTCGTCGCCTCGTCGGCTTACGTTGCCACGGTCTGCTCCAATACGACATCGTTTCGTTTGTGGCAATCCGACGATGCCGTTAGTGTAAAAAACTAAAAATGATCGAAATCTAACTTTTATGGGCTTGAGCTTGGCCCAATATTGATTTACCTATTTTCGATCTAGTTGGACCTCAAGTCTAGCCTGTACCCACCTGTTTATGTATTTGGGCTATCTTTTCTAAGTGTTTGACCCGTTTCTATTTAAACCTTTAAATTTTTGGTTGTTATCTATGTATTAGTACTCCATGTTTATGGGCCTTACACCATGTAACACCAAATTGAATCTTTTTATGTATTATTTCTTTTACAAGAAGAAAGGTTCGAAAGTCCATACACATGTGACATGATGACCCAGATTGTACATTATTTATGGTTTGTATCCTTACACTGACTAAACCATCAATGCTCTTATTATCACTGGAACTGCAAGTTCGGAATTTGGACCACAAATTAAATCAACCCACAACAACAAAGCTTTGATCGGGGACGTTCTACTTCGACCAAAAGGTTAGGGGAAGCATCAAGCTCTTGCCATGTACCGTCTTCACCACAGGTTTGAACCACGAACCGGACTCTTTTCACATCTGATCCAACGATTAGATCAGAGACATAATAAGCGTCAACATGAGCTATTCCAAGAAACACTTTCTCGCTTCTCGGTTCTTGCATAACCTTCCTTGTCATGTACACACTCGAACTCAGATTCTCTGCATATACATTGTACCTTGCAAAGGCAGAATCTTCTTCCGGGTGCATCAGTTTCCATTCTAGCTTACAACTTAAGGTCATGGAGTCAGAATCATCCGGTACAAACTTTATGTGATGAGCCTCGATAACCCATGATGATGCCGGAGGAAAAAGCTTGGTTTTTTGGTCGTACTTGATGGAGATATGCCCAAGCAATGCAAAATATTCTTGTTGGTTTGTTTCTTCTGTGAGCTCTTCTGGTTTAAAACAAAAGGCAGAGATCTCAGTCAGTGTGTATCCCTCCAAGACAAGGCTTGTCTCGTGAACCAGACATTCGGATGTGGTCTGCGTTGATGTTAGGTGACATGGCAGGAACATGTCGCCAAATCTGCGGATGGATTCAGTTGGCGCCATAAGTAAGGACTTTCTCTCCTGTAAAGGAGATAAAAAACGAAACAGGATGCCTAGCTCAGATCTTTCTTCTACTTTCACCTGCACCAATCCAAACACTCACATGTGTAAACATAAAGATGAAGACAAGCTCAAAGCGTATCATTTGATCAAAATGTGACACAGCAGTGACTTATACAGAGTAGGAGATTGAGATTGGGGAAGCAGAAAGCTGAAGCTGAGGTTTGAAGAGTCTTGCTGTGAAATGTTCATCTCTCTTTAGTTTTCCTCTAAAACAGACATTCCCTCCTCCGTTATATGATGCTTCTCGACCACTACCATATATGTGTGCTTTATTGTTAGATGTCAAAGTAAAATCTCTTCGTAGCTTGAAAATTAAATATGAGACTATTATTAATTTCAGAACTCACTCAACAGTGACCTGCATAATCTCTGAGGTTTTTCCTTCACTGAATTCTAGGAGTGGCTGTTGCAAATAACACAAAAGAAAACAAGATCAGATTGGGATAAATGAAGAATGTGATATTAAAAAAAAAAGTTATATCGTTCTTGTTTCTGTAAGATGTTTGCAATGGAAATCTAGAACAGAGAGTGACCATTGAACCTGCAGACTTTGGCATGAAATGTTGTACCAGGGATCGTCTGACAATTTCTTTCCTCCAAGAGAAATATGAGAACCAAGGCCCTATACAATAAACAAGAGAAGAAAGTTTCCAAATTTAGCAGAACATAGAATAACCATAGTCATTTTACATCTATTCAGTGAGACTAGAGTAGTGAGTGTCAATTCACCTGATTAAAGTCTGAGTAGAAAGGTAGCACTTGCGGATATGTTTGAACGATTCCCCAAGACTTCTCAATAAGCGACCACCATCTAAAAAAGGATAGCATGTGATGTTAAGATTGCTCAGGATACTTTTACCATCATATTTGCAAGTAGTACTTATTTTGTGCCGTGTGAAAATCTGGTGGTTGCTCTGTTTCGTAAACCCATCCAGGAGCAAATATTGCAGCTGAGACATTGCTGCTCTTTAGCACATCAAGGGCAACATTTGCCTACAATGCAAAAACAATTGAACAAGGTAACCTTATATGCAGCTTAAACATTGCAGCTTACTGGTTATTAAACACTATCACTGCAAAGGAAATGATTCTGTGAGAATTAGGATACATACAGTCCATTTCCCACCACCATAAGTGCCCCGGCCAAAAACATCTATTCCCATGTAGACGTCATATTTTCTATCACCAGCAAGATCAGCTGATGCTTTCGGATAGTTCTCCTAAAAAATGTCTACTAATATCACAATCAAAGCATATATAGGAGTGAAAGTAAAAGAGTGAATGAAAAAAGGCAAAACCTTCCATATATAGTTCATGAATATTCCATCGCATAAATCAAAGAAAGGTTTATTCCTCCAAGTCAACTGATTTTGCCAAGCAAGACGACCATACATAGTGACACTATCGTACCTGCGAAAGAAAGTAATTTTGAAAGAGAACACAAAAGAGTAATTTTGACAGAGAAAAGCTACTGAACACTCACCATATAACTAAACCTCCAGGTACAGATGAATGCGTGACTTTTGTAAGATGGCTTAGAAAAATCTTCAAATTTGGAATTTGGACTTCATCTATTTCGTTCTCAATATTTATCTGCAAGTCACAGTTTATAAGGTCAACTTAGGCACTTGTTTCCACTTTACCAGAGAGTTTCAGATACTGCTTTACATGGTTACATGATCATTCACCACAATATTAATCGATGCGCCAAAACCTCACCAGCCACCCATCAAAGCCAAGAGCAACAGCAAGTTCTGCCAAACGCTCTGCGTACATCTGCGAAGACTCCTTTGTTGCCAACAACTCTTTGCAGATAGCTTTTCCTTCGTCCCATTCTGTGATGAATGTCCCCAATACCTTAGTCAATAAAACACACAAGAAAACGAATCATTTCCTTACAAAACCATGATTGTATCTCTATGCATCTCAAAGGCTTAAGAAAATCAAACTTTCCATCATTTTCTCTCCCATCTAATTCCAATGTTAGAAAAATTCTAAACCTTGCAATTGAATACACAAATTACATTCAAAGATCGGATCCAGAGTTACTTCAACTATAATCAGACAATGAGAAATCAAAAACATGTAACTGACCTTGACGCCATGCCTGTGAGCTGTGTTGGTCCAGCAAGGAGGAGGAAGAGTCACGAGAGAGTGAGAGAAGTATACAAAAACGTCCATCAAATACCAATCCCAGATCGCAAAACCGGCGTTGTTTCCGCAACCTTGCACCCACTTGTCGTCAACGTAGCCTCCTTTCATGTCATGGCAAACCAAGAGTCTAGATCGTTTCGGCAAAGTGCCAATATTCCGGCGGAGAGAGACGGAGGAGCGGTTAAAGGGGAAATGAAAAGAATTGAAGTAAGAGCGAGACTTCAAGTCTTCAAGAGTTTTGATAGGGAAGGAGATTGGTGTCGATGGCTTACTCGGATCAAAAGCTGGAGCTGGAGGTGCCACAAACATAGCTTCTTCGTTGGATTTCGGCATCACCAGAGCGAGACGGAGAGACTGAAAGAGAGAAGACTTGTGAAATTCAAACAAGTCAACTGCAAAAGATGAAGACGAAGAGCCACAAAATCATTATCGTATTTTTCAAAATCTTCTCCGAAGATATCACTCGTTACTCAATTATTAGCACGTGCAAGTTTGCAGACTTTACAGGGAAGTAATGCGGCAC
Organism: Lepidium didymum; assembly: GCA_963920545.1. Classification (NCBI taxonomy): domain Eukaryota; kingdom Viridiplantae; phylum Streptophyta; class Magnoliopsida; order Brassicales; family Brassicaceae; genus Lepidium; species Lepidium didymum. The sequence goes on along the minus strand of OY986996.1, from coordinate 1,723,097 downwards.
GTGCAATTTTTGAGAATTTATAAATTAGAAGTAGAACCAAAGAGACAAAACATTATCCAACGTAATTCTCAACATTTCAGAACAAAAGCTATGCAACAACAATGAACCTTTTCTTTAACATAAACCTTACTCCATCTCTCAGATCTTCTACAAATTCAACCCTCAAGGGTTGTTTCTTCTGTTCATCAGATTAAATCATCATCTCCTGTAAGTTTTGCAAATTGATCTTCATTAATTGACCCTTTCTTCAGTTTTTTTATTAATCGATACTCTCTATTCATCTCTTCTTCATCCTCAGCTGTTTGAATAGTTTGCCTTTGCTTCCCTGTTAACTTTCTTGGCGCTTTGTTAGCTGAAGCATCAAGTGCCCTTTTCTTCTTGTCTTTCTCTTTTTTCTCTTCTAGCCGTTTCTCTTTCCTTGTTTGTAAGTTTTGCTTTCTTTGCTTCTCCCGAGATTTGTCCCTGCGTTGTTAATTCAAAACATTCAGATTTCCGCCAAAAGCCTTCTCGTAGTTTGAGAGTTAATATGACTGCTGAAAACTCTACCCCCTAAGGATGGACAAAGACTTAACATGTTCATTGAACGTGTAGAGATATGTAAACTATACACTCACTTTACCAAACGTATCAAGTTTTAGCCTTTTTGGTGTCTCAACTAGGAAACGAGAGAAGATGGATAAACATACTTGAATTTTATGTCTTCAAACTTTACGCCTTCAACAGGTGTGAAACCCTCACTCGAAAGTCTGTGTTGTTTAACTTCAGACATTGAAGGGAGATATAAGAGGCCATATCCCATGGCTAATTTTCCTATTTCGAGGTCTTTCCATCTGCAAGTTAGAAAAAGTTAACAAAAACTTCCCCATTAGAAAAGTTATAGAGCATGAAAGAACTCAGAAACCATTTAAACAGACTGAGCCTTATAAATGAACCTGAAAATGAAAGAGCAGTGATGCTCCTTATAAGCACGGACAAAGGAAACAAATGCCTTTAATCCCTTCTCCAACACTGCCCGGTCCTTCATAGCAGCTGCACGAATCTGAATACATTATAGTTATCAATAAACACTATGACCAACAGAAAAAGATAGAAAGAGAGAGGAAAGAGAGAGGTATGAAGGTTTCTTACAATCGGGATGACATCGGTTGCGTCTTCAGAGCATTTTCTCTCTTCCAAAGGGACCCTTCTTATGCGCATAAACTCTACATAGGCTTCCTCCTACACACATATGCAAGTGGACTTTTCAGATTTTCATGCTCTGCGATGTAACTGTGGAGAACATCCGACACAAGAGAACATAAAAGTGCTGAAAGCTAAACCTTGGGGAGTAAAAACACAATGGCCCTTCCTTGTCTTCCCAGTCTTGCAGTTCTGCCAGCCCTATGGTTGAACATATTTGGGTCTTGTGGTGGATCATACTGCATTAAGAACCTTTGAATCCTATATTTTGCACCAAAGATGGTATAGTAAAATGGAAACAAACATTATTGAATCTACCTGAACTACGTAATCAATGCCTGGAATATCAAGTCCACGTGCAGCAACATCTGTGCACAAAAGGGCACCGCTTGATGCTTTAGTGAACGAATCTAATGCCTTGTCTCTTGCGTTCTGCTTCATATCCCCATGGATAGGAATTAAAGCTATGGACTTCAAGGTAGGGATTTTTGAAAGTACGAGTCCCCAGTAATCAACAGAAGCACAGGTCATGAAGAATACTATAAGCTTTTTATCACTGTTCTTGATGAGGAGATCCACTAGCTGTGATGATTTTTTATCTGCTTCGCATTCCAAATACTCAAGATGCAGACCAGATGGGGTTTTCGAGTTTGTCACTTCGAGAGATGATTCTGACTTTGATTCAGCTCGAACTTCAACTCTCACAGGGTTCCTAAGGCCAGCCTTGGCAAGCTCTTCAACGCCCTCTGTTTGTGTAGCTGAAAAGAGACCAGTCCTCCTCTGCTTAGGCAAGCGTGATATAATGTAATTTACCTGCTTTTGGAACCCCATCTCCAAAAGTCTATCTGCCTCATCTAAAATAAGAATCTCAAGGTTTCGAAAATCCAGAATCTCCATTCGTTCCATTATATCTGAAAGCCTTCCAGGAGTGCCAATCAAGAGATTGCCTCCTCCTTCTTCAATAGTCTTCATGTCAGCTTTAACCTCTCGGCCTCCAACAAGTAACACAGAGTTCACATTTGACAACGTCGAAACAAATGGCAGAGCCACGTTGTATATCTGAGTTGATAGCTCTCTTGTGGGCGATATAATCAACCCCATAACCTGTAATTTAATCTCAAAGAATAAATTTACCTCCACCAGTTCACAATCCAAAGAAAACAAAAATTGAACTTCTAACATAAAATCCTATATTCAGATTAGTCGACAATATTCTCCCAGTTTATCTTACCTGATGAGGCTTCGGAGGATAGGAAGTGGATCGACGGAGGATTTCAACGAGAGGAACGAGAAAAGCTAGGGTTTTTCCAGAACCAGTAGCAGCGTCGACGGCAACATCCTTGTAACTGCAGAGTAAAGGGATCGTCGCGGCCTGAACCGGAGTACAAAACTCGAAACCAGTACTGTCAAGCGCCTCAATGATATCGTCGGAGAGTGAAGGCTCAAGGTCAGAGAAACGTGTCCCCGTTAAAGCTTTGTTAGTGTTCGGCGACGAATCCATGACGGCCGCCGCTGCTGCTTCTCGTCGCTCACTCCCGCTTAACCTTTTTTATATTTTACAACTGAATCCGAAACGCAGCGTTTGATAAAATTCGGTTCGGTTTTATGTTGAATTTTGCTGACCCAAACTCAAACACTAAACCGTAAACAAATTAGTCGTTTTTGGGGCCGGGTTTCATTGAAAAGCCAACTAATGCAAAAAGTCTCTCTCGGCCCATTTACTTTCAACTACTTTCGGGCCGCAGCACTTTCAGTAATCTACACGTTTTTAAACGAGGACACTAAATACTACTAACACATAAAAATTAGAAAGGAAACTCGAAAAAGATTAACTAAAAATCGTTGAATGATAGTCACCGCAAAACACGACAAAATCAGAATCGATGACGAAATCTCGTATAACAAATAAAAATATCTTTTAAATGAGGTAGAAAATTAGACCGGCCAGAAAATAATTTTTTCGAGTCAAAAAAATCTCGGTCATAAATTATTTTTAAAAGACACTAACGAAATATTTTTATTTAAAATTTATTTGTTCAATAGGAACTAAGGTTTTACCAAAAAAATCAAATATTTTAAATTGAAGTCATGCCAAATTAAAGTATGGTATTTAATTTAATATGTACTTGTAGTGTTGCTTCTACAAAATATTAGGTCATAAAATATAATTTGGTTTACTGATATGTTATAATATGAGTTAAAATCAAATCGTATATTTGAATTGTACACTGACCAAATATATATATATATATAGACAACATGTTGACAATTTATTAGAAACCTTGATTAATTCTATAAATCCTTAAGAGACGGCATTGAGGTTCGTTGTATCAATTCCCACTAGGTGCAAAAATAGTAGCAACTTGCAACGCGTTTCCAGCTATTTTTTTTATTTGCATGTCCTTTTAAAGACTTTATAACTTAAAAAACTGTTGGAAGTAGATCCGAAATCCTATTTCGGTCCACAATTAACAAATGACACTCTTCTATGTTATGAATTTAGTTGAGACTTTAGGAGCTAATATCTCAATCAGTCAGTTGTAACTCGGAATAAGAGAAACTCGGCAAATATGTCATCAAATAAATGAATGGAAATAATTCTAATCCGAACTGGAATATCGCTAGGACACGTCACCAGCAAAGAAATAGAATTATTCCTAACCGACTTAGAATATTTCCGAAAATTTTACAGAAATCTTTTAGATAACACCAAATCTAAACAAAATTGCAATATTTTCTATTTCAATTCAGTTGTAATCGTTTCTATACTTTATAAATAGAAGTGGTGGTCTTCTTGTGCTTTAATAATCAACACACAAGCAATACAAAGCAACTTGGCATTTAACTCTCAATATCATTATCTTTACTCCTTAAACATCAAAATTCTTACTGTCTTTCCTCTTGAATCTCCCAATTGAATTTAATTCTTTAATGTTAAATCCTACTCGAACAAATACACTAACCATTAAATAAAATTTATAGACCAAGAACATAAAAAATATCTGAATTAAATACTAAACCACTAGGTTAATTGAGTTATATAATTAATTAACTTAAATTAGAGCGGCGGTTAAAATATGATAATCTCCACTTGACCATACAACCAATGAACACACAATTTGGTAATAGTTTAAGCACGTCTACTTTTAATGCTTTAGGTCTATTAAATTAAAATGTTTTAAAGCACATGCTAATCAGGTTTAAAAATCCTAATTACGCGGTCAATAATGCTATTTTACTATTGTTTTAATCTTACAGTTTTGTTACGAAAATGTTATTGAGATGCAAATTACTTTGATGTTTCCTTTAACATTTACAAAAAAAAAAAGAAAAAGAGAATCACGATGTCGATAAATAATAAAGTGAAATGAAAACGAGTTTATTATACATGTGAACTGATTCTAAATGATTCTTAGTACAGAATATTGTCATTTAATTATATTTTGTATACTTAAACATTTGAACACAAAGTCCAACCAAAATATACAGTGTATCCATTAACCACAATGGTGTAATGAATTCAAATTAATTTACAATCCACAATTAATTAACAGGTAAGATCGATAACACTTGATTTATCTCATTAAATTGGAATTGAGATTAAAAAAAATCACATACTTAACTGTTTGACAAAGATAATTTTCAAACTAAATTAAAAGTAATAATTAGAAACAAAATTAACAAGAAAAATAAAATAAAAATTACAAATTATGATTTCATGTACAAAACAACAAAGAGACTAATTCATTCAAGAGATTAAACACCTCAAAATATAACTATTTACCACCCTCCAAATCCTTTTTTTTGGTGAATTTCTCCAACAATATATCAATATTCCCAACATCAATTTCCAATTTTTTTGAACAATAAATCTATAAAATAAAGTAGTCGAAATTTTCTAGAGATGTTCGATCAAACGAACATCAAAAAAGAAAAAATAATTCCAACAATAATGAAAAAGGAAGAAGATGAGATTATTAACGCCGATTGGTACTTCGAGCCAAAGACTGAAGGTTACATCGAACAATTGTATCAACAAAGCTAACAGTTTCTTCCTCCGTATTACCCGGAGGCACATCAACAATATAAGACTCAACCACAACAACAATCCCTTCATCATCAGCTTCATGAAGTGTAGTCACAGATCGATAATTCTTAAGTCTATGATCTCCACCAACAACACTAAAACTTATCACACACTTTTCTTCATCCAAAATCTCAAGTCTCTCAGTACTTGAAACTGCAGGAAGTCCAGAAACCACAATAACTTCTCGTAGATCTCCGGCACGAAATCCATCGCCTTGAACAACACGACACTGTCTGATGAAATTCTTATAAACTTTTGGATTATCGAAACGACGAACTAGAGACCAGACTGACTCAAGCGGTGCGTTTATGATCTGAACCACTGAGGAGCAACACTGGTCTGGACCAACGTCGTGTGTGTGATGCATCGCTACATGTTCTGGTACATGCATACCGCGCGTGAGACATACTCGACGATCATGAGGCTGTGAATTGTGGAAACCGTTTGTTGTTGTTGTGTCTGAATTGTGATGAAGTTGAACTGGTGATCTCATGATGATGATCTGATGAGTTTTGATCTGAGTTTTGGTTTTTGAGAGAAATTTATGGATTGAGAGAATTAAATTTTGAAGAGGAAAGAAGAAGAGAGCTTTCTGATATTGTTCGCTGTCGGTTGTCAAGTTGGTTTTTTTTTGAGAAAATTATAAAAAGAATGATCATATTTTATTTTTATTAAAAATAATAAAATATGAACATATTGTGTGTGTGTTTTTAATAAATATATATTTATGGAATAGATAAAGATAGCTGGGGATGTGAAGGCTTTTGTGTTTGTATATAGACGTAATTGTGTATGTATATGTGTGACCATTTATTATGATACATTGTATCATCATGTGTCCCATGATTTTATTCCTCACAAAGCCTTATTACCAAATAAAATCATATTCTACAGATTTCTCATTTTCCATCTTCAAAGCATTATATTCTAGAATCTAAAGGGTTTAAACTTAAAACTAGAAATGAATCCAGTGGACTAAACTCGCATTTTCTACAAAATAGTGATTTTTTTTTATAACAACTAACCATTGGATCGATAAAATCTGATTTTTAATTTGTTCTCCAAATGGAGCAAATCACTTTGTACATAGCAATCATGAGTAAATTAACTGTGTCACCTATTTTTTTTTATATAGTGAATTTTTTTGACTATATATAACAAATTTTTACATATTTAATTAAAGGGGAAATTAACATGTTACATGCACATTAGTTTCGTTCAATCATTAAAACAAAACAATATCATGTGTCAAGAAACATTATACATACATTAAAACCAATATTTATTAATTATAAAAGAAAAAATTTAAAATTCAAACAGGTTATTGATATATAAATGTTCCATTTTGTCTATGGACAGTTGTAATGTATTAGAATTTGGGAGACTAATAATGTTTTATCTCGAGTTTCGAGAATTCTAAGAAAATTATTATATTTGAGTGTGGTATCAAAAATATTTACATAGTTCTTTTGGTTTCAAAATTTGACTGTATGTTGATATGTGAACCTGTTAAACCGATCGATACTTATTTGAATCGAATTATTCAAGTTACGAAAAAAATATATGTTTCATTTTTCAGACAGAGTGGTATCATAAGCCAAGGATAAGGCGAAAAAAGGCAAATGTGAAATGTGGTGTCATAAATTGGTTGCAATAATAATGACATGGCCATGGGTAAAGTTAAAACAACATAACATGCATGATCACACGTGCATGCACAGATGTTGATGGATGTGTCATGTAATAATGTTTGTATGGATAGAGAAAGTCTTAAGGAAGAAGGTAAAGACCTAATCAAAGAGCTTACGCCGGACGAATGCAAGTGGATGTTGCAACTTGCGATATCTTCTTTGGACTTTTTTGTTTGAGTTTAATATTATCCTTTCCTTTTATTTTTTAATTCTTGTTGCCAATTTGAATATTTATATAATCATATAGTACAAAGGTTGTTGCGTCGCGACTTTGTAATTTTATATATATTAGTAGAACATGGGTTTGTATATTCTACATCATGTTTCATGTACACTCTGAACATTATCAATATTTGCTGATTAGTTCAATCGATAAATGTTTGATTCATTACCAAATTTTTTCCAAATTCTTAATAATATTAAACTGAGTTTTAAAAATTAAATTAGGTGAGAAAAGCATCTGAATTAGCACTCAGCCATTTGAGAAAATTTTTTTTGCATACATGATCATATTTTAGCACGTGTGACATAAGATCTATCACAAGGTTAAAAAAATTTGAAAACCCATTTGAAATTTTTTATTCAGCTTTTCTTCTTTAAATATTAAGAATTGTTTTTATTTAAAAAAATTTAGGCTGAAAAAGGTAAAAACTATACAAAATTGAAAGCTAAGTTTTAAAATATTATACGATTTTTTCTTTAAATCTTATAGTCCAAAAGATTTTTTTCTTTAAGAAAATTTAGGATCCAATTTTCTTTTTTTAGTGTTTTATTTTAGTAACATAGGACCTTACTTTTGTTCGGAACGGTTCTGTTCACATACTTATTTGTCGATTTTTGATTAATAGTTAAATTAATAAGTTTCAATCTATAATCAAATTTTTTTTCAAACTTTTAACAATATTTTTTAAAACAAACGCGATTTTTTGAAATAAGACTAAAGTAAAAAAATACAGTTAACCACTTTAAAAAAAATTCCAATCAGTATTTGTTGATAATTAATCAGTTTACTGTATTTTAAAAGGGTTCGATATTTCTTTATCTTTTGGAAAGTTTGGAAGAAGAAGTTGTTTAGGAAACTTCTCTTGCAGATAAGAACTACGACAAACCTCACTGACCAATTTGGCTCTATTCTATTTACACTCTTTTGCTCTTCATATATTCTTTTTAATATCCAAATATGAACAGAAATGTTTTTTTGGTAATCCTACCATATTTATCTATATTATAAGCTTTACACACAACACATGAATGCACATAAAATGTATGTGTGTATATATGCATATGCGTGTTCTTAAATGGTCAATAAGTCAATTTGAATAGCTGATAAAAAAAAAGTTGAATATATTATTGTGATCAATTCACACTTCTACATCTGAAAGTAAGAGAATCTTTTTTGATACTGACAACTATTTAATACATTGATATTCCTGAGAAATGAAAGTTTTAAGATTATTTTTAAGAATCACAAAACAATTTAGTTACTGTTTTAGATTATGTATACAGTAACTAGATAAGGAATGCAAAAGGTTGATAAACCCAATTTACAGTATTATAATCTGGTTGACTGTCACTTTGTGAATTGGATTTAATCTTCGAAATAACAACAAATCACCTAAATTACTTTTACTTATTTAGAATATTCATAAATATCACAATTTGACAATGTTCTTTAGTTTTTTGATAATATTATTTGTAATTTACTGTTTTGACGTTTTGTCATGTGATATTTAGGCAGTAAAATAGATTCCGTATGAAAGTTAATTATTTCTGGCAAACAAGAGGAAGATTGAAGTCAGACTTGCACTTATCTACAATTTAATATACAGGCCCATTGTAGCCCATTCTAGATCACATTAAGGCCCAGTAGTAGTTCACAGTATGTAAACCTTTCAATTTGTCCTTTTCCCTTTTTTCTCCAACAGTTCACAATGTACAATTCTTCTTGTTGACATTACATCACATCACATTATTCTTCATCGCTTCTGGCTTGTTTCGCTAGACGATGTTCTTGGTTTTTGGTTTATTCGGGATAGTAATTTCTTAAGTCTCTGCTTTAGAGTTTAGCATAGTCTTTTTCGGGATAAATTTTAAAAAGTTTCTTCCGTTTGGATTTCAATTACTCTTGTTTTGGGTTTTTTATCCTGGAATTTTCATGTTTCCACCGGCTTTATTTATCCTATTGTTATAATCTCACAATATTATGTCCTATCATTATTTTTCTAGATGATATAAAAAAGATATTACATCACACAAACAAACGAAAGAAATTGAGAGAAACAGAGTAACAAACTCAAAATGTTTCAATAAACATACTTAAGCATAGAAAATGCCAATATTACATTACACTCTCTTCACGTTTCTATAGATTTTCGTATTTATTCTGTTTATAGAAACAGTGTTATTAACTGAAAAGGAATTTCAATGCCTTTACGAGCATGTTTATGTATTTGTAACTATAAATTGATTAAGTGTAAGCCTCTGTCCAACCATACGAGGTCTGATTGATCAAAGGCGATTGATTATCAGAAGAGCTTGAAAAAGCTTGCTTTGCTGTAATGAGGCTTATTGTTACCAAGCCAATGCTGCATATGAACCCCAATGGCGTCCAAATGAGAGCTACTCCTTCCATGGAACCCCAACACTTTTCCTTGCGTTGTAGTCGAAGTAAAGAACGTCCCCATTTCTTCACCGTATGGACCGTACTTCCCACGACTTGTGTAGAAACTCAGAGACTTGATAACATGTGACCTGTCTGCATTGTTCAGATTTCCGTAATACCCTGAAATGCAGGTCAACGTTTCGTTTGGATACTCAAGTTTGATCTGCAACACAGATATGAAAGCATTATGTGAGGCATCAAATACGAAAGTGGCTTTATGTGAAAGAAGTGTTTGGTGTTTACTCTGTGTGTGGCTACTCCATTGTTGCCATTTCCATGTTTAATGGACCAAATAGATTGTCCATTTCTATCATATTCGATTTGTATTGAAGAAATAGCATCATTTGTCCTCGTCACAAATATCTGCTTGATCCCTGAAAATACTCCATCATCCCATGGTTTACCTCCTTCACTTCCCCACGGTCCAGGTCCAGTTGGTGTTGGTTCTTTGAGGACACCACGCTCAAACTGTGGAAGTAATTTAAACTAGATCATTCTAACCATCAGATCGAGAAGAACTCGGAAAATGGATGTTATTTTCAAGATCAGAAAACTTGAAAAACCAGAATATCCCAACTTAAATTGAACTACCAAGGTGATGGAATGAACTAGTTACCTCTTCGCTATGACCATTTGCTGCAAGGACTAGTTTATTAGCCCATGGGGAATTTTCGATTTCCGCAAAGCCAGAGTTATTATGAGGATTAGTGGCACTGTGAGGAGATGGCTTAAGAGAACTCACTTTACATGGCATAACATGAACACCAATGGAATCAAGAAACAAACCCTCTCTTCCACAGAATCCAACAACTTTACCCTCATCGACTTTATGTGCAAAAGAAGGTCCTTGTTCCTCTCCAAAAGGTCCATGTTTTCCTCTGTTGGTGTGAAAAGTCAGTGACTTTATCACATTAGGTCCCATGTACATCAATGGTCCATATGTTCCCATTACATGTGTTAAAATCTCTGATGGATAATCAAATACAATCTGCAACAGAGAACATGTGATTAATGAAGTGTGATTAGCTTAAACAAACCAACAAAAGTTTCAAACTTTACACACCTTATCATGCTTGAATCCTCCCATACCACCATGTTTGCTTCCCCACACAGCTTGTCCTCTAAAATCATAACAGATCTTCATTGATACAATCCCTACACTGCGTGACAAATTGATTTGTCTAATACCAGTATATATTCCATCATCAAACATGATACCACCAGTTCCACCCCAAGGTCCATATATTTTTGTACCACTTTCAGCTTTTGTCTGCACTGTCTCAGTATCTTTCACTACCTGGTATAACATATTTGATTATGTGTGTTTTTTAATAAACTTGTAAAAGATCGATAAGACCTGGATGAAATCTTAAACTCACCTTAGGTTTGGTGATCTCAGCACTTGAGTAATCTCTGGATTCAAAACTAGACATAGTTGGATCTTTCTGTTTGAGGGCAACAACTATATCATAGTTTTGACCTATACTTCCTTGTATCAATGAGTACTCAAATTTCTTATCACCATGAGTGACATTTTGATGTGTGTTCATGATAATTTTCGATGAAGGATGATTCCCTTTAGGAATTGATTGAATATGAACACCAATAGCATCCAAATACCAACCAGCCTTCCCATGGAACCCAATAACCTTTGACTCTGATTTTGGCAATGCAAAGAATGTACCTGACTCAACTCCAAACGGTCCATATTTTCTGCGGTTACTCTCGAAACTAAGTGACCTGACACATATACTTCCCCAGACGTCGTAGCTACCGTAGGTTCCATTAACCGAAATCAGATATTCATGTGGGTAGTCAAGTTTGATCTAAACAACAAGAGAGTCGTAATTAATTTTCTGACAAAATAAGAAAATAATTCATAGGATAAAGATTCTGAATCATACCTTATCACACTTTTTGTCTCCCTTTCCTCCACGTTTTTCAGACCAGACCGAGCTACCATTCTTGTCATACTCTACTTGTATGGAGTCTATACCAAAACTATGAGCAATAATGATTTGCCTTATTGTGGTGTACATTCCATCATCCCAAGCATGACCATCTTGGCCTCCCCATGGACCAACTGATGCAGGCTTGCTTTCAGAACTCTGCAAAAACAAGTTCAAGTTATTCCCACATAATCATAACTGCAATATCATCTTATATTCTCATGGAAATTTCAATATAGAGAAACTGAAAATGAGGCTAAACATATAATGATGCCAATACCATCCTCAGATCAAGAGGATCTCTAAAGACTCAAAGAAACTGTGCTTAAGTAAAGAGATAGTTGACTACTGCAACACATAGCTTAGACATTTGATGGGAATTTATGATGGATGAAAAGATCACTTTAGTGGTTGGGGATTTTCTGGAATATATGAAATCAAGTTGCAGAATACACGTTAATCAGCGACGCAACTTATTCTGGTTTCCACTATCTAAGGAAGTCATGCAAGGAAATGAATCACATTCTTCAAAGAATCTATATCCAAGATAGCAGTAGCACTATTGAAACTTTTTTAAATGCTCATTTTCTTTCACCATATTTGATTCTCTAGTCACGTCTTCCGAGGCTGCAGTAGCGTCATTGTTGGTAAATCAAAGTAACAAAATAACATATCGAGATAGGCTACTGAGCAAGTAAGCAAACCATGACACAAAAACATACGACTTAGTACTATCATCTTTTCTTCTACTGCGTGAGGACATGTTCGAAGATGAATGCTCAAGCCAAAACTCACGAGACGGTTCCAAAAAACAAGACAGAAAAATTTGGAATGTAGACAAAACTAGGGAAAAGCTCTAAATAAGCTAAAACAGCCCACCTAGTTCTTCAGCAGGCAGTAGCAACAGCATTTTTTGAAACAGCTACTTCATTCTCTTTCACCTTATTTGATTCTCTGAATCTCTAGTCACGTCAGCCACACCACCTAGCTCTGACGCATCTTCCGAGGCTGCAGTAGTGTCTTGGGTTTTCACAAGATTATATTTTGGCATTACATTGTTGGTTACCTTCTCTGCATTAACCAACAAATTCTGTTTTTTAAACTGCAGCTGTTTGCTTTGGATAATCTTTTGACGAGTCTCATAGAACACAAAATCATCGTGGATGCTTGTCTGCTATTTGTAACCGGCTTGTTCTCCAGAGTTATATGCCTCAATGAACTATTAGCCGATCCAATTGTTCTGTTGCCACTATTCCACAGTCTTGTTAAAATCAACTGGGCCTACCATCTCAGCTAAACCAACAAAATTGTCCACTCATCTTCGCTGGAAATCTTTCTTATTGTAGTCCTTGGAAGAAAGAGGCACATCTTCTTTTTAAGTTTCTCAGTCTCTGTCACTTTCTGCTCCTTGGAAGACATAGTCATCACCTTAATCTTCACTCTTAAACCCCTTTGCTCGTGGCCCTCTATTCAGCTCATTCAATCCCTCAATGTGGCCCTCTATCCACGAAACCCATTTCCTGTCCTGTAGCAATTGTTATTTGCATACCAATTGGGCATGTGCTTCCAGAAATCATAACCGTAAGAGCCATATATTGAAGCATATACAAAGGCCCAAACAAAACCAACTTATGACCCAATAGAAGAGTGAAAACCCATTTAGATTAGGGCTTCTAGCAAATTTAGATTAGTATAAATATGGATTTTCTAAGAATAAGAATGTAACTTTGAGAGTTATCAATTTAAGAAACTTTGATTTGGTGTTCTTTGTTTACGCTTTCTCTTTTACTTTACTTGCAGCTCTTTTATGAACTACTTCAATTTCTAGTTATTCTAATTATCTTAACAAACTCATTGTGCACAACTCTATCCTTGTTTTGAGATTGTTAACATGGTATCAGAACTTGAGGCGATTCTCTTGGGAAATCAGAACTAGAAACCAAGCTTCCACATCATCATATATACGGTAATGCTCTGTACTTTCACTTGAGACAAAACATAGGTGAATGAAAGGTTTAGAGTTAGAGTTGGAATCGTGAAGCTAGGATTGGAATGAATGGTTGTTTGGGTTATATCTTCAAGGAAGTCTAGTCTTGGATTTGATTAGGATGCATTTAAGAGTGAAGTTTCTGTTGATTTTTATGGCAAATACAAGAATTCAAGGAATGCACACGAGGTATTTGGTGAAATCCCAAAGAGAATAAACAGAATGATTAGAAGACAGATTGTATTTGACTAATGGATAGGCTTGAGAGTTGGATGAATTGTAACTGATTGTGGGTAACTCCTTGTTTGATTAAGTGTTGGGTACAAGAAAACCAAGAAGTTTGTGAGAAAGAATGGTCAAAAATACCTCTGAGGCACTACTCTTAAGCTCTCCAAGTATCAAAGAATATCTCTGAGTGAGCAATGTTAGATCTCCAAGTATAGACCAAGAGTTTTTCATTTGGTTTGAAGTTCACTTTACTAGCTCTAAGTAGAAAGGGATCTATGTCTACTACATCTTCAAGTGATCATTGCAAGACTCAAGCTCTTATCAAGTCAACAAGTTTGCAGTTTAAAACTTAGCGTATATGTTCCATCCACGCTAAGTTTGCGGGGGAGCATTTACAAAGGCCCAAACAAAACCAACTTATGACCCAATAGAAGAGTGAAACCCCATTTAGATTAGGGTTTTCTAGCAAATTTAGATTAGTATAAATATGGATTTTCTATGAACAAGAATGTAACTTTGAGAGTTGTCATTTGAAACAACTCTCCTTCCCATTTTATGATATCAATTTAAGAAACTTTGATTTGGTGTTCTTTGTTTAAGTTTTTTCTTTGACTTTACTTGCATAAATAAAACTCTCTCATGAGCTAGTTCAATTTCTAGTTATTCTAATTATCTTAACAAGCTCATTGAGCATAACTTTATCCTTCTTTTGAGATTGTTAACACCATACCCATATGTGCTGCAGAATTTGTCTCCATCTTTAGATATAAGACTCGTTTTATCATTTTTGGTAGCTTCCAGTAGCCTCTCATTAAGCAACAGTTTTCGCCATAACCACCCCTTATCTTCAGAATCAGGAGCTAAAGCCTTCGGTTTTGGATCAAGTTACAAATTCTGCAGCACATATGAAGCATCCGGATCTGGGAAGCTTGGACGGGTACGGTCAGAATTTGCCATGTCTACGTGCAGTGTTAGCGGCGGAAGTAGAAGATGAGAACACGACTGACTACGGAATTCGAATTTTGACGCCATCAACCAATTTATCAACTTAGGCCTGGAAATCAAGATAACTGGTAAAGTTGTGGGCCTTGTGGCCTTGTAAAGATAAATCAGTTTCATTTTAAAAGTAAGTGTATATATTAGTTCTATTTAGAGATTTATTAGAGCAGTCAGATATACTAGTAACCGCATATATTCAGGGGTAATTCTGTCAATGTCTTCTTGTCTTTTATATATAACTCGCTTCATGAACGCAAAGAGAAGGGAAAAAAAAAGGGTGATCACTGATCAGAAATTTTGGTTATTCTTTTTTTCTCAGATTTCGAAGAAATGGCGGCAGAAGAGGGACAGGTGATCGGTTGCCATACGAACGATGTGTGGACCGTTCAACTCCAGAAAGCCAAAGAATCCAACAAGCTGGTCACAATATTCTTTCTCTCTTTGAGATTCTACATTTTCTTCTGTTTTGATTTGGAAATTAGGTTTTCGTTTTCCATGCGTGCGATTTGTTGATTAGGGTTTTCTGTTAGTGGTGTCAAAGATAACATTAGGTTTTCAGGTTATGTTCTTGCCGCATTAAAAAATTAGAGATGTTATGAGCTTAGTTTTGGTTTGATGTAACGTGAAACAAACGGATTGTTTGAAGGAAATCACGATTGATTTCGATTGCTTAGAAACGGATTGTCCTTATCTTTTTTCTCAAACATCAGATCTATTGATCTTGTGGTGTAACTTATTTTTAAAATCTGATTGGTGAGATCTCTTTCTCTGTTCTGTGTCTTCCTTCGGTGTAACACAAGTGTATTGGTTATTTGATTGCATGCTTTCGCTGGTCAATTAAATCTTTTGAATGAATCATCTTTATATGTTCTCTTTTTGTTTTGAAATCCTTGTTACTGATTACAATCATCTCTATGTAATTAATTTAAATTGGTAATCAAAAGTCTTGTGATGGTGTGTAACACTATAAGTCTGTAACAAATGTCATTGTTTTCAGATTGTGATAGATTTCACTGCTTCATGGTGTCCACCATGCCGAATGATTGCTCCAATTTTCGCTGATTTAGCCAAAAAGTTCATGGCAAGTGCTATCTGCTTCAAGGTGGATGTTGATGAACTTCAGGTAAACACAAAACAACACACTTCCTTTGTTGTTAAGCTTCTGAATCACTCTTCAATGGCTGTGAACTAATACACTTATGCTGTTCAACAGAATGTTGCTCAAGAGTACGGTGTGGAGGCATGCCGACCTTTGTGTTCATTAAAGGCGGTCAAGTTCTGGAGAAACTCGTTGGTGCAAAGAAAGAAGATCTTTTGGCGACAATATCCAAACATACTGGTGTTGCTAATGCTTAAGTGGTTCCGAAGCATAATAATAAAGTCCAATACTAATCGTAATGAGGATATTGTAGATGGACATGAATAATGTAGAAGTGGGGTAATCTCGTGACTGTTTTGAGTCTGCCTTAAAATTAAAATCAAGGCTTTTGTTATTTGTTATTTGTTATTTGGTCTTTGGATGATGTTTTTCTCTACAGACCACCTCTAGTTTTATGTAATATCAGTAAATCTCCTGTAGTTCACAATGTACAATTCTTATTGGCATTACATCACATATAAAACGAAAGAACTTGAGAGAAACAGAGTAAAGTACTTTCATCTCATATTTGTATCATTTCCTCAATATTACACAGTTCGAAAAAAAAGAAGGAAAAGGATTATCAGTCTTCCGAGATTCTATATATCACTAAAACTTAGATAGTCAGAATCATGATGGGATTCAGGAAAAACAAGAAATCCAGGACAATTAGCAGTTCTCTTTATCCAAAAACGTCAAATCAAACAACTCACTACCATCTTGTTCCTCGAGGTGGAGTGGAGGTAATCCATAACCGGAGCTAAAGCTTTGAAATCCGTCTTGTTGCCTCTCGGGCCTGAATGATTCGTTGGCGATAGTGTTATTAAAGTATTGGTCTTGGCTCAAGCTTGTAAACACGTCGCCATTATTGTCACCTAGTAGTTCATCAACAGAAAACAACTCTGCACCATCCCAGTCACTCTGACCCAAATCATTGGGCCAACCATAGTCTGCAACAGAGAGTGAATCCTGCTGTTGCTGACTGATTTCTACAGTCTCTTGTTCCTTCTGTTTCTGTTTCTCCTTTAGAACATCGCTCCAATATGTCTTTTCAAACTCACTCAACCAATCGTTGTCTGCCTTAACGACTTTCTTGACCTTATCTGCATCGTTCTCCATGTGAAACTTTGGCTTTGCTTCATCTGAAAAGGGTTTGGATACACAATCTGCATCTTCCGTTTTCACATGTACACGACCAGGAGTCTCAACCGTGCATACCTCAGACTGACTCGATGTACTGGTGACTTCCGACGCAGTAGACTCAGGGAAATTAAGACGAGCCAAAGGACCGTACATAACTTTAGCTGCCTTATCATAAGCAGACGCTGCTTCTTCAGCTGACGGGAATGTACCAAGCCAAAGCCTACTTCCCCTATCTGGCTCTCTGATCTCAGCGACCCATTTACCCCAAATCCTTTGCCTAACTCCTCTAAAACTACATTGACCATTCTCTGGTCCTCCTTTGCCTTTCATACAACCCTTCTTTGACCCTTTTGCAGGTACTTTTCGTCTCTTAGTCGAAACTCCTTCTACAGCCTTATTGTACTCTTTCCATTGCTTTAACTTCTCGGCCACTGTAGTACCATCTCGTCTACCTCTCGATTTCCTTTTCCTTGACGTATCTAGTTGAGTTCTAGTTCTATTTATGTCTTTATTCTGCGCATAAACTGCCATCTTCTTTCCAGAAGCAACACAATCTACAAAACAAACAAACGACAATTTCACATCAGACACCACAATTTGGATTCGGATTTACACGATTTCCTACTAAATTCTATTAAAGCTTCCCAATAGTGGTGAGCTCTAGACAGGATTGTCTGTAACTAAGAAAAACCTAAAATTTTCGAAATTTACAGTGAGACCTAAAAGGCGAAACGGAAGCTAATCGAAAACCTCTAAAACCAAAAAAAACTCCGATTAACCATACAACAAGCGCCAACTTGACACCAAATCAGATGACAATCAAAGGAATCGATCATAAAACAAGTAAGAACCAAGAAATCAGCATACCCGTTGGGGATAAAATGTCAGAACCCGACGTTTGTTCCAAATCAATGTCTATATTCCTGTACGTAGTAATCAAATCAAGCTTTCAGTGTATCTTCGTGTATACTGGACTTGTGCGTCTGTGTAGTTTTTTCTCGTTTTCTCTTTCGCTTTAGCAGAAATCAAAATATCTAACGAGGAAAAGGATCAATGACTATTTATAGCCTTCTCTAGATATTTCTAATATTATTTTATTGTTTTATCTGCGCAATATTTAACTATGACGTGTCAAACTTTGATTCGAACATCGCGGCTTAGACGTCTTCTTTAATTGACGAGTGTCCAGAATCTTCTCGAACCACCTAAACACGCTGCTGATACGGAAAAGTAATGAATTTTAAACCATTTTTTAAATGAGTTATAGATAAGATCAGAAGAACAACATTAATATTTTTAATTATTAAATAAATTTTAGAATATCTTAATTTTCCATGGCCGAAAATATACACTATATATGATAGATAATTAGAAAAATATTTTATTTTCGGATAGCAAGTAAGAAAATCGAACTTATAAACTCTTTAAAATTCTAGTCTCGTTTCTTACCACTATACTTTAATAATATCGTTGTAATATAGTGGTAAGTGTCTATGTTCTTTTGACTTTTTTGGTTTTATTATTCACATTAATTTTTTTACTAAATAATACATAACAATTAATTTTTAATTTTTTTTATGCAAATTAATTAATCAGTGACTATAATTACCAATTTCAAAAATATTAACTAAAATTAAATTACTATTGGTACAAAATTGTGCAAAATAAAAGTTATAATAAAAAAATTATGTATCTATAATTGATTATTAAATATTTTTTCTTAATATGTATGAAATTTTTAAAAATCAAACAGAAAAAAACAGAGGAAATAATATATAGTAAAAAATGATGGTTGGTTTGGTAAAAAATCAACGGTTTTTCAGTCTACTACATACTATACTACAAACAATTCATACAGATATCGAGAAAACATGAGCCACTAAAGGTATTAAAAAGTCAGAAAAACATTAACTATAAATATTATTGTAGAGACGTGTCAAACGATGAAGCTCAAACTTGGGTGGCTCAACTAGAGCGACAAAATCCATTACAATATAATAATAATGTGGTTACAAAGTTGTAAGCAAGTACTAGTCATTGCCTTTGCATGTGCCTCATGTGTCTTCTCATCTTAAGGCCAGTTCATCGACTATATGTGTCTATAATCTCTATCGCTATCGCTTACGTCAGACTACGCAATTGCCTACATAATGCAATTCATTGGGCCTTAATCAATCGTTATCCAATACTCTGGATATTCTTTCTTATTTCGTTTCTTAAAACCCAATAAAGCTGGAAATGGGCCGTTAATGTTTGGTCCAACAAGCTGAAATTGGCATGTTGGTTTATGTTTATGGTAAAACCTAGCCTTACAAATAAAAACCGGAAAACAAATCCAAACCGAACTAAAAAATTTTTTTGTTCAGTTTCAATTCTTGATAAAAAAATTTCGTTTCAGTATTTTGATAATTGATATTTTCAAATTTTCCGTTTCTGTTTTTAACCGAGAATGAAAATTAATCAAATAGAAACCAAAACTAGTTCGTAACAAAAAAAACTAACTTTTTTGATCCTTGTTACTTTTGGTTACTATTATACTAATAGTTTTGATTATTTGGTTATTTGTAATAACCATTAGTAAAGAACCAAAATTATTTCAACTTTAATTTAATTTCTATTTCAAATATTTTTGTAGAACTGAAACCGAACAAAATTGAACTGAAGCAAATTTTTCTGGTACCTAAATGATTACCATATTTTTAAAACCAAAAACCTAAATATAATTATCGATGCTAAGCGAATTGAAGAACCGAATGGTAGGTAAAACCTTTGTGCTCGCAATAGACCATTTTCATTGAAATTTAAGAAAGAAATCGTATGGACTATACTCGACATTGAACACACACATCAATTAATCTACACGCAATGGTAAAACGATATTAATCTTCGACGAGTAGGTTTTAATGGAATACAAAACTAAAATCTGAATATTCTTCTAAAAAGGTCTTCTTTTCATTGAAACTAGCAAATAGGTAGATCATGAGGAGGAGCTTCAAGTGTCTCCAACTCTCCAACACCATTATCGACCAAAAACGCCATAGCCAGACCCCACTTTATATGAATGTCTAAGTGACAATGCATCAACCAAACCCCTGTTTAATCACCCAAAATTATTTTAGTTTTCCAAATCAAATAAAAAATTGAATACAATTGTTTTGTTACCTGGATTATCAGCCACGAATCTGATAACAGCCCAACCATTAACAGGAACAGCAACAGTGTTTCTTAATGGAGGATCAACAAGGTTAAACGTAGAAGTATGTTTCTTGGGGTTAAAGTTACCAAACCCTTCTCCAACAATGTAGAAATCGTAACCGTGAAGATGAATTGGATGATTCTCAGATGTAACAATGTTTGTATCCTGTAAAACAACTTGAACTTTCGATCCATACTTGAGTTTATACAGTTTTGTACCCTTAACCGGCTGAAACAGAGCCCGGCTTATGTTATTTCCGGTATAATCGAATTGAACCGGCGGTTTAGCGGGAAAATCAGTAGTGAAAACGCCAGGAATTCCATTGGAATGTGCTTGCAAGAGCGAGAAATTCGACGGTAGAACAAACGAAACATTGTTCATAGCTGCAGTAAACCGGGTTCCATTTAAACCTTGACACCGGTTTCTAGGGAAATTTTTGGGACAATTATCGAGACCTAAACCGACTGTGAAGAACAATTCATCATCAATCTGTTTTGGTACGACAACGTTACGAAGAGACTTGAACTTTCTTGAGAAAGACGTCACGGTGTTTGTGTCGTTGTAAGCAGGCAAAAACGGCATGATTGGTGAAGAACTTGTCGTTTTTTTGTACTGAAGAATGGCTGTAGTTGTTGTGTTATCAAACGGTGCGTTTTGAGCGCTTTGGTAAGCTCTTGCTGCTATGTAATAACGTTTAGGTGTTTGGTCAGCTTTTAGAAGTACGTCGGTGGTTTGGCCTGGACCTAACATAAGAACCTTTATAGTGAATGGTTTGAGGTAAGACGCGTCGGCTCCAACCACTGTGAGCTTGTGGTTAGCCACCGTGAAAAATAGCGGTTGGTTTAAAGCTGCGTTGATTACTCGTAAGAGACTTGTCTCCCCTGCTTCTATTGGCACCACAACAGTCTCTGCATTTACAAAATAATTTATAAGGTTAAAATATCTCAAATACTTATAATAAATTTATATTATATAGTGTTTTATTATAATTACCTTTGCTTGAACACTTGTAGAGATCACCGGGCTGACCATTGATGGTATAAGCGTCAGATATGTTTGGAGCAGCTCCGGTTCGAGTCGCTTGGTTAATTACATCAACCGGATTTGCGTTCCACCATTCGCCTGATTGAGATACATAAACCGGTTTTGGAAATGTTGATTAATTATTTTTTTATGTCAATAGAAGAAAAATCCGGTATGGTTGGATGTATACCGAGAACGAGGGCGGTTTGGCGGTCCGGTTTAGGAAAAGGAAAAGAGGAGCCAGGGGTTGGGTGAATAATAAGTGCACCGTAGACGGTGGCTCGGAGCCAAGAGCTGTGAGCATGCCACCACAATGTCCCTTGTTGGCCTTGGATAGTGAAACGGTACGTGTAGCTTTGTCCGGGTCGAATTGGGCATTGGGTCACAAATTCAGGCCCATCAGCCCATCCTGTTCTCATCTGCCTCACTCCATGCCTATATACATAAACAATTTGTGACAAGAAAAAAAACAGCAATAAAACTTTAATGAATACTATTTAGTTTATTGTATATTTTTAAATAACTAGGATAATCTTTTTCAACAAAATCACTATGAACACGAAGAGTTTCGGATCAGCTAGAGATTTTTTTTTCTTAGTCGGTTCAACAGGACTACGGATCATGAGATCTGACTAATTTCGAGATTAAGAAAACTGTATCTTACTATATTGTGATTTTGTTTCAAGAGATATTCGAATACGGATAGATTATTTATGGGTGCAAAATGTTATGTACCAGTGGATAGTGATATTGTAACGGGCACGGTTAAGGACTTTGACTTCAAGAGTGTCGCCGTCGTTGACTTCCAATGTTGGACCCGGAAACATTCCGTTAACGGTGATGGCATTACGGGTATTGCACAGCCTCTTCACCGGCGTTTCTTGTATCTTCATGACACAAACAATATGAAATAAAAAATTAGTTGTAAATGAAAGTGATTACGTGCAAATATGGACTCCATGCAAATTATATATATCGACGTACGACAAAATTATGGTGTTGAACTTTGGCAATGATTGATGAAGCCGAGAGGAGAAAGCAACAGAACAATAAGAAGACTGTGTGAATAGTCGCCATCGTGTGTTGCTTAATTAAGCTTTGAACTATTGAAATCTCCTTTGCGATTAAGCTAAGGTTTATGAGGTGATTAGGAGAGATTTACTCATTTGAGTGATTTGTGAAGTGGGTAATATCTCTTTTATAGCTTAAACTAATTGTAAGAATTAGGTGGTGATTATTCAATTCAAGAGAAAACTAAAATTTATCGTTCACCAACATATTTTAAGTGTCTTTATCA
This sequence comes from Lepidium didymum, assembly GCA_963920545.1. NCBI lineage: Eukaryota > Viridiplantae > Streptophyta > Magnoliopsida > Brassicales > Brassicaceae > Lepidium > Lepidium didymum. Next base: position 1,700,518 of record OY986996.1, on the reverse strand, counting down.
GTTCGTTGGTTATGTTTTTCTTTTGCTTCCTTTCACACTCCTCATTGAAAAACCTAAGTTTAGTTAATTAATTTTCTTCTATTTTATTAGTTAATCAACCTCAAAAGTATTGATATAAAAATTTTGTATTAATTGACATAGGTTCATGATGACATAGTCGGAAATTAGATTAAACACCTAATTTCATATATAATGATTTAAGTACCAAATAGATTTCTGGATGTGTTATAAACTTGAAAAAAAAGTCAAAACTAATTACTTTTGCTCCCTCAGAAACAGAGAAGAGACAGGAGCAAAGATTTAGTTGAGATAAGTCGTTACACCGAACACTTATAGAACAATTTCAACAAAGATTAGTTGAATTGGAACCAAGTCATTTCATATCATGTCTAGTGCTTGTGTCTCAAGTTTCTTTCTTAGCTAATCAAAAGATTATTAACTCATTATCAGTAACAAGATTTTGGTTACATGATGCAGTCACACACACACAACACAGTCATTTTGTTATATTTTAATACAAAATCCTACCTTTAAGATTGAAAATAGCATATATTCATGTATACAGAGTAAAGGGTCATACTCATATTTGTCTAATATTCTAATGATTTCTTTTGTTCTATCATAGTAGACATATTACAGAATATAGCACTGTAATAGAGTGTAACGTTCAATAACAACTAAACTGCCATAAAATAATGATGATAGTGAATGAAATTTCAAATCATTCATTATGAATTTTAACAAACATTCACGATAAACTTCTGTGTTACACTAGAGGCATGTGTGTATCAAATTATCTCACTTGTCGTTTTCAATAACGAAAACAAAGTAATTACACGAATTTGAGAAAGTAAAAAAGATCGAATAGAAAGAGTTGTTGAATCAATTACATGTTTAAATCATGTTCATCAATGGAGATCACAAAAGTTCAGAATCTTTAATTCCTGAACTTAAAACCCAAATTGGATCAAAATCTACATTACCCTCAATGAATTAACAATAAGCAATCAATAGAATTGAGAGTGCTTAATTACCGCACTCATTTGTAGAATTTTTGAAATCAGACGCGACCTGGAGCAGGAGTTGTGGCGGCTCCCCTAAGGAATGACAATAATCTGGTGTTTCCAGGTTCCTGCTCATCCAAGAAAAGATCCTCCGGAACCCTAAATGCGCCGTGTAAACAAACAATTCCGAAACCAATCATCAAAGCCGATGTTAATAGAGATCCAACACTTGTCAAAAAGACGACGACGATTGTCAATAACACCAAAACTCCAAGCGTCTCGTGATCTGAGCATTGAAGAGACAAAGGAGAACGAGGAGAGAAATTGGATGAGAAAGGAACGAGAGCGCGAGAACGAAGGAGATGATCGTCACGTAATTCACCTTGAAGTAAGGTAGATTCCTCCGGATTCGAGAATACGCATCGGATAGAGAATCTGGCCGAGAAATCACACTCCGATCTAGGAGTTCTAGCCATGGTCGTCGTTGAGATAGGCTTTGACAGATCGAAGACGAAAGACGCGTGAGGAATGTGCGAAACGCTGATGCAGCGACGGTTTGAGAACCACCGGATTGGTCTAATATCGGTAACGTCGGAAGATTAGCCATCTCACACGACTGCGCGTGGGAGAATGAATTAGGCGCATGGATTAAAGACGCGTATGATTTACGTTTTGATTTTCGTAGAAAGTACAATAAACTCGTATCTCTGTTAACGTCATGATGTGATGTAATCACTCTTACATCTTAACCGTCCACGTGGACTATAGCTTATGAAGAATAAGCCCATTAGCTATCTAGTGGGCTTATATATTCAAATTTCGTTGAGTGTTTTGATATTGGGCCAGTTAGAGGCCCATATAAATAATATATCCGTTATAAAACCATACCGAAAGAAAAATTTCTCCCAAATTCAGTACTTCGTCTTTTCGAAAATTTCTCTCCGTCAATTCTTGGTTTCGTAAGACGGAGATCTCTTCCAAAATTTCTAAGAAATATTAAGTTTTTTGGTTTCTATAGATGCGAATTTGATTTAAGATTTTATAGTGTTCATTGTTCTTGTTTTTATGTTGTACAAATTTTAGGGTTTTATTTCTTCTTGGATGGGGATGTTTGATTCGGCGTGAATCAACTACCTTCGATCAACTGGAATTCTTCTTCTTCGTGGTAATTTTTTAGATTTCTTCGTACTCTCTTTCACAGTTATATTTAGGGTTTCTAATTGTTTCTGTGTTTAATTTCCTTTTTAGTGTTTCTCTTTTCATTTTTGGTTTGAATCTATTTGGAAGCTTGACTCTGCGTTAACCCCTCGAGGTAAGACTCCGTCTTTCTTGTTTTCTTGATGTTTTATTTATGATCTTTTGATTTTGCTTTTCTTATTTTTAGGATGTAAACCTTTTAAGATTTTGAAAACCGTTGGAAACTAAAAAATAAGATTTTGAAAACCTTTCCTTTTTTATTTTGATTTTGATCTTGGTTTTGGTTTTGGTTTTGGTTTTGAAAATCTTTATCTTGCTTTCGATCTCTTACTCCCCAAAAACCAAAATTTGGAAAACTGGTTTGTGATCTCTTTGTCTCTGTTTGTCATGAAACCAAAGTTGATTCACCGTGTTCAAAATTTTGCTTTTCTTTTTTGTGTTTTTGATGTGTTACAACCATTTTTAAAGTATAGATTGATAGTTTCATGATCTGTCGATAATTCTGACGACTAGATAACTTTTTGTTGATCAATCTTTTCTAATCTCCGTTTTTCAATTTCATAAGCTTCGGCAATACTGTTTATAGAGGATTTTGAAGACTTGTTTCTCCTTCTCTATTTGCTTATCGCTGAAAAAATAAGGATTTTTAATAAGATGTTGAAACCTTTTGGTTTTGGTTTTGGTTTTATCAAACGTAAGAGATTTTGAAAACTCTTTTCTATGATGTTTTTCTTACAAACCCCAAAAAGATGAAAACCAGGCACTAATCTAATATAGTGTTCTGGCAGATTCTATTTGGGGACATTGTCCCGAGTAAAGTTGCGAAGTGAACCGATCTATTGGTGGGTAGTGCATGCCTAATGGGATTGTAGAGGATGGAAAATATACTATGGATCGGTTCTTGATATGTTGGATAGAATGGGGAAAATACAGACCCTCGGCTTAATAAAGTGTATTTTACACTAGTACCCACGGCTTATAAAAAACTAAAGACAAAGATGTTGTGTCGAAAACAAAGGGTTAGAATTACAGAATATGACCCAGAGCATAAAACAATTTTCGATTTGCTGAATCAAAGTTAATGGCTAAGTCTTAAGACAAAGACTACATTAGACAAAGAGTGAAATTCTATGGGATGGAAAGATATACCAATGGCTTAAAGAGTCAATAAGACAAAATACTTGTCAAAGAGTATTGAAGGGCTTGGACTTAACAAAGGGTTAGAATTACAGAATATGACCCACAACATAAAACAATTTTCGATTTGCTGAATCACAGCTAATGGCTTAACAAAGTCTTAAGATAGAGACTGCATTAGACAAAGAATGAAATTCTATGGGATGGAAACATATACCAACGGCTTAAAGAGGCAATAAGACAATATATTTGACAAAGGGTTAGAATTACAGAATATGACCCACACCTTAAAACAATTTTCGATTTGCTGAATCAAAGCCAATGGCTTAACAAGGTCTTAAGACAGACTGGATTAGACAAAGAGTCTATTGCTATGAATGGAAAAGTATACCAACGGCTTAAAGAAGTTATAAGACAAAATACTTGACAAAGACTATTGATGGGTTTTAGACAAAATCCTTACTTCATTACCCACGGCTTAGAAAAGTTGTAATACAACAAAGACACTGAATTGAAAAGAGGTGCACTCTCTTAGTACCCACGGCTTAAAAAGACATCCCTAACAAAAACTGAGTCGACTTGTTAGATGCAAAAGCAAAAACGAAAGAAAAAACGACTAAGCGGCTATAATAATTACAATACCCACGACTTGGAGAATCTTTAAGAAAAGACTACGAATGAAAATCATATGCGTTACTTTACCAGGTATGAGTTTTTCAAATTTGTTTGTAGTTAGCTTATAATATTATGAAAATCACTTGTAAGAAATACATACTTGAAGTAATTACTAATTTTGATTTTTTTCGTGTATGTGTTTCTAACTTTCAGTCTGATACTAAGGAGATTTGGAGGCGCATGAACAATTCTAAAACAGGTATATTTTCTAGACTTTTCTGATAAAATTACATGTGATGATTTACAAATTAAGTTAAGTGATATATAAGCACTATAACAACAAGTTTAAACCAATCAATTAGAACATTACATTGTGTGTTTAAAATACTTATTATCTTTGTTTTGATGCTTGTATGTACCATAAAGTCTCTCAAGTTAAAATACTTATTATCTTTGTTTTGTTGACATTGTGGAATTCTGCATCATATATTTATAATTACTGTGTAAGATTTTGTCCAATATTATTTTCTTGTTCTAGGAAGATTTATAAGTTCATGATTCTCTACTTTGGTACAAAGGTTTATGTACAAATCAAGTTATGTGTTTGTTACTAGCTAAACTAGCACATTGAGTTACTATTCTAGAACATTATATAAAAGTCTAATAGGTTATGTTTCAAGTCTTGTTACAAGTGATTGCTAAATTATCCAAGAAAGGAATATATATTGTTATTTGTTTGTTAATAAAAATCTGATTTTCAATGTTAATTTTGTCTCTGGTGATTAGTTTTGTCTCTGGTGATCATAGTTCTTGCATTTTGATTGTTTGTTTGATAGTCGTTTCGTAATTCTGTGAATGATACCATTGTGACTTTTGCTTCTTGTGTTGTATGTTTATCATAAATTATACCCTATTAAGGGTTCATAAATGTCTATGATTATAAATTATACCCTATTAAGGGTTCATAAGTGTCTATGATCATTAATCAGAACATGTAAATTGTGCACTGATAACAAATTTGAATTTCATTTTAGGTAAATAGTTTCCTTGAATACATCACAATCTGTGATCTAGTAGTATCTTTCAGATTCTACAATCTTATTGCTAACATTTCCATTGATTTTACTTTGTAGTATCAGAACATTACATTGTGGTGTTTAATATATTTATTGTCTTTGTTTTGATGTTTGCTAATATCATAGGGTCTCAATTTGTGAAGTGAATGCATCTAGAAGTCTTATGTAGATATGTACATAAACCATAAACCTTATAAGTTTTGATAGTTTTTGAGCTTTGTCTTTGGTGATCATAGCTCTTGCATTTTGGTTGGTTCTCTAGTAGTCTTTTGATAATTCTTTATAGATGACACCATTGCAACTTTTGTTTCTTGATTATTTTGGTACTTTCTTTGTATGTGTATTCTTAAATTATACCCTATTAAGGGTTCATAAGTGTCTTTTTTTTTTGGTCATAAGGGTTCATACGTGTCTATGATTATTACTTTATTTCTTTTTTTATCAACACATTGATTAATATTATTCAAATCCTTGATTGTTTTAACAAAACATTGATTAAAAATATCCTCATTGATGGAGCTTCGATCTCTATTAAATTATTGTTTGTATAAATGTAGAATACACAAACAACCATAATCCAATAATCCATTTGTTGGTCTATAAAAGTATCTTGTTTTTTTGTTGTCAATCTAATTTTATGCCCACAATACTGATAATTGCTTACTGCTTCTTCGGCATTCACATTCTCAATAAAATGTATTTATACTGCTGATCTACAAACATGTCTTTTCCTAAATTTTGGTGGAACCTCACTGGCTGATTTTTTGGTTGCTGCTTTATTCCTTTTTCCAGTTTTATTAGGTCCCACAACTTTGTCCTCTACATCAACGAAATCATCATTGTCGTCTTCAAAAGAAGTCATCTATGAACATAACATTACCAAAATCAATCTTATATGGTTCTATAATCTATCAATTTCAAATGTCAAATTGCAGATGGTTTTAATTCTATCAAATAGCTAGATGGTTCTAGACTTCTATCAAATATCCAAATGGTTATAATTCTACCAAAATCGTAGATGATTCTAAATTTCTGTCAATTTTAAATATCAAATGATAAATGGTTCCAATTCTTTTTTTCTTTCTCAAAGTTGAAATTCATTAAGAAATGCTTCAGGTCCAACAAAAGACATGCAGAAAAGGGGAAAACCCTACACGGCCACCTAAAGGCCCAACCAAAAGACCTCATAGGAGGTTAGAACCTCGAGACTTAATCGAAGAAACAGACTCTAGACTTGGGACAAAAACCAAACTAAAAATGACTCAATTGAAATAGATAATAGAAGACAAGAGATATTAGATGCTATTTGTTCTTTTCTTGTTTGGGCCTACGTCAGAATCATCATCCTTCTTCCTCTTATTTTCAGCCGAAGAAGTCCCTTCCGAGTTGCAGGTCCTTTGTGGAAACTCGAGTTCCAAGTCAAGTGGCAGAGCATTGACATCCGACATGAATTTGTCGTTTGTGTTGGCAATCACATCATCGATGGTAATCCTTATGCTAAGCTCGCTGGTGTCTGCTTCATTGATGTTATCCACTTGAGAAGATTGAGGTTGAGTGTTGAGACATTCTTCCCTGAAGAGGTGGTCTTTTGTTGTGGTGTGACTTTCTTCACCAGCATTGTTCCCATTAGCCGCCACCATATGATTAGGAAAATAGTCAGCTGGTTTCAGAACATAAGAGCAGAAGGTGGTGTTGTGTGTGATTCTTTGACAGTTGAAACATAGCCTCGAAACTCATTCATAATAGAACTCCACTTGATAGTTATCTCCATTCTCACAGTTTATGATCTTATAGTACTTGAGACGATTTTCAAAGGAAAATTTGATCTTAGCTGTCACCAAGAAAGGCGTGGTGATAGAGCCTTCATGAAGGTCCACTTCAATCACTTCTCCCAGAGAACTGGCAATCAGTTTAAGGTCCGATTATGACGCAAAATGGATGGGTAAATTCTTGATCTGACTCAGAGTTGGACAGTAGAGAGGAAATTCGGTGGAGGGTGATCCTCCCATTTTTCAACAGCTACAAACCACCCGTTATACATGACTGGTTGCATCATAAAAATAGCATTAAGATCTGCTTCAGACTCAAATTAGAATTGAGTGTATTCCATGTCAATCAGTATTCCCTTAACCGAGCTTTGGAGACACCAATCCTTTGGTAAGTCCTCTGTAATCTCTTGAATATTCTGCTCCAATCGATTCAATGGCCTTGCTATTAAACTTCTTTTGTTCTTCTCCAGGTTTTGTTCATAGGCTTCAAAAGGGAGAAAGATACTTGGATCATTACGTCCAAACTGAAACTGATTCAAGGCTTGCCATAGATTGTTGCCCATTTCTTTGTTGATTTTGTGGTGAGATTGCTGAGAATGGATCCGTGAGGATGCTCCTTATAAGCGCCTTCCAAAACCAGTAATCATTGTTCTGTAACTAGCCTTCTTCATCTTCATTGGTGAGTTGCTTTTGGGAATCTAAATAATCCTTTTGCCTTGTTGCGTGAGGCAAGCACCACCAAATCACGCTTCTATAATTCTTGGTTTCGAGACTCGAGAAGAGTGACATTTGATTGGTTAAGAGTTCCAGCTTAATCTCCATGTCAAAAGATTAAGATGAAAACCCCAGTATCTCGATGATAATTAGAATAAAATTAAAGGAATTTAGAAAAAATTGAGTCATACTAGCAAGAAAGAATGATTGTTAGGAAAGTAGGCTGATAGGTTTTTGGAATCTATAGGAAATCGAAGCGTCGGCGTTTAAAAGCCACTACAAACCAATTCTATCTAATGGTTTTAATTCTATCAGGTATCAAATATTCAAATGGTCCTAAACTTCTATTAAATATCCAAATGGTTTTAAACTTCTAAGTGAAAGAAAATCTGAGTGAAGAATGAAGAAAAGCAAGGAAGAGTCGACTAGAGTGTTAGGCTAATTAGGTTTAGATAATTTTTGGTTAACGGTTACCCGTTCGGTTATCCTGACCGAACCGATCCGAAAACATAACCGAGATTTCTCCCAAACCTTTGTCGATTGATGCGAATAATACAAAAATAACTGAATTGATTTGTCAAAATCTCGGTTTCATTGAGGTTACCCCAGTGCTTGATAGCAAAGTATCATAAACGTTGACAATCCAACATTTACTTAGAACTAATCTGAAGGACAACACCCAATTGAAGAAACCGAATTTTCAGGTTCAATATGGGCTATACAATCTATGTGGACACTAGGTTATTGATCCATGGACTTTGAAGATGGATAATTAAGTTATTCAGTGGGCTTAAATGGGTTTGGACTTAAAAGCCTATTCGGCCCATATCCAGTGGGCTTAAATGATACGCTTCATATAGCCGGCTTGACAAGTCTCTGCTTTGTTGCATTTGTCGGAGTTGGAGATTGATCGAGAAACATGGGAAAGCAGCCGGTGAAATTGAAGGCGGTGGTTTACGCGTTGTCGCCGTTTCAACAGAAGATTATGAAGGGTCTTTGGAAGGATCTGCCAGAGAAGATCCATCACAAGGTCTCTGAGAATTGGATCAGCACTATTCTCCTCGTCGCTCCCGTCGTCGGAACCTACTCGTACGCTCTATATCTCTCTCTATCTTTATCTCTTTTTCCACATCAAATGGTGGCTTGATGGTTTGATAATTTTCGATCTTGTGATTGTGATGTTTATCAATGTGATTGTTAGGCAATTTACGATCTGATGATTGAGATTCAATCAGTTTATTGTTTTATTGGATATAACAGCACCAAATGGTTTTAGGGTTATAATTTTGTTTGTGTCAATTTCGATGATTCGTTTTGTTTCTGCGGAATCCAAGGTTTAACAATTAATGTAGGAACCAAGATCCAAAATGATACAAGTAGCTAGCTTGACAAGAGTATAAGGTTCCCTATTTCCCAAATAGAGACGATAGATTCATGATGATGTTGATAAGAGCAATAATTACATCACAATGACGTTTTTGTAATGTCTGAATGAATCATTGAGCTTGTAATGTGTTAGCTTGTTGATGTTCTCTTTCCTGTTACTTATGAGTTCTGATTGTTGAATAAATTGTTTGAGCTTGGAGTATGTTAGCTTGTTGATGCTCTCTTTCATGAAAGAAATGAAGGGATGTGATGATCCGAACAATCATCATGAAAGTTGGAAGGATTGAATTGTTTTTAGTCGCTTTATCTTTGGTTACCATTTTTCTCTTAACAATTTAGGCAAAACATCGTCTTCAGTGAATATCAATGGCTATTGACACTCATGATTATATACTCTCAACCATTGCTCTTGTGTCCAATGCTCATGTTTTAAATTGCGAACGAATGTAGGTATGCTCAATACTACCAAGAACAAGAGAAGCTGGAGCACAGGTTCTAAAGCATGGAGACATCCTGATTCCACAAAGAATCCAATTCTTTCTTCATTTTTCATAATTTCAATATGTGGCCAAGAGCCAAGAGGACAGTTTTTTTATCATACGCTCAAAATTGAAGCAGAAAAGTTGCTTCCTTGCATATTTTTTGTTGAATAAATTTGTGGATTTCATGAATTACACCCCCAAAGCTTCATCTTTATATCTTAAGAGTCCAAATGGTGTATTTAAAAGTCTCCAGAATTGTGTAACACATACATAGAAAGTAGGGCCAAAATTGAAGGAGGATACATACATATAGACCTAACTATGCTTGAGGAAGAAACAGAAAAAGGAAACCTCTAAGTGGAAAAGAGAGTTCGATTGTTTTCGTCCCATTTGACAGCAGCTTTCTTCACTTTATGCAGAACCTTAATCACTTGTTCCTCTGTTACATTCCCTGTGACTATCACTTTGTTGAGCTGTGTATCCACATCGTAAGTCTCTATATCTGTAAATTTCATCATATACGATTATTTATCATTTTGTATGTTTGATTTTACTAGGAAATTTAAAGAGAAAGATTACAGATTTGTTACCTTCTATCTTCTTAATAGCTTTCAGTATTTTCCTGATGCATTCGTCACAATGCAAATTCACTTTCAGCTCCACAACCTGTCAATCAAGAATCTTCTGTCATTTCTCTAAACATGGACATTGCAGGATCATCAAAGCTTAAATTGCAACAACCTTGCTTACATTAGCCATCACCAGACAGTTTTGAGGAAGAAAATAACTATGTTTCACTTAGTTCCTTGTAATTCGCTTCTTAGAGAAAAAACTAGAGTATGTGAGTAAAAATGGTTTGTTATGGAGGAAACAAGAGGAGGAACAACATATAAATATATCAATTTTATGTTGCAAAATGACAAAAAGAAGAAGCAGAAAGAAAAATGGGATTCTTTGCGTGAAGGATGGAGAATATATTTAATACATAGAAAGCCTAACTGGCCTCCACTCCCACTTAGACAAAGCCGCGTTTGATGATTGTGTGGCCAAACCAAAGTCATTCACTTTTCCTCCATTTTCTACGACCGTCCATTTATTCACCTTTTTAACCTTTTCACTTCAAAAGTTTTTAGAGAAGCATTTGCATTAGCATAATATAATAGCACCTAAATTCGATTCTTAGGAGTTGTTCATCGTGAGATGATATTGTTAGGAGTTTGAGTTTTGTTTACCATGTTCGCCCCAGGTGAAAGCATTCTTATTGCTAATGGCTATTTGGTTACACTAGATTCAAGTTTTTTCAAAAAATTTCTGAATCGAGTTAGAATTTAGAACTCAAAACATCTTTTTGGTTATGGTGTCAGTTGAGATTACCATGATTAAACCAGTTTGCTACCACGACTTAAAGGCAATCTCGTTCGTACAACAGGGAATTTGTGACAAGCGATTGCACATGTCCCGCAAAACAAGTGTGTAGCTAGATACCTTGGAGAAGAAATGTCAAGTGATTCTACTCTTAGGGACATGGCACAACTATATATATTAGTTTCGTGGTAATAACTTAACTTGAGCCATCTTTGACCATTGAAATGATACAAAAACCTTTAAATATGAATACAGCGAGCACAGATTAAACAATGGAAAGAAAGTACCAACAAATCAGAAGTCACTGGATACAAACATTCAAAGGTCATCAATCTTTCTTCTCATTGGAATCTGAATCGCTTGCATTATAACCTGAATTACAACAACCACCACACAGTGAACAAATACTGAAGATTGATAATCTAATTCAAAGAGAGCTGCAGACAGGTCTGTTAGTATTCATTACCTGGAGGCTTATTACTCACTTGCCAAGCTGATGATCGAGTTCTCGAAGCTTTGTTAATCCAAGCACGACCCTTCACAAATCAAAATCATAGATTTCTATATCAGAAACAAACTTAGATATTCAAACCAAAACCTACCACAAAGAAGACATCTTCAAATCACAGAAGACCCTAATTAGAACCATACAATGTACATACAGAGACGAAAAAGACAAATCTTTAGATGAATCTAGTAGCAATATTAGCCAACAAGAAGGAACGAATCAATGTGAACTGCAAGAAAACAACCTAAACCCAGAAAAATTGACAGACTTCCAATCGGAAAATTCGAGAAAAAGTGAACCTTATGTTCATCTTTAGGGATTCCATAACCACTGCAATACATCTGACCAACCAAAACCTGCATACTAACGTCGCCAGATTTAGCCTCCTTAAGCGTATCCTGAAACCAGCGTCTCACGCAATCCTCAACAACCTGAGCCAGTGGAATCCGATTAATTGGATCCGAAACCGGAGCGGGATTTGAACCCGAGTGCGATCCCGCCTTCTCCAGCTTAACCAGATTAGAGTAATCAAGCTGTGCGTCTTTCGTCTTCTTCACGAAGACTTTGTTCCGTGGAGTGGCTTTGTGAGGTCTGATTGGTTTCTCAGAAGAGAGTCTTATGGCGAATTCTGCGAATCTGACTGTACTTACGATCGATCTTCCCATTCAACAATATAGGGTTTTGCAATTTTCAGTTAGACAGAGGATCAATTCATTAATTTTCTTTTCTTCTCCTCTTTATTTTTTTATTTAGAAGAGATAGCTAAATATAAAAACATTATTTATTTCACGACAGAGATTAGCCTCCAAGTTGCCAGTTTGCTTTCTCTGGTTTGTGGATTGTGCCTAGTTTGCTTTTTCTTGGTTTAAGTGGTTTGGTTGTTTCACATCACTCGCAGAAATTTGATTCGTCCCTTGTCTCTACTCTCAAGATCTAATCAATGTCATCTCAAAAACAGATCTAATCGATGTTTGGTCTTACCAAAGCTTCTATTTAGGCAATTAAATTGTCGATAGTATTTAACTCCGTCGCTTTCTAAAAAGGTTGTGTGTGAATTGTGATCTTGTCTTCCATTGTTTTAGATAAAGTTTATGTCTTTTTGCCGATTTAATTGCTTTCATGCTCGTATCTTCAAAGGTATATGTCATTTGCTATGGGAAATTCGCTTTCTGCTATCGAGCTATCCTACTATTTACTTTTGCAGATTGTTTTAGCAGGTTTCAACTTGTCACCGCTGTTGGATTGCTTGTTTTAGATATCGTTCATCTTTCTCTTTTGGTCTTTGATTTCGGGGATATCCTGTTGTCCACCGGTTTTGTAATTTCTGTCTTATATGTTCGTGTGTTTCTATCCATATAATTCAGTGAAAAAGGCAAAGAAAAACTCCAAGTTGCCAGAAACTTGTCGTTTTTGTAATTGCTAATCTGATTCTAAGAAGTAGAACAATAAAAGAGTGTGTTTTTGCAGCAGATTCCATGGCTTCTAACTCGTAAATTACAAAACTAAACTAATTGAAACTTAAAATTTGATTTAATTAAAGATATATGAACCGTATAAACGGATCAATATTGCTAACTTAAAACAGACACTGATTAAAACATGGTTAGTTGTAAGTTCTAACTAGCTTCTCTGTGAATGAATGGAGGAGAAGGTGGACTTAGAGCTTCAGGACTTCTAATTCCCAAACAAGAGTCTTCTTTAGGTTTGCTTGAGCTAAGAGAAGAACTAGCCATTGCTGGGGTCATCTTCTGAGGCGAGCCACTTGGATCAAACAAACCATCTTCCTGAGACAATGAAGATACCAAAACCTCATCATCTTCTCTTCTTTTGTAGAGTTTATCCTCCACTATTTCATAAGAATTTCCGGTTCGAACTTCTTGAGCTAAAGAGCACCAGCAGCAAAATAGCCAGAGTGTACAATCAGCAACTGCGGGTCTTCCGCAACAGAAGTTATAACTTGGTAACTTGAATCTTTTCCTCATCTGTATTCTCCAAAAACCACCATGGAGCAAACCAAACAAGCAAAGCACAATTCCGGTATATCCAAGTGCTTCCCTTACAACCTCGTTATCGATGTTTATAGCAGCCAAGTTGAATATAAAGAAAGGAGCCAAACAGAAGAGTATAAAAGTCGCAATGTGAACATACATGTTCCCAAACCCAATCCTCTCCATGTTCCAACCAAACACACAGAATGTACAGAACAGAGAGAGATAAGCCAATGAAATATCTTCCCATATATCAAGAATTCCACCACTCCATTCAGGATTACTTACATTCGTAGACGCAAATGAATACCTCCTTTCAAGAGATAACTTGCCCTTATTAACCGATCCTTCTTCCACAGGCTGCACTTGATTCTCCTCGTCTCCTTGAGGATCATAATCTTTCCCAAGTGGACTAAGGATAGTGTACAAACCTGCAGCTGCAGGAGCTGTTATTGCAATAGATATGCATATAGCTACACCAATGGGTGGTCTCTCTGATCTTCTGTAGCCTAAGTTAAGACCACATAGCGCATACTGAGCAAAACAATTTAAGTGAAGCAAAAGGACAACAACCATCATGTGAATCCATTCATTTGGCTTGTAAGTCCCCTTCTCACAGTAGACTGTCCTAAGTGTTGTAACATCGTCTTCTGTCCATCTACATAGAAGCACGAGGTGATAAAACCGTCTCGGGTGTTGATACAGACACATGAGAGTAAACAATGCATTAAGGATTTGGTTGTTAACTTCAAACCAAACATCTCTCTGTGATTTTTTGGGCAAGGCATGGTTTAACATACCCGTCATAACCATGAATAGAATAGCACCAGAGACAGCGACCATAAGGATCCACAGGAAAAGAGCCATGTTAAAAGGGTTTCTAAGCCATTCCTTACCCATTTTCATCAAGCAACTCCACTCAACTTTCCGGGAAAACAACACACTGATTCTTTCCCGAAAATTGTTACTGCTTGAGCTTTTTACTGAGCGTGAAACCTCATCCTTTTCTTCTGTCATTCTCTTGAATTTAGCAGAAGCAGAACCGAAACTCAGAAGCTTGATCCTACTAGAGACATCAGGTAACGAACTCTCCGACCATCTCCTAGGTTTCTCTTCACTGATCAGAGCTTTATAAGACGTTGAGAGAACAGGAGGACATGAAACCCTATTTTTTCCACAGCCACCACTAGATTCCCCAATCTTCTCATTTGAACCCATTTTCTCTTGCCAACCAAATAAAAGCAAAAGTAAATCGTTTACCGTGAAAAGCTAGTCAAAGACATGTGCTTGGAAGTTTACGACATTGCTAATAAAAGTATGAAAACCGGTAAAGCAGAAACATTTGAAAACGATTCAAACAAGAAGATTCCACTGACGAAGTCACTCACGGACACATTCAAAACTAACCACCAAAGTCTTCGACTTTGACAAAAGAGATAGAAAAAACCCTAAGTTCAGAGGTATTCGCAATTCGAAACTTTTGGAGCGAATTACATTGGAATTGGCTTCAATTACAGAGAGAATTACAAAGAAAGAAACGACCTTTGCCTGGATTCAGATGAGAATTTCACAGATAATAAGTATGGCTTTGAATGAAAGATCAATTTAAAGAAAAAGATGGTGATAGGTAACTGATGAGAGCCATCGAAAGAGGAAATACAGAACGGAAAAAGGAAAGTTTTTGATTGGGGCGACAAACGGTTTCCAATTTCGTCTCCTCGAAACAGTTAAAAGAGCATTACAGGTCAGGCCTATGCCACGGCATTCTTAGATAGGATTTTTTATGTTTAGGTTTTGGGATTTATACATATAAAATTCATTTGGATATTTTAGAATTTTTAGTCATATTTGGTTCGGTATATTTTGGATTTAGGTTAAATTTAATTCTTATAAAATATTTTATTTTGGGTCGGGTTTAGTTCGGTATTTTCATCTAAATTTAAAAAAAAACTAAAAAAAATTTAGATAAATCATAATTTAAATTTTAAAATTGAATATTTTAGAATTTTTTCATTCGTTTAATTCAAATTGTAATATATTTAGATTTATAATTATAATTTTGAATATTTAGGTAACTAAAAATTTATATATATATATATATAATTATTTTAATCTATATAATATATTTTGAATATTTCGTATACTTATTCGAATATTGATTTTTATTCGTTCGGGTTCGGATACCCAAATTTCCATGATATTAAATCAGTTTAGGTATTTTATCGGATTAGGTTTGGTTCGTTTCTTCTTATTTCGGGTATTACCCTGCCTTAGTCAGGCCATGTCACACCATAATTCTAAAATATCTATTTCTTTATTAATATAATAAATCAAACATTAATTACAAGTGTACATGTTTTTGTGCTTAATGTTTTTTTTTGGTTAATGTTTGCGCTGAAATTTTCAATTTTTTTTTTCTTGGAGTATAATAAAGAGTTGATTTATATGTCAAACGTAAGATGATATGTAACGCAAAATAATATTTTGTATATTCATGTATATGTTATGTGTCCAAATAACTTATTGACTACGTTACAAGTTAGAAATAGGCCTCGACAAATTATCCGAAATTTGAGATGTGATTTGTGATTTGTTCCAATCTGTTTTAAAATTTTAGGTATCCAGAATGCATATATCCGTATCTGGGTAATAAAATTACGGATTTGCGGGTATAACTCCGGATCCAGGTAATAAAATTGTGTTTCCGAATATCCAGATTCGATCCAATTTAGAATATTTAGTATATAATTATAATTATGATATTACTTTCTTATGAAAAATTATTTATTATAATAATAATTCATATTCGGATATCCGCGGATACAGATCTGAATATATGGGGATATTGAGTCTTTGATATCCATAGTGTTTGGATTCGGCTTTGGGTAACAAAATCACGAATCTAGATCCAGATATCACAAAAAATTTGAATATTCGACCAGTGACCAAGACTAGTTAGAAATTATATTTGTTTTATTGTTTGAGAATGATACCAGTATTGTAGAAATATTAGAAATTTTAAATGAGTTTGTAAAATTTAATTAAAAACCATAAGAAGTTTGTAAAGTTATTACATTTTAAATCGGATCAAAACAAATGAGACCATTGGAGACTGTTTCTTTTACCAGGTAGTTCATGGTAATTGATTAGAAAGTATGGCCGGAATTTAATTTTGTTGTTAGTCTAGTGTGTCGATTCTCAGATATATTATTGTGTCGTATTTTTCCTGATTTTTGTAGTTTTTTTCTTTTATCTGTTTTTATTATTTTCTTTGTAATTTTGTCAAAAACTTGAAAATAATATTAAAAAAAAATTAATATTTGATACCAAAAAAAAATTTGACAAAAAAAAATAGTTTGAAACATAAGCTAATATGATTCCTTGGATTATATGATACATTTGGAAGGCAAAAAATGACAAAAATTTTCTCTAATACAAATAAGGATCTTCGTGAACTTGTACAATGGGCGCAAGCAAAAGCAGCATCATGAGCATCGACCACATAATTACAAGTCAGTGTTGAGAAGCACTTTCCAGACCATTATAACGTTTGACCGCTTTTACAAGGTACATGTGTATAGTTGATGTTTCATGGAAGAATTCTGACATTTTTTCAAGTCTAGGATGATATTGTTTCTCTGATTGAACAAAAAGAGTTAACATGGGAGTAAAAAATGTTTGAAGAAGTCTTTCTTCACTTCACTCCGAATTCGAAGCTCTTTACAGATTACAGAAGTGGAGTTTGCAACGGATTGTTTGAAATTAAAGAAGATGATTAAGGATCCTTCCGTTTGGCCTGTAGTTCTCCCATACCTTGAGGATTTCGTACTTCGTACGTCTTAGAAGTTTGTTTCATGTTTGCTTAGTAATTTTAATTTCTTGAACTCTTAATTATAAAGCATATTATTTGGCCCGTAGTGTTAGAAGTTTGAGCAAAACAATGTACCTCACTTTTCGTCTCGGTATTTTAAATGGAGTAAGATCGAAAAAAAAAAGAAAAAACGTAAGCTAAAAGCCTAAATATCGAAAGAAAGACGCCAGAAAGATAAAAATACATTTTAAAACGTAAGCCCATACGATAGTTTGCAAAAAGAAAAAAAGACGTAAGCCCACACGATATCAAATAAAAGGTGGCCCATATTATTTAGGCCCAAACGTTTACAAATAACATCGGCCCATACACATTTTTCCTTTCCAAGTTTACTTCGAGAAAAAAAAATATTTTCGATTCTTTGGAGCTGATTTTAACGAATTCTAGCACCCTTCTTAAAAAAAGTTAATTTTACTCGTTAAGTTTTGGTATATAATTCAGCAACAATTGCCAATATTTTCTGTCTGGGTAATTATTGGTGCATCTCCAGTACTTAGTACTTTAGATCTTTCTGATAATTTTTAAAGTTTCAAACTTTTAAGAATTTAGGTTTCAAATAATTTGATCTTTAAGCATTATCCCGGGCAATATACAAAACTAGTTAAAGTATAATTGACTCGTATATATGTGGTTGCTATAAATAGATAAACCACCAGTCAATTTCACTTACAACAAATTTTGAGGAAGTTTCGTATTTTGACTCTAACCACTCCACCAATAAAGTGTTTTTTCTCTTCGTCCCACCGAAGTGTTAATGGTATAATTATATAAACATATATGTATCAAAGAATCTTTAAGCAGTCAAATATTCATATCCAAAACTATTATAAGAAAACAAATTAGGCATGCTTTAAGTCAAATTATCTAAATGATGTAACATAGTTAAGTGTTTTCAATTTCTTCTCCATATGATATAGTTGACTTGATTCCGGTTTGAGAATTAAGATAATTGTAAAGCTTAGTCATGCATTGCTGGCTTAGGAATCTTTAAGACTTAAAATACCTTATATTAGAGCCAAATCACCTTTAATTACCCTCTCTTTTTTTCTCCATCACCTTTAGAATTAACATGCTCCATTGATTATGATCTTTTATATTAATTTTTAACAAATGAGCGTGCTTGTGTTTAGCATTTCGATTATGTTAATATACTTCTAATTTTATTATAATTATATACGTGATTTTATAAATATTTTACATGTAAATTGCATACAAACGAAAAAGACAACATCTTGTTTAATATGTTTAATTATTATTGATTGTTTGTTAATGCAAAAACTAACAATAAAGAAGGTTTTAACGAAAATATAGTTATCTAATTACTATGGAGCTAGAGTGTCTTGATTCTAACTAGTTCTTTTTTTTGTTGTTTTAGGTTTTTTTTTATCAACATTAGGTCATAACTAACCGATCTATTAGCCAAGTTCTTACATAATATAGGCAGTATAACTCGATCCATGTGTGTGAGATAATATTTATCTTCAGTAGAATTACTACATACTAGTAGACTAATGTCACTTCATGTTGTTGTAGGTTTTAATGTTTGATTATTCGATGATTTTCTTCCAGCTACTCATTTCTTTTTATTCCTAGAATATATTAATCCCCGAATATTTTTGTTGTTTTTATATTTTATTCAGATCATCTAAGATTTGATACGAGTATTATGTCACATGATCTCACCCTAGATTCATAAATCAAGTTTCTTTTTCTTCCTTATTGTTGAGCTGTTCGGATTTCCTAGGATTCGAATTAGTCTTTGTGGTTTTTGGATAGACTCGGTTACGAATCTCAAGTTTGTTCAGGCCCACTATTATACCATTGCTTGTGTTATAGTTTATATAGTAAAAACAAAAGTTATTAAGATTTCTTTAATTAACAACCTATAGTACTTACTCTATATCATTTATGTCATATATTGTGATTTCTACATGATTCAAACAATATTTACTACCTTAAAAAGCATAATTCAAAACAAAAACATTGAAGTGGCTATCATTGTCAATTAGTTGTATATTTTCATTCGCCTTTTGAGTCGAGACTAAGATACGTACACGTGGACAATTTCTTACGTTTATGATTATTATCTTTCTTTCTTTTGATAAAACCAATGAAATTGTTCCTTTTTTTATATATCATCTCAAATACAAAGAATAATATCCGTCAAATACATAGAATAATATGCGGGATGGAATATATTTTGGAAAAATTGTTATTAAAAATCTCAACTTTCAAATTTCTACCATTTTAAGCATTAAGTATCAGTTTTTTAAAATCGACATCTTTTAGCTGACTTTTACTTACGCTCCAAAATTTTTGTTGACTCGACTAAATTAGGCACGTCGTTAAATCGTGTAACAGAACAATCAAATAGAGTTAAACATCGTTAATTATTCTCGTTAAGTCAAAAAAGCAGACGTATTATAAAATGGATAATCCCTAAATCAATTTTACTAACCTTAGAGAGATTGAACACAACCCCAATTCAATTTCTCTCAACCCAGAATTTATTTTTTCGTTTTGTTTTCTTTTATACAAGTACTGGAGTCTTGTTTATTATCGCCAAACTCAGATCCTTTTATTTTATTCTTCTTCCTCTTCTCCAATGAGTTCAAATTCTGAGCAATTGGGTGTTAGTGGCGAACGTGGATTTCAGTCAAGTGTAATTGTGGATTAGATGTAAAAGTGTTAACATCTAGAACTCAAAAAAGATGTAAGTAGAGTATTTTACATGATTTTGTGGTGTTTTCAGACTTAGATGATGAAGAAAAAACAATAATATGATTTGTTTATGCAATATGATCACTTGTTTAAGTGGGTTGAGGATGCTGTGTTTGAGGAAGTTTAAGATTCTTTACCCAAAATTAGAGTAATTGAAAATGACATTAGCCATGCTAAATTTGAGATTGAGGAGCTAAAGATTGTAATCAAAACCTTGAAAGAAGATGTGAAAGATTGTAATCAAATACTTGAAAAAATGTGATTTGGAGCAAAAAAGAAATATGGAAATGGCAAGTGATGACCAAATTCATCCTCGTCTGTATTTGTGTTCTAGTTGTTGTTATTATTTACCAAATGTTTGGTAAAAGAGAGAATAAGAAATCTGTTGTGGATTATTAATGTAAAGAGAATGTATTTGATTAGATGTGTGAGGAGAATATTAAATTTCAATTTCAATGTTAAAAATGTTTAAGGATATAACAATGTATTTGATTAGTTGTGTAAGGAGAATGTTAAATTTCAATGTTAAAAATGTTTAAGAACATAACAATGTATATGATAACTGTCTCGGTTAAGGACATAACAACGCCAATGATTCATGTTATTTAACAAAGATTTAAACTAAACATATTGCAATGTAATACTTAAAATACCAAAATACTAACATAAAACCATCTTAAGTATAATACTTCCATATTCGCAGCAGTACCAAAATACTAACAAAACACCATTTTAACTAGAACAATTAAACCATGATATCCATCTCGAACCTCCTGGTCCCGAAGCTCATTGTCGAAATCCTTGTGAGCGTGGTGAGTGTCCATGAACTTCGTTTTGTGTACCTCCTTGTGGAATAGTTTGTGAACTTGCTTGTTGAACTCCTTGTGAAAATCCTTGTGAAAATCCTTGTGCATCCTCTCATTATCCCATATATTGCCACCATTGTCTGCATCACTAACTTCATCTTCATTCAACACAACCTCAGGGAAATGTTCTTCTAAGCATTCTTCACCACTTACACTTTCTGGTCCATCTTCATCGTAATCATCAAAATCATCATCACTATTGACCTCACAATCATCATCTTCTCTGGTTTCAAGTTTGGCTCGAGATTCATCTGTGGTTCCGGTTTCTACATTTAAAAAAAGCTTCCATGAATGACCAAAGTCTCTTACTTAAAGCTCTAATTTACCATCTCATTTGTATATAATTATATAATTTTAGATAGAAACTTCAGACTGAGAACAAACCAAAGATTCAACGGTACTTCATAGGACTAAAGAAAGAGAAAAAATACTTGAGTCAAGTCTCAGAACCAGGAAAAAAAGATTGAAAATATATAGGAAAAGACGATTGAAACTTTTAGTCAAGTCTCGAAAGCAAGAAAAGAAGATCGAAACAAGTCTTGGATTACTAAATTTGGCGAAACACACTTACTTTGTTGAACCACTTCATCGTTGTGTCTCTTCTCGCCTCACCGACGTCCCTTCTCGCTTCACCGCTGTCTCTTTTCGCTTCACCGCTGGATGGGTTTTCGTTGATCTCATGACTTTCGCCTATTGCTCGATTCAATTTCCATCGAATAACAAGCTTTTATCGTCTTATAATTTCAATAAATGATTACTATGGAAGATTTTTCTTTAATACGATAATTAATTCTGTTTGATTGTTTTGTTATATGATTTAACTATATATTTGATACTTAAAACAGCAAAAATTTGAAAGTTAAGTTTTAATAACAATTTTTTCAATAGGTTTATGATTATTATCTTGTCGGTAATCTTTTTAATTGTCCCGTCAATTATTTTATTGTTTTTGGCATTTTCTATGTAATTGAAAAGATTGAAATAATAATAATCTTCAATATATGCTGCATAGAGTGTTTACAATTCTTGGTAGCAATTACTCACTCTTAACAACTTTTGCCACCTTCTTGACTCTAACAGAGATTCTTATCTTTTTTTTTGGTTTAAATTTCGAAGCTGTTGACCAATGAAATTGTTCTTTTTTTTATATGATCTGAAATACGTAGAATAATATCGAAGATAAAATACATTTTTGGAATACGATAAAGAGAACAAACAATCGGTAAAAGAAATTAGACTCGCATAAGCTAAGGATAAAATCAAACACTAAACATGAACAAATAATTTAAGTAGATCTACTAGACTTTCCAAATAATCTGATTAGATTCGGATAGCACCAATAAGACCGAAAAGCCACACTGTCATCAAACTAATAACAACACCGATAATATCGAAAAGTAGAACCACAAAAATTAACTAGAGATACAAGAACTTCTCCAACACGCCAAGCAAAACCTCATGAAACTCACACTCAAAACCACATGAAACTCACACTCAAAACCACATGAAACTCACACTAATGAAACTCACACTCAGAACATGGGACCAGGAATGAACCAATGAAATTGTTCCTCAATTTGTAGAAATAGAGAAAAATATGTTAAATCACGTGTTCTTTTTCGCTCCTTGTATATAATTTACATATAAAGTCGCATATACCATATATTAGTATAAACATTACCAAATGTATATACTATTTTTTTTGATAACTTATTCCCTTTTCAATATAATTAATTGTGATAAGCAAAACTCACCTTATAAACAAAATACAAACGATTTCAATAAATTGTTAAGTTTTATTGGAAAGTAAATTTGGCTAAATGGTACGTAATACCAACTTTTACAATATTTTTTTTTAGAAATACAACTTCAAATAAAAACATAATTTTGTATAATAAAATTTAAAATTTGGGTTATAAATTGAATACGTCGATTTGTGTTGATGACCAAAAAAAGTCTTACTATTCTAGAAACGTCAACGATAAGGATGGTAGTATTTTGGTTTTGTGTAGAGCATAAGTCGGTTTGTTCAAATGGGTTAAATCATTTATAAAACATTTTTTGTTCTAAGTCGGCTATTTATCAGTAAAAGACCAATATACATAAAAGCTTAGAGTGGCTAATATACATAAAACTCAATTACATCTAATGAATATTCCTATAACTAAAAGTATAGGTTCATTTAGTACATAATTATATATCTCTAGAAGCGTTGATTACTTAAAATAGTTTGATTAATTTTGTATAGAACTTACTTTTGATTGGTGTGAAAATGAGACTAGAGAAGGTATCTAACTTTAAAATATATTTCTATTTTCCACTTATTCGTTCTTTATAAAATGCTTATAGTAATACGGAAAGTGACAAGCGTGGCTTTATAATTAAACTAAGAGTAAAAGACACGTAATGTAAAAGTATATGACTCTTGGTTTTAAGTTAGCTTTTAATCCAAAATTTTCAAACATATAATTACTTATTTTCTAGAGTTATCATTTGTTTGGTCAAAACACTGTCCATGACTGTTAATGTAGATAATAAAACTCGATTTTTGAATATGTAAGTGCGTTTACTTTTAGTAAACTTACTTATTACCACTAGACTAAGGCCACCTTTGAAAAAGATGTTTATACTCGATAACAAAATATCTGTATGTACTTTAAAATTCCCTTATTTATATATAAGGTAATGTACTTTCATAATGTATATATAAAAAATATTTAGCATTAATATGTGAATACTTTACACAAAGGTATCGTAAAATAGTGTGAGCAGAGAATTAAAATAGAATAAAAGCTACAGTGTAAACTGATGAAAATATGTATATTTCTGCATAAAAATTTGCCAAAATCAAGTTTAAAGAATCTTAGTGACGCAATCTCTTTGTCCATAAAATCAAATGTTTGGTCTAAATAATTGATTAAATAGGTACATAAGCCACTATTATTGACAAACTCACTCTAACAAACTCTCCTGTAGTTGTATGCTGAATAAGAAGATATATGTCTAAATCCATAATATATGTAACTATTTACGGTGACTTCGATACAATATATATGATTATTAATTATACGACTTCTAACCTACAATTATAATAAATATTAGTTAGGGCATCAAAATCAACGTAGAAAAACCTACGAAAAAGCACCAAGTGGCGATTCTATAATTGGTGGCGTAAGGGTGAATTAAATTTGAAAAGATCTAAAATGTTCACGTCCTAACAAATCTTATCAGGGTTTTTTTATTGGATTTCAGTTGCAAATAAAGTTATTGCATGTAAATCATTTTGACGTTCTTGACTGAGTTCATATATTTACATGTGAATTAAACATGTGAGTTATTAACATTATATTTCTTTTATAATTCGGATAATTTTGTTCAACGAAATATTACGAGCACCAAAAATTCCGGACGAAGTAGCAATTTTTTCTCCTGAACTTGTTTAATAGCTCAACAGGTCAATAGTCATAAAATCTGACTAGTCTCAGGACCAAAAGAAACTATATGAATATCCTGATATTGCTCGTGAATATAATTTTATTTGTAGAGATACTCAGATCCGAAATAGCACATTACTACCTTAAAAAAATTTAAGTACTACTCGCATAGGCAATTAACATTAATAAATGTTTTAAGTACTTGAACATTGATTAGTATTATAATTAAGTGGAAAATTCCTTGACACAGATCAGTCATGGTTTTGATCGAGATGTCGTGTTTACATATCTAACAACAATGGAGATAACAGATTTTCGATCGACCCCAGAAAGAAAAAAAAGAAAAGAAATTCCCTTTTGACATAGTCATATATGTATATATACATTTGTCGTGTTTTCAAAAACATATATGCTTTTTTGGCCTCTATCTCAAAGAAAACGCGTTTTCACATAGTTTACGTTTACTTTATATACGCTAGTCAATGAAAATTATCAAAATGTAAATCGAATCATCCATCAATAAAATCGTTACACAATTATTTGATGTTAGTAAAAACAAATTAATACAATAAGAAGTTTACAAACAATTACAATGGTATTATCTAAAATAATAGTAAAAATACTAAAAAATCTCGCCAATATCTAGTAATTATATTATAATCGAGCTTCTCTAAAATTAAATGTTTTCCTAATGTCTTATCTAAAATTTGATTTCATCCATTTTTTTGGTTCAACTTAATTCAAATGCAAAAATATCGAAACTAGTGAACATGTACATCATCAACAAAGACAAGTGACCTAGTCAAACTTTTCGCATTATGGACTAAGAAATCTACTTAGTGGTTGAGCGCGCGAGATCAGACTTAAGGTATAAACTCTGAAGAAGTTTCGGAGACGTGAGAAATCTTCTAAGTATGGAAGAAAATCAAGCCATGCGAGCGGGTCCTCTACCATCTTACGAAGTTTCGAGTAATCCACCAGAAATTCTATCTCCAGTATTTGTAAAGCGTAGAGGCAAGACAAGGTCCAAAGCAAATGTTTGAATTCTGCATACAAGGATGACAAGCTCTATCTTATTTTCTGTGTCCTCATATTTGCACCTCCTATACTATCTGGATAACAATACCAACCGAGTCCTGTGTGAAGGTCTGAGTCTTTCCAAAAAATATTTACCAAATATATGTAGCCGGTAAAAGCCAAATTCATCGTTAGAGGTCGAGTAAACTTCTCACTTGTTTTTGATGTGGCCATTGACTGATAATCATATAACCTTTGTCAACCATGCTGAGCGTTCTTTCATGCTGCCGCTTTGTCTCAGCTACCCTGAAGAATTTTTGTGGATCTCCGTATGTGTTGTTAAAAGCTTTGTCCTATCGTATCTTCCAGATAAACCATAAAATCTAAGAAAAACAGTTGTTTTCATTCGTTTTAGGATCCTCTATAGTAAGTGATCAATATTTCATCTCATTACATATAATATTTAATAAAAGATTATAGAGATGTATTTTGTTGATCTAATTATTCAAGAAATATATTATTCTTTTGAAGAAATGGATCTAAGCAAATAGTTATTTATTTCTGCTACTTTCTCTGCCGAGTATCGATTCCACATAATACGTACACGACCAAATCATAAACACTACTTTGTATTGAATCCCATAATTTTTTCACCATTTTCAAAGTTAACTATATAAATAATTCGATGGCTATACTATTTACTTGACATTAATATTGTTGCTGCAAATTTAATTTGTTCTAAGTAAGTTCTCTCTCCGACCACAAAATCAACTCCATGCATAAGTAATAATCCAACCCTACAAAATTAAAACATAATAAATAAATAAAAACCAAAGCACTTTTTTTCAACGCGTTAGGTCACCTATCTTTCACTTTAGAACATTGGTCCTTCACGCCTCTATATAAACCTCGATTTCGTTAATACTTTGTTATCCAATCAAACATAAGTCTATTCAAGTCTTTGTTCAAACATAACAACAATGGCTTCAAATCAACTCACTACAATTCTTGTTCTTCTAGTTACACTTTTACTCCAAAGTAATAACAATAACGTTGTTGAAGCACAACTCACAACCAATTTCTACTCAACCTCTTGCCCTAATCTCCTCTCCACCGTCCAATCCGCCGTTAAGTCCGCTGTTAGAAGTGAGGCTCGTATGGGTGCTTCTATCCTTCGTCTCTTCTTCCACGATTGCTTTGTCAACGTAAGTATAGTTTATCGGGAAAAATGTCAATAAAACTTTCAACTTTAAAAAATTGTCGAAAAAGATAAACTTTTGAGCGGTTAAATATTATAAATTTTTGGTTATTTATCGGTTAAACCATGAACTTTTATTAACTTACCAATTAAATCGTAAACTTTTTGATTTGCCAATTAAATCATAAACTTTTTGACTTGCCAATTAAATCGTTTACTTTACTACCTTTTCTTGCATCCCAAGAAACTTAGCATAACCTTTGCGTGTTTTATTCTTCTTCTAGGGTTGCGACGGTTCTATTCTACTAGATGACACATCGAGCTTCACAGGAGAGCAAAACGCAGCTCCAAACCGTAATTCAGCTCGTGGCTTTAACGTGATCGACAACATCAAATCAGCGGTTGAAAAAGCTTGTCCTGGAGTTGTATCTTGTGCTGATATATTAGCCATTGCAGCTAGAGACTCAGTCGTAGCAGTAAGCTCTCTTCTCTCAGTCCGGTTTTGTAAATTCAAAAGATTAAACCGGTCTAAAACAATTCTTATATGTCTTTGTTTTAAAGCTTGGAGGACCAAATTGGAATGTGAAAGTAGGAAGAAGAGATGCAAGAACAGCGAGCCAATCAGCAGCCAATAATAACATTCCTCCACCGACTTCAAGTTTGAGCAATCTCATTAGTAGTTTCAGTAACGTTGGACTCTCTACCAGAGATATGGTTGCTCTCTCTGGTCAGTTTCACTTCTATTTATTTTAACTGCAATTTTGTTAATAAATACATTGGGCTAATAAATTTGATTAGATTTTTTCTTTGACCAATTTGTAATTTAAAAAAAGAAGAAGAAAAAGAATCACAAAAATAAATATTATATGATTGTGTTTTTTGATTTTTGTCGACTTTTTGTTTCTTTATAATTTGTTTTTCGACACATTTTTTGTAACGCACCACCGACTTTTATCTGTTTTTTCCCAATTTTTTTTGTTTTTTGATAAAGTGTTTTTGTCCCAAAGTTACGTAATCATATAAATTACTATTTTATACAACACCGACAAAGTAATTCAAATAAAACGTTAATTAACAAAAAAAATCAAGTCAATTATTGAACTAATCATTCATTAATTTCTTTATCTTTTTACAGGCGCACACACAATTGGACAAGTTCGTTGCACCAACTTCCGAGCTAGAATCTACAACGAGACAAACATCAATGCCGCATTCGCCACCACACGTCAAAGAACTTGCCCTAGCACCTCTGGTTCCGGCGACGGAAACCTAGCTCCACTCGACGTCGCTACAGCTGCTTCTTTCGACAATAACTATTTCAAGAATCTCATGACTCAAAGAGGTCTACTTCATTCTGATCAAGTGCTCTTCAACGGTGGCTCTACTGACTCTATAGTTCGTGGTTACAGCAACAGTCCGTCGAGTTTTAACTCTGATTTCGCGGCGGCGATGATTAAAATGGGTGATATTAGTCCATTGACTGGTAGTAACGGTGAGATCCGAAAAGTTTGTGGAAGACCTAATTAAATCTACTCCCTCCACGTGTCATTTTCCTATTGCATTGTTCACCATTTCATAAGTTGAGTTTGTGAAAATAAGAGTAGATCTTCCCTTAAGAAAATTGAAGATCCATTTTAATGTTTTTCTTTCTTTGTTTTTGTGCTGAAGTGTGTATTTCCCCATTAAAATCTAAACAAAATTACTACCACACCTCTATTTTATAATATAAAATATTTTGACTAAAAACAGTCATATAACTAAATCATTCTTCCCCCAAACTTAACCGGATTCTCTTTTTTAGTTACCAAAAAAATTAAAAAACTAAATCATTCAATTAATTGATATTTTAATTTAATACAATTAAATAAACAATATAAAAGACAGTAAGTCCACATAAGACATGCGCACTTGCACAACCAGGAATCGAGTCCCACCGCCTACATTATGTAGGAACTTGGCTAATGGGCCGGTCTGTTGTGGTCAAATATTGACAAAAAATAAATAAACAATATAAAAAACTATAAAATAGACTCCATCAAAAAGACTATATAATATAGATAGTAAAAAAAATACAAAATACAATTGATTTTATTTAGAATTTTATAAAATATCATATAATTAAACCAAAATAAAAATTTTAAAACATTTTAAAGTTCGGTTCCAGTTAATGATTTAGTCATTTAGAGTTCAGCTTGTAGTTATTGATAAAGAGTTTTATAGATGATATTGGATTATATATTGAATATTGTTGTTTTAATTGTTGATATTATAATATATTATATTAATATTAGAGTTGATGATAATAATTTGTATTTATTTTCGCTGGAAGGTTAAATGGTAAAATATGGTCGCTTCACAAAAGTAGCCTTCATATTTTTGAATGTAAGTGATTAGGTGTTCAATTTTCAATAAATAACTAATCTCGGAAGCGGGAGATTTTTACTGTTTTTAGTACGCGCCAATTGTGTCCCGCGCATTATCTGTTAAGCGTACTTTAGCAGGAATTAATGCTAAAACGCGCTAATTGACATGTTAGTGATATGCTTAGCTCTCGTGCACATAACACAGTAGAAACAAAAGTTTTTAACTTAAAAAAGTTGAAACCTTTTTCCGGTCAGAATTGGAAAAAGTCTAGATGCGTATTAATGGCGATTCGACCGAGAATTCGTAAAAGGGTTCAAGGTGTTCGTCGTGCTTCCGATGGTAGCGCTTTTCAGAAATGGTACTTTTCTTTTGAAGTTTTCATTTTATTGGGACTTTTCAGTTTCCTTTAGGTTTCATATCGATTCGTGATACTCTGTTTTGGGGTTTTATTCCAGTGAAGAATGTGGTGTTATGATCGCGGTTGCTTTGTTTGATATGCATGAATGCGGAAAGAAAATAAAGGAAGTGAAGAGATTCAAGGGTATTTCGAGTGGGAAAATTGATAAAAGATCGGAACCAATCGGGATCTTTGAAGATGAACCCAGATCACCATTCGTTTTCTTCTTGTACAGTAATCAAATACTTTTACTCTGGTACACTATACGATTGTGTAAAATCGTGACTAGTCAGTGTCTTGGATTTGTAGATGAAGATGAATAGCGTGTTTTGAGTAGGTATGAGAATTTCAAATCTTTAGGTTCAAAACGGGGAATGATTATGTTAGTTTATATGGTCAATGTCTTTCCTTTAAGTGATAT
This sequence comes from Lepidium didymum, assembly GCA_963920545.1. Taxonomy (NCBI): domain Eukaryota; kingdom Viridiplantae; phylum Streptophyta; class Magnoliopsida; order Brassicales; family Brassicaceae; genus Lepidium; species Lepidium didymum. Next base: position 1,670,988 of record OY986996.1, on the reverse strand, counting down.
GCTGGGCCCAATTGTTGTTTCTTGGTGGCGTGATGCATAAAAAAATGACTATAAGAAGTGAATTTGACTCTTTGTTAGCTATTTCTGTAGGGAGGATTTTAGGGAAAAGTATGGTGGAAACTTGGTGGATACTAGCAGAATTTGTTTCAATGTGTGGAAGAACATGTCACCAGAGGTATTAGTTTATTAGTAGATACTTAAAAAGCCTCTTATTTCTGTTGCTAAACATATTTTTATAAGCTGGATTTTTGCATCTTTCTTGCTTGTTTTCCAGGAACAAAAACCATTCAATGCCCGTGCTAATGAGGTTGATTTGGCCCACAGCCGTAAATTAAAGGAAGAAGCTAAAACTATTTATAAGGTAGATTGTATATCTCTAGATCATAAATTGATTCATTGAGAGATTCTTGCCTTTACAGGGTATATGAACAACATGTGGAGGATTTGTTTAGTTGATTGGTTTTCTTTAATGAGACTAGCAATATTTGTAGAGGTTGTTGAACATTATGACGGCCAATTTTCAGGTCAATGATGAAGCAGACTCGAAATTTGTTGGGAAATTTGACAAGGTCTCATGATTCTTTCCCCTTACATAACCAAGAAGCCATGTGTGTTTGATCATTTTGCAAAACAATTCTCACTATATTTTAATTCATTTTCTGAGGACCTAACAGTTCTATGAGAGCTTCGTTTATCATGAAGAGGAAGACTCTGATACATCTGATCATTTCGAACATGAGTTTTGGTATTAATACTCTAAGATCTGAACAATACTACAGTACTGTATCCCTTATTCTTGGTTCTTGTTTTCTCATCTTTACTTTCATTGAAACAGGGAAGACGACACTCTGCAGAACTACTGAGAAAGACTGTAGGCTCATCTCATTTTAATGAAGAGGGTTTTGGTTTTTGGTTTTGTACAGGTCTTAGAGATTTTTTGGGAATTTATGTAAATATATACAAAGACGAGAGGTTCATCTTTTTCCCTTTGTGACTTTTACGGGTGAATTTCTCGGTTTTTATGGTTGGCCCTCTATCAGTACGCTTATTTTTTCTTCAGTAACTACGGAAGAGAATCAGATTATTTCAAAAATTTGGTTGTGTGGTGAAAAATTATACCGAAATGGGCTCTGTTCACAATGAAACGGGTCTAGACTTTGTAAATCTCTCAAATTGAAAGAAAAAAGGTCAAGTACGTTTACATTTACTCCACTCTCTAAAATAGTGGACCTTTGTACAATATTTATCAGCAGAATCCAAAATCTGAATTCTTTAAGCTTGGTCATTACTCCGCCTTGTGATCCTTCATCTCGTTCCGGTTTAAGTTGCTTTCCCATAACTCTTACGTATGAAGTTGAAGCCTCTCATCTTCTGCATCAATGTGAATCTTTTTAAGATTTTGTTCCTATGAAGATGAACCCACCTGGAGTTTCGCCAATTGTTCTTGTCGTCGGCCTAAGAAGAACGCCGTCACTATCCATATTAAACACACCTGAAACAATAGAGACATGTTGAGGATTATACTAGTACATGAAGTCTGAAAGTTGGAAACTTTTATCATACTGGCAAGGCATAAAGTGAAGCAGTTGATGTTTGACTGCCAAGAGCTATGGTAAGGACTTCGAAAAGTCCCGCAGCTGCAGCATCTCCAAGCCGTTGAACAATCACATCAATGCATACCTGAAAGCATAGCGCACAAAATGAGAAATAAACCAAAGTGAAACCTTTACCTTCAGCAGAACTGAAGTTAAGAAACGGAAAGATTCAGTACCTTAGCTTTGTATTTCTCGTCTTGTGAGACAACGGTGAACAAGAGTTCCCTTCCAGGTCTAGTTACAACATAAGTTGTCACCTACCAAATTATAAAGTGTGCAAGAGTAATTAATGAAACAGTAGGGCAACACGAGAAAGATTGATAAAGACCACAGACCTTTCTCACGGTTTCAGTCACAGCAACTGTAACCCAAGTTGGCCATATGGCAATAGCAACCAAGTTCCCAAGTGCAACAAATGGGGATGCGGATATTGCAACCGTGACACCAGCTAAAGTCAAGATCCGGCCCTGTAAGATTTAGCATACGCAATGATATATGTCGACCATGATAAAAAAAATTCCACGTATGGTGAATTTAGTCTCACATATGACATACCGTTAGAGTCAGTTGTCCAATGAGTATAAAAACTGCAACGAAGCTGTTGATCTGGGCAAACAGTCTTCTTCGACCAATGGAAGATTTGATTGTCGTGGCAATTATAGTCACTTTCTGCAGTGAAACTTTATTTCATTAGTAAGACCATAAGTAGTTCAGCTTTCTTATACTACGTCCAGAAATTCATATGTGAACTCCAAGAAAACAAAGGAATCTTTAAGCATCAGCTAGTATCAGAAGCGATTGTTTGCAAGCACTAGTAACAAAAAAATATTCTAATCCTCATGTTGTGAGATATTGTTCAAATGGCTGTTGACGGACAAAGATTCTTAAGTATCATTATCATAGTTCTTTATTAAGGCAGGCAACTCAACAGTATAACAGGATAGAGATGGTTGACATGACAAGCTCACTACTGCATTGTCAACTATTTATAATATTACCTCCACATGATCTAGGTAATTAATATAAAGATTTGTCTTACTTGGAAATAGAAGAATGAGGAGATGACCGCACTAAGCCAGAGGAATAAAGACACGAGCAAAAGATAAGGCGATGCTACTATAAGTCTCACTCCGTCTAAGATGGCCCAAAGCTGAGGTCTAGTTGTGGAGCTAGGAGATTTAGGAGAACCAACTTTAGGAGAAATAACTTTTGGAGAAACAACTCTTGGAGAAGAAGCTTCCTGTTTTCTCTCACTTTGATAATCATTATCAGTTCCTCTAACAGAAACAACATCAAAGATCAACTTCTCGACCAACAAGAGCATAATTGAATCCAACTCACACTAGAAATTTAAGACTATCCAAGAACCTATATTGATCACGCACACATCTCGCTTGTCTGGTGAAAATTCAAAATTTAGTATTACCACTACCAACCTCAACTTCAGATAAATCATTTCAATTTTTCATACAGTTCCATACACAGCTAAATATAATTGCAACCATAGATGGGTAAACGTCACAAAAAGAGGTGGATTTGAAAATCAAATTCGTCTTACATATATGAACACAAATTGTAGCTTACTAACCTTAGAGGAGACATCTCCTCAGAGGTCTGGGAAATATCATTGATGATTCCTTTTGAAGACTGTGCAGCAAATTCCATCAAAAGGGCAGCAAATAGAAGTAGATCTGTTATGAACATAAATTAAATTCGAGTGAATTCAAAATGGCATACATGAAACAAAAAGTGCAGAAAAAGATATCTCTGTCTAGGTACTTAGATTGTAAATGGAACAATCATTCAGACAATGTGATGCCTACATGGACCCATCCAAGCAGTCGCAGCAGCAAACACTGATCCAAAAAGCTGTCCAAGGGTAGCCCCAGCACCAACAAAACCAAACAATCTTGCACCTGACTGAATTGAAGAATGATATATGCTTTGAAACAATAGCCAGGTCTTGAAAAAAGAAAGCACAGGTCAGCAGATTCTACCTCACTATCCATAACATCGATTATTCGAGCCCATGTTGAAGATATAGCAACAAGATTGAGCAATGCAACCTAAGAAATAGCAAAACTATTATGTATGCAACTACATTTGACAACTTGAGATTAAAACAAAAAACAAAGAGTTAGTCATACCCAAAGGAAAAATCCAACTCGAACAGAAATGTAAAACCAGCCGTGGTTGTCCCATCCAGAAGCCGGACTAGATCCATCTATACCAGTTTTTGGGTCTTCAGCTAGACCGGATGCCGCCTCAACTGCATCCTTCGAAGCAGTAGTATGTGTTAAACCATGAGGAATGAATTATTCCAGAAAGCTTATACATAATACAATTCTTCTATCTTACCTTCGAATTAGATGGTATAGACTCTGTTGGGGAAGCCCGCCAAAGAAGGAAACATAGAACAAGTGATAGACTAAAGAATCTATGTATTATAACCAAAGCCTGAAAATTTGAGAAGCATGTTTAAGATACTAAAGAAAATCCAGTAATATTGATAAAAGTACCTCCTTTGGTATAACATTTCAGCAAAATGCAGCCAAGTAACTGTATAGCTCTTATTTCAATACGGAAAAGGCGAAACATTTTCAGTGATTACTTGCATTGATAGAGACTATGAAGAAAACCCAATTCTAATTCAATATAATTTTTTCGTGAATGGTCAAAAGTTTACAAATTGAAAGCAGAAAATGCAAGAAACAGATAGAGATAAATTACGTTGAATATACAAACCGTACCTTGGATTTGGATAAATTGGGCAAAGAGAAGATCAAGGTTGAAACAGGAGCAGCAATCAGAGTGAGAAACAGGGATCCGATAAACAGGCCTGGAAGCTTTGACAATCCCAGCGATATTGCCCCTTCATCACGGAGTGGAAGAACAACGAAATACGCGCTCAATATCTGAAATTAAAACCAATGCAAGTTGAGAAACATTCGAAACCAATGGTTAGAACGAACGAAACAGAGAGAGTGAGATCAATACAAAGAAGAAGCAGGAAGAAGAGTAGAGCAACGCCGGAATCTCGTGCGGATGCACCGTGACTATTGCTGAAACAACCGCATCTATCCGAAATCTGCCACTCATTTTCATGAGAAAGAGAAAGAGATTTGAACCCCTCTCGCTGTTACGAGCTCGAAGGTCAACGTCCCCAAGACCGATAATAAATCGGAGAAGTAAGAAATGAAGAAGAGGAAGGAAAAGGAAAATGTTTCAGACAGAGAGAGCCTCTAATTGCTTCAGAAGTATTGTGATGGGCTCAACATGGAAATTAGTGTAAGAAATTCGCAAGGTCTGTTTTTCTTTTCAAAAGCGGCCTATCATATTATCGATTACCCTTTTCAATTCAAAATAGCCCAACAAAGGCCTATTTTATCGATCATAATAGCCCAATAAAAGCCCATCGTTTTATCGATTACCCTTTTCAAGTAGCCCAATAAAGGCTCATCGTATGAGAATTATTATATTTACCAAAATTTAATTCAACGTGCACAAATAAGGAAAATTGAAAAAGCATTCACCAAAAAGTAAAAAGGAAAACAACTAAATTTAGAGGTTAAAACAGCATTAGAGAAAAAGTCAGGGTTTAATCTTTTAAAGAAAGAAAAAATAAGTCCTTGCCTTTGTTTCTCTTCTCCAATTCTAGCAAAATCTCAATAGGTAATTCCATTAACTTCATTTTTTTCTTTGTATTTCCACTTCTGATTCCTGTGAATTCTGGAACTTTTCATGCTTAGCGAGAATACCCTTTGCATTGGGTCTGTTCCAAATTTCTTTTGATTAATATCCATTCGATACATTGAGTAATTTTTTGAACTTGAAACCAGATACTTCCAATGGAGGAATCTAAAAAGTTTCTTCGTACCCTGATATTTGAATCCGGATTTTTAGGATAAATTTAGTCGTGTGCGGTCTCCAGTTTTTGCTTAGATGGTTCATTGCTTCTGATAAGTAAAGACTTTTGAAATACTTTGGTGTAATTGATGATTCAGATGGAAAAGCTAATGGAGGCTTTGCATTTTATCTGCTCATACGATTTCTGGAGGATGGCTCTGTTTTGGAACATGGCTCTCATCTTTTCTTACTTTCAATTGCTTAAAAGAAGGATCTTTGGCTATAAATCTTCTTCCTCCAATCATTCAGGGAATACTTTGCACAAGTCGGTTTGTGTTATCACTGGCGTAAGTCAATCATCTTCATTGCATCAACTCCATTACACTAAATTATATTTTCTTACATTAGTTGGTTTGTTTAATATTGTCAGGCGTTTGAATTCATTGCAGGCTACTTCGGGCCTTGGTAAGGCCACTGCTTTTGCTCTTTCAAGGAAGGGTTTCTACATTGTTCTTGGTAAAACAACTGTTGCTTTGTTTTTCTTTTCTTAGAAACTAGATTGGTTCTTCCATCTACAAGTATATATGCGTGGTTGAAGATATTCAGATAAGAGCTTATTTAGATCTGTGGTAGAATTAACTTCTCATGGAATAGTTGTTTGAGCCAAAACATCAGGAGTGGGTTACTTGGAACATGTTTTTTGTTCTCATATGCTCAAAATGAACCAGTGGCTAAATCTTTCTTGAATTTGCAGTTGGACGATCCTCCGACTTACTATCAAAGGTATTCTCCGACCAAGTAAAATAACCTCATCTCTGAAATTTTTTTCTTGATGAAAAATTGTTTGTGCTTGCCACTTTCTGTTGACAGACGTTGAGTGAAATTAAGGGGCAGAATGAGGATGCTCAACTCAAAGCTTTTGAAGTTGACCTCTCATCTTTTCAGTCAATTTTGAAGTTCAGAAATTCTTTTGAGCAATGGCTTTTAGAATCAAATTTACATTCTTCGGTCCAGCTTTTAGTGAACAATGCTGGAATAATGGCAACCTCAAGTCGGCCGACTGTTGAAGGCTTTGACAGGTGGGCTTTCATTAAGGTTTCAATGATTTTGAACACTAAAAGTTTATACTTTTGACAAATAAAACGCTGTTCGTCTCCATGTTTGTCAGGATGATTGCTACAAATTATGTTGGCGCTTTCTCTTTAACCAAACTTCTCTTACCGCTCCTGAATAACAGCCCTGTGTCTTCACGAGTCGTAAATGTTACATCTTTTACACATCGTTCTGGTATATAGTTTCTCACAGTTAATCTATAGAATGGTTTTCTATCCTGAAATGAGAGTAAGATATTTATTGTCATTTCCTGGTATTTTTCTCTGTAGCTTTTGCTGGGAGGTTTGACAAGGATTCTGTTACTGGAGTGAACTTTTCGAGATCAAAGCAATATCCTTGGAGTAGGATCTATGAATATTCCAAACGTAAGGAACTCCACTCAAAACTACAAGAATTTTTTGTTACTTCTTGTATCATGTTGATGCTAATATAGTTTTTGATCTTTTGTGGAATAGTATGCCTTCTATTTTTCTCTTACGAGCTGCATAGACAGCTTCGCCTCACGGATAATTCACATCATGTCTCTATTGTGTACGCTTCCTAAATACTCAATTCTCTTTACCTATTCGCTCACTTATGTATACACAGTGTTCATAATCAAAACAACCGGTCTTAAGTTAAGCATATAGCAACAATTAAGCACTCTATTATTCTTCTCCTGGATGTATGATTTGAGATTTCTGTTTTGTCATTGTAGAGCGGTAGATCCAGGAGCAGTAAAAACAAACATAATGCATGAGCTTCCTTTATATATACAAGTCTTGGCGTTCTTTGGCCTCAAGATTCTTAGACTATTGCAGTCCCCAGAGGATGCAGCTGAAGCTGTCATTGATGCTGCTTTAGCTCCACCTGTAAGATAAGCTCTTGTATATTGCTCGTCATCTTATCAAACATTATCTTATGTGCTTGATGAGCTCTATATTGATCTGTTTGAGCAGGATATATCAAGCAAATACTTCTTTGGAGGAAATGGAAGGACCATCGAATCTTCAGTACTTTCCCGTGACCCAAAACTTGGTAAGGAACTCTGGGATTCATCCTGTCTTGTATTCAATGAATTGCTGCAAACTCACACTTGAAGATCAAAAAGATTCTAGTAATTGCTAATAACACAATCCCTAGATCCATACTGTATCAACCTTTGGTTTCATCTACAAGTTTCCGTTTAAGATATCAGTTTTCATGTATCATATTCCCCTGTTATTGTTATTTGTTAGCATAATTCAGTGCAGAGAAGATTCTTCTTTAGAACTTTGAATTCTTATTGTTCAAACTTTTTATTTTTACCAATAAAAAAATTGTGTAAAAGAGATTATAAAGGATCCATAACACTCCTGCGAAGCAGAATCTTTCTCTATAATACAACATACATTGGCTCTTGTATATATCTATTAGTTTCTGTATTGATACAGAACAGATCTAGAATTGTGCACCTTCAAAAGTTTGACCAAATTGCCAATCATCAGGCACAACATCATAACTCACAACACTCCGACCATCACTAGAAGTGACCTGAAAGGAAAGGCTTTGACCTCTGAGGTAAGTATTGCTTTGCCAATTCTGTCCCCAGTTTCTTGACATGGATTGCCACTTATTAGTCTTGGAACCTTTCAGAGAAACCGCCGCAACATCTCCAACACCACCAACGTTTGTGATCAGCACAAGGTCGAAGTAAGCATTCCCGTTTATGGTGAACCTTATCCCACCACTTTTGTCACATGAAACCCTGTCATTATCAGAGGACAGAATTGGTACATAGTGTTAATTTAACTTTCAATTCAAAATCAATTGGTAATGAGTGAATTGACCTCTAGATCATATAATATTAGATTATAATGATTCCAACTTCCGATGTAGTATCAGTCGCATTCTAACATGCGTGCATGCTTTGTAGCGCATGATCACATGCTCTCATAGCATGATATATTATAGACTTCTAACTCAAAACCAATTGACAATTAGTTGATTAGCCGTATATCATATATGTTTGATTAGAATGATCCTAACATCCGATGTGGAATATCAATCACGCTCTAACAAATATCTTAACTAAACTCTTAACAGAATCATCTAGTTTTTGCTAAATTTTATGTTTACCTTCTGAAAGCGACAGGAACGATCCCAGCTCGGTAATGAGCGATCTGGAGGAAGGCAGGTTGAGCCAAGTCAAAGTGCTGGAGAGGAGGATTACACCAACCACCATTATCATTAGCTAAGGCATAGTTTGGAGGACAAAAGTTAGTAGCTGAGACGATGATAGAACCAGAGATGCACCACTCAGGATCATCCTCACACTGTAGCTCAAAGCAAGCTCCACATTTCTGTCCACTATTGAACAAAGCTGTGCTTAACGCAGCTGTTTGTAGTCCATAGCCTTGGCTATATAAGTTACCGTACCCACAAGCACCACCTACAAATTAAACCTCATCAAACACTTAACAAGTTAATCAATACATATATGTTAAAGATTATCCATTTATGATGATTTAAGTACCCATTGTGCCAGATGCATCAGCTCCTCCATAGAAAGTAGCATGGCCTCTCTCCCAGCCTCCATTGTCGTCGGAGTTTGTAAGGTAGAGACAGAAGTTGAGTGTGCATAGTGAGAGAAATAATATATGAGAATATTCTGTAATAAGATTCATGATTTTGCAGGGGCTAAAGTACTGCAATGAGTGAGTGAAGTTGGTAATATTTGTTCAATTGAGTTCACTTATATAGAGATCAATTAAAGAGAGTTATAATTCACTACAAAGAATATTTGTTAACAAAACGTAGAATGGAAGAAGGTGACATGATCGCTTTGGTGTTTATTGTCCAGGAATTACGTTTGTAAGTTATGAAATTATGCAATTCTCACATGCAACTCAGTTAGTCACCTTTACATTTACGAGGCTGCGCAGGAATAAGATGGAGTATGTCACCTTCACATTTATAATCAGAAGTCGAAACTCTTTTATGGGCGATGTCATGCCTAATATTGATATCGATGATAAAAGTGGAAACCGCAACGAATTGTATGGAAGCTCTAAAGATGATTTCTAATGATCACCGTTTCTACCTTACCTTACTTTTCAAGATTGAAAAATTTGTTTCAATAATTTTTGTTAAGATTTGATTGTCACTGTTTTGAGGGTTACTTACTATAAAGTATAATTTAAATAACGAGGCGAAAATCTCTGTTTATTAAACGAAACAAAATGTTTATAAAGATGCCGAGGAGGACTTAACTCGGCTATTTTTTCTAGAGTCTTAGTCTAAATATAGGTTTTAATTTTGATACCAAAGGAACATGCCCCTTAATATGTGAGCTCTTTGCCTTTTATAGAAAGATCTTTCTAGGGTTTTTACTCATCACGTGCCTTGCACGATATATGCACACACCGACTTAGTATGTCATGTCACCGACAATACAGTTATCCTCTCTGACACGTGTCTCTTCTGTCTACTCGACTTTCTCTGACCATGACGTCACAGTGCGGATTGTGGGTTTCTGGTCAAGGCCCACTAGCCGATGGCCCATTAACCATTGTTCATCCGCGCTGAGGCCTGGCTCGTCGTCAACATGGAGTACTAATGGATTTTAAGCGGGCCGATGGACCTGGATCCACCCCCAATAGTCAGATCGCTGAATTATAAAAGAGATTCAGTTGCATATTTTATAAACACTATTCTATAATAATAATTTTTTTTGAATGAAATATACTCCTTCCATTTTAAATTATATATGATGTTTATGTTTTTTTGCATGTACATTAAGAAATTATTTAATTTTTAATTTTTAATTAAAAATATTATTTTAGTTTTAGATAATAAGTTTTTAGCCAATTAAAAATTAATCTGCATAATTCAAATATTCAAAATAGATAAAGATATGATAAATATTTCATTAAGTGTGGAAAAAATCAAACAATTGGAACAATTTTTTTTCACTAAAACATCATATAATTTAGAATTGGGAGAGTAGAAATTTTGAAGAAAAAAAAATCCATAACTGAAATTGGTTTATTAAAATTGAATAATTGATACATACTCATAAGTAAGTAAGAAATAGACAAGCTCTATGACATAATCAGAAGCTTGACGTGAATAAAACCGAACATGAGATCGTGATCGTCCGTTGTTTCCGGTAACAGATTTTCCTTCAATCAATTATCTCAGATTATCAATATTATATCATTACAAAACCTCCTTCGTCATCTAGACATACATATCGATGCACATTTATAACAAGACCGGTCCAAATATATAACAAAGCCCAAAGATGTAACTCAGGCCCATCAATATAAGGCCTGTCTCTTCTATCTTCGTTTGGTAGGTAAAACGAGTGGTTGTGGAGGACTGGCTGCTTCATCTAAACACGTGGATTCCTAATGTGTCGTTAAACATTTGTCATAAGGTTGGGTAACAAAATCAATAAATTCATTAAAAGAAATACGTCGTCTTCACAAGCTTTGAACGTTAGCAAAATTATGTTACCTACCACCAATTCCTGGCTTTAATATATATAGACAGATTCATATTTACATAATATAAATCATTTCTTTTAGATCATAAATTAGTAGATACACCTAGTTTCATAAAATACACAAGATACAAAGTAAGTCTACACTCATTACTTCAATTACAAAAAAAAAGGTCATAATGTTTGTTTAATTTTTGTATGTTTTTATCAAACAGTGGGTACAGAGATGGTAATGGTTCATGAAGTTCCTTTTCCTCCACAGATTCTCACTTCTAATTCAAAGTCACTATCTCTTTTGGGTCAAGGTAAACAAAAACAATGGATATTGTACAGGATTGTAATAAATTCTCAGGTAATAATGTTTTGTGGGTTTGTTTTGTCTTTTTGATTTTTATAGGGATCACAGATATTGAGATCCATTTTCTTCAAGTGAAGTTTACAGCGATCGGAGTTTACTTAGATCATTCAGATGTTAAAACCCATCTTGTAAACTGGAAAGGCAAGACTGAAAAAGATCTCGCTGGTGATGACGACTTCTTTGACGCTCTCGCCTCTGGTAAACTTAAACCGATTTTGAATCTATTTGGCTAAATATTGATGTTGGGCCTTTAGGTTTTGTGAATATGGACATTCGGATATCCGTTTCTGAGTTTTGGTAAGAACCAATTGGTTCTAGATGTTTCAAATAAAAGATTTTTGTTCCCATATAAATACCAAAAATATTTTGGTTTGGTTTCGGTTCGAAATACTAAAAAATATATCTAAATATACCAAAAATACCCACATACTTGAAAAGTATTCAATTTTTTTCAAAAAATTACTTGAAAACTTTAAATTTTTTTAAAAAATTACGTAAAAATACCAAAAATAATTGAAAACCCCTATATATATATATATACATATATATCTATCAACATACATTGGCGCAGATACCCATTTGGATATTGGTTCACTTCTAATCATTATACAATAGACCAATACTCACATGTATAAGTAAAGAAGACTCATCCAATATTTTTTCCAATTTTGGATATTATTCGATACCAGAAATTTTGTTTCGGTTTTGGTTTGGCATTCAGTATGGAGTATTTTGTGCAAGGAAATACTTGAGAAGGCTAGATAAAAAGTAGTTTCTATTTTGATTGGGGTTTATTACATTGTTTTAGTTTGGTTCAACTCCGGTCAACTAATTTTATTCGGTTAAGTACTGAGTCAGCGAAATTGAACCGGTTCTTATTGATTGCAGGGGAGATTGAGAAAGTAATAAGAGTGGTGGTGATAAAGGAAATAAAAGGAGCTCAATACGGAGTACAACTAGAGAATGCAGTAAGAGATCGTTTGGCTGCCGAAGATAAGTACGAGGAGGAAGAAGAAACAGAGCTTGAGAAAGTCGTTGGCTTTTTCCAGTCTAAGTACTTCAAAGCTAATTCTGTCATCACTTACAATTTCTCAGCCAAAGATGGCATTTGTGAGGTACAATCTAAAAAACCTTATTAATAATTGATGTGTTTAGTTTCATGTGGTCTGAATTAATGGTTTTGTTGTTGACTTTAATGTTGGAAAGATTGGGTTTGAGACAGAAGGTAAAGAAGAAGAGATATTGAAAGTGAATAATACGAATGTGGTGGAGATGATGCAGAAATGGTATTTGTCTGCAAGCCGAGGAGTTTCACCGTCGACCATTGTCTCTCTCGCCGGATCCTTGGCCTCAGTTTTAACCTAATTTAAAGTCATTAATCATATATGAACAATAATATATGTATGTGTGTTTTTATGAGCCACTACATGAAATTATGCATGTTATGTTATTTATTTTATATTCTTACATCAGTATAATTTACATCATTTATAGAAATGATTTTGAAAGTGATGATTCAAATACTTAATATCAATTTAGAAAATTGATGCAATTACTTTCATTTTATTAATAATTGATACTAACTTGTGTGAAATGTAAAAAATGTTAAAATTTGTATCACTTATTATAAATGATTGTAATATTTGTATCAATTATTATAACTGATATTAATATTTTCATTATTTACTGTAATTGATGTAAATTTTACATCACTTATAAAAAATGATGTTAAAATTTGTGTCATTTATTATAAATAATGGTAACATTTACATCATTTACGGAAACTTATGATAATTTTGTGTCACTTGTAAAAGATAGAGTTAATATTTATATCACTTATTATAAATAATTTTAAATATTTATAGCAGGCTTGTTTAAGTGATACAAAAACTATAAATAGATATTAATGCATCAATTTTATTATACTCGTTACTATTATTCATAAATGATACTAAATTTTTTTAAATCTTTTATTTAAATTAAATTATACTTAAAATTTATTTATCAACTTTAAATTATCTAATAGATAAGACATGTCAAGAAACACCCAATTGGTTTGTCCTTGATCTTTGAACATTTAGGATATGGATCAGATTTTGTTGATCCAAATTTAATGAGAGATTGAAAAAAAAAATAAGAAGTGAAATTTTGGATGATATTCCATAAAAATTATCAAGTAGATAATCAATTAAAATATATATACTAATTAATTCATTACTATTTATAGAAAAAAACACTATACAAGTCAAATTGTATAAAAAATACTATAAAATAACAATAAATCAACTAGCTAATTCCATAGCCATCCACACCATTGATTTTGGCACCATCTACACCATTAATATTAGGTTTTCCTTAATATCATCTTCTCTTCCTTTTTCTGAAAAACAAACATGTATAACAAGAAAACCAGATGTTATTTATTTATTGTTATGAAGTTAGAATTTATATGTTACCTATAATTAAAATTTCCATGTGATTTTTTTTCATTCTTCTGGTGTTTGTGTTTCAAATTCCATCTGCACTAAATACATATTATATAGGCCTCAAAACATCAAAGAATTTACAAGTATATTAATAAACAATCAAAAGTTTAAATTGCAGGTTTAGTTCTTCTTTTATCTTACCCAAGCCATCAATTTTTTTTTTATAAAAAAAAGCTTAAAAGATAGAGTTTAACGTAGATAGGACAAAAACAAAGGATATGTAGTCTAGCAATGATTTCTAAAATACTATTCACAAAGAGAAAGCATGTAGTTAATATATATATATATATGTATATATATATATATATATATCAATAAATAATAACGAATTAAGATCCATAGTTACCTTAATTCAGAAAAATATCAAGGCTTCAACAACAGGCTAACTAAGAAATAAAAAAATCAAGTTTTTCTGGATTTGTTAGAAGAATGGAGGTTTTTTTGCTTATAACTTGTTGGATGAGTTTTAAGATGTTATATATATAGAGATCCAAAATTAATGCTCGTCCAACCTAATTCATGTTTATCGAACCATATTTTTATTTATTTTTTCACAAACAAAATTATTTGTTTTAAAAAATTAACTTCAGCCAACGTGATTTTTTTTTAATACATTACTTAATTTTTGAAATCTAACGGATTTAACTCAAGTATATCTATTTATTATCAAATCCAAACCATCAAATCTTCAAGTAGCTATATATAATTAATGTCATTATGCTCTACTTGGTTAACTTGCATTATGTTGGTTAGGGAGAAGGTTAAATGTATCCCAATAATGACTAAATGGACTAAAAAGTTTTTTTTTTTTTTGTCAATATTGTGTCATAACTGACCGATCCATTAGTTAAGTTTCTACATAATGTAGGTGGTAGGACTTGATCCCTGTATATGCAAATACGCATATCCTTAGTGTACTTACCGTCTCTCACTAAACTAAATGCCACATGACTAAAAAAATTAATTAGATCTAATATTCCTACGAAAAAATGTTTAGTAAATAAATAAATTAATCATGCTGCCATTACATCTAATTGTTAAGAAAACTACCTTCAACAATATATTTGCTCCTTTCTATTATTATTGAAGGACTTTTAGTTTCTATATAATTTATACATATTAATAATCAATCTGTAGGTCTTTTTCGGTGTAAAAACCAAAAATCACAAAAAACCTAATAACATACTCCACTGTACAAAAAATTGTAATATTTCTAGATATAATATATAATTTGTATGCATGTTTTACAATGAAACGTTTAGTCGGACAATAGATTATAATATGTTTTCACCAAAAAATAAATTTGCTTCATTAGTATAATAGAAGTTCAAGAAGGCACATATCTGTAATTTTGTTATATATAGAGATCCAAAATTAATAATGTTTATCCAAAAATTAACTCATATTAATTTCGACGTAGGATCGATTTAAGCAATATATTTTATTTTGAATTCAGCCAAATTCATTCTCATCTTAAATTTTTTTTTTAATGGTAACTCCAAATTATTAACTGTTTTCGCCTATATATATAGATTTAAAGTTATAAAATATATTCACTAAGTTTCATTTTATTTTCTTCGCATAAACAGATTATCTTACAAGGTTGTGGTAGATATGAGAAAAAATAATTTAAGGAAGATCTTTTAGTTTTTCATTTGTCCTTTGAATAATCAAAATCACATGTATGTTTTGAAATATCGTAGATACAATATATATAAAGTTCTAAAATTAAAGATAAAATTAAATCATACGTTCTAATCTTAGTAGATAATATCTTAACAGAAAACGAATATTAGATAAGTATTGAAACTAAAATTGAGATAAATTCTAACTATTATCAAAGTTATTGCTAAAATTTAGATAAATTTGAGTTTGATACCATCCTATGATTTTAAAATTATTTTCTTGAAAATAAAATAAAATATAACTAAAAGATAAATATGCAAATTTTTTTTTAAAAAAATATAGTAGTTTTTATATTATTTGTCATTTGTAAAGAACCTTCCTTCTGCTCATGTCGTATTGGAATTTATAGTTTATATTTATATTTTATAATTAGATAAATTCTAAATATATTTCGTATCTAATAAAGAATACATTTTTAACCATTTTCTAATATATAAATATTAACCTTAAATTTCTCACAATTTATAAATTGATCTTGGATTGAATCATTAATATAACATTGATTTAATTAGAAGGATTTCAACTTTTGAAGTATAACTCCTAAGATTAGGTCGGAGTCAATTGTTCAAAGCATGTATTCCACTTTTCCCTAATTTCTAAATTTATTTCATGTTATAAAGTTTTAATTTTAAGTTGATAAAGATACTATTATAAATCAAATATATTTAATAAATAGATTACAAATGTAAAAAAAACAGAAGGTGAAAACACTAAAGAGACTACATCTTATAGAATAATCGGACGAACAAAAGAAGAACTGATTCGATTGAAAATTGATGTAAACAAAATATTTTATGTTAATCCCAATCAAATTCATTTTGATCTGGAATTAAAATAAATGATTTTAACATTCTAGAGTATAATGTTGGCCTAATTTATTTAATTAGATTTATATTATTTTTAGTTTTTCTTATTTATTTTTGGATTATATAACTTACTTATGGTATAATTTAAAATTTACACAAGGTTATAAAGTTCAATTTTTAATTATTTAGAATTATAATAAAAATTTAATTTAATCCAACGTGTATATTTGTAAGGATAATTATAATTATTTCTTATGACAAAAAATAGTTATTTCATAATTTTTTGTTAATTAAATTAAATCTACCGTGTGTGTGTGTTTTTTAAGGATAATTATAGATATTTTTCGTGACAATTTTTTTTAAATATTTCTTACTTTTTTGTTAATCAATTGTATCAATTATTTTTATGAAATATTTATCAATTTTAAACATAATTATAAATAAAATTAGTGTCAATTATTATTTTAATTAATACAAATTCATTTTTATTGACATCATTTAGTTAGTTTAACTGACATTAACTAATTTATATATATTAGTTTTAAACTGAAACCAAGTTAACATCATTTTTAATTGATGTTAACAATGTTGATTAGATACATCGTTTACTCAATTGATGTAAACTTATATTTTACGTCGATTCTTTTGTAAATGATGTAAATTAATATTAAATTGTATCAATTTTATTTAATTGATGTAAAAGATGCAATAATAGTGTTATTTTTTTTTCTAAATGATGTTATATCACATATATTGTGTCATTTGTAAATAATTGACTCTATATAATATTATTTATTTATATGATATATTATTAGTGATGCAATACGTGATTTTTTTGTAGTGAGCTATTGTGTTTGATTATCTTTATAAAACGATTAATGGTATGGATTTACTAATTCACAAATACACGATCCATAAATGCAGAATGCTTTCCAGTGGCAAGTGATCGTGTTTTTACAGGATTTATCGTTACTCATGTCAGCATTCTCACTTCTGATATCTCCCGGTCTTGTCACCAAAAACCTTCCGCGATTGTACATAACGTACTACTACTGACACTTGTTCTTCCAAAGATAACTCTGGATTTATGAAATCGAATTCTAGTAGAGAAGTCAACAAAATTTACTTTAACCATATGACTAAATAGACTTCCAAATGTCTAATTATTAATGACTAATTTTAATTACAAGTTTATATAAATTTTTACCCTTTTTCCACCAAATTTTTACAAAATTGCACTTTACAACCAAAACCATTTATATATTCTAACAAAATTACCTCAAAAAAGCGTTAGAAAATGTTTTTTTAAGTTAAAACCATATAATAACCTTTCCCGCCAAAATCACAATCGGATAACAGTTTTTTGGGTCTAACGTGGGCTTGGATTAGATTTGCAAACGCCCAATCAAAGCCGCGTTGAACTTTTTCTTTGCACTGTTGAGATCCTTATAAGAAACTGGGCCAGATATTTTACATTTAACAGGCCCAATATCTAAGTCCATCATATTTAACACGTGACATTATTTCTCTAAGTGTAAAGTACATCTCTCACCTAGAAATGTTAAAGTTTATATTTAATAATTAAGAAAATAGTGGACGAACAAATAGCCACCACAAAAACAGAGATCCCACCACATGGAAAGCCCCAGAAACGACGCTAGAGATTTCCAAAGGCTAAAGTAATTTATTTCCATGCAAAAAAATTTAATTGTCTTTGTTACGTTACATAGTAAAACCTAACTCCTTTCTCGATAAAATCCCTAATTTTTGATATATTGTATTTCAGATATTTAAACTAATTAATTATGACCGAATCATTTTTTTTCCGCTATATTATAGTATATTAAAAAAAATTTTAGTAAAAAAACTTTAAAATATAAATTAGATTTAATCGATCCAATTGTTTGACAAAAATATTTAATTAACTATGATTACAATCGCTTTGGACCGATGATCAATGGCGAACCCATGTGGTGGAGTAGAAGTTGAATTGAAATCCATTAAATTTTAATTTTTTTTGTATATATAGTAGATTTTTTTGGGTGAATGAAGTAAAATCAATGTTTGGAAATTAAGGATCACAAGGATAATTTTTAAATTTGGAAAGTAATAATATTTTTCCTTTTTATTATTTTATTATTATATATTTTTTTCAAGTGATGATAACAAATTATATAAATCGGTAATATTTTGTTTATCACATAAAAAACTGGATATATATAAGTCACTAGAAAAATTGGATGAATAAGGAGTTGATGATCTGATAATAATGTATTTACATAATAGTGAAATAGTTAACAGCATAATATAAATTATAGACGATAACAAATTATGTACATTGATAATGAAATATTTCCAGCAATAATTATAAATATATTACAACAAATTTAAAGATAAATATATAATATAAATAAATAGCTTGATAATACTATTGTTAGGAAAGTACTAAACTATACAGTAGGGTATGATGACATTTAGAAAAAACAAATTTGTTTCTTTCCCGCTTGTTAGTTTTGCAAATATGTATTTATTGATTGTCATGGAATGAAAATACCCTTTTTTTTTGTTTTCATTTCATATATAGTAATTATGTTTTGTTAAAACCAAATACATGTTCTTTTATTATTATTTTGACACTCATTAAACTAAAATTAATAACTTTAATCTGTTTACCGTATATTAAGAATCCCAAAAAATTCCATGATTTTATCTTTGTTATTTTGTAGGAATTCCTTTTCTTATGTTAATATCACATAAAATACAATATTGTCTTATTCAATAACTGTTTTATTTGACATTAACATAATTTATTCCATGCATGTATTCAAGTCTAGTACAAAATAAGATTCTTATGAAAAGATTTTAGCATATGAAGAATTATAGGGTGTTTACCGAAAAAGAAAAGAAAAACAAGAACCATAGGATAATTTTGTAAGATGCTTTTTATGGATTGTATTTGTATGTAATACTTATTAATTACTGAACAATATTTTTAAAATATAAACTCGGTTTCTTTCTCGAATCCTCAAATAAAGTAGACGGTTAGAGTTTTTCTCTCAAGAAAAAATTTGTTTTTTTATTGATAATGGTTTTTTTTTATAGATTTTGTAAAATTAAAACAAAACAAACGAAAAAAAACTTTTCATAGATTTTTTGGTTTATAAGAAAGCAAATACAAAACAGAAACAATAAAAAATAAAAAGAACGATTAAACATGGATAGATAGGAGCTTTTAGCTCTGATACCAAATGATGAGGACCTCAGATGGAGATCACTCTGATAGATCTCATGTGCAAGACTTTGGAATCGTCACAATCGATTTATTGATTAACTCTCTCCATCGATGGATAGGTTGATTGACTATCTCAATCGATGAATGAACTAGAGCTTTATATCTTACAAACACTCTAATCCTTGAACAAAGAGACATCGACTCGCTCACAAGACTCAATTGATCACAATTCAGGACAAACTTGAAAGAAAACACTTTCAATTTTATAACTTTGAAAATTAGTTGTCTTGTACAAAAGATAGAGATGAGCTTATACAAGCTTGATCCTAGGTTTAATACAACAATAAAGAGGTGTAAAATAAGCAATAAATGATTTCGTATTAAATGTCCAACAAACAAGTAATGATGGCTATCGATCTTGAAGCTGTTGGAGAGAATATATGATCGACCGGTTTTGGAAAGTCTATTGAAGGAAGGATTCACCTACTCCTATGAGTGCAGGAGGATGGTATGACTTCCTAAGATGCTTCTAAGTGGTTGAAATACTCTTCTGGTCGACAAACATAAGTTTGCAAACTCTTAAGGCAAGTGGATCCCAGACTTGCATTAAATGAAACCAAATTAAACCTTCTTTTGTTGGGCGTGTAACTTGATGGTACAATGATCATTTTACACGCTCTTGAGCTTGTTAGATCCACAAAAGGCATAAGAACATTCTCTAAGTGGTCTAAGTAAAGACCGTTTTTGAGCCAGGCTGTGTTGCTCGATATTTGGCGTTGACGTGTGAAAAGCTTTAGCATAGGTCCACCAACTTGAAAAATTCATATCTTTTAGATCAGATCTTTTGGGCTGATTCAACTTCGATGACTTAAGTGGTTGATGAGTGCTTGTATGTCTTCATGATTTTCCAGGGAAGATTGTTGAAGTGAATCTCTTAAGTCTGGCGCAACTACTTGAGTGCTAGATGATTCATTAAATTTAGGCAGCTGAAACATATCAAAGAAGATTATTTCTCCTTTATCTTTGACAGGTTTCCCAAAGAAATTCATGTCACTTTTATCTTTGGTGTATTTAGCTGGAAACTCAATAATCGAATCTATGCCATGCATGCTTAGTTGTTAAAGTTATATAGTCAAGGATCCCAACACAAATCCAAACTAAACATGAGTGAAGATCTAAAGCCTTCCAAGATCCATCAACAAAATATCGGTAACAAAAAAATCTTTGATTGGAGATGGATGGATGTGCCACTGCACAGCCAAATCAGAGTAGTCAATACTCCCAAGATGGGGATCCTATATATCAATTTTTCTGACATGCAACCATTCAGATGAATCATATCAACATATTGTATTTCCCGTGTTCTTTTTAGTATTTGAGATGATTTTTTTATTCCTTGGTTTCTACAAATTTCAGATAATCCTTAAAAAAAACTTTAGTATCTGTGGAATCTGAAATTCTCTAAAATAAATAGTTCATATTAGACTAAATTGAATTTCATGGAAAAATATCAACATGTGATGGATTATATAGTCTATATAGTTCATGTTTGAATAATACATAGTTTACAGTTTTCCCATATGCAAGTAATTGTTTTCATTTGGAAAAATAATAATAATTGCCTTTGTCGTCGATAATAACAAACCGTAATATGTTGGGATATTCAAAGAGAATTCAGTTAGTGTAAAATTTTAAGGTGGACTACAGTCAAATTAAGTCCATCGACCAATCGACCACGTTTTCCTGTTTTTAAAATTCTTTTCTTTTCCAAACTCAATTATTCTCTCCGCATTATTAGATACCAAGGCCAATATAATATTTGATAATCCTTCTCCATCAAATTGGTGTCTGTACATCTAATTGCCTATAAATAAGGGAAATAATAAATTGATTAATAGTAATTATCAGTACGTCCACGTGAATCGTGCACCATTTACAAAAAAAAGAAAGAAGAAGTTATTACTAGAAGGTCACGATAAAATAATCTTTTTTTTTTTCATTGTCGTATAGAACAATGAATAAATGCTTTAACAAAAAAAAAAGAATAATGTTTGGGGTTCAGTGAATGACCGAATGTTATACATACAGTACTATATGATTTCACAGAAATTAAGTTACATGCTATAGTCAAATCGTAATGATTAAATTTATATTTTTATGAAAATAGATTTTCAATACCAATTTTATAGAATTGTGTATATGATGATAATTTTTTAATTTTGAGCTTTAATATCACTATTTTCTTTGATTTGTTTTTCCTTAATTTGATATGGGTTGTACAATATTTTTCTTATTTCTGTTTATATGAGTTTAAATAACCGCAAAATATACAAAATGGTAATAGAGTTATTAGAATATCAATTTTGGTTTAATTGTGTGGTTTAGTTCAATTGATTCCGGTTACTTGTTAACCGATTACCATTCTATTATAAAGAATGGGTTTTGTATTCTGTTACAATTAACGAATGAAATCAACGAACATTTGTTCTCTTCCTCTTGTACTCTCTTCTTCATTCTTTTTCTTCGATTACTCTAACATGGTATCAGAGCGGCGCGATCCGTCTCTTTCTTCATTTGACAATTAATCGAAATCTACTTCCCGATTCAATTTCATTGTTTCTCTTGTGAATTTCAGTTAATCCGCTGAGATTTACTTCCTGCTCTTTCTCTTCAAAGATTTGAGTTGTTCCGCTAAATTTTTTGTTAAAATCATGGTTGTTCTTCGTAAAGGAGGCAAAAGACCAGCAACAACGCGAAAGTATCAACAAAATCTACACCTTCCTTTTGAGTAAACCCTTTAGCCATTAACCTAGCCTTATACCTTTCAAGTGTTCCATCTGCATTCAATTGCAGAAAACATCGAAACTTCATCATCGTCTAATGCTTCTCCAGGCAATGAAGATGTTGTTGACAATACTCTACAGACAAAAACAGAAAAGAGAAAGCAGAAAGTCCCTGCTTACCTACATGATTACTACTGTGGAGTGACAGAAACTGATTTGCCTTTTCCTCTTGCCAATTATTTGACTTATGATTATATCAGAGGAAAACAAGTCTTATATATGCTTTGTAAGTCTTTTCTCTGAACCTACTAGTTTCTCTCAAGCTAAGAACTTCAGAGAATGGTTACAAGCCATGAATGAAGAATTGATAGCTTTAGAGAACTCAAGGACGTGGACAATCTGTTCTTTTCCAAAAGGAAAACGTGCTATAGGCTACAAGTGGGTTTATAAAACCAAATTGACATGCAGATGGAACACTTGAAAGGTATAAGGTTAGGTTAGTGGCTAAAGGGTTTACTTAAAAGGAAGGTGTAGATTTTGTTGATACTTTCTCGCATGTAGCTAAAATGACTACGATTAAGACTTTGATTGGAGTGGCTGCAGGAAAAGGATGGAGTCTTACCCAACTAGATGTATCAAATGCATTTCTCAATAGGGATTTACATGAAGAAATATATATGTCTCTACCACGGGGATATACACCATGAGAACGAGAAGTTTTGCCAGAAAATGCAGTTTGTAAGTTTCACAAATCCCTCTATGGTTTAAAACAAGCATCAAGACATTGGTTCTTAAAGTTTAGTGACACCTTGCAATCACTGGGGTTTAAGAAGTCATATATAGATCATACACTCTTTATTAAGAGTGTTAAAGGAAAGTACATTGCAATATTAGTCTATGTTGATGACATAGTCATCGCTTCTAACAGTGATGAAAATGTTATTGAGCTTAAGAAAGCGCTTCACATATAGTTTAAGACAAGAGATTTGGGTCCTCTGAGATACTTCCTTGGTTTAGAAATAGCAAGAAACTCCAGAGGCATTTCAATCAGTCAAAGAAAGTACACCGTAGAACTACTTGAAGAATCTGGTTTATTGGCTTGTAAACCATCAAGCATTCCAATGGAACCAAGTATCAATCTATCTTTAAACAGTGATGAACCCTTGCTTGCCGAACCAGAACAGTATCGAAGACTAGTTGGGAAATGATGTACCTCACAATATCAAGATATGATATTACCTTTGCAGTCAATAAACTCTACCAGTTCACATATGCTCCTAAGCAGTCTCACTTACATGCTGCGCACAAGGTCCTTCATTATCTGAAAGGTACAATAGGCCAAGATGTGTTTTATGTTGCAGATAGTGACTTAACTCTTAGAGCCTTCACAGATACAGACTGGGCTTCATGCAAAGACACACGCCAATCAACATTAGGTTTTGTGATTCAATGGCAGCAATCCACATATCCAACAATTCTGTTTTTCATGAAAGGACAAAGCACCTAGAAATGGATTGTCACAAGGTAAAAGAGAAGATTCTTGATGCTTTGATTAAGCCTCTTCATGTAAAATCAGAGGAAAATCTCGCAGATATCTTCACCAAACCATTGACTGCAGGTTATTTTACTTTCATTATTGACAACATGACAATGAGCTCTGTATATTTGCCATCTTAAAGGGGGTATTAGAGTATCAATTTTAATTTAATTATGTGGTTTAGTTCAATTGATTCCGGTTACTTGTTAACCGATTACCATTCTATTATAAAGAATGGATTTTGTATTATGTTACAATTAACGAATGAAATCAACAAACATTTTGTTCTCTTCCTCTCCTACTCTCTTCTTCATTCTTCTTCGATTACTCTAACAAGAGTATTTGAAAATTTTCAATAGCTAACAAATTAAATGACCTTGATATTAAATTATATATATATGGTCCACTCTCATATGAAATCTGAAATCATTATAACATTTTCTCCGTAGAGATTGGAAGGAATTTGGAGGGAAAATAAAGATGAATTGGAATACTGTACGTATAATCTGCCGCACAAAAAAGATTTCCTTAAAATAAGTTTATAGTTTTTCTTTCCAACATGACTTATTATATTAAAGTAAAAAGTATAACCAATGTTGAGGATATTAATTCATGGAAAATTCTTTAATATTTCGAGTTAGATAATTAATTTTGTAATTCAGCGATTTAAGAATCAAAGACAAAGAAAAGAAGAAAAAATTTGGACCAGGAAAAAAGAAAAAGAAAATTGTATTGTATGTTTACAAAAAAAAAAAAAAAATAGAAAACATGGATTCTGATCAGTCAGTTTTGTAGTTGCTCCTATTTTTAGTAGGATTTCAAAATTTTAGTAATTAGTAATATAATTTAAAAAAAAAAAGCCTTAACATGTATAATTTTAACTATACCTACTTATACCCTTCTTGAAAATAATGTATTTTGTCGATTTTTAATAATCTATTAATGGAAACAATATTGCACCAATATATTAGAATATTTTCCACCTGACCACCGATATTATTGGTAGGCACGTTTAACTTCTCCAAATTATGCACAAAAGCATTAGCTGCATTGCCTCTCATGCCTATAAGTAGGCTCATTCTTCACTTCAATTAGGTAAACAATCAAAAACCTTCTTCAAAGTCATATAGTTCCTTAAGCAACAATGCTAGACTTCTTCTCATTGCTTGCGTTTGGTCTCTGCTTTCTCCTCCTTGCATTAACTACGAAGCGTAAGGAGCCTAAGAAAGCAGCGTTAATGAGTTCCTACATAAGAAACCTTCCACTTCCTCCTGGGCCAAAACCTTGGCCTATAATCGGAAACATACCAGACATACTAAGGAGTGAAAACAAACCGGTATTTCGGTGGATCCATTCTTTCATGAAAGAACTCAACACTGAAATTGCATGCATTCGCCTTGCAAATACCCATGTGGTCTCCGTGACGTCCCCAAGACTTGCACGAGAGATTCTGAAGAAGCAAGACGCCATTTTCGCAACTAGACCACTTACAATGGGCACCGAGTACTGCAGCCGAGGCTACTTGACCATTGCCGTGGAGCCACAAGGAGAACAATGGAAGAAGATGAGAAAAGTGGTGGCATCTCACGTGACGAATCAGAAAAGCTTCAATATGACACTCGGAAAGAGACACGAAGAAGCCGATAACCTCGTCCGGTACATCAATAATCGATGTGGCAAAAACCATGGTGATGGTCTTGGGGTTGTTAGTTTAAGGCTTGTGGTGCGACAGTATAGTGGAAACGTAGCTCGGAAGATGATGTTTGGTATAAGACATTTCGGTAAAGGAAGTGAAGATGGATCGGGACCAGGGTTAGAAGAGATTGAACATGTGGAATCTTTGTTTACGGTTTTAACTCATCTTTACGCCTTTGCTCTGTCGGATTATATCCCGTGGCTAAGGTGCTTCGATTTGGAAGGCCATGAGATCATTGTGAGGGATGCAATGAGAAATGTAAGTAAGTATAACGATCCATTTGTTGATGAAAGAATCAAGCAATGGAGTAATGGAAAGAGGAAAGAGCCACAAGATTTTCTCGACATGCTTATATTGGCGAAAGAGACTGACGGGAAACCTATTCTGACGGACGAAGAGATCAAAGCACAAATGACGGTATGCATATATACTTATCAACTTATATCTAGTGAAATATTAATTATAGTCAATTTTCTTTTAAGAAGCTCTACTTTTATGAAGATTTTCATTTACATTCTCAAACAGTCCACTATTCATTTGCTGATGTCTAACTTATCTTTATTGAATTATAAAGGAGCTAATGTTGGCGACGGTTGACAATCCGGCTAATGCTGTGGAGTGGGCTATGGCGGAGATGATTAACAATCCGACCATCATGCAAAAAGCCGTTGAAGAAATCGATATGGTAGTTGGAAAAGACCGTTTTGTCCTTGAGTCCGATCTTCTAAATCTCAACTACGTGAAGGCTTGTGTGAAAGAAGCCTTCCGGCTACATCCCGTGGCTCCGTTCAATCTCCCTCATATGTCCACGGCCGATGCAGTAGTTGACGGTTACTTCATCCCCAAAGGAAGCCATGTGCTGATTAGTCGTATGGGAATCGGAAGAAACCCTAGCGTGTGGGAGAAGCCACTTAAGTTCGACCCTGATCGGCATATGGGGAAAGGCATAACCGTGGATCTAAGCGAGCCAGATCTCAACATATTATCGTTCAGCACGGGACGAAGAGGGTGTATGGGTCAGAACATAGGATCAGCCATGACAACCATATTACTCGCTCGATTGATTCAAGGGTTCAAGTGGTCAGTGCCTGATGATGGTAAAATTGACCTTTCAGAAAGCGAGAGTGACCTTTTCATGGCAAAACCTTTACATGCCATTGCAACACCTCGTTTGGCTCCACAAGTTTACCCTAATTAAGGACTATAAATTTACCCTAGTTGAAAGACTATTACGATATTAAAGTCGTAGAGTCTTAATATTTGCAGTATATATATAGTATATATGGTAAATAATCATTCTGGAACTGCTACAAGACTCTTTGTAGTTAATAACTCCAGAATTTTCAGTTCTTGTATTAATCGCCTTTTTTTTTGTAACAACTATATTGTCGTGATGCTATTCACTATATATTAATGTTACGTGTCTTCTCATAATCTTTTGCTATTGGCATATATTGAAATCAGACGCATAAACTATTCTTATAAACCTTTATGTGTTAATTTCTACAAATGTATATATGAATGTATGATCAAGTTGCCAAAAAAGCAGGTTAAACACTCTATTACGGATTGGTTACTATCGGTCAGAATCGGTCAATAATTACCGACCAGAATTATCTAATTTTCGGTTTTTTCTGGTTGTATATACCGGTCAGAAATTACTGACTGCTTCTGATCAGTTTTGTTTTTTTTGTCAGTAATTTATTCTAATTGGTATTGACCGTTTTTGTTTTCTTTTTATTCTGGTCAATTGGTGACAATTTATGGTCAAAAATTTTTTGACCGCTTTTTCCCGGTCAATTCTACAATCATAATCCGACTATTATTGATGTAGTGTCTTTTTTTTTTCAACATTATAGATCGATAAGGTCAGATATATAAGCTAAATCCCATCTCCAATAATCTTTTTTTTAAGCTATCATAATGCAGCGGGTAGGAATCGAACCCTGGTGCCGAATCATTAGCTGGATCATCCTAACCACCAGACTGAGAGTAACTCGTCATTTTTGTAGTGTCTACAAATATTACATACATAGTATTATATATATACATATTGAAACTGATAAAATATTGCTGCCAATAATTGAATCGAGCGAAGAGTGTCAATAAAAGACTTGTTGTAATTGTAACTTTTGTACTCCAAATATTATAACCACTAGGTTGTTCAACAAAAATCAGCTAAAGGAAGGACCGATAGTACGAGAAAAGCAGACAGAGACTTTGTATTTTGCTTTTTCTTAAACTTATATAACCATAAAACCCGAATATTCTCTTTATTTTTTTTCATATTGAGCGATGCGTAAGTGACAACAATCTTTTATAGAATTGATACTCTGTATATATACACTATATATATATATATCTGAAAGGTAAAAATGTAATAAAAAAACATTTTATACATTAAAAATGATTGAAAATTTGTTACTTTTAACTCTTTTTTTAGCGACTGGATCAACAAAACTCAGATCTATCTCCCAAATAATATTATACAAGTTTTTAGAATTGAATCGTGGTGAAAAATACAACAAAGATAGATTTAATTCAACCACTGGAAGAAAAGACACTTCTCCTATACCTCTAACATTTTTGACCTAAAAAATACCAAAAACATAACCTCTAACTTATATTATCTTCTCATTTTAATTACACTTTTGTCATCCAATTCACTATATCATTAAATGGTTGATAAACAGATATATTAACAATTGTTAACCTTCGTTAACTAATTAACTTATGAATTCAAATATAAAAATCTATATAACCTACTAATTAATTAAAAATTATGTGGCCCAATTAGTTTATCCTGATCTATGTTGGCATAAAGTGGTGAATTTGAATCTTATCCAACTTAAGTTAAAAAAATTTTGACTATAGATCAGACTTTATTGATCCAATTATTTGTTAAAAAAAAATTTAATTTGGTACGTTAAATCATTAAACCATGTAATGAAACTAATTCTTTTAACAAAATTAAAGTTAAAATTAGAAAAACAATAAAAATTAGAAGTGATACAATTCAGAACCAAAATTAGTGATTTTTTTCCCATTTTTTTTGAGAAGTAAGTTTTTTTTTTTTGTATTGATTTCCCCAATTATAAACAAACTGTTGGACTATTTTTATATACATAAAGTATAAAGAAAAGAAAAAGTGTACTATACATGAGCTGTTGAAAGGATATAGATTCCTGCAGAGATATTTCTTCCAACATTTGATGCACATTTATATTCTACAGATCACACAATCATTATATTGTTTCATATGCATTTCATGAATCGTGTCTAAATAAGCTTATTCCTCATTTCATTAAGAAAAATGATAAAAACCTACTATATATATGTATAGATAATATTCTTCAACATCAATTAAATAGGCTCATTCCTCATTTCAATTAAATAACCAAATCAAAAACGTACTTTGATTAAAATCATTTAGTTACCAGAAGGTGAGCTCACAAAGATGCTAGACTTCATCTCAGTGCTTGCGTTTAGTACTCTCTGCTTTCTCCTCCTTGCATTAACTATGAAGCTTAAAGAGACGAAGAAAGCAGTGTTAATGAGTTTCGACATAAGAAACCTTCCACTCCCTACTGGACCAAAACCTTGGCCTATAATCGGAAACATACCAGACATACTAAGGACTAATAACAAGCCGGTGTTTCGGTGGATACATTCTTTTATGAAAGATCTCGACACCGACATTGCATGCATCCGCCTCGAAAAATACCCATGTGGTCTCTGTGACACCCCCAAGACTTGCACGAGAGATTCTGAAAAAGCAAGACGCCATTTTCGCCACTAGACCGCTTACAATGGGTACGGAGGACTGCAGCCGAGGCTACTTGACTATTGCGGTGGAGCCACAAGGAGAGCAATGGAAGAAGATGAGAAAAGTAGTGGCATCTCACGTGATGAAGCAGAAAAGCTTCAATATGACACACTCAAAAAGAGACATGGAGAAGCTGATAACCTCGTCCGGTACATCAATAACCGTTGTGACAAAAACCTTGGTAATGGTTCTGAGGTTATTGATATATGTTGTAAACAGAAGAAACAGAGCAAAGTACGAATGAAATCAAAAAACACACTTGTATTACTTTAGTTACACGTTATATATTTATACCCAACACAACCGTTCGCGTATGTGTGCGGTTATTACAAAGAGATGTGTTTCTTCTATGAAAGGTTGTGATCAAAAGAGAAAGACACGTCTTTGATCTTAACCGAATATAACTTCTAATAATATGAAACTTATGTTTATACGATTAATCCTACTATACGATCCAATTATATGAAATGTAACAATGTTGAAGATTAGATTAACTTCAACAATATAAGGCTTGTGGTGCGGCAATATAGCGGAAACGTAGCTCGGAAGATGATGTTTGGTATAAGACATTTTGGTAAAGGAAGTGAAGATGGATCGGGACCAGGGTTAGAAGAGATTGAACATGTCGAATCTTTGTTCACCGTTTTAACTCATCTTACGCCTTTGCTCTGTCCGATTATATCCCATGCCTAAGGATCTTGGATTTGGAAGGCCATGAGACCATCGTAAGAGACGCAATGAGAAATGTAAGTAAGTATAACGATCCATTTGTCGATGAAAGACTCAAGCAATGGCGTAAAGGAAAAATAAAAGAGCCACAAGATTTTCTCGATATGCTTATATTGGCAAAAGATACCAATGGGAAACCTATTCTGTCGAATGAAGAGATCAAAGCACAAATCACGGTATGTATATTTATCAACTTATATCTAGTGAATATAGTAAAATGCTAATAGTCCCAGCTTCAATTACATTCTCAACAATACTCGACTATTCATTTGATGACGTCAACTTATTTTTTGTTTGTTTTTGTGGTTAATCTCGCTGGATTATGAAGGAACTAATGTTCGCTACAGTAGATAATCCAGCTAATGCCATAGAGTGGGCTTATGGCAGAGATGATAAACAATCCAAACATCATGCAAAAAGCTGTGGAAGAAATCGATAGGGTAGTTGGAAAAGACCTTCTTGAGTCTGATCTCCCAAATCTTAACTACGTGAAGTCTTGTGTGAAAGATGCCTTCCGGCTACATCATGTGGCTCCGTTCAACCTCCCTCACATGTCCACGGCCGATGCAGTGGTTGATGGTTACTTCATCCCCAAAGGAAACCGTGTGCTGATTAGTCATAGGGGGATCGGAAGAAACCCTAACGTGTGGAAGAAGCCGCTTAATTTTGATCCTAATAAACATATGGGGAAAGACATAACCGTCGATCTAACCGAACCAGATCTGAACATAATATCGTTTAGCACTAGACGTAGAGGGTGTATGGGTCAGATATTGGTTCAATCATGACATCTATGTTACTGGCTCGGTTGATTCAAGGGTTCAAGTGGTCAGTTCCTGAAAAGGGTAAAATTGATCTTTCAGAAGGCAAGAATGACCTTTTTATGGCAAAACCTCTATATGCCGTTGCAACACCTCGTTTGGATCCACAAATTTATCCTAATTGACAGAGCAAATTACAACTTTAAAGTTGTAAATTCGTAATAATTACAGGTCATGGTATATATATGGTAAATAATCATTTTGGAATAGCTACAAGACTATTTGTAGTTATAATTCTGGAATTTTTCAGTTCTTGAATTAATAATCGTCTTTTTTTTATTACATGAACTTAAGCAAACTGTATCGTGGCATGTCACTATTAGTGTATTTTCATAATCATTTTGTGTTTTCTTAAATGCATTTAACTTATGAAATAAAAAATCAATGAATTATGTGTTCTCAATAAAAAAAACTGAATGTCAAAACGGTCAGAAATTACTGACTGCTTATGACCGGTTTTGTTTTGTTTTTAGTCAGTAATTTCTAATCGGTATTGATCTTTTTTTTCATTCTGATCAATTGCGGTCAATTTTATGGTCAGAATTTTTTGACCGCTTTTTTCCGGTCAGACACCAACTATTATTCTTGTAGTGTCTATAAATGTTACATACATAGTACTATATATATATATATATATATATATATATATATATATTGAAACTGATAAAATATTGCTGCCAATAATTGAATCGAGTGAAGAGTGTCAATAAAACACATGTTTTGTAATTGTAACTTTTGTACTCCAAATTGAACACATGTCAATTTTTTGTTTGTTATTTTTTTTTTCCAACAAAAATCTTTAGTCTAAAACTTATCTTTATAATCTTTTTTTTAAACTACCATAATACAGCAGGTAGGAATCGAACTCTGGTGCCAAGTTATTAGCTGGATCATCTTAACTACCAGACTGAGAGTAATTCGGTTTTGTTAAACAAATTTATCTACTTATAATTTGTAGTGTTAAATAAATTATTTATATGTTATAATTTTAAAATTCAATTTGTTTAGAAATCATAAAATAAAATCAGTTCCATTATGCATAATTTTAATTATATTTATGATACTATTTTTTTATTAATTTTAGTTACAATATAAGAAATCAAAATAATATAGTTATTTAAAAGATGTAAATGTTGGGAAAAAGATGTAAATATATTTTAAGATGTAATTATTTTATATAAGTTAAAGATTTCTAATATAAAATAAATTGATAAAATTCAAAAAATAAAATTAGAATATTAAATTAGTGTGATATTTATATGAGTATCACACCAATAAAAATGAAAAATAAGTGATACTCCTATAAATCTTTCAAAACAAAACAATATTAAAAATATTAATATTATAATGGTAAAAGATTTAATAGGGTATCCCCCATTGAGAATACTTTAACTACCCGACTGAATAAAAACACCACATAATTATCTTTTTATATATATATATATATATATATATTTAAACGAGTTACACAGAAAAATAAATACGTCTTTGAATTATTTATTTTTGTGAGTCTGATATATAGTTGAAAGAATCGGTCGTACTATTATTGCTTTACAGCAAATACAGCAATAGCAATGTGAATAAATTAACCAAAAAAAGACAGAAAGAGAGTTCTTCATGGACGATATATCGACTTGATAATGTCAGAAAACATGTGGTCCAAGCACTATATAGTAAAACATATTAATTTCTTTTTCTCGGTGACAAATATTAATATGAATTACAAGTTGCTAACAAAACACTTACTTTTTGTTAATGACATGGACAAACCTATATACATATATGAAAAAGTTATATATATATATATATATATTCTTTTTTATCAATAATGTCCTATTTGTAACCTAACCCTAAAACTTCTAATAATTAACAAGGAATAATATTAACAAGTTTTTATCAAAAAAATAAATATTATTAACAAGTTAATCAATTAACAGAAAAAATTAAATATTATTGACAAGTCATTTACTCATTCCTTTGGCTCTGTCATTTATTAGAAATGAGTCTATTGACTCGATATATTTTTTTTAAATTTTGTTTTCTTTTGTATTAAATCATTACAATTTTAAATTTATAAATATTTGGAAAGAAATATCCATCCGAACCATATCAATATCAAAATCAAATTTATTCCGAGAAGCAAAAATATTTGAATAGATCTTAAATCAATGAAATCAAAATTTCTAACCCAAAAAAACCAGATCGGACCTGATGTAGAATACATAGGTCTAAGTGATAATATAAGGCAAACATTATTTTTCAAAAATTAAATTTTAGTAGGAAGCCAAGAAACATTTAGTGTAGTTGGTTTGTCTTTGATTTAGCTAGGCACGAGGTTGTGAGTTCAAATCTCACCATGTTTCATTCACCACATGAGTACTGTCTATTTGCGATGGCATAAGGCGTTACAATGGTGTCGCAAATGGGCTATTTGCAACACAATTACGACATCGTCATATTCGTCGCAATACATGTATCGCAATTTTTATTCGTCGCAGACACGTCTCAGAAATTGCGATACCATTCCAAAGTCGCAAACCTGCGACAGAAACATGACTTGCAACTACGTCGCAGACTCTGCGACACCATTGCAAGTTAGAGTCTACGATTCGTTTGCGAGGTAAGTCCTGCGATGTATTTGCGAGGCACTGATCTGTGAATCTATTGCGACGGCAATTGTAATTTTTTAAAAAAATTTAAAAAAATTAATTTTTAAACTAATTATATATATATATTTTAATTTTGTATAATTAAAATAAAAGTGAAATATATTAAAATAAAAATATTTTACAAAATATTTTAATATTTTACAACAAAAAAAAAACTAGAAATCGTCCAAGACGTCCTGGTTCTGTTTCGCGCTCTGGTCTGGAATTTAGCTCGATCCGGGGTCATCTGGTTGCATCTGGTTCAGCTAAGTAGTTAAGTCCGCGTCTTTTGAAGCTAAAGTCGAGAAGAATTTAGCGAACTGGGTGATGTTTTGGTGTAAGGACGAGATAAGTTGATCATGTGCTTGCAGCTTACTCTCCATCTCCGCCATTTTTGAGGAATCGACAGAGGGTTGAGATTGCGATCCTTGCATCCAAGTGCTCTGCTCGAGTTACAAACCGAGGGAGCGACCAGTCCCGAAGAGTCTCTCCTTTTTACGGGGAGCAACCTGATAAGAAAAAAATAAATTATTATGTTAGTTTAACAATTTGAAACGGAAGTAATACGAAAGGAATACAAAAATTCTTACCTCAGCATAAATCTCGTTCTTCTGCGCGGTTGATAGTGTGACATATCCAATGCTCTCGTCGCCAGAATCTTGGGTCAACTGCTGCATCTTCGCAGTGACTTCGTTGTAAATCCTCTCGGCTTTTTTGTTGACGAAGACGCCGGCCTTTTTCCGTTTGGTCTGGTAGAGCGTTTCTACCAGATCTGGCTGAGTATCCCTCGTCTCTTCTTGTTGAAATCATTTAAACAATAATTATATTATTAAATACCATTTTATAAACTGTTATTGTAAATATATTGACGTAATATATTACCTTCTTCCGGGCTCGGGCCTTGAATGAGGTTTGGCCCGAGCAATGTTTATGCTGACCGTCGCCATCTGGATCAGCCAACCTAGCCGCCTGCGCACTCGTACTTTTCTTCTCAGACTTTAGGTCTTCCCAATAGCGGACAAGACTCTCCCAAACTTCGGTGTTGAAACCCCGCGATATTGCTTTATCGCGCTGAGCCCTCCATTTGGCCTTCCAATGGTCGACCAGGTCACACATGCGACTCTTCAAGATCTCCTCAAACTTTCTATGAACTTCACCCGTAATCGAGGGGATCCAGTGGTAACGTTGCTGTTACGGAAAATACTTAGTAATCCTAAAATGATGTTAAATATTCAAAAAAGAAATTGATTAAAACAACATACCATAAATGTTTTGAACCACCTATCGACGATGTGGTGCGAGACTTGCATAAAGTTTGCGTGCGGTTCCCTGAATTCTCTTTCAAAGATTTTCCACACGGCTATTGACAAAACTTGGTCATCATTAAACCTATAATTTTAATCCCAAAATTAATTAAAATTTGATTTACAAACTATATAAGTTCTACTTTTAAAAGAGTGGGAAATACCATAGCGTTCCCGGCAGACTCAGTGGAATGAGATTGAGCAAGTACTAGTGGTCTGGCTCGTTGAGGATGTCTTCTATTGCCATCCCCGCAGCAACGTCGGGTGAAATCGGCTGGTAGACGGAAAGAGGAGGAGGCGCGGACTCTGTGTCCTGTACTGGAGTGAAGCTTGAGTGAGAGTCAAAACTACATCCAGGCGTGGACGGGACAGATCGTGAGGCAAGCGATGGATGCTGAGACGTCCCCTTCCCGTGAGGCATCTGTGCCTGAGAGCTGGGAGGTATCGGCTTGTGCGATCTCCCACCATCAGTACAATGGGAGAATTTTGACACATAACCATCAAGAAACTTTACATCTGAAAAAATCCATTAAACAATGCATGTCTCGCTTCTCCAGTAAACTGAAAGATGGGAATCGGTTGTTTCTCATCCCTTGTAATATGTAATTCGCCCACATCTCATAAGATATTATTTTCTCGTTTGGATAGTTGCCTCAACGATGTCTTTTTAGCGTGAAGATACTCCTAAAAAAGAAGAGGTCTATTAAGTTTCATTTTCACTTAAGCATGTGGGGATACAAATCTCCCATAACTCGAATTTTGATAGGAAAGCAAGTTAAATTGACCAATGATATTTTTCCACATGTAATTTTTGAAACTAAGTTATAAAAA
The DNA here is from genome assembly GCA_963920545.1 of Lepidium didymum. Lineage (NCBI taxonomy): Eukaryota > Viridiplantae > Streptophyta > Magnoliopsida > Brassicales > Brassicaceae > Lepidium > Lepidium didymum. Next base: position 1,635,226 of record OY986996.1, on the reverse strand, counting down.
TAGATCTTTGGAATTATAGTTGACAAATATCGTCAAAACGAAAGCCGTGAAAACGTACATATGTAATTTAAGGCTACAGCCTAAGAAAATGTCATTTTTACCAAAGCATGAACCATAATAGATTATGGCTCTGATTTTAATTAGTTGTACAACTAAACCCTAATATATTTTAATTACGCATGTTTCCTTAGGTAATTAGGTGTCCAATTTTAGGGTGAGAAATTAACAATGAAACTTCCTCAAATTTATATATACATATACTTTTACCAAATTTGATACTTATTTTAAAACTTAATTTAGTAAGTAAATGTCAAATATTATTTTTAAATTTCAGATAGCACATTTTCTACATGATGTCATAGTTGTTGGAATTGTTAATTAATAACCTAAGTTATAATATTAAGAGTTCCCTCTACCGGAACTCTGGTATATTATTCTAATTCATTTATTAAATAGATTTGAGTGCATTACTTACATCTTTCAAAAAATAGAAAAATATTAATTAACAAAAACAAAACAAAATTATAAGCACGTGTTCAACAGTATACTGCGGAAGGAGTAACTAACACATAGACACCAACTCTATTTATTTTGTTCTATTTCTTTATATTTTATTTATTTTCTGATATTGGGGCAACGTTTTTTGTTCTCTTTTTAACTTTCTTACACAGATTTTAGGAAGCATCGTTTCATTGCCTCACATTGCTATAAATAGGTTCATTCCTCATTTCATTTACATAAACAAACAATCAAAACCTTCTTTAAAGTCTTATAGATACATACACAAGTTGAGAACTCATAACAATGCTAGGCTTCATCTTATTGCTTGCGTTTAGTCTCTGCTTTCTCTTCTATGCATTAACTATGAAGCGTAAGGCGACGAAGAAAGGCGTGTTAGTGACTTCCGGTGGATACCTTCCTCTCCCTCCCGGCCCGAAACCTTGGCCTATAATCGGAAACCTACCGGACATACTTGGCAGAAACAACAAACCGGTGTTCAGGTGGATACATTCTTTCATGAAAGAACTTGACACCGACATTGCATGCATCCGCCTCGCAAATACTCATGTGATCTCTGTGACGTCCCCAAGGCTTGCACGAGAGATTCTCAAGAAGCAAGACTCCATTTTCGCAACTAGGCCACTTACGATGGGCACGGAGTACTGCAGCCGAGGCTACTTAACCATTGCGGTGGAACCACAAGGAGATCAATGGAAGAAGATGAGGAGAGTGGTGGCATCTCATGTGACGAGTCAGAAAAGCTTCAATATGACGCTCGGAAAGAGAAACGAAGAGGCTGATAACCTCGTCCGGTACATCAATAACCGTTGTGGCAAAAACCTTGATAATGGTTTAGCGGCGGTTGTAGATTTAAGGCTTGTGGTGCGGCAATACAGCGGAAACGTAGCTCGGAAAATGATGTATGGAGTAAGACATTTCGGTAAAGGAAGTGAAGATGGATCGGGACCAGGGTTTGAAGAGATCGAACATGTCGAATCTTTGTTTACAGTTTTGACTCATCTTTACGCCTTTGCTCTGTCGGATTACATCCCGTGGCTAAGGTTCTTGGATATGGAAGGCCATGAGACCATCGTGAGAGACGCAATGAGAAACATAAGTAAGTACAACGATTCATTTGTGGATGAAAGACTCAAGCAATGGCGTAACGGAAAGCTGAAAGAGCCACAAGACTTTCTCGACATGCTTATATTGGCTAAAGAAACTGACGGAAAACCTATTCTATCGGATGAAGAGATCAAAGCACAAATGACGGTATGCATATTCAGAATTCTCATTTTGTCTTATATTCTCAGAACCTCAAATACTAATTTGATGCAGTCAAACTGACCCTTTTAGTTTTGTGATTAATGTTGAATTGTGAAGGAACTAATGTTGGCGGCAGTGGATAATCCGTCTAATGCAGTGGAGTGGGCTATGGCGGAGATGATAAACAATCCGACCATCATGCAAAAGGCTGCAAAAGAAATCGATAGGGTAGTTGGAAAAGACCGTTTTGTCCTTGAGTCTGATCTTCCAAATCTCAACTACGTGAAGGCTTGTGTGAAAGAGGCGTTCCGGTTACACCCTGTGGCGCCATTCAACCTCCCTCACATGTCGACAGCAGACACAGTTGTTGACGGTTACTTCATCCCCAAGGGAAGTCATGTGTTGATTAGTCGTATGGGGATTGGAAGAAACCCCAGCGTGTGGGAGAAACCACTAGAGTTCAACCCTGAGAGACATATGGTGAGTAATACAAACGTGGATCTAAACGAACCAGATCTCAATATATTATCATTTAGCACAGGACGAAGAGGGTGTATGGGTCAAAACATTGGATCGGCCATGACGTCAATGTTACTAGCTCGGTTGATTCAAGGGTTCACGTGGTCGGTGCCTGGACAAGATAAAATTGACCTTTCGGAAAACAAGAATGACCTTTTTATGGCAAAGCCTTTACATGCGGTTGCAACACCTCGTTTAGCTCCACAGGTTTACCCGAATTGAAAAGGCAAGTATGAATTATAAAGAAACGAAAGTGGTAATGGTTGATGATAGTATTAGTATACATGGTACATAATCATTCTGGAACTGCTACAAGAGTATACATAGTCATAATTCCCGAATTTTCAGTTCTTGTATTAATCGCTTTTTTTTATTACAAGTTGTGTTGTGTGACACTATTAGTGTATTTTCATAGTCTTCTTATTTTTCTTAAATGCATTTATTTAAGGAAAAAAGGATCAATGAAATATATGTACCTAATTAATGAGCAAAAAGTTAATTTGTTACTTAACAGATAAAATACTATATATCATATCAAAAAAAACAAAAACTACTATATAAAAGTTTGAGAGGAAAATTAATATATGAAAGAAAGCCGTAAGCGATGCCGGTTTCACAAGATTTTGCCAGCGTTGGACTTTCTGTTTATGGATCATTTCCTCTTTATCTATTTCTGTGATGTATCTCTTTTATTCTCCTCTTTCGTCGGAATTTATGGCCAGATTTCAATAGATTTTAAATCAATGAAATGAAAATTCTAAAACCCGAAAAGAATAGACCGGATCTGATCTCGAATGCGTAGGTCTAAGTATTAATATACGGCAAACATCATTCTTCAAAAACTAAATTTCGGTAGGAAGCCAAGAATGGTCTACTTGGTTTGTCCCTGATTTAGGTAGGCACGAGGTTGTGAATTCAAATCTCACCCTATTTCATTTGAAGAACTTAGGCTAGGCCTCGGTATAATACTCGATACCTAAAATCCGACCCGAAATAAGAGGAACCCAACAAAATATCCGAACGAGTTTTACATCATGGAAGTTTGGGTATCCGAACCCGAACGGGTAAAAACCGAACCCGAATGGGTACCGGAAATACCCAAAATATATTATATGTTTTAAAATAATTATATATATAAATTTTTTGATACCTAAATATTCAAAATTATAATTATAAATTTAAATATGTTACAATTTGAATTAAACGAATGAAAAAAATAAGTCTAAAATATTTACCTGAAATAAGGCATTTTATAAGAATCGAATCCAACCCGAACCTGAAATATACCGAACCGAACTCGACCCGAAATTCTAAAATATTTGAACGGGTTTTATATGTGTAAACCCGAAAACCTGAAACCTGAAATGATCTGATCCGAATCGAACGGATATCCGAATGCCCAGATCTAACTAGACTATTAGTCGGATATTGTTGTCAATCCAATAGTTACTTGTTAGACTAAAAAATTTCACTAGGAATGACTAGTTGACCAAAACTATATTTTTAAACTATTTATATATTATAGAAAGTAAAATATATATATATATATATATATATATATAATAGCACGTGTTCAACACTTCAACTGTAGACACCGGAAGAAAGGTGTGATCTCCTACGAGGAAGGAAACCTATCATTCTTAATATTGGGAAAAAGACCTATCATTCTTGATATGTTCCATGTTTTTTTTTGTCGCTCAAATGATATATACGATGTTTAAAGAGACAACAATCTATGTAAATTAATATTCAGTGTTAAAGCTAGAATATTATTTATGACTGTCAACATATTTTTTCATAAAAAAGGGTGTAAATTATAAGCACGTGTTCAACAGTATACTACACAAAAATTAAAGTTATGTTATTATTAGTCACAAAATATAGGAAAAATACACGTTTTAGTTAAATAATTAAATCTAAATTGTAATAAAATATTTTAATTGATCTAATTATTAATTAAAAAATTAAAACACCTATCGTAAATTCATAACCGCAAACACAAAGGTTTGTAATCAACTGGTACGAGGTGTTTTAGATTATAAAAACTTTCCAAATTTGATTCTCAAGCAATGCAAAAATAAAATATATTTTTCTAATTATTTAATACAGATATGGGTTAATATTTTCAGTTCATTTGAATACCGGAAAATAACATATAGAAGGATGAGTCTAAAAAAGATACGGTAAAAATCACAAATTTTCATTGCGACGATGGTTAACTCAAAAAGTTACGTAATCATGGTGTTGTTCTTTTTCGTATATAAACAAAAACAAAACAAAATTATAAGCACGTGTTCAACAATATAGTGCGGAAGGAGTAACTAACACGTAAACAAAGTTATGATAGAATTCTTAGATCTTGCATAAGCTTTTATTATGCTAGACAGAATGTAGACTTTAGTTTTTCTTATCTTTGGGATAGAATTTGGTCTAGTATCTCTACAATGGAGATGTCTTTTAAACGCTCGATGTTTAAAAGAGTTTCCTTGTTAGTTCAACTACCCTTTGTGACAACGAAACTAGGATTAGTCTCCAGTTATCATTAGGTTCGGGACTGTTTATCCAACATCTATCCAAAATTTTTAGTGTGTTAGAACTTCCTCTGTCTGGATTATATTATTATATGCTTTATTTTGTTATCGGATAAGTATATATTTTTCTTATGTCGATGTAAAACCGATCAATTAATTAATAGAATAAGCTTTGTGACAAAAAAGAAAAAAAAAAGAAAGAAAGCTGTAAGGGGTTTCATTACCAAACTCTCTTGGGAAGCTTTAAGTCCAAGATTGGATCTCAAATATTAGAGAACAGCGGTATGCCTTGCACAAAGCGAGACAAGAGAGTATCTTTTTTTGCACTGCGAACACTAGTGGACATGGGCTAAAGAACATAAAATATGGACATTAGGCGCTAAAATACATAAACAGTTTTAGGGGTATCATGTTTGAGGTTTTGTTGTAAAATAATAGTATAATATGTTGGTGCTTTGACTTGAGAGAATTGGTTCGAGTCCCTGAAAAAGTTTTGCTTTAAGTATAGAAAGAAGTTTGGACCGATTTTGTTGCGAGTATGCTCAAAACAAGTGGCATAATTTGCTGAGGAGATTAGGATATATATCTTCCACTTCTGTTCACAACATGGCAAACTCTCATATTCTGGATGCTAGGGCATTCGAAGAATCTACCATCCACACTCAGAAACCTTACAGTATTTACTTCCTATGGCGTGAGAGGAATGTCTTATTACATAGCGAGCCGCCCACATCTCATAAGATATTATTCTCTCGTTTGGATAGTTGCCTCAACGATGTCTTTTTAGCGTGAAGATACTCCTAAAAAAGAAGAGGTCTATTAAGTTTCATTTTCACTTAAGCATATAGGGATACGAATCTCCCATAACTCGAATTTTGATAGGAAAGCAAGTTAAATTGACCAATGATATTTTTCCACATGTAATTTTTGAAACTAAGTTATAAAAATAGATCTTTGGAATTATAGTTGACAAATATCGTCAAAACGAAAGCCGTGAAAACGTACATATGTAATTTAAGGCTACAGCCTAAGAAAATGTCATTTTTACCAAAGCATGAACCATAATAGATTATGGCTCTGATTTTAATTAGTTGTACAACTAAACCCTAATATATTTTAATTACGCATGTTTCCTTAGGTAATTAGGTGTCCAATTTTAGGGTGAGAAATTAACAATGAAACTTCCTCAAATTTATATATACATATACTTTTACCAAATTTGATACTTATTTTAAAACTTAATTTAGTAAGTAAATGTCAAATATTATTTTTAAATTTCAGATAGCACATTTTCTACATGATGTCATAGTTGTTGGAATTGTTAATTAATAACCTAAGTTATAATATTAAGAGTTCCCTCTACCGGAACTCTGGTATATTATTCTAATTCATTTATTAAATAGATTTGAGTGCATTACTTACATCTTTCAAAAAATAGAAAAATATTAATTAACAAAAACAAAACAAAATTATAAGCACGTGTTCAACAGTATACTGCGGAAGGAGTAACTAACACATAGACACCAACTCTATTTATTTTGTTCTATTTCTTTATATTTTATTTATTTTCTGATATTGGGGCAACGTTTTTTGTTCTCTTTTTAACTTTCTTACACAGATTTTAGGAAGCATCGTTTCATTGCCTCACATTGCTATAAATAGGTTCATTCCTCATTTCATTTACATAAACAAACAATCAAAACCTTCTTTAAAGTCTTATAGATACATACACAAGTTGAGAACTCATAACAATGCTAGGCTTCATCTTATTGCTTGCGTTTAGTCTCTGCTTTCTCTTCTATGCATTAACTATGAAGCGTAAGGCGACGAAGAAAGGCGTGTTAGTGACTTCCGGTGGATACCTTCCTCTCCCTCCCGGCCCGAAACCTTGGCCTATAATCGGAAACCTACCGGACATACTTGGCAGAAACAACAAACCGGTGTTCAGGTGGATACATTCTTTCATGAAAGAACTTGACACCGACATTGCATGCATCCGCCTCGCAAATACTCATGTGATCTCTGTGACGTCCCCAAGGCTTGCACGAGAGATTCTCAAGAAGCAAGACTCCATTTTCGCAACTAGGCCACTTACGATGGGCACGGAGTACTGCAGCCGAGGCTACTTAACCATTGCGGTGGAACCACAAGGAGATCAATGGAAGAAGATGAGGAGAGTGGTGGCATCTCATGTGACGAGTCAGAAAAGCTTCAATATGACGCTCGGAAAGAGAAACGAAGAGGCTGATAACCTCGTCCGGTACATCAATAACCGTTGTGGCAAAAACCTTGATAATGGTTTAGCGGCGGTTGTAGATTTAAGGCTTGTGGTGCGGCAATACAGCGGAAACGTAGCTCGGAAAATGATGTATGGAGTAAGACATTTCGGTAAAGGAAGTGAAGATGGATCGGGACCAGGGTTTGAAGAGATCGAACATGTCGAATCTTTGTTTACAGTTTTGACTCATCTTTACGCCTTTGCTCTGTCGGATTACATCCCGTGGCTAAGGTTCTTGGATATGGAAGGCCATGAGACCATCGTGAGAGACGCAATGAGAAACATAAGTAAGTACAACGATTCATTTGTGGATGAAAGACTCAAGCAATGGCGTAACGGAAAGCTGAAAGAGCCACAAGACTTTCTCGACATGCTTATATTGGCTAAAGAAACTGACGGAAAACCTATTCTATCGGATGAAGAGATCAAAGCACAAATGACGGTATGCATATTCAGAATTCTCATTTTGTCTTATATTCTCAGAACCTCAAATACTAATTTGATGCAGTCAAACTGACCCTTTTAGTTTTGTGATTAATGTTGAATTGTGAAGGAACTAATGTTGGCGGCAGTGGATAATCCGTCTAATGCAGTGGAGTGGGCTATGGCGGAGATGATAAACAATCCGACCATCATGCAAAAGGCTGCAAAAGAAATCGATAGGGTAGTTGGAAAAGACCGTTTTGTCCTTGAGTCTGATCTTCCAAATCTCAACTACGTGAAGGCTTGTGTGAAAGAGGCGTTCCGGTTACACCCTGTGGCGCCATTCAACCTCCCTCACATGTCGACAGCAGACACAGTTGTTGACGGTTACTTCATCCCCAAGGGAAGTCATGTGTTGATTAGTCGTATGGGGATTGGAAGAAACCCCAGCGTGTGGGAGAAACCACTAGAGTTCAACCCTGAGAGACATATGGTGAGTAATACAAACGTGGATCTAAACGAACCAGATCTCAATATATTATCATTTAGCACAGGACGAAGAGGGTGTATGGGTCAAAACATTGGATCGGCCATGACGTCAATGTTACTAGCTCGGTTGATTCAAGGGTTCACGTGGTCGGTGCCTGGACAAGATAAAATTGACCTTTCGGAAAACAAGAATGACCTTTTTATGGCAAAGCCTTTACATGCGGTTGCAACACCTCGTTTAGCTCCACAGGTTTACCCGAATTGAAAAGGCAAGTATGAATTATAAAGAAACGAAAGTGGTAATGGTTGATGATAGTATTAGTATACATGGTACATAATCATTCTGGAACTGCTACAAGAGTATACATAGTCATAATTCCCGAATTTTCAGTTCTTGTATTAATCGCTTTTTTTTATTACAAGTTGTGTTGTGTGACACTATTAGTGTATTTTCATAGTCTTCTTATTTTTCTTAAATGCATTTATTTAAGGAAAAAAGGATCAATGAAATATATGTACCTAATTAATGAGCAAAAAGTTAATTTGTTACTTAACAGATAAAATACTATATATCATATCAAAAAAAACAAAAACTACTATATAAAAGTTTGAGAGGAAAATTAATATATGAAAGAAAGCCGTAAGCGATGCCGGTTTCACAAGATTTTGCCAGCGTTGGACTTTCTGTTTATGGATCATTTCCTCTTTATCTATTTCTGTGATGTATCTCTTTTATTCTCCTCTTTCGTCGGAATTTATGGCCAGATTTCAATAGATTTTAAATCAATGAAATGAAAATTCTAAAACCCGAAAAGAATAGACCGGATCTGATCTCGAATGCGTAGGTCTAAGTATTAATATACGGCAAACATCATTCTTCAAAAACTAAATTTCGGTAGGAAGCCAAGAATGGTCTACTTGGTTTGTCCCTGATTTAGGTAGGCACGAGGTTGTGAATTCAAATCTCACTCTATTTCATTTGAAGAATTTAGGCTAGGCCTCGGTATAATACTCGATACCTAAAATCCGACCCGAAATAAGAGGAACCCAACAAAATATCCGAACGAGTTTTACATCATGGAAGTTTGGGTACCCGAACCCGAACGGGTAAAAACCGAACCCGAATGGGTACCAGAAATACCCAAAATATATTATATGTTTTAAAATAATTATATATATAAATTTTTTGATACCTAAATATTCAAAATTATAATTATAAATTTAAATATGTTACAATTTGAGTTAAACGAATGAAAAAAATAAGTCTAAAATATTTACCTGAAATAAGGTTATTTATAAGAATCGAATCCAACCCGAACCTGAAATATACCGAACCGAACTCGACCCAAAATTTTAAAATACTTGAACGGGTTTTATATGTATAAACCCGAAAACCTGAAACCTGAAATGATCTGATCCGAATTGAACGGATACCCGAACGCCCAGATCTAACTAGGCTATTATTCGGATATTGTTGTCAATCCAATAGTTACTTGTTGACTAAAAAATTTCACTAGGAATGACTAGTGGACCAAAACTATATTTTTAAACTATTTATATATTATAGAAAGTAAAATATATATATATATATATATATAATAGCACGTGTTCAACACTTCAACTGTAGACACCGGAAGGAAGGTGTGATCTCCTACGAGGAAGGAAACCTATCATTCTTAATATTGGGAAAAAGACCTATCATTCTTGATATGTTCCATTTTTTTTTTGTCGCTCAAATGATATATACGATGTTTAAAGAGACAACAATCTATGTATATTAATATTCAGTGTTAAAGCTAGAATATTATTTATGACTGTCAACATATTTTTTCATAAAAAAGGGTGTAAATTATAAGCACGTGTTCAACAGTATACTACACAAAAATTAAAGTTATGTTATTATTAGTCACAAAATATAGGAAAAATACACGTTTTAGTTAAATAATTAAATCTAAATTGTAATAAAATATTTTAATTGATCTAATTATTAATTAAAAAATTAAAACACCTATCGTAAATTCATAACCGCAAACACAAAGGTTTGTAGTCAACTGGTACGAGGTGTTTTAGATTATAAAAACTTTCCAAATTTGATTCTCAAGCAATGCAAAAATAAAATATATTTTTCTAATTATTTAATACAGATATGGGTTAATATTTTCAGTTCATTTGAATACCGGAAAATAACATATAGAAGGATGAGTCTAAAAAAGATACGGTAAAAATCACAAATTTTCATTGCGACGATGGTTAACTCAAAAAGTTACGTAATCATGGTGTTGTTCTTTTTCGTATATAAACAAAAACAAAACAAAATTATAAGCACGTGTTCAACAATATAGTGCGGAAGGAGTAACTAACACGTAAACAAAGTTATGATAGAATTCTTAGATCTTGCATAAGCTTTTATTATGCTAGACAGAATGTAGACTTTAGTTTTTCTTATCTTTGGGATAGAATTTGGTCTAGTATCTCTACAATGGAGATGTCTTTTAAACGCTCGATGTTTAAAAGAGTTTCCTTGTTAGTTCAACTACCCTTTGTGACAACGAAACTAGGATTAGTCTCCAGTTATCATTAGGTTCGGGACTGTTTATTCAACATCTATCCAAAATTTTTAGTGTGTTAGAACTTCTTCTGTCTGGATTATATTATTATATGCTTTATTTTGTTATCGGATAAGTATATATTTTTCTTATGTCGATGTAAAACCGATCAATTAATTAATAGAATAAGCTTTGTGACAAAAAAGAAAAAAAAAAGAAAGAAAGCTGTAAGGGGTTTCATTACCAAACTCTCTTGGGAAGCTTTAAGTCCAGGATTAGATCTCAAATATTGGAGGACAGCGGTATGCCTTGCACAAAGCGAGACAAGAGAGTATCTTTTCTTGCACTGCGAGCACTAGTGGACATGGCTAAAGAACATAAAATATGGACGTTAGGCGCTAAAATACATAAACAGTTTTAGGGGTATCATGTTTGAGGTTTTGTTGTAAAATAATAGTATAATATGTTGGTGCGTTGACTTGAGGGAATTGGTTCGAGTCCCTGAAAAAGTCTTGCTTTAAGTATAAAAAGAAGTTTGGACCGATTTTGTTGCGAGTATGCTCAAAACATGTGGCATAGTTTGCTGAGGAGATTAGGATATATATATTCCACTTCTGTTCACAACATGGCAAACTCTCATATTCTGGATGCTAGGGCATTCGAAGAATCTACCATCCACACTCAGAAACCTTACAGTATTTACTTCCTATGGCGTGAGAGGAATGTCTTATTACATAGCGAGCCGCCCACATCTCATAAGATATTATTCTCTCGTTTGGATAGTTGCCTCAACGATGTCTTTTTAGCGTGAAGATACTCCTAAAAAAGAAGAGGTCTATTAAGTTTCATTTTCACTTAAGCATATGGGGATACGAATCTCCCATAACTGGAATTTTGATAGGAAAGCAAGTTAAATTGACCAATGATATTTTTCCACATGTAATTTTTGAAACTAAGTTATAAAAATAGATCTTTGGAATTATAGTTGACAAATATCGTCAAACGAAAGCCGTGAAAACGTACATATGTAATTTAAGGCTACAGCCTAAGAAAATGTCATTTTTACCAAAGCATGAACCATAATAGATTATGGCTCTGATTTTAATTAGTTGTACAACTAAACCCTAATATATTTTAATTACGCATGTTTCCTTAGGTAATTAGGTGTCCAATTTTAGGGTGAGAAATTAACAATGAAACTTCCTCAAATTTATATATACATATACTTTTACCAAATTTGATACTTATTTTAAAACTTAATTTAGTAAGTAAATGTCAAATATTATTTTTAAATTTCAGATAGCACATTTTCTACATGATGTCATAGTTGTTGGAATTGTTAATTAATAACCTAAGTTATAATATTAAGAGTTCCCTCTACCGGAACTCTGGTATATTATTCTAATTCATTTATTAAAAAGATTTGAGTGCATTACTTACATCTTTCAAAAAATAGAAAAATATTAATTAACAAAAACAAAACAAAATTATAAGCACGTGTTCAACAGTATACTGCGGAAGGAGTAACTAACACATAGACACCAACTCTATTTATTTTGTTCTATTTCTTTATATTTTATTTATTTTCTGATATTGGGGCAACGTTTTTTGTTCTCTTTTTAACTTTCTTACACAGATTTTAGGAAGCATCGTTTCATTGCCTCACATTGCTATAAATAGGTTCATTCCTCATTTCATTTACATAAACAAACAATCAAAACCTTCTTTAAAGTCTTATAGATACATACACAAGTTGAGAACTCATAACAATGCTAGGCTTCATCTTATTGCTTGCGTTTAGTCTCTGCTTTCTCTTCTATGCATTAACTATGAAGCGTAAGGCGACGAAGAAAGGCGTGTTAGTGACTTCCGGTGGATACCTTCCTCTCCCTCCCGGCCCCAAACCTTGGCCTATAATCGGAAACCTACCGGACATACTTGGCAGAAACAACAAACCGGTGTTCAGGTGGATACATTCTTTCATGAAGGAACTTGACACCGACATTGCATGCATCCGCCTCGCAAATACTCATGTGATCTCTGTGACGTCCCCAAGGCTTGCACGAGAGATTCTCAAGAAGCAAGACTCCATTTTCGCAACTAGGCCACTTACGATGGGCACGGAGTACTGCAGCCGAGGCTACTTAACCATTGCGGTGGAACCACAAGGAGATCAATGGAAGAAGATGAGGAGAGTGGTGGCATCTCATGTGACGAGTCAGAAAAGCTTCAATATGACGCTCGGAAAGAGAAACGAAGAGGCTGATAACCTCGTCCGGTACATCAATAACCGTTGTGGCAAAAACCTTGATAATGGTTTAGCGGCGGTTGTAGATTTAAGGCTTGTGGTGCGGCAATACAGCGGAAACGTAGCTCGGAAAATGATGTATGGAGTAAGACATTTCGGTAAAGGAAGTGAAGATGGATCGGGACCAGGGTTTGAAGAGATCGAACATGTCGAATCTTTGTTTACAGTTTTGACTCATCTTTACGCCTTTGCTCTGTCGGATTACATCCCGTGGCTAAGGTTCTTGGATATGGAAGGCCATGAGACCATCGTGAGAGACGCAATGAGAAACATAAGTAAGTACAACGATTCATTTGTGGATGAAAGACTCAAGCAATGGCGTAACGGAAAGCTGAAAGAGCCACAAGACTTTCTCGACATGCTTATATTGGCTAAAGAAACTGACGGAAAACCTATTCTATCGGATGAAGAGATCAAAGCACAAATGACGGTATGCATATTCAGAATTCTCATTTTGTCTTATATTCTCAGAACCTCAAATACTAATTTGATGCAGTCAAACTGACCCTTTTAGTTTTGTGATTAATGTTGAATTGTGAAGGAACTAATGTTGGCGGCAGTGGATAATCCGTCTAATGCAGTGGAGTGGGCTATGGCGGAGATGATAAACAATCCGACCATCATGCAAAAGGCTGCAGAAGAAATCGATAGGGTAGTTGGAAAAGACCGTTTTGTCCTTGAGTCTGATCTTCCAAATCTCAACTACGTGAAGGCTTGTGTGAAAGAGGCGTTCCGGTTACACCCTGTGGCGCCATTCAACCTCCCTCACATGTCGACAGCAGACACAGTTGTTGACGGTTACTTCATCCCCAAGGGAAGTCATGTGTTGATTAGTCGTATGGGGATTGGAAGAAACCCCAGCGTGTGGGAGAAACCACTAGAGTTCAACCCTGAGAGACATATGGTGAGTAATACAAACGTGGATCTAAACGAACCAGATCTCAATATATTATCATTTAGCACAGGACGAAGAGGGTGTATGGGTCAAAACATTGGATCGGCCATGACGTCAATGTTACTAGCTCGGTTGATTCAAGGGTTCACGTGGTCGGTGCCTGGACAAGATAAAATTGACCTTTCGGAAAACAAGAATGACCTTTTTATGGCAAAGCCTTTACATGCGGTTGCAACACCTCGTTTAGCTCCACAAGTTTACCCGAATTGAAAAGGCAAGGATGAATTATAAAGAAACGAAAGTGGTAATAGTTGATGGTAGTATTAGTATACATGGTACATAATCATTCTGGAACTGCTACAAGAGTATATACGGTTATAATTCCCGAATTTTCAGTTCTTGTATTAATCGCTTTTTTTTATTACAAGTTATGTTGTGTGACACTATTAGTGTATTTTCATAGTCTTCTTATTTTTTTTAAATGCATTTATTTAAGGAAAAAAAGATCAATGAAATATATGTACCTAAGTAATGAACAAAAAGTTAATTTGTTACTTAACAGATAAAATACTATATATCATATCAAAAAAAACAAAAACTACTATATAAAAGTTTGAGAGAAAATTTAATATATGAAAGAAAGCCGTAAGCGATGCCGGTTTCACAAGATTTTGCCGGCATTGGACTTTCTGTTCATGGATCATTTCCTCTTTATCTATTTATGTGATGTATCTCTTTTATTCCCCTCTTTCGTCGGAATTTATGGCCGGATTTGTTGAAGTTCGAAGCTCTGCTTTTAGAGGACAAAGATATCTTCAGATGCTGCACCACCATGTTTTCTCGCCGGAGATGAGGTTGTTTCCCCTCTTGTTCTGTCGTTCTTCTCCCTTCTCTTCATGTGTTTTGTCTGGTTTGATGTTGCTCCAAATATTTTCGGTGTTTCTAAACTACCGAGATCGACCCATTTGGCATCCACCTACCACCGCGACGCCAAATCATCCAGTGCCATTACCCTTCGCCGGCGGCGAAAATCTATTTAGATATGTCGCTCCATTCTCCACAGATCTTCCAGCTGGACTCTACTCCTCCACAACAAGTCGTACAAGTGTTTGGCAAGTTGGTTTATAGGTTATTTTTCATGATGGTCGAGCTTTTCAGGTTTTCCGGCGAGCCTGCTACAAGATTCCGGTGACCGAAAGTTTGGCCAGAGATGATGGCGGGGACGCCACTTTATTCTCTTTCCACATATGTATCTTGATTAGAGTTTTTGTTTCTATAAAGCATGAGCCTTGTAATGGACCCTGTTATTGTGCTATATTTTTAAATATATACTTAATTCTTTCTAGACTATTAAACCCATTAGAAGTAATCTATGAGGACATATTAGTTTTTATGGGCCTTAGACATATTGTTATTGGGTATGATAGGATTCTTAGATCTTTCATAAGCCTTTATTATTCTAGACAGAATTTAAGCTTTAGTCTTTCTTATCTTTGGGATAGAATTTGGTCTAGTATCTCTACAATGGAGATGTCTTTTAAAAGCTCGATGTTTAAAAGAGTTTCCTTGTTAGTTCAACTACCCTTTGTGACAACGAAACTAGGATTAGTCTCCAGTTATCTTCAGGTTCGGGACTGTTTATCCAACATCTATCCAAGATCTCTAGTGTGTTAGAGCTTCATCTGTCTGGATTCTGTTATTATATGCTTTATTTTGTTATCGGATAAGTATTTTCCTTATACTGATGTAAAACCGATCAATTAATTAATAGAATAAGCTTTGTGACAAAAAAGAAAAAAAAAGAAAGCTGTAAGGGGTTTCATTACCAAACTCTCTTGGGAAGCTTTAAGTCCAGGATTAGATCTCAAATATTGGAGGACAGCGATATGCCTTGCACAAAGCGAGACAAGAGAGTATCTTTTCTTGCACTGCGAGCACTAGTGGACATGGCTAAAGAACATAAAATATGGACGTTAGGCGCTAAAATACATAAACAGTTTTAGGGGTATCATGTTTGAGGTTTTGTTGTAAAATAATAGTATAATATGTTGGTGCGTTGACTTGAGGGAATTGGTTCGAGTCCCTGAAAAAGTCTTGCTTTAAGTATAAAAAGAAGTTTGGACCGATTTTGTTGCGAGTATGCTCAAAACATGTGGCATAGTTTGCTGAGGAGATTAGGATATATATATTCCACTTCTGTTCACAACATGGCAAACTCTCATATTCTGGATGCTAGGGCATTCGAAGAATCTACCATCCACACTCAGAAACCTTACAGTATTTACTTCCTATGGCGTGAGAGGAATGTCTTATTACATAGCGAGCCGCCCACATCTCATAAGATATTATTCTCTCGTTTGGATAGTTGCCTCAACGATGTCTTTTTAGCGTGAAGATACTCCTAAAAAAGAAGAGGTCTATTAAGTTTCATTTTCACTTAAGCATATGGGGATACGAATCTCCCATAACTGGAATTTTGATAGGAAAGCAAGTTAAATTGACCAATGATATTTTTCCACATGTAATTTTTGAAACTAAGTTATAAAAATAGATCTTTGGAATTATAGTTGACAAATATCGTCAAACGAAAGCCGTGAAAACGTACATATGTAATTTAAGGCTACAGCCTAAGAAAATGTCATTTTTACCAAAGCATGAACCATAATAGATTATGGCTCTGATTTTAATTAGTTGTACAACTAAACCCTAATATATTTTAATTACGCATGTTTCCTTAGGTAATTAGGTGTCCAATTTTAGGGTGAGAAATTAACAATGAAACTTCCTCAAATTTATATATACATATACTTTTACCAAATTTGATACTTATTTTAAAACTTAATTTAGTAAGTAAATGTCAAATATTATTTTTAAATTTCAGATAGCACATTTTCTACATGATGTCATAGTTGTTGGAATTGTTAATTAATAACCTAAGTTATAATATTAAGAGTTCCCTCTACCGGAACTCTGGTATATTATTCTAATTCATTTATTAAAAAGATTTGAGTGCATTACTTACATCTTTCAAAAAATAGAAAAATATTAATTAACAAAAACAAAACAAAATTATAAGCACGTGTTCAACAGTATACTGCGGAAGGAGTAACTAACACATAGACACCAACTCTATTTATTTTGTTCTATTTCTTTATATTTTATTTATTTTCTGATATTGGGGCAACGTTTTTTGTTCTCTTTTTAACTTTCTTACACAGATTTTAGGAAGCATCGTTTCATTGCCTCACATTGCTATAAATAGGTTCATTCCTCATTTCATTTACATAAACAAACAATCAAAACCTTCTTTAAAGTCTTATAGATACATACACAAGTTGAGAACTCATAACAATGCTAGGCTTCATCTTATTGCTTGCGTTTAGTCTCTGCTTTCTCTTCTATGCATTAACTATGAAGCGTAAGGCGACGAAGAAAGGCGTGTTAGTGACTTCCGGTGGATACCTTCCTCTCCCTCCCGGCCCCAAACCTTGGCCTATAATCGGAAACCTACCGGACATACTTGGCAGAAACAACAAACCGGTGTTCAGGTGGATACATTCTTTCATGAAGGAACTTGACACCGACATTGCATGCATCCGCCTCGCAAATACTCATGTGATCTCTGTGACGTCCCCAAGGCTTGCACGAGAGATTCTCAAGAAGCAAGACTCCATTTTCGCAACTAGGCCACTTACGATGGGCACGGAGTACTGCAGCCGAGGCTACTTAACCATTGCGGTGGAACCACAAGGAGATCAATGGAAGAAGATGAGGAGAGTGGTGGCATCTCATGTGACGAGTCAGAAAAGCTTCAATATGACGCTCGGAAAGAGAAACGAAGAGGCTGATAACCTCGTCCGGTACATCAATAACCGTTGTGGCAAAAACCTTGATAATGGTTTAGCGGCGGTTGTAGATTTAAGGCTTGTGGTGCGGCAATACAGCGGAAACGTAGCTCGGAAAATGATGTATGGAGTAAGACATTTCGGTAAAGGAAGTGAAGATGGATCGGGACCAGGGTTTGAAGAGATCGAACATGTCGAATCTTTGTTTACAGTTTTGACTCATCTTTACGCCTTTGCTCTGTCGGATTACATCCCGTGGCTAAGGTTCTTGGATATGGAAGGCCATGAGACCATCGTGAGAGACGCAATGAGAAACATAAGTAAGTACAACGATTCATTTGTGGATGAAAGACTCAAGCAATGGCGTAACGGAAAGCTGAAAGAGCCACAAGACTTTCTCGACATGCTTATATTGGCTAAAGAAACTGACGGAAAACCTATTCTATCGGATGAAGAGATCAAAGCACAAATGACGGTATGCATATTCAGAATTCTCATTTTGTCTTATATTCTCAGAACCTCAAATACTAATTTGATGCAGTCAAACTGACCCTTTTAGTTTTGTGATTAATGTTGAATTGTGAAGGAACTAATGTTGGCGGCAGTGGATAATCCGTCTAATGCAGTGGAGTGGGCTATGGCGGAGATGATAAACAATCCGACCATCATGCAAAAGGCTGCAGAAGAAATCGATAGGGTAGTTGGAAAAGACCGTTTTGTCCTTGAGTCTGATCTTCCAAATCTCAACTACGTGAAGGCTTGTGTGAAAGAGGCGTTCCGGTTACACCCTGTGGCGCCATTCAACCTCCCTCACATGTCGACAGCAGACACAGTTGTTGACGGTTACTTCATCCCCAAGGGAAGTCATGTGTTGATTAGTCGTATGGGGATTGGAAGAAACCCCAGCGTGTGGGAGAAACCACTAGAGTTCAACCCTGAGAGACATATGGTGAGTAATACAAACGTGGATCTAAACGAACCAGATCTCAATATATTATCATTTAGCACAGGACGAAGAGGGTGTATGGGTCAAAACATTGGATCGGCCATGACGTCAATGTTACTAGCTCGGTTGATTCAAGGGTTCACGTGGTCGGTGCCTGGACAAGATAAAATTGACCTTTCGGAAAACAAGAATGACCTTTTTATGGCAAAGCCTTTACATGCGGTTGCAACACCTCGTTTAGCTCCACAAGTTTACCCGAATTGAAAAGGCAAGGATGAATTATAAAGAAACGAAAGTGGTAATAGTTGATGGTAGTATTAGTATACATGGTACATAATCATTCTGGAACTGCTACAAGAGTATATACGGTTATAATTCCCGAATTTTCAGTTCTTGTATTAATCGCTTTTTTTTATTACAAGTTATGTTGTGTGACACTATTAGTGTATTTTCATAGTCTTCTTATTTTTTTTAAATGCATTTATTTAAGGAAAAAAAGATCAATGAAATATATGTACCTAAGTAATGAACAAAAAGTTAATTTGTTACTTAACAGATAAAATACTATATATCATATCAAAAAAAACAAAAACTACTATATAAAAGTTTGAGAGAAAATTTAATATATGAAAGAAAGCCGTAAGCGATGCCGGTTTCACAAGATTTTGCCGGCATTGGACTTTCTGTTCATGGATCATTTCCTCTTTATCTATTTATGTGATGTATCTCTTTTATTCCCCTCTTTCGTCGGAATTTATGGCCGGATTTGTTGAAGTTCGAAGCTCTGCTTTTAGAGGACAAAGATATCTTCAGATGCTGCACCACCATGTTTTCTCGCCGGAGATGAGGTTGTTTCCCCTCTTGTTCTGTCGTTCTTCTCCCTTCTCTTCATGTGTTTTGTCTGGTTTGATGTTGCTCCAAATATTTTCGGTGTTTCTAAACTACCGAGATCGACCCATTTGGCATCCACCTACCACCGCGACGCCAAATCATCCAGTGCCATTACCCTTCGCCGGCGGCGAAAATCTATTTAGATATGTCGCTCCATTCTCCACAGATCTTCCAGCTGGACTCTACTCCTCCACAACAAGTCGTACAAGTGTTTGGCAAGTTGGTTTATAGGTTATTTTTCATGATGGTCGAGCTTTTCAGGTTTTCCGGCGAGCCTGCTACAAGATTCCGGTGACCGAAAGTTTGGCCAGAGATGATGGCGGGGACGCCACTTTATTCTCTTTCCACATATGTATCTTGATTAGAGTTTTTGTTTCTATAAAGCATGAGCCTTGTAATGGACCCTGTTATTGTGCTATATTTTTAAATATATACTTAATTCTTTCTAGACTATTAAACCCATTAGAAGTAATCTATGAGGACATATTAGTTTTTATGGGCCTTAGACATATTGTTATTGGGTATGATAGGATTCTTAGATCTTTCATAAGCCTTTATTATTCTAGACAGAATTTAAGCTTTAGTCTTTCTTATCTTTGGGATAGAATTTGGTCTAGTATCTCTACAATGGAGATGTCTTTTAAAAGCTCGATGTTTAAAAGAGTTTCCTTGTTAGTTCAACTACCCTTTGTGACAACGAAACTAGGATTAGTCTCCAGTTATCTTCAGGTTCGGGACTGTTTATCCAACATCTATCCAAGATCTCTAGTGTGTTAGAGCTTCCTCTGTCTGGATTCTGTTATTATATGCTTTATTTTGTTATCGGATAAGTATTTTCCTTATACTGATGTAAAACCGATCAATTAATTAATAGAATAAGCTTTGTGACAAAAAAGAAAAAAAAAGAAAGCTGTAAGGGGTTTCATTACCAAACTCTCTTGGGAAGCTTTAAGTCCAGGATTAGATCTCAAATATTGGAGGACAGCGATATGCCTTGCACAAAGCGAGACAAGAGAGTATCTTTTCTTGCACTGCGAGCACTAGTGGACATGGCTAAAGAACATAAAATATGGACGTTAGGCGCTAAAATACATAAACAGTTTTAGGGGTATCATGTTTGAGGTTTTGTTGTAAAATAATAGTATAATATGTTGGTGCTTTGACTTGAGAGAATTGGTTCGAGTCCCTGAAAAAGTTTTGCTTTAAGTATAGAAAGAAGTTTGGACCGATTTTGTTGCGAGTATGCTCAAAACAAGTGGCATAATTTGCTGAGGAGATTAGGATATATATCTTCCACTTCTGTTCACAACATGGCAAACTCTCATATTCTGGATGCTAGGGCATTCGAAGAATCTACCATCCACACTCAGAAACCTTACAGTATTTACTTCCTATGGCGTGAGAGGAATGTCTTATTACATAGCGAGCCGCCCACATCTCATAAGATATTATTCTCTCGTTTGGATAGTTGCCTCAACGATGTCTTTTTAGCGTGAAGATACTCCTAAAAAAGAAGAGGTCTATTAAGTTTCATTTTCACTTAAGCATATAGGGATACGAATCTCCCATAACTCGAATTTTGATAGGAAAGCAAGTTAAATTGACCAATGATATTTTTCCACATGTAATTTTTGAAACTAAGTTATAAAAATAGATCTTTGGAATTATAGTTGACAAATATCGTCAAACGAAAGCCGTGAAAACGTACATATGTAATTTAAGGCTACAGCCTAAGAAAATGTCATTTTTACCAAAGCATGAACCATAATAGATTATGGCTCTGATTTTAATTAGTTGTACAACTAAACCCTAATATATTTTAATTACGCATGTTTCCTTAGGTAATTAGGTGTCCAATTTTAGGGTGAGAAATTAACAATGAAACTTCCTCAAATTTATATATACATATACTTTTACCAAATTTGATACTTATTTTAAAACTTAATTTAGTAAGTAAATGTCAAATATTATTTTTAAATTTCAGATAGCACATTTTCTACATGATGTCATAGTTGTTGGAATTGTTAATTAATAACCTAAGTTATAATATTAAGAGTTCCCTCTACCGGAACTCTGGTATATTATTCTAATTCATTTATTAAAAAGATTTGAGTGCATTACTTACATCTTTCAAAAAATAGAAAAATATTAATTAACAAAAACAAAACAAAATTATAAGCACGTGTTCAACAGTATACTGCGGAAGGAGTAACTAACACATAGACACCAACTCTATTTATTTTGTTCTATTTCTTTATATTTTATTTATTTTCTGATATTGGGGCAACGTTTTTTGTTCTCTTTTTAACTTTCTTACACAGATTTTAGGAAGCATCGTTTCATTGCCTCACATTGCTATAAATAGGTTCATTCCTCATTTCATTTACATAAACAAACAATCAAAACCTTCTTTAAAGTCTTATAGATACATACACAAGTTGAGAACTCATAACAATGCTAGGCTTCATCTTATTGCTTGCGTTTAGTCTCTGCTTTCTCTTCTATGCATTAACTATGAAGCGTAAGGCGACGAAGAAAGGCGTGTTAGTGACTTCCGGTGGATACCTTCCTCTCCCTCCCGGCCCCAAACCTTGGCCTATAATCGGAAACCTACCGGACATACTTGGCAGAAACAACAAACCGGTGTTCAGGTGGATACATTCTTTCATGAAGGAACTTGACACCGACATTGCATGCATCCGCCTCGCAAATACTCATGTGATCTCTGTGACGTCCCCAAGGCTTGCACGAGAGATTCTCAAGAAGCAAGACTCCATTTTCGCAACTAGGCCACTTACGATGGGCACGGAGTACTGCAGCCGAGGCTACTTAACCATTGCGGTGGAACCACAAGGAGATCAATGGAAGAAGATGAGGAGAGTGGTGGCATCTCATGTGACGAGTCAGAAAAGCTTCAATATGACGCTCGGAAAGAGAAACGAAGAGGCTGATAACCTCGTCCGGTACATCAATAACCGTTGTGGCAAAAACCTTGATAATGGTTTAGCGGCGGTTGTAGATTTAAGGCTTGTGGTGCGGCAATACAGCGGAAACGTAGCTCGGAAAATGATGTATGGAGTAAGACATTTCGGTAAAGGAAGTGAAGATGGATCGGGACCAGGGTTTGAAGAGATCGAACATGTCGAATCTTTGTTTACAGTTTTGACTCATCTTTACGCCTTTGCTCTGTCGGATTACATCCCGTGGCTAAGGTTCTTGGATATGGAAGGCCATGAGACCATCGTGAGAGACGCAATGAGAAACATAAGTAAGTACAACGATTCATTTGTGGATGAAAGACTCAAGCAATGGCGTAACGGAAACAATTACCAACCAAATCGGTAATGAATTCCACGAGATTCAATTTCACATACCTTATATTGGAAGAATATTATGATTTGGCTTCGTCTTCGTCTCCAATTTGGGCAATCATCTTCGAGTCTGTCCCGAGGTCCCAGTCATCTCCGACTTTGTCTCCAATTTGGGCAATCATCTTTCTCTCCGAGGTATGAAGACCACATAGCTCAATTTCATCTGGGACTGAGCAATTGTCTTCTTCTTCATGCTCTATTGGTTTACTCGGCTTCATCTTCCTCTTCATGTTGTCTTCCTCTTCATGCTCTGTTGATTTTTTTTCATATTGAATATACAGTAGACACGTGTTATTAAGAACCCCATCAAAACAACTCCTATTTAAGAAACGTTTTTAAGTTTTAACTTCACTTAAATTATTAAAATAAGCATAATATCTGTTTAAAAAACCCCTGTAAACTAGCGATAATGATGCTCTAACACATAGACACCAACTCTATTTATTTTGTTCTATTTCTTTATATTTTATTTATTTTCTGATATTGGGGCAACGTTTTTTGTTCTCTTTTTAACTTTCTTACACAGATTTTAGGAAGCATCGTTTCATTGCCTCACATTGCTATAAATAGGTTCATTCCTCATTTCATTTACATAAACAAACAATCAAAACCTTCTTTAAAGTCTTATAGATACATACACAAGTTGAGAACTCATAACAATGCTAGGCTTCATCTTATTGCTTGCGTTTAGTCTCTGCTTTCTCTTCTATGCATTAACTATGAAGCGTAAGGCGACGAAGAAAGGCGTGTTAGTGACTTCCGGTGGATACCTTCCTCTCCCTCCCGGCCCGAAACCTTGGCCTATAATCGGAAACCTACCGGACATACTTGGCAGAAACAACAAACCGGTGTTCAGGTGGATACATTCTTTCATGAAAGAACTTGACACCGACATTGCATGCATCCGCCTCGCAAATACTCATGTGATCTCTGTGACGTCCCCAAGGCTTGCACGAGAGATTCTCAAGAAGCAAGACTCCATTTTCGCAACTAGGCCACTTACGATGGGCACGGAGTACTGCTGCCGAGGCTACTTAACCATTGCGGTGGAACCACAAGGAGATCAATGGAAGAAGATGAGGAGAGTGGTGGCAACTCACGTGACGAGTAAGAAAAGTTTCAATATGACTCTTGAAAAGAGACATGAAGAGGCTGATAATCTGGTCCGGTACATCACCGCTGTATTCGAAATCGTGGTAATGGTCTTACGGTTATTGATATAAGGCTTGTGGTTCGACAATACAGCGGAAATGTAGCTAGAAAGGTGATGTTTGGAGTAAGACATTTTGGTAAAGGAAGTGAAGATGGATCAGGACCTGGATTGGAAGAGATTAAACACGTCGAATCTTTATTTACAGTTTTAACTCATCTTTACGCCTTTGCTTTGTCGGATTATGTCCCGTGGCTAAGGTTCTTGGACTTGGAAGGCCATGAGAAAATAGTGAGAGAGGCAATGAGAAATGTAAGTAAGTATAACGATCCCTTTGTAGATGAAAGACTGAAGCAATGGCGTAAAGGAAAGATGAAAGAACCACAAGATTTTCTCGACATGCTTATATTGGCGAAAGAGACTGACGGCAAACCTATTCTGTTGGATGAAGAGATCAAAGCACAAGTAACGGTATGCTTATTACTTATCAACTTATTGTGAATTGTTTTTAAAACAATGAAACTCTGTTATTTAGGTACATACTTTTTGTCACAATCGCCAATTATGTCTCACCAAATACAAACCATTTAGGGTTTCATAGCATTAATTGTGAGAACACTTCTCTAACTGGTTAATTCAATCACATTTTGGTAGTTCAAATTTATTAATTGATTCAAAAAATAGTTATAAACTATTGTCTGAGTTCTAGGAAAGCTCTAAATGCATTAGAGGTGTCATTTTCTGTATATTCTCAAAAAAGAAGTGTAAATTTGATGTCGTCTAACTTGTGTTTATGAAGGAACTAATGTTGGCGACAGTAGATAATCCGTCTAATGCGGTAGAGTGGGCTATGGCGGAGATGATAAACGAGCCGAGCATTATGCAAAGAGCCGCGGAAAAATCAATAGGGTGATTGGAAAAGACCGTTTTGTCATTGAGTCCGATCTTCAAAATCTCAATTACGTGAAGGCTTGTGTGAAAGAGGCGTTCCGGTTACATCCAGTGGCTCCATTCAATCTCCCTCACATGTCGACCGCGGATGCAGTGGTTGACGGTTACTTCATCCCCAAAGGAAGCCATGTGCTGATTAGTCGTATGGGAATCAGAAGAAACTCTAGCGTGTGGGAAAAGCCACTTAAGTTTGACCCTGAGAGACATATAGGAAATGACATAAATGTGGATCTAAACGAGCCAGATCTCAATATAATATCATTTAGCACCGGATGAAGAGGGTGTATGGGTCAGAATATTGGGTCTGCCATGACGTCCATGTTACTGGCTAGGCTGATTCAAGGGTTTACATGGTCAGTGTCTGGAGAGGGTAAAATTGATCTTACAGAAAGTAAAAGTAACCTTGTTATGGCAAAACCTTTACATGCCATTGCGACACCTCGTTTGGCTCCACAAGTTTACCCTAATAATTGAGAAAGAAGTGATTATATATTTCAAAACAATGTCGTCATTATAATTGCAGGTTATATTGTTAAATGATTATTTTTTTGTAAATATTAATACTAAAGCTAAATGTTAACAAAGTCTTCTAATATAGCCAAAAAGAAACCGGCTCAGTTTACTTGTTCTCGAATGGTGAATTCGATTTTCATTTAGCTTCAGTTGGAAAAATTTGGTTATAGATTGAATCTTATTCCTGAAAAAAAAAGATCTTTGTGATATAAATGTAGTTATTAGTTCTGGAAATTTCAATTTTACTCTTACTCTTTCTTTTATATATTATAATATAACAAAAATGTATCGTCGTATCACTATTAGAGCATTTTAAGGATCATTTTTTCTCAAATGGTAATCATATATATTTATATCTGCATCAACTAATTATCATAAATTTCACTGAAATATAATAGCAAATGTTGCTTTCTCAGATATCTGAAAATTAAAGAAGTGGACATAAAAATTGACAATTGACGTGAATATGAAAAAAAACATAAATGACAATGGATATGGTATTTGACTCCGACGTGGCAAACATGTGTGAAACACGAGTGTCGCGTGTAACTCCAAGCTCTCCACGCATTTAGACCACATGTCCACGTGCCTCTTTCTTCTTCTCGTGTAACCGTCCGATCCAGTCTATCTCGGCTGTTTATCTTATGATCCTACGGTTTAAATTAAACGACACTCGCCCGTAGCGCGTGTGTCTTAATTAAAAACAGACGTCGTTATTCCGTTAAAGGTCTCATCATTGACCACATTCCACTGTCTCACTGAGCAATAATCTAATGCATAAAATTGGTCATTCAGCGACCCTTAATTTTTTCTGGCCATAGGCTTTGTTAAAAAGAAAAAAAAATTCCGAAGACTTGAAGAAAAAACTGTATAATAATTTCAAAATAAACCTTCAGTTTTCTCGAGCTTTAATTTTTTCAGGTCTTAAACTTTGTTAAAGGAAAAAAAAAATTGAGACTATAAAAAAAAAACAGTATGATATTTTTTTTAATAGATTTCAAATTTTTGGGCCATATGATATTTTTTTTAATAGATTTCAAAATTTTAAACCATGTGACAGATCTCATATCACAAATACTAAAATACGGCCATGCTACGCTGATTCCATTTTCATTTCGAAAGCAACACCATTTTCAATATTTCGGAAACGCTTCACAGTCATGAAATATTATAAATGCCATTTCTATAATTTTTTTCTAGTTTTTTTAATTATATTTCAAGAGAATTTAACAATGTAAACAATATATTTGGTTTATTTTAATATATACTTAATTACAGTGTACGGGACTTAGCGTGGATTGAGTAACACGGAATAATAGCTCGTAAATACAATTCAGATTAGAGTGACATCATCATGTTTGAGAAAACCTAGCGTTATAGATGTCATCTTCTTGCGTCAAAAATTCTTCATCCTCATCCGACCTCTGGATATATATATATATATATCTCCGCCCCAATTTTCGCCGTTGATTTAGATACACATATAAGTGAAAATCTTACCAGTTATCACCGAAGAAAGATGTCGTACGCAAAAATCGGTTACGCAGGGACTTATCTGGTGCAACGCGGCGTATTGGAGCATCCATGTCGAACCGATCACAATGCAAGATCGTTCCCGATCACTCACGACGGTAATCGCCGATCTAGCATTGGAAAGATAACGGTTTCAATGGCGGAGAGTGTATTGGAGATAGAGAAACAGAGAGGAAGAAGAGGAAAAGATTGTAGAGCGATGGAAGCAGCGCATGAGAAGCTTGATCGGTGGATGAAGCAATCAGTGACAGAGATCGTGAAGAATCTAAGTGAAGTACCGTTGTTAGTTCATATGTATACCGGAGAAGAAGAGGAAGGAACGGTGGTGGTGATGAAAGCAAAGGAACGGAGGGATGCGAAAGGGAGATGGGAGAGAGGAGAAGCGAAGATGCCGGAGGTGGAGAGGGGTAATTGGGTTTTAGCCCAATTACTAGAGTCCAACCCAATTGTAGCCCAAATAAAGCTAAAACTCATTAAGCCAAAACCCAACAAGGAAAAGGCTTGCGTAGGATGACACATGTACTCCACTGACGAGCAGAAGCATCCTACAAAGCCAACATGTGTCTTCTGAAACTGACACCTGAACTAGCATGCAAAATGACACATGTACTCCACTGAAGAACATGTGCTCATCCTGAATTCCCTATAAAAGGAGGCATGGATGAAGGAGGAGGGGGGGGGGAGAAAGGGGGATGGAAGAACATGGAACACAACGAAGAACATTCAAAGGAGAAACCTAGAAGAACAGAGAACATTCAAGTGTTGACGAGCAGAAGTTACACGAAGACGAACATGAGTTAAACGAAACACCCTAGTGGTGACAGAGATTGAAGAACAGGAGTTAGACGAAACACCCTAGTGGTGATAGATATCGACAAACAGGAGTTAGATGAAACATCCTAGTGGTGACAGAGATCGACGAACATAAGTCAAACAGAGAAACACCAGTGACGAGCAGGAGAACAGGCGCTCGTAGCTGACATAAAGACTTAATATACGAAAATCTCGACCCACGAAAAATACTTCAACAAAACACATGACAGACTAAAGAATAGAACTACGACCGGCTTGATCCCTTTAGAGGGTACATATGCAACCGAACACGGTGCAGTCATTCACATAAAACATTTATAAAATGTTCGTATAAAAAATGTGGTAAGACTGGTACAAACAGGAGGGAATTGTGTTTGTTGAGCAGTTAGGAACGACGGAGAAGGAGAGTTGTGGTTGTGGTTTTGACGGTGGAGATGGGACACGTGCGTGGGGGTTGGTGGTGCAAGGGAAAGGAGTTGAGTGTGGACCGGTTTGTTATCTGTTGAAGATGACTCGGGTCGGGTTAGGGTCGGGTTTGGGTATGGGGTGTACGCATTTCTTTTTAGCTAAGGTGTCGAGTTTTAGGGAGACGTGTGAGTCTCAACTTAGGAATTGTTGGCTTGTGGGAAATTGATAAGCTCAACTCTCAAGCCTCCTCGTTTGTGTCATCATGTAAATGAATATTTGGTAAAGTATCGAAATTGTATTAAAAATTCGATAAAATTCGTTCCATAACTCAACAAACTTCAAATAATATTATGTGGGAGTTATACGATTTCTTTAAATTCAGTTCCGGCAAAAAATATAGCAAATATAGATTCAAACCATTTGATCAAATTTATTCTGCTAAAAAATTTGATTTAGCTAAAAATATATCAAAAAAGTTTTGAAAGAAAAATTAAAATTAAGTTTTTAATCTCTTTTACACTCGCAAAGAAATAAGTGATCTGGTT
This sequence comes from Lepidium didymum, assembly GCA_963920545.1. NCBI lineage: Eukaryota > Viridiplantae > Streptophyta > Magnoliopsida > Brassicales > Brassicaceae > Lepidium > Lepidium didymum. The sequence continues at coordinate 1,606,504 of OY986996.1, read as the reverse complement.
GGTTTGCCTCTGATTTAGTTAGGCATGAAGTCGTAAATTCGAATCCTATCTTTCTCTATTTGAAGAACTTAAACTATAGATCGGATTTTATTGTCGATCAATAGTTGTTAACCAAAAGAAAATCTCCCTTACACTCGATTTAAGGAAATTGGTAAGTTTTTAAATTGGCCAAACATATTTGATATCATAGTAAACTCTATTTACTAAAGTTTGACCAATTTTATAGGAAAAGATAATTTCCTAAAAACCAAAACTAAGTAATTATTTACTTTCTAAACTATTATTAAAAAACATAAGATAAGATATATTTAGTCTCAGGATTTGAAGGATAGATAATTGGGTAGGAAGACTTTAACGATTGTGAAGATTTTCAAATTAAGTGAATATTGAATAAAATTTACTTTTATTAATATTTAGATTACACCATATCTAAATTCAAGTACAATAAATTATATAATTTATATTGCTATCTAAATTATTAAATAACATTAGATTTCCCTCCAAGTTTCTCATAAGAAAATTAAATTTAGATTTTTTAAAATATGGGTTAAATTAATTAATAGTGTATAAAGTAGTTGGTTTTATACCAAATTCAAAGTAAAAAGGGCCTTTGCAAATACAGTTATGAGCTTACCAAAATACAAAAAAGATTCGATTTTTAAAGGCCCAAACTCACTATTCCCTCCAAATCGTGTACAAGACTTTTGAATTTGAAAAACCTCAAAGATCCCTTAAGAAAAAAAACCAAAAAATTAAATACATTTGTTGTTGTCAGAAATTATTAAACTACGCCCACATCGCGCGCTCTTCTTCTTCTTTCTTCAACTACAGAAAAGCCCTCCTCTCCATATTCTAGGGTCTCAATTCCGACATTCGGATCTCTGTTAATTTACCGCCATATCTTAAACCTTTGTGTATATCACTCGAACCCTCGATCTCGTTTTTGAATTTTGTCCCTGGAGGATTCGAAGAATTTGTAGTCGTCATCTTCTAGGCTTCTTCGAATTTCTTGAAATTTGCTGGCTTTTTTTGACCAATTTCGAGGGTAATTTTCTGGGTTCGTTTTGAGGTATAAATTGAGTCGCCATGGAAGAACATGACAATGTTTCTGGAGGGTTTACTTCGAGTCCCAGATCCGACTTAAAGGTAAGTTCTTTACTTTTCCTTTGGTTTTCCTCGAATTAATCTGGCTCCTTTACTGGTACTTTTTTTCAGTCTTTTGATCTAATTTTACATTGCTTTACTTTTTCGATTTCTGGGATTTTAGATCGGAGGCAATGAGTTGGATAAAAGACAGGAGTTAAGAAGAATTCTACCTCTTAAACCAATGCTAAATTCAGGTAATTTACTGTTTAATTTCTCGATTTATGATTCTACACACATTTGGTTTGTAATATGGTTTCAGTTGAGTTTGAAGTTTAGGAAAGACATACAACAGAACCTAAACCCTGAATGGTTTTTAACTTAAACTTAAACTGTAATTTGAACATCCCTTGCTACAACTAGAGTGGTAAATTTTCAGAGAGTTTTGTTAAAGAAGGGGAAACTTATAAGATGGAACTGTTGGATCCCTTTGAAATTGTCTCTAATTTGAACATCTGTTGCTACAGGTAACAACTCTCATGCTTCTAAAGACGTCGAAAAAGCCAATAAAATGTCTCAAATTGGCGAAGTTTCAGAGAGTGTTGTTAAAGAAGGGAAAAATAGTAAGACGGAACTGTCAGGTCAAGAGGTCAATCCTTCTGTTAGTAATCTTAACAACAATGGAAACAATGAAAAGCGAGCTTTTGTTAAGAGAAATGATGCTGAATGTGTAGCACTAAAAAGAAGTGGATTAGACCTGAATCTGGATGCTGTTTCTAGCTGCTTGAAGGATGATTTATCATCGGTTTGCTCCTCTAGAAGACGCGATAAATCTAGTTCAGTGGATGTTTATTCAGAGTGTGGGAGTTCCAATCCTGTTGAGGAACAAGATCCAATGAAACTGTGGGAAACAATGAAACAGAATGGGTTTCTCTCTAATCCACACGGTGGGATTTCAACGACATCAAGTAGCTGTCTTGTCTCATCAACTCATGGGGGGATACCGGCTCCAAGGAAACGTGGTCGCAAAAGCAAGAATAATCATGACGCCGCAGTGGTGAAGAAGAGAAAGATTGAGATTGCAAGGAAGGAAGAAGTTGACAGGTTTGCTAGGTTAGCTGCTCCTAGTGGACTGCTCAATGAATTGAACCCTGGAATTATTAACCATGTTAGAAACAAAAAGCAAGTATTTTCCATAATTGAAAACATTGTCAAGTCTGCAAGAGATTCTGGAGACTTCTGTCATTCCAAAATGAGGCATAGTCATAGTGCAATTGGGGGTTCAAGGAAGAACTTGGAATATGTGAACACTGATGCCTCCAGATCTGATATTAACCAAGGATTCAAGTATGCGAGGCCAGAAGATAAGTACCCTTCGTGCTACGATGAGGAGAGATGCGCAGATGATGAGTTTAGTGAAGAAAACAATACATTTGGGTCGAGCTTTCAGGTCGCAGGTATGTTCACGGAAAATGCCAGTTCCTCGTCGAGCCAGTACCCATCAAATGCCAGTGTTCTCACTGTTAAAGGTATGTTTCTTGAATTCATACCCATTCTGCATGGTTTAATACTATTAAAAGTGGCTTAGATTGATCTTCATCTCTGATTTGCAGCGGCTACAGTAGCTTCTCAGTGGTTGGAATTGCTTCATCAGGACATCAGGGGCCGTGTTTCCGGTAACCAAATCTCATTTAAGATTACTGATGCAATGAACACTTCAGTACTTGTTTGTTCTTAATCACCTTTTGTATTTTTCAGCTCTTCGGCGTAGCAAGAAGAGGGTTCGTGCAGTTGTCACAACAGAGCTACCTTTCTTAATAATGAAAGAATTCTCAGCTGATCAAGAGAATGACCCAAGTTTACTCCTCAGTGGGGCTTCGACGGCTTCAACAGTCGAGAACCACAAAGCCAGATGGATGAATCTGTTTAACCAACTTGAACATACGCTATCAGAAGAAGAGAAACAATTGGTAAAGAAGTTAAATATCTTCACCACACATCTTTCCTAATTTGCCTGGCATCTGATTTGTAGTTTCTGAACTTTAAAATGTTTTAGGAAAGCTGGTTATGCCAAGTGAGAGACTTGCAATCACAATGTGATCAAGGGCTGCAACACTTGAGTTCGAGTTCTGGTCAAAATTTATTACAGTTAGGATTGCCATTGGACTCTAGGTATGGCCATTTCAGTTGAATATGTTTCCCCAAATCCAAATGTTTATTTTCTGCTGTCCAAATTGTGTTGCAGACCTGCGGACGCGCTGATCTCAGATAAGGATTTAGTTGTTAGAGCAGCTGCAGCCTCTTTATTCTCGACCTGCAATTTTCTAATGGAGAACGTAACTTGCACCTGAACTCCTCCAAACTTCTGACTAGCATCTGATATAAGCATTTTAGTTGAAACTTTTTCTCAAGTTTACTTTAGTGTAAACTTTCATAGCAGTGTTTTTCTTTGTAATGCACATCTGTAACACTAGGGAGCAATTCTCATCGACCTTTCGTTTTTTTTCTCTTATTTTTTACCTTTATAGATTCATTTTTATAGCATTCTTCTACAATAAAAACCTTAGTATGCTAAATTATTAAGACCTGAAAGTTATGAACATCTCTTGTGTTGAATACTGAAACAATATTGAGAAGGAAATAGCTATTTTATTATACTCCAAATATATTCTGGCTATTCAAGGTCTGGATCTAGCCCTAAATCTAATTTCCTCAAACCTGTCACATCATGGAACTACTACAAATTTACAATATATAACAGTGATCTGGATCTGTATATAAGTTATTGGTTCTTAGTTCTTAAGTAGAGAACCTAGGAGCAGAAACCGATATCATCATGCTGTAAACAAGGTTGGTTTGTCTAAAGCCAATTGGAGACCGTCTTGTTTGGTGTCGCTTTGGCTGATGGATCTTCCGGAGCTTTAGCTAATGAGCGATACTGAAGCTTCACACTCTCAGCATTGTCCAGCGTTTTTACAACATACCTTCAATTGGTTTTATGCAGCAAATGAGCTCCAAGTCACGAATACAATTATACAAATGTTGGTTTTAATTTTTGCTCAAGCATTTTAAAGGTGATGTCTTCATTGGAATATAAGATGTTTGCAGCGAGAAAAAAATCTAATCCTTGTGAGCCATTATGTGTATACCATAAGAGTCATAATCAAAGACAGAGATGAGACTTTACCAGCCGTTTAAGCATTGAGTAGTTACAACAGCTTCCCGGCCAACAAAACGAGGTGGTGTCCTCTTATTTCCCTGATTCATGTCGCACTCCAATGCTTAACAACAACTCCCACAATCTTCCATTATAAAAAAATGCCTACGATGGAAAAAAGGCGCAGGGAAAAAAAGAAAAAGGACTGACCTTTATTATAACTCTGTCTGCCACAGCAAATGGGAAATGATTACTTTTGTTCCTCGTACGCCCTGAATGATTCCTACCACCAAATGCACGTCTCTCCTGTACATATGGAAAAAAAACTCTTGTTGGGAACAGAAATGATCGTGAGCGATCATTGTGATTAGTATTACAATGTTACTTGATCAAATCCTTCTCGTTTTCTCTTAGATGAATTGCTTGACTGTGAATTCTCTTCTCGGCAGAATGCTTGCACTGCAACTCGCAAAGCTGCAAAAAGTCCAGCAAAAATAATGACAAGGAATTCTCTGAGGCAACCAATACAAGAATCCTGAACTCAACTGATTTACTCACTGAGATTAGGGGTTATTGAGTCTTCTGATACTGGCTGTGAACATGTGCAGCAAGCTTTCTAAGAGAACACAACGTAAAATAGATTCCATAAGGAGAAGAAAAGAGACAAGCATCGTGATGGAAGAAATAGAACTCTGTACCATCTGTTTCACGTGTTCTATCCCTCCAGCTCCAAAAGTGTGTCCGCAAGGCAAAATCATAGCATCAGCCATCAAAGCACCTCTACAATTGAGCAAAGAGAATTGGACTTAAACAAAAAATCGGTAACAAATGAAACTCAAGCACGATTGCTTGCAATCCAGTGATATCAAATTTAAAAGTATCATAGTCCACCCTTACTTCTTGGCGAGATAACACTAAAAGCTGTTTGTGATTCCTATCCTATGTTTGTAATTTCGGAACCACACATATATATATATATATATCGATTACCACTACACTAAGATTTCTAAAGTACTAAATCTTTCATTCAATGTTGGAAAATTCCAAAAGCTACCGAATTGACGGCTAAGAACTGTTAACGAGCCGTAGAAACCAAGCGAAAACAAAAAGAACATACGTTGTAGGATCAGACAAAATGGTCCGTAAAGATTCGAAAGAATTGCTCGCAGAGGAAGAAGGGTCTTTTCTGCCGCTGAAATCACACCCATTTTCCGCAGCTACAGGTTGTTCCTCATTCCTAGAAGCAAAACACGCTTCCATTGTTTTAAAATGCTGTGAGTAATAAGCTGCGTTATCTTGTCCAACCACGATCACTGCATCAGCATTTGCATAGAAAAAGTCCATTGCTTCAATTTCTCAAAAGTAGAAACTTTTTGTATTAAAATCTCAAGAAAAACAAAACCTTGTGGGATTCTCTTACCAGCTCCTGCTGATACATTATCTTCACCAGCGTCTTTGTTCATGCCGACGTCACCTTCGTTTCCGTCTATGTCATCATCTTCGTCTTCTTCTTCAACGTCATCCTCGCCATCGGATCCACCACTGTCGTTAGGGTTTCCACTAATGGGTCTTTCCGAGTAGAAATTCTGTCGAAACTCGAGACGAGGGTGAGGGTTTGCTGCAGCTGCGGCGGCTGCTGCTGCGAAATACCGATGGTTGTCGCCGATAAAAGCCGCGAATTCACGGGTTTTAGGGTCTTGTTCGCCGACCCGGAAACGTAACGGGTCAGCATCTTGGACTATCATTGGCTGCGAATTGAACGGCGCCGGAGAAAGACCTTTTCCGGACATGGAATTGAACGATCAATAGATTATTGAAAACCTAAATCTAAATTACAAAGGCTATGTATGCACGTAAGAGTGATAAAAATTGGGTTTTAGTTTGGTTTTGCAGAACAAAGAAGTAATCAAGAAGAGAGATGAGTGCTGAGATCAAATGAAAAGACTAAATAGGAGAGGAGGAAGAAGAAGTGTGAATCGAAACGGCGTCGTTAAAAGAGAAGATAAACGACACGTAACGGTGACGTTTCAACCATAACGGACGTCAGGCTCGGATACTTTGGGCCTCATGGACCGAACTAGATTTTCACTTATAGACACAAAGAGAAAGTCTTGCACCAAAAAAAAAAGATACAAAGAGAGAGTCAACGGATGTTCTTTATTGTTTGTTCTAAGAGAGAGGTTCCAGCTCTTGAGAAATCATCAATTTCGATCAAAAAATAGATGGTTATATTGGCTTGTCACTGATCTAATATATGGCGAATCTGAATCTTATTCTTAGAAAAAATTTAGGCTGTAAATCGGGCCTCCAATTAGTAAAATCTCGGAGTATCTTAAAACAAAAACCAAAGTTTCTACGAAAATCGACACATCATTTCTCTTTACAGTATATCTATCAGGGGCTGGCATTCGGTACCAAGCTTAATCCATTAGCCTATCATGGCATTATCAAAAATACTCTTGACTTATAAGTGATATACAACTGTTAACAGCCAAGTTTAAGAGAGGGTTTAAATACTCTGCGTCATTGCATGTCTCATTGTTCTCTTTTGCTCTTTAAATTATTAGGAAGAAATCGTACATTATTAAGATCGTGTTACACAATGAGAAGATATCTTGTAAACTCAAAAGAAAATTACAGGTATACAAACAAACAACAATTTTTACTGATCTCTCTGTTCTTTGGTGTTCTTAAACATCTTAGAGCTCTGGTCAAAAATCTCTGCTCTTCTGTTGTAATCTATAGGATCTTTACCATCATCATCACCCATGATAGCTTCTTTCTCAAGCAACTCCACTGGAGATTGATCTCTCTGTTCTTTGATGTTCTTAAAGATCTTAGAACTCTTATCAAAAATCTTTGCTCTTCTGCTGTAATCTCTAGGGTCTCTTCCATCATCATTCCCCATAATAGCTTCCTTCTCAAGGCACTCTAAGAGCTCCCATACTCCTCTGTTTGCTTCTCCTCCACATATCCTTCTTCTCTGAGTCAGTTCCTCCTCTTCCTCTGGCATGATTGGTTCCACTGCCGCTGCGTAGCCTGAGCCTGAAGCCACGCATCTAGCTGCAGCAACCCATCTCTCCTTCTTGGCGTTAAGTGTCTGTGGCATTGTTTTGACTGGAGCTAGGGCTTGATGAGTTCTCGGAGATGGGTTTGTGCTGATCTTTGTACAGGTTTGAGAAATAGCTTCCATTGTTATTATCTGATGGAGTTTTGAGTTGAAAAGTAAAAGGTAAAGTTCTCTCTGGTTTATATAAGATTTGGGTGGGCTACTAAATCGTGACGCATCAGCACACGTGTGGCAATGGCGATGAGTAAGAGAGTTTTCGAGATTCTCGAGGATTGTTTTGTGGCACGTGTCTTGAGAATCGTTTGCCGACCTTTCTCCTTTTGACTCTCTTTTCAACTTTATCCAACAAGTTTTTGTTTACTCTTGTTGCTGTTCAAATTCAGACACGTTTGTTTTGTTCTAGAACTTACACCTAAAGATCAACTTCGTCACGAAATATGAACCGAAATAGGTTAAGATTTGATGATATCTCTCATACATGTTGGTTTCAGATCAAAATCAAATCCAAATGACCATGATTAACATTGATCATACCTTAGACTTGGAAAGTAGTCACGTTTCTTATCTCCATCCAAATCCCTAATTTCTGTGTCAAGATTCTATAGAACCTGCAAATTCTATTACATAGTTCCAAACCCTAATAAGAGCATTTCACTGTAAGGAACAATACATTGAGTAGCAAATAAAACATCTGACAAACTGCTGAAAAAAAACGAACTAATAGATAAAAAGATACTGCTAGGGACTTGACTAGATGAATATTCCCTAAATGGCAAAAAGATGTTTTTCTATTTCAGATGCTCAAACCATCTTCACCGACTCTGTGAGGATCACATCTTTAAAAAGTTGGAACAGAAAAGGCATATGGATGATTAGAATTTTACTTTGGACCTTCATTGATAAACCCTTCTTTGCGTCCTTCAAAGCCAGGACGCAAGAGTTTTTTCTCCCTCTTGGCAATTTTCCTCTGCTTATTTTGTTCAATCCTATCTGCGATATTCCCTGATCTCTTTTGTTGCTTCTCCACCTTAAACTTCTGTTGTCCTTCAACTCTTTCTTTCCACTTCTCTGCGTTCTTCTCGTGCCTCTTCTTTTCTTTGTGGATGCTTTGCTTTAACAGCTTTGGGTCATCATGAACCTTGATACCAGCTGCTCTGCTTGTAGCTGCCTGCCATGAGTGCTTCTTTGCAATAACTTCACCTTTTTCTGGATCGTTCTTCGCAGCCTCTAACTTCATAGCTCTTTCAAGTTCTTTTGCCTTTGAAAGCCTCCGTTTCTTTTTATCTTTTCCGTGTCCTTCGTCATCATCAATCTTGAGATAACCAAATGTAAGGTCCTTAGCAGCCTCTTCCACTTCTAACTTACCCTTACCTTTATCTGCTGACTTATCCTCCTCCACCTTCTTCTCCTCAGAAACCCAGTCCCTCTTTCTCTTACTTGGCAGAAGCCTTTTTCTTTGGCTTTTTGGTCTATCTGAACCTCCACGACCACCTTTGAGCAGATCAATTTTGCGGTGGAGACGTTGCCTCAGCTCCTCGTATGTAACAGACTGATCATCCTTTTTATTGTTGTTATCGGTTTCCTCCTCACTGTCATCATCAGAAAGCTCATTACTCGATTTTTCTTTTTCTAGCTTTTTCTGCATATCCAATTTTTCCTTCTCCAGCTTCTGCTTCAGCAAATCAAGAGTCGTCAAAGCAGACTTCTCTGGGTCTAACCTATTCCTTCTCGCCTTCTTTAGGTTGTCGTTTGTTTTTTTCTTGGCTCTAGCTTTCTGAGCCTTGTTAAGACCTGGAAACCATTTTCTTTCTGTCTCATCAGGTAGGTAGAATCTTGCAGGTATGAGCTCTATCATCTTATCGAAAAATTCAGCATGTTGACGAGTCTTTAAATCCGATTCAGAATCGAGTTTACCCTTTTTCTTTGCCATCTATAACAATTGCCAAAACCAATCAGAAACCAAAAAGGCCTTTCAGAAAATTGACATAAGAAACCTAAGGACTTATAGTCAAATTCAGGAGCTTATTAACACATCAAAACTGTGGAATCAAGATGTAAAATGGCAGATTCTTTTGAAACTATTAGATGATAAAAGTTACAGAAGCATATTACTCAAACGTTCAGCGGTATCTGGAGAAAACAATACTTACATCTGTCCCACGAAGCTTAGCCATTGCTCTCCACAGACTAGATTAGCCAAAAAGTCGTTAACCCCGAGACAACCTGCAGTAGTAACAGGAAATATTAGAGCATTGTGAAAGACTACAACCATCAGAAGACACAAACTCTAAGTAGTATAATAGTTAAACATTCCCCACTGTTATTAGGTTTGTTCATGAAATTAACCTAATGCAGGATGAATAAAGAAATCAAGAAGCACACAAATATAGAGAGCATAAGAAACAAATCTTATCCTCGAGACCGTCGAAGAACGCTAAATCAAAACAGCGATGAATGCAGAAACGTAAACAAGTTTCAAGATTTTCATATTAATTGAGGATCAATCGTAACTCGTAACATTAGTCCTGAACAATTCTGCCTCCGGAAATTAGATTCCTTTAACAATAAGAATAAACCCAGATGAAAAAGATACGAACTGACAAGGGGAAAACAAAGAAAATAGAAGAGAAAAACTCACCGGTAGCGATGATGGCGAATCAACGGCGTCGAGAGAAGGAGCAGACAGAGAAAGAAGAGGTTCCGTGGAAGAGTTTAGGGTTTGAATGGTTTTGTCATTCGCAATTACGATAAGGGTATATATGTAACTTCAATCTCTCAGCGTCCCAATACGGTTCGGTTTAACGCATTCAAATGAGACAAACCGGAAATTCAAACTAAATCGAACCGAGAAGTTATGCACGAATCACCAATGTGTCGTGGGAAGGAAACTGACCACTTATACGCCTCCACGTGGATTATTTCTCTTCACTCCTCTCTGCTAGTCGGATATTTTAGTTGGAACGGCGTCGTTCGCTTGAGAGCAAAGCTTCATCGGAATTGCTTGTCTGCTACTTCAGTTCCCGGCGAGCGATGGCGGTCTCAGCTTTCCGTGGCACGCGGTTACCGTTATTTCATCATTCTCAGGTCCAATTGTTTCTATTTTCCTATTCTTCACGTGAATTTGTTTCCTTTATCTGTTTTTTTTTATGACTAAGCTACCAAAATTGGCAAACTCCTATACTCTCTACGCTGAATCTTGATAGCTTCATTTTGCAGTTTCCCATCGCGAGAGCTGTAATAGGAAGCTCTAAAAAGGTGATCGGAAGCAGAATTTCAAAGGGTTTTACTCTTTCTGCGCAGTATTCACAAACCCAGGACTTTTCCACTTCTCGTCTTCAAAGTACATAAAAGTTCCTGCCTTGTAATCTCAATCCGTATTTTTTTCCTTTTGATGTATGATGGTGGTATTTTTTCTCCAGAATTGTATATTTTTAGAATGATTTTGTTGCTAATCGTATATAACTGATCTTAAAATGTTTGAGGGAGAACTTTACCTTGAAATGTACACATTGGAATCAGGTTTTCTTTACTGAAGACAACTTATTGAACCATGTGCTTGTTCCAATGGCTTTTGTTGCAGGTCAGATTGAGAAGTTACCCAAACTGGTGGAGGATATAGTTCAGACATCGTTAAACACAGGTCCACGCGGTGTAACACGCCTTGTACAAGGCGTTCAAGCTTTTGTAGGGGTTGGAGGAGAGTGGCTAAATGATTTATCTAAGGTAACTCTTTGTCGTATTTAAATGTTCCATATGTCTTTCAAGTGAATCGTTTATTAATCATGTTTATATGAGTAAGAAGCTTGATACTTCCTGTCAGCTGAAATTATGTTTTTTTCTTCTTCTTTTGGTTTCAAACTATCTCTGATTGTAAACCACTCGCTGCAGTCTACAAGCGTATCTGGTGGGTTACCAAGTGAATTGCAGCTTGGTCTACTGTCTCCTCTCTATTTGAGGAAACTATTTGAACGCATGGGAGCTACTTACATTAAACTGGGCCAGGTAAATCATGTTGCTAAATGTAGAGCGTATTGTAAGTATATAGCTATAAATTTGTGAAGTGTATGTCTAAAACTAGCTTAGTTATTATTGTTCTTTCTCAATATATTTCCTTTTCTATTCCATTTAACAATACGTTTTAAAAATATCTTTTGAATTTGTAGTTTATAGCATCTGCGCCAACTTTGTTCCCACCTGAATATGTCAAAGAATTTCAGAACTGCTTTGACAAAGCTCCTCCTGTGCCGTTTGAAGAAATTCGTAAAATCTTGCAAGAAGAACTTGGGAGACCCATAGAAAGTGTATATGAATATGTTGACCCTACACCAATTGCATCAGCCTCGATAGCACAAGTGTGTTCTTCTTCTTCTGCTCCACTGATTGATTTCATTTTGTTCATGTACTCTTCTTCTTCTTAAGGTAATCATTATGACCAGGTCCATGGTGCAAGGCTTATAGGCTCCCGAGAAGATGTAGTGATTAAGGTCTTGAAACCTGGAATAGAAGATTTCTTGGTGGCAGATTTGAACTTTATCTACGTTGTTGCCCGTATATTTGAGTTCCTTAGTCCTGAATTTAGCCGTACTTCGCTGGTATACTCTCAAGTAGCTGTAGAGAAATCTAATTCCTCTGTATTTAATTTGCTTTTGCTATTAAGTTATATACTAAACAATATTCTCTCTAAATAGGTTGGTATAGTCAAAGACATTCGTGAGTCAATGCTTGAAGAAGTAGATTTCAATAAGGAGACTCAAAACATTGACTCATTTAAGAGATATCTTGAAACCATGGGGTTGTCAGGGCAAGCTACTGCTCCAAGAGTGTATAAGCATTGCAGCAGCCGGAGGGTACTTACTATGGAGAGGCTGTATGGAGTTCCTCTTACTGATCTTGATTCTATAAGATCACTTGTTTCCAGTCCAGAAAACAGCCTTATTACCGCACTTAATGTGTGGTAAGAACTTTGTCATTCTATAAAATTTGAATTCTTCTTTTTACTCACTGTTAGTAAAATCAATCTTCATGTAAATGTAATTTGCAGGTTTGGAAGTTTACTTGCTTGTGAAAGCTTCCATGCTGATGTACATGCAGGGAACTTATGGCTGCTGCGTGATGGCCGGATCGGGTTTCTTGATTTTGGTAAATCATACACGCAAGCCTAATCAGTGCAATATGTTTTGCATGCAACTATTCAGTTTCTCGGCCCTACTACCTCTGATTAGTCTATTAATGCATTAAAATACAGTCTTTCTATTAATAATTTTTGGTGTATTCAAGTATCCACATTCTTTTCAGGCATTGTTGGTCGGATATCTCCCAAAACATGGGATGCTATGGAAGTATTTTTAGCATCTATTGCAACTGAAGAATATGACTCCATGGCCTCAGCTTTGATTCAAATGGGTGCCACAAATAGAGATGTTGATGCCAAAGCTTTTTCAAGAGACTTGGAAAAGATGTTTGCATCTATCCAGGCAAGCATTTTTACTCTTTACGGACTATGATGACCCTTTGTGCTACATCTGTTCGGAGGAACCAATGTGATTTACTTTCAGAACTGTTGTGCACAACAAATACAATAACTTTCGCTAATCTTATGGAGACAAATGAATCTCTTCTTGCAGGAACTAGATACAGAGATAGTAGTGGCTACAGCTCGTGGAACAAATTCAAATAGAACTGCTGTTGCTGCTAACGTAGTTATGGATGAGAGACAGATGAATGCTCTTTTCCTTGATCTGGTAAGCACCATATGTTTGACGTAAATGTAAAGGATTTATTTTTGGTTTTAAAGTCATTAGGATATAGAAGTTCCATTCATTTAGTTAAGATAAATCCCAGTTTGAGTTCTAAAGAGTACCTTCAGATGAAAATAAATGTTTACCTTGTAGGTGCGTGTTAGCGAATCATATGGGCTTAAGTTCCCAAGAGAATTTGCACTTCTACTGAAGCAACTTCTTTATTTTGATCGATACACGAGACTATTAGCCCCAAACCTGAACATGCTGCAGGATCAGCGTATCTCTATAGCATCCAAGCAAAGGACAAATCGGTACAAAGATAGCTTCAACTAAGTTCATACAGATATACTTTATTAAACCTATACAAACTTATACAAACTTTTTTTTCTTTTGTTATTTACAAGTGGTAAAGTTATCGTTGATTAAGCGATGAATTCAATGTTGTTACAAACATATCAATATACAACAGATGAGCAATACTTCTTTGTATAAATTTGCACAAGTGTCATGGTTTCTACTTTAAACAAAAAGTGCACAAACAAATCCTTTATCAATACACAGATGTGAAAAAAGAATGATAAACCAATGGCAAAACTTTCCATCTCAGAAGCACATAGTTCTCGTAACTTCGTCAGAAGCAGAGAATCTATACAGAAGGAGGACGCTGTACAGCTTTAAAGACTTGGCTTACAGTAGAATATCCCATTAGTCGGTGAAGTGGAGAGCCTCTAGCCCCAGGTTGCTCCTCATCCTGAACTGAGGGGCTCAGCCTTTCGGGTCTGGATGGAGCTTCGTCTCTGGGAGACTCTGATGTGGAATTGCTACTCCTTTTAGCAGTTATTTCTTGTGATACTGCAGGAACTAAATGAGTTCTGGAATGAAGTGAGAATCTGAGAACAGTGGAGCAAGTGCCACATCTGAGAAGATGATGCTTTCTCTTGAAGATGAGAAAGTCCACAGGAAGCTGCAGGTTTTCTGAACATCTGTAACAGCTGATGAAAGGTGCCCCACCGGCTGTTGGACGGACATGACGCTTGGCCACATGTTGTCTCTCACTTACACGACGGGTCTGTAACTCATGGTGGTGGCCAGCAAATCTATTACGCTGATAATCGTCCACGTCAGAGACTATCTCGTGGCTCCATCTCGGATGATAGTCAGGCTGTTCCATTGGTCTCTGTGGACTTGCAGAATATGAACTGTAAGAAGTATTATGAAGCTGAGCGGAAAACCAACGGGGATGGTTTCTTCTGTCACTAGCTACCTCTCCTGAAAACCTACCCCCTTGTCCCCGACCTCTTGCCCTTGGGTTGTTTTGATACATATAGTCACCACATTCGTGGTTCATGCCTCCAGCATATGGAGGTATTTGAAACGATTGTGCACGAGAATAGCAATCAAACTCATCGTGTGACGGATATGAAGGGCTTACACGTGTGAATGGTTCTCTCGGATATAAAGGCATGTTGGGCCGAAGTTGTTCTGTCCCATGTCTCCTCCCATGTCTGCCAAGACGCCCTCCTGGTCCCTCTAGTTGCTGAGACCTGTTCTGATTCCACTCATTGTATGTGGTCATCCCATTGCGCCTATTCTCAGAGAAAGTGGAGGATGAACTAGCGCCTTCCTCTTTATAATTCCCTGGATATCTCTGCATCTCAAATTTGCCTGATCTTATTCTCGGAAGAGCATTCCATTGTTCATTTTCATCGAGAAGTTGGTCTTCCCTTCCGTCAGATGAAGACTCACTCCCATCATAAGCAGAAGAAGTTTTGTATGCATTATCATCGAGTTGGCTTTGCTTCTCTTCAACAGGGGAAGCATCAGGTGAGATTTCAGCATTGTTGGATGAATTACTCGTTCTTGAAGCCACCGCATCACGAGCAGAAGGAGTCTCGTTTGCAGGATCATCAAGTCGGCTTTGATTCTCTTCAATAGGGGAGGCGTCAGGTGAGATCTCAGCATTACCAGATGAATTACTTGCTCTCCTGACCACCACACGATCCAAACTCAAGCTTCCAGAGCTAGCCCCGGAGCCTGCAGCTTCTGCCACGGTGTTCATCATATCAGACTCCAATCTTGAGTCTTCCTCTCCTTCATTCTTTTCAGAATCACATTCCTGGTGTTGAATTTCATTTGAATCATGTCCATTAGATAGCTGTAAGGCACCAAGCTCCTTCTCCATAGACTCCATGGATGCATTTCGACCCTTCTCATACTCTTGGTCAGGGGATGCAGAAAGAACTGTGTCTTGTTTCGAGCTACTGGACACATTGTTGGTTTCAGGCTCGCTCCGCGGCTCATCGGCTTGAGCCCTCTCTGTCTCTCCTGCACTTGGTGTATTGTTTGGAGCAATGTTCCGCTTTTTAGCTGAACCAAAGAAACAACAAACAAGTTCAATCAATAACAAGCCTTAAACACACACAACAAGTTTGAACTAATTAAACTGAGGAAATCCAAACAGATGGACCCACCAGCACTAAAGAAAGACAAGATTCTCGATCAAAGTTTAGAATTTCTTTTTGCCAGATGCAAAATCAGAAATGGAAAGTTGCATATTGGAAAAAAAAAAGCAAAGACCTTGAAGAATGGCAAAACAACCACCACACTGATAAACTGGAACATCTTCGTCTTCCTGTAGAATCTTAAAGCACTTAGGACACTTCACCAACCGGATTTTCTGACCCGTCCGGCTCGCCATTGTTGGCAACAAATTCGATAACTTAATTCTACCTTCTAAATCAAAATCTCCTCATCAAAAGAACCCAGAACCCTAAAAACAGAGACAGAAATGAACCAAAAACGAAAGATCGAAACTTTGTGAAGTTCTTCAAGTTTCTAAAATTGAAACAGAGACCAGAAGATGAAGGTCAACGCGGTGTGACTTCAAACTTCGGTTAGAAGAGAAGAAAGAGGAAATATAAAAAGCTTAAATTTATTTCAATAACAGTTGAAGAAATCTGGGAATTGGTATAACCCGGGTCCGAGAACTGGTTAAGGATCCGGGTCAAGATGAAATCATGAAACAGAAGCAAAGATGACAAGCATTTAAGAAAGTTACAAAAAGATATCAGATTGTAAGATCTCGTTAGAAGAATCGAGAATTGTTATGCAGAGTCGAGAGAGATGGTAAGAGAAGCAAACACAGAAGTTAAAGGGTTACATAGAGAGAGAGGTTTACGAGTCTAAAGAGAGATAGAAATGAGAGAAGAGAAAGAGAAAGAGAAAGATGAGGAATTTCTTGTCGTGGGGGCGAAGTAGAAGAAGAAGAGGAATTTGAGAGAGAAGAAGAGAACAGAGACAAAACAAAAAGCGAGAAATCGTTGGACAGGTTTTTTTAACTTCTGATCTCTCTTAATGTTTTTCTCTCTCAGAAAAGTCTCTCTTTTTCCGTGTTAAAAAAGTTTTTTTTTTCTAAAATGAGGAATTTTTAAGATATCTAAATAAAAAATAAAACATCAACGACTTTTTAAGATAACTAAACAAAAAATAAAAACACAATTTTTTTAACCAAAAAAAAAACACAATTTATTGATGTGTTCAACATATTAGCCCTAATATTTCTATTTAACACATGAGATATCTCCTCTTTTTCATATTAGTTATCATTTTAGATTTTTTTCTTGTTTTAAATTACTTATGATTCTTATTTTCAATGTAATTTTTGTATAAAATTTTTAAATATAACATTACTATAAATTTCATATAATACTAATAGATATTGTAATTAAGACAGTAAATTAATGTTATTTGTGAGGTTAAATATAGTCAATTTAGAAAAGAAAATTAATATATGTAATGACAAGTAAAATGAAATGAAATGAGTACTTAGTAATTAATTATAAAAATAATAAGAATTATTTTTATTTTGCTAATAAAATTTGGATAAGAGTTTTTGCTTTGGGAGGAGAAGTTGTTGATAAGAGTTATAAATGGAAAGGCATAGTTAATAATGTCGGCGCCTGCTTCATTTATTTTGGAAAGACATAATTTTGCTCTACTGGCTTCTTCCATTTAAAATTTATGATACTCTCCTCTTGTCTTTTAAATTTGTATCATTTAATGGTTTTTTTATTTATGAGTTTAATAATGATTTTGATTTGAACGAGGATACTTAAAAACAATTATTATGAAGTGATGTACATTACTTATGGGGTATTTTAAAGGTATTCTACAACTAAATGTCTAGGACCTAAAGAAGTAATCATTTATTTGGTTGGATTTAATTGATATTCAATATCGAGTTCTTCAGCTTTCACATATTTCAAATGTTTTGTTGACGATTTTTGGAAATATTAAAAATTCGTATAGGATAGTTTTATTTCGCACATAGAGTAAAAATAATTAAAGTGAAAGTGCGAAGAATTATAAGAAATTTGTTTTCTCTTCAAATAGTTTTCGAGGCAATATTCTATGTAATGTCATACCTAATATTCGAAAGTTGTAATGGTTATAAACTATTCAGAAGTTTTGAAGATGGTACAAAACGTAAATGACTGATCTGTCTTTTATATACATTGGAAATTTCAACCACTTGTAAAAAAAATTCAGATTCTTCTCATTGTTTTAGATTTATAGAATTTCAAATTACAAAACACATTTTCAGCTGAAAATATTAGAGAATTGTGTAGGGATTTCTTTTAGTAAATTTTTTACCTCGTTACTTTTTCTTTTATACGAAATGAATTAAATCGAAAAAAAATGAATACAAGTTTGCGTGGCTATTAATCAGAATCCATCAGTATTTTATAATCATTTTTAACAATTACAAAAATAGAAAACAGTAACAAGGTAATAACGATCGACAGACTGAGTCTTTTATCGTTTAGTGCTGTCAAGTTTTCTACTTTTCTAAATAATCCTTTTACTTCTTTTATGGTGAGACTCTAAAAAAGTCAACCTTTGTTGTGTGTCTCTTATTTTCCGTAGACTTATTTCAATTTTATTTGTTTTCTCTACCATTCAAACTCTACACATATTACACAAGTTGGGAAATAAATCCATTGTTTGGAGTTTGGACCATTACATTTGTTTGTAAATGTTTTTATACATCGCAACGAATTAGGCCATCTTTGTTTGATGGTCGTTGGTGATTGCGACCAACAATCGCAACCATAAATTATTTATTTTGTGGTCGTTGGATCAGCGACCAGCGACTGAGATTTTGAGTCGCTAAAAAATTTAGCAAACGACCAGCGACCACGAAACGAACAACACTAGCGACTAAAAAATTTAATTAAATAAAAATTAATAAAAATTAAATTTAAATAAATAAATAACAATAAAATTATATAAAATATATTTACAATAAATATAAAAAATTAAACTATATATAGTTAAAAAATTTACAAATATTTTTTAAAAATTTAAATTTACAAAATATTAATTTTAGTTGTGTATAAATATATTTTTGATAAATAATATATGAATATAGTAATATTTATTATATAATTTTCATAAAATTAAATATTTAATGGTAAATAAATAAGTATTTTATAATTTAAATAAATATAATTTTTAATAAATATTTATAACTTTTTATAATAAATTTAATAAAAAGAAAATTAAAAAAAAAATAGTCATTGGTTGTTACGACTGCGAAACAAACAAGCCAACGACTAACAAACAAACAAAAAACCAAATTTTTTATTGTAATTGCTAGTTATAATAGCCAGTAACCACGAAACGAACAAGATATTATTTATCATAATGTTCTCTATCCAAAATACGAACAAAATCTATCTTGCTTAAAAAGTCAAAATAATTGTTTCATATCTATCCAAAATATAAAATAGGAGTCAACTCTCATTTGAAAACACTCATAATATTATATAATTCTAATTTGTTATTGTTTTCTCTTTTTCGATGTTCCTATTATATTTCCTAAATACACGAAATATGAACTTTCTTCTAGCTTTGTGTGAAAAAAGGAATTAACATACTCAAACTCTTAATATAGTAAACTTTTACCGACCAAAATTCAAAGCAAAAAGTAAAAAAAAGAAACTAGTGAGCAAATGATTTGAAGAGTTTACCATGTTGGTTGGAAATGTTGGATACACATAATATGAATATTCACACACTACAAATGGCTAATTCGATATTTTCTAGTTACAAATAACAAGAAAACACTCCAAACCCAATTTTCATAGAAAATATTTCTTTTTGCATCTGAAAAGAGTATTACATTATTCCAATAAAAATGTTTTTAATACAAATTTTGTTGAGTCTAATATTTTAGATAATTTAGCTAATTATTCTGACAATCTCTTTTGGCTTTTTAATCTAATTATTGACAAAAAAAATAAATTAAAAATAAATTCCATATGAAACCTTAACAATAAAAGGAAGAAAGAAAGTAAGAAAAAGACCATACTAACTTTAACTTTAGCTATACTTTTTTTATAGATTTGTTTAAGTGGTTTGAATGTTGTATCTAACTAATAAAGTTCAAAGCCAGCGTTGTTGCAGAAGTCATTTCACACACACATGCAATCACATTTAATTACGCGCTCAACAAGCATGTAATGGACCCTAGTCAAGTAGAATCATTTCAGTTATTTAATTTATGTAATAAAGTCATGCTGAACATGATTAATATTGATACAGTCGGATCTTCTTTTACTGTTTTTTTTTAAAAAATTAAAAAATTGTTTGACCAATACACAAATTTTCAACACGAATTGGAATTAGGAGAATATATATATATATATATATATATATATATATATATATATATAAAATAAGACACAGTGTCAAAGCCAGACTTGTTCAACTTTGATTTCATATTATTATTTTTATGGTCCATATTTATTTTTAATTTTCGTGATGTAGAAAATAAGTTAATTTCTTGCCTTCTTGGTGTTCACTCCAATTTCCTTGACGAAAAATATTTAATAAAGATTCAAAGCTATATTAGTTTTTTCACATTAACCTTGAAAGGAGATAATCAAGCAAATTGAGTTATTGGAGGATTAGGTTTGTGTTTACCTTGACTTTCTCTTCTCTTTTGATTACTTAGGCTTTACGTCAGCTTTACAGATGCATAAAACAAAACTCCAGATAACCACCTGGTGGTACACTATTTTTTTGGTAAACTCCGGCATCTAGGTGATTGCGGCTTCTAGCTGACTGTCGATTCCGACCAGTGGAGACTCCGTATCATCAGCAACAACGGATTGGAATCTCTGATATTGAGAATATGCATCATCACTTTTTGATCGTATAGACCCAGAATCCCTCTCAACGAGTGGATTCGAACCCGAAACCTCTTTCGATACCAAGAAAACCACTGGCCTATCATCAATTGGCGCCTAGAGATACATTATGTTCAACTTACCAGAAACAAGCACATATAAAAGATAAAAACTTGCAATTCTTACTAAAGAATCTGAAGATTAATGTCTGAGACAGAACATAACTCACAATGACTCAAACATGATGGGAGAAAGAAAGACATTATTAGACTGTAAAGACTAAAAAAAAGGAGAGAATTTTCAATTCAATTTAATTCACACGACGATGGTTGCATCTTGTTGCTTGTTATTGCTCGAAAGGAACCTCAAAAGCTGTCTATATCCGCTTTTGTAATGATCCAGGGAGAAACAAAGCTGTCTTATCGCCTCTCGTTTCTCGTCCTCAACTTCTGAGATCACATTTCTCTGCAACTCTGCTTTATTCATTAGTTCTTTACCAATAGTTCTCAGTTCCTCCACACTGTTCTTAGCTGTTTCTGATTCGGACACAAGCTCTGTCTGCCTGTAACGCAGCTGGTTAAGCTCCTTCTCCATTTGCTCGATTTGGATGTCTTTTGATCTCATTGCTGCTTTTGAGTTGTCTAACTCAGCATAAAATCCATCTTTCTTCGCCATTAACATGTCGTATCTCAACTTGTGCTTGTCGAAATCTTTGCTTAGCGCCTCAATATGCTCTTTTCGAGAGGCCAAATCTGTCTTCAATGCATTGATTTCAGCTTGCAACTCGACCTCTTTACTCAGCATCTCCATTTGCTCTGTTTCAGAACGCCTAATCTGATTTTCCAATACCACACAACGTGATTCAGTTTTTTTGGCCCAAGCTTCCAAGGAAGTCTGATTTGCTAACAAACCAGCAATTTCGGTTTGCAGATTTGTTTTCTCAGCAGAGAAACTTTGCTGACAATCACACAACCTTTCCCTTAGATTTGAGATCATAACATCTGATCCTTCTAAACATTCCTTACTCAACTCAAGCTCCTTCACTAGATTTTCAAATTTGAAACTTGAGTCTGAGAGCTTAGTTTCCAAATCAACCACCTGTCTTTGCAGATCGAGAACTCGCCTTTTCTCAGTGTCAAGTTCTATGTCCCTTCTCTCGATTTCTCTCTGTGCAGTTTCAAGCTCAGCGCGTAGATTCTCAGAAAGCAGAACAGCAGACTCTCTCTTCTCAGTATCACCCTTTAGTTTCTCAATCTCTTGTTCAGATTCTTCGAGCTTCAAACTTGTAGTCCTTAGCTCCTCCTCGTACTGGAAACACTTCTTCATCAATTCTCCATGACTCATATGTTTCTCAGCTGCTAAATCATGACTATCCATTGCCCCTGGTGAGACCAGGTGGTAATTAAGAGATGAGTAAAAGGCCTCCGCTTCCGAGTCTAACTCGGAATAAGAAGAATCATCAGAATCATGATTGGGAGAAACATCGGAACTGCCATGATCAAAGTTGAAAGCTACAGGTATACTGTCAGACTTTGGAGTTACGGGAGAAGAGGCATTGTGGTCTGAAACTGATAGTTGATGGATGTAAGACTTTTGTTTATACAGAACCAAATAAGACATGGATGAAATATAATATAGACACACATACACATACATATATTACCTGTTGGTATTTCCTCAAAGGAGTTTGAATTCTGTGGCCATCCACTTGAATCATCAGAGTTCCCTAGTCCAGTTTCCGTAGAAGAATCCATCTACAATTGAACAAAAAGGAAGGGGATCACTGAATAAAGAATGATCAAGCTTATATCAAACAAACGAGAAACAACATATTCTCATATAACCTGGGAAAATAGTAAACAACTTCGTTAAAAGTTCATCAGTAGGCAAAGACAAGATCTAATGTTAAGGATTTCTAAAAAATTTAAAACTTTCTCCGTCGTCGTCTCAAAATTCGAGCCTTTTTGACTATCTGTAAACAAACATAAATAATACTAGCTAGTTGCAACGAGAAAAATAAAGTTTTAAGCAATTATGATCACCAGATGATGAGAGAAAAGAACCCAGATAAAAACCCTACATAGATCTCAGAGACACAGAGTGAAACACTCAGATCATAAGATTTACCAAAGCCCAAACTGTAAAAGTGAAGATCTGATCACGAAATTCAGAACCTCGATTGAAACCAACCAAACTTTACTGACCTGTTGATGTAATTGAGGGGAAAAATGCGCAGATAACAAGGAAAGTGGGAAACATGGGAAGGTTTAAGTAGAGAATTCTAGGGTTTAGGGACAAAGAAGAGGGAAGATTTGTCGAGTAGCGAAAAGAAAGTGGCGGTCTTAGGATTCAAATGTTTGCCATTTTCTCCATTTGTCAATTTGCCAGTCTGTCTACTTCTTCTCAAGTGGCCATACACGCCACATGCACCTGTAACCCTGTTTTTTTAAAACCGAAACCAATCATTGGCTTCGGTTCAATTCACCAATTGGGTATTTCGATTTCCGATTTTGTTGGACTTTATGGGCCAAAATTGGGCCATATTAACCAAAGAAGCCCATATGTAGGTCTAGCAACTGTGATTAGTTCACGAAGAGATTGGATTCAGCCCACTGTTTTTGGCCCATCTTTAATACTTCACGTAAAGTGGCACTATCAATATATCTCGAATTATTCATTACATTAAGTTGATAGATATTTTCAGAATAATGTTACATTTGTCGGCAAATATTTGTTAAATTTATCGGTAAGAAAGGAAATATCCTTAACATTTGTTTCGTTCTTCACACTTCTATTAATAGTAGTATCAATAATTTTTTAAAAATAATTTAAATTATATAATTGAAGAATTTAATTTATTTTCTTTATAGAAATTTTGAAGTGAATTTTGTTCGACGGTATTTATTTTTACGACATGGTAATTATGTAAAAAGACAGTGTAGGAGTTGTCGGTGGTGGTGGTGGTTGTTGCTTGGTTGGATATGATTAGTGACAATATAAAATATTAATTTTATTTAGGAAGAGTGACGAGCAGTGACAAAATCAATCGATTGCATCGTCTAAGCCATCCAGAGATTCCTCTCTTACTTCTATATCTCTCTCTTTGTTAGAGAAGAAAAGCTCTGATTCGAAGAGTCACATTACCACTCCATCTTCAGATCTCATGGTAACTTTTTTGACTCTTCACTTGTGATTCTCTTCTTCTCAGATTTGACTTTGTTTACTTTAGATCTTAGCTAGATCTAATCGCGTTTTGTTGTTTTTGATGATTTCGAGTAGATTTGAACTATCTCGACGTTTCCGTGGTGGTAGAAAGTAAGCGACGATGGAATCCGAAGGAGAAACCGCGGTATGTTTTGATTCAGCTTCATCATCGTACTTCTTTTATTTCCCTGTAGTTCTTTAAGAATTATGAATCTTGGATATTGAAATTGAAGGATTTTGATGTTTACTTGAAGAGATTTGATTGGGTACTGTTTTCTTAATCTTCTGTGTCTGGGTTTCTAATTTTGGTTTGTTTTACTCTTGATTCGACTTATTGTAGGGGAAGCCGATGACGAACGTTGGTCCGAAGATTTGCCAGATCTGTAGTGACAATGTTGGAAAGACTGTTGATGGAGATCCGTTTGTGGCTTGTGATTTTTGTTTATTCCCGGTTTGTAGACCTTGCTATGAGTATGAGAGGAAAGACGGGAAGCAATCTTGTCCTCAGTGCAAAACCAGATACAAGAGGCACAACGGTATACTTTTGATTTCTCTTAATTCACTTTCCTCTACCCTTGATCTGACTATTCATGACTTTGATCCATCTGAATTCAACTGTTTTCTTTGCCAATCTATAGCTAATCAGTATGTTTTATGGATCAGATTGGTGTTTACAACAATTTCTTAATTTTTGAGTCTAGGTAGTCCTGCTATTCCTGGTGATAAAGACGAGGATGGTTTAGTTGATGAGACTACCGCTGAGTTCAACTACCCGCAGAAGGAAAAGATTTCAGAGCGGATGCTTGGATGGCATTTGACACGTGGAAAAGGAGAGGAAATGGGTGAGCCACAGTATGACAAAGAGGTTTCTCACAATCATCTTCCTCGTCTCACGAGCAGACAAGATGTAAGGCATCCCTCGTAAGCATTCACATCCTTACGCAATTTAGTTCTGGAATCTGAATTTTGTCATTTGCTTATATTCAGACTTCAGGAGAGTTTTCTGCTGCCTCACCTGAACGCCTCTCTGTATCTTCGACCATAGGTGGTGGAAAGCGCCTTCCCTATTCATCAGATGTCAATCAATCACGTAAATATCCATATTTATTTACTGGCCAATACATATACTTGTAACTACCTAGGCTTTCCATTCATGTCAAAACTCTGTTGCCATTTACTCTGCAGCAAATAGAAGGATTGTTGATCCTGTTGGACTAGGGAATGTAGCTTGGAGGGAGAGAGTTGATGGCTGGAAAATGAAGCAGGAGAAGAACACTGGTCCTGTGAGCACGCAGGCTGCTTCTGAAAGAGGTGGAGGAGATATTGACGCCAGCACAGATATCCTCGCAGATGAGGCTTTGCTGTGAGTTCCTTTTTAAATATCTCAATTGGCCCGCCGTGGTTTCCTGTTCTGTTCATAATGTTGAGTTGCACAGTCTGAGCATCTTTCCTATTAAGCAATGTCCTGATGCTCATTTTGTAATTTTATTTATTGTACAGAAATGACGAAGCAAGGCAGCCCCTGTCAAGGAAAGTTTCGATTCCTTCATCCCGGATCAATCCTTACAGAATGGTTATAATGTTGCGGCTTGTTATTCTTTGTCTCTTCTTGCATTACCGTATAACTAATCCAGTGCCAAATGCGTTTGGCCTGTGGTTGACCTCCGTGATATGTGAGATCTGGTTTGCCATATCCTGGATTTTGGATCAGTTTCCCAAGTGGTTTCCTGTGAACCGTGAAACCTACCTGGACAGGCTTGCTTTAAGGTTAGTTTAATATTCCATGCTTCTGGAACAATACTCAAGGATTGACTGCCTTCAATATTTCCCATTTACTATTTTAATCTGACCATGATCAATTTTGGGACAGATATGATCGTGAAGGTGAGCCATCGCAGTTAGCCGCTGTTGACATCTTCGTGAGTACTGTCGACCCCTTGAAGGAGCCGCCTCTTGTGACAGCCAACACAGTGCTCTCCATTCTGGCTGTTGACTACCCGGTTGACAAGGTGTCGTGTTATGTTTCTGATGATGGAGCTGCTATGTTATCATTTGAAGCACTTGCAGAAACATCAGAGTTTGCTCGTAAATGGGTACCATTCTGCAAGAAATATAGCATTGAGCCTCGTGCACCAGAATGGTATTTTGCTGCGAAAATAGATTACTTGAAGGATAAAGTTCAGACATCATTTGTCAAAGATCGTAGAGCTATGAAGGTAATTGTGTAGTTTCTAGTCATGTACCCTCACTTTCATTTTAGTTCATGCTATATTGACCTTATATTTTCTTGCAGAGGGAATATGAGGAATTCAAGATCCGAATCAATGCACTTGTTTCCAAGGCTCTGAAATGTCCTGAAGAAGGGTGGGTTATGCAAGATGGTACACCGTGGCCTGGAAATAACACAAGGGACCATCCTGGAATGATCCAGGTAAGAGAAATTGGTTTTAAGTATAGGAATCGAGTATCTCCTCTCTTTCTCTCATGTTCTCCCTAGAAGTTCATTGTTGAAGTAGCATTTGTTGAGTGCAGGTTTTCTTAGGGCAAAATGGTGGACTTGATGCAGAGGGCAATGAGCTTCCGCGTTTGGTGTATGTTTCTCGAGAAAAGCGACCAGGATTCCAGCACCACAAAAAGGCTGGTGCTATGAATGCGCTCGTAAGTTTCTTATCTCGGAATTGACTTCTTCTTTCTCTAAATTATTTTTGTTAGTCTAATTTGGGTACTTTTCAAATTAACAGGTTAGAGTTTCAGCAGTCCTTACCAATGGACCTTTCATCTTGAATCTTGATTGTGATCATTACATAAACAACAGCCAAGCTTTAAGAGAAGCAATGTGCTTCCTGATGGACCCGAACCTTGGGAAGCAAGTTTGTTATGTTCAGTTCCCACAAAGATTCGATGGTATCGATAGGAACGATAGATATGCTAATCGTAATACTGTTTTCTTTGATGTAAGTCACACTTACTTATACTTATTCTACTTTTCTTGTTTTTTCAATTTGCTTCCAGACATGAATATACATTTAAAACGTTCTGTTCCTTGAGTT
Source organism: Lepidium didymum (assembly GCA_963920545.1). Classification (NCBI taxonomy): domain Eukaryota; kingdom Viridiplantae; phylum Streptophyta; class Magnoliopsida; order Brassicales; family Brassicaceae; genus Lepidium; species Lepidium didymum. The sequence continues at coordinate 1,580,006 of OY986996.1, read as the reverse complement.
TGGTTGTAATCTTTCCGTGATATGTTTTGCAGATTAACTTGAGAGGTTTGGATGGGATTCAAGGACCTGTATACGTGGGAACTGGGTGTGTCTTCAACAGAACAGCATTATATGGTTATGAACCTCCAATAAAGGTAAAACACAAGAAGCCAAGTCTTTTATCTAAGCTCTGTGGTGGATCAAGAAAGAAGAATTCCAAATCTAAGAAAGACTCGGACAAAAAGAAATCCGGCAGGCATACTGACTCAACTGTTCCTGTATTCAACCTTGATGACATAGAAGAGGGAGTTGAAGGTAGAACTGTTACTATTTTTTCTTTGGTTTCTGTTATACCTACACTTTAGGTGTTTGAGATATTGATCCAGGGGAGGGGGTTACTCATAAGTGACAGTTTATGAATACATGATCTTCTGCAAAATGCTGACACTGTGTTTAGTTTCCAGATTAGGTATTCATATGACCTATTTATTTGATATTTGTAAAACTCAGGTGCTGGTTTTGACGATGATAAGGCGCTCTTGATGTCGCAAATGAGCCTGGAGAAGCGTTTTGGACAGTCTGCTGTTTTTGTTGCTTCTACACTAATGGAAAATGGGGGTGTTCCTCCTTCAGCAACTCCAGAAAATCTTCTCAAAGAGGCTATCCATGTCATTAGTTGTGGTTACGAGGATAAGTCAGATTGGGGAATGGAGGTATTTTTTTCATTTGAACTCTGACATGCAATGTTCTGACATATATCCAACATAGTACTCACTTTGTTTGTATTTTCTGCTGTCATTCTTTAGATTGGATGGATCTATGGTTCTGTGACAGAAGATATTTTGACTGGATTCAAAATGCATGCCCGTGGATGGCGATCAATTTACTGTATGCCAAAGCTTCCAGCTTTCAAGGGGTCTGCACCTATCAATCTTTCAGATCGTCTGAACCAAGTGCTGAGGTGGGCTTTAGGTTCAGTTGAGATTCTCTTCAGTCGGCATTGTCCTATATGGTATGGTTACAGTGGAAGGCTGAAATTTCTTGAGAGGTTTGCATATGTGAACACCACCATCTACCCAATCACCTCCATTCCTCTTCTCATGTATTGTACATTGCCTGCCGTTTGTCTCTTCACCAACCAGTTTATTATTCCTCAGGTTTGACACCCATCTCTCTCTCTATCTTTACAACAAACCCTAATTAGTTTCTGCTTTTTGCGAAACCACTTCGTGAGACGATTAAATGGAGAAATTTACTGTTTTGAACCCTGATGGGCTGATTCAATCTTTCGGCTTTTGCAGATTAGTAACATTGCGAGTATATGGTTTCTGTCTCTCTTTCTCTCCATTTTCGCTACGGGTATACTAGAAATGAGGTGGAGTGGAGTAGGCATAGACGAATGGTGGAGAAACGAGCAGTTTTGGGTCATTGGTGGAGTATCCGCTCACTTATTTGCCGTGTTTCAAGGTCTCCTCAAAGTCCTTGCTGGTATTGACACAAACTTCACAGTCACATCAAAAGCTTCAGATGAAGATGGAGACTTCGCCGAACTCTACTTGTTCAAATGGACAACACTTCTAATCCCACCAACAACACTGCTCATTGTAAACCTTGTAGGAGTTGTTGCAGGAGTCTCTTATGCAATCAACAGTGGATACCAGTCATGGGGACCTCTCTTTGGTAAGCTGTTCTTTGCCTTTTGGGTGATTGTTCACTTGTACCCTTTCCTTAAGGGTCTGATGGGAAGACAGAACCGAACTCCTACCATTGTTGTGGTCTGGTCTGTTCTCTTGGCTTCCATCTTCTCGTTGTTGTGGGTCAGGATTGATCCCTTCACTAGCCGAGTCACTGGCCCTGACATTTTGGAATGTGGAATCAATTGTTGAGTAAGTGACCATATATATATTTACCTGTTTCGAGGGTTAAGAAAACACAGAATATAAATTATTTTTCATTGTTTTATTTGTTCACTCTTTTGTTGTTATGTGTATTTTCTGTTTTTCTGTCGTTATGTCATATTTTTATGTGTAGAAATATATTACTATAGTTACTTTGGAAAGATTCTAATTAAAGTGAAAGCAAATACTTCTTTTGTTTTTTTTTTTTTTTTACTGTGATGAAAATACAAGCAGTGATTATAATTTTATCAAAGTCAAGGTGCATTTTAAAGAGTGAGTTTTAAAGACTAAACGTTATTTAATGAAGTTTACATTTGACAAAAAAAAAAGATTGGGTCTTGTCGATAAAAAAGAATAGGAATTACTATACGCCAAATAAGCTACGAATTAGCATTAGCTAAACCAATTTAGGTACGAAAAAAGGTTAACTAATCTCCTGTTCTGCATCACTATGTTTGCTCCTTTGTTCTGTGGTTGTGATTTCGTAGTTAACTTCAGCTCTGTTTTGATCATAGGCTCTAAACTACATTGCAAAGCCAAATTATTTTGAAAAAGATTCAAGGAGAAAGAAATTAACAGGAAGAAAATTTGATCAGACGCAACTAAACTACGATACAAAGTGACATCTTTCAATAAGATCCATAAGTAGAACTGATAAAAGAAACCAAATCCTTTTGGTTTGAAATGAGAAATTTCATTCGGAGACAATCGAAGTAGCCTCTGAGGATGTTCTGTTTTGCTGTGTCTGATTATGCAATGGATCGCCTCTTCTCACATCTTCAATCATCCTCGAAACCTCTTCCATCTTTGGTCTTGACTCTGGATTCCTTGCTACACAAGCCAACGCAAGCTGAAGCATCTGAACCATCTCCTCTTCAATGTTCTGAAACTTCAAAAGCTCGACATCGAAGACCTCCGCAGTCCATTCTTCTCTCACAACAGACCGAACCCATCTTGGAAGATCAATAACCACACGCTCATCCTCAAGACCAGGTTGAGTTAAAGGTGTCTTTCCTGTTAGCATTTCTAGAATCACCACACCAAAACTATAAACATCTGATCTTTGAGAGACTCTCTTCGTCTCAATCACCTCTGGAGCATTGTAACCAATGGTTCGTGGAGTGTGAGTTGGGAGGTTGAAGAGTGTGACTAGAGATGTGTCGGAGAGACATGGTTCGAGGTCTTGAGTGAGAAGTATGTTAGATGATTTGATATCTCCATGAACGAATTTCAAAGAGTGAAGGTAAGAGATTGCTTTTGAAGTCCCTGTAGCGATCTTCATCCGCGTTTCCCAGTTTATTCCTCTGTTTCCTGTTCCAAAACATACAAAAAGGAACAACCTTTTTCTTCACCCACAAGCTTTAGATTACAAAAGAAATTTAGAGCTTGATCTCATCATCACTCACCGTGCAAGATCCCGAACAAACTTCCCACTGTCATGTACTTGTAGACCAATAGCTTCTCGTCTTTCGAATAGTAATAAGCGAGGAGTGGTACGAAATTCGGATGCTGGTTAATCTTCCCAACAACTTCCATTTGCTGTTCAAACTCTTTCTTGCTTGCCACGACTTCTCTTAAACGTTTCACCACAACAGCGGTTGTGTCTTCAAGCACGGCCTTGTAGGCTGTTCCGAAACTCCCTTTACCGAGAACTTCAGCAGAAGCTTTCAAGAGATCCTCGAGATCGAAATTGTGATTGCATCTGTCAAAGAAGAAGAGCTTGTTCTTCTCTGGATCTTGAACTCCACTCCCAAAATCCGTTGGTTTTTTGCTATTCACTCCACCTATATGTGTTCGTCCTCCTTCACCGCCTTCTTCTTCCTTCTTCGTCTTCTTCACCAGACAAATAAAGAAGAAAATGCCAAGGAAAAGAACAGCCACAGAGCATCCTACTACAATGAGGATAATATAAGCTTTACTCTGTCTCTTCCTGACAGGATGGAGATTCTCTGTCAATGGTCTTGGCAAATTTGAAGATGGAGAGATAGCTCCTCCTGAACATGGATTCAGAGGTGGACCACATAGAAACGAGTTTCCGATAAAGGAATTTTCCGGTGAGTTCTTGAGATGCTCAGGAATGGGTCCACTCAAGTTGTTATAGCTCAAGTTTACAACTTTTACACTTGGGATATCAAGAGAATCAATAGGACCATCAAAAGAGTTGTTTTGAAGGTACAATACAGTAATCTGAGACAAGTTCCGGAGATTAGAAGGAATATTACCAGAGAAAGAGTTATAAGACAAGTCCAAAACAACAAGCTGAGTGGAGATCGAAGGCAAAGAGTTAGTGATTTCACCGGAGAAGTTGTTGTGTTGGAGATAAAGGTATTGCAAAGAAGGAAGTGAGAAAACATCAGAAGGTAAAATTCCAAAGAGAGAGTTGGATCTGAGACTAAGGACTTTAAGAGCATCTAGTTTGCCTAATGTGGCTGAAGGGACTGAGCCATAGAGACCAACTCCAGGAAGACGAACAGCTACAACACGCCTGGTGATGTTGGAGTCATCACAAGTAATGCCAATCCAAGAGGAGCAGATAGAGAGGTTCTTGTTCCAGTTGAGTTTTGGTGGATGTGGAACTGATGCAGCAAAGTTTAAAAGGGCTTGTTCATCTGATGCTAAATCAGCTGAAACCAAACCTGTTCTTATGGCAAGTAAGAGGAAGAAGAAGGTGTGAGAAGAAGCCATAGTTGAGCTATTTTAGTAACTCACTCCATGAAACTACCTCAGAAAGAGAGAAAATTGAGTTTCTTAGTGTTTGTTTTCATGTGGCAAAGAGTGTTAAAAGAAACAAGTGAGCTCAATAAGATTAAGAAACAATGATTAGTTGTTCTGCATCCATTGTTAAGTAAACATAATGAGTTGTTTTATAATATATAAAAAAGTAGATTCAAATTCAAATTAATATGTAAAAGAAAATAAAAAGCAAGACACCGCAAAGAAAGGAAGGTAAGAAAAGCAAAAGCATCACATTTTTGCCTTCTTTGATTTGTTCTTTAAGAGACAAAAGATCACTACAAATTAAAGAATATTTTGCTTTTTTCTTTTCTTTATATTATAAAGCATGCAAATTAACAAAAAAAAGTAGTGAATAGTGATCAATTTCATAAACTAATTCAATAATGTTAACAAAATTAGCCAAATAAATACACACATGATCTAAAAGTGCATTTGATCGGGTGGTAAGTCCACTCTATTGTCTTCTCCACTAGAATTCGATTCCAAAAATCGTGTATTCTCAAATAATATTATTTGGGGTTTACGTGTAGGTTTGAGATATGAATTGAGATTTGTCGATCCAAATATTTAAAAATAAAATACACATGATATGTGTTCTAATTTTATTGGTCATTGAAAAAAGTCATTTCTGCTTTTCTGGTTTTGTGCATATACATGGACACAACAAGATTGATATCAAAGTGATCCAGAAACACTTACCAGAAAAGTAGGTTTAATTATGTCGAGTTTTGAAGAAAACCCATTTGAAAGACTTTTAACCATTAAAAGAGTAAAGTGTGAATTCTGTATGGAGATATTATTTACCAAACTAACCACTGCAATGGGGTCTAATTAGGTGGAGTAATTTTCTTTTTCTTGGATAACTAAGAGGTTCTGATTTTTAAGAGTACCACTGATTCCGTCCAGCCCCATAAAAGATCAGGATCTCTAACACTGAGGTTGATGTATCGTCCCTATTTACCGTACATTCTTTTAGGGATTAGGAAAACTCTTGTGAATCCTCCTCCTAAACAAATCTAACATGTGTCTCCTAAATTTTCGGTACAAATTTAAATTACTGGCCTATCATTATTATTTGGTATTAGTTGGATAAAGTTGAAGAACATATAGAGAATCAAATATATTGACTTATGAGAATATAGCACTGTGTGGCTGTACTAAGAGTTTTGCTCCAATTCATTAAGGTGGTTTGGTCTAACTAAATGAATAATGAATAATGATGGATTATTAATCTATGAAGATTGACTACGAAGTGACATTAGTAGTATGATTTTGATGATTTTATACCAGCGAAATCTCAAAGACTCATGATTGAGTTCTTTTGTTTCTGTTAACTTAATGATTTTGCAGCAACCATCAATGCCAAATCTGTTTCCCTCAGATCTCTGAAAAGTGAAAACACATCTGTTCAGACTCAAGAGTGTAGCAAAACCTCTAGATGATACAGAAGTTCTCGGAATCATTAAGTCACACGTGCAGCATCACGTGACTTCTATAATGGGCCTGATTGGGTTTTCCTCGCGGCTTGATTATTGCTCTCTTGTTCGGCCCAAGTTCTAGGAATTGATCGCTATGAACTAGATGATATAGAGATTAATATAGTAGTATCTCTTTAAATTAATATTCAATTCTCTAAAATAATATAATTTTATAGTTTTAAATTAAATTTTTTGTTTAATTATTATATTAATAAATTAATAATCATTATAAATTAATAAAAAAATCATAGGTTTAGTATAGCTTTATTAATTTATTAAGGTTTTACCGTATATACAATATTTTTAAACTAAATATATATATATATATATATTGAAATATGTTAATTAAATAGCTTTTCGGACTAAATTATTCGAGAATAATACAATGAAATTTTTAAGTTAAGTAGTTGAAACTAAATATATTTTTGAAGGAGCAAATATATTTTCTTTTTATAATCAACATATAATTATTTCGTTGGTCAACTCTTATTTTTTTGTCTTACCATTGATAACGACTTAAGGAATTGTGTTACGATTAGCTGTCTATATTATCTAAAATTTCACATAAACTATAAAATGATGACCTAAAATACTTTGTGCCGACAGAACTTATGCTAGTTTCTTTTGTTTATGTCAACTTAACATGTGACGTTTTCTTTGAAAAAAAAAACAACTATATGGTCAATTTACTGAATCGTCAAAATCTCTCAGCTATATATATTTCTCCATTTATTTAACATGTTACATTTATGTTTTACGTCTTTCGCAACAAATATTATTAACTAAAGACCACATTATTATCATGAATTCTTGATTAGTAAATTAATATCATTAACCACATTATATTGAGTCATTAATCCTACTAGAATATTGTTTCAATGATATAATGTTATAGATTGTTGAAACTTGAAATATGTTAAATGTCTTTTCCGTTTAACATTCTAATCCTACTAGAACAAATCAATACGATGTAGTAATGTACCATCACGCGAAAGTCATTACGTTTTTGTTTTTGTCCAGTATAGTAGTAAGTATTTTGGTTACTTTCTCAATTTAACGATAAAGAGTGTTTGAGGAGTTTCCTTTACCAATAGAATTGTGAAACATTATTTATTACATAATTCAATTCTCTGTCCAACTGTTTATTTTAAAAAATGTAAATGTAGAAAGAGTGGAAGATAAGAACTTGTGGAAGTCCACGTGCTACATGTGGTGAAATGCATGAACGCGTAACAATCATATATATTTGTAAATAAAAATAGAAAGAAGTCTTAATTAAACAAAATAAATTTCTTTTTTAAAAAAATAGGAAGTGGGAAAACTATTTGGTCAGGTAATTGAGTGTCACTTCTATTATTTTTCCATCCGAGTTCGACTCTAGAGAATCATGTTTACTCCATATGACATTATTTGAAGTTTTGAGAGACTGACCATAATCAAATTTTGTCGATCCAATTATTGATAACCAAAAAAAATGGGAAAGTGATATTGTCTATTTTTACGATATTTTCATCAACATTGATACTAGAGTTGTGTTATGCAATATTATTATTGGAATTTGATTTTAGAAAATTACTTTATCCTATGATATTGTTTAAGATTTGAACAAACTTAAAAAAATTTCTACACAAGAGAATAATATTATTTCATGTGATATTTAGGAAGAGAGGCCACAATGGAAAGATTCCTATCAATCCACGTTAACTCCCACCACCACTTACCTTCTCCTCTATTCTTATCCACCCACCTTCCTTTAGCCTCTTTCAATGCTCTTCTTTTGTTTTTTTAATTATTAAACTTTATTTTATTTTATTTATATATAATCAATACCAACATTTGGTCACACTCACAATCACATTCATAGCAATAGATATCATTAATAAATATATTTATTTATTTATTTAGAGAAAAAATTAGGTGAAGAAAGAACCGGTCAATTCAAGTGAGCTTTTTTTTTTTTACAATTTGTTTATATAAAATTATGTATTACGTGTAAAGAGCACCTCTCTCCGCGTCCCAAAACCGACATAACACGACTAAACCGGGACTGTACCGTAAGTCTCAAGAATGTACGTAACACAACACAGAAAGTTAAACAATAATTGGGGTCTTTTATCTGCTTCAATTGGTGAATCCAGAGTGAAACAAAACAGAGGAGATAACAGTTGTGTTCTAAGCAAACTTATGTTGTTTGTTCTCCTCTGCTTGTTTCTTCTATCTCCAGCTTCTGGAACTTGACTCTGTGTGTTACCTTATTTCATCAGAGATTGCTGATAACTTGTGGTACGTGTATGTATGAATCTCTTTAACTCATTTTAACAGTGAAGAAGTTAATTTCGTCCCCAATTCCTGTTGTTCATTCCAGGTCTCTTGTGTTGTGGTTTCTGAGCACTACCTTGCTTTGGGATCACCTCAAGTACTTGTATCGTTCGTTGCTTCTTTGCTGTAGCAAGATCACAAACATTTGAGTTTTGTTTTCAGGAATGTATTGAAATGCAGAACGAAAATGAATAGAAGACGAACCGTTTTCATGTTGCTGGTAACTCTCTTGTAGTTTCCTCTTTGCAAACTCAAACTTTGCGTCTGCGTCAAGACCTTTAAGTTTCTGCCAGAGACAAGAACAAAACCATTAATTACATGTCGAAGAAGATCGGGATAAAAAATGCAGAGAGCTTTGTTTCCACACTCACTTCTTGTTGAAGTACAGGAGCTTTCCGCTTTTGTTCTGTACCAAGTGGTTTCCTTTGGATCATGGGTTTTTCAGACTTGTGAACATATACCGATTCGTTCTTCATCCTTTGCTGTGTACTTTGTTTTAGAGGTCTCCTAGTCCCATCAAAATCAGTAGCTGATGATGGCTTAATAGATCTAAACGGAGCATCTTGTATCCTCATTTGTGTACTCTCGGGTCTTCTCTTGGGGATATTCTGTGGTCTTCTTTCATGCTCTCGGCTTGTGTCGTATTCTCCAGAGTTACGAGGATCTGATACAAACATCCCAAGGAATGAATCAACTGAAGATATAGCTAAAATCATTGTATCAAACAAACAAGAGATTGTTTATAACTCACTTCCATCAAAGTCCAAGGAATCAAAGAAGTGTGAGATCTCAAATCCATTAGGTTCCGGTGTAAAGATATCGACATCATATGGAAGCGATGGAAATGCCTCTTCTTCATCAACAACAGACGGATTTGCAGACTCTGGTGTACCTTCAGCACCTGTTTTGAACACAAAATTAGAACCAAAGACTATGGATCTAATTCAAGAAACCAAACTGTAAGACGTGAATCCTATAACACATAACTGATCGAAAAGCGACGAGACAGAGGGCAAGAGAGCAATTACCAGTGATTTCCTTTGTGGTATTCACCCATTGATCCACCAGCTCCTTCCATTCTCTGCATAAACACATCAAAAACTCAATGTGAGATTCAAAAGTGCAAAAGAGTAAGAAGTACCAAAGTTGTGTCTAAACGAAAGATCAAACTCATACGCAATAAGAGTCTTTGCAAGTTGACGAATCTTATCAGAACCATGTTTCCTCAAACCATTAACAGCCTTTCCAATTTCAGTACTCTGCGAGAATAACCGCAAACCTTAAAACCAAACACGAGGATCAACAACAACAGTTTCATAGACGATCCACTCAGAAACCAACCTTAAGAATATCTACATTCAAAGACATCAACTTAAGCTGTCTCAAGGATTCAAGTAACACCGAGTTTGGCTGCAAGAGAACAAAGAAAACAATCAGAAACAATCTTCACATTGATGAAATTAACAAAGAAAGTTAGATCAAAACCTCATCTTCTTTATTAAGCAAGATCTCTTTGATCCTACCAACTTCCTTCGAAATCACAGTAAATTGTTCAATCTCATCACTCAAAGCTTCAGCTTCATCAACATAATTGCTATTCAAATTCATATCATCGATATGATTGTTATCTCCTCTGCTACTGTTAGCTTTGCTCTCTTTACTACCACCAACCTCATAATCTTCATTACCATCATTAATCGCCGTAATTCCTCCAGTTCCGGTGGCTCCACGGCCACGATTAGCCTCATCTTCTCCAGGAACCGATAGCTCAAGGTGGTCACATCCGATACAGCGACTCACTCTGCTCGAGAATAGAAGCTCGGCGATTTTGTCTCTTCTCGACCTAAATTTGTTTGGGCTATCTGTAGCAGCGACCATGATCGCATGATCAATGATTCCAAATATATCGGAATCTCCTCGCCGGAAATACTCTCTCCAGTTATCTAACGAAGCTGATGCTTTCATTGTCGTCATCGTCAATAACAAATCCGCTTTTCGTCGATCCAATAAATCGGATTCAACTCGATTGAAAATTAACTCAGCGCAGACTGAATTTTCCCACAAAGTTCAAAAATTTCGAAGAATAAGAACCCAAATTTTGCAAGAAGAACAAGATTCAGATTGTTTTGATTGAATCCCAAAAGAGAAGATCAGAAAAAAGCCGAAGCAAATACTGAATCTACCCCAAATTTCAATGTCTAGTTTCCAGAAAAAAAACAATCTAAAAGTTAAGACTTTGGAAATAAATTCCCAGATGATCAAAGGAAAAAAGGGATTTGCGATCAAAAAGAATCTAAAAGATAAACAAGAAATCTGTTTAGTAGCCCTATGGATTTTGTTTTTCTTTTAACCCTTTTAATCTTTTTTTCCGAATCTGACAAAAAACTTTCCCGGAAAGCCCACAAAGGATTTTCCCGAGAAAATTAGAAAATGCACCGCAAAGAGAGAAAAGATGAGAAAAAACCAAAAACCAAAGAGAACAACACAAAACAGAAACAGTTTTGGTTACGTTGTTTGTCTAATCTAAAAACCCAAATGCTACTTCGTTAAACCAGGTTCAATTCAATCCAACAAGAAATCTCTTCTCCTTTAATAATTCAGAAATAAAATATATTTTTATTTATTGTACTCTTTCTACGAAGTCTCTGTATCTGTTTGGTAAAAATGAATTTTATTTTATTTTATTTTATTATAAGTTGGATTTTCTTTGCGGCTTTCTTTTGACCTGATCGGTCTAATTTGGCTTTTCACTATAATAAAAGAGTATAAAAAAAAATATATTCTTTTTTATTTTTCTTACACATGCGTTGTACTTGAAACGACAACACAAGTTAGTGAACAAGGTCAAACTCTTTTTTTTCTACACATTATTTATTAATGAAATTTATTACGTTGGACAATGTCAAAAGGTAAAACAGTTGAAAGATTTTTCTTTTTTCTTTTTTTATCATAAAGGTATGATAAAAGTCTTTATATGATTGATTATATTTTTTTTGTCTATTGGCCACAGATCGGCCCAATAGTCAATTTCTTACATAATATAGATGATGTGACTCGATCTCTGGTTATGTAAATGTGTATATCTTAGTAGACTTATCATTTACCATTAGACTAAAGGCCACTTGATTATATCACTAATGCAAAATATTAAAAATATGTCGGTAAATCCAATCCAAAAAATTGATTTCATGTCATTACATTATATCAAAACTTTGAACACAATCTCTTAATCTATCTTCTCTTTCTATGCTTTTAATTCAAAACATGCATATAGAAAAACTTATTATAAAAATATATTTAAAATACTTTGACTAGTCATAAAATTTACTAAATATTAGAAATCACAAAATATCAAATACATTGAAATTTTTGCGTTGAAACATGCAAAACAATTATAGTGAGAATATTTTTCTTATAAAACAGCAAAGTACAACCTAATCCACTCACAGATTTATGTTTCTGGTTTGTTAAATACATTTAAGTTTTTTGTTTTGTTTTTGTAACAAAGAAACTGTGAATGATTCCCACTAAAGCTCATTCTCTTTTATTTTATAGTTGGATAACCTCAAAAAAAGAGATGTGATAAAGCTCGTTATCGTCACAGCTGTTTTCATTAACTCATCATCTTTCATTTCCTAAACCCTTGTTATGAGCCAGAAGATGTTTAGAGTTTATTAATACCTTAGTTTTTTTGGTCAACTCCATACTTTCATAATAGAGAAAGAAACCAACCTATATTCCATTTTCCTACAAGAATCAATGGTAAATGGTGAAGACTTACAAATGTAAAATTCTCAAACAATCTTTTAACACTGCAGAAAATTAAAGAACAAAGAATATAAGAGACTAAAAAGTTAGCTGCAAAATAAACTCTTGAGACGGACAAACTATTCTAGGTGTGACATCATGAATTCAGCACAGTCTGATGTTACTTAAGTTAATCACATTATTTTTCTAAGTTTATTTTTTTTTGTCTAAGACACAAACTGGTCAGTCAATTAGTCAAATTTCTACGTAATGTATGCAATAGAATTCGAATCCTACATATGAGATAGTATTTGTTTTCAGTAGACTTACTATTTACCACTAGACCAATATCACTTTACATATTTCAAATTTATATAGCTTTTGTTTTTATTTCAGCAATTAAATCGATAAAACTTTATTCATAGTTAAATTTTTGTAAACTTCAAAAAATATTATATATTATAATAAATGTGATTTTATAAATCAAATTTGGATAGAAAAACAGCAAATGTAACCACACTAACCACTTCACTAAAAACGGTTGCCCATAAAAAATTTTGTTTTAAACTACCAAAATTTACTAACAAAACTTACTAAACATACATACATAATATTTAAGTATATTATTGAGTATTTTTATATACTATACATAGACTAAAATTTATGTAAAAATATATGATAATCAATGTAAAAAAAATTGACTAAGTAATTAAATATTTAATTTTGTAATTTTGTTGTTCGATTTCTATAAAATAGAGTAGTTCTACGTAAAAAAATGACAAATTATAGTTTTACGTAATAGAGTTTTTTTTTTGGTATGAAATGTCAGATCGTATATTATATTATTTTCAAGTTTTTAACAAAAATATGAGATGACAAAGATAACAAAAGAAAAAGAATTACAGAAAAGACAAAAAAATATAATACAACAAACTGAACACCGATAAATAAATAAGCCTAGTAACGGTAGAGAAGAAAATAAAACACTAACACTGAGACCATACAATACTTCCCTAAATCCGATTAATTGCTACTAGCGACTCAGTCAAAAATATAGTTTTCAATGTTCAGATCAAGAAACACCTAATTAACATGGAATAATAATAAAGTTTTTGAAGTATAGAAATATAGGTTATAAAGAATTAAATACACGAATAAGTTTTGTAAGAGGAAAAAAAGGTTGAGTAAGGTGGGAAGTTGAAGCAATTTAATTAATGGTAGTAGTCAACAAAATCAACCAAATAAATACTAATATAAATAATTCGATTTGATTGCAATACGTGACAAAACGAAGTTGTATCGGGGATTTGGGACGGTGATGACGCAGCCAATCAAAACGTAAGAGGTTAGAAGCAATATCGTACTTCACCGTCAAACGCGTGAAAACTCTGCGTTTTGATTCTTCGAGTACTAATCTCACGGGCCCGTTACAAACACAGACGTTGATTAGCCGACACGTAAGCAGATTTAGTGGCTCTTTTACGGGATTTTGTTGGACCCACCCTTTACTCATACGTGGTGTTTTTTTTGTGTGGACGAGATCAATGAAAGTTTACTGGTTTTTTTACCGTCTGAATATATATTAATTTAAACAGGGTGAGATGCAAAGTTTTCATTAAAAAACTGGCAGAAAAGATTATACCTAAAAAAGAAAATTAACATATAAACCTCAAAAGCATTAAAATGGGCCGTATATAAAAATAGATACCAAAATCTGTTATCTAAATCGAGGATCAAAATCATTTGAGACTATATGAAATCTAAATTGATGGCAGAACCTTTTATGATAAAAATGTATATTTTACAAATGAAGAAATAACTACTAAACCAACTAGAAAGACTTCAAATATCAAATTATGCGAAACCACATAAAGAAAATCAAACTAAAAACGAGAACAAAAACAAACTAAATTGTAAAAATAGACAAAAGATAACCGAACACTTTTTCTGAAAATGGTCTAAACCAAAATCTACGGATTGACGCATCGATAGGATAAAAAATGGTTGTATAATTTTTGATATTTTTCCCCATTTATATCAACGATTGTTGTATAATTTTCTAAATGTCGACAATTAAAACATAAATCGTAAATTATTTTATAGTTCTGACAAAAAGAAATGGTGTTTTTTGCTGGAAAATATTCAGAAGATAGATCATCATTACATGAATGTCAACACGCAGAAATGAGAATAACGAATTGTTGACTTTCAATATTATGAAAAGATATTGTTTGATAATGTTCCCTATAAACCGAATATGTAGATATGGAACAATCGAATGTGGATACGAAATCGACATATTGGTGTTGGTCCAAATATCAAATATACGAACCAAGTTAAGAGTAAGATTTATTTGTCAAAATATTAAAATCTGGTTTTTTTTTACTAAACACTATTTTGTTTTCTTATGTTTGCATAGTTGATTACTACTCCCTCTGTTTTATTTTATTTGTTTTTCAAAACTATTTCATGTAGATTAATTTTTTTTATAAATTGACTATACCAACCTCACAAATAATATTAATTTACAGTTTTAGTTACAACATCTATTAGTATTATATGGAATTTATAGCAATATTATATTTGAAAATTTTATACAAAAATTATATTAGAAAATGAGAATAACAAATAATTTGAAAAAAAAAAATCTAGAATAACAACTAATATAAAATGGAATCGTAAAGAGTAAATGCCTTTTTCTTATTTGTTAAATCTTGTTAATCATGATAATTTTATTAATTATCGGTCTTGACTTTGACTTTTTTGAAGATATTAAACGAGAATTGTGTTAACGTCAAGCAAAACATTTTAGGTGAAGGCTCATCATAACTTCATAAGTATCTAATCCCCAACTAAATCTCAGCTAACTATCATTAGAGTTCTTAACCTTACTCAAATATTCGTAAAAAAACTAAAGTAAACCGGACTGAAACCTGAAACCGCATGTACAATCTAAACCTTAATTAAAACTAACCGAGATAAAACCATTGGTTTAGGATTAATGTATCTAAACCGGTAAAACAAAAATGTCAGGAGGCGTGAATTAGAGTTCAAAGAGACATGAGAGCGATCACGTCTTCAAAGTTAACCTCTTTTTGATCCTTCCTTCGCCTTCTCTTAAAAGCTTCGTGTGCAAGATTCTTCTTCTCCTCTTGAAGTTTAAGCACCCTCTCTTTAATACTGTTTCTCGCAATCATCCTAATCATTTTAACCTCTTGTTTCTGTCCAATCCTATGAATTCTGTCCATTGCCTGTTCTTCAACTGCAGGATTCCACCATGGCCAAGTAAACTCTTGAAGCTGCAGTAAGGTTTATACCCGTACCAGAGGCCTTGAGGCTCGCTAGCAACACCACAGGTCCAGTTAACTCTGGTTTCTCGAATTCTCCAATGACTTGAGTCCGTTTCTTCACAGGCATTGTCCCATCTAAGCGTAAGATGGTGAAACCAGCTGCTTTCAGCGGGATTTCTAGTAAAAGTAACATCTTCCTAAATTGAGAGAAGACGACAGACTTTGTATTGGGGTTTTCTCTTCTCGATGCCATGAGCAGTGATAGTAAAGCAGTGACCTTTGAGGAGCTAGGTGAAGATGTGGTGTCTCCTTCTTTGGTATTAGAAGTATCAGGAGGAGGAGAGCATTGTAAAGATCAGATTGGGTAGGAGAGCCACGACAAAGAGGACACAATGGTTTACTTCTTTGAAGAGTTTGAAGAATACAAGCCCTGCAAAAGATGTGAGCACATCGAGTGATGATGACGTCTTTTGGTGGTGATATGCAAATCGGACAGTCAAAATTTTCGCCGTCTTGCAATGCCGTAACTAGCTTTTACAGTAACTCTGGCTTATCAGTCACATCTGCTTCACAAAGGCAAAAAGATTCAAGTCTTGCAGCCAAAAGTAAGTAAGAATTTGTAACTGTTTTGTTTTACCTTCGAGAGATGTAGAAGTGGCAAAAGATCTTAATTCTGGAGGGCATAGAGAAATATCGTCACAAAGCTGTCTCAGCCGTAAGATTATACTCAAAATATTTGAATAGTTACGCATCAAGCTTCCACTATTAATAAGATTCTGCACAACACCTCTCGCTTCTCCTTCCATTTGATCATATAACTGACGTTCTTCCGGAGAAAGTTCAACATAACAAGTTTCAACAATCTTAGGTGGCAAACCAATCAAACTCGTTTCTTTTGTTCTCCTCAACGAAATTGACCCCATTAAAACCTGAAAAATGTGTAATTTAATAACTTTTCAAAGAGCAAAACATAAAAAAAGAATAAATGTGAATAATGTATTTTACCTGGAGACGTGAAAGCCCTATTTTGTTCCTTTGACCAAGTGGGCGTTGTATCAAGCTTTGCCAATAACTCTTAATTGAAAATGGCTCAAAACGGAAGCAAGTCTTCAGATTTCTCCTTTTGTAGTAACCAACCTAATCCTTTTTTCTGATGAGCAAAAGTTCTGACTTAATCACTTCCCTTGGCGGCTCAGCCTCTACCAATATCCCCTTTAGCTTCATATTCTTACCAACTAGTTGAAAAATCTTGTCTACACTTTTCACGCGTTCATTACCCATAGGTTCCCTTACCACAACAGCATCTGATAACCCAAACGATGTATCGGATTCCGAAATCAACACTAACTCAGCTCTTGAAATCGTTGATTTCACAGTTGATGACTCTTCTAACTTAGCAAAAACGTGGATTTGACAGGGAATTTCATACCTATTGGAGTTAGAACGAGTATTGAGTACGATACCTTCGACGATGATCATGTTTGAGTCAATCAACGGCGAGAGATCGCGTGTTAAGTACTCTGATTGCGTTCTCGTCGTAACGGTTCAAGGGTTCTCTAACCAGACCAACCATCTCTCGACCATTGATTCGACCGTTGTAGTATTGTAACCCTACTATGTTCGCGAGAACGAAACCCACCAAACAAGGCTCCGGAAAAACCTCTTGAGATTGCGACGGTGGCTCGACAGAAGACTGAAATTCGACTTCGTTCTCCTCCATGTTTCTTAAACGAAGACAGAGCGGCGAAATTGAGAAAAGTGAGAACGAGACACGAAATATAATAAAGATTCAAAAAAACGCCTCCATTCGAAATAGTGTTTTTTTTCGTCCCTCTTTGTTTTCTAATTTCTCGTAACGTGTACAACTACTAAAGTTTATAATTGAGATTATGGCTCAAATTATTGGAAATACATTTTACACCCCTGAGTTAAAATAAGATAACACAAATTATGTGGATACGAAATTGACATAATTTGTGTTTGTACTATAGTAAAGAGTAAAATTTATTTGTCAAAATCGGAAAATTAACAGAACTAAGTGACGACTTTGCTCCATAAAGAAATACTGTGGGAAAATTGATGCTTGTTAAGCTGTTTGCAAGCAATGACTCCTAAAATCACAAAACCAAAAACCGAGAAGGCTCCTTTCCTTGAAGGCCAATACTTTCCACGTCAAAGGTCTTCTGATTTCAGACAAAACCTTGTCGAACTGTTGATGGAGGTCGTCAAGAGAGCCATTATTATCAATCACAATATCAGCTTTGCTTCTCTTCAAATCTAATAGCATTTGAGCAATCACTCTATTTCTTGCATCTTCCTCACTTAGTCCATCTCTCTCCATCAGTCTCCTGAGTTGTTTTTCTTCACTGACCCACACAACTACAGTGGGTTTTGTCCATTTATCCAACTTTACTTCAAATAACAATGGGATATCAACAACAATCACTTCCGCTCCATTCGCCCATTGTTTCATGATTTCCCAAAAGATACCAGATGATATATATGGAGCCATCAGCCTGCAGATGAAAAGACACCTCATCCCATTTCAGAATTTCATCGAATAAACCAAAAGAGAACCTCGTAAGTCCCTACTTGTTCAGAAGTTGGCGCATAGAATCAGATGAGAACACAATCTGACCACGTTTTGGCCGATCTACATCTCCACTAGGAAACAGAATCTCCTCCCCAAAAGCTGCAACTACTTCCTTTCTTCAATACATTCTGTATAGAAGAAAACAAAAAACATCTCCAACCTTTTACTAAACTTTTCTTTAGCTAAATTGCATCTAAAAGGACCTCTCTCTGTATCTCTTCGAAATGGTTACACAATAGTTTAGAGATAATGTTACTTACTCGAGCAACAACATCAGCATCAACAACAGGAATGCCATTAACTTTGAAGAGGTTAGACACAGTACTCTTCCCAGACGCAATGCCTCCTGTTAGCCCCACTATTCTCATTCTCCTTTTTCTTCTTTCTACTCCTTGTAGAACACCTATATTAAATACCTTCTCAAATCACTATATTCTCAATAGAATTTGATCAATTACCTAAATAACACAGATTGAATGGATAGCTTCGAGGGTTCCAATGAAATTAAGATCCTAACAGGAACATAATTGAAAGAAAGAAAAGAAAAATTGTTTACCAAATTCGACGGAAGAAATCGTTAACAAAAAGTGCCGGAGAGAGAGGGATGAAGAAAGGTTTGAACTTTTCTCGCCTATGGCCTCTGATTAATGATTAATCACCTGATCGTCGCCGGAAAACGTGAGGAAAGCGACATCAAACGGAGCTGACTGAAACATCTCAAAGGTCAGAAGAAATTGGTCCCAGATTTCACAAAAATTGGAAGGATTAACCTCACCTACAGGTCTGAGAATAATCGGAAATCCACTACTGAGAAGAACTGAAGTGGTTTAAGAAGATTAAGGAAATCGATTTTAGAGGGATTTCCAACAAGTCTAATCTCTACTTGTCACGACAAAGAGATAGAGAAGAGATTAGAGGACTTGTTGTTATATAATAATGGGCTTTTTAAGCCCATTTATGTTGGCCCATGATTTATTTTGCTTCTCTTAAACGGAATTAGTCTTTAAGCTACGTAAGAAAAGAATCGATCTCCGACTGATTCATTCTTATCGGAAGAAAAATTTAAAATCTCATCGGAGTTTAAATCGAAAAGTTGGGATTCAAAGAGGCTCACAGGATACGATGGAGATGAGACGTGATTTGGTGTGGGTGGTGTTAATTTGTGTCTCTTTGGTTGTTCTTTCTGGATTTAGCCAGTTTGTGATCTGCAGTGAAGAAAAAGGAACGAACAACAACAACAACGTCTTAAAGATGAAGCTTGGTGAATTTAGCGATTCTAATAATGATCAAAACGGAGATTCAGAGATTGATGATATTGCACTCTTTGCTGTTCAAGAGCACAACAAACGAGAGGTTCGTTTTCCTCCAACCTAATTTCCTTCTTTCATTCTGGAATTAGAGTTGGAATTGTTCTGTGTTACCCTAAGATTGTATTACCGATAGTGTCTCCTGAATTGATCGTTATCTGTTCGAGTGTAGATCCTTTTGAATAACGTATCGTCTTGTTCTTGATTTAGAGACAAAAACTTCAAATTGTAAAGGTTGATCTTTCTTTTAGTTACAGAAAAAAAACTAAAGCAGTAATAAATTTTCGGATTTCGTGTATACTTACAAGGCTTAATTGTTATTTTTCTAAATTGGTTTTTGGATTTGATGCGTAGAATGCTGTTCTTGAGCTTGCTAGAGTAATAAAAGCAACAGAGCAAGTGGTTGCTGGCAAGCTCTACAGTCTTACTCTTGAAGTTATAGAAGCCGGTGAGAAGAAGATTTATGAAGCTAAAGTTTGGGTGAAGCCATGGATGAACTTTAAGGAGCTTCAGGAGTTTAAGAATGTTATCTCCTCCTTCACTATTTCCGACCTTGGCTTGCAACCAGGTAAACAACTATGAAGTGAACATCATCACATCGTATCCGGTTTGGTACTAAAGCTGTTCTCTTTCAGTCTTTGACCATAACGAGAATCCTGATCTCATTGCTCTGTTTGAACCAGGTGGCAATAGATTTGACTGGAGATCAGTATCAAGAAATGACCCTGAAGTCCAAGAGGCTGCAAAGCACGCCATGAAATCGATTCAACAGAAATCAAACTCGCTGTTTCCTTATAAACTCGTAGATATAATCCAAGCCAGGGCAAAGGTTAGACTTGTTTTCTTATGTTCTTTATCAGCTTCGTAATCAACATCTAAACAAGTAGAGGTGTAATATATTTACACGCAGGTGATTGAAGACCGTGTGAAGTTTGAGCTGCTTTTGAAGCTAGAGAGGGGCAACAAACTGGAGAAGTTCGTAGTTGAAGTGATGAAGTATCAAAACGGCAAGTATCACTAGAGAGTTGGAAGATAGCTTTTGTGTTGTGTGCCATATGTGTGAATAGAGCTTTTTAAAGAATATACTAAAATAGTGTGGTGCTTGTTTGGCCCTATAAAAAAAGATTTCTTGTAAATACATGAATTCATAAGATAAATTTGATATGCAATTATGTGTTTGGACTTTGAGATTTTGAAGTCATAGCCGACCACACCAACTCATAAGAGTTTGACCAAATAAATGTTTTTGTTTACAAAAGGATTATTTTTTGGCCTCGAAGACAATAACTTTGGGAATTTTCAAATTGAAGACATTTTTGGGCATTTAAAACAAATTCGACTAGGTTAGGCATTCGAGTTGGTTCGGATTTTTTGAATAGTCATTCTAGTATTTTTATTTTTCAGGTCAACTTTGCTTGGGTATAAACCATGTTTTGGTTCGGATTTTTTTTAAGATTGTATAAAATTTTGAAATTTATGATAATTAAATTAAAAAAATAAAAAAATGCTGAAATTTAATAAAACTATATATGTATTTATTCGATTGTTGATTTAGTTATGGTATTGAATCCGAATTTAGTTTTTGGATATATAAATCTAGAATCCACATATATCTAGTTGGATTTGGTTTGGCATTCTTTGGTTCTTAATTCGAGTCGAATTGGGGTAAAATATGTTCACGCTTAAATTCGTCTTATGTTTGGAACGTCTTTGTCACATGATTGATCTGGAGGTGTCTAATAGAAATTGGAAACCTATTACCCTGTCTCGTGGTGGGCCTGCTAGATCTCACATCTGTTTCCTTGATGACTTTGTCTTGTTTGTTGAGGCGTCTATTAAACAGATTCAGGTTATTCGTGGTGTATTGGAGAAATTTTGTAATGCATTTGGCAGAGGGTGAGCCTTGAGAAATCGAAAGTGTTCTTCTCAGCCAACGTATCATGCGAACTTGAACAGTAGATTACTATGGTGAGTAGTATTAAGTCGACAAGAGACTTGGGGAAATATTTGGGGATTCCAATCTTACAGAAACGAATAAACAAAGACACTTTTGGAGAGATTCTTGAGAAAGTGTCTTCAAGCCTCGCAGGATGGAAAAGCCGATGTCTTAGCCTTGTAGGTAGAGTTACACTAACTAAAGCGGTATTGATCTATCATTGTGCATTCGATGAGTGCTATCTCTCTCTAGTAGTCTTTTGAAGAAGCTAGATCGAATTTCATATGCTTTTGATTGGGGGGATTGTGGGGAAAGCAAGAAGCAACACCTTATAGCTTGGAGAAGGGTCTGTGTGCCAAAAAGAAGATGACTGGGTATTCGCTTATCTTCTCCAATGAATAAAGCTTTGTTGGCTAAGCTTGGGTGGCGTCTTTTACATGACCAAACAAGCTTATGGGCTACAGTGTTGAGGAAGAAATATAAAGAGACCACCATTCGAGATAGCTCCTAGTTAAATTCACGAGGGAATGTGTCATCTACTTGGTGGAGCATTACTAATGTTATTATCAAAGTCGTGTCTTTGGGCATTCATTGGATTCCAGGTGACGGTAAAGACAAATGTTTTTGGCGGGATTGTTGGCTCCTTGATTCACCACTTCAAGACATCATGATGTTTGCTTTGCCCGAGGATGTTTCAATTTTGAAAGCACGAGACTTATGGGAGGAAGGGTCAGGTTGAGCAATGACTTTAATCGCCCCGTTCTTACCAGCTAATGTTGGACTCCAATTGGGGTCTGTTGTGCTTGATGTGATTAATGACATTAAGGATTGAGCTTCTTGGATTGGAACTGTCAAGTCGGCGTATGCTTTATTGACTCGGAGTTTGGAATTTGGTTAGAAGCAATGTTGTTTGTACTCTCGCGTTTGGAAATGTCATGTTCCACAGCGAGTACGTATTTTCCTTTGGCTTTGCCTTCACCAAGCCATTATGACTAATCTGAAAGGTTTCGAAGACATTTATCTGCGTCAAGTACATGTGTGGTTTGCAAAAGAGGTGAAGAAACGATGATTCATCTTCTCCGAGATTGTTCAGCGATGTTTGGTATTTGGAGTAAGACAATACCACACCGCTTGCGTCCACAGTTTTTCTCGGTTTCGATTCTTGAGTGGTTGTATTTGAATCTTGGGGATCACAATGTTTTTGGGAATAGCGACTGGTGGACATTTTTTGCTATGGCAGTTTGGTGGGCGTGGAATGGAGGTGTGAGAACGTGTTTGGTTCTAATGCACGGTGTAGGGATAGAGTCCAATTTTTGAAGTCCTTATCGGATGAGGTAGCTTTGGCATATTGTGCTCAGCTTTCTACGGCCCGCAGACCACCACAAGTAACACGTCTGATTTCTTGGTCGCCACTGAATGAGGGGTGGTTCAAAGTTAACACCGGTGGGGCTTCACGTGGCAACCCGGGACTTGCATCTGCGGGTGGTGCACTACATGATTGTTGTAGTGAATGGCGTGGAGGCTTTTCACTTAATATTGGCATATGTTCCGCACCCTTTGCAGAGCTATGGGGTGTGTACTATGGTCTGGTTATTGCTTGAGAAAAGCAGATTCGACGGTTAGAGTTGGAGGTTGACTCGGAAGTAGTGGTGGGTCTTCTTCGGACAAAGGTTTGTGACTCTCACCCTTTGTCCTTTCTGACACGCTTGTGTTATAATTTTTTATCGATGGATTGGATAATCCGTATCATGCATATGTATAAAGAGACGAATCAGTTAATAAATGATTTGACGAACTATGCGTTTACGTTACCTATAGGTTTTCATTCCTTTGACATTATTCCAGATTCTTTAGTTTCTTTGTTTGGTCTTGATGATTCTGGGACTGCGTTCCCAAGGCAAATTTTGATGTAATTTCCATTGAGGTTTAATAAAATTGGGAGCTAGACTTCCATCCGTTTACCAAAAAAATAAATTCGACCACAAAACCAAAAAAATATAACCAAAGGCCGCAAATTTATTTTATTCTCTCGACCCACTAGTTTTGTGGGTAAGAGAGAGATAAAGGTCGATAACGTCTTTTCGGGTCCTTGGATTTGGAATTGGAATTGCAATTTGGTCATCTCATCGATTTGCTTCCCAATCTCTCTTATCTCTTCGATTCTCCTCAGAAAAGTTTCAATTTTTTCTGGTCTCCTTGTTGTTGTTGTTATTGGGGATTTCTTCTTTGGTGGGTTTCCCTTATTTCTAAGGGGATAAACAGAAAACTAAGATCGAAAGAGAGGAATTTTTTGAGAGAGAAACCATCCATCTATGGCCGCTATGAGCGTCAAGGAAGCTATGGTGGATCCTTTTTTGGTTGAGGCTCTTCAGAACCCTCGTCATCGTCTCACCAGTTAGTCAATTTTTCTTACAATCCTTTTATTCGATTTTTTAAGTTTTTCGTTGGATTTGATCGATTTTGGTTGTGTTATTACCGATAGTTGTCCGTAAGGTTTGTTATTGACAAGTGGAATCCTAGATTTCTCGAAGTGGAGCTCCGGGATAGAGTTTTGGTCGATTTCATAAGGAATTAGGGTTTGGTTTTTGTACTTTGATGATTTAGATTCGTGGCCATGTCCATTATCTCGGAACAAGCTCCATAATTGAGAACTATATTGCTCTGATAGAAGACTCTTTTGGTCGTTTTGTTCAATCATATCTTTCAATTTGCTGCTATGAAATTTCTCAGCTTTCTTATCCATTGAATACTTTTCCTTTAATTTTGGTTAATGGATGATAATGTTCCCTGTCTCTTATTTTTCTTGGTATGCCAGTTTTGCGTATGGAGCTTGATATACAGAAGTTCTTTCAGAGTCCAGAGCAGCAACAATATGAGTTTCGACCTTTGCCAACTTCTTATCTTCGACTTGCTGCACACCGCGTGGCTCAGCATTACGGGCTATTTACCACGGCTTTAGACGGTGCTGGTGTAGATGGCTCAGGGAACAGAATCCTGGCAACTAAAACAGCGGAAAGTAGATTCCCATATGTCTGTTTGTCGGAGATTCCAGTAAAGCAACCTGAGATGCATGTTAGGCCTGAGGGTTTTAAAATCGCCATCAAGCCTAGACCCAATAGGGGATCTGGTGGGATAGGTAGTGGATCAGGAGTAGAAAAGAATCTTTTGAGAAGTGTTGAGGAGAGAAAAGAAGAGTATGATAAAGCTCGTGCTCGTATCTTCAACAGTCCTAACAGTTCAGACTCTGAAGATTCTTCAACACGAGCTCCCCCTCCTGCTCCCCGTCTTGATAACAATACTTGTCCAACTACAAACGAAACCTTGGTAATTAATAGGAATAGTAATCCTGTTGATGTAGAGAGGAATGGTGTTATCAGAGAGTCAGGACGGACTTCTCGGGTTGCCATTATTAGAGACAGAGAGAAGGATCGTTATGATCCTGATTACGACCGTAACAGGTAAAACTAACAACCCCTCCATCGACTCTAAATTTATTAACAAATAACAACCACAACGCCATGGTTTCTTCATCAAAATTAACATGTTGCGCGGTGTGGCAGGTATGTTAGGGTTACACCACCAGTACAAAACTTCAGTCCGATCCCAATTCAGCTTCCATTCAACGATGCAATTTTCCCACATATGCCAAGAACTCAAGCCAGCTTAAACTATGGACATTCCATAAACCGAGCTATGACTGCTCCTTCATATACAGAGTGGCCTAGTGCTACTATGACTTATGCACAAACATTGAATGCTTCAGATACACATCGTTATAGGTTAACTTCACTCAGAAACTTTCTTCATGTTCTCCCTAAGTCTCTTGCATTGACCATTGACCTTTGTTTCTCTTTTTGAATATTGTTATTGCAGGCACCCCAATCCTTGACCTTCCGATTGTGTTCAGCTCAAATGTCTTGTATCTCAAGCAGGTTTTATTAATGTAGCTTTAGATTATCTGCTCTTTTGCAAACACTAAAGACATCTATCTCTACGCTTTTGTTACAATATAATTATAATTTTTCATTAACGAAATCCAAAATGTTCAAGCATTCCTTTCTTCTCGTACAAGGTTGCTCGCATTTTGTCGTTTTGTACAGCTTGTGGTCCGTTTAGAGTAGATACTCAGGTCTAGTGTTTTATATGTCAACGGTTCTACCACTTCTTATGGTCAACGTAGATATAAAGTCAACGCATTACTCTCACCAAAATAAAAAATCATTTTTTTTTCAAGGATCGGCAAGTCTGATCCTAAGTTATTTCCAAATTCTTTGAATACTAGAACGACATAGTCATTAGCCGGATCATTATCTAAATTATCAAACTCAAAAAAGCTCCGTTCCTTAATTAATTTTTGATTTTTAATACAAAACTACATAAGACTTTACAGAGTAAACTGCAAAAAGTTGAGCTGAATGTCTGGATTTCATGTTCAGGTTCATAGTTTAATCGACAATGATATAAATTTTAGAAATTGAAATGTGTCTTGTTATAATGACATTAATAATTATATAACCAAAAATAAAGTAGTAATAATCAGAATAGAGTTTTATATAGGTACGACTTAAAAAGAACATGCCAGCTAATGAACGCACCATCATTGCTTTTAATTGATACTCTCTTACCCACTAAATAACCTATAGTTTTTTCTTTATCAAGATAATGATAATAATACTATAAATAACTTGTTATGAAAAGATCTTTGATTGGGTTTGGTCCCATAAGGTACATAATAGATAAATAAATAAGGTATGATTAAGGAAGATAATGAGAGCATCAGATCCTTGGATACAGATTCTGACTCAAAACTGTCTAGTCTTTGTTTTTTTGGCTGTTTCATGTTCTTTGTACACTGTACTATTGAAATCAATTGTTTGGTCAATCTTTATGTTATATTCAACTTCCACTTGTTTACATTATGGATTTGAGAACAGAGATTTAGCACCTGCAAACTTAGAAGCAACTTTAAGAACAAATCTAAACCCATAAGATCCACAGTAAAGTACTTTCTGTAACAAGCAAATCTAAGCAAGTGAAAAGATTACTTTTTCTTTAAGGATCTTACAGAGTGAACTCACCAATGTTCATGAAGATTGGTAGGGACACTTTGAAACATACAACAGAATCACCAAAGATCTGGTCATAGAGCAAAGACCAAACAAAAAGAAGCAAGTAAAACTCTTTCAATATTATTCAATCGTCTCGAGTTGGAAACAGAGTCAAGACTGTTTTGGCTCCTGATTCCAAACCTTCTGTGTAATTACCAACTTGACTATGCAAATGCAATGAAGATGGTCTGAAAACTTGTTGCTGTTGACTTTGCCTAGCCAAGAACAAAGACTGATCCATAACTTTCGCATTGGTTATAGGAGAAGTCAAATTCCCTGCAGAGATTTGTCGGTGGAGGAACTGAGAAGGTGGTTGCAGATGAACACCTGCAATTTGCTGTTGATGACTCGAAATCGGGACAAAAGATGGCATGAAATGCTCAGAGCTTTGTCTACTTGTTGGTGTAGGATGAAGAAAATGTGGAGGAACAGGTGAGCTAGCAAAGAGATGATCAGAGTCACCAACATTTCCACCACCACCACCGCCATTTCCACCACCAGATTGCATTCTCTTAAGATAAAGTCTGTATTTCTGCAAATGACTAGCAACGTTTTCTCTAGTTAAACCATCAACACTCATAAGCTGCATGATGGTTTTAGGAACTGCGTTTTTGATCCCAAGATGAGCTACAGCATCAACGAAACGCTTATGTAGCTGTGGTGTCCACACTAAACGAGGTCGTTTCAAGGTTCTTGCTGGTTCATCTCCATTGGAATCTCCTGCAAATTCACCAGACGAATTGGCTTGAAGCAGAGGTTGACCGGAATTTTCATTGTTACGACGGTGGAGATCGAAGGCGATGGCGAGATCAGGAGTGATTAAGGATTGAGATAAAGGAATTAACTCTTCTGGAGATGGAAGCTCTTCTTCCCATTTAGCAAACCAATTGGAATCTTCTTCTCTCATCTTCAAAGTTTACTTTTTGATCTCACAGAAATAAAGGTTTAATCTTTTGATGGAAACATTGAAGAAAAATCAAATTGGAGAATAATAGGACAGTATCAATCTAGCATCTGTGTTTTGCTTTTTGTATTCATATCAAAATTAGATTTTTATTCTCTCTCTTCCTCAAACCAATTATGGTGAGGAAGATAAATCAATCTGACAAGTGATGAAGAAAGAGAGAGAAAGAGACTATTGATTTTGAGGCAAAGACTTTGTGAAGAGACATTGGAAGATTCTCACATTTTATTGTTATTATGACTACTTTTGGCGCGTGTCTTCCACTTGTTCTTCATTTTCTACGGTTAACTTTCTATAGAAAAAAGGTTAGATTCTCTTTATTACAAGAAAAAGAATTCACATTCATAAATACGGATAATTTGTTTTTAGTTTGGTGATTTAAGATGTTGACTTATATATTATAAATTTGATCATTCTTCATTATATATGGTAGATTAAAAATAATTTTTAGGGTATAAGTTCTATGTTAGGAATCGACTCAACTGTTAACAAAACAAAAGTTGGATAATTATAATTTATAATATAATATTACGTAAACTTCAATGTTTTGGGTCAATTAGTTAAATTTGTGGTTAAGTCTTATTCAACTGTTTTCTTTATCATAGTTTGATTCTAGAAAATCACAAAATATTTATTATATTATTTAATGTTTTGTTCACTGATATTTGATTATAGAAAATTGCATGATATTGTTTGAAGTTTTAAAAAATAATTTATGTTATTGATGGTTTTTATCGAGTTAATTGTTTAAAAAAAATATAATGATCAAACTTGCTAGATTAAAAGTTAAAAACCATTTGATTATCTCATTTATAAATAGTAAACCATTATTAATTGTTATATTAAATGAATTATTTTCCCACATCTCAATACTATCTAATGAAGAGAAGCTTTCAACTTGGAAATCGTAAATGATGTAGAGAACACTTTAGAGTTTGGACAATTGAAGAATAATTTAAGATTATTATAGTCTATTTATTATACCTAACTTTATCTTTGGAACTACGTGGTTCTTAATTAATTATTAGCGACATTACGTGGACCATAATTATTGGTTGTTATGTAGTTGTATAAGCTAGTTGGAACTTGGAAGCTTGTACTTGTGACTAGGCTTGTTAAGATGACTCCGTAGGTTTCTAGATACCACAAAAAATTACAAACTTTTTTACTCATTTTTAAACCTAAAAAGAATAGGGTTTGAAACAAGCTAGATACTCATTGGGTAATAGATACCCACTGAATTTTTTTCTAATAAATTTTTTAAGTAAATAATATTATTTTAATAATTTAAATAAAAAATGATGTTGATTTATGATATAAAAAATAGAAAATACAAGTAAAAAAGAGAAGAAAAAAAAAATTAAATAGAGAAGAGAAAAAAAAACAAAAAAAATAGAAGAGATAATAAAAAATGATGAGAGATAAAAACAGAAAAGAGAGAGAAAAAAAGAGAGAGAAGTAAAAAAATGAGAAAGAATAAAAACAAGAAAGGAAAAATATGAGAAAGAAGTAAAAAAGATGAGAAAAAAGTAAAAAAAATGAGAGAGAATAAAAAAAGTGAGAGAGGAGTAAAAAGGTGAGAGAGAGTAAAAAAGAGAGAGAAAAAAGAGGTGAGAGAGAGTAAAGAGAAGAGAGAAACAAAAAGAGGTGAGAGAATTAAAAAATGAGAGAGAGTTAAAAATATGAGAGAGAGTAAAATAAAAAAGATGAGAGAGTAAAGAAAAAGAGAAGAAAGATGAGAGAGAAGAAAAATGAAGAGAGAGAGTAAAAAAAATGAAGGAAGTAATAAAGATGAGAGAAAATAAAAAAGATAACAGAAAGTAAAAAAGATAATAGAAAAGAAAAAAGAGGAGATAGAAAAAGATGTGAGAGAAAAAGATGAGAGAGAGTAATCAAACTAATTATTTTTGTAAAAATAACAAAATTCGGGTACCCACGGGTACCTATGGATAAACCCATAATTTGATGGATTTTTTCTGGGTTAACCAAAATCTAATACATTTTCAAGATTTTTTCATGGGTTTTTTAAGGAGTTTTTTCTAGACTTTTTAAATTTGGATTATTCATACATATACTTAAATTGAACTAGACTTGGATGAGGCTGTTTTTGTACCCACCACAATATCCCTACTTGTGATTAACATAATTATAACATCATCACTTAATTACATTATATACGTAATGTAATAATAAAAACTATGATTTAAAAATAGTTTAGATGAGTTGTGAACTTGTATATTTCTATCTCACACTTAAAAATCAAATCTCGCTAAGAATTTGATTAATGAGTCCATCATGATCAGTATTAACAAAAAATAAAGTGTGGATGAGTTTAGGTTGAAATAAGGAACTGTTAAACACGAGTTTGACGTGACCCGTAATTGGGCTAATTCAACCTATCGCATTTCATGTCTTTAAATAGATTCTCTTTTAAGATATTTCCCTAAATTTTCCAGTAAGGATTTAAAGCTTCACGAGAAAGATTTATGACAAAAATTCTGTCAAGCTTTTGACTTTGTTCAAGCTCAATTTTGTTCCACTTTTTTATATTTTCAATCGGTTTTATTCTCAGAATTTATATATTTCTATCTCAAAAATTTGATATAAACTTAAATCTAGCCAAACTTTAATTTTTGGTTTAATTACACAAAAATTGGATCTATAAGTTTTAATTCCATCTCAGTTGAAACATTTAAACTCAATTCCATGATTTAGTTGATTAAGCTTTAAAACATTCAAACTTGCCACGTCTATTTTAAAAAGCTTAACCAACTAAATTATGGAATAGGTTTAAATGTTTCAACTGAGGTGGACTTAAAACGTACGAATCCAATTTTTGTGTAATTAAACCAAGATTCAACGTTAAGATAGATTTAGTTTTATATTAATTTTTTGAGGTGAAAATAGATCGATTTCTCTTTTATTTATAGTTAATAGTATTGCAGTTGAGTACCCTCACTTCATAGTAAAACTAGTTGTAATAATGGCATCTTAATTTTTAAACCATTTAAATGGTATTTTATAATTATTTTAAACAAAATGCTTATAATTTGGACCATTAGGCTATTATGAGAGGAATGAGAATCAAGTTACGTAAATGAAGGGGCCCAATCTACGAATTGTAGAGACTTCTGGATCTCTTTCGATTGAAGAAGTCTTGGGTCTTGATTTCACATCTATGTTTTGGTGAGTATGATTCTCTTCTCGGAAAGTGTTTTTCATGCTCTTCAAGATAAATAATATATATATATATATCGAGTGTTTTTAGTTTGGTAATTATGATAATTTAATTAATAATTTTAATATAAATATTTGACTTTTTTTTTCTACAGTTTGATACATTTTTAAAAAGTTTTAGTGGATAAATTTTATAGTATGGATCGAATTATTGAAATCAATTGTTGACAAAAAAAAAATATTACATGATATATATTTTTATTTAAAGTGGATATGTTTCCTGTATTTCAAATAATTTCAAAGAAAAAATCAAAGACAATTAGATCGAAATTGTTTTCGGTGAAGTGGTTGAATATCATTTTTATTTTTTTAACTTGAATTTAACTCATTAAAACTATATTCATCTCATATTTTATTGTTAAAAATTTAGCGGAATTTGACTATGAATGCAGTTTTGTTTTTAATTCAATTGTTCAAAGAATTAGATCATCCTTTTTAGTTTAAGTTTAGACCTTTGTAACATTCAAAAATTCACTGAAATTGGTAAAAACATATTTTTACAAGTTAAAATATATCTTGAAGATAAATATGAGCTTCTTAAGAGAATAGAAAAAAATAGTTTGAGTTGGTCCACATTCCAAATTATACAACTTAGTTTGTTTTTTATATTTGTCTTCTCACGTTATAAATCATGAAAACAGAATTGATATTGGGTCCATGAGGTTCAGATTATATTGTCTTTATTAAATATAAGATTAGATCACTCAAAGGTTTTAAAAGATAATTCACAAAACCTTCCAATCTCATTTGTCGACGAACAAGTGCTGCAACGTACACATCCACATCAAAAACATGTGAATGATGATGATGATACATTGAGACTAACTTCTATTTTATTTATTTCCAGGTCCATTTTAAGGGACCCATTTTATATTATTATCTATTTATATATGGATAATATGAAAGTTACACTACCCAATCAGATAATTAAGAATCTAATTTTCATAATGAAATATAAATTGTAATCAATTTTGTTATGACCAGATATGAGAAAATAGTAGACGGTGACTTTTCGTCTAGTATCTAATTTTAACGTTTATAAACGATTTTTAAGGAGTTTAAAAGATTTTTAGAAAATAATATTAGATGTAATAAATTAATCCTTAGTTATATATAGTACAAAGATAATAAATAATACAAATCACATGAAAAAAATATATTTATATATAAAAAACAATTGCTAGGACTTGAAAGAAAATCATGACTGTCTTATTCACCTAAACCCTAATAACTTGAATGTCTGAAGAGAACAAACAAGCCCACTGTAATCTAATTGGGCCTTTATATATGGGCCCAAATAATAATAATAAACGGTAGGGCCATGGTAAAGTAACAAATTTCAATCTATTGGTACAAAAATGAAAAACCTAACTGGATAGATCATTAATGATTTTTAAGAATTGATTTGATCACTCGACTAAATGCCACCAGAATAATTACGAGCACTTAATATTTTATAGTTCTAAAAAAATCTGTATATGGTTTATATATTTAATTTCTGGATAATCATAAATTTTGTAGAAGAACAAATAAGTGTAGGTAAAAGAAGACCTGACATAAGTAACGGCTAGTTAGTAGTTAGCGGGTGCGAAGAAGAAGACTTCCTAACGGTCAATTCCAGCCTGGCATTTAATTTACTAAATTACCCTCACTTTTTTTTTTATTACCTTTTTTTGATCGCTCCTTTTTTATTAAATTAAAGAAAACATTTGTCTCTCTTTCTCTTATAAAATTTCAATAATTGAAGCTCTTCTCTTCTTTGATTTCAACTTGAATCATTAGTTTCAGAGGTAGAGAAAGGGATCGTCTTTCCTCAGTCTCTACGTTTTTTCAATTTTGGGTTAGGTACGTTGAATTTCTGATGAAAATTCATCCTTTTCCGTCTTTGATCTACAAAAGTGTGTTTCTTTTTCGAAATGATTGACTTGGGATTTGATTCTTTGCTTTGTTTCTGTTGTCTCTTGGATTTCTTCGAATTTTTCATGTTTATGTTAGCCTCAATTGGGTATTTTGAGTTATTCTTGGAAACCTAGAGTCTACATTCGTCGATTGCACGAGATCCCAAATTGATTCGTTTTAGGGTTTTCTTTGATTGCTCAATTTGTTGTCTTTCTTATTGTGTTTGTTTCGTTTCTTTCTGATTGGCGCTTATTTCAGTTATTTCGCTTTACTCTTAGTTAATTCGTGTCTTCACTCTTCTTAATGACTTTGAAGTTTAGATTTTTATTCATTGATTCTGCTCAATGGCTTTACTTGATTTGACAAATTGATATGTTGGTGAAACGTTATTACTGATCGGATTTGGCTCTTCGACATTCAGTTTGGTGAAGAAACAGTCTTCAAGACCACAAAAGGGTTTTATCACATTGGCGTTTCTGCCTGTTTATCTGAGTCTTAGGAGAAGAATTTTTCCCAGAGGCCCTTTTGCACTTAATATTCTCCATGGTAACTCTTTCTCTCTGTGTTTTTGTGCTTGCATGGAAACTTATGTAAAGCCTTTTTAAGTTTACCTGTTCTGATCTGTTCTTGTTGATGCTGTTTTTAATGCTCAGGCAAGTAACGAGAATTTACCACCCAATGTTATCAAGCAGCTAGCCAAGGAATTAAAGAGTCTGGACGATTCCCCTCCAGATGGGATCAAGGTTGTGGTAAACGATGAGGATTTCTCTACAATATGTGCTGATATTGAAGGACCAGGTGCACATTTATTACCCTCTCAAATTCATTGTTGTGCAGATTGCAAATGTTGAAATAATGTAAAGTAAGTTGTTCTTCTCCCTTGATTGAATACAGTTGGTACACCTTATGAGAATGGACTTTTCCGTATGAAGTTGGCCTTGTCGCATGATTTTCCACATTCGCCGCCTAAAGGTATGCATCTCATATAAACAGACGGACCACTGAGATGTAAAGCCAGAGACACAGAATTTTCTAATGGTTTCCAGTTACTTGGGTGTGCTATTGTAGGCTACTTCATGACAAAGATTTTTCATCCTAATGTTGCTTCCAATGGAGAGATATGCGTTAATACACTTAAAAAGGATTGGAATCCTAGTCTTGGATTAAGACATGTTCTCTCTGTAAGATGCTTGACCCCTTATGAATTCATGGCTTTGGCAGGTTTCTTAAAACATGAGACTGAGGGTCTCTCTCTTTTGTACCTGTTAACAGGTTGTGAGATGCTTATTAATTGAGCCCTTTCCAGAATCTGCATTAAATGAGCAGGCTGGCAAGATGCTACTTGAAAACTATGAAGAGTATGCAAGGCATGCTAGGTGAGCCATCTACTTTGGTCTCAAATGTTCTTGAACCTTCTGCTTTTTTCGCCAAAAAATGAAATGCTTACTTACTGGACTATTATTGTATGCAGGCTCTACACAGGTATTCATGCCAAACCAAGACCGAAGTTCAAGACAGGAGCGATCTCGGAGTCAACGACAGCTCTAAATGTTGGCCAGACTAACAACGAGACGCCTGGTGCTGCTACTGCAGTACCCTCTTCAGTGGTAGATATCAAGAGAGTAACAACGAGTGCCCAAGACCTACAAGTGTCTAATATAGCAGCTACTACAGGATCTGCAAGTGTGGTCAGTACTACCCAAAAAAGGGAAGCCGGTTTAGCCAAGGTTCAGGCAGATAAAAAGAAAGTAGATGCTAGAAAGAAAAGCCTGAAGAGACTATGATGAGGCTATCACTTAGTATCTACGCTCTGGAACCTAAAATGTTGTTTCTTTTTTCTACTTGTAAGAGATCTGTTATTGTCTGAGGATTTCTCATTCTGAGAAAGAATAACGTTTGCCAATGAAGGCCAAATATTAAAACATATTGGTGTTCTAATCCATCTGCAGATGGGTTTACTGAGTAATGTCAGATTAGACTGTGGACACAACCTCTGGAGTTAGTTGTCTACAATTCTTCCTATACATGTCTCATCAGAATGTTCCAGATTGTACAATGATACAACACTGAGAGACTCGCCATTGTGATTACTTAGGCAAGTCTAGTTGAGATGAGAAGAACGAAGGATCTCGCTCAGAAGCATCATCTCTAGTCGTCTTAGATCTGTCGTAATCATCCCTAATGTCATTGATATCTAAGTTTTGTATGGGCAAAGGAAGCTTCCTCGGGCTCTCCCTTTTAGTGAGCTTGCTTCCCATTTCTGCATCATATCTCACGGAGGTACTATATTCTGACTCATACTCAGACCAGTTAGATCCTATAGTCATGTCATCTTCTTCTGGGACCATTGCTCTGAAATCTAGTTGCGAAGGCGGGATCTTGGCAAATAATACTTCTTTAACATTCTTCAGTAACCCTCTCTTGTAAGGATTTTCTTTCTTATCATAACGGTACCGGAAATTCTCATATGTTGTCTGCAAAAACAGACAGAACAGGCAAAAGATTCAAAGGCTTAGAGAAGTTGAGGTATGTTCCCATGGGAATGTACAGAGTAACTTGATTAAGGTAAAAGACTACCTGATTTGTAGACATCAGATAGAAGTGGAAAATAGTAAGGCCACCGACGAACCAGACAGCTACGAATGAATAGACTATAAGAATGACAGATACTATATCATGAGACATTGTCCTCCATAGTCTCCCAGGTTGTCGAATCAAATTGATCCAGGAGAACACAAAGACATATAAGCATAACAACGTTGAAGATGAGATGAAGCAGATGAAGTAAGGATAGTTTCTCTGCAAAAGTTTCACACCAAGAATGAATTACTACTCTCCGAACACAGTAAGACTTAAAACTCTCTCGTGAGGAAGATCTTACTCGAGCAATGCACTGTCCGACCCATGGACAATGATGATCAAAGCGTTGGACACAGTTGTTGCAGATGGAACAATGTGATGCTCGAGGTGGACGATAGAGCAAGCAAGTCTCACAGAATTTGACTTTGATAGTGTAACCATTGATAAAAACGTCTTTGGTTCTTGGAATCTTGAGATGAGGACTTTTGCTGTTGACCCATTCCATAGATTGTGTCAAGGAACTATCTGAATCATCTTCAAAATTCATTGATGTTTTATTTCTTGGGATGATTCCTGGATCTCTAGCTGATGTCAACAATAGAAACGTAAAATCCTGCAGAACCAAATGCAGAGATATCAGCTTTAAGGATAGCAATATAAAGAGAGGAGGGATTGTGAGGAGACAAACCAAGAAGGTGAGGATAAATCCTGATGTTAGAACCGTATAGTTGAAGAAAGGATCGCCTTTTCTGATCCACAAAAGCATCCTTATGCAGAATGTAATAGCAGGAGCTCCAATTAAGAACGAGGTTAAGAACAGAGATGATACATCAGGACCAAAGATTAGCCGACCACCACAGAAAAATCTCTGATGAAACAAATGCAAAATCAAACATCATATTCACATTTTGATACAACAACAAAGAAAACATCTGATATTGGCATTGAGAGACTGTTTCAGCTTAAATATGATGATTTAAACCACAAGAACCAGAAGAACAATCATGAATCTGACATTAAAGAACATTGACTTGTTTTCATCAGAGATTATTACATTGTTACCCTTCCAGACTTTGTACAATCTGATTAGAGGAATGTGTTTAGATGATGAAGCCGTCATGAAAATATCACCAGAGGGAACGCAATGAACTTGACTACTCTTCTTCTTGCTCATTCTCTCCCTCTGCATTTTCTCTTTTTCCCTTCCCACAAAAACCCACACATCAAGCCTGTCTTACAAATTCTCTTCCTTTAGATTCTAAATGTTATCAAAAAAAGGTTCTAAATTTTCAACTGGGTAACAGAAATTTCCATTTTTTGTTATTTGATATCAGCCAAATTGAAGAAAATCAATATGGGGTTTTCGGAATTTCTGTATCTTCTTCTTAATTTCTTCTTCTTCTTTCCTTAATAATTCAATTCAAACCAATCCTCTGCAGTTTTGTTTTGTCTCTCTAACAAATTTTTTTTGTCCTCTAATAGTTTCCAAGATTTTCGGTAAATTTTTACTGAAAATAAATTTAGGGTCAATCAATAATAGATAGGAAGAAGAAGAAGTGCTGGAAAGATAAAATTTTTATATTTTCTTGCGTAACAATCAATAATAGTTTTGTTGGTTTTCTTAAGATGTCTCGGTGGGTCAAAGATTCTCATGTATAAGTCAAAGAAGTTGAATGTTTTAGTTGAAAATCTGACAAAACTTGGAAGTTTTTAATGGGATGTTGCTCTTAATGAAAATCTGACAAAACTTGAAATTGAATGTTTTCGTTGAAAATCCTTTCTTTAATGAGATTTTCTCTTATTTTTTTTGGGAAGTTTAGTGTAGCACTCAATTTCAGAAAATATGGTGGTGTATGAAGAAAATTTAAAAGAATTGATTTGACAATATAGTGTACTTATCATTTGGGTTAAACATCCAGATAAAATTCTACAATTTGGAAATTTTTTAGGATGACTGACTTACTGTAAAGTGCGAGTTGGAACAAAATTAGGAGAAAAATTACATGATGATTTGTAGTATTAGTAAACAAATATTTAAAACTTTCCGAACTAAGGAACTAACCCTTGAGAAATATGGGCCTATGGATTAGCAAATTACGTAGGCCTCCAAGGGTAGTGGTAGGTGCATTATAAGCGAATTAAGTTCAAATGTTAGAATGTGGGTTTTGTGATTTGTGACAGAACCAATCAAGTTCTGAAATAAGCAAATTAAGGAGACGTGTATTAGGAAATAACATCTCACATCAGAATTTGGAAGAGATCTTCTCTAATATATATAATATATGAGCCTCTTCACTTATTGCCAATTGGTTTTGAGTTGGAAACTTATATTCTAATATGGTATAAGAGCCCACGATCCACACTTTTCAACCCGATCCGACCCAAAGTGGTCTAATTATTGACAACCCAGACCCAAAAATTGGTGCCGTCGATCAATCCCCGAACATATCGAGATCAATGGCCAAAGAGCCATCATCTCGAGGGGGCGTATTAGGGAATAACATCCCACATCGGAAGTTGGAAGAAATTCTTCTCTAATATATATAACATATGAGTCTCTCCACTCATTGCCAATTGGTTTTGAGTTGGAAGCTCGTATTCTAATAAATGCAAATGTCTTTGCTCAATCTGTATATAAAGCAAAGACATCGTACATTACTCTTAATCCTTGCTTCACTGTCCTCTTTCCCATATATTTCGTGTCTCTCTTCAATCAGAAAGTTACTGTTTTAGTTTGGTTACAGGTCTAAGCTTTCTTTCTAGCATAATGTGTCTTATCTTGATCTTCAAAATTTTGTTTCTTTTTGCTTTTGTAACCGATACTCAAACTCTGGTGTTGTCATTTTCTGCAGGAATTTTAAATTTTGTTGAAATAATCTTTGAAATCTAAACTCATTTACTCACTTTTTTATGATCTGACAAGTGTGTGTAATCTAAACTCATTTACTCACCTTTACTCATTAGGTGATGATTATTGTCTGATAATCTTCTGTTTGTTTCTAATTTTTCTTACTAAATAAATAATGTTTTACTTCTCCTATAAATTGTTCCTAACAAGGTCTTTGCTTTGCTCAGATTTGGTGATGATGGACATGAAGACTTCTTGGAGAACTCTCA
The DNA here is from genome assembly GCA_963920545.1 of Lepidium didymum. Lineage (NCBI taxonomy): Eukaryota > Viridiplantae > Streptophyta > Magnoliopsida > Brassicales > Brassicaceae > Lepidium > Lepidium didymum. Next base: position 1,541,818 of record OY986996.1, on the reverse strand, counting down.
CAAGTGTTTGCATTCTTTCATTTCTCCTTGGCTCTTGTTCTGTTCACCAAAGCCTTTGTCTTGTTGATGCTGGAGACGACGCCAATGTTATCACACTGCAAGTAGATGCTTCTAACTTTACAGGACGACCAATTCCTGAAACTCTTTTTGGAATCTTCTTTGAGGTTTTGCACAATTTCATGACTTTATGATAATTTTACTAGTCCTAATGTTTAGTTTACTGCTTAGCTCTTATAAATCATCTGAAACTGATGCAACTATGAACAGGAAATCAATCATGCTGGAGCTGGTGGACTATGGGCTGAACTTGTTAGCAACAGAGGTGGTTTCTAAAACTATCTTGGAATTTTCTATTTAGCTTTCGTGAAAGAGTATGATATTAACAATCTTCGGTTTCAGGATTTGAAGCTGGTGGACAAAACATTCCTTCCAACATCTGGCCTTGGTCCATAATTGGAGATGAAACATCCATTTATGTTGTTACAGAACTCTTCATGTTTTGAACGCAACAAGATTGCTCTTAAAATGGATGTGCTTTGTGACAGTAGTTGTTGTCCATCAGGAGGAGTCGGAGTTTATAATCCAGGCTACTAGGGCATGGTGCATATTTCTACTCTTCATTGCCTGCAATTTAAGTTTCCTCTTATGCTTAAAACAAGTTTTACTCTTTTGTCTTATCATTTCCATTAGACCATTGAACAAGGGAAGAAATACAAAGTGGTGCTCTATGTGCGTTCAACTGGAGACATTGATTTGTCTGTTTCATTTACAAGTTTGAATGGGTCATTGACTCTTGCATCAGAAAAGATTATGTAAGAAACAAACTTTCTTCACATTCTCTAACATTGAATGCTTTCTCAGTGATGTTTTCAAACTTTTTTGTTTATCATATACTTGTGTTTCAGAGCTTTGGCTTGTGATGTTTCAAACTGGACTAAAAAGGAAGTACTCTTAAAGGCAAATGGAACAGATAATGGTGCACGACTTCAATTGACAACTACCAAAAAGGGTTCTATTTGGTTTGACCAAATCTCAGCCATGCCTGTTGATACTCACAAGGTTTTGCTTACTTCTTTGAGAAAATAGCCTATGAAGTCTTCAAAACAAAAACTGATCTAAGATTCTGGTCACAGGGACATGGTTTCAGAAATGATCTATTCCAAATGATGGTTGATCTAAAGCCCCGTTTCATCCGTTTCCCAGGTTAAATAGCATTTCACTTCATCAATCTTAGTATCTTACATTGGTAAAATCGAAATGCAGATGAGATAAACTAAAAGATTTATCAATCTTTTGGGAGTTAGGTGGTTGTTTTGTGGAGGGAGAATGGTTAGGCAACGCGTTCCGTTGGAAAGAAACTGTAGGAGCTTGGGAAGAGAGACCTGGCCATTTTGGTGATGTTTGGAAGTACTGGACTGATGATGGCCTTGGCTACTTTGAATTCTTTCAAGTAAAAAATCTCCTCATCACCATATTTAAGCTTTAAATCATTACCCTTAAGATCAAATATCAAATGCCAAAAAAATATTTCTGCAGCTGGCAGAAGATTTAGGTGCAGCTCCAATATGGGTGTTTAGCAATGGTAATCCTTAAGCTATATATCTTAAGACTTTGTTTTCATTACATGTATTTACCTCTGTGTTACTGTTCCAGGAATCAGTCACCTTGATGAAGTTGAAACATCAAGTGTCATGCCATTTGTCCAAGTAATTTAATGAAACTCTCTTGTTTAAGTTAAGAGAGTGAGAGTGCTAGAACTTTTTTTCTGGTTTCAGGAAGCGGTTGATGGTATTGAGTTTGCTCGTGGAGATTGTAATTCAACATGGGGATCGGTTCGAGCTGCAATGGGACATCCAAAGCCTTTTGAACTGAAGTATGTTGCGGTCGGGAATGAGGATTGTTACAAAACATACTACAGAAGTTTTTGCAATTCTCTCTGTTATCTCAAAAGAAACAAATATAGAGCTTTGGTTCTACTAAAATCAGATCCACAATTAAGTTGCAGGAAACTATCTTGAGTTTTATAATGCTATCAAAAAAGCTTATCCAGATATCAAAATCATCTCCAACTGTGATGGATCTTCTCAACCACTCGATCACCCTGCAGATTACTATGATTAGCACGTAAAAAATACAAAAAGAAACTTATATTATGCATCTCATTGGTTTTAACAGATTCTTACTTATTAGTTCCTTTTGTTCCAGATTTATACTCTTGCAAGCGACTTGTTCTCCAAGTCCCATGAATTTGACAATACAACACGCAATGGTCCAAAGGTTCAGTAACAGATGATACAAAAGACTTCAGTTTTGACATAACAAAACTGCGCTTCTTCACCTTGTATCTTCTTCTAATGAAGAGGCTTTCAAATTTTTGGTTACAGGCTTTTGTTAGCGAATATGCTGTCAATAGAACAGATGCTAATGATGGAAACCTTTTGGCTGCTCTTGGGGAAGCAGCGTTCCTCCTTGGTTTGGAAAAGAACAGGTTTTTCTTACAAAACTATTTTCGTCTTCTCTGGTTTGGAAAAGAAAAGATAAAACAGTTACTGTCTTCTTTTTGTTGCAGTGACATTGTAGGAATGGTTAGCTATGCACCACTCTTTGTCAACACAAATGATAGAAGGTATCTCACACTTTAGTTCTAACGGTTTTGATCAGTATCTTCAATTCCTGAACCAAGTTCTTTGTTTTCAGGTGGATGCCTGATGCAATAGTTTTCAACTCGTCTCATCTATATGGAACTCCTAGCTATTGGATCCAACAGTTCTTCACAGAGTCAAGTGGATCAACTCTTCTCAATTCCACACTCAATGGAAACTCTTCTTATGTTGAAGCATCTGCTATCTCCTGGAAAAACAACGGAGAAGATTACATACAGATTAAGGTTTGTGTTTTCCGTATACACACGCATCAATCGGATGAGTTCTGCTTTTGATCAAGTATGAATGTTCATATATAAATATTGCAGGCTGTAAACTTTGGAGAGGAATCAGTGAAACTGAAGGTAGTAATGACTGGATTGATCACAAAATTTTGTGGAATCAAGAAGAAAGTACTTACATCTACCAATGTGATGGATGAGAATTCCTTCTCTAACCCTGAGATGGTAAAACAGATGACGGATCAATTACACATGACTTGGGGGTTATTAGTCTTCTGAATCTTAAAAACGTTCCTAAGTCTGTTTTTTGGTTCTATTTCTGCAGATTGTGCCACAAGAGAGCTTGCTGGAGGTGAATGAGAAGGACCTTATTATGTTTGTTCTCCCGCCGCATTCGTTCTCTTCCTTCAATTTGTTGAAAGAATCCGCAGACATCAAGATGACGTTATCTGATTCCAACAGGAAAGTTTAACAATGTGAAGAGAAACATGTTGCAGACTTCATCTCCTATGTCTTTACTCTTTAGTCGTCGATAAATTTACAAACGTATAAACCGGAGTAGAAATAGAATTATGTTCTCGAACCAATTTGATTTATCAGAATCTCTTGGTCGGAGAGTGCACAAGCCAAAAAGGGAGATTCTATGGTATATAAAAGTCATTAGGATTTGACCAAGCAACTTGGCATAAACAAAGATGAATATGTATTAATGTCTTACAAGCAAGTCAATAGAGAAACTAACAAAATCCCAGTAAATAATTAATCCCAATAGAGAGAACGAAGAACTCGATAGTATAGAAGCAATTAATAAAAAACAGAGGCTCCAAAAGGGAGAAACTTCAAAGAGCTTCTCATACGACTTGGTAATTCTGTGCAATCAGCTGCGTCCTCTGCACAAACCTTGGAGTCGCACCACCACCGCCTCTCAGAGGAATCATTCCGGTTACCTGCACGTTTATGCACACGTCTCTCATTTGAAATCCAACATAAAATGCCTTCTCTCAGTTGAACCAAAGGGCCAAGGATTATTACCTTCAAGCCACTGTAGGTGCTAGTGGCTGCAAACTGAACTGAGATGGGGAAAAACACCGATGAATCAACTGGTGGCACAACAAACTCCATTGACCCACTGCACCGAGATTTTCATGTTATTATATAATATGCATGGCAAACAAAACCCTAATAAACAGATTACGTCATTCATTTACCTGCGGTTTGAGTTGTCAATAAGAAGTATAGACCATTCCAGAACAGAATTTCTTGGGTCATACCTGACATTATCCACAAGAATATGGTGGTTCTCAACAGTTAGATAACACTTTTATGAGTTTCATCTCTGAACAAATATGATAGGACCAGAAAAGTCAGTTAAATTTCACACCTCCACTCCCCATCACATTGTCTTACGCTAGGTGCATCTCTTAGAGCAGGAAGTGGTACAGAGATGATGACATTAGTCAGATCAAACATGGATGAGGCCTCATACTCGATGCTGACATATGTCTCATTTCCAGAGACTGAAGGCCAGCAGTTGACTGCACCGAACAAAAGATTAGCTTGAATGGAACAAAAATGTAAAAGTAAACCTGTCACAAACAGACACTCTAATATCCAACGCCTTACTTGTTAGTGGCACCATTGACTCGTCTGCTCTTTGCATTCTCCACCTCAGAAGACCAACACCATCTCCACCTTGACCAGTGGGAAACGGCTGATCAGGTCGCTTCAGCCCTAGAATATTCTCATTATTAAACATTTCTCGATTGATGTTGGGATGGGTCTTGAAAAGAATTTCAGGATTTCCACCGGTTTCAATCTGTAAACAAAGTAAAAGATGAGAAAATTGATATAAAGGTACCAAATACAGAAAGTTCTGAATTCCAGAATATTGTAAAATTCCAGGGAGACTCAGAAAAAAGTTTTAAGAACCAAGAAGTTGGTGTACCTGAACTTGGACGAATCCATCTTCTTGGTTGAGAATCTGAAGAGACAGTGTTCCCTGCATATCAAAGCTACTGAGTCCACCATCTCGTCTCAACGCCACATTGAGCTTCTCTTCAACAGTTAGAGTGAAAGGATCAGTTGGAGGTGGGGCAGCTGCTCTGGTTTGGCTAGTAGGCTTAACATCTTCAATGATGTCTTCACCTTCTGCTTTAAGGGACTCCATTAACTGGTTCTTGCCCGACTTGCCAAGTTTCATGCCAGAACTCTTAGGAGGAGCAGTAACAGAAGACCGTGATCGATCTGTGGAGTTAAGAAGAATTTCAAAGCAAAGATACTTTGTCATCGAAATCAAGAATATCAGGAAATAGAAGTCATTGACAAATTATGCATGGAATTGGGGCATGTTGATTTAAAAACATATACTTGGGATTGAAAGGTCAGCTGATAGGAATCCAATAGTTAGACTCTAACCTTTTGGTTTGGTATTGATAGGCTCAACATCTGAAATCATGCCAAACCCTGAACCACTTCCAAAACCACCACCACCACTGGATATGCTCAACTCATTGAAACTGCTGTCAAGTCTTCCAGATCCCATTGAACTCATGGACGAAAATCCTGGCTTATTCTTTTCAATCTGGAGCAAAAGATATGTTAATCGAAGTTATAAAAATAGAGCAAGCAGCAAGGTGCACTCCTGTCAGGTACCTTGCTTTTGTCAATCTCATTGGCCTTACGCTTCATCACGTCTTTAGTATCATTGATCTTGCTCTGCATTACCAGCTTATGCAACTTCTCCTCATGACTTTCCATCTCACAATACTGTTTCACCTGGGCAACTGTCACACTTTCCTTGTGCCCAAGAGATATGACTTCGTCAAAAGCAAAAACGATCTCAAAATAAGCCCTGCCAATCCCTTCTTCATCTAAGGGCATGGAATACTCAGGTACCTAGAAACAGTCAAATGATCAAATTGCATGCTCAGGCTTCGTCAGTATGCAAAATTTTTTGAAATGAAAATTTCAGCTTTCCCTCATTTAAAATCTAAAGTTGAGGAAAATAAGAGCTGCTAGGATTCAATGCAGATAAAGCGATAACAGCAGTATACGCACTTCCTATTCAAAATAACTAAGAACCAGTACCCATCCAGAAGTAAGGAAATAAACTTCTCTAATAAAGTTGCTAGATAAAAGATAAAACAAGACAAAAGAAGCATACAAGTTTGGAGAGCAGCCTGAGGGTGTCCAGATCTTCTAGAATGTTACTTTGCTTAGTTGTAACAAGAAGCAGGAACAGAGATTCAATAGGCTGATATACATATCGCACATTCTCTGTCTCAATATAGGTATGCTGCTTTCCCATTCCAACCAGCTTAGGAAAAGCTGCAAGTAGACCTTCAATTCTGATACGGGTCATATCCACATATTGTCTGGCAACAAGCACTATATAAAAGAACAAAGTCAGAGATAATGTAAAATTAAAAAAGGAGAATTTGAAGACAAAGTAAGAGATAGACGAATGAAGCATAAACCTTTTCCAGACTTGCTCACAATGGCAGCAGAAAGAACGGGCTATAAACCACAAATTACAACTTTAGTAAGGTGCTAATCAATAATCAGATCAGAAAAATCCTCAAACACTAAACTTAACACCAAATTCTGAAGCTGCACTAAAAACCTATAGGATATATAACTCAATACCATTTTGATTTGCTATTCACGTTCCAACAATCCCAGCGGCTATAAGAAAGGAAATGTGAATCTGAAATACAAAGAATCAACCGTAGAGTAAATCCAGTTAGTGGGGGATCAAAACGAACAAACGAGATTTGATATATTAATAAATCACATAAAGGTGAAGAGATCTCGCATCTGGTAGCGAATGAATACACGAATCCGAACGAAACCCATCGAAGGACTCGACTAGCAAATCAAAATTACAAAAATGAATTCAAATGAAATCCCGCATATCCAACGGATCTAAGAGCATCAGAGGCATATAATCGAAAAATAAAACTCTAGAATTCAAAACCAACACAAGCAGATCAAATTCAGGAAATAGAACCAAACAGGATCGCATAAGCTTCCGCGCGAAATTCAGGAGGAGAAAACTCCTAAAATGGAGATCCAAAAAACTTATACAGAAATTCAGTTCGAAAAAACATTCATAGAAAAGAGATCCAAAATCGTGACTAGAAATGAATGCGAAGATCGAGAGAACAAGACGATACCAGAGACTGATCAAAGGCGATGAATAACCAGTTCTTCACAAGCTCGCCGAGTAACAAACGAAAGGAGTTGAGATTAAATCTAGTGTGTAAAAGGGAAGATTTGTTTTGGGCCATTTTAGTTAATTCACTATTGGGCTTTGGAGCCCATTTAGCCTGAAATTACTACCAAAAATACTGAAAGGGTAGATTCGTCATTGATGAAGACCGACATTCGGTTTAGTCCGGTTGAAACGTGAAATCAATGTACTGAGATTGTAGCAATCAATCATGTTCCGAAGTCAATTTCGTTTCTAGGGTTCTAATTTGATTCGAGGTCAGCGAATCCGCGACGAATATCTGCAACTGATAGCTCAAGCTCAGGCAAGTTACTATATCTCTGTCTCTTTCTGCCTCTGCGTGGCTCTCTCTGGTTTTCACTTAAAATGTATACTCCTCTGATCAATAGTTTACTCATTTGATCTCTCAGCTTTTGACTCGGTTCAGGATTTTGGATTCGGATTATCTCTCAATACTTGATTGGTTAGTGGTTCAGTTATTAGTTCTTAGTATGCTCACTGACGCCATGTTCGATTCTAAAGCAATATTTTTTCTTCATATAAAGATCTGGAAAATCCTGCTAAAAACAATGACAATCAAGTTAAAGTTATAAGGAGTTTTGATGATAGTAAAAAGTTGTTTTCTTTTTTGTTTTCTGAAAGTTACTCCTTAGAAATTCATAGGATTGATTCAAAACTCGAATAGTGGACGATTACGCAATTTTCTTTTTTGGTGATTTAGCTTTCTTTTTGGTTTTCTGATTGTTCAGATTTTAGCAAATGATTAAGTCTTCTCTTTGATGATCTTTTTGGCTTTCATCGAAGTTCAGGGCAAGGATCTGCGTCCATGGCAGCTATGCAAGTGCCTCGTGAATGGCTCGGTATCCAGCAGTTCCCACCTGCTACTCAATCTAAATTGCTTGAGATCCTTGGGAAGTATAAAGAAGAGGTTCCTTCTTTTTGTTATACCTTTACCTGCTTCTGTCTGTTTCTTAGTTCATGTCTCTCTGGTTTTTCAGTTTCTGATGTGAAAGAAAATTTATACTACCGTAGGATGTGAACTCGCTAACGGTACTTGTAATGGGGAAAGGCGGAGTTGGAAAGTCATCAACTGTGAATTCAGTTATAGGCGAGAAAGCTGCTGCAGTTAGTACTTTCCAGGTGCCACGTTTATGCCTTTCTCATGGCTTCTCTTTATGAATATTGCCTAAATTTCTTATACATTTTCTCCTAAAAAGTGTGTGATTTCTGTCTTTGTAGTCTGAAGGACTGAGGCCAACCTTGGTCTCTCGCTCAAGGTCGGGATTTACATTAAATATTATTGATACTCCTGGTCTTATTGAGGGAGGATATGTGAATGATCAAGCCATCAACATTATAAAACGGTATGTTGAACAGGTCTAAAAATAACATTGTTGATTTCCTAATTGCGTTGTGTCTCATTTGTGTCGTGTATATTAATTTGGATTGGTGGGCATTGAATTTGTACAGATTTGTCCTCAACATGACTATAGATGTGCTACTATATGTAGACCGTTTAGATGTATATCGGGTAGATGACTTGGATAGGCAAGTTATCAGTGCTATAACTGATGCATTTGGTAAAGAGATATGGAAGAAGTCTGCTCTTGTTTTCACCCATGCTCAGTTCTCTCCACCGGATGGGTTAAATTATGATCTCTTTGTCTCCAGAAGATCCGATGCTCTGTTAAAAATAATCCGTACAGGCGCTAACCTGAAGAAACAAGATATTCAGGTTTCACTTCTCTATATATTACAATACTTCTGTATATTGTTGTAATTAACATTGGTCAATAAATTCATTAACCAATGAATTTTTGTTTATTCTAGGGTTCATCTACTCCTGTCATTCTTGTTGAGAACAGCGGAAGATGTCATAAGAATGAAAGCGACGAAAAGGTCAGTTTATTGCTTTCTTCCATGTTATCTATCTGGTGCGTCTTGTAGTTGGACCAATTTTGAAATTGAAGTTTCCAAACCCGATACAGATTGTTCCAGACGGGACTTCTTGGATTCCTAATCTGGTCAAGACAATCACAGAGATCTCTTTTAATGGCAACAAGGCTATTCACGTCGATCAGAAACTAGTAGATGGGCCAAACCCAAACGAAAGAGGAAAACGACTGATTCCTTTAATCTTTGCATTCCAAGTAAGCCTCTGAATCATTCACTAAGCGTTCTAAGGGACTTGATTATAACATCTTTACCATCATGATTCATCTTTTGATGGTTTAAAATGCAGTACTTGTTGGTCATGAAGCCATTGGTTCGAGCAATCAAGTCTGATGCTTCTAAAGAGACTAAACCAGCATGGGAACTGCGGGACTCTGGCTTAGCAAATCGAAGGGCTTGAATTGACTTGAGTTTTGTTTGGTTTGTTTGCTTATCAGAGATTTTTCTGTAGCTTTAATTTGTGTTAACTGGAGAATGTAATTCACGAATTTGTTAGTTATCTTCTGCAAACCTCGCAAATCGTGTAATTAAGAGCTCTTGGTGAATGATTACGTAACTGCTACAGTTATTTTAACACGATGCAATTTCGAATATATAAACTTAAAAAAATGGAAATTTGGAATTAGGGAGTATTTTTAGAGAGGACCAAAGAGAAAACGACGTTTAAAGGAACTGGGCAAACGGAGAAGACGGTTCAGAATTTTTCAAATTGAAATCTCATTACTCTTCTCAATTTCAAACAAAAGTTTTCGAATTTCCCAATTCTTAGGGTTTGGATTTCGTTATTTGTCAAAAGATTTTGGGTGCGATTGTCTAGTCAAACAATATCAAATGTCGGCATCTATGGTGTCGATCAGCGCTAACACAGCGGCAGCGGCTAAACGGACGCCGGTTCTTGCCGGAGAGAAAAAATCCAACTTTGATTACCCTCAAAGCGAATCGCTTGTGAATGGTGATGTTGGGGAAGCCGGTGGTACGAGCAGAGATCTGATTCGTGGTGAGGCTATCGTTGATAAATCTCGCGGCCAAGACTTGGGTCCTGTGGCGAGGAAATCGGGTGCTTCCGCTGCGACGGGGACCAACACAACCGCCACGCAGCGCCGGACGCGGAAGGTTGTGACTCCTAAGTCCGAGAAAGCGCGATGGAAGAGAGTGATGAGGATATTTGCAAAACAATTTGGGGCACTTTTGTTCATTGTTGGGTTGATTCATTTGACCAGGAAGATGATTCTGAAGGCTACGTCTCCGTCTGTTCCTCTGTCTTCTTTGGGATTTGATATGGCTTTTTCAGGAATGGAAAGCCGAATTGCAGAAGTAGATGGTCTTGTAAAGGCAACGACGAACACGATGCAAATGCAAGTTGACTTACTTGATAAGAAAATGGAGAAGGAAGCGAAGGCGTTGAGGCATGAAATGGAGACGACATCTTCTGCATTTCGTGGTGAGTTGAAAAAGATTGAGTCTAGGACTGAGTCACTAGAGAAGTCAGTAGATGAAGTAAATGCTAAACCTTGGGTTTCGAAAAATGAATTAGAAAGGATTTATGAGGAATTGAAGAAAGGTAAGGTTGATGATTCTGCTTTTAGTGAGATTAACATCGATGAATTGAGGGCTTATGCTCGTGACATTATGGAGAAAGAGATTGAGAAACATGCTGCAGATGGCCTTGGCCGAGTAGACTATGCATTGGCTTCTGGTGGTGCTTTTGTTATGCAGCATTCAGATCCTTTTATTGTTGGAAAAGGAAGCAGTTGGTTTGCGACTACAGGTCGACGTGCTCATAGCAATGCAGTTAAGATGTTATCTCCGAGTTTTGGAGAGCCTGGACAATGTTTTGCTCTGAAAGGTAGTAATGGCTATGTTCAAATCAGACTGAGAGGACCTATCATACCAGAGGCTTTCACTTTGGAGCATGTAGCTAAGGTAATGCTTCTTAAACTGCAAAATATTTATGTCAGACTATCAGTGCTTGTACGACATCTAGTGTTTGCATTTCCAAAGGATATTAGGTCTCATATAGGATTTTTCTGTAGAATGGTTTGATATTGAGATGTCTGGTATAAATGATAGAATTTCCCTTATGAAGGTAGAGGCAAGTTATTATGAAATTGATTGGTTAAATATCGCTGTTTAGTTTAGGTAAGTAGCTGCAAAAAATCTGCATTGGAGAGAAGCTATATTGCTTAAATATTAATCTCTGAACATTTTGGGACTATGGTTACTTACTGTTTTCATGCATTGTGAAAATGAATAGAGCGTGGCTTACGATAGATCAAGTGCTCCAAAAGAATGCCGAGTATCAGGATGGCTGCAAGGACAAGGACAGGAATCCTCAGCTGAGGCAGAGAAAATGCAACTTCTAACTGAGTTCACTTACGACCTAGAGAGGTCGAACGCACAGACATTCAACATCTTAGACTCATCACACTCTGGTCTGATTGATACTGTCAGGCTAGACTTCACCTCCAACCATGGAAGCAACTCGCACACATGCATCTACAGATTCCGAGTTCATGGACATGCACCAGACCCAGTCCCTGCTGTGGAAATCAGTCTTGATCAAGACTCTTCACTTGGAAGTGAATAAAACCGCTTCTGTTTTGTAATATTCCTTCATCCACATCTCTTTTGTTGCCTATTTTTGTGAAAACAGAAAACAAAGCATCAGATTCTATGACTAGGCCTAGTAGAGTTGTTTGGTTTGATTCGTCTTGCTTGTGTTATCTTTTACCTTATTACTTTATTTGGTTTCAGAATACATAAACTTAAGAATTGGTAAAAGAAAATCCAAATGATATTGTAAATCTAAACTCATCTTACCTATCTTCTAGGCTCGATTCGATGACTGTAACATCATCTTAAAGAGCCTCTACGCATATAAACAAAGTTACTTTCTAATTGAAGTAATCTTAAGTTCGGTCAAAGGAGGCATAATAGTCTATGATTCAAAGATAATGTAGACCACATAAAATAGAATTATAAACAAAAGATAAGAAGAAGATTTGTATAATGGAAAAGGGGCATATAAGTATCAAATGAAGGAAACAGTGTTCTTAATTTCAGCCTTTTCAGAATATATTATTTTCAATTTTTTTCTTTCTTTGCTTCTTAAACAGATGAAGATAATATAAGAAGAAGAAAATACGAATAATAAAAAAGCATCCTTTTTATTTGAATTCTTCCTTCTCCTCTAGTTTCTTTTTACATTTTTTAAGATTTGTGTTCGAAGACCAGACTTGAAGAAGAAAGAAAGCTCTTGAATTTTTTCTCTCAGACCATAAGAACCCTACAAAGAAAGTCCCTTTAATCCCTTTGAAAACAAAGTAAATCATGTCGGATTCACTCTATGTATTTAATAGTATGTTCCTCTGTGAGTCTTGAGTCTGTGTGATTATCTTCAGAGTTTTGTTGTCTCTGTCTCATATTTTGAAGCTATATTGATTTTTGCAGGGTCTCAATCCGAGATAGTAGTTGAACCTTTGTTAGTTTCAAGCAATATCAGTTCTTCAATGCCTAATCAGCAACCCCAATCCTTAAGGTATATACATATCTGTGTTAAGTTTTATTTCTTTGGATAGATTCTTAATTTGTTCTGTAGAGATGCTCTGTTTTTGTTTCTAATGTTTTGGTTTTGTGATTCTGTGAAGAGTCTTTGTGGCGACATGGAACGTTGGAGGAAAATCTCCACACTCTGGTCTTAATCTAGATGCTTTGCTTCATGTCCACAGTGAATTCGATATATACGTTCTAGGGTACAAAAAGTCAAAATTCTCTCAAATGTTTCATTGATTTATGTATTAGAGTTCATGGATTGAATCTTTTCTCATAGTTTTCAGGAGATTGTTCCATTGAATGCTGGAAATGTCCTTGTTCTTGGAGATAACGAGCCTGCTGCTAAATGGTTAGCTATGATCAATCAATCATTGAACAAATCATCGTCTTCTCGAGGAAGACTTGGTCCAAAAACTCCATCTTTTGGAGCTGGATCGATGTTCTTTGCTAAACCTTCTTTGAAGAAGATCAGTGAGAGTTTTAGAACTGAGTGCAGAAGAAAATTGAAGATCTGTAACTGCAGCACTTTCTCTGAAGAGATAGTGAAAAAGTACGGAAGAGAATCTTGTTTCAGATGTCCAGAAGCTTTACTAAATCAATCCGGTGTAGTTTCTGATGATGAAGATGATGATGATGACGATGATGAGGATGATGATGATGATGAAAGAAAAGTTGCTTCACTCGTAAGCAACCAGATGACAATGAAGTATGGATTAGTGGCATCAAAGCAGATGGTGGGTATATTCCTCACTGTGTGGATGAGAAAAGAACTTATTCAGCATGTTTCACATCTCAGAATATCCTGTGTCACTCGTGGAATCATGGGTTGCTTAGGAAACAAGGTACAGTACTTTAACTATGCTCACTTAAAAGCTCTGTTTCTGATATTCTCTTTATTCTCTTCTTATTCATCATAGGGATGCATAGCTGTGAGTTTGCAGCTTTACAAGACAAGCTTCTGCTTCATCTGCAGTCATTTAGCTTCTGGTGAAAGAGAAGGAGACGAACGTCGTAGAAACTCAGATGTGATTGAGATTCTTAAGAACACAACTTTCCCTAGAATTTGCAGAACTTCTTTTACCCGTGTTCCTGATCGAATCGTTAAGCATAAGTAAGATTTAAGAAACACATATACAACTTTTGTTCACTGTACTCTTCTTAGCTAACTTCTTGTACTCTTAGTCGAGTGATTTGGCTCGGAGATTTGAACTACAGAATAGCTTTGAGTTACTCAGAAACAAAGACACTCTTGGATAAAAATGCTTGGGACACTCTTCTCAATAAAGATCAGGTTTCCACAATCAGTTCCTTTCCTCCCAAGTAATCAAATTTCAGACTGAACCGGTTTAATGATTCTGAAACGAATTACAGCTCAAAATTGAAAGAGACGCAGGAAGAGTGTTCAAAGGATGGCATGAAGGCAAAATCTTCTTCGCACCAACTTATAAGTACTCTTATAACTCAGATGCTTACGCAGGAGATACTACTAAAGAGAAGAAGAAGACGAAGAAGAGAAGAACTCCGGCCTGGTACAACTTAACCGGAAAAATTCAATTTTCTTTTAATTTGGATTGGTTTTGATCCGGTTCATTTAAACCGGTTCTGTGATACTTTCGTTAGGTGCGATAGGATTCTTTGGCACGGTAATGGAATCCGGCAACTCTCGTACTTACGCGGCGAGTCACGATTCTCCGATCACCGGTCGGTTTGCTCAGTGTTTCTAGTCGATGTCGAAGTTTGCGAGAGTAAAACCGGAACTAGAAGACAATAATTCTGGAAACCGGTTTGGTATATAGATAATTTAAGCTACACGCGATTGACATTAATTACTATATTGCCACCAACGGACCTTTGGAAACGGAGAGAGTATTTCGTTTTACGTTGTGTTATAAAAAAGTTGAACACTAACTCGATTTTCGTTGGCCGACCAAACCAAAAAACTCGGCAAGTCTTACGGTTTGTATCACATTGTAAACAGAAAAATCCAGCTCTTTTATTTGTTCGACAAATTTGCCAACCAATAATTGTTGTATTTTGGCTGCATATGAATGATTTCTTACAAAATAATACTACATATATAATATAATATGATAAATCTATTTAACGTTTTCCCAATCGTAAACGTTTAAATTTTAGGTATGTGCAATATAATTTCTGGTTTTTTAGTCATAAGCATTTGGTTATTTGATTTGAAAATATGTTAACCAAAGTCCTGAAATATTAACTGAATTAGAATCGAAATAATTATGGTTCTTAATTCATTCAGTTCTGAATGTTATTCGTAACCAAACACCAAAATAATGTGATTACTCAGTTATTGAGTGGTTACTTGTAATCAAAAGGAAACATATTAGGATTATCAAGCATCGTTAGTATAATTAGTAAAAATTAGTTTTAGTTTTTATTCGGTTACTTTTAGTTCTTAGTTAAAATTTGAACCAAACCAAAAACTGAAGGTAACAAAATATTAGAACAATTCGGTTATTTGATAGAAATTGAACCCCAATCGAATACATGTTTTGGGTTTAGTTTTTCGGTTCTGATTTTTATGTTCTACCCAAATTGAAGTAATATTGTGGCATTATAAAATAAGAAAATCGATCGTGATGACCAACTAACATTAGGAAAGAGTATAATTAATTGAAGTCTAACTTGTAAGTGTAACAAACAAAGTGATAATTAAGATTTCAAAATCTTACTTTACCAAAAAAATATAATAATGTGAAAATCTTAAACGGGTCTTGCCATCGCCCTGAAGATCTGCAACACTTCACATGTATTCGCTTTGACTAATTCATTCTTATTGACATTACGCATTTCGTTTATGAATTATGCAAATTATATTGTTAATTTTTAGCCTTACTTTGCAAATGTTTATAACGTACGAAATCAATATTTTATTTGCAAATGACCTTTATTATATAGTGACATACGGTAAGTACACATAAAACATACATACTTGCATAATCAGGATTCAAGTCCTACCGTATGCATTATATGTAGAAATTTCACTAATGGGTCGGCATGTTATGGCCCTGAAAAAAAGTTAATATTTATTTTTGTACGATTTATTTTTAAGCTTTATTTTTTGATAAACTCGCTATAAAGTAACTATGGACGTAGGTTCGACTCTAGAGTTATTTTTATAATCACCATCTTATATCGAAATTTGAAATATATCACATATTAATATCAATATATAATATAGTCAAACATACGAATTGACCACCTGGTGCAATCCACTTGAATTTTACGGTAATAGCATCTAATAATTTTCTATCATTTTGGATTAAAAAAAATGATATATGTGTCCCTATATAATTCCATTAAATTGTGTAAAATATTTTCTTAGACTAATAATTCCTGAACAAAACAACATGCATTACATTATTCACAAATTCCTCCCTGTAACCATGCATTATAAATAAGTATATGTTGCCTATATATATATCTCTAGTACCATGCATACAAGTACATAGAAGAAACTCTTATGTCAAAAAAACAAAAACCTTAATTAGACAAAAAAAATAAATGAAAACACAACACTTCTCTTCGTCTCTCTTGATCTTGACTCTTTGTCTCTCATGGGCTTTTCTAGTCTCACCGTCACAACCTCCGCCACAGTCTCCGTTACAGCCTCCGTCACAGCCTCCTCAACAAGCTACATCACAAGCACCAGAAATCGCTTGTGAATCCACACCTCCAACACAACCTCCATCAATGCCTTCAACACAACCTCCATCACAGCCTCCGTCGCAGCCTCCGTCACAACCTCCCTCCCAACCTCCACCGCAGCCTCTTTCACCAGAAATTGCTTGTAAAGCCACACCTTACCCAAAGCTTTGCCGCACAATGCTCTCAGCTTTTAAATACTCACCATCAGATCCTTACCATTACAAAAAGTTCACAGTAAAGCAATCCCTCAAGCAAGCTCGTCGCCTTTCCAAAGTCATTAACCGCTTTGCAGAGCGCGTTGTGAATGATCCCGGCGCGTCACCACCGGAAGAAGTCAGTGCAGTGGCTGATTGTGGCGAGTTAGCAGACCTTAACGTTGATTACCTTGAATCAGTTGTGGAAGAGCTAAAAGCAGCAGAGCTAATGACTGAAGCGCTTGTTGATCGTGTGGTGAGTCTTCTTGGAGGTGTTGTGACGAACCAGCAAACGTGTCTCGATGGTCTTGTGGATGCTAAGAGTGGTTTTGCAACTGCACTTGGAACGCCGATGTGGAATCTCACGGACCTTTATAGTGTGTCATTGGGGCTTGTGGATCATTCGCTTACTCGTAATCTCAAGAGATATAAAGGATCTAAAGGGAAAATCTTTGGTGATGGTCACAAAGCAGTTCGTGAACCACTCGAGACTCTAATTAAGGTAAGAATTTTCTTACATTCTTCTTCTAGATTATTATTATTTTTATTAATTACATTAGATCAACAAAGCCAAGCCCAAACCCTTAATATAATATCACTTTTGAACTCCTAACAATGTCACATATTTCAAAATTCTAACAATATCATATAAAGCAAATAGTGTAATTGAACTCACAATATCACATACTCCAAACCCATGACAATATTACATTGAGCAAATATGATTTTGTGTAATTGAATTTGGTAAAAAACAACTATTAAATTTGTTGTAAATAATTAGATTTGAACCAAAGACAAGTTACTAGCAGTATTCTCTTTACAAAATTTAAGACACCAAATTTTGAATAGTATGAGTGGGATTAACAAAAACAAAATATAACTAGATTTGACTTTTAACTTTCAAATATGAATATAAAACTTAAATTATATGAATCTTAAAAAATATTAAATAATGAAATTGGATTCACACGACTTAATTAAGTATATTACATTAATCTTTAATTCTTTTTTAAGATACAATTTTTCCGGACCAATCAATACTCTCACATGGATTTATAAACATCACTCTTACAAGTGAACTTGCTAATTAATTTATATGTACGAATAAATGTGTAATCAAACTTATTTATAGGTTTTACGTAAAACCTGCGACAAGAGCAAGGCTTGTCGGCACGACAGAAAATTAGGTGAGCTAGGAGAGACGAGCGGTGGTTCGATCCTTGTGAGACAAGCAGTGACCGTTGGTCCATATGAAGCAGATAACTTCACCACTATAACTGAAGCCGTAGCTGCTGCACCTAACCACACATTACCAGAGCAAGGCTACTTCGTAATCTATGCAAGAGCCGGTCTTTACGAAGAATATGTTATCATTCCAAATAAAAAGAGGAATATTATGCTTATTGGAGATGGCATTAATAAAACTATTATTACTGGAAATCATAGTTTTATTGATGGTTGGACTACTTATAATTCTTCTACCTTTGGTAAGTATTTTTTATTATTTTGTTTCTAATAATTTTGGTGGAATTTTAAATGTAACTTAATATTGGTTTTTGTAGCGGTGGTTGGAGACCGATTTGTTGCGGTTGATGTGACGTTTCGAAACACAGCTGGACCAGAGAAACATCAGGCCGTGGCTCTGAGGAATAATGCTGATGGATCAACGTTTTATCGATGTAGTTTTGAAGGTTATCAAGATACTCTTTATGTTCATTCTCTGCGACAATTCTACCGTGAATGTGATATATATGGTAAGATATATAACTTATTCTTATATTCTATGCTAAAACAACGATTAGAATATGGTGAATATTTATGGGATAATTGTAAGTAAGAATCACTTTAATTATTGTCAATTAATTTGGAAAATATAATTTTATAATATGATATCAAAGTCCAATGTTAGTTCAACATACATAAATTGGCTTGAACGGTTTTCACCTAGTAGGTTTGTACATTCGGGTCTCGACCGGGTCGGATCGGATCTTTCGAATTTAGCTATATATAAGTTCAATTATAGTAGTTTACTGTTTTTGTTTGGGTTTAGTTTAGATTCTGTTTACATTTATGTCATATTTGGTTTTTAAAAAATATTTTTTTCGAATCAAGTTCGAGTTTGGAAAACATGTTAGAAACTTAGAATGTGATGAATATATTTTGACTTTGAATTTATTTTCTTTTCGATTCTTTGTTACAGGAACTATAGATTTTATATTCGGAAACGCAGCTGCGGTCTTCCAGAATTGCAACATATATGCTCGGAAACCAATGGCAAAACAAAAGAATGCAGTGACAGCCCATGGAAGAACTGATCCGAACCAGAAAACCGGAATCTCGATCATTAATTGTACAATAGGAGCTGCACCAGACCTCGCGGCTGACCCAACCTCGACCAAGACATTCCTTGGACGACCATGGAAGCCTTACTCTAGGACAGTATACATACAATCATACATTAGTGATGTTGTCCAACCAGACGGGTGGCTAGAATGGAATGGTACAACCGGGCTAGATACAATCTCGTATGGTGAATATGACAACTTTGGACCAGGGGCTAATACAAGCAAGAGGGTTCATTGGTCAGGTTATAGCCTAATGAACTTGGCACAAGCTATGAACTTCACCGTATATAATTTCACTTTGGGAGATACTTGGATACCTCAAACTGATATTCCCTTCTATGGTGGTTTGCTTCATACCAATTAAACATATCCTAATATTTTATATAGATAATTTGGTCTTGCACCATTTGGATGAAATAAAAATTTTATTCATTTTTGTTTTCAAATGATAAAATGTTGGACAGTTTGTCTCAGAACGGCATGCAAGTCTCTCTATTTGGCTGCATTGAATCGTAACTTAGTATAATATCTCATTGGGTTGTTAATTGATTTTTCCTCAAAACATATATGTTTGTAGTTTTGGGAATAGTAAAATGAAAAATAAGAAAACAAAATTTTCCGCTGGTGGGATTTAAACCCGAAAAATCCAAATGTTTTTAGAAGTTTAACCAGTGTGCTACAGCGGATCTGTTGGCCATATTTATGTGTTGTTTATAATATATCTACCTATTTTAGTATTAAGGGTATATCTATGTTAAAGCAATTTTACTTGATATCAGCTTACTTTCAATAAAATAAGAAAAAGATAATATTTGATTTTCACAAAGGGAAAGAAGATAAAACCTCGAAAATTATAAGAATGTGTAATAAATTACATTTATAAGCTGGTTTTTTTTTGCAATTTTTTTCCAAGATATGTGGAATAACACTTCATAAATAAATAAATAATATTAATGATGGTGAAAAGAAAAATCCAGAAACATTGAAAAATGCACAATACAAATTAAAAAACAACTAGCCATTAATTTTCCGACCAACTCTATTTCCGGCAAAGAGACTCAAAGATCAGACTGAAAAGGAATTGTGGTCGCCGGTAACCAATCATAGCCGAGGATGAAAAACTTCACCGTAAACCAATTAGCTTCATTATCTGTTAAAAACGTCTTCAAACATTTCCACTGAACTCGGTTCATGGTCGAAACTCCTGGTCCAAAATTCAAGTGCTTTGCATAGAAGATAGTATCTATTGTAGTATCACCACTCCATGGAAACCAACCTTTAGGGTTAATAAATCCATCAATGAACGACTTCATGATCACTGTTCTAGAGAGCACTTTCCAAGGCCGGCCTAAGTACGTTTGGATACCGGTTAGGTCCTCGAAAGGCATGATGGTACAATTGTGGATAGAGATTCCTGTGTTTTGGTTCGGATCGGTCCGGCCTTGAGCTGTTACCATATTTTGTTGGTCTTGTGAAGGACGACGAGGTAAGAGTTGGCAGTTTTGTAAGACTAATGCTGCGTTTCCGAAGATGAAATCGACTGTTCCTATGATGACGCAGTCGCGGAAAAACTGACGTTTGGAATGAACGTAGAGTGTGTCTTGGAATGCGTCAATGGTGCATTTGTAGAACACGACGAAAACACTATCACATGACACTTCCAAACTCTAGACAATTATCACGTGAGGTTACACATCGAAATAACCTTAAATTTTTAAACTCATGTAAGTACTTATCAAATGTGGTGGATTGGAAGGTGTGAGTTCCATCGACGAAATTGAGTTCAGCATTGACAATAGTCTGACTCTGTCCATCTCCAACCATCACAACATTCCATTTTGTCTTCCAACTCTAACATTCTCGAAATAAACTCCTTCCTTGACATATATAATCGTAGGTTTCTCATTCTTCTCCGCCACTTCCATTAAAGCCTCACTTATCGTCGTATACTTCCCTGAACCATCTTTAGCCATCACAATCGTCGCTTGCTTCCTCAAATCACCACTGTCCACGTGCTTACCTACAGACACAAACATCGATGTCACATACTTATGTGAAGAAGTCAAAGACATGAGATCTCATCTCATCAAGCTTTGTGGTGAAGCTGAAGGTTATTTAGAGCAATACTTCTCCATACTTTTGGCATCTTTAGACCAAAACCCACTTGATCATTTACATGTCTTTCCTTATTACAACAACTACCTCAAGCTAGGGAAGCTCGAGTTCGATCTCTTGAGTCAACAAACTAGCCACGTCCCTAACAAGATCGCTTTCACTGTTTCTGGTCCGATGCCTCTCACATCCATCGTCTTGGCTAAGTTTCATCTCCCAAACACAACGTTCCACAACTTCGACATCGATTCACAAGCAAACACACTTGCTTCAAACCTTGTCTCTCGTGATCCTAATCTCTCAAAACTTATGATCTTCCACACAACAGATGTACTCAACGCAACACAAGGACTTGATCAATACGTCGTGTTCTTAGCTGCTCTTGTTGGCATAGATAAAGAGTCAAAGGTTAAAGCTATTGAGCACTTAGAGAAACATATGGCTCCTGGAGCTTTTCGTATGTTAAGAAGTGCTCATGCTCTTAGAGATTTCTTATATCCAATCGTTGACTCTTCTGATCTCAAAGGCTTTCAGCTTTTGACTATCTGTCATCCAACCGATGATGTGGTTAACTCTGTTGTGATTGCACGCAAGCACGGTGGTTCGACTATGACCGGTGTTCATGGTACTCGTGGCTGTATATTAATGCCTTGTACTTGCTCTAAGGTTCATGCGATGTTGAACAATCGTGGTAAGAAGAAGAATATGATTGAGGAGTTTATTGCTATTGAGTAAGTGAAGAACTAATTAACATAATCTTTTTACTTAAGATTTTATGAGTTAATGGTTTTGTCTTAAGTTAATAGTTACTCTTTTCAATTCGGGTCTTCTGTTTATGTGGCTACGTTTTATGAGTACAAGTTTCTGAATTTTTCTTTATTTTTGTAAAAAAAATTTATGTTCTTAGATCTTCATTGTGTATAATTGTGGAGATAGAAGACCTTTTGTTTGTTGTTTTTACTATCAATAAATTAAATAAAATGACCGATGTTTTATATATGTCTTGAGATTAAAATTATCTCTGGTTTAGATTAATGCAGTTAATCTTTTAGTATTAGGGATTGAATCTTCTCCACCTCAAACACTAATTATGTTAAAATCGAATACAATTCTTGTCAAAAATTAAATTGTTGTTATTTGACCAAATGAAAATGATGTTATATAGTGTAGAATAAAAGTAGTTATATATTTTCGCCCTGTTTTATTTGAAGAATTTAGGTTATGGATCGAGTTTTGTTATCGATTCAATGATTAATTGTTAGAAAAAAAAAATTATTAGAATTTTTAGAATCAAACTAGCTATGAGTAATAATTCTTGGAAATTAGTTGGATTTCCTTATAAAACCGAAACCGAGTAAGAAAAAACAGGAAAAAAAAAGAAGACAATTAAGCCAAAGGAAAACGACAAAATATTACACAAGAGTGAACCGGCAACCGACAAAAGTCATTACATTACTTTGAAGATCTGCACCGCACAGGACGAAGTTGAGACTAAAGCCACAACCTCTTACGTAGGTTACCAAGTCATTTTAGATCTTTGTACGGTCAAAGATTAAAGGATTTTGATCCAACGGCTAATCTAAGCTTCTGTAACAGTCAATAAACACCAAAATTATAGTTTTGCCAGAGTTAGACCAAATTTCCGCTATTTGTTTCCCTCTCATTCTCTTTTAGCTTTGTCTCTCTCTTTTCGGAAACCCTAATTTGATGAGCCTGTTCGAAAAGGTGGGTGAATCATCAAGTACGCATTTTTAGGTTTGTTTTTTGTTTGTAAAGTTTTAGGCTTTTCTGGGTTTTTGCTTGTGAATCGAACCTCCGTTGTTGTTATTGTAAAGTCTGAATCTGTGATGATGATGCATGTGTGTAATTCGGCTTCGAGGATCTCAGATCTCTGATACGGAGAGAAAAAGCTGGACCTTTTGCTTTTCTAGATCTTCTATGGCTTTGGGGATTTCGTTTTTGGTTTAATTAGGAGATCACATTCGAGACAATTTGATTACTAAGCATGGAAGGAAATGCTGGTAACTTCACTGATAAGACGAGAGTTTTGGATATCAGACCTTTGCGATCTCTAAGACCTGTTTTCCCCAGCGGAAATCAAGCTCCGCCTTTTGTGTGTGCACCTCCTTTCGGTCCATTTCCATCTGGGTTCTCACCATTCTATCCATTTAGCTCGTCTCAAGCGAATCAACACACACCAGATCTCAATCAAGCTCAGTATCCACCGCAACAGCAGCAGCCTCAGAATACACCAACGCAATATCAGCAGTCTCAGTATCCATCTGAACCTGCGATTGTTGCTCCTCTGAGGTCATTCAGATCTCCTGATACGTCTAATGGCAACACGGAACCTGAAGGTCAACTGTGAAAAGAAAGATCCCTAAAAAGCGTCCAATTGCTCGGCCTGGGAATTTGAATTTCGAGAGTGGGATTACTGGGGCCGAAAGAGAGAATGGCACGAGGGAGTTGATGGTGAGTGTTCTTGTGCGGTTTGGTGCGCTAAGGAGAAGGTTTGCACAACTGGAGGATGCAAGAGAAGCCGTTAGCGGGATTATCAAACGTGCTGATTTGAAACAGGATCTACTTGTATGAGCAGAGGAGTCCGGACAAACACCAAGAAAAGACCTGGTATTGTTCCTGGTGTTGAGATTGGGGACGTATTCTTCTTCAGGTTTGAGATGTGTTTGGTGGGTTTACATTCTCCATCAATGGCTGGGATTGACTATTTGGTTGTCAAGGGGGAAACAGAAGAAGAACCCATCGCTACAAGCATTGTGTCATCTGGATATTATGGTAATGACGAAGGTAATCCAGATGTTTTGATTTACACTGGTCAGGGTGGTAATGCTGATGAAGATAATAAGCAAACATCTGACCAAAAGCTCGAAAGGGGTAATCTTGCCTTGGAGAAGAGTTTGCGTAGGAATAGTGTAGTTAGGGTGATTAGAGGCGTGAAAGAAGCTTCTCATAATGCTAAGATCTATATTTATGATGGACTCAATGAAATCAAAGAGTCATGGGTAGAGAAAGGAAAATCTGGACACAACACCTTCAAGTATAAACTAGTTAGAGCTCCTGGTCAGCCTCCTGCATTTTCAACATGGACTGCAGTCCAAAAGTGGAAGGCGGGTTTGCCTTCAAGGCAAGGACTCATTTCTTCCCGATATGACTTCTGGGGTTGAAAGCATACCTGTTTCACTTGTGAATGAAGTTGATGCTGAGAATGGGCCTGCTTATTTCACTTATGCCACAACGGTGAAATACTCAAGAGTCATTTAGGCTGACGCAGCCTTCTTCTGGATGTGCCTGTGGCGCCCAATGCAAACCTGGGAACTTGGACTGTCACTGCATAAGGAAAAATGGAGGGGATTTCCCCTACACCGGTAATGGATTTTTAGTTACTTGCAAGCCTGTGATATATGAATGCAGTCCATCTTGCCCGTGCACGTCTTGCAAAAACAAGCTGACTCAAATGGGATCAAAACATAGGATGGAAGTTTTCAAGACAGCAAATAGAGGATGGGGTTTGGGCTCATGGGATCCTATTCGTGCTGGCTCGTTTATATGTATATATGCAGGTGAGGCTAAAGACAAATCAAAGGTGCAGCAAACTATGGCTAATGATGATTATACTTTTGATACTACCCGCGTCTATGCCTCTTTCAAGTGGAACTATGAGCTTGGCTTAGCAGACGAAGATGCTTTTGAAGAGATGTCTGAAGAACCTCAAATGCCGCTGCCGATGATAATCAGTGCTAAGAATGTTGGGAACATTGGTCGATTCGTGAATCACAGTTGCTCCCCTAATGTTTTCTGGCAGCCTGTTACCTATGAACATAACAATCAACTCTTTGTGCATGTTGCCTTCTTTGCCATTTCTTACATCCCTCCCATGACGGAGTTAACCTACGACTATGGAGTATCTCAGCCAAGCGGAACTCAAAATGGGAATGCTTTAGTTGGCAAAAAGAGGTGCTTTTGTGGATCACAGTATTGTCGTGGCTCATTTGGATGATGATGGCGAGAAAAGTGGTCTATGGTGAACTGGAATCTCTAAATTCTTTGTTCTCTGGCAGCTGGAGTTATGTCCTGATCGGTGATATCGAGTGCGTTTGGTGGCAACTGAAGTGTTAGTGTCTGAAGGAATTTTTACCGCTTCTTTAGCACAAAACCTTTATCTATTTCTCGGATTGTGAAAAACGTGTCTTCAAGTTGGATATGTAATGTTATGACTTATTAGTCTAGTGTTTAGATCGTTTTTTAGACAACTCTCCAGAGACTCAACTAGCATGTTTTGATTGAAGATGATATGAATGTGATAAAAGGGTACAAGTCTATTGTAGCAGTTTTATCGGTTTCACCTGAAATAGACAATGAACCAAAACTAACTTTAAAACACATTGCAAATGGAATTCGATTGATCAGGAAATTTAAATCAAATTTGGCTGTTCTCTTTACAAAGGAAAACTAGTGCGTATGTTACAACAAAATGAAAAATACAGCCGAGGGATTACGTAATTATGCTACAACCCAAAAAACTCTATTCTTGAAACATTAAGCAACCAAGTGGGAAAAATGGAATTTATATAATATACATTTACTTTTGCTGAAGGGTATAAAGAATATTGATTTGAGAATGTGTTATCAATCATCATATCATCTCCTTGGAGGATCCTGAATCAGGTTCATTTCAGTTCCCAGCGTTTGGGATTCTCTGAAAGTTCCAAGCTTTTCAGCCTCTCTAGCAATCCGAACATCAGAAGGTCTGTAATACTCAACAAGAAACTTGATGGCGAATCTAGGAAGTAATGATGTCACAACAATGGCAAGCAAGCAGAACCAGAACATCCATGTTTTGGCCACTTGGAAAATTGCCCTGTCAAAAGCAATCATGAAAAAATAAGTCTAGGAAATGTTGAGGCTTTCTAAATCTAGAAAGTTTTGAAATTACTTTAATGAAATGATTTGTAGAGAGAAAGAACTTTACCAGTAACCAGGGAGTGTAGGTATAACATCGATCACAATGACACATATACAAGCTGCAACAATGGATCCCCAAATGGCGGCGTGCGTGATCCAGTTCCATCTGATTACATCCATTGCCAAGTGAAGATTAACCACCACAACTGCAGCAATCGTCCATAGGTCTCCCAGGCTTGACGTATCAATGGTACTGCCCCAATAAGCAAACATAGGAATGAAGAAGATGGCTGCACTTTGCCAGATTGTGTCTATCATTGTATACCAGAAGAGCGTAGTGGAATATGCCTCTGCCCTCTGGCCAACACCGTAGAGCTGAGGATGATTAAGAAGAGTCCTCCGTCCAAGGTCTTTGTCAAGAATACCAATAATTATAGTAGGGAACGACGTGTATATGACTGAGTACAAGACACTACTCCATTCTGTGATGGCGGTTGTCAAAGTGTAGCAAGTAAACAAAACGTACCTGCGTGAATTTGGTGAAGGTTAGTCTGTGGCAATATCTAAGAACGGATTAGTACAAGAGACAGTAAAACGGTACTCACCAAAATAAAATAAGAACAAAAACTGCATTTCTATAGAAATTGTATAATATCATGTAGCCCATCCTTTGGTAATTCCAGTGTCCATGGACGAGCAATAGTGGAACTAAAAATCTGAACTGTCCCATTGCGAAATCAGAGGCCATTACAGCTTGGCGACCTTCTTGGCCACTAATCCCTACCCCAACATCAGCCATTTGGATCATGGAGACATCATTGGCACCTGGAAAAACCGAAGCAAATGAGAATTTTTTTTTTTAAAAAGAAAGAGCCGAGATACTGCTTGGAAAGGATCAGGCAGACTAATTTTTGGAAAGAAGAATGGAGTCATTACCATCACCAATTGCAAGAGTCATGTCAGAAGTCCGATTCTTTACAAGCGCAACGATTCCAGCTTTCTGGAAAGGAGCAACACGGCAGCATAGTATTGCAGAGCACTTACAAGCCACCTGGAAGAGCTGCATTGCAAAAAACAAGCAATTATGTCACCATGAAAGACACACATAAGCAGAGTAAGCAAGTGATCATCAAAGTTTCACTTACCACATCTTCAAGATCATTGTCGAGTACATATATTAGACTGGTACCATCAATAATCAAGGCTGCGTTATCACTTTCGTCATCACTAGCAATACTGGCATTTGCGTCTTCTAAGCTTCTACGACATGAATCCAATGAGTTGCTATTTATTACAATTTGCCTCATGTTCCTTGTCAAAAGCCTCGACGAGAAGCCAATGGATATAGCAGTTTCTTGCTTGTCACCAGTCAAAACCCATACTTTTATCCCTGCAATTCTGAGAGATTCTATTGCTTCCGGGACACCACGCTGCAATTTGTCTTCAATTGCAGTGGCTCCTACTATTCTAAGGCTCGTCTCGATGTTTCCAGCAACCTTTCTTAGCAAGCCAGCCCTACCAATCAAGGCAGTGCTTGCTGCCTCAAAGGAAGAATGCCATTGCTCAAACTCTGAGTCGCTCAGCTCTCTCATCCCAACAACAAGAGTTCTCAATCCATCAGATGAGTAAGCATGAAGTTGTTTCTTGGTCTCTTGTATGACATCACCGAAGGATTCATCCATGACACTAAACATGGACGAGTCTGCACCTTTTACAAAGAGCTTCACTGACATGTCAGGACATCCCAGTATCACTGACATTCTTTTTCGGTCACTATCGAACTCATGCAATCCCAAAACATTAAACCTGCACTGGGCAAAGAGAATGGAATAAATACTATAGGCCAACTACAATTAGATGCAATGACTATAAATTAATGGCAGAAAAATAGCCATAACATGTCTAAATTACCTTTGCATCTCTCCTCGCACGTTTATAACTATATGACCAGAGGTTCTCTCTATAAGCAAGAAACCATACGAAGCTGCTGCATAGACCAATGCTTGTTCATCAGGGGACTCTCCTTGATAATCTACCAGCTTTACATTGGGATCAGATGTGGTGGTAACAATTGGCACAATTGTATTGCAAGCTGCCAGTGAGAGGAAAAACTCATTCGCACGTTTTGCCTCTTCTGTTGCCTTGCCATTTTTTGTCAGCTGAAGAAGCACAGGATCAACTCTCACTCTCATCTTTGGCTTCAAAATAATTCCATCAACTGTATCATAAAAAGTTTAAGTATTATCAAAGTGTCAAGCCATTTCACAGTAAAGCATACTACTCTTAACAGCAGAAGAATTATTCAATTAAAAAACTACTTTTTTCTTACCTTCAATGGAGTATCCTGCATGCTCACTCTCAGCAGGTTCCCTGGCAGAGTAATCTACACCTCCTATGCAGGCACATTGGAACTCCATTTTGTTGTCTGTGAGAGTACCCGTCTTATCAGAGAATAAATACTTTATCTGTCCTAAATCTTCATTTATGTTCAAAGCCCTGCACTGGAAACTTGAATTTGAAGACTCGTCGTACATCTGATCATCCCGGGTCATGAAGTATGCTTGACCAATACGGACAAGTTCCATCGATATGTAGAGAGATATGGGTATCATGATCTGATACACGATGACTGCCATAAAGAAGGTGAAGAATATCTCCCACCCCCAACCATAGTAATTATGATTCTTTCCTCCTGGCCTCTCGGCGTAGTCTTTTCTCCTATAAAAGAGAATAATATCCAAGTCATCCCTGTACCGTCTCAACCACACAGCAGCGGTCGCGGCTGCAGTTGTACACAAGACGATCAGAAACAAAGAGAGTAGAATGATCTCTAAATTCATCCGAGTCTCCAGCCTACTCCTCTTCGATGGTGCTCCAGAGTTGTTGAGCATAGCTTTCGTCTCACTACCAGCGTACACAACAACCCCTAATGCCCAAGCAGTGTTCTTAAGCTCACATCCTCTAAGAATAATATTAGAAGGTCCAAGGGAGAGCCTTCTACCATCAATCTCCATGTTGGCTTGAAACCCATATATGTTCCTATTAGGTTTCTCACACTTGATAAATCCATTAAACGACTCCATATCAGCAGCTTTTACAAGAGTTTCCTGCTTCGCATACCTAGTCTTCAAATTGGACTCTCCATCCAAATTTGTTGTCTGCACGTAGACAACCCCAGTGGGATCACTTGTAGCCAACAGCACCATGTCACAAGGAAGAGTCTGGTTCGATTCGACTTTAATGACCTCCCCAACTCGAATATGCTTCCATTTCTTTTCTTGATATTGATTATCTTCAAACACTAAAGCCAACCTGTTGTTCTCAACTCTATCTGATCTATGTCTCCGGAAATCCTCGTAAGCATCTTTGATTGCTGAGACCAACAGAACAAAGGCAAGGGGCATGATTGATGCACCTCTGCCAAAAACTGCAAGCTGTGGAAGCTGATTGAGCACTGCTATTACAAGGAAGTATATGTAAGCAACTCTATGGAACTGTTCAAACAAGTTCCTGGGCAAGAAGGTAAAGACAGAATATTTTGCTGTCTTAATGGAATTCCCTGTGAACTCAAACCTTTCGTTTGTTCTCTCAGGATCATTAATATAAATCAAACGAGCATCTTCGTCTTTGATCTCCTTCTGAGACATGCTTAACATCTCAGACTCAGCTCCAGCTGATCCATGGCGGATACGCTTTGATCCCAAATCACCGAAAGTCACTTCTCTGACGGAATTCTCTTTTGAAGAAACACTCCATCTCGAAGATACACCCAAAATGGGATCGTGATGAGGCGGTCTATCAACTGATTTCCTGGGATCCATCGAGAGGATTTGCGGGTCCACGATTTTGGGGACCACTCACGAAATTGATTGCAAAGCAGAAACTTTTAGAGATTATGGAAAATTCATTGGAAACACACCTCCCGAAGAAGATGATTTGAGTTTACCCACAAACCCCCAGAGCTCGAATCAGCTTGAATATCCAAAATCGGAGACAAAAACACCCTCTTCGATAATAGAAATTGATCCACCGAAATTGACCTAGGAATTGCGAATGTGCAGATCCAGATCCTGAATCCGAGATGAAAAAAGCAAATCTTTCTTCAACACGAGAATGGAATTGATCCAGCACAAAGGAAGGCAAAATTGACCTAACAATTCCAAGTGCGCAGATCCGGATCTTAGGAAATTCTAACTTTTGCGCGCTAAAATGAAATCTACCAGAGAAATGGAATTGGAATTGAAGTGAAAAGAGAAGAAGAAAGTGACGCAAGCGAACACGTCAATACGAAGAAGAATAAAAAATAACGAGAAGAGAGAAAAAAAAGAGAGAAATAGAGGCTAATAAATGGAGTTTCGTATCTCTCCTGCAAGAGTAAACGAAGACGAAGAATGAGAAAGGAGACGAATAAGAACGAAGACTAGATTGAGAGAGAGAGAGAGATCTAGAGACAACGAACAGGAGAAGATCGGAAGAAGAAGAAGTCGCCAATTGCTGGCGACGTCGAAGAATATTTTATTCAATTTTTAATTTTTTAATTTTAGGCACGAAAAAAAAAGATAGAAGAAGAAAGTGAAGAAAAGTCATGTCGTGTTGGTCCAAAGAAACACTTCGAAAATTCATAACTTTCTAGAACTTTTTTATATTTATAAGAGCCGCCAATTTTGTTTTATATTAATGTTTTTTGCTTAATATAATTTTAAAAATTATTGTTTATTACTAAAACTTTATTTTTATATTTTTTTGAGTTTTATAATTAGGAACAGGTTTATTATAATGAAGAAAATTATTATTATGTGAATTATATGAAGATCAATTTTTCTTACCTTGTGATAGTGGTTACCAATTTTTTTCTGATTTCAACCTAAATTTTCGTTTTATGATTATAAATTATTATTTTCCATTTAATTTTGCTTTTTGTTATAAATTCTTATTGACTTTTTTTATCCGGTTCAATTTTTGAGTTTTGGTATGTCACGTAAATTTTCAGTATACATCCAATAATGAATTCTCGAAGTTGATTGTTTGAATCACTCAATATTGATTTTTCAGAAATGTGCACTATTATGAAAAAGAAAAGTAATTTCTTTTTAATTTTATTAATAAAAATTTCGAAAAAAAGAAAGAAAAGAAATAGAGCTATTGTGAATCCATATGTTTTAGAGGAAGAAAAGAACTGTAAAACCACGTAAAGTTCCTAATGAAAAATGTTTATATAACGAAAACTATAATTTATTTTATTAATAATTAGATTGGTAAGATCTATTGTAATTCTAAACTATATATCAAATAAAAATTGTATCACTTCCTCAAATCAAATTCGGGTGGAATAGTAAGCAAATATGATTCGAACTTCTAACCACTTAAACTAGAGCACTTCCCCACAAATGAATCATCCATTTTGGTAATTTAACTTTTACACTATGTAAATTTGACTGTATAATTAATTGTAAAAGTTAGATAGAAAACCTTATACTGCTGTACTGATAAATAATGATGTGATTATTATTATTATTTTTTTCCTGTCAAAGAATGATATGATTATTTAAAATGTGTAATATATAGTCAGATTAGTTGTAATCAATAAACAAACAAAAATCCAAAGCAGCCACAACGATTGAGAGGCTCATACATCACATGGCCACACACACCGATGCAAATGATATCAAATAACACGATTCCCACGCCCTTAATTAATTAATATATTGTATTATTTTTTAAAAACCGAATATCCGGTCAATAAATATATATATATATATATAAAATTATTCATTATGTATAAAATGTTATAATATAAATAGTGGTGTACATATTTATATAGTTGAAAATAAATAAAATATAATATTTACTCAATTTTTATTATTTTATATTTTATATTTATTTTTATGATTTTATTATTTTTTACTATGTGATTTGGTATGAGTTTTGTTTTTGTAATTATTTTGATTAAAAGTTTTAATTTTTAAAAGTTAGCTATATTTGCTTCTTTTTTAAAATTATATTGATAAAATGTTTATTTTGAGTTTTAAAATTCATATTGACATAATTTTCTAATATTTTTGTTATTTTTATGTCTTTTATTTTAATTAATTTTTAAAAAGGGATCAAAATGGATTATTTGCGAATTTTTGAAAAAAGAATGGATATCTGAGTTTCTGGATATCCAAATTTTTTTAGATCAAAACAGATCATAAATCAGATATTCGACTAAAACAAAATCACTAATATTACAAATTTTCTGAATATCCGTTCTGTGTCCACTCTAATCATTAGTACTGCTCAAGTAATGTTTTAAATATATCATTAATAGCTTACATTTATCTTCGTAATATAATATGATTGAAACCAATTAGTTGTATGTATAATAATTATTCTATATAACCTTTTAACAAAAAAATAATAAGAATGATTCTATATATTTTTGTTATACATTAATTATTCAACCAAAGGCATTTTGCTTTCCTACAAGTTTTTTTTAATACTAAAATCTTTGTATACTTTCGTACCATAACTAATATGTTATATGGTCGTAAATTATGCCATGACTTCGTATCTTTGTTAATATGAGTGACGGTGGAGTATAAGAAATTAATTAACCATTATAGCTAACTCTATACACAACTAAGGCTTTATTTTTTAACATTAATACCAAAAATAAAAAACTAAGACTTTATATATAAAGTCTTAATTAGTTGTGTATATATATATATATATTTTTTTAAAAACTTTATAGTTATAAATTGAATTTTAAAGATATGTTATATATGTGCTGTTTGACAATAACTAAAAAAAAGACAAAACCTAATCTACACGGTCTTGTTTGGAAAGTCGTCAATTATTGGTCTGAAGCTTTTTATTTGTTTTATGTTATTTGATAATATTGTATGATATATTTTTCAACATTTTTTTGACTTTCTCAGTGAGGAGGAAAGAGGAGAAGCGTGAGATGGAGCTATGGTTGACAAATAAAATCTATTTTATTGTAATTGGGCCCAATCCATTATGGGCCCATGAGTTAAATTATCCAATAAGTATTAGTATCGTGTATATAATTGAGCCTATTCCATTATGGGCTCCGAAACATTTTTTCACCTTAATCGTAATATATTTTTCTATTAAGGACTAAAATGCAATTATACTAAACCAAGGTTGATTCCGTGAACTACAAAACGATCGACTTTCGGTTCTTCCGTTGAATCTCTCTGACTGTAGAGAGATTCTCAACATTGTCGCTGGAGAATTCATCGGAGTAATTGAAATTGGATCAAGTTTTGATTGGAATAGAGAAAAACGCAGCTGATTTCTGTATGATCTGCTTTCGGATTGAGTCTCCATGGCCAGTGGAAGCAGTATCGGAGTCGGTGGTTTGTTTGAGAACGCAGAGGTAACTACGAGTGGAAGACCAGTGCTTCGACGCAATGAGGTCGAATGTTTCCTTCTCTCCTCTGTCGATTTAGATTCCGAAGATGATCCACCGCGATTTACTGCCTTGAGGTCTGGAAATCTGATTCTAACTACTCATCGTCTCATATGGATCCCTTCTCAGTCAAACGCAGCTGGTCCTTCCTCCGTTCCTCTTGGGGCTGTTACTCACATCTTCTCACATAAAAAATCAATAAAGTCTATGTTCCATTCGCCTCGAATTCGATTTCAAGCGGACCCGGGTTCGATTGTCGTGACTATTGTCTTCAGGGGGAAAGGGGATTTCGATGGGTTTTTGACGAAATTTTGGGAATGTTGGAGAGGCAGAGCATGGGAAGAGGAGGAGAAGAGCGAGAGCGTTAAGTCTCAGTCAGGATCTGGAACGGTTTCGCAAGGTTTATACGGAAACGATGGAACGGTGAGGATGGTGGGATTGGCTGGAATACTGAGGAAAGAGCAAGAACAATGGGAGAGCACAGACAAGAGCTTGCAGGATGCTTTTCAGGACCTGAATGCTCTTATGGTACTTCCGTGTCTTCTTACCCATGTAGATCATGTAGAGATTCTGATACTAAGTTTATAAATTTTTGAATAGATGATAAGTCTGGGTTCCCAAAGTAGGCAACATGTCTTCAAGTGACTAACTTTCCGATGGTTGATTAGTTCCTTGTGATGCGTGATCTTGAAGAGTTTATCTGCTACTGTTTGGGATAACTCTTGAGTCTGTAGGAGAGGCTTGTCATTTGATTTTGGATTATGTATTCAAGAAAAATTTGACTAAATTCTAGTACGTTTATTGGGTTTACAGAGTAAGGCTAAAGAGATGGTGAGTCTGGCAGAAAAAATGCGGCAAAAACTCTTGTCTGCTCCTAGTACTCAGAATGGTTCAACTGATGATGAAGAAATGGGATCCAAAGAAGAAATGCAACAGTGGATGTTAAGCGTTGGTATTATCTCCCCAGTTACAAAGGAATCTGCTGGCGCCTTGTACCACCAAGAATTGTCCCGCCAGGTTCTTTTCCTTTGTAAATCAGCTTATGTTGTTCGTGATAGCGTCGAAAGATATGTTTTCGATTCAGTGGATATTGAATGAAGGGGGTTGTTAGAAATATGATTCCTTTGTCTTAGTAGAGAAATTTCGACTATTTAGCTTGAAGTATTTCAAACTACATGAATATGAGGTTGAAATCCTTACTTGCATTCCTGCAGTTGGCAGATTTTGTCAGACTCCCATTAGAACAAGCTGGGGGAATGATCAGCCTCACTGATATGTATTACCACTTCAACCGTGCTCGTGGAACAGGTTGGAGCTTTATAACATTTTGATTCCAAGTATTTTATTCTGTTCGTTAACTTTAAGCTGTAAACCCAAAATCTTTCTTTGCACAGAGTTGATCTCTCCAGACGATTTGCGGCAAGCTTGTACCCTCTGGGAGAAATTTGATGTGTATGTGTATTTATCCTACATTCTTTTTCAACTTAGACTTTTACGCTTGTGCATCTGATATGTGGAAATATTGATCTGTAATGTATGATTGGTAGTCCAGTAATGCTGCGGAAGTTTGATAGTGGTGTAATGGTCATCCAAAACAAGTCCCATTCTGACGAAGAGGTATTCATATATTAAGATTTTAAGAAAGTTCTCCATTTTCCTGCTACAGATGTGTCAAATCCCTCTTGATGTGCATTTAACAATTGTTTCCATCTATATAAAGTTATATTTTTCTGTCCCTTTAGGTTATGAGTAGAATCAAAATGCTTGTGACCAAACCTGAAACTCTAAGAACCGGAGTCAGTGCTAGTGATGCAGCTTTGACACTGAAGATCGCTCCAGCCATGGCTAAGGAACATTTACTAACCGCAGAGACCAAAGGTACGTACCAAATCCAACTCCAATCAAAGCTTGCCTGTAAAAGTATGTATCTAGATTTATATCAAGTTCACGTTCCCATTTGTTTTCACAGGTTTGCTGTGTAGAGACATGAGCCCAGACGGGCTACGATTCTATTTTAACCTGTTTCCTGAAATCGATCCAACCAATCTCCATATGTAAGTTAAATACCCACCAATGATGTGTTTTGTTTGGTATGTTGCTCTTTGAGAAACTAAATAACCTTTGCCCTTGCTGTCTTATCATTTGGCAGAGTCGACGACTTTAGCACGTATGGCGAATGGATAAAAGCGACCAGTGTGTTGTCCGTATGACATGTTCTTGCTGTATAATTATTTTGTAATAACACATTCCACACTATACAGATATCTTATGGATTTTGACCCAAAAATGCCAATTACCTTTTTTTTTGTGGGCAAAGATGAGTACAATTTGGGTTTTGAGTTGGTTCAGGTGTGTAAAATGAATTCACCAAACAAGAACTACGATAAGTTCAGTTTGGTTTTATTGTCACTTTGATGTGTAACAAAATCTGTGTATATCCACAATCCCCTAGTTTAGGTCAAAGCTCATGATGTCTGGTTAACAAAATAGATAACTTTAAGCCAAAAAAATTCCATATTCACATTCTTCACAATCTCTAAACATCTTATAACACCGCAAGTTATTGAAGTGATGGGACTAAGGATTATTCAGCTTCAAGGGAAGCAATCTCGTACCTAATATCTTCCAAATACTCATTGATGCAAGTCACAGCATCTTGCACTCCTCTAATAGCTTCCTTTAAAGCGTTATCATACTCTGCATCCGCTTCTGCTTCCTCTGTTCCTGCAGCTTCAGTAATTTCATGGAGATGCACACACTCGTGCTGGATCGGTTTCTTGAACTTGCAGTTTTCATGTGTCAGCATCCGTTCCGATGGTCTGCCTGCCTTTTTTAGCACCTGAATCGTAACGGTCTGCGGATAAAAAGGAACTAAAAGTAAGAAACTTTTGTTCAACCATGAGATTATCTAAATTTAGAGTACATGAGATGAAAAACCAGATGCAGTTTCTGCTTCTCTTGAGTTTGAATGTCGCTGAGCAGTTGAGCAAGATCAGCTCTTCCGACTTCTGGATTCAGAAAGAGTGATTCCATTTTGCGCACCTGCATTGCATTGTTATCAAAGGCTCAATCTTTGACATCAAATGTGTAGCATACTTTTGAAGATTATCAAATAGAAAACACTCAGATAAGATCCAGACTTGTTTTGAACATTCATTGAACTCCGATGTAATCTCGCTGCACAGCTTCTGATAAAGTGCTTCAGCACCAGTCTCCACATACTCTGTGAATCCACTGATAATTGAATTTTTCACAAAGACATGGATGGAGGAAGATCTTAATCAGTAACCAAACAGTTAAATCTTCCAATATGCGAGAAAAATCTAGAATCTATGACAAATTTCTCTCTTTCTTATTCTTAACGCTGTTTTCGTCAACATTCACCAGGACAATCGATCAAAGGAGATGAAACTTAACAAAAGCCGAAACGCAGGAACTAACAAATAACATGAAAATCCGAAAGAGATTTCAAATCATCAATCAAACCTTTTGAGCTTAGCGTAAGCCTGAGCTCGACGTTGCTGAATCTCCAGCAAACTCCGAAGCAGAACCAGGGTTTGGGAGGCGACGCCGGAGTCCAACGTGGAGCTAGCAACCCCGTCGGCGGAAACTCCGGAGAGGGGATCACTAATCGAAACCTTCTTCTGGAAATCTTCAGCACTCATCGTCCGATCTTTTCCTCCGACTCTTTTGTCTTCTCGAATACGAAAGGAGAGAAGCAGCAAGAAAATGTTGCGAGGTACTCTGTTTAACCGGTTTGACCAAATTGAACCGAAAATAGATTTTAATATCGAATCCGGTTTATTAAAATGATTGGGATCGGTTTGACGCGGTTCTTCGATTTTCGGTATTTTTGCTGGTCTCTTTGAACACTTTTGCAATTGAATACAAATCCAAATCATACAACAGTTTCCATGTTTTGAAGTGTAATTAACAAGATACAGATGTAATTTTTTTACCATTGAACAAACAGATAAACCAATACAATTCTAATTCTTAGTTTGATACTTTAGTCTTCAGTCACATATCTGTTCTTCCTGGCTCCCAATGCAACTCTCTGAAACAAATCACCAAGAAATTGACAAAGAATAAACAAAATGGTTTTCAGTATAGTTCACATGCTTTGATCTATCTACGTTTATGTAACTATAACTGTCTTAACTGAGAATATTTTGGTGTAGGCCTTGATTCCGGTTAGGAAACGAATATAAGTCGGCTTCATAGATCCGCTAGCCGGTATCGCCCTTATGTTAGGGACAAGGTACTCAGCTACCTGCAAAAAAAGCTCAAATCATGAATAATGGCACTAGAGATCAAGTTCATGTTTTAGATTGGGCTTAAGAAAGAACAGAGGTTTTGGTTTCTTACCACTTCAGCTGGCTCTGCCAAAACATTAATGAAGAACTTGGCCTGCAATGGAGAAGATATCAGAAGAATCTCTTGGAAAGGAAACAAAATACTGTCTCTTTGTAAAGTAATCGAACTTGTTTTGTTGTTGCTCCAGACATGAGCAGTTCAGTTGTGACCATTCCAGGCTGCAACAGTAACCCAGAAAAACACATCAGATTTATGATCAGTGTCTTGAAACTTTCTTATTGTTCAAATAACAATAGTGGATCCATGATCGTTATGCGCATTTGTTCAGAAACTGTTTAACTGAATCTATGGGGCTAAAAACACCGAGAAGTTGATGACAAAGGAAAACAAACAAAAGCACATGAAATATAAATCTTCATAATACATACAGATAGATTATGCACCACGACATTTTTAACATCTTGCATCTCCAACTCCGCCTATGAAAGACAAACAACCAAAGAAGTCATATATAAAGAGAATAACGCTCCTTTAATCACTTTGGCTAATACTACTTCGGCATACCTGTATTGACTTTGTCAAGTGAACAACGCTTCGTTTAGTTGCGCCATATGCAGCAAACCTGTCAAACGTTTTAGTCAAAAAATTGTATTAGATAATACATACAAGAGAGCCTAAAACGGATCTGTTAATCATATTTTCCTCAAGTAACTCTAATAAACTTTTAAGTATGGTTGGTGAAAAATGGAAACCTGGGTGTTGGTTTCCCATCTGCACCAGCTCCATCAATATTAAAGATATGACCACCTCGAGATTGGGTCAACATCATATTCATTGCCTATGAAACATGAGCACATGTCTGTCAATTCAACTGATAATAGCCTAAGACGCACTAAACTAATATGTTCCCCTTACCTCTCGGCAACATAACATCAGACCAAGAGTGTTGGTTTTCACAACTTCACTGCATTGAAGATTTCAAAATGTAAAATTACTGCGCCAACACAGATAAAACTAACAAAAAGAAGGATCAAACTTAACACGAAGACTTACATAAGATCCTCATCCGAGGCCTCTGCCAAAGGTCTAAAGCTATATGCATTCGATCCCGCATTATTTATCTGCATCAACATTGAAAAAGCAAACATAATATTACTCTGTAAACATGGGATGTTCTTCATTGTTGTAAGTGTAAACCAACAAAGGAAAACGATATAATACCTACCCAAATGTCAATGTATTTCAGATTCGTTTGACAATAAGCTACGAGTTCCTTCACATCCTTCCCTTCCCTAACATCACACTTAGTACCCTATTAAGAGAAAATAGTTAATGCATTACATGTCATGATATCACTGCATTCTAAGCAAAAACCTTAGAGAAGAACGCATGAATTGAACAGGGAACAGTAAAAGAATGCGGTACCCACACATGCTCCCCAAATTCTTCTTTAAGACTCTGAACTACAGACTCAACTCGGTCAGCTGAAGGAAAATAACAGTCACAAGCATTAAAAAAAAAAAAAAGTTGTTCAATTACTTGCTATCCATATTAGGGAATAACATCACATCGAAGTTGGAAGTGATCCTAACTGATATATATAAGATATGTGCCTCTCAACTCATTGCCAATTGGTTTTGAGTTGGAAGCCCATATTCTAATAATCCACACTTGTTTAACTGCTCCTTAGTGGCACAAAAACTCCAGAAAAGGTCTTCAAGACAACAGTGGGGGAATGGTTCTTACCTGATCTAGAGCAAATCACAACATTGTCTCCTGCTTTCAGAAATTCTCTAGCTAATGCAAGTCCTATACCTGAACAATCAATCAAAAAAGAATCAAAATTTAACGAATTTTGCGAAAACTAACACTAGCTTACACTGACAAGGAAAAGAGAGTGAATGAAACCTTTGGATGAGCCCGTAATCAAGACGTTATACGGAGGCGTCATAGGTTCTCTTTGACCTGAGATACGAGCTTCCACCACCGCAGACGGCGGAGAAACGGAGAGGTTTTGGCGCGAAACAACGATAGTTGCAAGACCGAAGCGTTCTTCCAGGGACCGATGCCGGCAATGATGTGAGAGAAACGGAAAGTGAGTGGCATTTCGGACGGAGGAAGAGCGATGCTTAAGCGACGGAGAAGAAGAGACATGGAAACCACTTGAAGTAGCCATTATAGGACAATTGAGAGAGAGAGGAGATAGAAGACGAAGAGAGAAAGATTGCGTTAAGCAAGTAAGCTCCTTGAGAGTGAAATGCCACGTGGCGAGATGATAAATTAATAACCCCAATTAGTTTTCAAATTACACCAAAACCCCTGAAATTTCGGAATTTTATGTTTCTAACCCTAGACTACTGTTTTTCTATTAAATGACACTATATGTAGTGAATATACAATAGTATTCTATCTGCTTTGGTATCTGAGATCGTCCAAAGCACAAATACACAATACACAAACTGATTTCGTCTGCCAATAAATCCTATAGAGATCTTCATTTACTTGCCCTTGGATCGCCTGCGCCGTGCTCCAAGGAGTTTAAGCATGTTATCAGTAACATCAGGTGGAGAATCTGCATCCTCACTGTTCTGATTAGTACTTTTCTCAGAGGTGTGAGTCAACCAAGCCAAGGCCTCAACTGCTGCATCTTTCTCAGCGAGTGTTTTGTTCCTCTGAGGTTTTCCGACGAATTGCATTCCTTTGAACTCCACAAGTGCTCTAAACTCATTCGTCTTGAGATGTTTTGTCTTGTACTTTGGAGGCGAGTGTCCAGCTCTCATCAAAAGTGTTTGAAGGAGACTCTTCGGGTTTGTCCCGTCTTTGGAGAGTTTGTTCTCTCCTAATTGTGGTTGGCTTGGCCTCTTTGTGTCACGACCAAAGACGAATCTGCCTTCGCATTGGTCTCCAGCTACAAGTTCTTGAACTGCAAGCATGAGGTACTTGCCTTCTTTGTGGATGTCCATGCTTGGATCTTCAAGCTGCAAATCATAAAGATATAAGGTGTTAAGGAGCTGCACTACAAACTTTATTCCTTTTAAAAGTGAAAGAGAACTCGCCTTTTTCTTAAGAAGCTTATTGAGTTCTTCCTTCAGCTTTACGTAGGAATCGGCCAAATTTGGATCCATGAAGAAATCAATGTACCCGTCAAGCATTTTAAGATGCCCCACCTGGAAATAACACAAGATCCAACCCATTCAATCCTGAAATATTCTATAATCCGACTCGTGTAAGGGTTAAAGAGAGAATAATGAGAGAAATCACCTGTACTCCAGTGCTCAGTGCACCACCAAAAAGGATCAAGCTGGAATCCGGGACACCAGTGGAGTCCCGTATGAGCACAGCATTGACCTTCACTTTCTCTCCAAAGACTAGCCAAGGGTATGGAATAGTTGGGAACCTCGAATTAACAGAATTCTGAAACATAGAAACCGTTAAAAGAAACCACTTAAATAAATAGTAGTCGTATGGAGAGACTCAAGTAATGGTGTTGGGAAATTAATTGAAGAGGCTCACTGCGTATAGTGATACTTGGCCATCATCCATCGTCTTGAATGACATGGAAGTCTCTCTGTGCTGTGCAAAGAAAAAGACCAATATGGTGAATTCACCGACTCCTCTGACAGACGAAAGGAAGATTTGCCAGAGACATGCTACTTAAGACTTACCACAACAGATGCTATTCCAGGGAATAGGCCAGAGCAAATGACAGCACGAACCAGAGACTGGTTGTGACTGAGCTTGTTGTTGAGAACTGAATCATCATGTACTAAGCCAGCTTCTTTCAGAATATAGTTGAACTGCTTCCTCAGAGAATGTATCGCCTGAAGCGTCTGAGCTGACAGGAAATTCCTCCAACAGAACTCATAAGCCGATCCTTCTCTTTCAGCATCTTTCCATCCTTCAAAGGCCCGAACGAGTGCCATATGGTCACTGTAGTCTTTGGCTGAGAATCTTAACTTGGCTGATAAAGCTAACTATAATAAAACAAGGAATCCTCAGGTAATCTCTCAGTTTGCAAGATTAAACCACTGAAAGTTAGTACCCATATATCTGTCACTACAAACTATAATCAAAACACAAAAGATCTATGTCTTAAGAACAATTATTTGCCAATTAATCAACCAATCATTACACATCACGATATAAATGAATATTCAACCGTGAGTCCATATACTTACGTCCTTTTTTTCTTGGGGTAGAAGGAACGGATCTCTGACACTGAGCCCTGATACAATTGTCAAGATAGGATCAAAGCAGCGGAAGATGGCACCCATTATCAGCATTTTCCCCAGCTTGGGATCAACGGGGAGACTCGATAAGAGTTTTCCTAGTTGAAACACGTCAAAAAGAAAGCAAGCAGAAGAGTCAGTCATGATACATTGTAGGTCTAAGAAAAAAAAGTTAGAAGATTTTGTGTGAAGGACTTAGAGCACAAACCAAGATCCGTTAGATTTTCCTTCTCATCCAATGCTCCTATCATTTTCAGAAACCCAATAGCATTTTGAACCTGTCATGGAGTAGTCATGAGACAATTAGAATCACACTCC
Source organism: Lepidium didymum (assembly GCA_963920545.1). Lineage (NCBI taxonomy): Eukaryota > Viridiplantae > Streptophyta > Magnoliopsida > Brassicales > Brassicaceae > Lepidium > Lepidium didymum. The sequence continues at coordinate 1,499,671 of OY986996.1, read as the reverse complement.
TCATATTTTAATAATCAGTCAAAGTTGTTACTGTTAACATGACAACTGGCACAATCCCCATTATCACATTCATTCGGTCACTTACAGCCAAAGGCTCTGGAGCCTGAAGTGCAGCTGACAAGAATTCTGCAATGCTTTCTACCTGAAGACTTTTAATTTGCAGGCATAGAGAGTTCAAAGGAGTTCTCAGAAGCTCAGGAAGTTGATACTCTGCAAAAGCTTCATAAACGCACTTGGGGTACAGGTGATAGCATTCTCCCGGGAGCAGACGCCCAGCTCTTCCCCTTCTCTAAAGGGCAAAGGCAAAGTAGAGGGAAAATGAGCATATCACATAAGAAAGCTTTGTAACTAACAAAAGATGCACAAGAAAGCAAAATAGATGTTTCTGATGCTGCAGCAACCGTAATCATGTAATTAAACATTTTAAGGAGTCAATGTAGTAAAGCAAGTGTAACAATGGTGCAAAACACAAGAAAGATATATGGCTTATAGATAGATATATGTACCACAGAATTTAGCATAATGAATTCACCTGTCGGGCAGAAGCTTGAGATATCCAGGAGGGTAGCAAACAAGGTGTATTGTTCAAAGCATCGTACGTGGTCTCTTTTGCCTTCCCACAGTCAACCACAAAGACTACATCGTTAATTGTAATACTAGCTTCTGCCATGTTTGTAGCAAGAACAATTTTGCGAATATTAGGAGGTGCTCTCTCAAAAATGAGTCTCTGCAGAAACATCAAAGAAGTATGTAAAGAGAGGAATCAAGAAACAGGTGTGACCCATATTCAATAAGTTACACATGTTCAAAGTCACTACTCAAGATTGAAAGGAAACAAAGTAACACATGAGGAGTCAATTAACCTGTTCAGCAGTTGCCATTGAACCGTGGCACATCAATAACAAGACCCTATTGGGATCCCCCAAGAGAGGATGGGCTTTAATTTGGTCGCTCAAGGATCTGATATCATCCCATCCTGTTAAAAATACTAATACAGCACCTGGCCGTTCTTTTCGGCATATGTGACAGAGTACAGCCTCAATGAGATTAAATCCTATGCAGTCAGGCATCCAAGATGAAAGTGAATCACGTGTCCTAGAGTTGTAGCTTTCAAAATTTGACTTGCTGAGAGCTTCCTGTAATTTTGAAGAAAGGTTGTACAACAAATGTTAGGGTAGACATGTGATCTAATGTTATTGCAAGATTTACTCTGATCAGCAAGCATACTTCACCAACAGAAACATAGATACCTCAACAAGTGTAGTAATCTGATTTTTTCTTTTGCGAGGAATTAACTGTTTTTGTGTTTTCCACGTCTTTTCTTGGCCATAATCATCAACTTGGTTATAAGAGGTCAACTTATATCCTGTTATTTCCAGTACGTCCTCCAAAAAATGAGCCTTTACTGGATGTGTGAAGCCCTGAAAATATACATACATTCAAGTCTTCACAAGAGAAATCACTCCTTACAGGAATGTCAATACTAATTGAGGAAAAAACATCTCCTTACAGGAATCTGGATGGTTGGTGCCCCTCCATAATAATTAGAGAAGAGTTCAGCATTCAATGTGGCACTCATGAGAATCAATCTCAGATCTGGACGCCGTGGCAGAAGCTCCTTTAACACTATAATTAAGAAATCTGCAACCAAGAAGCGAGGGGATAAAAGTTATGAGTCTCCATTTGCAGACAACTACACATATATATGATATATAAATTGTGTACCTTCATTCATGCCTCTTTCATGAATCTCGTCAACAAAAACATGTGTTACACCATTCAAATTGCGATCACTAAGAAGCCGTCTGAGTAGGATACCACTTGTACAAAATAGAAGATGGGTATTCTTTCCCTTCATTCCTTCTAGCCGAACTTTAAACCCAACCTACCAAAAAAATTCTGTTGCATATGAAATCATGAATAGATACACATATTTAAACAATTTTCAATGCTAATTGGAGTAATCAGACAGCTTTCAAATTGGTGTTCAAATGAAGCTTAAGCATCTTGGCTAACCGTTTCACCAAGAGGTTCTCCTCTCTCAGCTGACACTCTTTCTGAAACTGCCATGGCAGATATTCTTCTCGGTTGTGTACAAATGATGTTGCAGAATGCTCCTCGACCAGACTCTATCTCTGATTCCAAAATGTATTGTGGAAGCTGAGTTGTCTTACCACATCCAGTCTCCCCAGATACAACTATTACCTGAGAATTTTGACAATTCAATACGTACAATAAATTCATACCATATATAGCAGTAGCAATGCAAAGATTATCATCTCTAAATTTTACCTGGTTCCGAGCAATCGCTTGAAGAAGTCTTTCTTTGTCCTTGAATGAAGGCAAAGATTTCCGGAATTCCAGCATCGTCCGTCCCTCAGGAGATTCCTATAATTCAACCATACAGCAACTGTTTCAGTATAAAGTATTTGATTAAAAGATAAGAGGACGGAGGTGTAGATGATACGGTAATACCTGCCAGGCTCTTTGCATGTTGCGCATCCGCATACTTCTCCTCTGAAGTACCTTCTCCATAACAGAACCATCGAGAAACGAATCAGAATTTTCATCAGGAAGTTCTTCACTCTGTTTAGAAGGTTGAAAATCGGCTACACCTTCATCCGCCTTTCCTGAGCTTAGCTGCTTTCTATCAAGGTGTTCCTGAAGGAGTCCCTCAACCCTTCTTTGCAAACTCAAAGGAAGTACCACCTGCACGATGAGATGGTTACAACTTACAAGTCCACCCATTAAACAAGCAAAATAACGTGCCTTATGGTATGGTAAACCAAGGGACACAATCATACCTCCCGTTGTGGTCGCTTATCATCCAAATCTGGCCGGTAGTTGGGAAGTGGAACCTTGCTTGCAACAACCACTTTCCCATAAATTTCACTGTTAAATTGGCATCAAATACCCAAAGAAACAAAGAAGTAAGTTAGCACATAGTGCATACAAAGGAATAGGCTATTGACCCCCCCCCCCCCAAAAAAAGTCTATTTTCTATACCTGTACAGTCCCATTCTCTTGGCAAGATTTGAGATCTGCTCGTAATCCCTTCGATCCCTTTTGTCTCTGGAAACAATTTCTTGTTCGCTATCATTGGCCAGCAGAATGCCTAACTTCCACTTCCATTCATCAACATTGGCCACAGAAGATGAAGCCTATAAACCAGTTCATGCCATGTATCAAATCATTCCCCGTTAGTTTAAGTAATTAGATCAAATAGAAAGTGTTCAAAGACAAAAACTCTCTTTTACATAGTCATTCTACCAAACAATTTATGACAAAAGTTATCTATCTAGCGTTTCAGCCTCATAAACACTTAAAGTTTCCATTTTGAGAAACATTTTGTACTTCGGAGATCAGTAAGATGAACATCAACACAAATCCAACCCGAACCCGAGTAATCTAATTGTCTGAACTAAATTTCTCAACAGCTCCAATAAAACCAAAAATTAAGGCTGATTGATTCCATTTATCCAAACAATGCACAACTTCAACGAAACACAAACCTTATGTTCCTCAAATTCACACTCGTACTCATCATCAGAGAACTGTTCTGCAGTGTGCCCGATGAAACGACGAGGTACGGGGTAGGACAATCCCGTGACAGCATCACCATTACGGCTCGAAATCAGAAACGTCAGCGAGCTAGTAGAGACCGACCCGACGATATAAGACCTGCATACAGATGGATTTCGCAGTAGAGAGCGACTATGAATCTTGGTCGCCTGCCCCAAGATGAGGCTTATTCGTGTGAAATGCATTCTAGAAAGCGAAATGGACGATGAGGCATCGTTCTCAGCCTCGCCGTCTTCACCGTGTACTTCTCTTTCTCCGGTAAAGGAGGTTACTTTCTACTTCGCTCAATGCCCAATACAACTCACAAGATCAAAAAGACTATAGCTTTCAGGGGTCTTTCTGTCTTCGAATCAAAGGGTTTAGGGTTTATGGATTTTGTGAACTGTTATGGTTTGGACCGGACCCAACTCTTGTCTAAAACACAAGAATAAAAGCAGTTATTAATGATTATCAAAACATTAATAATGATTTAATTGTTAGAAAGATAGATAATGTTATCAATTAATCTCTTGTTAATCTATGGTTAACTTTATTAATAGTTCTTAAATATGAAAGCACCAAACTTTATTAGGGAGTTTATTGGAAGGTGAATTTTAATGAATTTTAATAGATTTAGAAATCTTTACGAAATTATATGTTATTTAATCAATAATTTAAAAATTCATATTCAAATAATATGTTATTCAAACATTGATTTTAATATTTAAATTCAAATTATGTGTTATTTAAGCATTGTTTAATTTTGAAATCTAGTCTATTTGATTTTCAAATTCACTTTATTTGATTTTAAAATCTAAAAATTCTATATAGATTTAGAAATCGATTTCTAAATTCATTAAAATCTACCCTCCAATAAACTCTTTTAGATTTCAGAATATGTTACAGTTACAAAGTCTCCTTCACATAACTTCATAACTCCATCATTCTAGTTTGGTAGAAGATAATGAAGACGGAGATGAAGAAGATGAAGAGGAGGACGAAGAAGAGCAAAAGGTATAAGAAACATAAGCTCCAAGTGCAAAGATGACAAGAGCAGCCACTCCTACGTTCATCATCAACTTCTTCTCTTCACTTGTTATCTCTTTTCTCCTTATTTTCTCTATTATTCCTCTTCCCAATTTCTTTTCCTTTTCCACCAAGTAACCTAACTTTTCTTCTGCTGGTTTCAGCACCTTTCCTACTCCTTCAGACCCGATTTTGGGTCCAGATCCGGACCCAGATTTCGTATAGACCACTTCTGGAAGCTTCCTCTCTTCTGGCTTTAGTATCTTCTCTTTTCCTCCATATTCATTCACAGACTTCTTCTCCTGGATCTTCTCTAGTCTAGCTTCTTCCGCGAGCTTCCTCTCCTTAGCCTTCTCTTGTGTGAGATGAAGCTTCCTCATCTCAGCCTCTTCCTGAAGCTTCCTCATTTCAGCCTTCTCCTTTTCTTTTGCTTCTTCTAGAAGCTTCCTCTCCTCAGCCTTCTCCTTTTCTTTTGCTTCTTCTTCACGCCTCCTCGTTTCAGCCATCTCCTTTGCTTTAGCATCTTCTTGCAGTTTTCTAATCAGTTCCTCTTTCTCTTCCAAAAGCTGCTTCTTCCTAAGCTTAGCCTCTTCTTCTTCCTTTTCTTTCCTCCTAGATTCTTCCAACAACCTCTTCTCCTCTAGCTTCGCAGCCTTCTCCAGAGCGGCAGCCTCAGTTTTAGAAGCTTCTGATAGATTAGCCTTCTTTGTGATCGTCTCCTTAGGCATTGTGATGGTGAGTACATTGTTCCTGAAGCTCCCATGGATCTTATCCACTAAACAATTTTGTGGAACAGTGAACACCTCGTTGAAACGGCTCCATTTTCTATCAGCCACAGGACGTTCTCCAGTGACTCTTATCATCTTCGTGGTGTGCACATACGTTACCTTTATTTGCTCCTTTGTAAAACCTTTAAAAACCATTTTACATCAGAATTAAACCACCGGAAATGAGTAAATAAACTACTTTGTATACCAACCTGGAAGATCAATGGTGAGAATAGTGGCTTCAGGTTGATCATTCCATTCGGATTTAGGGACAAGATCCTCGTACTGAATCCCCAAACCGGTTAATCTCTGGACTTGTCTCCCTGCCATTGTTAATTACTTTCTTTTCTTTCTGATGATCTCTTCTGAATTGGTTAATTTGAGGTTTGATAATACAACTAGGTTTATTGCTCTGCATATAAATAAGGCTTGAATTTCTGCAATACTTGGTCATTTTCTCTTCTGATATGCAATGGATATTCCTAGTTTTGCGGCTATGTTTTCTTCTGTTCATCAAAATCTCTTCTTTAGTCTTAGGTCATATGTTTCTTCTTTTACAAAGAAAGCATAAAAGTTCTCTTCTGCTTTCTTCTCAAGTTATGTCTTTGTGTCCCCACAGCTTGACACGTCAGTTACAACAGAATTTCGATTTAATTCAGTAACTGATGAATTTAATGTAGAGAGAATTGTTGAGGAATGAAATTCAAGAGCCTAAGTTGAAGAACGTTCCTGTTCAAATATCTAAGAATGTTTCAGGTTGCAATAACTCTGAACATAAACATGACAAAGATTCAGGATCTTGTTTGCTTAAGCTAGAAGAAACAAACTACGTTACAAATTAACTCCTCGGATCAGATCAGATAACCGAAAGAATTTTATCTACTCCAAGCTTTTGTAGCACATCATCTTCTCAAAACTTGGTTTAAGCTACAGAAAATAAGTTACCCTGAAAATGTTAGATTTACCTTTACCAATTTCTGTAGAGAAATCAAAACTGAAGTTGACACTAGTGATGATACCTTGGGAGGAGAAACAGACACAATGTAGCAGAAACAAGGACTGTACATAAGGATGGCTTAGAGTCAACAGAAGCTGATGTTGACCTGTTTGCAACCAAAATAAAAGGGTTCATCATCTTAATCTTGTGTGTCAGACAGATGGAAGAAGAAGCTGCGTGAAAAATTATACCTAGCAACAATGCTCGCAACAGACTCAGTTTCAAGACCAAACCCGTAAGCAAAGAGCGGGTCGTAATGTGCATCTCCATAGTTCATAGGCAACTGCTCTGTGTTTTTGAACCATGTAACAGGAAGTTTTCCACTGAAGCCGTGTTCCCCGAACAGCACATCAGTAATACCTTGGCCTTCTGTTCCGGGTAGAAACGCAGCAACCAATGCCTCGACTGAGGCAATGTAAGGTTCCATCACAAGTGGTCTACCTGAAATGACCACAACCACACATTTGACAGCCTGACAGGCGGAGCTAATAATGGCTGGACCAGGGTCCAACATGGTTAGCTTGTCACTATCTCCAGCTGTCTCTGCATATGGTTGTTCACCAACAGCAACGATTGCATAAGCAAAGTTGTTTGATTTCATGAATTCAGCATCTGGGTTTTCCCGGAAGACTACTTCAGTGCTATGATCAACAGCTGATTTCACAGCGCCAAGAAGCGTAGTCCCTGAATCAACAAAAGTAATATTTATTGCTGATATGATCATTAATGTCTTTCATCACTGCTGAAGGTATTTCTTTCAAAGCATAAACAGTCACAGACAAGATTATAATCTACAATAAAAGTTGCAACGTACCCCTCGTGTTCTTGTTACCGCTAAATCCTTGCCAAGTAATGGTCCAACCACCACACTGATAACCTAAATTATCAGCATGAGTTCCAGCGACTAGGATCTTTGAAGTCTTTCTGGGAAGTGGAAGCATCGGATTGGTTTTGTTCCCGTTTTTCAGCAGCACAAGGGATTTCCTAACAGCCTCCCTTGCCAAGTCTCTGTGTGCCTAATAGAAATATATAACATTCCATTAAGATCTTGTGGTACTTGCAATAGAGTCTACCTCAGGAATATTAAGCAACTAACCTGGCTTCCTAGTTCATTGGAAAAGCTGTAATCAGCCAAAGGGTTCTCAAAAAGTCCCATGGTGAACTTGACAAGCAGGATTCTTTTGACAGCATCATCAATCCGGGTGATAGGAATTACTTTGTTCTTCACTAAGGACATAAGATCATTGACAAACTCGGTGAAATTGAAGGGGACCATGACCTGCATATTATAACATTAGCTAAAACAGACATGAGCAAATATTTCTTATTTCAGGCCACGAATGTCTGTTAAGTTTGAGACACAACACCATATCAATGCCAGCTTGAATTGCAGCTTGGACAGAAGCTGAGTAGTTTGTATGCGGCGGTGAGGAAATCTTATCAACACCTTGCCAATCCGAAATAACAAAACCCTGCACATATCATAGAGAAACTAAGCTGGAATTAGCACTCAAAGTGAACTCCCGGATGTGAGAATACACACATGCTGTTATAAACGGTCAATTCAAGACTCTGGAAAATACATGGAGAAAGACAAAATTCATACTACTGCAAGAACATGGAGCATCTGCATTAAAGCTGTCTAACATCTGACGAGGAAAGAAGTAATCAGACCTTAAACTTAAGGGTACCCTTGAGATACCCTGTGATAAGCTCAGTATGTGCATGCATCTTCTCACCATTCCAGCTCGAATATGAAACCATCACTGTAGAAACACCTTTGTAAATCGCATCAGCATAAGCAGGCATGTGAACGCTGAGAAGACCATGTAAATCAGTCACGGTGTTGTTCTCATTTATTCCTCTGGTTGTCCCACCATCTCCCACGTAATGCTTGGCACATGCTGCAACTTTATCCCTATCAAAATAACACAAATAAAAGAGTGAACATACTTTGTGAGGCTCATATAACACAACAGAATTAGAAGAAGCCTTACTTGCCACCAACAAATGGAACTCCATGCTTATAGCTGGAAGGAGGCTCTCCTTGTAAACCAAGTATGATATCGGTCATGTCTTCCACGACTTTATGATCCTCGCTGTAGCTCTCGTAACACCTACCCCATCTGGGATCTCTACAAACCTACAACAAGAGTGAGAAACGACATTAGCAAATGTCTGACGTACCATAGGTATGAAAAGTGCCAGATTTGTAGAAGTTTGGCAGACGGTGAGAAATTGTAGTATCCAGAATACAGAAAATTTACTGCAATGCAAGGAGCAAACGTGTATGGAATTCCAGTGGCTCTGACTTCAACTGCAGTTGCTGCTCCAATCCTCTTTGCAAGATCTGGATCCCTGTGAAACTCAAATCAATCAGCAGATTGACTGTGAAGTGCTCAGCATAAGACATATAGACAGCATTGTAAGAAACGGAAACGCGAAACCTGCAGACTTAATTAACGTTTCAACTAATACTTGCCTGGTGGCTCCAAGACCAACATTGTGAGGGAAGATAGTAGCGTTATAGACATTGTTATGCCCATGAACGGCATCAATGCCATATATCATAGGAATACCCAAACGACTCATTAGAGCTCCCTTCTGATACTCATTTATCATATCAACCCAACTCTGAGCAGTAGCCTCAGGGAGTGGAGCACTCCCACCACCACTCAATACACTGCCTGTACAGAACGGAAAAATTAGTTTCTATTTCCAAGATTTACAAATGCAGACACTCAATACTAGGAGGCATGTTTAGTTTTTTAATAACAAGAAGATGAGACTGAACTCAAATGAAGACAGAAATTGAATGAAACCCTCTATTCACCTACAGACTCTGAAGTCTGAACAAGGACAGTTGCACCGACCAAGTTTTTAAGGAAACCATCCAAGATGCCCAAAAAGAGAGAAATTAGATAACCAAAGAGTAGTTTAAGCATGAAATCTCGGAGTTATGACCATAAAGTAAAAAGACTAGGATGAGGCATGCATATCAAGAAAATGGAAATCGCCTGCGGTTCTATACGCAAACAAGTGAACTATTGAAGAGAAGAACAAAAGAAATAATAGACCAACTAAATTAGCTAACAAAGTGATCACATTTCAATAAATTTCAAAAAAGATTGCACTCTTTTTGCCTACCGATGAAGTAATCTCTCATTATGTTGACAGTGGCAACACTTCTATCGACTTGCACCATCTGACCAATCTTCTCTTCCAAAGTCATTCTACCCCATAAATTCTCAACTCGATCGGTCACCTTCTGTTTCGGGTCCTTGTACAACACATACTCTCCATCTCCATTACAAACGTACACACACATCCATAAAAGAATCCCTACGATACTTAGTGAAACTCTGCTCATCTTCGAAACAGAAGCAATACTAGAAAGAAAACAAAAAACAAAAGACAGAAACTTAAAGATAAGAAAGATTTCTCACTTCTCAGCTAAAATGTCTCCTTTAATTTACCCAAATTTCTAATACCTTGTGCTTATCGACAGCCAAACAAGAAACAAAGAAAAAAGCAACCTTTTTTCATCAGGAAACTGGAGGATAAAAAGCAAAAGAAGAAGAAGAAAACAACAAACTTTTAAGATTTACTGTTCAAATTTCAACAAAGATAAGCAAGCCCACGACTTTTCTCATTCTCATTTCCCAGTGAATCAGAAAGAGTATGCATTGGAAAAGGGAAATGCAAGATCCTACACTATAATGAAGGAAGAAAGAAGAACTTACAGTGAGTTAGACACACAGTAACACCAGAAACTATCTGCTACTTCGCCGAGATTTTATTAGGAAACTAAAATGAGATTCAACAAGGAAAAAAGAAAGAGTAGTTAATAAACGCTTTTAAGCAGATTGAGAGAGTAGTCAGTTCTTTTCTTGGAACGTGGGGTTGGCTCACGTTTTTCTCTTAAAGCATCTGACCAGAGGACACTGCAAAACGACGATTAAAGCGGCGTCGTTTAATCTTTTCCATTTTCTTTCAGAGATATTTCCATTTCTTTATTATTACTTTTTTGGAAAACGGTAATTGTGAAAAACTGGAAAGTTTCGAACTTGCTTTTAACGCACCTTTGACACGTGTCACTATCGGCTCCTCAACTCTTACTATTCTCATGGTAAACCGGAGATACTCCCGCCTCCGATCGGCGTAAACCGTACTTCTCAGTCACGTTTACTGTATCTTCCTCGTAATCCTTAGCGAGGTTGGCTTTGTAATTTAGTTATCGGTGTGTTATCTTCTGCAATCTCCCAGCTACTCCTGTCTCTGCTTTGTGTATTCCCACCATTCAAAAACTTTCCTTTTTGCTTCTACATGATGATTAGTAGAATTTCTCGAAGTTAAGGATTTGAAAGCTGTGATTGTTGAATCGGTGAGAGTATCAATAACCGAACTTTTGTTTGCAAAGTCGATGCCTTTTAGGAGTATTTATCAAATGTACTGAAAATTGCAGAGAAAAGTTTCGGTATGGACAGGACTTAGGAGTTATAGATGACAACGTCCGGTTCAGGAGGAGACTTGTAAGTCATTGCTGAGAGTTTAACTGAAGAAGAAATAGTTTGTCTCCTCCTAAACCCTAAACCACATTTAGCTTAAAGGTGGATCAATGAAGAAACAAGTATACAAATGTTTGAAAATCTCTCTAATAAGGAGCCTCTGTTGACTGTTCTCGCAGATTCATGGAGCGGAGTTGGCTAATACTGAATGAGATTGATTCTGTTGGATGATGTCTTGATCTTCTTCATGGCGCTGCAGAGATTCTGTTCTGATGATAACCCAAATCTCATCAATTACTGGGTCACATTAAATCAACTCTCAAATACACGATAGTGTCCAGATACTCATTTTTGTCTCTAGATATCGTTTGCGTTGCAAGAAAATAACTTTGGATATTGTTATTTAATTTTGAGAAACCGAAATTTAAGCTAAAAACTGTAGTCGGGTTAGAGTAATTAGGGTACTAAACCATGAGGACGAAGACAAGAATGTCTTAAGTCATGTGATTTGTTGTCTGTCTGTTCCAAATAATGGGTCCAATTTTGAAATAAAAGTAATAGAAACTCGAGAAAAGGAAAATGATTTTATGGTATCAACCTAAAGTCATAGACTAATCAAGAAAGAGTTTTTAATTCGAGGGCTTGAGAGGCTGCGATGTTGGAAGTTGCCAAGATAGAAAAGAGAAGACTTGCAAAAGATAAACTTTATATTTAAGACAAATCGCAGCGCAAAACTCGGCGGCGATAGATAATCATATAAAAAAACGCGTATTTCAACTGGTTTAATCTCTTCTTCATCGTCTTCTTCTCTACACCACCTTGACTCTCTCATTAAATTAACAATGCCCCCACGGGTTATGCAAGTGTATTGCTATTAAACTCTCTCTATATTTTCCCATCCAACCCAATTTATTTCCCAAACTAGTAGGGCTCCAGTTCAGCTGCGGAGAAATTGGTAAGTTTGATGATGTTTGAGGAGTAGAAAAGATTTGACTTTTATGATATTAGGAATGCGATTAGATTGTTTTGAGGGTGTTGTGGTCGGATCTTGATGCTATTTTTGGATAGAGAGATTAAGACGAGTTTGGGGGTATTTGGATGGGTAATACTTGTGTTGGACCAAGCAGAAATGGAGGGTTTTTGCAATCAGTTTCCGCTGCAATGTGGCGGCCAAGAGATGGAGATGATTCTGCTTCCGTGAGCAATGGAGATATTGCAAGTGAAGCTGCTGTTTCAGGAGAGCTTCGATCTCCATTACCTGATCAAGTCCAGAATAAACCTCCTGAACATGTCACAATGCCTAAGCCAGGGACTAACATCGAGACCAAGGACATAGAGATTCAACCTGAAATCAAGCCAGAAGTGCAAGAGGAGACTAAATCAGAGTCCAAACCAGAGACCAAGTCAGAGACTAAGCCAGAGACCAAGTCAGAGACAATACCTGATCCTCCAGCTAAACCTAAGAAACCTAAACAAATGAAGAGAGTGTCCAGTGCAGGGCTTAGGACTGAGTCTGTGTTGCAGAGGAAGACTGAAAATTTTAAGCAGTTTTATTCCTTGGGAAGAAAACTCGGACAAGGGCAATTTGGAACGACTTTTTTATGTGTGGAGAAGACTACAGGGAAGGAATTTGCGTGCAAGTCTATTGCTAAGAGGAAGCTGTTGACTGATGAAGACGTGGAAGATGTGAGAAGGGAAATTCAGATAATGCATCACTTGGCTGGTCACCCAAATGTCATATCAATTAAAGGAGCTTATGAGGATGTTGTGGCTGTGCACCTTGTAATGGAGTGCTGTGCAGGTGGGGAGCTTTTTGACAGGATAATTCAACGTGGTCACTACTCAGAGAGGAAAGCGGCTGATCTCACTAGAACCATAGTTGGTGTTGTAGAAGCTTGCCATTCTCTTGGTGTTATGCATCGAGACCTAAAGCCTGAGAATTTTCTGTTCGTTAGTAAACATGAAGATTCCCTCTTGAAGACTATTGATTTTGGACTCTCAATGTTCTTTAAGCCAGGTTTGCAATTCTAGATTTTGTCTATAACTTGAATGGCATGATTCTTGTTGATCAATGATTTTGAATTAGATTCCTTCCTCTTTGCAGACGATGTATTTACAGATGTTGTTGGTAGTCCATATTATGTTGCTCCAGAAGTTCTTCGAAAACGTTATGGTCCTGAAGCTGATGTCTGGAGTGCTGGAGTGATTGTGTACATTTTATTAAGCGGAGTTCCTCCATTTTGGGCTGGTAAGAAATGTGTATATATATAAGAGATCTGTCACTTGTTCTAGTTAGGCTCTGAACAAAATCTATCTTCTTTTTGTTTCTTTGAACATTCAGAATCCGAACAAGGCATTTTCGAACAGGTCCTCCATGGTGATCTCGACTTTTCATCAGATCCCTGGCCGAGCATATCTGAAAGTGCAAAAGACTTAGTGAGGAAAATGCTTGTCCGGGATCCCAAGAAGAGGTTAACTGCCCACCAAGTATTATGTAAGTTATTTCGATCTAAACTCTTCTCTTCTAGCTAGAATATTGTGATTCTCTTTCTGTTAACTTTATTGCGCATAAATTTCACTACATGAATACAGTGTGTTGTCTGATGGCCGTTTTTTGTAATGACATAGCCGAATGTGTTGTCATGTACACTGTATATGTGCCACCGATCTATTTCTTATAAAGTTATGTTTTTTCTCAGGTCATCCATGGGTACAAGTCGATGGTGTGGCTCCAGACAAGCCTTTGGATTCTGCTGTTCTGAGTCGTATGAAGCAATTTTCTGCAATGAACAAGCTCAAGAAAATGGCTCTTAGAGTAAGCAGCTTTCAGTTTTTAACACAATATGAGAATGAGTTCCTGTCATAAACATAAGACAGTTACATGTTACCCCTCTCCTTGTTATGTTAAATGAAAAAGAAGATGCAGATTAAGATTCTCTCTTTATACCTTCTTGTAGGTCATTGCTGAGAGCTTATCTGAAGAAGAAATAGCTGGCTTGAAAGAAATGTTTAATATGATAGATGCTGACAAGAGTGGTCAGATCACTTTCGAAGAACTGAAAGCAGGACTAAAAAGAGTCGGGGGGAATCTAAAAGAGTCCGAGATTCTCGACTTGATGCAAGCTGTAAGTGTTGAACCCCTTGCTTGTTTGTTATCCGAATATGAAGGTCCCCACATATAAACCTTACTTTTTCCAGTGTTTTCCTTAACTATGATCATGAACTCGGCTTGTCATAATCCAATATTACTGTGCTGGTTTTGCTGTCTTTTTGTAAGAACTTGCAGTTAATCTGGTTGTATCTCTTTCATGTGTATATAATTCAGGCTGATGTGGACAATAGTGGAACAATAGACTACAAAGAGTTCATAGCTGCAACATTGCATCTAAACAAAATAGAGAAAGAGGATCATTTGTTTGCAGCCTTTACGTACTTTGACAAGGATGGGAGCGGCTATATCACCCCAGACGAGCTTCAACAAGCTTGTGAGGAGTTTGGTGTTGAAGATGTCCGCATAGAAGAAATGATGCATGACGTTGATCAAGACAATGTAAGCTCCTTCACACCACTTATCATCTCATCTTAACTTTCACATGACTTCAATGCTTCTCAACAATGGTCAAATTCTAATGATTTCAAACAAATCATGGAATTCTTTCGGAGTATTGTGATTGAATGTTGAATTTTTTGTTTGCAGGATGGACGAATAGACTATAACGAATTTGTGGCGATGATGCAAAAAGGAAGCATCTCAGGAGGTCCTGTGAAAATGAGTCTAGAGAAAAGCTTTAGCATTGCTCTTAAACACTAGTTTCAGTCAATTAAAATTACAAAACTAAAGACAAAAATGCACAGCCAAGTATCTCTTTGGATTCTTTAAAACTCTTTTGAATGAGTTTTTGTCTTATGACTTGTTGAGCATATATAGTCTTCAAATATTTGCAATTGAGTCTTTAGCATATGCCAAAAAGTCATGTTCTGGAAATGCTAAAGAGTTTGGATGCATTTTATTTCAACAATTAGAACGGTAAGACTCTTAATTCAGATTCCAAACTCTATAATGGAGGAGCATGTGCTAACCTAATTAATATACAAATAATCGAAACCGAATTCCAATTAATTTATTTTTGTTTATACCTAACATACTTTTTTTGTTCTAGTGGGTCTCACAATCAACTTATTAATCCAATAGTATATGATTCAAAGCGTGCGTATGTGTTGACATCAATAAAAAGAAGTGCACTTTTTTGTGGTGTGACTTCTTAATTTTACTATTAATTTGGTTTTAATTGTCTATTTCAAAGGCTGTGTCTTTGTCTCTTTACATTTCCAATTTTGGTCCACGAAACGTGATCATCATTACCTCTATTCTAAAGTTTTATTTGTGTTGGGTCTAATTCTTCTACAGCAAATATGTTGGTTTATGTTTAATTTAAAGTATTATGTTTATTATTATTATTACTATAATTCTATTTTCCATTAGAGAACAAGTGAAAAAAATGGATTATGAGATAATGAGTTAGTGTTAGAGACTATTAAATTAAAAGCAGTGACATATATATAGTTAGGAGTTAGGAGCAAATTTTTTATGCACTTACGACATACCTAACTTCTTTTATTACATTTTAAACACATAGTTTATTTGTAA
This sequence comes from Lepidium didymum, assembly GCA_963920545.1. Lineage (NCBI taxonomy): Eukaryota > Viridiplantae > Streptophyta > Magnoliopsida > Brassicales > Brassicaceae > Lepidium > Lepidium didymum. The sequence goes on along the minus strand of OY986996.1, from coordinate 1,484,164 downwards.
TCTGTCTATATGACAGAAGATGGTGTGTCTTATATCACTTCAGATGACGAAAATATAAATGGTGACAGACTACGTGAAAATCTTGAAGATGGTGTATAACCTAGAAGAATAGCTAATCTTCGTTCTATTTTTATAAGACTTTACAAGATTGAAGAATTTGTTTTGTTATTTTTTTCCATCTAATTCCTATATTTTTTTCTTGTTTTATTTAATTTTTCAGCTGAATAGTTTCTTCAGTTTTATTAATAAAATTAAGAGTTGGAAAAACCTTAAATTTCACGTAGATTGGACCAAATTGTAGATTAACTATAAAATAATTGTGGATTGGACAATTACTCATAAGGCCGTTGATTGGTGTTTATATGATTCCTGTTCTATGTTCATATGTTCTGTCGTAATGTCCGACAAATTTCCAAATAATTAATAAAGTTCATGTTTGAAGTAAAAAAAAAAAACTGTAAAATAATTTTCTGGTTCGTCATGTATAAATTAGGATGGAATCCTTTTACTTGAACCATTATAAAAATTTATGACTACATATATTTAAGAAAAAATATATAAACGAGATATAAAATTGGTGATTATGATTAAACAAGAACAAATTGATAACACAGATACGATGGGTCGAAATTATTAGAAGAAATAATTGGTGGTAGATGCATATTAATTAAAGTCATAGTTGTGAGATGTGATCAAGATTTAAAGTGTTTCTAGAGTCTATTATAGATATGAATCCTGTTACTGGCTACAATTTAAAGAACTTGTGGAAAAATATTTATTACAAAATCCCGTCACAACTTACACACTTACAAAAGTTTTTTTTTTTAAAGTATATATATATATTCAAAAATAAGTAATAATTTTTTTTAGGTTTAAATAGACGGTGTTTGTTTCGTAGTATCTTATTTTTCCGTCGAAGTTCTGTTCTTTTTCCGAGATTTTATCCTAAAAGTTTTTCTATTGTCGTTTTCTAGTTATAGTTAATTTTGTTGATTCTTGTTTTTTTTTTTGCTATGTTTCCGGAGATAATGGTCGGTTCTAATTTTTTACATATATAATAATTCACTTGTACTCAAAATATATACTAATAAGAAATTATTAAAATTTTGTTTGCACTGTAATTTATATAATCTTAATGAATTTAAGCTTAGTTTCCGATAAATCTTCAAAAATACATATATAATAATTAACATCAAATGGTTAAATATTACAATTTTTCTATCTAAATTTAATTTCAAAAGATCACATTTGTCTAATGTTAGAAATTTAGAAAATTTTAGCTATATGTAGATCTTAGTGATCGATAAAAAATTTGATAATCCTACAATTATATTCTCTACATCTCAAAATATGAATTAAAGGTATAAACTACTAGTTTTTAGTTTTTTTCAGAAAACAAATAAGAACAAAGTTTCAGCTTCCCTATTTTAACCAAAAAAAAGACTTTTTTATATAGATATGTTATATACTTATATTTTTAACAAAGAAGACTTTTTGTACCTAAAAACGTATGCTATATATCCTCTGACTCACCTGCTCCGAATTTTTCTCAATAAATTAGAGTAAATAATTATTTTGATGTCAAACTTCTATAATCATTTTTAAATTTTAAATCAATTTTTAAATTCTATTACTTAATTATTATATGAATTTTATATTGCCGTCCTTCTCTCTATAAGAGTTGACTCTAAAGAACCAAACACACAGATACCTTTCCTATACTCTTATTTTTCTCTCCTCTCTCTATCTATCTCTCTTTCATATTTCAAATATTTTGCTTCTGAATCACACCGCTTCCACCAAATCCTCCATGCCCTTTCCTTGAAATCTGATTCTTACTTCAAAACCCTTTTTATGTGATTCGTTTGTTTAGGTCTTTATCATGGTTGTAAACATGAAACAGATCATGCGGTGGCCTCCATGGCCTCCACTTTTTGCAGTGAAGTTTGATGTGATCGTTGTTATTCACAAGATGGATGGTCTTTTGGATTGTTCTGGAGATGTTGAGAATGATCAACGAGATTGTACAAAGAGGAAAAGACCAGTGGTTGAGATCAAGTGGAAAGGACCTAAATCAGTTTCTCTTAAACGCTCTGTTGTGAGGAATTTTACTGAAGAAGGTGGATTTCGTGGCGATGGTGTTGTAGAGTGGAACGAAGAGTTCAAGAGAGTTTGTGAATTCTCTGTTTATAAAGAAGGAGAGTTTCTTCCATGGCTTGTTTCTTTCACCGTCTTCAATGTTAGTGTCTCTCTTTTATCTAATCCTTGAATTCATTGACTAGGATTTTTTTGACTTATGAATTGATCAGCGTTTCTATAAAAATTGAAACTTTACTCTGTAATTTAGCCCCATTGTAAAATTGGGGATTTTGATTTGTTGTGGAGATTTGACTGAACTCATAGCTTCGGTCTATAGTCTTAATTGGGGATTGTTTTGTTTAGAAAGGACCTGACTTGAAGATTGAGTTGTGTTCTTTGGCTTTGTTGTAAACTAAACTGAAAATCCGTTTTTTTCAATCCCTTGTTTTGTAGGGACTGAATCAAGGATCGAAGGAGAAAGTTCGTTGCTTTGGAAAAGCATCGTTGAACATTGCAGAATTCTTTTCACTGATGAAAGAAGATGATATTCAAGTCAAAGTGCCTCTAAAGATCCGTGGCTCTTCGTCATCATCATCATCATCTGTGCGAAGTCCATGTCTTCATGTGCGTTAGTAATGTCCTTATTAGATTGTTATCTGAATTTTACAGCTGTTTTATTTCTCTAACCGCAAGTCTCAACTTATATTGCAGATATCACTTCAGTTTTCTCCTAAAGAATCATTGCCCGAAAGACAGAGATCTGCTCTTCCTGTTCTATGGTCTCCTCTTTCTGCAGAGGCTGAAAAAACTGAGTCTGTTGTAAAAGTTGGCCTGAGAAAGATGAAAACCTTCAACCATTGCATGTCTATTCCCCAGGCATCAGAAAAGGAGGTTGAGAAAGATGGAAGCAGTGGAAGTGGAAGCGAAGGCAAAAGTCCAGAGAGAAATCTAGATTCTGAGTCTACTGATCCTTTTGATACAGATTCTCTTGATGAAGTTGATGATGCAGATGAATCAGAAGAGAACCAAGAGAATGAAAGCGGTGTAGCTGATCCGGTTAATTACAAAACACTTCGATATGCTAACTGGGCTAGAGGCTCATTTCATGCTAACACAAACCCTGAAGACGAGGATTTGATATATTACAGCAACCGCAGTCCATTAGCAGAGACCGGGCATTATGGTAATGAGGTTTCAAATGCTGTAGTAAACTTGGAGCAGGCAAATGGACAAATGTCTAAGAAGAGAATGTTATCGTGGAAGAAGAGAAAGCTCAGTTTTAGATCTTTCAAACAGAAAGGTGAACCTCTTCTTAAGAAGGATTGTCTTGAAGAAGGTGGTGATGATATCGATTTTGATCGCAGACAACTAAGTTCCTCCGATGAGTCTAACTCTGAGGTATATATAATGACTACATTTGTTTATAGTTTTCAGTTTTCATGATTTCTTGATTCTTAACTCTTTGATTGATTCTCTTGCAGTTGTATAGGTCTGATGACTTAATCGTGAAACCATTTTCCCAGTTTGGAGATGATGACTTCATTGTTGGTAGCTGGGAAACCAAAGAAATTATAAGCCGTGATGGGCTGATGAAACTCATGACTCGAGTGTTTCTTGCATCAATCGATCAGAGAAGCGAGAGAGCTGCTGGAGAAAGCGCCTGCACAGCTCTAGTTGCAGTGATGGCACATTGGTTAGGATCCAACAGCAACATAATCCCAACAAGGTCAGAGTTCGACAGCCTTATCAGAGAAGGATCATGTGAGTGGAGAAATCTGTGCAAAAACGAGGAATACCGGGAAAGGTTTCCAGACAAACATTTTGATCTTGAGACGGTTCTCCAGGCAAAGATCAGACCAATATGTGTAGTCCCTGAGAAATCATTCATTGGGTTTTTCCATCCAGAGAAATCAGAGGAAGAAGAAGTAGGAAAAGAAGACGCAAATCTAGATTTTCTCAAAGGTGTAATGTCCTTTGACAGCATCTGGGAAGAGATCATGAAACAAGAACCAGAAGAGTCAGCAAGCGAACCAGTGATCTACATTGTAAGCTGGAATGATCATTTCTTCGTTCTCCTTGTGGACCATGATGCTTATTACATCATAGACACGCTCGGAGAGAGGCTCTATGAGGGTTGCAACCAAGCTTATGTTTTGAAATTTGACAAAGATGCAGAGATCCAGAGATTACCATCCGTTAAGGACAACAAAGCTGACTCAGGAAACCAGAAAACAACTGGTAAGAGCAAGTCTGAGCAACCCGAAATATCGACAGAATCAGATGAACAACAAGTAGTAGTGAGTAGAGGTAAAGACTCATGTAGAGAGTATATAAAGAGCTTTCTTGCTGCTATTCCAATACAACAAGTCAAAGCTGATATGAAGAAAGGACTGGTGTCATCTCTGCATCACCGTCTTCAAATCGAGCTTCACTACACCAAACAACTTCATTTTCCTCAACTCAATCTGCATAAATCCTCTAAAACCGAAGAATCAGTATCTGAAGCTGCCGTGTCTGTGAATGTAGCTTGGGCACTGGCGAGCCAATTCAGCAATAGTGGTGGATTTGGTTATGAAATAGCTGAGCTTTTGGGAGTTGAAGTATGATATAAGTGTATAGAGAGAAAAAGGAGTCTCCTTTTGTGTGAATTTTGGTGTGTATAACTGAATAACCAACCTTTCTTTTTTTTTTCTGGCTAAGTTGATGTTCATAGTAACCTCTTTGGAGATAAGACTCTTTTTCTCCTCTTCTACAACAATGTATTGAGGAAGTTTATCATAGTTATGATTATGTAATGAAATCAGTAATTAATCTCTCATCAGTTCTCAGAATTTTATGGATTGCTGTTTAGAAATAAACTCTACTTGCTTCACCCTCTCAGATACCTTTAAACAAGTGCGCTGTGTTGGAACCAAACCAAGTCAAACAGTCTAAACCAAGCCAAACCAGTCTAAACCAAGGCAAACCAGACCAAACCAAGGTGGAGAAGAAAACCAAACCAAGAGAGATTAAAAATAAAAGAGAGAGAACAGTTGAGGAAATAAATACACGGATGGATTCGACGTAAGGCAAAACTTGTCCAACATTAAGTTTCGAGCTCGTCTCATTGTTCTCCTTGACCCAAGTTTGCCAAGTTTGGGAGAAGTATTCAGTTTTGTCTGAATTTTGAGAAGATTTATTGTGAAAGACGAGTAGTAAGAGAAGATGAAGAGAATATTTGGTGCGAAAAATAACAAAGAGCCTCCACCGTCAATTCAGGATGCATCTGATCGGGTTTTTACATCTTTCTTTTCGATTCGTTTTTGCTTTATTGTTTTCCTCAATTTTCAATCTCTTCTTCTCGTTTCAAAATCGTTAAGAATCAGGAAGTATTTTAGGGTTTTGGGTTCTTCGATAGTCGTTGATTTCTGGGTTTTATCGTGTGCGATCCTTAAGCTTTGTTAATTAAGTGATTTAGCTTTTGGAGTTGGGATTTGAATTTAGCTGAACTCATAGATGATACTTTTAGATGGCGAAAGGGTTTTGACTCTGAAAAGTTCTCTACTTTATCCTGATTTCAATTTTGATGTATTCAGATCAATAAAAGAGGAGAATCGGTGGAAGATAAGGTTAAGAGGCTTGATGCTGAGCTCTGCAAATATAAAGAACAGATTAAACGGACAAGACCTGGTCCAGCTCAAGAAGCTATCAAATCTCGGGCTATGAGAGTTCTGAAGCAAAAGAAGATGTGAGCATGTCTCTGCATTTGTGTTTATCATCTTGTGTGTGAAGTGCTGGCTTCTTTGAATGGATATGGCTTTAATACAAACTGTTACCAATTTTTCTTAGGTATGAAGGCCAACGTGACATGCTCTACAATCAGACTTTCAACCTTGATCAAGTTTCATTTGCTGCTGAAGGCCTCAAAGATGCTCAACAAACTGTATGTATCGATAAGTCTTTTTGTTAGCTTCGTAAGAAAACATCACGTTGGGCCAGAACCTAATGTGTAGCTTAATGTACATGAATGCAGTAGGCGTATGATAGAACTTGGATACACTATAAATTCTTAAACTTTGGCTTATTTTCAGATGACAGCGCTAAAGTCTGCTAACAAGGAATTGAAAGGAATGATGAAAACCGTGAAGATTCAAGATATAGATGTATGTCAGACTGTCTTGGTTCTTATTCAAGCTCTCTTGTATTCGCTTTCTAGGTACTGTTTTGATTATCAATTATTTATTGTATAACACAGAATTTGCAAGATGAGATGATGGACTTAATGGATGTGAGTTCCGAAATTCAAGAGACACTGGGTAGGAGCTACAATGTACCTGACGACATTGATGAAGATGACCTCATGGGCGGTAAGTTCTTTCTGCGTGTTCTGGAGTACTCTCTGTCGTTTCTAGAATTTCACTTTTATGCTGCTTGAAACAATGCCCTGTGTTTCCTCTTACACATTTATATGGTTTGTGAATTCAGAGCTTGACGCTCTTGAAGCTGACATGGGAAACGAGACCGAAGCAGACGGAGTGCCTTCCTATCTCCAACCTGATAAGGAACCGGATCTTGATGACGAACTGAACTTACCCCCAGCACCAACAGGGAATGCAGCAGCTCCACCTGGACGTGTTCCACCTGGTCGAACTCAGGTGAGTCTCCTCTTATAGTTTGTGCTCAATAATATCTAACGAATAATGTACTGGTACATATTATGTCAAATGTCTGAAAGATTCTACGTATGGCTGATCAAAGATTTATGATGTTGTGCTAATGAACAGGCTGAGGATGAATGGGGATTACCGGCAGTACCACATGCTTCACTTCGGGGATAAATTCTGTTTTCGCGCTTCTCTGTCCATAAAGATTCATGTGATTGCTACCAAATTTTTAAATCTTTATGACAATACGTTCTGTGCATAGCAGTTTCAGCAACCTTTGATCCTTGATTTGGTCTTTATTGGAAATTTTTGTATAAGGAAATCTTAGAACCCTAGCATTTTCATCACATTAATAGCTTTTTGAACAGCAATCAAAAAAGGATACACGTTCAAAACATCAGAACCGTTAATATATCTCCACTAGAATTCCTAAATCCGAACACTACGTAAAACAGATTATGTCCCCTGCTTTCGACACTGAAAGTGCGAGACTTTTTACTCTAAATCATATTTATACAACTTGAACGTGGAATTGTCATTTTCTCACACAGACTGTTATGACTTCCGAAATCCTTAAGCTACTTATTATTGTGAAGGGAAGGGTTTTGTCTTTAGTTGAGATTAAGTTTGGTCAGATCTAGCATGTTCCAGTCCAAATGGCGCGAAGCTGTCCTTGGAGCAACACTTGAACCAGCAGAATATGACCTCACCAGCCTGTTATTATTGTTATTACTCCCTACGTATCCCAATCCAGATTTCAAGCTTTGAGCTTCCTTCTTCAGTAACTGATACTCACCTACACAGAATATTTTGGTACAAAAATCTGTGATTGAGACTCCTTTAATGCCATGTAAAATTCTATTTATATACCTTCCCTTATGAGCTTGTCCTGTTTCAGTATCGCCATCTGCTGCTTCAACTGGCTGTTCTCCAGGGACAGCGTTGCACGTGTCTGCAGAAGTGAAGCCACTCTCACTGATAAATCCGCTTCCACTGTCTGCAAAACAACATTGCTATTGGTTACTACCAATACAATGTGCTATGTATTTGTATTATGTGCATCTAACTATGTTGTAACACCATTAACTATATCATACAACCACACAGTTCTAACATACAGCATTGCATTTTGTACATATAACCGTATGATCCAGAGACAAAACAACTAATACATTGGAGATCAGACCCCGATTAAGTTTTAAGAAAGCCCACAAACTTGAATCGATTCTTTACCTGCAACATAGCTACCGTCCTTTCAAGTTCAGCAATGTACTGGAGCTTACGAACTCTTGAACGCTGTCCTGGGTTCCTGGCAGAGTAAAGATAGAGAAATCAAGAACGGATCAACATATGACACAACAAGATAATATACAAGCATCAAACTGGACATTCTTAGAGCACTTTGTAAATTAACGATGCTAGCAGATATTGCCATAAGAAGCTTAATGTTCTCGCACCTTTTTGCATTTGGTATGCCCATTGAACCACACGGATTCTCAGCCAGGGGGGAACAGTTGAACCCTTTCACCGTATCATCCAAGTTTTGAGGTGATTTCTGAGAACCATAATCCGAAAAGGCCGAAGCAATAGGGTTGTTAGAGAAGCTTGAGTTGTTCCTCGCTCTTGGTGAGTTGGGACCATATACACAAGCTGCCTCCAACTCCCCACAAGGTTCAGAACTCAAACTTTCTTCATCTTCACTTTGATTAAAACCAGAAAAGTTAGCTGAGATGTCTCCCAAAAGCACAACTGAGTCGCTAGCTGAGCGACGTAGAGGACCTGCTTCAGTAGTGAGCTTCCCACCTGTATTCTCACAGAGCAACTCATCAAGCCAAGCTGGTTGATCCTCGAGCCTAGAATCTTGAGTGGAAGACTTGTATTGGCCAATGTGTGATTCAGTGGGTGAGGAAGAAAAGTAATATGTATCTGCAACCGGATTCAAAGACAGTTTCTTTGGAATTGGACAACGAGGAGGAAGCTGAGCAGGCCTTGACATGATCAAAACTATGAGATTTGCTTCACAGATTTTCCTATGAAATCCAAAAATCAAAAAAGTCAGATAATAGTAAACAAGCTGCTTCATTTATCATCAACCTCAAGAAGCTCTACATCTTAAAGCAATGCAAATTCTCAGTCAAGCCAATTGTTCAGCTTTAAAAGCTTCGATTTTTCTCAGCTATCAAACAGAAACCTCAATCCCAGAAAAAATCTTTATTTAGTTAAAAAAAAAAGGGTTTGTGAGACAACAACAGATCCGACAGCCATTCTTGTATTACCCCACACGACAAAAACAAAAACAAAAAACAAATCAAATAACATTAGGTCTAAAAACATCATCAAAATCAATGAAACAGTCACCAAAGGCCAAGATTAAACCTTTCAAGAAAACGACATTGAAGTGAAAACCCCAGAAATCTCAACAGAGACCTTACGAAGAAAAAAACCCTCAACATCTAAAGACTCTGAAATCAAACATCAAACAGACTCACTCGTAACAAATAAACAGACCAAGTATTAAAACTCTTCAATCATCGTCGAAAGTTTCTTATTTACCTCCGGGAAATGAAGAAAGACAACAAATTCTGGCGAGAACAGTAACAGAGAAGCAATGCGAGTGTAAGCGAAGAGAATCAGCGATTGTTCTCTTCCTCTTTCACCCGTTAAAGTAAAAGTGGAAGAATTTATTCTCTTGCTTTATCTATCAGAGCTGCGTATAAATAAATGTAGAAACTTTAAGAATTGAAGGGCAAAATATGGAAATCCCCAATTGGCTGGAGAAGGATGCGTACGGACGACTCATTTGGGCCCGTTTTTGGTCAAGACTCTCTGATTTAGTAACCCATCCGTACTTTTTTTCTCATTTTTACAAAAAAAAAGGGGATTAAATTTGTTGTTTTTGATTATGTTATTTCATCTGATTTTGGCATTCTACATTTATTACTAATCTAGAAGATTCGGGAAGAATCAAAGGCTGTAAAAGAAAATGGTAGTATTTTTTTCATACCGTTGGTTCGACAAAAAAATTTGATCCATAGTTAAATTTTTAGAGCTTCTACCGATATTACATGAAGCAAACACGATTTCTTAAAATCGAAGTTAAATTGAGACAAATGCGATTCATTGTAATCAAACTCAGGTGAAGCAAAGTAACAAACATATTTTTCTGAAATCAAATTCAGGTGAGAAAGACAACATAAATGACATTTAATTACTTGACCGAATATATTTTTCCCAAAAGAACAGTGTTTAATTGGTAATTATTGTTGTATATGTATATATTAATGTAATTAGTTTGGTTGAATTTGTGTGATCAATATGTTGAATTGTAAAGAAGACACATGTTGAGCTTTGCTTACCATATTAGCAAACTAGTTTTGGTATGCATGTCGAATAACTAATATAAATTAACCAAATTTTTGCCTTTTTCAATATTGAGTCAATATTTAAAATTCAATAAATAGACTTGACCAATAAAGTAGCTGTGATTAAGACATAACCAAGAGAAAACAGCTGTGATTCAAACTTTAATTAAAGTAATGTAATATCAAAAACTCGTTTGGTTTACGCAAAGCTGAGATTTGGTGCTTAATTGTGGTTGGCAATAAGTGCATGAAATGGAAAAAAAATATTATTATAACAGATAGTCAATCACACTAGCATTGAAATGTCAAAATAAATACATTTGAAACAAATAAAAATAAGCTAATATATATCTTTGCTTGAAAGAAAAAGAAATGGTGGGGAAAGAGAAGTCACACATGAAATCCAATTATTCTTCATCTTTGCTTCACATTTAGAAAGTTGAACATTCAACCTATATACACATGCACAAAAGCCTTTTTGATTTTTTTTTTATTGACAAATCCGATTCATTGCCAAACTATCTAAACCTTAATAATATTGCATGAGACAAATATAACTTTGTGGAATTGAATTAAGGTAAAGAATATATCAGATATAACACTTGACTACTTCTCTAAAATCAATTCCCTATGAAACTCTTTCTAAACTTTTTTTTGATAATTAATAAGTTTCCAAATTTTATGAGAGCATTTTGAACTATTCTTTTGGAGATGTGCAACCCATGGATAGATTTTTTTTTCTAGAGATATGTTAAGGTATCCGAAATAATTGTGAGTTAGTTTCGAGTGTTGGGGGATTCGAACCCACGAATCTGATAACATCCGAGACTCGTCCTTTTGCCACCCGACCACAACACTTTGGACAACTCTTTTTTTTTGGTAACTCAGGAGTTCTCAAACCTTATGGGAGAAGCTCAGACTGTTTTTCTGATGAAAGTGCAGTCCACAAGTAGACTCTCACCTCCAGATATTCAAATGGACGAAAAACATAAGGCAATATATGTGTAAAGTTGACCACGAAATATCATTTAGTTTCGCATACCAGAAAAATAGAACAAGCAAACTTTTTAAAGTCTCAAACTTGCTCCTATCACTTGATCACAAACGCTTTATCCTTTGGACAACTCATTCTAAACTTCAAATCATATGATAAGAACTACTTAAACTTTTTAGACATATTTTAGTGAAAAAAATTACAAACATATGTATCTAACCACTCCACGAATAATAAATTTCTAGCAAATTTAATAATAACAAAGAAAATCATATGAATTGAAAAAAAATTGCAAAATACAGAATAGGGTTTCATCTAAACATAATAGAAAAACTTGGAGAAAAAGCAATGTTTTGAAAATGAAGGTTGTAATAATAAACGGGACACGTTTTAATGGAGATGATTGTGCCACGTGGAAGCTAATCAATCACTAGCCAATTTAATCTCTAATTCGCAATTATCAGTCCTTTTCCCTCGCTTCAATTTCCTTTTCCTTTCTTTCATCTCTCAATCGCTTCTTCAACAATTTTCCAGGAAAAATCTCTTCAACATCCATGGGGAAACACAATAACCTGACACCAGGTTGCGTTTAATTTAACCACAGAATCTTAATTTTTTTAAAATTTATTGTACGATCTAATCATGGATAGTTGTGGATGGAGGCTCTTCATCTTCTTCTTCTTCTTCGTTTTCTGGTGAATTTTGTGATTTCTTGTTTTTTGTGGTTTCTATTAGATGAAACTGAATCGACGTCGATGGATCCCGTGTGGGAATGCGAAGGCAAAGGAGCTTGCGAATTGAAGCGATTTGCTGATAGAATCATGCCTCATATCCTCAACTTGTGAGCCCTTTGATTTTTCTCTTTGACTCTTAAGGAATTTTGAAGGAACATTAGGTTTTCGATTCAATTCTGTTTTTGATTTGATTTATGATTGTTTTAAGTATCCATCTTATGTTCATTACGATTCCTTCAGATTTAGTTTGGTAATTTGCCTAACCTGAATTATCCTAAGGAGATTTCATAAGCTTGTCATCGATGCGGTTGAATTGTGTAGCATAAGAGATAAAATTGATGTAAACTGAGTGCTACTTACCCCTAATTGTTACTTGCATCCCAAATCTTGTAATCAATAAATCGCAGATTAGTATTTCGTTTTGTTCAATCACACACATGGTATCTATAGATTTGAATTTGTAGTTTCACTCAAATGGTATTGTTTTAGGTATGGATCATGTGCAAAAGCCAGTGACTTCGACATATATGCACCAAATGCTACGTTTGAAGACCCTTTGACGCATGCTCAGGGGTATGTAACCTTCCAACTATGTGATAATTTCAGAGATCTATGACTTATCAATCAGTATTTGCCATTTTTCTCAGGGTGAAGCAAATCAAATCAGCATTCTATTCACTCGCTAAGGTCTCATTCCCTCACTTAATGATGAATCAAACAAACTATTTTACATGAACAGTCTCCAATCTCACATTATATTTATCCTTACAGCTGTTTAGTGAATCAAAGATTGTTGAATATCATATTCAGGAAAGTCAAATTGGCCCAGGGAAGAAAGAGGTTAGAATCTTCGTCACTACAATAACATTGATCTTAGTGTTACTTTCATTATCTAGATCTTAACAGAAACAACTTATGGAAAAACAGATACTAATTGACAACAAACAGCATTACAAGCTCATGGGAAGAAACATAGATATGATATCTCTCATTAAACTCTATGTCGAAAATGGAAAGATTGTTCGACACGAAGACTGGTAATAATACTCTGCATCACATTCCTTTCTTAAAGCTTCTTGTAATAGTTCATTGCCTTAATTTGTTGACGAATTATGTGAATAAGGTGGGATAAAAAACCTTTGAGGAACAGAGAAACTGTTCGCTTTCCGTTAGTTGGTCGGGCTATGGAGATGGGTCGAAGAGGCTTGATGTTAGCGACTCATGCCATGATGGGTTTTGGTAAAGATCATCCTAATCCGAAGTGAATGAAGAAAATACACAAGAAACAAAAAAACACATGTTTTATTGTAGTGGATTTAGGTTCTTTTTCATAAACACTTGTTAAATTTAAGGAAATCTTTATTCGGTTTAGTTCGGTTTAGTTTTTATATTTGTAATCTGTTTGTGTTGTTGGTTTGTAGTTTGGTACACACAAATAATGAAATCCAAAGCAGTAACGAAATTTATATTTTTTCACTCGAAGAACATAACGAAAGATAAATATATTCTCGGAAGCATAACCAAAAAAGTTAAAACGTATATAAGAAAAGTTTTTAAAATGAGTCGGAAAAAGACTTTGTTAGGACTCTAGACAAAATTCAAGATATTACTATCCCAAAACCAAAACTCGAAGAAACCTCCAAGCAACACAAAGTGAGAACATATGAAAGATTCTCTTATGGCGTGTACATGATGAAAATCAGAAAATAGCACCGGAAAGAATAAAATCAACTTATTTCCTTAAAAATGGCGAAATCAAAACTAAACTGAAGAACACCGACCATATAACGCTTTGATAAAACAGGTCTCGAACAAGTTTAAGTAATTCCAATGGAAGGATTTTTATAGTTGAACCAAACTGAACCAAACTGATTCGGTTAAGCATTTGATTTGTTCTCTCATAAATCAAAATAAGCCGAAGTGGTCCCGGATTGAAGAAGCTTCCTCAAATGGGCCTTTACCGTCAAATCTATGTGTGTTGTTTTGTTTCGTTCTCGACGTTATGTATTTACATTAGATTTATACATGTCCTGTGTTTGAGTCCCTATAAAATCAGGGCCGTTCCAAACAAAAGTAAGTCATATGTTGCTAAAACAAAATATTGAAAGAAAAATAATTGGGACCTAAGTTTTTTAAAGAATTTTCATTTTTTTGGACGATAAAATATTTTTTTTTTAAATTGTATAATATTTAAATCTGAGTCTTTAGTTTTGAGGAGCCTTTAATGTTTTTAGGCCTAAATGTTTTGAAAAGAAAAAAAATCATAACTTTTAAAGAGAAATATTGTATAAAAAATTTCAAATTACCTTCAATTTTTTAGGCCATGTGATATATGTTATGTCACACGCGCTAAAGTACGGTTTTGCAATAAATATATGCATTTATATAATAGAAAATTAAAAGTTAATATATGTTTTTCACTGGAATTATAAAAAAAACATATAGTTCGGAGCTATAATGGTGGAATGAGAAGGTGAAATCCTAAAACCAACATAATACAGAAATATTTTCGGAAAATTAAAATTCAAAAAAGGCAAACTACATTAAAAAAAACACAAATCCAGAAAAACTAGAATAGATAAAGAAGGGTAATCGGAAATAATGACCCGAATCCGTTGATCGAAGTCACTACAAGGCAATACAAAGTCAGAGTTGGTGACGAAACCTCTCATAACGAATAAAGGTACCTCACAAGTGAAGAACTAGGATCTTATACCGGTAAGAAGATAACCCACAGCTCTTCCGGATAAGGCTAAGTCGAAACCACAGTCGACCAATTTTTGACGCCTCCAAAATAATCCAAGAGAAGACTCAACTTCGATCAGGTCAAAAAGTACATACATGGAGCAAAACAATCTCAACACGGTGAAGACCGAACCCTAGAGAGCACAACCCTAAAAATCAATATTGTGAAAATGATTTTTTTCTTAAAAGAAAAATGAAAGAAAAGAACAAAAAGCATTAAAACTTCTCATGAAGAACAATAAATGAAAAGAGATAAGAGAGAAGTAAGTAGGTCTATGATGTTGGGACTCACAGGCTGTGTGTTTGTATGTGACCACTGACCACAACACCAACATTGCTCTTCTCAATCTCATGTTACTATTATACAAATTACAAATCTATTTTGTTACATTTCATTTTCATCATTTACTATACCAACATTATCTTTTAATGCACCTTCGCTTATTTCAATTTCCCTATTTTGTTTTATAAAATTGAAATTCTCATAACATTTGTATTTCTACTCAATTTTGGAATGTTCTTATTATGTTCATTTTTCAAGATATTCATGACTTTAACATGAATAACAAAGTATAGATCTCTAACGTAATGATGCTTTTTAAGTGTCAAATTAAATGTATAAGTTGATACACGAAATTTACTTAGTTTAAATAAATATTTATTTAGGGGAACGTCATTAATCAAATAGTTGAACCTAAAATTTGTTGTCTTTTTCATTTAAATTTGATTCTGAAAAATCACATATGTTCTACGTAAAATACTGTTAGGAGTTTTGGTTATGAATCACAGTTTCTTGATCTAATAACAAAAAAAAAAAACCTTTACTTGATCTTACTTATTTGTTATTTGAAAAAAAAGTATAAAGTATTGAATTAAATTCTGAATTTAATATATTGGTGTTTTGTTGGAGTATACTAAGAGAAGTCATATGATTCTTCTTGGTTTTTATTATTCTCCTTTTTCAATATTGAAATATGATTCAACAAAAAATTGAAAATACATTACGACGATATAATTTTATACGTTGAAACTTTAAGATTAGTACAAGAATTTTACAAATTAAAAGGTAACACTTGAGTTCTGACAATATGGTACAAAAATATAAATTAATAGGTCCAATTGTATCTATAAATAAATAAAAACAAATCAAAGATCTTAAAGTTTCTCTGAATTTAGAGTTATGAGTTTGCTGAGTTTCATGCAATGTTTATATATTGTGATAATACTTTCATAATTCAATAATAATGGCTCTAAACTTTTATATTTGATTATATTTATATAATATGGTTTTTTTCTCTAACCACTAATTACTTTTTACATAATCCAAAAAGGTTAATCTAATAAAAACCGTAATTAAAAAAAAAAAAAAAAAAAAAAACTGAATCTTAACAGCTCCGTCTCTTTTCTTCTTCAATCTCCGTCTGAAACGAATATACCGGCGACGATGGCAAAGATGAAACGGCGGTGGAGTAACGAGCAGAATCCGATACCGAAGCTGAAGATACTCCGGCACCGGAATCAGAAAGTCCGGAGAGAAGATCGACGAAAGCACTCACGATTACTCTATGACTTCTCTTCCCATTCATCTTCAAGTACCATGCGAGCATCGATTCCAAGCTTTGCCAATCCTTAGCTAACTCACCATGACTCATCACCATTTCTTCCATCGATCGTCTGAAATCACCATACGGATCTTCCGATTCCATCGCCACCGCAACACTGATCTCTTCAATCGGCGGTGTACTACAATCCAGATCCTCTTCCTTCTTCGATTTCAAATCAAAATCCGTTTTCGATTTCGTATTTTCATCAATCTCTTCCAAAATCGAACTCGTAACTCCCGGATCGAAGAATAATCTCTCCGATCTAACAACACCACGAACAACCATTTCAAGAGATTCCGCGTCAAGGTCTTGATCAGACTCAGTAGAATGACTCGCAGTTTCAGAGGAATTAGTAAACCATGACTGAGGAGTTTCAGACTCCAATACATCACCATTGTTGTGATTGTTGTTGTTATGGTCGTAGAAAATAGAGTTCACCGTTTTGATCATATCGTCTCCGACTCGGAATGAGAGAGTTTTAGCATTGTTGTAACAAAGAGGAACGGCGAGTAATCCACCAGCTCCGCCTCTGAAGAGAGAAGAGAGCTTCATCTTCTTCTTCCCCATTTTTTTTTGTTTGGTTAGTAAATTAATGGAAAGGAGGAAAGAGTTGGAGGGAATGATATAAGGGGAAGAAGGAAGACTGGTGGGTCAGGTCATGTGTTTATTTAATTTTAATTCTTTTTTATTTTTATTTTTATTTTTCTCAACATTTTATTTCTAGATTTTGTATAAAAAAATTGTTGAATTTTTCTTTTAATGGAGTTTCGATGGGAGGTAGGGGAATGAGAAAAAGTCTTTCAGCGTTACATTTCAATGTTGAAGTATTTGTATCGGTGATATCATATCTGCTATCCTTACTAACGAAAATAGAAGTTGTGAAGGATTGTGCAAAGATCCTAATATATAATCCAAATGAGTGGTTAGCTTTCTTTTCATACACATAATTTTTTGCCAAAATAAATTGATAGTTTTGATGTTTTTTTTTCTAGAAATCGTTGAATTACAAAGACGGAATTTTTCGGGTATAATATTAGAAGTTTAAGTAGTTATTCTTTTTTTGTATATTCTAATCCACCGGAATGATTTTCCAATATTATTAATAAAATATAAAGTTAAAAAAGATATTCAAAAAATTTTGGATTTAAAAAGTATTTACATTTCTGTATTTTTTTCGGAGTTTAATTCCAAAATTTGGCATAATATCACAAGTTTGAAATTTAAGGATTTAAACAATAAATTAGTTTTTGTTTATTTCCTTATTAATTATTTATTTAATGTTAGATTTGTAACTGCTAAAGTTAGTTTACTTATTTAGTCGTCTATTCATAGGTGAAAATCTTTTATAGTCAAAATTACTAATTCTGAAGTTATTTACTTTTTATAATTATTATCATTGTGGTCACTTTTTGGATTTGTTTCTGTAGAACCGGGATACCAATAGTTATTTTCAATATATGATTTACTAAAATCCAAATCTAATCTTAGCTTTCTCCACTATACCATCTAAATAATTGATAAAACGTTTCTGTAAATGTTATTTTAATAGTATTTGATATACTATTCAAAGTGTATACTTTAAATAGAAATATATAGCAAAAAACAGAAAGTTTAGGTGAATTGCTTTTTATTTAGATATGTACCAGTTATCCAGTGGTGAGTTTGAATCCTACTTAATTTTAATTAGAAAATTTTGACTATACATCGAGTTTTATCGAATCTGATTATTTGTTAATAAAAGAAAAATAGAAATATATATACCATTTTTTGTCTTTTTCTCTAAATTTGAATTTAAGAGGGATGATATTTAGTTTTAGTCAGACACAATAATAGCATTAGCATTCAATATATGTGAAGACAAAAATAAAAAATTGATATGAAAATAGAGAAGAAGATGTAAGTCCCGAGCCAATGACAAAGGATTGTGCAGAACACAAAGCATTAAAAAGGATTGCTTACAAGAAAATGTTGCAGAAAACAAATCCCAATAAAATAATATATATATATATATATATATATATATACAAAAGTTGATTGACGCTACTTCATTCTTGTCAATTGGTTCGCCTTGTCAAATCTTTCTTCGACGACTTTATAGAGAATTTAATACTAAGTTCTTTTGTATTTTAGGGTTTGTCTAGTAGCTAAAAAGATTGTAGGTTATAAGAGATGGATGGTTCAATTGATTTGTCTTTAATTTATTTTGGTATCAAATAGTAAATTTGAGTCCTATTATGCTTCGAATAGAATATTTAAATTATGAATCATGTTTTATCGATATAATTATTGATAAAAAAAAAGACCGTCAACTCTAAATTTAGAAGTTTTTTTTCCGGTATTTTAGGTTTCTTTTACATCTTAATTTTTAGATTCTCTTCCTAAAACTATAATGAGTTTTTGGCATATAAATTATTAAAATATTTAGGTCAAGTAGTTAAATATCATATGTTTGTTATTTTTCTTATTCGAGTTTGATTTTAGATAATCGTGTTTTCTTCAAGAAATATTGTTAGGAGTTTAGAAATTTGAGAAATTTACTATGAATTGAGTTTTGTAGAACTAACTGTTAACAAAAAAAATTGTAAAAAGATTACGGAAATTTGTCTTCGGTTAAATGTCATTTCAATTACCTTTCTCACTTTTCTCCACAAACATTGTTACGAATTTGAAAAAAAAAAAGATTATAAATCGGATCTTCTCGAACCAAATTGACAATAAGAAAAAGAAAAATTGTAAAAACTGCAATCAATTTCGAATTTTCCATGAATCATTCAACAATAACAACTAATATTATTAGATGATAGATCACTCATAAACTCATTTTGAAGAAGTAAATATGTTCATGATTTTGATGAAATACTTGAGAGAAGAACATGAAAGTATGATTGTCTCAGACAGTGTCCTTGAAGAATCAAAATTATTCTAAGAGTTTGTTGCAGAGATAAAAAACTGAAAGTAGTAAATTGATTTAAACAGACTCAAACTGTTGTTCAACTCCATTGTTGTGTTCGTACACTTTTAACTTTATTTACCAACACATTCACTTTTTGTCTTTACCATTAAATTTTCCTGTTTTGTCTTAATTTGCTTAAGATATTGGATCAACTTTTTTGGGATAAAAATATCAAGTACGAGACTGAGAAATTGTGTGCAAAACTCATGTGAGGGATTGAAGAGAGCACCGTTGAATCACGCATATATTAATTGTATTTTATTTTTTGTCATATAGTTTTTGTACATTTTATTATAATTTACATATTCGACAGTGTTTGGAATACTCTATACAGTGTTATTGATAGACTATTCACTTGTTACAAAAATTGATGTATATAAAGTGTAATCATTTGAATCCTCTACAGTATTTCTACTCTTTAGTGCAATATTTGGAATTATATGTTTATATTTTCAAAAAATACAATTCAATGAGTTTACTTGATTTTATGAAACTTGTACGTTTCATCAATCATCATTATTTATGAAAAATTGAAATAAAAAAGCCATTAACATCTTTCATATTTCTCCTTATCCGTTTGCTAAAGACTCGATTATTTATATAATTATTCTTGATTTATTATTTTTTTTGTCAATATTTGGCACAACTGGCCGATCTATTAGCCAAGTTCCTACATAATGTAGACGGTGTGACTCGATTTCTAGTTATGCAAATGCGCATGTCTTAATGAACTTACCGCATACCATTAGACTAAAATTCAGTTACTTCTTAATTTATTATTTTGCTTAAAAAAAATCTGAAGAAATAATAAATGCGAAACACAATTGTAAGAAATCTCTTAACTAACTTTCTCACCAAACTTCTACGGCGATTGAAAGTATTTTTTGAAAAATAATTCAGTATTTTTGAGAAATTTACCTTCAAAGATTGTTAATAATGTTACTAACTCTTACCAAGTAGATAGGGTTAACAAATGATCAACATTCTAAATTCATTGTTTATATATACAACTGACGTCGTGCTTAATTAATGTATACAAAACAAATAATGAAAGTAAACCAATGTTTTTGGCTATGGTAATTTTAAATTTAATTTTTAGTCAACACAATCATTTTTTTGGAATGATTGATGATTTGGATAATCTACATCAAAAATAAAAATACAGTATTAAGAAATCATAACTATGTATTATTATAGTTGAACAAGTTATTATGGAATAGTATTTCACATAATAAATTATAAGGATCATAACTCATATATATATATATATAATATTTTCTAATACACTTAGTTATTTGATTATTAAATGATTGTATATTAAGTTAATAACAAAAAATAACTTCCGAAAATTATTTTTTATTTAATACGTAAAGCTTTATTTATGCTATAATATAATAATATATGATAAAGGATTAACAAATTCAGCAGTTTTTGGTAAAGAGATACGAATATTGTGCTCGTGCGACCAACTGATTTTGTATGTCGGATTACCAAATCCTTCAAATTTGAGATCCCTTTTTTTCTTGAAATTTGAGACTAATCATATATATGACCACTAAAATGTTTTTATTTTATTTTTCAGTCTCGAGCAAAATATTGTAATAAAAGAAATATATACAGACTAGTTCAATATTACAAAAACCATAAAAACATACAAAGATGTCTAGTTATCAAAGATTCTAATTCTATGGAGTTTTACTAATTAAAACTAAAGTTTTCGTGAATAATTCATCGAGCTAAGTATTTTATAAAAATGAAATCATATGATAAAGAATAAGTAGTAAAGTACAATGAAGTGTTAGTTAATTAAAAAAATATGATAATGGAGAAGATTGCATGAAAAGAGCATTACTTGAAATGATAGAGAGCAACAGGCAAAACCAGCAATACATGGAACATAATGTACCCTTATTGACCCTTAATGATTTAATTATTTAATTTTGTACTAATTAGCAACTACTCTAATCATAATACTACCCATACATAAAACATTATATATAACTTTTTTAATATAAATATTATTAGTTATTAACTACAAGTGGCTAGAACCTACTAATATAAAATTATCAAGTCACATATATAACTAATCTCATGTGTATTTTCTTTTATTAATTGAATCGATTAAACTTGATCGATAACTAAAATCTATTCCATAAAATCTTAAACAATATCATGCGAAAATACATAGTTTTTTGGAATCAAATTTTAGTAGAAAAAATAATAGAAATGAATTTAAACAGTTTATTATTTTCTTTGTTTGGTATAAATATTTAATATGTATTTTTCTATAAACATATTATATACATACATTTGTACACATTCAACAAGTTCCTTGCATGGGTGCAAAGTGGAAACCTAGTGATGATAGGTTCATCTCTAGACTGGATGATTATTGTGAAACCTATTTGCAAAAGACAAATGCTAAGAAAAAAGAAAAGAAATGTCCTTTTTTGAGATGAGGTTCCTATTTTACAATGACAATAAAGGCTAGTTTTGTTGTGAATAGTAAATATAGGTTTGAAAATATGGTCTTAAAATAGGTTCAAAAAATTTATGAATGAAATAGTGATGAGAAGTATTGCTTAATAAATAATAATAATAATAATAATGGAAGGTTAAGGTAATGTAAGTGTGAGTTAAATGCAAAGGAGGCCACATGCATCACCGCCTCTCTACTTCTCTTTGTCTCTCAACTACATTTTTAGACTTTCTTTAGCTTTCTCTTTTTTCAATTTGTCAAACCATTTTATGAATTACAAAACAAAACACTTTATTCATTCATCTCCAACCTTAAATGTTCTAAGATTTTTTTGTGTACGATCAAAATTGTGGTTAAGCCGACAGATTGCATCCATACTATTTGATTTCAAGTTACTCCTCTCTTCCATTCGTATATTTTCTTTGTCAAACAATTTGATTGAAATTGCAACCAAAATTCTTAAACAGTATCACGCATAGCTACACATAGTTTTGGGTTTTTCAGTACCGTTCAAGTGAGTTCTTTAGATTTTTGTTTTTTTAGTTTTTAAAATGTAGTAACTATATATATACCAACTAAAATTCAGTTCGATACAGTTCTTTTCGCCAATTTGAAACATGAACTATCTCAAAATAATTTTGGTTTTCAATTGGTTTGTTTCCGAATAGTTACTTGTAACTAAAAGTAACCAAACACCTAAAAAAAATTATAATTAATTGTAACTAAAAGTAACCAGACACAAAAAAATATGATAAAAAATGATCAATCGATTAGTTACTTGTAATAAAAATATTATATTAAAATTATTAGATATAAATGTTAGTACAATTAGTAAAAAATTAATTTTTATTTTTATTTAGCTATTTTTAGTTTTATTGTAAAAAACATAACCGAACTAAAAATTGAAAATACCGAAATACTAGAATCATATGGTTATTTGTCAGAACCTGAAACCAAACCAAATACATGTTTTTGGTTTAGTTTTTGCATTATCCGGTTTTTATTTCTAGGATTAGTTACATGATTACCTAAAATCGAATTTTGACACTATTACATGAATGAATATGTAATAAATTGACCCAAAAAAATTTTTGCGATCGTAAATTTATATTTATTGTTAAGTGTTGTGATCATTGTTTGTTGTTAAAACTGAAGTTCATCTTCTTTGTCAGTTGGTGAAACTCAAAAGTGGAAGAAGAGAAGAAGGTAGGAAAGTGGGAGATACTTCGTATCTTATTCCATCTCATATTGTTCCTTTTGTCTAAATTTCAATGACCTTCCTACTCACTAACATTATACTTTTTTAAAATTTAACTTTCATAA
The DNA here is from genome assembly GCA_963920545.1 of Lepidium didymum. Lineage (NCBI taxonomy): Eukaryota > Viridiplantae > Streptophyta > Magnoliopsida > Brassicales > Brassicaceae > Lepidium > Lepidium didymum. The sequence continues at coordinate 1,461,248 of OY986996.1, read as the reverse complement.
TTGATTTATCCCAATTTTTTATTTTATTTATCCTAACCTTCACCAATTATGAACAACAATTATACGACACTATGATTAATTTGGTGTACGAATGTTTATTTCTTATAACAACCATTGTAACATGTGACTTGTGAAACGTACGCTTACGAACCACATGTTTTTATTTAATAGGATTTATTTCATATATCATGCTACGTATTGGCCCAATTTTTATATTATCTATATAATTAAAATATTTGCACATAATGGCATGGGTTCATGAGGTTGGAGCGTTCTGACTGACTAATGTTTTATTAAGGATCGATACTCAATTATTTTTGTATTTTTATAAGTCAGATTTGTATATCTTCTAACTATATTATTAGTATATGAGACTTCTTTTTGTATAATTGATAACTATTCTGCAATGCGTATATACAAGATCACTATTTCTTCATTTTAATAAGCTAAATGTAAACAAACTGTCAAAACATGTGTTGTTAAGATTATGTAGTTTTGTTCTATTAGGTGTTAAGACTCACTGAGATATTCACTTCTGTTTAAGTGAATATAAAGTATTTTTCATGATTTTTATATAATTTTTATATGAATTTTTAGATACATTTTGAGTTTTATTTATATGCACATGATCGATATCTCAGTTCAGATTTGTTTAATTTACTGACAAAAAAACTATTTTTTAAAGAACACTTGTACCAATGATTTTGTTCCTAGTTAATTACAAGTCGGTTATTGTGATTTGTTAAATCTGGCAAATTTGGAGATTTTTTTTTCAATTGAATTGACAAGATTTAATTCATATTTTTTAGGTTATTTCGGATAACCTATCTTTTTATCATTCATACATATAGTGAAAAAATGATTGAAAGTTATTAGCTGAATCATTTAATTCTTTTTTTTGTCAACATTGGATCGACAAGGTCTAATCCATAACCTAACTAAATCCTTAAAATTCTTATTTAATTTACCAACTTGTAGAGAATATGAATCGAACCCTAAATGTCATAGTCATTCGTTGGATTATCCTAACCTCCACACGAAGTAAAATTCGGCAATCATTTAAAATTTAAAACAACGAACTTAAAAATATTATTGAATAATGATGTAACTAAATTTGCTTTTATTTTCTTGGATTTACTTTCTGATTATCACTTCAAAATAACTTATGAAGAAATCGTACTTTCAATAAGAAACAAAATGGTGATATTGCTCTATACTGAAGTTGATGCAAGACTGATTTTTTTATTACTTGTAAGATAAGAAACCAGAAACAGAGTTAACACCATCTTCATCTTCACTATCTTCACCACTAACATCCTCGTCATCAGAACCCACATCAGAGACGTGATCCATGAAGCTATGGTGATGATGATGCGAGCTCCAATTAGGTGGGAATGTCTTCTGCAACATCTCAGTGAGCTCACCACCGGAACCTTCAATCTTAGACTACTTATATTGGAGGTGTTGAAAAAAAATTCGAACACTTTAATCACTTTAATGGGTTGCTGAATTTTGTGTTGAATAAATTCAACCTGTTGAATTCGTAAAAGATAAGAGAGAATGTCATGTGTCAACTTATCATTAGACCAAAATAAATTAAGAAATATTATTTTTTTTCTCCATATTATTAAAACTTAATTATTAGATAATATAATAATTACTTTAATTTTATTTTTATATCAAAATTTATAAATTTTTTATTTTTTATAAATAGAGATTCACTTCATTTAATTTGGACACAGAAAATAAACATCTTATTTCGTCAAAATAGATCCCAATAATAACTTTTTCAATCCCCAAAATTCTGGTAATTACTCTTTCAACTACTCAAATCCCAAAAATTATCAATTTCAAATTCAATCTCCTAACCAACCCCAACATATACCCAATTATGGGTATCCTCCGAATTTCTTCATGCCGTCAGCTATTCTGAATTTTAATCCATACTACGGATCGATGATGTCATATCCATCTCAAGTACCCCCTAATTCCTCTACTCCAACAGACAATGAAATTGTCTCAAATATCAGTACAACTCAATTTCTTAAATTTTCGACACAAATGGCTCTTGGTGAAATAGGCGGTGCTGGTGAAGCCATTCCAAATACAGATGATTCAACTAATGTTCGTCGCAAAAATCCCAAATGGACTACCGAGTAAAATTTGGTGTTATTGAGTGGTTAAATTAAATATGGAACATACAGTGTTGTTGGCAGAAGCCAAAAAAGGTGAGGCATACTAGGGTAAAATTGCTGATTATTGTAATGAACATTGCTCATTTCAGTCGTTGCGTGATGGAGCTTCATTGCTGATTACAAAAAGCAGTATGAAATTGAAGAGAAGTATATCATTAACCGGTTTAGAGAGCGGCGAAACAAAGTAGAAGAAGACTATCCACCTTGTAGCAAAAGAAAATAATTCAAAAAAGATCATGCAGCTGCAAACCAGAGACTGATTGACAACTACTTTTCCAATCAACCCATATATGACGGTGCAATGTTTCGTCAGTGATTTCGAATGCAAAAACATGTTTTCCTTCGGATTGTTGGGGACCTATCAAGCATCGACAACTACTTCACACAACGAGTTGACGTAGCCAATAAAAAAAGTATATCTCCATTAGCAAAATGAACCACGGCCATGCGAATGTTAGTATATGGTGTGGCAGCCGACACAATTGATGAATACATCAAAATAGGAGGTACTACAACCTTGGAGTGCTTGCGTAGATTCTGTAAAAGAATCATACAATTGGATGAGCATGTGTATCTTAGAGCTCCAACTCAAGATGACCTACAAAGAATATTGCATGTTAGTGAGATGCGGGGGTTCCCGGGAATGATTGGGAGTATTGATTGCATGCACTGAGAATGGAAAAATTGTCCTACGGCGTGGGAAAGTCAATTTACTCGGGGAGATAAGGGAACTACCACTGTTATTCTTGAAGCAGTTGCATCTCATGATCTATGGATTTGGCATGCATTTTTTGGATGTCCAGGCACATTAAACGATATAAATGTTCTAGACCGTTCACCAGTGTTCGATGATGTTGAACAAGGAAATACGCCAAGAGTGAAATCAATAAGACGGTATATATCCTTCTTATCCAACTTTCGTCAAATCAATAAGACTTCCTCAAAGTGAACCAGATAAGTTCTTTTCACAACGTCAAGAAGGATGTCGGAAGGACATTGAACGTGCATTCAAAGTGTTGCAAGCTCGTTTAAAAATCATCTGTGAACCAGCTCGCATGTGGGATATAGCTGATTTGGCTATGATCATGAGGTCATATATCATATTACATAATATGATAGTTGAGGATGAGCAAGATACATATGTTCAACATTGGACTGATTATGATCAATCTAAGGCAAGTGGGTCTAGTACACCACAACCATTCTCAATTGAGGTGCTTCCTGCATTTGCAAATCATGTGTGTGCTAGATTCGAGTTGCGGGATTCAAATATACATCACGAATTGCAAATGGATTTAGTCAAACATATATGAGCAAAATTCAGAATTGTTTAGAGACTAAAAAAAAAATTTTTTAAAAAGAAAGTTGTAATGTAAGAGTTTTATAGTTTGTATATATAATATTATAATAATAATGTGTTTCAATAAAATTTAAGTGTGTTTTAATAAAATTATATGTTTTAATAAGATGTGGAGTAAGATGTTGAATTTTTTTAAACAAAACAGGGTGTAAAATAAAAATGGATGTTGAATTATGAGATGGATGAAAAAGAAAATGATGTAGAGTAAAAAAAAAAGTGTTGAATGCTGAAACCATTGTAGATAGTCTTATATAGACATTTAGACCATTGAACCGCGGTTCCCATATCAACTATCAAACCTGCCTCCACCATTTCCTTGCAGATAGTCATAACTCCTGAGTAAATGTAAGCTTCTGCAACTGAAGCACGCGATAGAAGCGATGTCATAAGGCAATGGTACACAGCTTTGTCGGGTTTTAGTCCTCGCTTTCATTTCCTCGTAGCAATTTAAGGCTTTCTCTGGAAGTGAAGCTCGCGACCATCCTTTTATTAAGGTCATGTATGTCATGATGTTTGGTTTCACTCCTAATAGTTCCATTTCTTCTATTGTTTTTGTAGCTCTCTGCCAAAACGGTTTCCACAGTTTGCTTTCTTGTTACAAAATCGCCAAAAAGATAAAGACAAGAATCTGCTTCATGACTAGATACTTACATTCATGTCGCCAGCCTTGGAATAAGCGCTAATGTATGATGTGAAAGTATGAATGTCAGGTTTAACACCTTCCTTTTTCATCTGCTGCATCAAATCTGCGGCTTCCCTCGCCTCTTCGTGTCCATCTAAAACAAACCAGAGGAAAACGAATGAGAACTCCAAAAGAAGGATAAACGAGGCTACCAAAACCTGATCCTTATACTTTACCCGTCGATTAATATGTTATAGACAAACGAATTGCGAGGAATATTCCGTGAGCCCATATCTTTTGTAACCGCTAAAGCGCTTTGCATTCGTCCTGATTTGCAGCAAGCTTTAAGTAACGCCTCATAAGTGAATATGTCAACCTCCAAACCTTCGTTTTCAAGTCTTGTGAAATACTCGAAGGCTTTTCCAGTACACCAACTGATGCATAGCCTTGCATGATCTTTGTGTGTGTTCGTTTGCACAAACACCCGCCAATGTCATTTCATCTAATATCTCTACCGCCTTATCAATCTACAAGAGTAATATAACAACCGATTAACTTGATCGGATAATCTCTATAAGAAAACGTTGAGACATAGATTCTTGAAACTTACCTGACGTTTCTCAACTAAACCATTAATCAAAGCATTGAAAGTGTGAACGGTTGGAACACACCCACATCGTCTCATCATATCAAAAACTTCTAAGGATTTCCTCATGTCCCCCGATTTTGCATATTCATGTATGATAGGCATAAGCGTCCGTGTTGTTGGTCTGTACCTCAGCTTTTGCATTTCTTTAACAGTCTGGATTGCTCGATCCATGTTACCCATTCCGCAGAATGCTGTGATGATGTTGTTAAATCGAATAACATCCGGTTTCATGCCTTCGTTTACCATATCTTCAAATACAGCAAACGCGTTGGCCCAATCTTTTAGCTTAACAAATCCATTGATCATCATCGAATAAGTCTTTAAGTTATGCTTTATGCCTTCTTCCTTCATCAATTTGCTAATTTCTAAAGCTTTTGATATCTTTCCAACCTAATAAAAGGAGGCAAGCATCATGACACAATTCGAAGAAGAATATCCAACAATATTCATAAATGTTCTCTTTGTGATAACATTATTGTTCTCCTTACCTTAGTGTATAGATTAATGAGGCACCCATACGTGACAACTGTTGGAGTAAATCCACATTCCTACAGCATAACAAATAAATCATCTTCAAATGCTCAAATTCTAAAAGGAAGTAAGAAAGAACCCAAATGTACAGAAAGTTATTACCTTAAGTCTTTTGAATACAATTAAGCCTTTCTTTTCGTCTCCGACCGATGTATAGCCATCCATCATGGTGTCGTAAATGGCAATAGGAGCATCGATACCTTCTTCTTCCATCTCCTTCACCAATTCCTCTGCCAGCTCCATATTGCATGTCTGACTGAGAAGTTGTTCAGAACAGATCTTTTAGATTAAAGATAGTACCAACAAATTGCACTTATAGAGTCAGAAATCATATCTATTGTTACCAGTGTGCATATATGATTTTTCCATAGATACTAGCATTAAGGGTTTTGTGTATCCGTTTGGCCTCGTCAAACCAGTGATCTGCAGCTCTGCCCAAGACAACAACGTATCAGATCGTATTAGTGTATACAACAAGCATTGGAATGATTACCAAACGGTTATCATAAATATAGTACTTACTCAGCATTTCCAGCTTTGGAGAATCCCCCAACGATTACACTATAAGTCACCAAACTCATCTCAATTCCTTCTTCCTTCATCCTTCATTTTACGAATACAAGAAAGTGCTTCTTCCATGTCTCTACCAACTGCATAAGCTTGAATAAGGCTGCATGAAACAAATCCTCTTTTAACCTTTAAGTAATCCCAAGCTAATTACATCCACAGAAACAAGACACCAATTACTTTGGGTATGAAACAAGAGCCAATTCATTATCAACTTCATTCAACCAAATACTTACACATGAGATGTTTGAATACTCAGAATCTGAACAAGGAATGTAACATATTTTGTAACAAAAGGAGATACCTTGTGTATATACGTGATGTTGGTGTTATACCCCTTGCACGCATCTTCTCAAAAGTCTCACGTGCTCTATGCATATCACCTCTTCTTCCATAGTACTTCACCATCAAACCAAATTCTGTCCTAGAAGGCTGAGTATAAACATTGAATCAATGAAACTTTCTTTAACCTTATTGCAGATAAATCAAATTGCAGTCGCACCAATTCAAAATATAAGAAAGACCAAGATTACACATCCATCAATTGCCTTCTGAGTTCGTTCCATTTACACATCAAACAAACCAAAACAGAGCAAAAATGATGTTAGCAATGACAAACCTTGTTGATCTTCTCGAAAGCTGAAATAACAGCTTGCCAATTATCTCCATTGGTATCTAGAATCCTCTGGAGTGACTTTCGGTACCCTTCTCTCTCTTGATGCCACGATGATTTATTCGACATTTTAGCGTCTTCTTCTCCTCCCTGTACCCACTTCACCCTCCGCTCAGCGTTCGTTTTCAGCCTCTTTCCATCGTCTAGCTTCACGGTCAATATCCTGCCATGAAACTCCACGCTGTCGAATTCCACAGCCTTCATTGCAGCCTTCTCCGCTGCATAGATGATGAACCCAAATCCCGCGTTCTTCTCCACTTCGTGATGCCCTTTGATAAGAATCACATTCTCTATTGGCCCAAATTGTCGAAAGAACTCCTCGAAATCCGGTTTTTTTATCCATGTCGGTAAATTACCAACGAATATCTTCCCTTCTTGTCGAAATTCCCGTTGCGGCTTCTGAATTTCTTCTTCCGGAGGTTTCGTGTCAGTCCGCAGATTATCTCGGAATCGGGTTTCCTCCACAGGTGGCGGAGGTGGAGGAGGAGGAGATAACTTGCTGGACAAACGTAGTTTGGATGCAAGAGAAGAGCTAAAGGAAGGAACTTTACTTGACACCTCTGATTGAACAAGAGGAGACGCAAAAGAGCGATTCTTCTTCAAACCCTTGAGTGGATTCTTAAGAGGGGTTTTAGGAATAGGTGAAGGAGAAGCAGAGGAAGAAGATGATGAAGAACCAAGAGATTTCTCCGGGCGACGAAGATCAGGAGGACTTTCAGAAGGTTCAGGTGGAGGTTGAGGCGGTGATTTGAGAGAACAAGAGATAGAAGCCACCGGAGAATGACGGTGAAGAATGGTGGCGGAGTAAAGGAAGTGTGGAGCAGAGAGCGACAATACGCTCCCTCCATTACCCATTCTCTTATCTTTCCATTAGTTTCTCTCTTCTCTTCAATCTGGTTTTAACGACAAATAATCCTTGTGATAAATTACCGATTTAGCCTTCTAAATGTTGAAACTTGTCATGAATTGGAAATTTTTTAAGGTGAAATTTCTGATATTTTTGTCTCAAACATCAAATGCGTTAACACGAATCAAAAGTGTTAAACTTGAATACTGGTTCAACATAACTCAAAATCATTCAAAAGAGTCACACTTTAGGTTTAAGACATAAAACTTAATCCAAAAAACGATAAACATTGCAAGGAACCACAAATCTTTGTTGTCTCTAACTTTAAAAAAGAGCAGATCTCTGCAGACTCTCCTTTCAGTACCTTCTTGGTGGCCTGCCAAAAGCACCGGTTGGTGCCAGAGATTGTGGCTCGACTTCAGAGAAGCCAGGAATGTCAGACATTCCAAGAGAAGCAAGCATCTCTAGAGTCTCTTTATCAACCTTGATCTCATCGGTTTTGATGGCAGACTCATCAGGGACAAAGTCCATACGGCGTTCACGCTCTGCTTCTTGGAGCTTGAGTGAGATTCCACGGACTGGTCCTCTCTGGATACGCTTCATCAAGTGGGTGGAGTAACCAGCAATCTTGTTGCGGAGTCTCTTTGAAGGGACGATGGCAACCTCTTGAAGGATCCTCTTGTTGATGTCGAAGTCAAGAGTCATGCGAGAGTAGTAACTCTCCACAACTTGACGAGAAGATCTCTTCACGGTTTTGGTTCTAACACGTCCCATCTTTTTGTTATCTGTGACTTACCTGCTAAGAGGCAAAACAAAGAAATTCATGTCTATGAGAAACAACATTGATTAAAGGTTTAACTTGTATCATGAAGAGTAAACATTTAGGTATTAAGCGATGTATCTTAAGTGTCGACTTTTGTAATCAAACTACAACCAAAAGATAGTTGATGGTTGTATAAAATTTCATTCTTCAGGAGTAACTCTAAAATAACATTGGAAGCAAACGGAAATTGCAAGTTTAAACAGAGTTTGGAAACTGCAAATGAAATCAAAAATATTTATGAGCATATGAACACAGAACTTGAAAGAGTTTTGATGTTATTATCAAATATCTAAGCCATTGATACATCAACTGAGATACAAGAATGAAGAAGCAGAAGCATCATGTAATCAATAAATCAATCCACTTCACTAGTTTTACTTTATCTTACCGAGATTGACGAATCTAGCTAAACCTAAGATTTACTAGCTACAGAGACAAAAACAGCAATCAAAACTTTACAAACAGATCAAAACCTTGAATAAACGCCTCTATCGTTACGACAATGACGCAATTCTAGGTTAGCCAAAACGTACCTGTGAGGAAGAAGAAGAAGAAGCGACGGCAGCAAAAGATGTAGAAGCAAAGACGGAGGTGACAAAATTGCTACTCTATATAAATAAAGGTAGTCGCTAGGGTTTCATTTTAATCCAGTTCATGGGCGTTAATATCTGGCCCAACTATTATCGTGCGCAAGCCCAGTTAATAACGCTTAGCTAAATCCCAATTAGCCCAGCAACTTGAAACCTTATCATTTCCATAAAATTAATATATATAAACATTATTTTGTATATCCTCAAAACAGAGTTTGTCACCAAAATTCGCCGCATGAACAATGACCACCACTGAAATGGTGAAACCTATTAACATCTCTAACAATAATAAATCTTCGTGTAACCATTGATGCAGCCTTCATGAACTCATGACAATCCACACATATCCTCAGATTCTTCATGATCCTCACAGTAGAACCCTCTGACAAACACATTAAACCAAAAACAAGAGCCAGCTTCTCACTATGCTGCATCAAAAGCTCCTCTTTCTTCTTTGCCTCCACATTGTGAATCTCGTGTTCTACGCTTGGTTTATATCCAAACTTCCTCAATTCGATTACAAGATTATCTAGCGTTGAACAGATCTCACGGATTCTAGGATGACCGCTCTCTCCAACACTGAAAATGTGGACCTTGTCCTTTATTTCAATCCAACTTTTTCCTCTCACTTTCTTCACGTCGCAGTCCCTAAGAAGCTTCCTTGATTTGGCGATTTCCTCCCATTGTTTGCTTGCTGCGTATATGTTGGATAGTAAGACGTGATTACCAGCATTCTCTGGTTCTAATTCGAATAGTTTCTTGGCTGCAACCTCTGCCAGCTCTAGGTTTTTGTAGACTCGACAAGAAGCAAGAAGAGAACCCCAAATTGAAGCAGTAGGATCAAAAGGAATAGACTTTATCAACTCATACGCTTCAGATAATAGCCCAGCGCGACCAAGAATATCAACCATACAAGAGTAATGAACCACATTTGGCGATAGCCCATACGTGATTCTCATGAGTTTAAATACTCTCCTTCCTTCCTCAACCAAACCCGTGTGACCACAAACCGATAACAACGAACTAAAAGTAACCTCATTTGGGTGCATTCCATCTTGTTGCATTTTCAGAAACAAGATCATCACTTCCTTCGGACGAGCATGCTTTGCAAATCCGGAGATGATCGTATTCCAAAGCTCAATATTCTTCTCTTTCACTTCTGAGAAAATAATATAAGACTCTCTCAAGCTTCCGCATTTAGCATACATATCAACTGCAGAGGATGCCACAAAGACATTAGAATCAAACCCGGACTTACATATAACAGCATGCATCTGTTTCCCTTCTATTAAAGCTGCCAGATTTGAGCAAGCGCAAATTACTGACGATAATGTAAATTGATTCTGCTCTAGACACATTCGTTGAGCTCGACGGTATAAGAGCAGCGCCTTTCCATAATTCTTGTTCTGAACAAAACCAGCCACCATCGAACTCCATGAAACTGAACTCTTGTCTTGCATAGACTCAAAAACCTGCACTGCTTTGTTGATCATCCCGCATTTAGCGTAAAGATCGAGCAACGCAGTACCAGCGAATAACTTCAAGTCAAGACCTGTCTTTACTGACAAACAATGCAATTTTTTGCACTCCAAGGCATCGCAATTCGCTCCACAAGCAGAGAGAACACTTGACATCGTGAATTCGCTAAACTTAAACCCCTCGTTTCGCATCTCCACAAAAACATTCAATGCTTCTGACTCCATTCTGTTCCGAGTATACATACCGATAATGGTATTCCAAGAAACCAAGCTTCTCTCAAGCATTCTATCAAACACTTGACGAGCAAGCTCCACAAACCCACACTTGGAATAAGAATTAATAAGAATATTCGACAGAGTAACATCTCCCAACAAGTCAATACGGATAATCTTCCCGTGGCAAGCTTTGGTTTTCAAAACAGTTCCCTTTCTAGCACAAAGCTGCAAAATTTCGATGAAGTCCGAAGCTTTAACCACATTGCGATCCAAAAACTCATCGTCATATCGTTTCGGTGATAATTCCTCCTGCTCATAACTGGCGCATACGGATATATTTCGGAAGAGATAACTCTTATGGCTTCTTCTACGTAAGATCTTGCAACGGATCAAGAAGTTCACCGTGAAACCAAGTACGTTCTTCCTTGGCAGCGAAAGAGACAACATAACTTAGTTTGGGCCACAGGCCTAAATCCTTGAAGTGTATAAATTTTAATGGACTTTTTTCTCAAGCCTGTTCCTTCTATTTTGTTTTTTTTTTGTCAAAAGATGACTGTTCCTTCTATTTTGTAATACAAATTTTTTATATAAAAAAAGTTTGTTAGTCTCTAATACAATGATATATTCTAGGTAATAATGTCTGAAAAGGAGTTGTTGTAATCGTAAAAATTCGTTATGGAATGATTTCTTTTATTGCTATTATATATATGTTTAAACAAGAAATATATTTGGTGAAATGATATTTGTTGACTTTAGCAAATCGTGTTTGTATTATATTTGTTTTTTTTTTTAATTCAAGTTTGATTTCAGAAAATCTTGTTTGTCCTACATGATATTATTAAAAGTTTGGAAAATTTTACGAGACTAGTTGATTTAATTGTTGACTATATATATTTGTTTAACTAAAAAGTACGATTTCATCAAATGATTCAGTATCATATGTGTTGTATTCTCAACCTAAATTCGATTTCTGATAGTTGTGTTTGTCTCATATGATATTTTTAGAGATTTAGAGGAATTGACTATGAAATTGAGTGTTATCGACCGAAAATGTTAAAAAGAAAATGTAACTTATATAGATATAATAATCTAATATAGTTAGTGAAAGAAATTCCATATTGTATGATAAGGAATGTTGAATAATATGTAAGACCAACTTGACGACAAGATTTTCACATAATGGAATGGAATGTTTAAACTTTAATTTTACTTTTTTAGAAATGGAAAATGTGGAATGTATAGCAAAGTTGTTTAAAAAACTATGCTGTTTTGATGAGAATCTAATCAAAAGTCTTATCCAATCAACATAACTTAAACTCTTATGAATATTTTGGGAAACACTATTCTAAACAGAAAGATCATCATGTCTCGTAAAGCGAATGTCAAAGCTTAGGCAAAAGAAGTCTAAAAAAATTCGTGACATAAAAAATGTCAACGATAAAAGTGAAAACAATTAGATTAGACCTATCTATAGCTGATTAATGGACTCAACTCTCTTTAGAACAACTTGCCTTAGATTGTGCTCTCAATGGTCTAAAAGATGTTGACATTTTTGTAGTCCCATGCTCTATATAATAACTATATTTAATCAGAATTAGACTATAGTATTTTCTTCATCTACTCTTAGCTAGTGCATCTATCAAAATCTAAGAGCAAACTATACACTAATCGGTGGCGGACCCAAAAATGTTTTCTATTAGGATTAAATATAATTAATATAATTTTTTTCGTCAACAATTAGATCGACAAAATTTGATTTATAGTCTAATACTACACATTAAAATTATTTTTTAAATCTATTATATGTAATGAGGAGAAATCAAACCTATGATGCCAAAATTATTAACTTGACAACTAATGATTTTAAAAAATCTTGACAACTAATATAATTTTTTAATATTTTTTTCATAAAAATATACTTAGAGTTATTAAACCTTAATTAATAGGGTGTCAAAACCAAAAATATATTAAATTAAATTTTAAGAAAACTATTAAAAGTATATAAAAAATAACTTTTTAAATTAAAGGGAAGTCAATTGAATCTTCTACCTTGTGCTTGGGTCCGCCATTGATAGTAATTTAATTTTAAATTCAAACTAGTTGGTTAGTGTGAATTGGTTTTTTCCAAAATTATGTTCTAACAGGATCTAGCATACCAAAGTGTTTAAGATCAAAGAGGAAGATTTGTTTATTGAGATGTAATGTAATAGCGAATATAAAGGGTGTTGAATAATGTGTCGAACAGGGATCTCATGTGCCGAGAATAAGAGTCTATTGTCAACTGAGACTTAGATGATCTCTAGAATCGATCATGGCTCTATTCATAATGGGTGGTTTTAATCTAGTTTACAATTTCGAATAAATGAATACTATTTATCTAATCTCCAAAAAATCTTTTTTTTTTACCAAGATTTTTGAGTTTATTTTGTCTTTCGGATAATTTTTTTTTTAGTTCAACACGTGTTTGGACCGAGATTAGGGTTCGTAAATTATCAAGATATTTTTTGGTTATGTGCGCCAAAGAGGGGTTAACAAATCCACCTTCGATAATACATGATATATAACTCAAACTCTCAAATTTAAAATTCTATCACATGAAACTATATGACTAATTCAAATCAATTTCTAGTAGAAAATGTTTTATTGATAGATAGGTATATAACCATGTGACTAAGAATATTGTTTTCATGACTACTGAGAAACAATATATACTAATTGGTGTACTAAAAGAAATCAAAATAGTGGTAATTTAATGTAAAAAATCCAACATTAAGGTTTGTAATTAAGATAAAGGAAATTGATACTTAGATGTGAACTCTTTAGAAGAAGGAACTCAATACTTTAGTAAAGTGGGGTTTCTAGAAAGACATCAAATCTTTGTATTGCCCATAGAATCACATCTTCTTATTGGTAGAATATTGTCCACAAACAAATACATAAATAAATTTAAAAGATGTATAAAGTTTGCAACAATGTGACGATCTCGAAAATAATGGAGTTGTCTTGATTTGGACCCCATCATTAGGAATATAGTCACGGAAAGACAGAGAATACAAGTAAGTATCGTCTCCCACTTAAACACAATTATCTTTTTTATTCGAATAGATGTCATCCATTACTATACATTATATATATGTGAATTATGTAATCAAATAGTTCACATAAATTTCTATGACCGATGAATTATTGGACTTCTTATACAAATTTTAGATAGCATATTCGATCAAAACTTACAAATTCCTCCTCTAAGAATAACAAGAGTTGAGTTTCTGCCAAGGTTTATGCTCCCTAACCTGATATTTTCATTAAGTTTAAGAGATTTTGATAGTTTAGTATATTATTATCAATATTGTAAACATATAATATAAATTGTAAAAAAAAATATAATCGGAAGGAATTTAGAATCAAGTGATGGCTTCCTTGGTACCGAAAGTTTAAAGGATCTCAGGTTCGAATCTACTCTTTGAAAGAGGTATTCATATGAACTCTTCGGTTTCTAAAGGAATATACGATCAAAATGTAATAATTCGTTGATTTTTAATATTGGAGATTCCGACCTGCTATAATGGATGATATAGAGTTCCTACTAGTCAGAATTCTTACTCGGTTGTTAGCTAGAAGTTGGAAGGTTTTAGAGAAAAAAGGGAATTTGAAATAAGTGATGGTGAAGAAAGAAAGAAAGAAAAAAAGCTGATCTATTAGTTTAGGATAAAGTGAAGTATGTGTGTCTCGTGAGAAAGATTAGGACCCATCGCTTTCAATTGGACGCCATCTCGTATTTATGACACACCTATGTCATCTCTATCTAACTATCTCTCTTTTCATATTTCTTACTAGATTTTGCCTTATGACTTCTAAGATTCACTAAGATTTGTCTTTATAACAACCAAATTAAATCAAATGTCTTTAACATGTAATTAAAAACATAAAATAGGAGCATATATATGTTAGATTTATTTTTATGGGAGTAGTGGTTTGTTCTTCTTCATATATGAAATACTTTTATTCGCAATAGAAAATATCGTCATCAGTTTGGGTTTCGTTCAGCTTAGGGTGGTTTTAGTTTTTGGGTTCGAAAGAGTAATTATTCAAATCTCTTTTGTAAGTTTTTTAATCTAGTTTTCTTTGAGATTTTTGTTTCAGTTTCCTTTTTTATATTTGATCCCTAAAGATATCTAGTTGTTTCGTCAATTTTTGTATTCTACTTTAACATTAATATATCAAAAAAAAAGAGATCATTTATATTCCCATAATTGTCTAAAAATACAGAGGATAATAATTCTTAAATTACCCTCATTGAAAAATATTTCCCTAGAGTTAATTAATTGTCTTTCGATGATTCCAAACCCCCTTTTTAAAAATAGAGAGCTTAATTAGAGGATAAATTTTTAAATAAGCTAATTACTTTTCACACTTCGGATAATACTTTCAAGTCTTGTCCATCTTTCACACCGAAATACCCATTCGCTTCAGCATCAGAACTCGCATGAACACCATAAAGCAAATACACTAACACGATCAAGCCGGAGAAGAACCCGAACCGGACATAAGAAGCTGCGTCCAACGAACCAAGCAAAAAGATGTTCAAAAAAATCGACACACATGGAGTCATTGGCATGAAGGGAACTCCCCATAACTCGGGTTTATTAGCTTGGGGGACCACGAAATGGAAGATGAGCACGATGGTTATAGCCACCATTGAGCTGGCTCCAAGCATGAAAGCTTTAAGCTTGCCTTCAGGTGCAAGTTGCCAAATGAGAGTGAAGACAAGAGAGGTTATGGAGAATACTGTGAGGAAAGAAAGTGTAGGGCATGGCTTAGTGGGTCCGATTGGTAAATAGCGTCTGAATACAAGAGCGTTTGCGACCATGTAGAAGACGAATAATGTTCCAATAGAGACGAGGTTTAGGAGGACGTTAAGGTCGGTGAAAAGCGCAAGAGCTGCTGTGAAAACACCTGATAAGGATTAAACAATACAAAACATTATTAAGATTGAACATATTCTTCATAAAGTATAAGACTAATCAACAGATAATTAAAGTGGAGTTTTGAAATGAATATTAAAGATGGTGGTAAGAGGATTAGTTCCTTTATTTCATCCTTTTTTGACAAAGTAGATAGCAAATGTGAGTTAGTGCGTACTTAAATTGTAAGGATAAGGTTGAATGATTATGAGCCTAAATTATCCATTTTTGTAACAAAGACATATGAATACACTTGTGAGAAACTCAATGTTTATCACAAAATGTATATGCATATATTGTATAGATCTTTTTCTTATCAAACAATTGGATCGATAAATTCTAATTCATAATTAATCTGTTAAAGCCCTAAACCATTAACAATATCACATGAATTAAATACGATTAGTTAGAGTCGAATTCAAAAAAGAAAAACACACTTAACCACTTAAACTAAATCACTTCTCCGTATATTGTAAGTTTAAAATGCCAAAAATTTATAATACTTCTTCTATATGGTGTTTAATTAGTCACGAGTTACATAATCTAACCAGATATTCCGGAAAATATCCAAAATTGTAGTTGTGAAAAGATAAGCCGACTAGACTAGTAGTATCTTCACAAAAAGAAAATTTTAGTAAAGTATAGATTATTAGTTGTCGAATCGATGACTAATTATCCAACTATCCTAGCAAGTTTTTATCTTTTTTGCAAAAAAAATAAGAGTGGAATATGTAAATTTAACACTAAGGAGACACAAAAAGAACCAAAGAGACCCACCAAATCCATCACAATCAAAAGACCGTTGAAAAGATTGAATCTTTGAACAAAAAACCTCACAAAAACATTTTTACAGAGTGAAAAAGAAACCAATGGTGAATATGACATCTAGCAGTCAGACTCAGATGCTCTCTCTGTGACTTTCGTGTCTTAAATTAAACACCACAAAATCACATTAAACCATATGTCCCTACATTGATATATAACACACAAAAACACATAGCCGTTGTCACCATCCAAATCGATAGCGAGAAGATTTCTTTTTTAAAATGGTTGCGTCCAAAAGTTTTGATCTTTAAAATATATAAATTGAGTAAGACACGTATAGATAATGTAATCACGTGGTTCGTGTGATCTTGAGAAAAATGTTAAAAAGTTCTCAAATCAATCAAAAAGTTCATTGAAACAACCAAAATCGGTTCTAATTGGGGTCCCCTTTTAACCTAACTACCTCCCAGATCCTCGAATGTATCATTGTTTTGACGGTAATAAAGAAAATTGTGAATGAGACAAAGACTAAAAATGTACCAAGAAAAGTGGAGGCGTTGACTGGTGTAGATGTTTTGGGATTTATTTTAGCGAACCAAGCTGGGACCACTCTGGACCGTCCGATGACACACATGTATCGAGCTTGACCTAACATCGCCACCAATAGTGATGTTAATATCCCAAAGCTTGCTCCTATCCCCACTACGTTTGTCACCCATTCCCAGCCGTTGGATCTTTTGAACGCCGCGGAAAACGGCGCCTCCGGATCTATCTGCGTTTCACACACACACAAACATGCCCCACCGTTTTTAGTCAAACTACATGCCGTTCTAGTAAAACTACGTGCCGTTTTTTATTCAATTTAAAAGTACGGACCAGATCGTATGGGAGGAGCATGGACATGGAGACGGCCATGAGACAGTAAAGGAGAGTGACGATAGCGACGGATCCGGAAACTCCGATTGGGATGTCTTTAATGGGATTTTCTACTTCTTCAGCCATGGTTGAAACGGCGTCGTAGCCAATGTAGCTTAGATAAACCATGGCAGCTCCGTTGAATGCTCCGGCTGCACCGAACGGGAAAAAACCTGATGGATGCTCTGGACTCGCTGCTACGGTTAGATTCTTTGTATTTCCTTTGAAGAATCCCATCGCGATCACGAAGAGTATGAACGTGATGTGAAATGCAGTTATTATCATGTTCACCTTTGAACTCTCTCTTGTACTATAAGAGATGATGATGGTGACTAAGATGATTACGAGTACAGCGATTAGATCAATCTCGTTGAATCCGTTAGGGAGACTAGAAACGGAGAATCGCCATTTTGATGTTGAGATCCCGAAAGCTGTTCCGAAATAAGCCGTGAAGCTTCTAGAAACGGCGGCGTTTGACATTACGTAGTCCATTATCAAATTCGCTCCGGTGAAAAATGCAGGAAATTCACCTGAACGGAAATGTATCAATTCCGATTTTGAAATTTGAATTTCTAGGTTGTTACAGATTGGAAGAATGGTGAATTGGCGGGAGATAGATATTTACCGAATGTAATACGGATGTAGCTAAACGCTCCGCCTGCAACTGGTAATTGAACTGCGAATTCGGTGTAGCAAAAAGCAGAAAGAAGAGCACAGAGTCCAGCGATGGCGTAAGAGATCACAATTGAAGGACCAGCTTCGAGACGACTAGCACGTCCGGTGGTTACAAAAACACCGGCACCGACCATTCCACCAATTCCAAGTCCAATGAGATCATACCATCGGAGAGTACGACGCATCTGTTCTCCGGCACGGACACGACTCATCTCATCGGAAGACGTGGATACAGAAATAGCACGCCGGGATAAACGAGAAGGCGTTGAAGAAAGAGCGTTTAGGTAAACGCGAAAACTAAAGAAAGAAGAGTGTCCGCCATTGTTATTGCTTTGCACCTCCATTAATTCACAGGCCAGATTCGGGTCGAATCAGAGATAAAGTCGGGTCTGTTTTCGTGAATGACTGAGAATTTCCGTGAATTTGACAAGAGGTTGGTTTTATAATAGAGATTAAGAAAAATGAAAGAGAGAAGAATAAGGATAAAGATAGTGGCTTTTATCGTAATTATAATGATAATTAAGGGCTTTTAAATAATATCATATAATTATTTAGAAGATCACTCTTTAATGTTTTAATAATATTCACACTAATCTCATATCATAAGCATCATCAGCTAGAAAGCTGCTAATCACCAAGATGCTTAATCTCTTTTATTTATGCTAATCCTTTGGTTCATATATATATAGTATGACTTCACTTACAAAACCATTATTGTTGACTAAATATAGTAGCTTAATTAATGTCATTAAACTGCGTGAGAATTTTAAATCACTTGGTAATAACATAATTACTAAATAAATGAATTTAATTAGCTTAATTGTTGACACGTGTGGTGATTGAAAGCAACACGTGTGATGATGTTTTCTCTTCAAAGGTTTTAAAACTTTAAAGCCAAGCCTCACCAGAATTTGAGGAAATTAACTTTATTTTTATTTTATTTTGTTTGTTGGTTATTTCGGACAATACTTTAGTTTTTTGTTGGCAACTTGGAATATTGTAACGCTTATTTGCATGTAATTATGGTTTTGACTTTGACAAAAAAATGATATTGGCTATTGTGATATGTATTTTACTTATATTTTTGTCAATAATTGAATCGACAAGATTTGATCCATAGTCTAAAACTTATTTTTATAATCCATTTTTTAAACTATCATAATACAGCAGGTAGAAATCAAATCCTAGTGCCAAATCATTAGCTATATCATCTTAATCATCATAGTGAAAACAGCTCAACTATTTTACTTATATTCTATCTAATGAAATCTAAGGTGAAAAAAAAGAAAGAAAAGAGAATTCATATTCAAATGTCAAAGCTTTCTATATATTTTCTTTTTCGGGGTGTTGGTAGTAAATTTCTGTTTATCATTTTGTGTAGATAATACGTTCAAGATATCGTTTTTTTTTTATAGTTTTGTTTCCACGAATATTTTGTTTTCTAGCGATGATATTGATTTTTCGTATTGTTTTTCAACTCATTTTTTTTAGTTTAGTTGTCTCAGTGCATCTTTCAATATATATTCTAATTGTTATAGGAGAATTTATTTTCAATTGTCAAAACTTTCCGGATATTTGCTCCTTCGGGATGTTGCTAGTAGATTTCGACTACTACTTTTTTAGATAGTGTGTTCCAAACATCGTTTTTTCAGTTTTGTTTTTCAGAGATATTTTGTTTTCTACTAGTTTTTGTAATCCAAAATATCTATGTGTGGTTTTGAAAAAAATGATTTTGACTTTCGACTTATTTAATTTTACTTATACTTGATTTTTTTTTTGAATTGGGAGTTTAGGACTCATCAACATTCCAAAAGAAATTGATTAACATGATCTCTAATGATTCCTATTTTGATGGAAAAAATGAGTTTTTGAACAATATCTCTTCAAATTTGAGGAAACACTATTCACTTCTATCATTTTTATTTGAACATTTTTATGTACATTTTGGCCATCAACTTTTTATATAATTACATTTTATGCATAAATAAACAAAAGTAATAATATTTATCTTTTTATAAATAATTTAAATGAAATTATAATTTTATTTTACAATTCCATAAAATAAAATAAATGGATGATATTGTTAACTTTAAAAGTTAGAGGGTATTTTTGAAAGAAAAAAATATTATGAAAAATGAAGTATTCTTAGAATATTCTTTTTTGAGGGAAGAAATAAAGATAATCATTAGAGCAAAAATCTTCCTCATTTTAATTTTATTTTATTTTGAAGGAAATGTAAGAGTAACCATTAGAGATGTTCTAAGCAAAAAAAATATACATTATCCAACTTGCCATTAAAGTAACAGTAACCTTATCCAGACAACATATAATGAAATATCTACTCGACACAACTCTCTGTTGTTGTTGTTTTTTTTTTCCAGAAGAAATAAAGATAATTAGATGACTGTCAACACAGAGGTTCCTTACGACCGCACAGATAGATTTATATAAGTTGATTGGATAATATATATAAATTATGACTTGTATGGTCACCAATCACGTCTCACATATTTTTGGAAGAGTAACGAGACAAGTACTGAAACAATAAAAACAAAACCGATAATGTGGGATGGTCAAATATGATTTTTTTAGATAAGATTCTAAAACTCATTGTGTTTCAGTCTGACCACGTCTCTCACACACTGTTGTTTCAGATTTCCCCATCTCTGTTACCATTTACCAAATTATTTTATATATTATTTTCACCAATATTAATCACCATATACTTGAAATGGTATATTATATTCCGCCAAAATATTATCCGAACAAAAAACAAGTAGTCCAGTTGATTTATCACTAATTTTTTTTTGTATGATTCGGATGGTTCAGATTTGAGTAGCATATGATCGCTGTCCCAAACCTGTCTACACCCGGGGACCAGAGGAAATAAGGTGAATATTCCTAAAATTGCCATGTAAAGTATTATTTTGTTTATGTGAGAGATTGAACTCGGATAGTATTTTACCGCTATCTTTTCATTTTTTCTGATACTACTACACCCCAATAATGTTGGCAAATTTATACTATGATGTTTAGTTTTTGAAAGAAAAAATATTGTCGGAAACTCTATTCAATTTTGTGAGCTAGTTTGAGTGAGATCAGCCCATAAACAATAAAGCTCTCCATGAATAGATAATTATAGGTACCTTAAAGACTATTATAAAAGTCCATTTATTTAAAATAGCCCATTCCTTATTTACTACACTCCCCATTTTTTATTTTAGGCGTCGGCCCATTTAATATCATTGTTACTATTTCAAATTTTTTTTCTGCAATAGTTTTTGGTTTTCTTTTTTTTTTCCTCATTAATAAAAGATGAAAGTGAACAAAGTTACAAAGAGCTCATACACATAATTAACCATAAGAGATTAATGGTCAATCAAGATCCTACAAAGGATTAGGACAATTTTTGACGAGCCATCGAAGAACTATATGACTAGGCAAGCTTCAAGCCTTTCTAACGATCACCCAAGGAGTTTTCCGTACGATCATAATAACGATGGGCTTCAAACTTTCAGTTGATAACTTGAAAACAAGGTCTGACAATCTCTGAAAATGAAGAGTCTTTGTCTTTGACATGCCTCTGTCAAAGAAATCTGAATGAAAATGCTATATAAGCCTTTATCAAACAGCAGATTTCCTTTGACTGCTAGATTCACATCATCAAATAAAAAACAGAGATACATAATTTACCCAAGCTATGCTCCATCATACTCTAGAGAATTAATTTTACCAGCAGAGGAGAAACCAAAGAGGCATAATACTTGATCACAGGAACCGATCAAGTAAAGCCTAAGCCATAACAACACACCCAGATGTGGATTAAACAAGAGTATATTAAACTAGGAAAAGAAAGCGACAAGACCAAACCAAGAACTTGAAGAGAGTAAACTGGTGGTAAAACCAGGAACTGCGGCGGTGGTAAAACTAACGGTGGAGCTACTGTGGACTCACGACAACACTTCAAAGACCTCCTGGCGAAGCATCGATGGGCCGACAAGGACCTCCATCTAGGCCAAATCGAGAAGAAACCCCTTCCGAAACTGCATCTCTTAACAAGAGACTAAGCCTCTCATGAAGATCCACAAGTTCCGGAGACCCTTGACGGAGGAGCAAACAAAAACGACATCTATGGCGAAGACACACCTTCTTCTCTTCTAGATCTGAAAACGTCACTGTCAATCCGGCAAAAACTACCAACAAAACTACAGATCTACAAGTCCGGTGGGGAGAGATGACGATGCCGGAGCTGAAAGAGCCTCCGGTCATCTCCCCCGAGTCAGATTACAAAGGTGACGGCTAGGTTCAAAGCTTGAAGAAGACGATAAGCTTTCTCCTTAATAGTTTTTGGTTTTCTTGTCAACTATATATTTCACTGGTATAGAAAGGAATATCATTTAGGTAAATAGTGTTTACAAAAGATAATCATATGTTAAACCTTCAACATTTTAAAAAATTATATTATGGAAATCAAATGAAAAGATAAACAATAAACTACTCGTCAGTCTCTAGAAATCTTTTAGATAAAAAAGAAATACTGATAATTTACTAGATTAACCATCATCTTCAAGACTTATGTGCAATCTGTAGTCATTTTTACTTCTGTCATTTCTAAAATCATACAATTATGGCCAATTGTTAGGGTGTTTTTGCCAATATATCATCTTTCCTACCTTCGGCTTTGTATGTATTTTTTAATTGCGATTCATCAACGTTTATTTGTTGACAATCACTCCATATATTAATACTTTGAAATCCGTTTTTTAAAATATAATTATATACATTTGTTTTATCAAAGATATTATCAAAATTAAAACATATGGTAAATTAAAGCTAAGATATGATATTATCAAAATTAAAACATATCGCATGTTGCATAACATTTTAAGGATATTTATCTGACTTGTCTTAGCTTTCAGATGAAGTTAAACTTGAGATAACAATCATACACTATCCGAATTTGAACCATCCCGCATAACATCAAGAAAGAAAAGAAAAGCACATATTGTAATCGACAAAAAGCCTTAAAACATAGAAGACTTTACATAGAAGTACACGTGACGGCTAGATAAGAAGCCACGTCATATAGATGAACTCAGAAGCCAAAAAGTATCATTTCAAAAACAATTGGCAGAAGACACGTGTCTTATTATTGGTAAAGAGTCGGTACTTCATTATAACATATCCACTTTACTTGTCTGCGCATTCAATTAAATTAATTAAAAGTGTTTAACATCGTTTTTAAAACACAAGTAAACTATAAATGTAAAGACACAAGTACAGTTTTATATACTTTAATATTTAGTTGAAAGTTCCTTTGTTTTCTTTACTTAATTCGTTCTAAGTTAGTTGAGAAAAATTATTTATATAGTTGTTAATTTCATTCTCTAGTCAAATATTGGGACCCGTAAAATATTAATACAACTGTTAATTAATAAACTCATTCAATAATTTTAATTTTGCATCGAAATTAATCGAAATTTAACTCTAAAAAATCACATAATTCCTAAATAATATTATTTAAAATTTTAAGATTAAACTTAAACAGATTCGATTTATAATGTAAATTTTCTAAAATAATTAATTATAATAAAAAGATTTTAAATCGTGGTAACAAAATTATTAATTATATCATTCTAGTTACCGGATTAAAACCGGATTAAAAGAACTTAGTATTTTGATATTGTAGATCTAACTAGTGTTGATAAACAAAATAAACAAAAGCTCGTTTAACCAAGTAATCGAAGTGGTGTAATGAGAGTAGTGATCATCACTAGATTTGGAGTTTTTAATGGTCACTACACTTGCAATAAACACAGTTGAGAATATAAATTTGACTAATAACATTAATGACCCAACTGTCAAAATAAAAACTTGGTCAAACTTTGCGGTACATAATTATACAAGTCAAATGTTGGACCATCGCTATTTTTATTTTGTTCATCACGAGATTATATTTTTTACCAAAAACACATATTAAAAAGAATTTTTTATTAATATGTTTTATTAAACGGTTGACGACCAAAAAAAAAGACAGGGTACATTGTTGATTTACCAACTAAATTTCAAATTTTATTAATATATTTATTAAATTGTGAATTTTGGTTAATTGTGTCATTTTCATGTCGTCTATAATTTTTTAACAACTACATTATTTTGTAAAAAATCAAAACAAGGTAAAAATAGTTCAACTAACAAAAACTCGTAATTTAACTGATAAAGTTATTTAAAGTTCACAACTTAATTAATAAATTAACAAAATTTGTAATTTATTTGATAAGTCAACAAAATTCAGGATTAAATTCAACCATCAATTTTTTAATTTTTTAAATTATTTATAAAATGTAAGTTTATATATATATATATATATATTTTCCAATGTTTTAAATATCTAATATTCGAGGCTAAAAAATTATAGAAAATTAAAAAGGCAAGAGTCTTGAAAATGAGGGGATTGATGATGATAGATAGATTCGTGTCTGCAAGTGGTTTTTAATCTAGTGGCAGACGGTAAATCCATAAAAAATATGCACTTATATAATTAGGGATCGAGTCCTACTGTCTAAATTATATATGAATTTAGCTAATAAACCGGTCTGTTGTAGTTTAATGTCGAAAAAAAAAATTAGTATCCCGCGAATGTGAACCTAAATAAATAAAGTATTTTCCAGATTGCTTTTTCGTAATTTTGGGCGGTTAGTAATAATTTTCCAAAATCTACGTGTTCCAATATTATTGGAGAAATAAAGTGGCATTTTTGTTATAATTAAAAAGTGAAAACTGTAACAAAGTGGAGCAAACATTTCAGTAGTTCAGGTCAGGTCTAATAGACCCTAAAAATAAAAATACAAATTTTTTAAAAAATAGAAAGAAAGAGACGAAAAACATCCCAATTGCAGAGAAACCGTGTTGAAGTTGGTCTCTGAGCTGCTTCTTCCTTATTATTTATTTTCCAGCTTTTTTTTATTGAATTTCAAAATCATAAATTTTCTCAAGAATCCGTATATAAATCATCCGAGTTTCTTCAAACGGTTTCAATAAATTTTAGGTTATTGTGATTGACTGATTTCAAACTCTTTTGTTGTAATTATCAAATATGGCGTCGAGTCAGTGGACGAGGTCAGAGGATAAGATGTTTGAGCAGGCTTTGGTGCTTTTTCCGGAAGGATCTACGAATCGTTGGGAGAGAATTGCTGATCCGCTTCAGAAATCTCCTGGGGAAGTTAGGGAGCATTATGAAGCGTTGGTTCATGATGTGTTGGAGATTGATTCGGGGAGAGTTGATGTACCGGATTATATGGATGACTCGGTTGCGGCGGCGGGTTGGGACTCGGCTGGTCAAATCTCTTTTGGGTCTAAACATGGTGAAAGTGAACGTAAAAGAGGAACTCCTTGGACAGAAAACGAACACAAGTATGTTAATCATACCATCAATTGCAAAATTCCCAATTTTCAATTTTAGGGTTTTAGTTGGTTTGAGAATTTAGGAATCGATACACTTAAGTCTCTTTTTTTCTTTCTAGAATATGTTAATTTTGGTGCTTATACCTACGGATAATGGTTTAGACATCTAGAGTTCGATTTGACTCTATTGCCTATTGCATATGGGTGTTAAAAAGGGTTTTAGCTATGAATTTGGGTCTAATTGATTCAATTGTTAGGCAGAAAAATGTTAATTCTGGTCGAAATTGGCTAAATTTAGGTGATTAATTACATTTGTTTGTATGATGCAGATTGTTTCTGATTGGATTAAAGAGATATGGTAAGGGAGATTGGAGGAGTATCTCAAGGAACGTGGTGGTGACGAGGACACCGACGCAAGTTGCAAGTCACGCACAGAAGTATTTTCTTAGACAGAATTCTGTGAAGAAGGAGAGGAAAAGGTCAAGCATACACGACATAACTACAGTTGAGATGCCTGGTTCCAACATGGACTGGACCGGACAGCACGAGAGTCCTGTCCAGGCGCAGCAGCCGCAACAGTTTATGGCTGACTATGGTCCGCATATGACTACTCCTGGTCATTTTGAGGATTTCGGTTTTCGGATGTGAAGAAGATGGAATCGTAATGGTTAGATTTAGTAGGGTTTTACTCATTTTATGTGAATAGGAAAGAAAATAGGATTGGGTATTTTCTGATACAGATATGATGATGAAAAGAATAAACTTTATAGTGTATAGAAAAAGCTCCTTTTTTTTTTGTAACCACAATTATGTTTGGTACCATTTTGGTATTTGAATAATTTCATATGGTTGTTATTGGTTATAAAAAAATTGGTTTCTTAGAACACACAAAGAAACATCAGAAAGTTAAATGTCTCTGTACAGGTTGTTTAAACCTCTTTTAACACATCATGAGAGGACAAAGGTCTAAGACATTATTATTGTGACCAGAGCTTGCCTTATGAACACCACATACTCCATACTGGGAGTGACGAACTCAAGGTTTCTTTTCCTCGGGTTTCTGCACAAGTGAGTGGAAGCAAACAATCAGTGAACGTGTTCACCTATTTGATATGTTAATAGATGTTCATTTGTTTCGAACGTAAAGCCAAATTCGGATACTAGTAATGTCCTAGTCACGCATTATTTACATCTAGAAGATGATGATTGCAGATTCTGACCACTAGACATTTCGTTAAACTGAACCACATGAATGAAAAAAAGATGGCATTACCTTCTCTGAACTTCCTTTCTCATTTCCTGGATTCTGTTGCGCGAGTCTCTTCTTCCTCTCAAGTATCTCCTTCTCCATTTTCTACAACAAAAAGTTCGGAATCTTAGAAGTGAGTTTTAAGAAAATAGCTTTCAGGAACTAGACTTCGTCGCAATAGACATCAATTCAATAAAACTTTCAGGTGTCATGGACATCAATTTCAGTAAATTCTTCTGAGTAATGCAAGGGAGAAGCTCTTAGCTCGAGGTGCATATGTAAGTCATTAACTAAGAACTCATAAAGGATAATTACAACAAGCTAAGCTAAACTCAAAGTAATTCAAGAGCTTGCATAACAAAACACAGTAGTTTTTTCAATTTTCTTCAACAAAGATATGTTGAAGAAGCGAAAATTGAATCACAAAGACAATGGTTTGTTTCCATTCATTCTCTCTGTATAAACTTATACAACTTGCAAAACTAACCCACCGACTATTAGACCATTTGATTATGAGAAACGACGACTCCACAATTCAATAGGGAAACAATTGGATCCAAGTCTATTATCATATTAATAAAGTTTTGAATCACTGTGATCAGATTTCGCTACTGAAATTCGTTACCTTAAATCACATTCTTTCCAGCAGCCAAACATGAAATCAACCAGCAACAGCGTATAGACGTACTCTATAAACATACAGAAATCAAGAGACAGAGTTAAGTTCAAAGATGAAGAAAAACCTGGATGTAGATGGTCTCTTTTGCCCGTTCCTCTTCGCTGAGCACACGACCTTTGTCGTCGCTGAAACAACGAATCGCCTGTCCTCGAGTCGATTCTACGGAACGGCATGCACCAATCCGATTCTCCCCCAAGGATCGAGCCAGCCTGATCACAGAACGAGCAGTTGACATCTTGCGACTCATTGAGATTTCTCGAAATCGCTTTTTTTTTTTTTTTTTTTTTGGGTAGACGAGTTAACAACTCAAAAATGTCATTTGGTGTGAACGAGGCAGTTACAGTTACAGGATCCGGAAGCAGCCTCAGGTCTCGGGTATAGGTTGGGCTAGATTGTTGAAGAACCCGTTTCGAATTGTTAACAGAGGACTTATTAAAGGCCCAATTAAAAGCCTAATAGGCTACGGCTCAATAGGTGACAGCCATGTCCGTCTTTTTTTTTTGCCAACTGCCATGTCCGTCTAGGCTCATCTTCGTGATATTTTTTCTATAATTATTAAAAAAAAATTTTTTGGGTCAACAAATTATATATTTTTAATATAACTTTCTCACGTCAATAAATGCAATAGTACAATTTTTTAGATTTCATTAGAGACAAAAAAATATTTTTAAAAATTCTTTAGCATATTGAGTTGGTTTATATATGCATTATAAAAAGTCTACAAAGCAATTCAATTGGCTTGGAGGAGAAAAAAAAACAAACGAGAAGATATTTGGTTGAAGTTATGCGTCATCAACCAAATTTATGCGTCTAAATTCGTCTCACTTTCATAATTTTTAATACTAATTTGCAAATATTCAATTACTTACTTGTCTTTTTCAAAAATAAAAATTAGTATAAGAAAATAATTTACCAAAATAAATAAATAAAGCTAGTAGATGTACAGGTGGAGCATCTTAGTAGTGACGTCACACATCAGCAGATTCAGCACTCATCATCTTTTTGTTATCACAAAAGGCCAAGTCCTCGCCATTTTAGATTTCGGTGTTCTTTCTGACTTCCAAGGATAAAGAACAATAATACTTGTTTTCAAACTTCAATGGCGTTCTCGAGTTCAATCTTCGCTGTAACTCACTCTTCTTCTTCATTTACTTCTCGTCCTTCTTTTGCGATTAGCAGGCAAACTCGTTTTCCCGCTCAAATTTCTTCTCCAGATCTATCGCCTGCTTTGTTCGCTGATCGTGGGAAGTTCGTCGACGGTGTAATGTCTCTCTTGACGAAGAGGTTAGCTGTTGCGGATTTAGTATATTTCGTGTATCTTTACATTTTTCTTTGCTGGAATTGATGGAGATTATAGTCTTCTTGCTCGTTCTGATAACTTTGTGTACTTCTTTATGTTTGGCTACCGTTAATCTCAATTAGTTATTATGATTGATCTTTCCATGCTTGTTTGTTTTGTTATGCAGTATAAGAAGCCGTGTTTATGCTTCGATTAACAGCATTGATGCCAGTACTCCATCTTATCCGGTCAGTCACTTATTTCAGTGTTTCTATTTCGTCGCAGTTAAACTATTGATGGTTCTTTAAACTATTGATTTGAGTTCCATACGCAGAAGCTCAGCGAGTAAATGTAGAGAGAATGCGGTTGCGTATAGTCTTTGATATGTGATTTAATCTTATGTTCAATAGGGAAACTGTCTGCGTATTCTCTTGACGTGTGCTTTGAGATGACAATTGCTGGAAAATTTGATCGCAGAAATCAGAAGATGATGACGACGTTGTTCCAATGCCAATGGTTATGATAGACCAGGATGCTGACCCGGAAGCTACCATTGTACAACTCAGTTTTGGAGATCGTCTTGGGGCTCTCATTGACACAGTGAGGAATTCTATTTCCTGTTTTGGTTTTATATTCTATCTTATCTATGTGACAAAAGCTTTAGCTATTTTTGATCTACTGGAGCTAAATTTGTAGCATATTTTAGTACTTTTAGTATCAGATTGTCATTGCATGTTCTTTTCTTGAAATCATTGAACTTGTCTTGTTTTCCGGCGTATGAATCATTATTATGTTTGGCAGATGAAGGCACTTAAAGATTTGGGATTGGATGTAATTAAAGGAACTGTCTCAACTGAAGGAGCTGTTAAGCAGACCAGATTTTCTATTACAAAACTGTAAGGAAGGCCGTTCTTTCTTTCCCTGCGCTCACTTTGCTTTTGATGTTTTTATAATATCACATAATGACCTCTCACTTGTCTATAAGATGTAAATTTTGTCAAGGTCCACCTTGTGTTGATTGTTTATGATCATACCTTGGAAATTTAGTCTTATCTTTTGCTACCTCTGCAGTGGTACAATGAAGCTCATGATTGACATTGGTTATAGCATGTCTCTGTAGGATTCTTTTCCACTAGCTTACTAGCATGTGACGAGTGAATCTGATCAAATAAAAATTTGGTGTTGTGTGCGAGTTCACCTAATTGTATTGTTAGTTGTCACAGATGTCTCAATTGATTTTTGTTCTGTTTACTTACACCAGAGATACTGGGCGGAAAGTGGAAGATCCTGACATGTTGGAGCAAATTCGATTAACAATCATTAACAATCTCTTGAAATACCATCCGGTTTGCTTCACTTTCCTTTCTCCTTCCACTTTAATGACATTCACATCCTTCCTAAAGTTTTCAACAGTTAAACATCTGTACAGAGATACAAGTGCAGACCTGCATGCATCTGTTGGATAAATGAAAACCGCGAGTTGTTGGAGAATTCTTCTGAACATTTCTTTCCTGTCTTTTGTAGGAATGCAGCGACCAACTTGCAATGGGTGAGACATTTGGTATAAAGGCTCCAGAAAAGAAGGTTGATAGTCCATTCACCTTTAATCCCTTTTAAAAGAAATTTGCAGTCTTTGTTAAAGTCAAGCTTTTCTGATCTCTTAATTCCGTTTTGGATTCATGTGGGGGCAGATTGATGTCGATATTGCAACACACATACATGTGAAAGAAGACGGACCAAAGAGAAGGTATGCATTCACTTTCAGTAAAATAATGACACCCTAATGTCACACATATAAAGTTGCTCAATGAAATAGTTTCTTGTATCTCTAGCTTGCTTTGCATAGAGACAGCAGACAGACCAGGTCTTGTCGTAGAGATGATTAAAGTAATGGCAGATATCAACATAGATGTGGAATCTGCAGAGATAGATACAGAAGTAGGCAACACTCTCACAATATCCATATGTACATACAGTGTGATTCCATTTACACGCCTTATGATAATAAATTTCCCGTTGTCTCTCTTAGGGACTGGTTGCAAAAGACAAGTTTCACGTGAGCTACCAAGGACAAGCATTAAACAGATCTTTGTCAGATGTAAGTTTTTGTGTTCTGTTACTTTTGATCTTGAGCCTTATACAGAAAAGTGACAAAAATCAACTTCTTTCCTTCAGGTTTTGGTGAACTGTCTGCGTTACTTCCTGAGAAGGCCTGAAACAGACATCGACAGCTATTAATAAGTGTTTTCGTTTGTTCCATAACAAACACTGCTCTGCTCTTTCTTCTTTAATAAATCGTATCTGTGCGCGATCTATCAAGTCTTGTATCTTGAACATGATGTGATAATTCGTAATATCATACTGAACTTGGTCTACAGAATTAAGATGGTTTGGTTCTTATGTCACTGAGCTATACCTGTACCTCTACTAATAAGCTTTATTTTTTTTTCATCTGGTTTTATAAATATAGAGCAAACAGGCTCGAAAGATAGAACACTAGAGCAGGTGGAATACATAAATTTTCTCAAAAACTAAGACTCAAAAGAGAGGAGCTATTAAGATACGGAAACCAGAATAATTAGTAAAAGCTAAGAAGAACAAGGATACAAAATAAAAACCCTGACCCGAAAGAGTTGAGTTATTGCAAAGCAAGCATGACCAAACGGATGACGAAACCTTCTATAGAATTTGGTTGCATCTCATAAGTGAAGGACTAGGAATCTGTATTCTTACAATCTTCCGGAAGAGCATAGTTGTACAAGAACCTCTACTAGTAAGCTTTTATTTGCCCCAAAAAATAAATTTCTTCCTTGATCGGTTTAAGGATATATATCCTATTAGCATAACAGTAGAGCCAAAGAAAAGGATAATAATACATCTATGTGTCTCAAATAAAAAGCATTTAGATCCTTCATGTATGCAACTGAAGGAGAAAATAGCAGTGAGTCTTGAGTGAGGTTATGGAATATATACAAAACTTACTAAAGATAAGCAATGGTTAGTTACACTACATGCTTCTCAAGGCTCAGAGGGAGAATCAAGGAACCTACTCATCGAGACAATCCACGGTGTAGCTTTTTTGTGCAGCTTCAACACGAAGTCCTGGAACATCCGTCTTAACAGTTTCCCACATCCACAAAGTCCCTTCGTCGCATATTACATGGCGTAGAGAAATCAATGAAACTGCAGAGTTTGGTATGCTTGATATGTCACATCCTCTCATGTCAATTTTCTCTAGTGTCCTTATCTTTCCTAGCTCTTCTGGAAAAGAGCTTAGGCTGCCACATTCAGAGATGTCAAGGTACTTTAGCCTCGGCAGCTCACAGATTTCTACAGGTAGAGATTCCAGATCCGGACAAGCGTATAGCCTCAGAAGTTGAAGAGCTTTTAGCTTACTCAGATTCTTAGGTAATTCCTTAATGCTTGGACAATTTGTTATGCTTATGGAGTAGAGAGAAGTGATTCCACAGATGGTAGAAGGTATTTCCACAAGATCATTGCAATTATCTATTGTGAGATCATACAAATTTGGGAAGATTTGGGCAATGTCTACTGCTTTCTGATCGAAACTATTATTGATATTGCACATGATCAGAGACAGCTTGTGGAGGTTTCTCAAAGGCACTGTACTGCTAGAGAGGTCGGGACATGAACCTTCTCAAGCCAGAGACTCCTGAGTTTAGCCAAATTGGTAAAGATGGAGAAGTCATGTAGATGTGCAGGAGACACACCGTTGTTGATAATCACAAGCGCCCTAAGCCTAGCCATCTTAGCAACAAAAGGTGGCAATACAAACTTGTCAGATGAGAAGTTTATTATCAAAACTTCAGCCTTGGGGAAGTCCATGTCAAACCAGTCCATTTCCCCTGTAAAAACCACATAAATTCATATCATTTGATGATTCGAGTGACGAATCAATTTACTAGAAGATCATTGTGTAATGAACTCTTCTTGCCTGTGTGAATGGAGACTACCCGGGCATTGAATGGCTCATCATTCTTCCTTTCCCATTCTTTAGGAAGTCTGTCCTCTCTTTTCGGCATCAGTAACCGCTTTCTTTTATTCACATTCTCACAGTTACTAAGACGAAGAGCTACATCTCTTAGAACATCGTGCTGCCTCACAAATATGTCATAGTAACTAGCGTACATAGCACCAAACCTGCATAATCATCCATGGTATATTAGTTAGGAACGTTTAAGACCATACAAGTGGCTACAAGAGATGAGATCACAAAGAGTTCTATAACAGTACCTTGGATCTTTCACGAGAGTAAGGAGATTTTGTTTGCTAAATCAACAATCACAGCAAAAGCATCTGCTTCCCCGAAATCATGCATCTTGACGAACATGGTGATAAGAACATCAACAGGGATCTTCTTGTCTTCAGGGAAAGAACCCAGATCCAAGAGACACTCTCGTGTTTTAGAATCGAGAGCTTTTATGGTTGCTTCGATTTGAGCAAACACTCTACTCTCATGAGTTTGATCAGCAGGTTCACCTCTTGATAACCTCTCAACAGCACCTTCCCAATATCTTTCACATTGGTTTTTCAATGAAGCACCAATAACTTTCAAGGCCAAAGGTAGACCTTTACACTCATCAACAACCTACTAAACCAAGTCAATACAAAAACTGAAAGCAAAAAGAATATTAGTATGCAGCAGACCCATTTACCTGCTTGACCAAACTTTTGCTGAATCCTGAAGGGACTGATTTCTGGTCGAAAGCAGAGAGACAGAACAGAGACGTTGCCTCATTCTCATTTAGTAACTCTACATCAAAGGTGTTACTAGGGTCTGCGAGTTTAGACCGTGAGACTACAAGAGTTGTGGTTCCAAGAAAAATCTGGAACATTAGTTGGTCCAGAGATTCCCTTGTCCAAACATCATCAAGGATCACTAGCTTCCGTGTTTGACCAACCGATACCAGATGAATGGCTCCAGAGCCAGGCTCAGAACCAGTAAGAAACCTCCAAATAAGGGATCTCAGCTCCTCGAGATTGGGAGATTGTGACACAGTCAGAAACAAAACTTTGTTCCCAAAGTGACCTGTATAAAAGCAGCAACTGAAAGCCTTTAAACAGACTCCAATATTAAGAAACCCAACTATCCAACTCAACAATAGTCACCTAAGATCAACAGGAATCGAACATACATACATATACACATAAAAGCATGATCATCATACATCAAGCGACACCACAACGTAACGCAGTCAACTACAAAGATGTACTAAACAGAGTAACAAACGATTCTGATTCAGAGGAATGATCAAAAAAGCAAAATTTGACTACCTCGAACATCCTTGTCACGAGCAAGCTCTTTAGCAAGATTAGTTTTCCCTGAACCACTCATCCCTGAGATTCCAATAAGTCTTAGCTCATCCATCAAATTAAACATCATCTCCTTCACTTTCATCTTTCCCAAATCCAAACCAACCCCCAAATTATCAAGATCACCATCAGTCACCATATCCATAGTAGCCTCGGCCGTTTTCAAGGCCTCCTGCATCGATTAACTACCCCTGATTTTCATAGAACCCAGCTTTTCATTCAAGCTATCAACAGTCCTATCAATCCGATCGAAGCGGATTTCAATTTGGGATCGAACATGATGAACATCAGCGAGAACGTGGAGAAGCACTTGACTAAGAACCTTAGAGATATTCTTCTCGAGATCCACCATTTTATTGTAGTGGAGAACTTGTCGAACCATGTTCCAACGGCTGCATTTGAGAACCTTATCGGTGAGTTTCTTGCACTTCTGTAAAGTTTCAGCGAACATACGCAACTGAAGTTGGCGATGAGGGCTAAGTTCAACGCCGCTGTATTGAATCTCCTTGATGGTAGGTTCGATATCTCGGATCATGGTGCCGAGCCTTTCGGCGATGCCTCCGCATTTGTAAGCTTTCGAAGAAACCGCAAAGAGCTGCCTCACAAGCTCCGCCACAACTTCACCGCCTATAATATCTGCCATGAGAGAAAGACGAAGAGAAAGACACCAAGGTGAAGTGAAGTAACAAGTAACCTCAGAAAACAACACAAGTAGAAGAATACAGGGAACCACATGAAACTTCGTTGCAGTTCACTTTTGGTCTATAAAGTCTACAAAGACTTTATTTTTTATACGAAGACTTAGATAAAAGAAAGACTTTTGGAAAAACGAGGCCTTCACGATTCAATCATCTATCTTTGTAATGATTCGCTTTCGAATTATTAGAAAATTGGAAAAGGTTATAGGTTACATTTTTACTAGCAGTATTAACAGTACTCTATTGTGAGTGGTTGTCACTCTCACTTGTCTGTGGGCTAATGGGCTGAGCCGCATTCCAGCGTTGGCTCAACAAGAGACAAGAGTGAAGAAGCTGAACTGTGAGTTGTGGGCTTGATATCGCGCGTGGTCCAACTCCGATGGGTTAAGTTTGTTTTTTCAACAAACTTAACAGCAATGCTGTTATAAGTATTCTTCTTCTTCATTCATCGTTGTTGTACCAAATCCTCCATTGTTGTATCTGTAACACAAACAAGAAAGCTAGTGAATTCCGGATTCATAATCCGAAGAGAGATGTACCCAATTACTTGGAGAACTCTATAATCGTGTGCGTTCTTACTTGTTCATTCCGTGATTCTTCTTCTCTTCTTTCTCGATCTCAAATTCGAATTCCGCAAAGCATCGATGAGCTGAAAATCGGTAACATCTATGATAATCAGAGACCTCTCATCTTCCGAATCCAATTCCACAGTTTAATGGCGGTCATAGCTCGTCTTCCACTAGCTCATTCTCTTCCCACCATACTCAACCCTTCTCTCTTCCTCTCTCAATCTCTCTCCTTTCCTACTTCTATTCATTGCTCTTCCTTCTGCTCCTTCTCCTGCGTCTCTCCAATCCTGTGTTCATCTCTTGGTGATTCGAAATCATTGGGTAGTGATGCTAATGCGTCGATTGTTGGGGATCTTTTGGATTATCTTAATGAATCCTGGACACAATTTCACGCCACTGATAATTTGAACTTAGCTTAAAGTTGGAATTTTTTTCGGTATTGAAGTGATGACTGATGAGTCTAATCTAATAGATTTATTTTTGCTTGTAGCTGAGGCGAAGAGTTAAAATTATGGCAATACAATCATAACTCAAACTCTAAACCATATTATCTGAGATTATGCAATTATCTAAAAATTAAATTCCTATGAAAAGACTTCGGATGTAGACGTGCCATTTGGTCAAACTCGAATTCCCCACCACAAAATCTATCACATATAAAACCTTTGAAGGTTATAGGTTTCAAGATGGGAATTAACGTTTGCTTGACTACAATATAAGTAAAAACTAGTTCATCACTGTTTCTTGGAATCCAAGTAAGAAAAACCTAGAAATTGTGTTAGCAAATACCAAAAAAACTATGGTTTGGAGCCTTCAGAACTAAAATTCTATGTAATTTGTTGAATTTATTAGATGTCTTGTGACTCAAAATAAAGAAAGCCTTATAGACTCTTCAGAAGCTTAAAGCAACCAAAAGCATTAATTTGTTACCTTGACATACAAGATTGTTTTAAAAAAGTATCCAAACAAAATAGCGAGTAACCACTCAAAGGATATGTTCCTCGGAATACTCACTGCAAGATACTTGTTGTCTCGTTACCTGCGAAAATGATCGCCGGACTTTCGACTTTGTTCATCTCAATCGCGGCGATGCTTGTGGCATTCTCGTCGGCGTTACTTACGATACTTGATGGTCCATTAATAGTTGCTCCGACGGTTCTTCTTGCTTGTTCCCCAGCATTGCTGTCTCTTCTGCTGCAGTATGCTCTCCTCAAGGAGCTCATCTTCTCCACTTGTGGCAAAGGAATTTTCGACACAAATATGAAATCTTGGTTTTGACATTTCGAGTTTGCTTCAGAGTGTTTCAAAGAAGTATTTGTTTGGCCATTTTGGCATGAAACAGAAAATAATATGTAACAAAACGAAACGGCCACTCAAACAATTATTTAATCGATGTGATAAATTATTGGTTTTCAACTCCAAACCAATTTACAATAAATCGAATTACTCATGTATTACATTTATTAGATTAGAATAATGTCATTAATTTGATCAATCATATCCTAACATGTTTCATAATCAAAATCTTTTCGGACCCCAAATAATATCAAACTAAATTATGCATAACTAAATATATAACAACTAGACCAAAAATATTTTTTCGATTTCATTTTACTAGATTCTTAGCTTACAAATATATCAATCGACGAGTCGAGTCACGAGAAAATCTATCTTGAGACATATATATGACAATTAATTAGCGTTTGCGGTGTATGAGTTTTAAGGAGATTTAATTAAGAAGGCGATTAATGTTTTAGGGATGCTGGAATTATAATATACTAGCTTTAAAGTATGATTAGCCTAATTATGCTGGTTCACTTTTTCTTGGAATCCAAGTAAGAAATGACCACTTGAATCAATCAAAAATATGCTTTGGAACCTTGAGAAATAAAACTTTTTGGAAATTTGTTGAATCTATTAGATATTGATAGAGAATCATTTTTTTTTTTTTGTCAACATTGGATCGACAAGACCCGATCCATAGCCTAAAGCTCATCCCCAATAATTCCTTTTTTAAGCTACCATAATGCAGCGGATAGGAATCGAACCCTGGTACCAAGTCTTTAGCTAGAGCATTCTAACCACCAGACTGAGAGCAACTCGGTATCTTTCTTTTCTTTCAAACAGAAAGCTTTCTAAATAAAATAATGAAAAACCAAGAAAAGCATATACAATACTTTATATAAAATCAATCAAAGAATTCAGATAGAGAAATACCAAAGATTGTTTGTATAACCCTTATGCCTTGCATATACGTACCGACAACGATATGTACTTTGTTTCTATACTTCGTTAGGGTTTGGTCCAAGGAAAACTTGTTGGGTCTGTCTTGCTTCCGCACCAAAAAACAACAAATATTCAGAGAAATTTTGTCATAATGATTCTAATTCAAAATCAATTGGCAATGGAGAAACTAATATCTTATATATTTTAGAGATGATCCCTTCTAATTTCCAATATGGGATGTTATTCCTTAATACGCCCCCTCGAGATGATGACTCTTTGACCATTGATCTCGATATGTTCGAGGATGGATTGACGGCACCAATTTTGGACCAGAGTTGTCGATAATTAGATCAATTTTGGTCGGATCGGATTGGACAGTGTAGATCATGAGCTCTGATACCATATTGAAGTGATGAGAGAGATGAATGAGAAATATTGTATTGACTCTCATAATATTAGAGGTTATGTTATGGTACATACAATTATATAGCGAAAGTATTTCCTAATCTAGATTGATACAATATTAATTAATATACCCTTGTAATATTTACTGTATCATTTACAATATGAAGTGAAGCGAAATTGTCGGCTTGAGATTGACATAATTTCGAATGATGAAGATGATGATGGTGGTGTTGGTGGGAGATCCAAAATCTCGTTTTGATGACATTCTTCTATGGTTGAATTGCAGCAGATTTTGAAGCTTGAAACCATGGAGGTTGTTGCGTGGAGAAGTTGTTTTATTTTTATAGCTAAATCATGAATAAGTGGAGAAAAGAAAAATAGAGATCTAAGAAGCACTGAAGCTTTAAAACAGAAGCTTTGTTGGAAAGTTTTAAAAATAAAATGAAAAACATTTGTAGAAGAGATCAAGAACTCTACGTACGGCTAAATTTCAATTTTTAACTTTTTTTTAATTTTTTAGCAAACAAAAAGTTGAATAAAACAAAGAAAAAAGAACTGACTGAAACAATAGAATAAAAACTTTTAGAAGCATATAGGTTATAGATTCAGAGGCACATGATATGCTTGAATAAAAGAAGTACTAGGCTTAGATTTAGAGGTGTATTATAGACTTGAATGATAGGAAGCTCGATGGCTTAGATTCAGAGGTTCATAATGAACATGAATAAAGAAGCTCAATGGCTTAAAACGAATTAAAAGATAAAAAGAAGTTTGATCGCTAGATCAAAACTTCGGAGCAAACCTGCTCTAATACCATGTAGAAGTGATGAGAGGATTAAAACTCTCTGAATCTTACCTTGGTCACTCCCAAAAGCTTTCTATTCGAACTATATTCTAAAACATACATAAAACCAAAAGCAGTAATAAAATTCCATTTATTCATAATCGCATGATCTATATCACATAGTAGCTGAGGCGAAGAGACAGCTATTGGCTGCTGGATTTGATCACCTCAGTGAAAATGAGGACTGGAAGTTGAAACCTGGTGGTCGTTACTTCTTTACCCGAAACATGTCCTGTTTGGTTGCTTTTGCAGTTTTCCGACTCAATAATGTGTCCACAGTTTTAGATTGGTTTCTGATGATTTTCGTTAGTAGATAGCCGTAGATTCTGGAACTATTGTTGGCCATGCTTTTATAATTGAATGGCTCTATACAAAAATCATTTTTTGCTTATATTCCTTATTTCTTGGGTTCAGGGAACCTACATTTGTTCCTTATTTTGCAGGTATGTTCCTGGTAATGGTTTTCATGCCATAGCTGCTCACACTGACAGCCCGTGTCTTAAACTTAAGCCAAAGTCAGCTTCATCCAAGTCTGGCTATCTGATGGTAAATGTTCAAACCTATGGAGGTGGTTTGTGGCACACCTGGTTTGATCGAGACTTGAGTGCTGCGGGTAGAGCAATTGTGAGAGCCAGTAATGTCTCGTTTGTTCACAGGCTTGTCAAAGTGAAAAGGCCATTATTAAGAGTTCCCACTTTGGCCATTCATCTTGATCGGTAAATTTCTTTTCATGAGCTTTTCTATTAAAGTTTTTGACAAAATGCATTTGCTATTAAGTGGAAGTATTCAAGTTTTGAAGCTCACCCATGCTGTTTTGTGCTTCTTGTATTATTTAGCACAGTGAACAGTGGTGGATTTAAACCAACTTTCTCCTACTGGGAGCAAAACCAGAGGAATCCTCAGCAGATTCGAAGGAAAAGAAAGTATCCTCATCCTCTAAAGATGCCCATCATCCACTACTCATGCAGGTGTGACATAACATATTTGATCACTACAGTCATTTCTTTTTATCGTTTCTTTACATTGCACCAAATTTGTAATATCATTACCAACATTTTTACCATCATCATTTAGTTTCTCTGAATTCTGATGTGGGTGGAAACTGTAAAATCCAAAATTATCACTAAGCTTCCAAATTGTGTTGCAGATTTTGTCAGATGACCTGGACTGTAAGGTCGAGGATATCGTGAGTCTGGAGTTAAATATCTGTGACACCCAACCTAGCTGTCTTGACGGAGCAAACAATGAATTCATATTCTCTGGAAGACTAGATAATCTTGCATCAAGTTTCTGTGCTTAGAGAGCTCTCATTGATTCATGTGCTTCATCGGAGAGTCTGTCCACCGAACATGATATCCGGATGATAGCTTTATTTGACAACGAGGAGGTATCCGTTTTCAAATCAAATATTTCACACTTTGCTTCAGTTTGATGAACTTATTAGGCGTATTATTCGCCTGACAATTGTTCAATAAAGAGAATCTGCATTTATTTCTTCATAACTTATTAAAAGTGTTTTCTTTCATTAGGTAGGTTCAGATTCATGTCAAGGTGCAGGGGCGCCCACTATGTTTCAGGCAATGAGACGGATTGTGAGTTCCCTAGGCAGTGAGCTGGTCACTGAGTGTACCTTTGACCGTACTATCCGGAAATCTTTTCTTGGTACATACTTTCTTCTTTTCTAGTTATCTATGTTAGTGTAGTCTCTGACATTTTTGTATGACAGTGATACATAGTCTTATTACTGAAACTTTTGTATGAATTCATGTGGTTGCAGTCTCTGCAGACATGTCTCATGGAGTGCACCCAAACTTTGCAGACAAGCATGAAGAAAACCACCGTCCTCAAATACACAAGGGTCTGGTTATCAAACATAACGCAAACCAACGCTATGCAACTAGTGGAATCACTTCTTTTCTTTTCAGAGAAGTCGCTAAGCTCCATGATCTTCCAGTTCAGGTTAGATATTTGTCTTAATGTTATGACGCAATAGTAAGGGAAACATCTACATCTCGGTCTTCATCAGCCTTCTGTTCAGATGTTGAAAGCAGTGGTTTCTCTATGGTTCTTGGAATTTACACATAATAGATCTTTCAGATAATTAGCTTTTTGCTATGTGTGCAGGAGTTTGTAGTGAAAAACGATATGGGATGTGGCTCAACAATAGGACCTATTTTGGCCTCAGGAGTGGGGATTCGAACCGTTGATTGTGGCATAGCTCAGCTTTCTATGCATAGGTATAGTACTGGCTCACATTCTAACAATTCATTCTCATGTTTCCAAGTCAAACTACCTTAGACTCAGCTTATGTTTTTGGAACTTGTTACTTGTGATACAGTGTGAGAGAGGTTTGTGGAACAGACGATATAGACATCGCGTACAGACATTTCAAAGCGTTTTACCGATCTTTCTCAAGCGTAGACAGGAAACTCGTGGTGGATGATTAGCTACAAGGATTTAATCTCTAGACAACAAAATCCAGTGCTATATGGCGCTTCTTCCGTGCTTAGCGATCTTAACAGAGGGTGAGATCGTTAAGCTACCTGCTTCAGTTTGAGGCTGGTCCTCAGTATGACACCAAAAACAGAACTTGAATTTATGGTTCAGATAAAACGTAATGGTCATGTCATCCACATTTATTCATTCTAAATTATTGTAACTTCTTTTTTTCTTGAATGGTTTCATCAGATTACTAGATTCTTAGCTAGCTAATGTATCAGTCGAAGAGTCTATTCACGACAAAATCTATCTCAGACATATGACAAGTGATTGGCGTTTGAGGTTGTTCCATAATGTGTTCCAGAGCTAAATCCGATTTCATTTCAATGGTTTGGTAATAATGTTTGTTAGTGTTTAATAGATTATCAAGGTATAAATAAAACGACGTCGCTTTAGGCAACTCTTGTTTTTATGCGACTCATCAAATCAGGAAATCCCTAAAGACTGCTCTTTTTCTCCTCCGTCTCTCTAATCATGTCCTCCTCTATTGGTGATTCGAAATCGCTCGGGAGTGATGCTAATGCGTCGATTGTTGGTGATTTTTTGGATTATCTTAATGAATCCTGGACACAGTTTCACGCCACTGGTAATTTAAACTCAGCTTAAAGAGTTAAAGTTGGAATTTCTTTCGGTATTTAAGTGATGATTCTGATCTGATTGATTTCTATTTGCTTGCAGCTGAGGCGAAGAGGCAGCTATTGGCTGCTGGGTTTGATCACCTCAGTGAAAATGAGGACTGGAAGTTAAAACCTGGTGGTCGTTACTTCTTTACACGAAACATGTCCTGTTTGGTTGCTTTTGCTGTCGGGGAAAAGTGAGGTTTTCTCTTCAATCATGTGTCCATGGTTTTAGATTGGTTGATCGACTATTTTCATAAGTAGATAGCAGTAGATTCTGGAACTTTTGTTGGCCATGCTTTGATAATTGAATGGCTCTTTACAAACATCTTTTTTCTTTTAGATTCCTTATTTGTTCCTCATTTTGTAGGTATGTTCCTGGTAATGGTTTTAATGTCATAGCTGCTCACACCGATAGCCCGTGTCTTAAACTTAAGCCGAAGTCAGCTTCATCCAAGTCTGGCTTTCTGATGGTAAATGCTCAAACCTATGGAGGTGGTTTGTGGCACACTTGGTTTGATCGAGATTTGAGTGTTGCGGGTAGAGCAATTGTGAGAGCCAGCAATGGCTCCTTTGTTCACAAGCTTGTCAAAGTGAAAAGGCCAATACTAAGAGTTCCCACTTTGGCCATTCATCTTGATCGGTAAATTTCTTTTCTTGAGCTTTTCTATTAGACTTTGAGACTAATGCATTTGCTATCAAGTGGAAATATACATACAACTTTTGAAGCTCACTCATACTGTTTTGTTCTTCTTGTATTGTCTAGCACTGTGAACAGTGATGGATTTAAACCACAGTTGGAGACCCAACTTGTTCCACTACTGGCTACTAAACCAGAGGAAACCTCAGCAGATTCGAAGGAAAAGAAAGCATCTTCATCCTCCAAAGATGCTCATCACCCACTACTCATGCAGGTGTGGCATAACATAGTTAATCATTACAGTCATTTCTTTTCATCATTTCTTAACATTGTGCGAAACTTTTAATATCATTACCAACTTTTTGAGTTCCTACCATCATCATCTAGTTTCTCTGAATTTCTGATGTGGGTGATAACTGTAAAATTCAAAGATATCTCTAAGCTTCCTGATTGTGTTGCAGATTGTGTCAGATGACTTGGACTGTAAGGTTGAGGATATCGTGAGTCTGGAGTTAAATATCTGTGACACCCAACCTAGCTGCCTTGGCGGAGCAAACAATGAATTCATATTCTCTGGAAGACTTGATAATCTTGCATCAAGTTTCTGCGCTTTGAGAGCTCTCATTGATTCATGTGTATCATCGGAAAGCCTGTCAACCGAACATGATATCCGGATGATAGCTTTATTTGACAACGAGGAGGTATCCATTTTTAAATCAGATATTTCTTTGATGAACTTATTAGCCGCGCTATTTGCGTGACAATTGTTGAATAAAGAGAATTTACATTTTATTCTTTTCTTTATGCTGATTATGTACTTCAAACATCTGACCCATTTTGTATAAATACTTACTAAAATTGTTTTCTTTCAATAGGTAGGTTCAAATTCATGTCAAGGTGCAGGGGCACCCATTTTGTTTCAGGCACTGAGACGGATTGTGAGTTCCCTAAGCAATAAGGTGGTCACTGAATGTACCTTTGACCGTACTATCCAGAAATCTTTTCTTGGTACACACTTTTCTTCTTTTCTAGTTATTTATGTGAATGTAGTCTCTAAAATTTTCGTATGACAGTGATACATAGTCTTCTTAGTTCTTACTGAAACTTTTGTATGGATTTATGTGGTTGCAGTGTCTGCAGACATGGCTCATGGAGTGCACCCAAACTTTGCAGACAGACATGAAGAGAACCACCGTCCTCAAATACACAAAGGTCTGGTTATCAAACATAACGCAAACCAACGTTATGCAACTAGTGGAATCACTTCTTTTCTTTTCAGTGAAGTCGCTAAGCTCCATGATCTTCCAATTCAGGTTAGATGTTTTTCTTTATGTTAAGACGCAATAGTGAGCAATATTTAGGGAAATGTTTACGTCTTGGTTTTCATCAGCCTTCTGTTCAGATCTTGAAAGCCGTTTCTCTTTGGTTCTTGGAATATACGCATAATAGATTTTTTAGGTGTTTTACCGTAATCAACCCATAGTAAAGTGGTATACAGACAGTTAGATTATTGCTATCTGTACAGGAGTTTGTGGTGAGAAACGATATGGGATGTGGCTCAACAATAGGACCTATTTTGGCCTCAGGAGTGGGGATTCGAACCGTTGATTGTGGCATAGCTCAGCTTTCTATGCATAGGTATAGTACTGGCTCACATTCTAACAATTCATTCTCATGTTTCCAAGTCAAACTACCTTAGACTCAGCTTATGTTTTTGGAACTTGTTACTTGTGATACAGTGTGAGAGAGGTTTGTGGAACAGACGATATAGACATCGCGTACAGACATTTCAAAGCATTTTACCGATCTTTCGCAAGCGTAGACAAGAAGCTGGTGGTGGATTAGCTCCTCAGATTTAAATCTGTAGGAAACAAAATTCAGAGATAATTAAGCTAGTTGCTTCAGTTTGAGGCTGGTCCTCAGTATGACACCAAGAACTTGAATTTGGACTCCATGATCTTTTAACTGCTGTTCCATAATGTGTTCCACAGCTAAATCAGATTTCATTTTAGTGATTTGGTATAATGTTTGTTAACAGTCAGCAAACTATCAAGTTATTAATAAAACGACGTCCCTCTATGCCATCTCTCGTTTTCTTGTGACTTAAACAAGGAAGCCTTATAGACTCTCTAAGAAGCTCAAAGCAACCAAAAGAAATAATCTGGTACCTTGACATACAAGATTGGTGTCTTTAAATAGCTACCGAACATTTCGCCACACCACACTTTTTCTCTGCTATCTCCAGTCTCTCTTCTGAAATTTTCAACCCTCGAGAGAGAAAGAGAGAAGCCAACGCTGGATCCAACCTCTCGAGAACAAACATTTATTATTTCACTCTTTTGTAAGCAACTTAGAATTAGGGTTTTGCTTTTTGTTGCAGACAATCATGTTACCAACGCTGGATCCAACAACGAACCCAAAAGCTTGCATGTCTGTTCTTGAAGATGTGACGACCAACGTAAAGCACATCCAAAATTCCGTCTTGGAAGCAATACTTTCGCGTAATGCTCAAACTGAGTACCTTAAAAGATATCTCAACGATCAACTCGATAAGGAAA
Organism: Lepidium didymum; assembly: GCA_963920545.1. Classification (NCBI taxonomy): domain Eukaryota; kingdom Viridiplantae; phylum Streptophyta; class Magnoliopsida; order Brassicales; family Brassicaceae; genus Lepidium; species Lepidium didymum. The sequence continues at coordinate 1,416,377 of OY986996.1, read as the reverse complement.
GTTTCAAGAAAAACCTGCCAGTTGTGACCTATGAAGATATTAGGTCTTATATCAATCGTATCGCCAATGGAGAGTCGTCTAATCTCCTTTGTGATCGAACCATCATTGGACTCTTAACCAGGTACCTTCAAAACGATCAACATTTTTGTTTCGAATCTTGAAATCTGTTCAAATCCGGGAAACTTTTTTCTGCTATATGAATCTGTGGTAACTAAAACAACTTCAAAGCCTTGTATATGAATGCAATAATCTCAAGAGTTTAGGACAATTGTTGACTAGAAATCTCAGAAAAAACATGAGATCGTGTGGATCGACGAATTTGGTATAAAACTTCTTGATACATGAATCTGTTACTGTTTAGTCATGTACATTACATTGAAGAACAATTTATTAATAGAAGTTTATAAAGATTTATGGAAGCCATTGTATCTGCAGCTCGGGTACTTCAGGAGGAGTTCCAAAGTTGATTCCTTTGACAACAGAGGAATTGGAACAGAGGAGATCGTTCACATATCTCTATGCACCTCTAATCTACAAGTAATGAATTTTCCAAACTCTGTTTTGTTGCTATCATAAAAAGAGTAAAATTTAACCCGACCCGTTGTTGTTACTGGTTGCAGGCACATCGAAGGGCTCAACCAAGGAAAATCTCTCATGTTTTATTTTGTTAATCGAGAAAGCGAAACTGCCTCTGGTTTGACGGTCAGGACTATGACAACTTGTTTATTGAAATCTATGAAACCCACCACCACAGTTCTCTGGTAAACCAATACAACCTTTGCTCCCATATTATATATATTACATCTAAACGCCATAGTGAACATGCCCCTGGGTTCTGCTAGTGTTTATTTCGTGTCTTTTTTATATGATCTACAGGGATCAAAGACAGATAAGTCCGCTTGTGATTTCGACTTGTGAAGATACTACTCAGAGCATGTATTGCCAATTGCTTTGTGGGCTTCTACAACGAGATAATGTAGTTCGCCTCGGTGCACCTTTTGCATCGTCCTTCCTCAAAGTAATCAAATTCTTGAAAGATCACTGGTCTGAATTATGCTCAAACATAAGGACTGGCCATCTCAGCGACTGGATTGTAGACTCTCAATGTGCATCCGGAATCAGTAAGTTTTTCACTGCTCCAAATCCGGACCTAGCGAGTCTGATTGAGCAAGAATGTACTAAAACATCATGGGAAACAATCCTGAGGAGACTATGGCCAAAAGCAAAATGCATCGATGCTGTAGTTACCGGCACCATGTCACAATACATTCCATTGCTGGAATTCTATAGTGGTGGTCTTCCTATAGTTTCATCGTTTTACGGTGGCTCTGAGTGTTTCATTGGTGTCAATGTCACTCCGCAGTGCAAGCCTTGTGATGTGTTGTACACCATCATACCAAGTATGGGGTACTTCGAGTTCTTAGAGGTTGAGAAAGAACTTCAAGAAATTGGTCATGATCCTATAGAGAACCATGTGGTCGTCGATCTTGTCGATGTTAAAGTAGGCCATGATTATGAGCCTGTTATCACAACGTTCTCTGGTAACTTTTCCCTTTTTCTGAGTCTTTTCAAAAAGCTATATGTTGTTCTCTTAAGATTTGTATGTGATTTACAGGTTTGTATAGGTACCGTATGGGAGATGTTTTACGAGTGACTGGTTTTTACAACAATGCGCCACAATTTCATTTCGTGGGAAGACAAAACGTTGTACTGAGCATACACATGGACAAGACCTACGAAGCAGACCTTCTCAACGCAGTGACAAACGCTAAGCTCCTGCTCGAGCCACATGACTTGATGCTCATAGATTTCACTAGCCGTGTTGATTCCTCCTCGTTCCCTGGACACTACGTGCTCTATTGGGAACTCGGAAGCAAAGTGAAGGATGCTAAACTTGAGCCTGTCCCTGAGGTTATGGAGGAATGTTGCTTCATCGTTGAGGAGTCTCTCGACTTTATATACAGAAGAGGTAGAAAGAATGACAAAAACATTGGACCGCTTGAGATTAAGGTTGTTAAGCCAGGTGCTTTAGACGAACTCATGAATTTCTTCTTGTCTAAAGGCTCTTCTGTGAGTCAGTACAAGACGCCGAGGTCAGTGACTAATGAAGAAGCCTTAAAGATATTGGAGGCTAACGTTGTTTCCAAGTTTCTTAGCCAGAAAATTCCATCGTGGGAACTACATGAGCTGCATTCTAGCCGATAAAACCACTGTCACTTTGTCTGTAAGACTTTAGCCTTTAGGTTTGAGGATACTACATTTGATAAGAATTTTTCTTTACGTTTATTATATTTCCAATGTTGCCATTGACAATGGCAAATTTCCAGGTGAAATTATGACGATAAATTCATAGCTTAAACTTTAAACCATATTATGCGAGGTTATGCAATTCTCTAAAGTTAAACTCAAATCCCCACCACAAAATCTATCACATATAAAAACTTTGAGGGTTATAACTTACAAGTTTTAAGATGGGAATTAACGTTTTTAGGATTCTGGAATTAGAATATAGTAGCTTGACTACGATATAAGTTAAGCTAGTTCATCACTGTTTCTTGGGATCCAAGTAAGAAAAAACTAAAAATTGTGTTAGCAAATGACCACTTAAATCAACAAAAAAAAATGGTTTGGAGCCTTGAGAACTAAAATTCTTTGTAATTTGTTGAATTTATTCGATGTCTTGTGATAAAACAAAGAAAGCCTTATAGACTCTCTAAGAAGCTTAAAGCAACCAAAAGCATTAATTTGTTACCTTGACAAACAAGGTTGTTTTTTTTTTTTTTTTTTTTTGTCAACGGCAGATAATATGATGGGCCACAACTGGCCGGCCCACAACGGCAGATTGTTTTTTTTTTTCAATGTAAGATAACATACAAGATTGTCTTTTCAAAGTATCCAAACAAAATAACTACGAGTAACCACTCAAAGGATATGTTCTGATGCAAAGATCAATCAAAGAATATGATTAAAAAAAACCCCACACATATATATACATAAATAGCCCATTACATTTTGTTAGAGTTGATCCAAAGAACTTAATGTATTATAATAATGAAACAATATCAATCAATATGTATGATCTTGTAGGCACACACACGCACACTCATTGTCGTTTTAAGCCTCAATGGAAGAAGTTGGATCCTTTATTTTATGTAACACAATAAAAAGTATTCTCTTAGCCGAACATATATAGTGTGCTAAAAAACAGGTGGTTTAATTGGTTTGCTTCTGATTTAGTTTGGCTATGACTTGGACTTTGTCATCCAATTGTTGACAAAAAAAAAATATATAGTCCAACAAGTTTTGTAATGTCGTTTTATATTATATGATTTTATTGGTTTTATCATTTGGGGTTATTTTCAAGTGTTTAGTTATGTAAAACTGAGCAAAAAACCGACCAATTAACGCAGCCAAAAGACAACAAATAAGCTTCTTTTTGTTTTGTATCTTTATTTTTTCTTTCTAACACAAAAGCTTTCGAAATAAAATAATACAAGTAACCAAAGCAAAGGATATATTCTGATGAAAGATCGAAACCACCAAAGATTGTTATACAGTACTATATTGGTTTTTAATATACCCAAGAAACTTTACACAGTAATGAGTACTTTGGAGGAAACATCAGTGAGGATCCCTTCCAATTTAGCTAATCATGGTGGACTAGACGACAGTTCCTCTTCTATACAACAAGTTCCAAATGATCCAGTCAACATTCAAATTCCGACCGCATCTCATTTGGACGGTAAGAGTTCTCGTATCATTGTAACCAAATCAATCGATCTCCAATATTAAGCAAGTTAGGGATAGATCAAGGTCTCAATTTCAATGCTCGGGGCACTAACTTATTTGCATTGTATCTGTAAATGAGTTTTATTTGATTTCTAGATGTTGATGCAGAAACAATAGTAATCTGGACTTAGTGTTAAAAGGTAACTGTGTCGAGCTAATCTGTTAGTAAGAATACTAGTAACAACGATTAAGGGAGTAAAGAATTGGAAGTATTGATATCTATGCTATCGCTTGATGATTTCGTGTGTCCTCTTTCCTTTTATAGTTCAGGTCCATAACCTCTTGTCCTGAGATTCTCTCTCAATGTTCTTCAATTCCCATGATATCGTAGTTTCACCTCCTTTGCTTTGACTTGTTTCTATTAATATGAGCCTAACTCACTCCCAAAAGCTAGCTCAAAAGAGAAGGATTGCCACATACTTATATATTGCCCAAGAATCGTTAACCTTCCAATGTGAGACTTTTGACACTTTAACAGTTTCTTCTCGTTCAAAACGATCTCCAGCTCGCTTTGCTTCTTGGGCACAGGCCTTCTTGTTTCTTTAAGCACTAGTTCTTATATGTCTGCACGCTAAATTAATAGGCCTGGTACTAACATTAGCTATTTGCGTAGCATAATCTATAGACGCAGATAATATTTGTTGTGTTTACATCTTGTTGTTGGTGTAGGGAAAATTAGGAATGTATATTATGAGTATATTCCGTTAAGTCAAGCAATCAGCCAAGGTCGTTTAGCAGCCGTGAAGGACTTCTTGGACCAACATCCCGACGCAGTGAATGAATCGATAAATGTTTACGAAACGCCATTATTGAAGGCTTGTGCATATGGAAACCCTGAGATTGTTAAAGAGATCTTGCGTTGTATGACATCTGAGCAAATGCTTCCCACGATGATCCAAAGCGGTTCGTACCATACGCCTCTAACTGTTGTAGCGGTTAGTGGACACATGGAGATTGCTGAAGCTTTAGTCGCCAAGAACCCTAAGCTGGTGGAGATTCCTGGAATTAATGGACAGATTCCGGTTGTGCTTGCCGTTGAAAACATGCAGAGGGAGATGGCTCTCTATCTGTACACCAGAACTCCGGTTCAGGTGTTACTCGACAAAGATGGGTATCACGGTTCCCTGCTCTTTCTCAGTGTTATCTTTTATAAAATGCTCGGTAAGCGGTTTCTTGGACTTCAAGCAACCCATTTTTTTTGCAGTTTTGGTGATTGTGTCTTGATTTGTTTTTCATGACAATTAGACATTGCCTTGGATCTGTTCAGTATAAGTAGAAGCTTAGCCTTCAAAAAACATCCAGAAATCGAATCAATTCCCATCCTTGTCTTCGCTTCGAAGCCAGAACTTTTCCTAGGTGGCTGCTACTTGGGACCACTGAAACGCTTCATCAATTATTGTCCGTACTGATCTAAGATCTCTTCGTTGCAACGATCAATCATTTACTTATCCCCTTTTGATCCAATTTGTTCTCTCACTTGCTAGGGATACAAGTAAAGCTGCCAACTCTTCTAGAGCCTTCTTTTTCAAGCAAAGGTAATCAGAGTAAGTTCTTTCGTATTCATAACTTCTTAAAGAAGTCTCTATGTTTCCCCTAAGAAAGTGAGAGAAATTGAGATTATTTTTGGGATTTTTTTGTTTCTTTTCCAGTTACTCTGATGGGGAAACTGCTCAAATGTCTCTCCAAATGGACTGGTATGATTAGGTTTTAGTCTGCAAAATGAAGTAATTCGATAGGACTCACATGAAGTTTATAATTTGGATTGAGTGATGACGTTTCAGGAACAGATGAGGTGTAGCAACTGAAGGTCATGCATCTACAAGCCAAGAATCTTTTACTAGGAATATCTGAAGAAACATTGGCCTTGGTCTCGAAGGATCGTTCCGAGGCAGTGAACGAGGCCTTACTCTTTGCAGTACGATACGCAAATGTGGATTTCTTGTTAGAGATGATCAAGAACAACTCTGAGCTTCTGTGGACAGCTCGAAAGAACTCGAGTAGTACTCTGTTTCTCTTGGCCGTTGAATTCAGACAAGAAAAGGTGTTTAGTCTCCTCTACGGTCAGGGCGACACGAAGTACATGTTGCTCGCCATTAGGGACAATGATGGCAATAGTGTGCTTCATCTCGCCGGCTATCCTCCTCCTAGTTTTAAGCTCGATACAGTCGTTTCCGCACCAGTTCAAATGCAACGCGAGTTACAATGGTTCAAGGTTTGCTCTCTTTTATCTCGGCTATTAATTCAATGGAACACCTTATCTGTGTAACCTAAACGAAAGAAACATGTGTCTAAGATATCGCCTTGATAATTAATGTAGGAAATAGATAGAATAGTACCAGAGGTCGAAAAGATGAAAATAAACACAGAAGAACAAACACCGATCGAGATATTCAGAAAGGAGCACGAACCAATGAGAAAAGAAGCGGAGAAGTGGATGAAAGATACAGCGAGGTCTTGCAGCTTTGTAGCGACTCTCATCGTTGCAGTCACCTTCGCAGCGATCTTCAACGTCCCTGGAGGCACGGAAGACAATGCAGGAGGTCGACCTTTTCACCTACATAAACGAGAGCTCGTCATATTCGTTGTCTCTGATCTGATCTCTTGTTTTTCCGCCTGCACATCTGTCCTCATCTTCCTCGGAATATTCACCGCTAGATACTCCTTCGACGATTTCTTGGTCTCGTTGCCTGCTAAAATGATCGCCGGACTTTCGACATTGTTCATCTCAATCACCGCGATGCTTGTGGCATTCTCGTCAGCGCTATTCACGATACTTGACAGCCCATTGATCGTTGCTCCGACGATCCTTCTCGCCGGTTTCCCGGCGCTGCTTTTTCTTTTGCTGCAGTATACTATCCTAAAGGAGCTTATCGTGTCCATTTGCGGCAAAGGAATCTTCGACAGAGACATGAAAGCTTGGTTTTGACATTTTGATAATATTTTGTTTGGTCAAAATTGTTTAAGCTCCTCATGAAACGATAAATTATATTTGTGTGAGAATTTATTGTTTTGATAATCTGATTAATATATATATCGATGGAAGAGTCCATTCATTCACGAAGATTCAAAACACAAATCAAACTCTAAGCTTTATTACGCAACCATCACTTGAACTCCAATGAAATGAACACTTTTGGTCAAACTCAAATGAAGTAAACATATCATTTGGTCAAACCACAAATTGTGTTTATGAGTTTTAAGAGGGCAATTAATGCTCTTACGATACCAGAATTATAATATAGTAGCTTTCAAGTATGATAACCTAGTTCACTAGACCTAAGTAAGATAAAACCCTAGAAACTGTGCATGTAAATTGTAGATGACCACTTAAATCAATCAAAATATGCTTTGGAACCTTGAGAAATAAAACTTTTTGGAAATTTGTTGAATCTATTAGATATTGATAGAGAATCAACTTTATTTTCTTTCAAACATAAAAGCTTTCTAAATAAAATAATGAAAAACCAAGAAAAGCATATACAATACTTCAGATAAAATCAATCAAAGAATTCAGATAGAGAAATACCAAAGATGGTTTGTTACCCTTATGCCTTGCATATACGTACAGACAACGATATGTATTTGTGCGTTTTTATATATAATTTATTACCTCTAGTTGTTGTTTATTTACTTTGTTTCTATACTTTGTTAGGGTTGGTGCAAAGGAAACTTGATATGGAAATGAGTTCTAATCACTTAGACGCAACTTCGAAGGAAACATATAGGAGGAGTCCTTTCAAGTTCATGAACACAAAGATTCCTCATAGTGGCCTTGGTGAAAGTAGTTTCTCTCCTATTAAAGAAGATCCTGAAGAAGAGCTTCCAAATGATCCCATCAGTATTCAAATTCCGTTCATCGAATCAGCTCTAGCATCTCGGCTTCGTGGTAAGATATCTCATATATATCAGCACGATCTATCCACAAAAAATCATCAAATAATCACAAAAAATAATCAAAAAATTATACCTTAACCACAGTTTTCTTCTAGCAACGACTGTGTAGCTATGACAACAACCGAAGAAAAACTCGGTTACTAAAAAAATTGTGGTTAGGTTGTGACATTTTGATTATTTTTCCATGGTTATTTAATAATTTTGTGAAGCTGTTTTCGTAACTGCAATCTAGCCACAAATTTTAGTAGTATAGCGTATTGATCTCTGAATGCATATAAACTGTTTATGTCTGTGTATTCTGTTGTTGTTGATGTAGGAAAGACTAGTAATGTGTATTATGAGTATATTCCGCTAAGTCAAGGTATAAGCCAAGGTTGTGTAGAAGTGGTGAAAGACTTCTTGAACCGTCGTCCTGATGCAGTGGATGAATGGATAAATCTTTACGAGACGCCATTGTTAAAAGCTTGTGCATGTGGGAAACCTGAGATTGTTAAAGAGATTTTGCGTCGTATGACACCTGAGCAAATGCTTCCTAAGATGGGCCAAAACTCTTCATACCATACGCCTCTTACTGTTGTTGCGGTTAGTGGAAACATGGAGATTGCTGAAGCTTTAGTCGCCAAGAACCCTAAGTTGCTGGAGATTCCTGGAATTAATGGACAGATTCCGGTTGTGGTTGCGGTTGAGAACACGCAGAAGGAGATGGCTCGTTATCTGTACACCAGAACTCCGGTTCAGGTGTTACTTGATGAAGATGGGTATCACGCTTCCTTGCTCTTTCTCAATGCTATCTTTTATAAAATGCTTGGTAAGGTTTCGTGGGCTTCAAGCAACCAATGTTGTAGGTTGTTTTGATGTTTGTTTCCTGATTTGTTCGTCTTCATTCAATTAGATATCGCGTTGGATTTGTTCAACATGAGCGGACGCTTAGCCGTCACAAAACATTCACAAATCCAGTCGATTCCTATCATTGTCCTGGCTTCAAAGCCAGATCTTTTTCCTGGTGGATGCTATCTTGGACCATTAACACGTTTAATCTACTCTTGTTCGTATTAATTTAAGATATCTTCACTACAAAATCAATCATTTTGTTATTTACTTTTGATCTAAGTAAGATATGTCCTTTTCTCACTTTTTAGGGATACAAGTAAAGCTTCCAACTCTTCCAGAGGCTTCTCGTTCAAACAAAGATCATCAGGGTAAGTTGTTCTGTATACTAAACAGCATTAATACTCTCTGTTTCCGAACTTTCTCTGAAGAAAGTGACAAAGTTTCTGTTTTTCTGCGGTTTTTGTTCTTTTCCAGATACTCTGATGGGAAAATTGGTTAAATATCTTTCGAAATGGACCGGTAAGTATTAGCATCATGCAATAGAATTCACATAACAAATAAATCTGAATTGAGGTATGTTTCAGGAATAGATGAAGTGTACCAACTGAAGGTAATGCATCTACAAGCCAAGAAGCTTTTATCAGGAATTTCAAAAGAAACACTTTTCTTGGACATGAAGGAACGTACCGAGACAGTAGATGATGCTTTACTCTTTGCAGTAAGATACGGAAATGTGGATTTCTTGGTGGAGATGATCAAGAACAACTCCGAACTTCTGTGGTCAACTCGAGCAAACTCGAGTAGTACTCTGTTTCTCATGGCAGTCGAGTTTAGACAAGAGAAGGTCTTTAGTCTCTTCTACGGTCTGGACGACAGAAAGTACTTGTTGCTCGCTGACAAGGACAGTAATGGCAATGGTGTGCTTCATCTTGCAGGCTACCCTTCTCCTCCTGAAAAGCTCTCCACTGTTGTTGGTGCAACTTTGCAGATGCAACGCGAGTTACAATGGTTCAAGGTTTGCTCTGTTTCCCTCAACTTAGAGTTTTATAAAACTCCTTAAATATAAGTAGACACAGATATATTAGTGGAAGAGAATGTGTTTCTACATCAAATTGTTTCCACAATCTGTTTCTGCATCAAGTTGTTCCTTAAACATGTTGTTTCGTGGTCTGCATCAAGTTCTTCTGCAACAATTTGATTCGAGTTTCTGCAACAACTTAGTTTCATGTTGTCGATGTACATGTGTGTTGCGTGTGACTGATGAACATAGTTACACGCAACACACTGTGGACAATTTGATCGATGCAGAAACACATTGCGGAAACAACTTGATGCAGAAACACATTATCTTCTACCAATAAATTGTTCTAAAAGTATGGCTTTGATTATGTAGGAAGTGGAACGCATCTCACCAGAGATAGAGAAGGAGAGACTAAACACAGAAGATCGAACACCAATCGAGATATTCACAAAAGAACACGAAGGATTGAGACAAGAAGCTGAGAAATGGATGAAAGACACAGCAATGTCTTGTAGCTTAGTCGCGGCTCTAATCGTCACAGTTACTTTCGCGGCTGTCTTCACCGTCCCCGGTGGCACCAACGACGAAGCAAAAGGAAAACCATTTCATATAAACGAGGGACGTTTCAACATCTTCGTGGTCTCTGATTTGATCTCCTGCTTCTCCTCTTGCACCTCTGTCCTCATCTTCCTTGGGATACTAACTGCAAGATATTCCTTCGATGATTTCTTATTCTCGTTGCCGACAAAGATGATCGCTGGACTTTCGATATTATTTGTTTCGATTGCAGCGATGCTTATTGCATTCTCGTCGGCGTTATTCACGATGCTTGACGTGAAATGGATCGTAGCTCCGACGATACTTTTCGCTTGTTTGCCTGCTCTGCTCTTTGTTCTGCTTCAGTATCCTCTCCTCAAAGAGATGATCTTCTCTACTTATGGCAAAGGAATCTTCGATAGAAACAGGAAATGTTGGTCGTAACTTGACACATAAAATGTCAACAACCAAAAAAAAACCAACTTTTTTCTTGAAAGTTAAGATTTTTTAGTTGGTCAATGCTTGTTGAAACAAAAACTTAGGTTAAATCTGAGACTGTTGAAAGACTCTTAATTAAAAGAAATGTATTATTTTCTTAAAAATTCTACATCTTGGACCTTCCAGGAAGATTCTGCAACCATTATCATAATTGATTTCATATGATTAAATTAAGAATATCTGCGTTTATTTAGTCAAAACTGCGTCCTTTAAAATTTTGAAAAGCATCTCTTTGTTATAAAATTCTTCGCTGTGGTTGAAACTTTGGAACATCAGGAAGGAAAAAGATATGTCTCAGGTATATGAATCAGATTTTTGCTCTCTTTGATTCAGTATTTTAAGATCTGGGTTTAGTGAAATTCTGCAACTTTTTTTCTGGGTTTGAGTTAGGGTTCTTAATCTTGTTTGGCAACTATACTTTGTATCTGATTTATGATGTTTCAATAATTCGGTATCGTCCACAGAGATCTGTTGTTAGATCATTTGACAATATTGGTTTGACAAGTTTCCCATTTTATCAAGTTGGTGATGGTTGAAGCTGAGAAATATCATATTAAGATGTGGATTTGTCTCTCTTATGCTTTTACCAACTTGATAAGAACTTACATGCTGAATCTTAAGCAATTTGGGGCTATGTTTCAGAGATTCTTTTACTTGTAAAGCTTTCTGCAAAACTAATTTAGCTGTGGATTATCTCTGTTTTTTTCAAGTAGACTGTGATTCTGAAGGTGGCTATGCCATGTGAAGGATGAGTAGGAGCTGTGAAAAGAGTCTTAGGCAAAATGCAAGGTTAGTTTCTCTTTATAGAAGAACCTTTTTGATGTAACAAGATTCAGAACTACATACAAACGAAAAGTGTTTTTTAGGTGTAGAGTCATTTGATGTGGATTTGAAGGAACAGAAGGTAACAGTTAAAGGCAATGTACAACCAGAAGCTGTTCTTCAGACTGTCTCGAAAACTGGGAAGAAAACAAGTTTCTGGGGAGCTGAGGCTGAAACCGCTAAGGCCTAAAAGCAAGAAGCAATCACCTCTAATGGCTCTGTTTCAACCAGAGACTCCTAAATCAATATCATATGTCACGAAAAGTCAATAAAATGTTGGGTCTTGTAATCATATCATGTCTTGTGGTTTTCACTTCTGAGAGTTGTCTCAAAGCTATCCTTCTCTTGTTATCTCAGGAACCTAATAATTTAATCTGGGAGTTAATATTAGAAAGTGATTGGATCAAACTAGGGCTGATGAATAAGTTTTTTATGAGATTTAAATTAAACTAATTTTAGAATAATTTCAAAGAAATTAAACGAAAAGAATTGCTAATCGAGAATATCTTATTAGAATTGTTTTTGTTTTTTCAAAAATCTTTGTATAAGATTTAAATTAAACCAATCATACTCGTTTTTACTCTAAAATATGATTGATTTTAAATTCAATATTTTTCAAAAAAATTTACTTTTCAAAACACCAAAATAAAAACAATTTCAATCTAACCCCTAATCTTTTACCAGAAAAGGAGTGAGTTTCTGACCTTAATCCTTACATTTTTGGGGATATTTGACATTAATGGGTATGGTACCAACATTATCTCAATAGTCTATAGTCTTTTCAATGAATAATGTTCAATGAATTTATAAGAACAAAAAGAAGAATGTGTATTTGCTGTTCTTCGTTGTCCAAAGCACTTGTTAAAACACTTATAATAAGACATATGTCAGCATTAAGAACTGGTTAACAACTACAGAATCTTCCAACAACTGTTATTAAACACTTCAGATTCAGACACCTTTTCGCTTTAAACTCTAAGGGTATTCTTGTCATTTCATAGTCCTAACCTTTTGAAATTTTCGGCCCATTCCGTTTTAAAAATTCGATATTTTTAAAATATTCGTGTAACCCAAAAATTCGCAGTCTACTACGTCTTTACAAAAAAAAAAAGATAGCATTGGACCCATCGAACAAGACTCAATCTCAACCGTCAATTATAAAATCCAACGGTTACAATCAATTTACCCAAAAGAAAGATCTTTTTTTTTTTGCTTCTTTCTTGGTTGTTGTTTTCGATCATAAACCCTAGCCACCTCTGTTCCCTCTCTTCTTGTCAAAACGTGAACTTCGTGAAACTATTTGTATCGCCGATCTCGATTTTCTTCTTCTTCACCATGTCTATCTAGAATGAAAAGAATTTATAACCCATGAACAGATCTCGATTTTCTCAATCGAATTTCTCTATTTTTCTTCGATCTCCACAGATCTCGGCGATTTTCTTTTTCTTATTTCCTTTTTAGGTATCACTAGTTTAATTTCTGATCGAATCGGTTGATTTTTACCTTTTCATCTTCCATCTATGTTTCGATTTCAGTCTTCTCTTGAAAAAAAATAGAAAGAAGAGATTTTTTTTTTGAAAATCTGGTAAGAATCGGATTGGGTCTCTGAGGAATTTGTATTTTGCAGTGATTAGTGGATAAAGACCAAAGGAGGGCTTTGATTAAGCCAATTTCTGAGTGAGTGAAGCCAATTACTGAGTGAGTGAAGTCTTATGAGCAAGGCATAGATGCCGTCGGTGGGAATGAGACGAACCACAAGGGTTTTCGGGGTGGTTAAAGCCGCAGACGGAGCCCGAGTCCTTCGTTCGGGTCGTCGGATCTGGCCTAACGTCGGCGAACCAAAAGTAAGGCGAGCTCATGACGTAGTGGATAAAGATTGGAATTGCCTTTTCAAAAACCATAGCAAAAGCAAAGTGAATAAAGTCTCCGGTAGAAGTAACGGCACAGTAACCATGCCCTCTAGCCCGAAACAAGTTTCCAGTGAGAAGGACGATAAAGAAGATGACTTGCCTCTCAGAAAACGAAGGAAAGTGAAAACAGATGACTTGCCTCTCAGAAAACGAAGGAAAGTGAAACCTAAAGTTGTGGAAGTTGAAAAGACTGTGGATAAGATGTTTGGGATTGTATATAGTAGGAAAAGAAAGAGACTTTCTGAACCATCTAGTGAGAGATCAGAAGAGCCACTACGAAGCCTGAAGTTTTATTGTAGGCGAAGAAGACCTTCCGACCGACTTTCTTCAGAGATTCGTCCTGTGCTAACTCTTAAAGTAGATTGGTCATGTGAGGATTGCTGGTTTTCAAGTGTTTTTGGTTTGGCAATGAGATACATGAGAAGGGAGAAACTAAGGCTGTCTTCACTTGCTACTTTCTTCTTATCTCAGCCTATCAACCAAAGTTTTCTAGACCATGGCGTGCAATTCCCTGTGGTAAATACTTCTGCACTTACGCACGTTACATTTTTTCTATATTGGTAGTGATATAAACTTTGAAACTTTAATGTCATAGTAAGGTAATCTATTGGTTTTGATTTATTGTCACCTTTTCCAGGAGCTTCCCCTTGGCTCAAGGGGCGTCTGCAAGTTATTTGGGGCTATGAATTGTCTACCTCTCTTTTCAGTAGATTTTGCTGCCATTCCTCGATGTTTCATGAATATGCATTTCACTCTATCTCTAAGATTCGCACGAAACTCTTGTGTTTTCGTAAAGAAATCTATGTATTTGCTAGACAATCCGGTTGATGAACCTGATTCGGAGCCTGAGTTAGTTCTATCTGAACCGTATAATCCGAGGAATGGAGGTGCAGTTGGGTTACATCCAGCAGTGAGACCCTTGAAGTTAACCGGAGGAAATTGTCAATATAGAGGCAATTTAGGTTCTCACAGTTTCCAAAAGAGGAGAAGCTCTTTGAGAAGGAGAAGAGCGAGAAATCTTTCACATAATGTACACAAGTTGCAAAATGGAACGCCAATTTCTGAACTATCAAGAGGTAGGAAAAATAGGACAGCAGCAGTAACGCCGAGAAAGCTCAGAAGCTCAGTGCTAAATAACTCATCTCCTGGTTCTGATGGAATTAGTGTCAGTCCGAAGCCGAAGACAAAAGAGGAACTTGATTCTTTACGTTGTTCTACGAATATATTGATGATATATTCAGACAGATGCATCAGAGAAGAAGGATTTAGTGTCATGTTGGAGGCTTCATCTTCAAAGGAGTGGTTCCTTGTTATTAAGAAAGATGGGGAAATCCGATACAGCCACAAGGCACAAAGAACAATGAGACCTTTTTCTTGCAACCGGGTTACACATGCTATAGTATGGATAGGGGGTGATAATTGGAAACTTGAGTTTTGCGATAGACAAGATTGGCTTGGTTTCAAAGATATTTATAAGGAATGCTATGAACGTAATGTATTGGAACAGGCTGTCAAAGTCATTCCTATTCCTGGGGTAAGAGAAGTGTGTGGATATGCAGAGGATATCGATGATATTCCCTCCTTTTCAAGGCCTGTCACATATATATCTGTGAACGACGATGAGATTTCAAGGGCCATGGCTAGAAATATTGCTGTTTATGACATGGATTCTGAAGATGAAGAATGGCTCGAAAAGCAAAACCAAGTATTGCTTAGTGAAGAAGACGCTCAATTTTCACAACTTCAGCAGGAAACTTTTGAGTTGATGATTGATGGTTTTGAAAAATATCATTTCCACAACCCTGCCGATGATCTCTTGGATGAAAAAGCAGCCAGTATAGGTAATCTTTCATATCTGGGTAGGCAAGAGGTGGTTGAAGCAGTACATGATTACTGGTTGAGAAAAAGGAAGCAGCGAAAAGCACCTCTCCTCAGAGTTTTCCAGGTAAAGTCATATTGCGGCATACTAATACCATACCTTTTATGCCCAATTGTGTTTATAATAACAAAATTGATTATATTAACAGGGTCATCAAGTGAAGAAAACTCCGCTTGTTTCCAAACCTGTGTTTCGTAAGAGAAGATCCTTCAAAAGACAGGGCAGTCAACTCCATGGAAAAGCCAAACAGATAAGCCCTTGGCTCCGTAAGTTCCTTCAACATAATGACTAAGAGATACATAATTACCATATATTCTCTTTAGGGGGCTTGTGTTAAATTGGTTTGTTCGGATAGTTAGCACATACACTTTGAGAGTTGAATAGTAACATGGAACTGTCTTGCCAAGTACAACTAAGTAGAATAGGTTACCACAGAGTCAGATTAACATGGAACTGTCTTGTTAAGTCCAGCCAAGTTTAAAATATGTTCCTGTGTAGGGGATTGCTCTTTAGTAAAGGTGTTGTATTTGATGCAAGGATGGAGAAAGTTTTAACACTTCTATCATTAAGTCTTAGTTCATAAAGTTAAGTATTTTTAAACTCTTGGGGAATGTAAATGATTTGACTTGGGTCATATGTCGTGTTAATGTGAACAGTGGCTTCAAAAGCGTCTGAACCAGAGGAACAGAACGATTATCTAAGAATGGAAGAAGCCAAAGTCTTGGCTGATACAACCATGGAGACTGCCATAGCCAAAAGAAGACGAGCACAAATTCTTGCAGAAAACGCAGATTTGGCTGTATACAAAGCAATGATGGCTCTACGGATTGCAGAAGCCATTAAAGAAGCTGAATCTAGGGAGGTTGCCACAAGCCTTTTGTTAAACTGAAATGGTAAAGATAGAACACGTATTACGAGTATAAACGAAAGCTGAGGTCTTTTGGGCATTTTTCAAAGAGGATTTGAAAGAGACATAGTCTCTTTAGCTTTTGGGTTGTGTATAGTTTCTCTACGTTGAGATTGTAAATGGGTTAGATTTTTCTTTAGTTAGGTTTTTTTACTTGGTTCGTTGTTGTTCATACTACTCCTAATATGATGCTCCATCTTTTTTTTCCGTTTTTCTTCGGACAGATATTAATTGAAGAAATGTGAAAAAAAGTTTACAGGAGATATTTTTTGGTAATATCCTAATCTCATTAGCAAGTAGCCAAATACTACCATTGTTAATAGCTCTCCATAAAAAATAATGATGTTCAAATGAAGAAATCATTCAATTATTGATTTTTTCCAAGTATTATTTTTCAATAGATTTAATAATCAATCAACTGATTAGAAATTAATCTATTAATATAAAATGGAGGAAGAATAACAAAAAAATCAAACCGAACCAAAAGCAGATATCCAACTTAATTTTGGGTTTTTGCAAGTATCTGAACAGTTCTAATATTTTTGATTTTTGTTCGATTTAGTTTTTAACTAAAAACCGAAGGGATTAAAACTAATTTTTAGTAATTAATTAATTATACTAATAATATTTTTGCTTACCAGTAAATACTTCAAATTGAACTGATGGGTTATGTTTGATTATTTTTCTTATCTTTAAATATTTTGATTACAAATAATCATATTTTTTTGAATGTTTATTATTTTTATTATTACAAGTAGTTATTCAGAACCGAAATGATTAAAAACTAAATTATTTTATCTAATTTAGTTTACATGTCAAAACACTCATTAAGTACCGACATCAAATCAAACCAAATCAAATTATAATCGGTACCATACTATATTTTTAAAACCCAAAATCATAAAAACAGAAGTTCTAGAACCAAAAACAAAATGGCAAACAATAATCTTAACATATTAT
The DNA here is from genome assembly GCA_963920545.1 of Lepidium didymum. Classification (NCBI taxonomy): domain Eukaryota; kingdom Viridiplantae; phylum Streptophyta; class Magnoliopsida; order Brassicales; family Brassicaceae; genus Lepidium; species Lepidium didymum. Next base: position 1,399,329 of record OY986996.1, on the reverse strand, counting down.
ATTATTTTAAATAAAATAAAAAACTAAAACGAAAAGACGTAAAATGAGAATTATTAATTAAAGCAGCCTAGGCTTAACCATTGCTCGTAACGGATTCTTCATAACCACCGTAAACTCTAATTTTCCGGCGAAATCAATCTCACTTCCCGGTGGATAAACACTCCACTCAAACTCTTGAACCATCCTCGCAAGCATCAATTGCACGTGTACGGTCGCCATTCCAAGCCCAGGACAAATCCGACGGCCCATACCAAACGGAATCATCTTCACTCCACTAATCCCGGTTATGTCACCATCTTCCTTACCCGAAATAAACCGGTCCGGGTCAAATTTCTTCGGGTTATTCCAAATTCTCGGATCCTCACTTATACCCGGTAAATAAACCTCCACATTAACTCCTTCCGGAATATCATATCCGGCGAGTTTCGTCGTCTCCATAACGGCATGCGTTAGAGAAAAATAAGTCGGTGGATGTTTCCGAAGAAGCTCTTTCACAAATGCTTGTAAAAACACCATTTTCTCCAAATCTTTCTCTTCAATTTTCTGATCATTCTCCACCGTTGATTTAATCTCATCGTAGAGACGAGATTGCATGTTTGGATTCGCGATTAGCTGAGCAATTCCCCATTCAATCGCTGTTCCTGTTGTATCTGTTCCGCCATTGAGAAACTCTGAGCAGAGAGTTACAAGCTCTTCGTTAGACGGTGTCGTTTCACGAGTTTCGACTTTTAGGTTGAAGAGAGTATCGAGATATGAAAAAGACGACGCCGTTTTATCAGTTCCTGGATTTTGAATTGCTCTTCTTCGTCTTTCGATGAAACCGACGATGAATTCGACTTGTTCGCGACGGACTTCTAGAGCTCGTTTACGTTCCTTAGAAAAGAATGGAGCTAGAATCGGGAGATAATCATCGATTCGTGGATCAACAGTCATCAAAACAGTTTTCAAAATCTCATCCATCTTCTCGATTGATTCTTTATCCATCTCGATTCCGAAACACATTTTCAGTAAAATGCAAAACGCAGCGAATCTAGCGTTTTTAAGAACCCAGATTAATCCATCGTTTTCTTTAGCTTCCGATTTGATTCTCTCAATGAGCTTATCCATGGCGGATTGTCTAACAGATCCGAAATCCTTAAGCCGAGTTGAGCTAAGCATATTCTGCACCATGTTTCTTCTAAGAGATCGCCACACAGGACCGTATTTCGCTGCATTGACGGTGAATTTGTTGCAGCTGAAGATAGTTCGAGTTGGATTCTCGGCGGGTCGAGAAGCGAAGAGAGCACCACGTTGAATCAAAGCTTCATGAACTAGATTTGCGTCGGAGAGAATGATCATTGTACGAGTCCCCATTCTCAGAGTGAAAATTGGACCGTACGTTTTTTTAAGCTCCTCTGCATATTCGAAAAACGGCTTACCAGAGCGAGCGAATTGGAAAAGGTTTCCGACTACCGGCCAACCTGACGGACCTGGAGGAAGGTTTAAACGTTTCTCCTTCTTCGACCACCATAGATTGAGAATGAAAACTAAAGTGGATACGATAATCACAATGAAGGTTAAATCAAGACAAGTAGGAAAAACAGAGATGAGATTCATTTTCAGGTTTTTCTTTCTGACTTGGGTAGAGAAGATAGATGAAGATTCTATATATAACAAGAGAAACATAAACATGCAAAATTTTGAAAATTAATTTATTAAAAATTAAAATTTTGTTTGGGTTTGGTGATACAATTACTCCGATTTTTATTACTACTATTCAATAGTCAAACTAGGTCCTCGACAAAATATGTATATAAGTCACATAGTTGTTTTGTGTTATGGTTAGTCGGATAATGCTTATGTCTCTGCAATTACTCGATTTCATGGTTTGTTGATTTGGCTTAAAAGAAATGTTTTTAATAGGTTTGGAATTTTTGGTGTTTATGATATTTCCGTTGAACTCTCTTGTGTTATGGTTAGTTGGATAATGCTCATGTCTCTGCAATTACTCGATCTTATGGTATGTTGATCTGGCTCAAAAGAAATGTTTTTAATAGGTTTGGAATTTTTGGTGTTTATGATATTTCCGTTGAACTCTCTTGTATCATGGTTAGTCGGAAAATGCTTATGTCTCTGCAATTACTTAATCTCATGGTCTGTTGATCTGGCTCAAAAGAAATATTTTTAATAGGTTTAGAATTTTTGGTGTTTATGATATTTCCGTTCAACTAAAATATTTTATAAAATTTAATTGTTAGGGTTTGGTAATAGCATAACTCCAATTTTTATTACTACTAACTACTCAATAGGCAAATTGTAGACGGTATTGCTTCCTAAACCAAGGCATGTTGATTGGGTTTAATCTTTAAAATAAGACTACCAATTAATCCTAATAATGAATGTGGATCAAGACATGATAATCCAATGAAAGCTTAAACAAGGATGTCCCAATATTTAATGATGGTAATTATATAAATGAAGGACTTATGTAATGAAAATAGAAAAAAGAGTAGTGGACCAACAGATGAACATATATGCGTAAAATTAGCTGTGAGGATAATAAATATTTTGGAGACTTCAGGAATTATAAAGTGCATGTCTTTATTTATTTATTGCATTCAACTGTTCTCTTTTAATAAATTAGTAACCTGGGAAATCTAAATGTTCAGCAAAAGCTATGACTCATTTTGGTATACCAGAAAAAAAAATTAAAATAAATATTTTCAATGTAATATTTTGTGTGAAAAAATAAAAATAAAAATCGAATAAAGTTTGACTTCGTTAGAATTCAATTTACTTGTCAGAAATTTTCAACTGTTGATTTAAATGTTGTATTTTTTCCATGAAGAATATTTTAAAATAATGCATAACCAAAAATTTCACCTTCAAAAAAATTCAACATGAATAAACCAGTTCAATTAGATATACATAATGATTTTAAGTTGGGTTTACATAAACCGGTTCAACATGAATAAACCGAAGCCAAATTATACGAAAATAATGATTTTGATTTGGGTTTAAGCTCCATAGTTGAAATAGTTAGAGAAGTGAATATTATCCTCGTCGAAGTCTCTCTGGATCAGTGATGCTTCATCTTCAAAATCACAGCAACAGATTTTGCTTCGTAATCTCCAAACTCTTCAAAAGACTTTCAGAATTTGTCACGAAATCAATGATTGAATCAACAATCACCACCTTAAGCTTTAAATCTTCTTTAGACAAATCTTTTTCATTCAAGAACACAACTTCATGCATATAAAGAGATTTATCGGCTTTTTCCGTTTATTCTGTATCTACTATATGTGCTTCTTGATATCTTTGTTCTTGAAATTTTTTATTTCTTTTCGGACATGAAAATGCATAATGCCCGATCTATCTTTGTTTTCTCTTTGATCATTTTGATTTGTTCGACCACCTCTACCTCATGCACCTCTTCCATGTCCTCTCCCTCTTGAGTTTAAAGAATTTAAGTAAAGAAGCTTGTTCTCCTCGTTTTCTTGATTCTCCTCATTGAGAATTCTTTTTTCATATGCTTTAAGTCTCCCTATAATGTCTTCAAAACTTGTTGAATTCAAATCAATTACTTGCTTTAGAGAAGCAATGATTTGAATATACTTTCTTCTTGGTAAACTATTGAGAAACTTTTTCACAAGTTTCGATTCTTCAATAGTTTTTCCAAGTGAGGCCAACTTTAATGCTAGTTCCGATAGCTTTCCCGCAAAGTTATCAATACTATCAGTGTCTTCCATCTTCATTATTTCCAACTCACTCATTAGTGTTTGAAGTCTTGTTTTTTTTGACAAGATATGCGCCAAGATATCGAATCTTGATTGATGTCCATATTCCTTTTGATGAATCTTGTTTGCCTACTTGCATAATAAATTCCTCCAAAATAGATTGAAACAACAAACCAATTGCGATTCTTCTCGAAATCAGGTGAACGGTTTTTAACTATCTCCCACACCTTATGTATCCGTAATATCACCTTCGTTCTCATAGCCCATACTCTATAGTTTGTACAGTTTAGCATCAGACAATGGATTGAAGATGACATGAGCTCCTTAGATCAAGAAGGCTGTGGATTAATGCAAGAGATGTTAATCTCTCTCCCTTGATCTATTCAACCTTAAGCTCTGATACCAATTAAAATCGAAATTGTACACTTTGATTATAAAAAATAACTCTTTTTATTATGTTTAAAAATATAACTCAAAAACTAAACACCTCAAAGTCTTACCAAAATCATTACTCGGCTATGGTTTTTATAGGCATCAACACAACTTTGTTGATTCCCTTTTCATATTATGATTAGATCACTCTTAATCCTAATCAACTTACAATATCTTAGAGAATATCTTATTCTAATTAACTTAAATACAGTTACTAGAAACTTGTCCACTAAGATATTGTTAGATTCACTTTGAAGCTTATCCAACAAGTTTCTTAAGAGTATTCAACAATGTTGACATCGAACTAATCGCTCCATTCTATTCCTCTGAATTCTCTGATTTCGCAAGACCCTCATCTTCCCACCAAACCCTAACCCTAAATCAACCTTAGGACGCTGATTCTAGAGGAAAACGGCAATCACACTATCGACAGAAGAATGGCCAAAGGAGTAGAAGGAAGCATTGGATTTGGAAGAAACAAGAGTCGCAATTATCGCAATTTGAGCGTCAGACATAAGACATAGATCAGTTGCTTTACTGTAAAGACCTTTACTGCGTTTAGAGAACGCAACGCCTCGTGATTCTTTCTTCTCGATCTTCTCTAATGGTAGCTTTCTCTTCAATCCTCCCATCATTCTTTTCTCAATTTCACTGACAGAGAGATTTAGACGAGAGGGAAATGTTTGGTCATATATTTATAGAGTGAACTCGCTTTTGGTTATTTCCATTTTGTTGTGGAAAATAGGTTATTTCCTTTTTTACTGAGAACTCAGTAATAATTACTTAGTTAAGTAAGATTTGTGTTTCCTTTTTAAAAACTAATCCTTCACAATCACGGTATCACCTGATATGATGAAATTAGCGTTTTATTTTCTTGAAAATTCATGTATTGAAAAAGGATTACGAAGATGAACTACAAAACTCAAATAAAAAATAAGCTATATCCGAGGCTAAAACAAAAATTAGGGAAATATGTAAGAAAATAATTTCGAAAGAAACTTAACTAGGATAACTAAAAGACATATTCCAAGAACATGTGAGTCAGTGATACTACTCATTTTACAAATCTTTGAACACTACGGTTCGATCCTTTTTTGGTATAAAAGGAAGAAAAAAAAGATTTTAGAGTGTAAACTAGCTACGAATCGATTATTATCGATCTAATTGTTAATAAAAAATATCTAGAGGCAAAACTTGAAAAATTGATATCTTCGATCCCAAGATTGAAGTCACCCCAAAATAACACTACGTCAAAATAGATGACGCAAATCTCATTTAGTACACGATAGTATCTCCCAAATGAATATCAAACTTCTATTTCATTATTTCATATGATCGAGTTGAAACGCAGTTTACCATTTATTTATTTTTTGTCAACAAATATTGGATCGATAATAACCTAATCCATAACATTATTATATTCTTAAAACTATCAACTACCAAATGTGTATAGTGAAATAGAATCAAACTCTAGACATCTGGTATTAACGGAATCATTTAACCATAGTGAAAAAAACTTGGTCTCATTTTAAGAATGGAAATTTATTTTTACACATTAGATCAAGAAAATTAATTTTAACGAAAGAAATATAAAAGTTTAAGAAGTCGTGGTTTGCAAGTAAAAGATGTGGCCAACTTAAACCCTAGATTCAATCTTTGCTCTCAACAGATTCTTCATCACCACCGCAAACACCAACTTCCCGGTGAAATCCACTTGACTCTCCGGCGGATATAACCTCCATTCAAACTCTTGAATCATCCTCGCCAACATTAACTCCACGTGTACAATCGCCATTCCAAGCCCTGGACAAATCCGACGGCCAATTCCAAACGGCATCATTTTTACTCCTGCAACACCGGTTAAATCAGCGTCTTCTCCACCTGTTATAAACCGGTCTGGATCGAATTTAACCGGATTTGACCATATTTTCGGATCTTGGCTTCTACCCGGAAGATAAAACTCAACGTTAGCTTTAAGCGGAATTTCGTAACCGGAAATATTTGACGGCTCAGTAACGCCGTGAGTTAACGTGAAATGTATCGGTGGATGTCTCCGGAGAAGCTCCTTGACAAAAGCTTGTAAAAAGACATTTTGCTCACGTCTTTTTCCTCAACCGTACGATGATCTCCCACCGTTGATTTAATCTCATCGTAGAGTCGAGATTGAATCTTCGGATTTGAAATCAGCTCTGCGATTCCCCACTCAATCGCCGTCCCCGTCGTATCTGTCCCGACGTTGAGAAACTCCGAGCATAATGTCACTAGATCTTCATCAGACGGTGTCGATTCACGGCCATGGACTTGAGATCGAATAAAGTATCGAGGTAAGCGAAAGACGACGCCGTTTTATCGGAGCCGGGATTTTGAATCGCCGATCGTCGCTTATGGATGAATCCGACGACGAATTCGACAAGTTTCCGGCGAAGTTTTAGAGCGCGTTTTCTCTCGTTGAAGTATAATGGTGTAAGAATTGGAAGATAATCGTGGATTCGTGGATCAACAGTGATTAAGATCTCCGTCATCATTTGATCCATTTTCTCAATCGACTCTTCATCCATTTCGATTCCAAAACACATATCTAATAAGATACAAAAAGCAGCGAATCTAGCGTTTCTTAGTACCCCAAACGACTCCGTTATTGTTCTTAGCTTCCAATTTGATTCTCTCCCCGAGCTTATCAATGGCGGATTTTCTAACGGAGCCAAATTCCTTCAACCGATTCGAGCTCAACATATTGTGAACCATGTTTCGTCTCAGAGATCTCCACACAGGACCATACCTCGCAGAATGGACGGTAATATCACTAGAACTGAAGATTTTCCGAGTCGGAGTTTCAGAGGGTCGGGTTGCAAATTGAGCTCCACGCTCAATCAACGCCGTGTGTGTTAAAGTCGCGTCGGAGATGATGATCATCGTTCGAACTCCCACCCTCAGCGTGAAAATCGGACCGTAGGATTTTTCTCATCTCGTCGACATACTCGGAAAACTGCTTCCCGGGGCGCGCAAACTGAAACAGATTCCCAACCACCGGCCAACCTAGTGGTCCCGGAGGAAGGTTCACGCGCTTGTACTCAAAACAAAGGCGGCGCGTGAGAATATATACCAAACCAGACACAACAATGACTAAAAGAGTGAAGAAGAGGTCTAACATTTTATCTCCTTTCTTCAACTGGGCTTGTAGGCTATTGAAGCTTTTAAATGAATAATGAAGAAAGACGAATCAAAGATCAAATCATATTGATATTGTTTGAAACCATTTTAGAACGGAGCCAAATTCCTACTTATTTGAAACCATTTTAGAACGTATGAAATATGTTTTTCCTTAATAATCTTTTTTTTTTTTGGTTATAAAAGCAAACATATTATAACGTATGTGAAATCGTGAATATGTGTATCTTTAATTTCTAAGAAATCGTGATAATGTTAGAATTTAAGAGTTTAGCTATAAAATGAACTTTATCCATCCAATTGTTAAAGAAAGAATTTTTATTGTTTTGTATAGTTGAGATTGCTTACCATGAATGTTTTCCCGGCTTTGCTACTTTACTTCTTCACGCGCTAGTTCATTAGTTTATTCACAAGTTGGGCTTTTGGGTCTGAGTTACTTTCACTAGTTGGGCTTCTACTTTTTTGGCCCAATAGAACAATGATCCTTTGTTTTCCTTCTTCCATTTTGGTTCTCTCTGTTTCATTCATACTTGATAATACCATCATGTATCTAGATGTTAAAATACATAGCATCTTTAGGAAATTAGGGATTACAAGGTTCGAAGTGATCTTTTATAAACAGTGTTTATGGATAATTGTGACAACAAATGAAAAGGCTTTAGAGTTTGGGAAAGAGAAACGAAGGAATGTGACTGGTTTTGTCGAAGTCCAAACAAAAAGAGAGCGCAGTGATGAGTTTCTTCACATCTTCTGCAGTATGTGCTGCACTAAGTGTTACCCTTAGCCTGAAAATAACATCAACAACTAGATATAAGGATCATACAGATTCCTGTGATGAAAATGAAAAGGTTTCATTACCTGCAAGAATTTGGTGGCACTGTGGGTGGTCTGATTGCCATTACATGAAAACCTGACTGTAGTAGATACCTGCGCAAATGAGAAAGATCAATGAGCATGCAAGTGTGTGTGTGTGTGTGAAATATACGAAAAGGAAAAGAGGAGAGATGTGTGAACCGGCTCGCTTGCAGGGCTCTCTCTTGATTGCCTACAACAAGTGAGATAATTGGACTCGAGACGTGAACTCCAGATAATGCCTGAAACTCTTTTACCCTCTCCCATATTGCTTTTCTTCTCCATCTCTCCTTCCTCGCCACAATCACTGCTGCATAAGCAGCTGCAGCCATCGGGACAGGAATTGCTGTTGAAAATATGAAGGAACGACCTCTCGACTGTATCAGCTGCTTCCACTTTTTGCTGTTTCCAACAACAAAATTAAGCTGTTATCAGTCTGGTACCACATTAAAGTCTCTTTGTTTCTGTTCGAATGAGACAATTTAGATTGATTATTGATTGGCTTGATCATAAGCTTTAATGAACCTTATCGAGTCTACAACACCACTAAATCAAATTCGTGTATCATAAATTCCAGATCATAGAGGTCTATGTACCTGCAAGCTATGAATCCACCATGACACCCTGCTGCCTTACTCAAAGTGCCTACACATAGATCTACATCAGCTTCACAGTTAAATTCCTCCGCCACACCACCACCGTTTTCTCCACAAACAAATGTTCCATGGGCCTGATCGATCAGTACTATATTTCTTCAGACAAAACAGTAGTTGAGACTAAAACATCAATTTTTTTACTTAACATTCAATCAGCTCACATCATCAATAACTAGTAAGAAGCCATGTTTCTTCCGTAGCTGAGAGAGCTCTTCCATTGGTGCAAAGTCACCATCCATACTAAATAAGCTGTCAAAACCATGAGATTCAACTATTAGAACTCCATTTCATATGCGTACACTCTCAAACCACCAAAGTTTGACCTTATAGATAGCAGAGTGAATAGTTACATGTAGATGAAAGGCAAAAGGGACAAATAACAACAAGAATAGTAAGTAACTAGCAAATGAGACTGACCTATCAGTTACCACGACCTTCCTCTTCATTTTGCAACTTGATCTGTCCATACAATTATAGATGACATTAAATGGAAAACTAGCTATCCAGGGAAAAGTTGGGGAAATGAAGGACTTACAGTAGCGACTTAAGGTGGTGCGTGTCACAGTGTCGATAAACAAAAACTTCAACATTTCCTTGTCGTTCAGCAAGACGAATACCATCAATAATTGATGCATGATTCAGTGCATCCGAAAAGATGGCCACTTTTTCACTCTTGAGAGGTTTCCCGCTTGCAGCCAAAAGAGAAGCAACACTTCCAATTGCAACCATTGCAGCCATATTGGCAGCAAAACCAGTAGGACAAACAAGACAATCCTAAAAGGATAAAAGACACATTATCTACTTTCCGCCTTATATATCATTCAAGGAAGTATTTTTTTACCTCTTTCTTCTTCAGCTCCGCCAAACTAGTCTCAAGCATACGATGATAAGTAGTATAGCCGCATATTAACGCAGAACCCTTAGGTCCCATACCATACTCTTGAATTGCCTGCCTTGAAGACAAAACATAAAAGCGTGGAAGAATTTATACTGTAGTTTGTTGACATGAAACAGTTTTGGAAACATACGTTTGCAGCAGCATTTGATATTGTAGGATGGGAGCTCAATCCCAAATAATCATTCCCAGAGAATAAAAGTAGTTTCTTGAGTTTCCCTTTTCTACTCTCAGCTAATACATCTCCACCAAAAATCTCTTCTCCTGTTAATGTGAAACTGTGAAGCAAAATTAGTAAAACCATACCTTTTGCCTAATCAACTCAGTTTCTTCATAGAACTCATTTATAGCCATAGACAGTCAACCAAAATTTACTGTCTGACGTACTTAAAAAGGAAACGCTTTAAAGTTATAAATAAACCGTAACTTTGGAAACTCCGAAACGCTCGGAAAGAAAGAAATGTACCGTACCGTTGCTGGGTTCATCGTGAAGCCATTTGTGAAATGTGGGTATCGACACAGAAACCTCGACTGAATTTCGATCCCAACGACACAAACCGTCGAACACCTTGTACTCGTCTTCTACACTTCCTCTGTTTTTCACCATAGCGTCTTCATTTTGCAAAGACAGGCAAATGGGTCTCAAAGATCGAAGAACTTTCCGAGATTCAAGCACATTAACTGCTTCTTCCACACATTTATCCCACGAATTATCCACCACCATTCTATTAAGGAAATGTGATTTTGGGCGAGAACAAAAAGTGGTTCGGTGGCCGTTAAAAGAAGAAGACCTTCTGCTACTACTGCAGTAATGCTTTAACGAGTAGCAGAAAATAAAATAGATAGAATATTGGAGACCGAGTGAAAGAGAGATCAATTCTTAAGTCAGCAAAAATGTCTTCTTCTCTTCTTCCAATTCTTCTATTTTGATCATGACCGGTTCGTTCTGGTTTGGTTTAAGTCCGGTTTACTGTAAGCAGCATAAAAGAGTCAAAGACGAAGATGGTGAAATCAAAAATCAGAAATGGCGCTTGATGTGAGAATCTTCGAGAACATCTCTCCTTCTCGTTTCATCTCTTTCACAATACCAAATCCTATCTCCCCGATACATCTCCTCCGAGTCGCCGTCCTCGACTCGCCTGTTCAGTTCACCGAGTCTTCTTCACCTCGAGTTGCGGCCATTCTCGTTCCCAAGCACCGAGAAGCCGATTGGATTTTCTCCACCGAGTCCGGCCAACTCCAGCTCCTTCTGAATCTCTCAAACATCTCTCGGCTAATACTCATCGGTGATGATCACGACGGTGGCTCTGATTTTCCGGCGGTTTACCACAGACCGATTGGTGAAGATGACGAATTAGAGAGTCTCGAGACGAGATTGAAACCTCTTGTGGTAGCTCTGTCACCGAAAACTCTAATTCGAGACGAAATCGACGATGTGACTTTTCTGATTTACGACGATAATGTTGTTTCCAGTGTAGAGCTGGAGAAAACAGTGGGGCCTTTTGTTGGTGAAATGCTAATTGAGGATGTAGAGATTGAGAACGATGATGGAGTAAGAGAATTCAGGAGGAGATTGAGGTTTAAGAGAATGCCTAATTTAGTCCAATCTGACATCAAAATCATCCCCAAAAGTTCTTCTTCAGGCTCGAATCTTTCTTTGCCATTAATAGGAACAGAATTGAAGCCTGATCTTACTGTACTTGTGCATCCATACTTGGAACCTATGGTGGCAAGTCTTTCCTTGTTAGATTCTCACATTTATAGACCAAAGGCATTGTGCATTGGAGTTGGAGGTGGTGGATTGCTGAGCTTTTTAAGGCTACAATTAGGGTTTAAGGTTACAGGCGTAGAGATAGACTCTGAAGTCTTAAGGATCGCTAGGCAATACTTTGGGTTAGAGGAAAGCTTTGCTTCTATTCACGTTGAAGATGGTATTAAGTTCTTAAAAAGATTATCTTCTAGCTGTGAAGATGATGCCAAATTTGATGTCTTGATGGTTGATCTTGACTCGACTGATCCAATTCAAGGTGTGACAGCTCCTCCAATGGAGTTTGTGGCCAAAGATGTTCTGCTAGCTGCAAAAACAGTACTTCTTCCTTCGGGGATTTTTGTTATCAATGTCATTCCTCCAAACAAGACATTCTACAAAGAACTTCGAGACGAGTTTAGAAATGGCTTTTCTGAGTTGTATGAGATCGATGTAGGAAATGGTGAGAACTTTGTTCTCATAGCAAGTGTTACACCTAGAGACAGCAATAGCAGTTTCACCATTAGAGATAACCTAACACCTGTAATCACTGCAAAGTATATTGATGCAATACATAGAATCTGAGATTCATTCCAACAGAAATTTTCATTGCAGATTTAAAAGTTGAGTTTTGTTTTAAAATCAAAAATACAACAGAATCGATTCCTATGCTTATCAAAAAGTGTTGTTCAGATTGAGTTCCTAGTCTTCACTAAACTTGATCTTCTTTGGAACTGGCTGAGTATTTCCAACCTGAAACAATAACACAGATCAAATGCAGTTTATTAGTTCTGGTTCAATCTGTAACCTAGAGAAAACAGAATTGTGTAATTGGAAACTTACAAGCTCAGGGCATTCATATTTGATTCCAGCAGCTTCGATTTTCTTTCTCCTTTTCTGATCCCTTTTCACTACCTTCAGCAACATCTTCCTATGCTCTTCCAATGTCCTTTCCTGTACACATAAACAACAGAGTTCAAAGTTAACATCACTTGCTCAAGAGAAATGGCAATTTGATCACAAGGAAAGTAAAGAAGATTACCTTGTTATGTTGTTTACGCTCAATCTGAACCCAATCAATTGGTTTGTAGTTGGCCTTAAACCCTTTCCACCTATATAAAATTCATGACACAGATACATTAAGATCCATAACTACTTGATAAGAACAAATTCTCTAGACAGTTCTCTTCCTAAAACACTAGTGATTCGCACACCCTAATGTGTCAACATTTACAACGAAACAAAGTAGATTCAAGTCCACTCACAGATTAGGTTTAATATCCTCTGGTTTAACGACATGGACTTGAAGCATGTGCTCCAGTAACAAGTAATTATTCATTGCACCTGCTGCAATTTCCGCCACCTGCAGAGAACAGAATAAATGAATGTTAAGAATTGTATCTGGCATAATAATTTCAGCAATTTTCTACATATTCTCAAGTATACCTCAGGGTCCTCAAACTGTATGAATCCAAAATGCTTTGATTTCCCAGTCTGTTGAAAAAACACTTATTGAGTAAACAAACAACACATAGCCACAAATTAGGGCAAACAAAATAAAGCATCAAAGTATAACCTTTTTGTTTCTGGCGACTCTAACTCTCTTGACTGTTCCAAACTGTGCAAAGAACCCTATGATCCAGAGAGCAAAATCAGATCACAATAACAAAAGATTGAACAAGAGGGCAAGAAATTTGATACACAAAGAATAATTAAGGGTGTTTATTTAGGTGGTAATGAGCAAACCATAATTTACCTTCAATCTCAGTCTCATAGAAGCCATGAGGGATTCGACCGATGTATAGCACAGTGGATTTACTCTCAATAGGGGTGGACAATGGAGCTTTCCGAGCTGGACCGCCTTCTAGTGGCTATCAAACAAAAAACCAAACGAGTCTGAATAATGAACTCAAAACGATGATGGTAAAGTGAAAGCATAGAAGATAAATACCAAAAAATCAGCCGACGGTTTCGGGTTCTGAGGAAGAGCTATCTGAGAAGAAGAAACAGTCGCAGCAGCAACCTTCTTCATGTTTTTCTTAAGGGCTTTCTTCGCTTTGGCACCCATGTTTTCGTCGTCGGCGATAGACAGACAGAGAGAGGAGGAAAAGGGTTCAATTAGGGTTTAGCCGTTTAGGTCTTCAACCAATTTAATCGTTTTGAAGGTTTTCCAGTTATATTCCTCCGTCTTTGTCTACATGTCACCTGTGTATTACTAGCAAAGCAAAATACCGGAATTGGTTTGATACATCAATTGGGTATGGATGTGTACCGGGTTTGGTTTAACATATCAATTGGTTATGGATGTGTACCGGGTTTGGTTCAGATCTGAGTGTGTGCAAATTGGTATTGGTTTATATCCTTTACCGACCTTACAAGTTTTATGGCTAATTAGGTATTTACCTTTTGTTTTAGGTCTAAAAAAACTCTAAAAACTTTAATTATGGGTGGAAATGAATTATCCTAATGTTATATGGAACTTACCAAGGGGGAAATAGATAGACCATCCTTTTAATTATTGCAGAATTCTTTAAAATTTTGATTTTTTTTTTTTCTTGGTTTTTTTAACAGTGATTTTTATTGGTGAGTTACTTTCTAAAATTGTAGTATTATTGGAGTAAAAGATATGGTGATTTTTGGATCAAAGTCTAGCTTAAGATATTTCCTCATGTATTTTCATATTTACTTCAATATTATTTTGCTACAATTAGAAAATACTAATAAAAAAAAGCCCTTGTTGCTTTCTCTTGTAGAAGAGATAACACTTCCGATAAAAAAGTTTGGATCTCCGCCGTTGATTATTGGTGGGGCGGTGGTCGGTGGCTTCTCCAGCATCGCCATCGTCCCTACTCCTCTTTGCTTCCTTATATTAGGTTTTTGTTTCGTTTACCCCTTTATCTAGATCTGATTTCAGATGTTCTTTTATGTAGATCTGATTTCAGTTATTCATTTGTGTAGATCTATGGTTCTGGTTTCCTTTTTTAGTTAGGCTTGTTCTAAAGGGTTTTGTGTTGTCTAGGACATGGAACTTTGGTTCCTAGGGCTTACGGTCCTAGTGCTCAGATTCATTGTGCTCCTTTAGTTATTGGTTATCTCACACCTTCCTAGATCTTGTTCTCCTTGTGGTTTCCTCTTTTGGTTTGGTGCTGCTGGTTTATCCAAGGTTCTAGTCTTGGGGTCGTCATTTCGACAATCTTCCGCTGTTGGGGCATCTTCTAGGTTATTCTAGCGATACAGTGGGTGAAGATTTTCATATTTGTTCTTTGCGTGGAGGGTAATTCGGTTTTATTGGTAGATGTCTAATGCCGAGTCTACGAGGGCCCGTGTGCAATTTATGTCAATCTTTCTTAGCGTTTTTCTTAGCTCAGAGGTCATGGCCCTTCCTTGAGCTTTGGTTCTCTCGGCAGTTTCTTTTCCTTGGGTTGGCAGCTTTGGAGTTGTATTCGGTGATCGTTGCTATTCTTTTCATGCATCCTCTCCTGTCCGATCTGCTTGGTTTTTGTCCTCAGTCAATAGTCCACCTGTGTTCATCTGGCTCCCGCTCGAGCTTTAGTTCTACCGGTAATATGTCTACCGGCCTCATGTTTCTCAATTGTATTTTCTCCTTGTTTATTAATCTCATCAGATGGAAAAAAAAAAAAAAAAGAAAGATAATACTAATAGTAGCACATAGCAATTTTCGAATAAGGAAAAAGTCAAATGATAGGCTTAACAAAAAAGAGGGCTTATTGATGGGCCATTAGCCTTTAGTACAGCAGTTTTCACTTTTCATTACCCAATAAAAACACATAGCAAATCCAAAAGAAGAGCAAAAAGTACAAAATCAAACCAAAGGACAACAAGTTCTCCATCAAAAGTTACGGAAGAGTAACAATTCAGACAGAGACATCACCTAAAAGATGATCTGTGTGGTTATTGAGAAACTCCTTTATATGTATCTATCAGCTCCTTCAGTTTCTCGAATCCCTGTCATAACAAAAAAGTATTGTCAGTTCTTTCTCTTGTTCTTCTTCTTCATTATACATTTCAAGTCTCTGTGAGACTTATGGATTAGTTACTATGTGATTCTTACCATGCGGGTTGTGTATTCTCCGAATGATTCTTTGGGTTGCCTCTCTACTTTCCAGTGATAAAACAATGGCTCACAGACTTTCTCTAAGTCGTGAATCTTGACCTTATTCATGAAACTTTGCGCTATCTGGGTCAGGTTTGGTGTTCCTCCTAGCCAAATCTGTGAAACCAACAACCATACAGATTATGAGGCTGCTTGCTTACTACACGCACTGTCTCATCACGAGTTAGAAGAGCTTGTGCTCGAACTATACCTGATAGCTGTTGGGACCATCTCCAACTAAACCAAGCTCAGCCATGTACGGTCTTGCACAGCCGTTGGGACACCCGGTTACTCTTATCACAACAGACTCATCATACTCCAGACCAACCTGATCCAAAAAAGGAGATTTTGCACATCAAGACAAAATGCCTGTATTGGAACAAGATTTAAGTGTAGTTATGTTCACAGAGCGATCTTACCTTCTCAAACATTGCCCTCACTCGCTTTAGAATGCTGGGGATCCCACGCTCTGCCTCAGTTATTGCCAGAGGGCACAAAGGAAAAGCTGGACAAGCCATTGCAGTTTGGTTCAATGGGTCGACAAACTCAGGTTGCTGCACAATTACACAGTGGTTTACTCAGATTATGTCACAATAGCTATCAGATTTGCATAACTAACGGTCAATTAAAGTTGCTTACCAACAAGCCCGCCTGAGCAAGCACCGTGGTGATGGTTTGCTTCCATTCAGTCTTTAAATCACATAATACAATGTTTTGGTTTGGTGTAATGCGGACATCAATTTTGTATTTTTCTATTACTTCTCTCAGTGTCTTCTTCATTATTCCTCCAACACGACCACTGTCTACGTGAAGCCCACAAAACCATTTACCATCTCCCTGTCAGTTCAAAATGACAACAAGATATTATTGAGTAAGCCATGACATAAGTTTCAAAAGTGAAAGCAATTTTCAGGAGGTTTTTAGTAACAAAACCTGTTCATGCCATCCCAAGTAACTCTTGAACTCCCACTCTGGAAGTTCACGGAGAGGCTCGAACTTTTTACCATAATATTGCTCGACAACATCTCTAAATTTCTCAATTCCCCAGGAACTGACCAGATACTTCATTCGGCTATATTTACGGTCATCTCTTCTCCCATGTTCTCGCTGTGTGACTACAATGGCTTTAACAGCATACAAAATATCCTCCTTTGGAACATAACCTATTGGTTCTGCCAGGCGGGCAAAAGTAGACTCCATTCTGTGTGTTCTTCCCATACCACCACCAACCTACAAGATGAGTCAAAATCATCAATACCTAAAAAGTTTCAGAAAAAGAACACTGCAAGAGAAGGTGAGTGAACAAGCATGATTACAGATACAACGAATAGCACACGTATGCTAACAGAGTGTCAACTTACATAAATATTGAAACCCTGTGGTTCCCCATTTTCATCTGAAACGACGACAACACCAATGTCATTGGTGAGGAGGTCGACCGAATTATCTGTAGGCACAGTTACAGCGACCTTGAACTTCCTAGGTAAGAACTGGGTGCCATAGATGGGCTCAGGAGAGTCGACAAAGTTAGTTCCATGAGAGTTATCATTTCGAGCCTTCACTACCTCCGGAGGCTCAGCAGTCATGAACTGCTCTCCATCAACCCACATATCATAATAGAACCCTGATTGAGGTGAAAGAAGAGCCGCAATGTTGTCAGCTGTTTGCTGTGCAAAGAGATAGTCTTTCTTCACATAAGGCGCCGCCGGGGCAAGAACATTTCTGTTCAAATCACCACAGGCCCCAAGAGTGCTACCCATATTTCTAATAATCGAGCTCATCACGGTCTTAAGATTCTGCTTGAGAACACCATGAAGCTGAAACGTCTGCCTCGTGGTCAAACGAAGGGTACCAATGCCAAACTCATCGGCTAAGTCATCCATAGTCAAATAAAGCTGGTTAGGGACCTTGCCAGATGGATTCTTAGTACGAAGCATGAAGGAGTAAGATCTTCCACCACGTTCTTCTCTGTTGTACTGTTGGTAGCTACCGTGGAATTTGATGAGCTGCACAGCCGATTCGTTGACATTAGGAGCCTCCGTTAAAAGCTCCTCGTTTAAAGGATACCTTATGAAATTACTGTTCTCCTTGATGATTTCGACTTTACTCCGCTTTGCAGTCTCAGGCTTTGCAGGCTGAATAAAACACAAATCAAGCATGAGAAACCCAGAATCTCTCTTACTATGATATCTGATTCAAATATATCTCGACTTCATATCATCTAAACAACAATCACCAATAATTCGCACTGTAGATTATAATCAGAATCTCAGATAACAAAACCTATTAAGAACATTCGCCAAGGCGATTCAAAAACAACCACGTGATTTATCAAAGCCATAAGCAGAAAATAAGAACAAATATCGAATCGCACCGAGGAGACGGCCTGAATAGGCGAAGAACTGGATGAAGAAGCCGATGGAGGAACCGAAAAGCTAGGACGTGAATATCTTCCTAAGAAAAGCGAATGAGAGGATCCGAGAGTGTCTAGCCTCCCAAGTCTGATTTTCTGATCCGTCGAAAACACAGTGGCGGCTCCCGCCGGAGCACGAAACGACGACGACATCGCTTCAGAGATGGAGAGAAGAAAGAGAGACACTTGTGAGTGGCTTTGGATGGTGAAGAGAGAAATCGAATAAAGGCGTGTGTTAGAAAAAAACTCAAGAGATATAAGACAGTGGTCAAAGCTAACATGCGCATTCGCGTGCGGCGGCTAACGATAACAAGTGTGTGAAATACACCGCTTTACTTTTCAACTATATCAATCCGCGCGTGTTTCTAATGTCTATGATGAAAGCGCGTGAATAAGAATCTGATTATACGAAATGGAAATCGAATTTTTACACTGATAGATACGTGAATCAGGATGGCATTTTGGATATATTCAAAAGTAATATTTATATGATTATTTGGTGAGAATATAAGAGAGGGCAAATAAGTAATTACAGTGATTCTCCTTCACCTACTTGGCCACTCATGAGGCTTAAAAGGTATAAGTGTTTGTGTTGGGCACATGCTAAAAATGAGTTTAGCTGGTGAGCTAACTACTTTGCTTCTTTCTTGCTTAACTTAAACTAATCTTTTTAGATTATTAAATTTTTACAATATTTATATGTTCTCAATTCATTTAAAACGTTGTTTAATTATTTTAATACATATTTTAAAAATCGTATCATTTTAGATTCGAAATCAATCCTTAAAAATAATTTTTGAAAAATAACTTACCAAATATTTAATCTTCACAAAAATTATTTAAACGGTTTTTTAAGCATTTTATCAAAAATTGAATCGGTCCATCTTTGAGTTATTTTCGGAACAATGTTAATAAATTTATGTAAAATGTAGATTTATGTTTTTATGTCAGGGCCTAAGACCCACTTGTTTATAATTTGTATAAAATAAGATGTTATTAACGTAAACAAAAAGAACTACTTAGTGAGAAAAAAAAATCCATGTTAATATTACTAGTCAGAAAAATGAGAAATATATTTTTTATTCCATGTTTGACAAAAAAATAATTATTCCATGAAAAAAAAAACATAAAAAGAAAAAATTGTTTGGGCCTTTCTAAATGGGCTGATGCAGTGACATATAATGCCAGATGGAAGGAAACGTAAATGTCAAATTGTTTGGGCCTATACAGCCCAACATTTAGTGGATTGATATGTTACATTATAAAGGAATTGCTATTTTTATTTCCTTCTAAATTTATATTTGAAGCAATTCAACATAAAATTTAATTTAAACTATTTCAACACGTTTTCTTGGTATGGTATTTAATATCACAAAGTGGCTTCAATGCTACATTTGACCGAAGTACATAAAGGAAATTTAATGTTAAATCATTTTTGTATTAAAGTTTTTTAATGATAAGCGTCAATATATTTGTACCGAATTGTTGAAACTGTAGCCACAATTAATTAAGCTAAATAGTATTTGACCCGTTTCGAATTGAGAACCCGACCCGATAGTTAAGGAATTATAGAAACGACAAGTTTCCGCGTGATAGCCATTAATGATTGTGACGGATCTTTTCCTAACCCAATTAGTTTCACTTTTAGTCCCTTATCTTTCTCATAATCCTATTTTACACCCGAAAAGGATATCTGGTCCCTTAGTGTCTTCTCTTTTACTCCTTTACTTTTACAAATATTGGATTTGACTCCCAAATTACAATTTCTTTCACATTAGCCCAAAAGCTAAAGACCTGTCAATAAGTAGTCACGAGCTACAAATCATTTGTCTTTTCGTCTGAACTAGTTTTGATATCTGTTTTAGAATTATATCCGTGTGAAGAAATTCCGTTGACTTTATAAATGGAATCGACATCAAGTTCTTAGTCAACATTGCAGACTAGTAAATAATGAAAATAGATACATATTTTATCGTTAAAGTAATATTTTCGTGACAAAAAGTAACAAAGAATGTCATCTTAAATGTAACAATATATTTTATAGAAGATGTATAAATCTTTATAATTTTCTTTCAAGACCAAAAAATATGGGACATAATACGACTAGAATCGTGTAAACAAAAACTTAATAATTAGCTCAATAAAATTTGATTTATAGATTTTATCCCTTCAAATCCTCAAATAATTTTACACAAAATTACACAATTTTTTTGGAGTCAAATATTAGTAAAAAAATTGCATAGATGACATGGATAAATCTTTGTAATATTCTTTCGGAACAAAAAAATATCAGAAATTTTTTAGAGTTATATTCTCTGGTCCTAAAATAGATATAAATTTTTTTATCAATATTTAGATTATAACATAAATTTTTTCAAACCGTGTACAATATGGTGTGGACTGCATGATTCTTTGAAGTCAAACACTAGTAAAAAAGTTTACGACAGTGAATGTAACTACTTGGCCAAAACATTTTTTCGGAAAAGTTTATAGTAACATAAAAAAAAGGAATGTTCCAAGACGTAACAAAACATTCGACACCTTTTTAGATAGGTCACAATAAATAAAGAAGACCATGGAACTAGATCGCTTTCATATTTGACAAGTTCAACGTCAATCAAACAAAGTTGGGTCAATTTTCACTACCGTCTCTTTTAAGTTCTAACAATTTAATCTTTATCTAACTCTATATGAACCCAACTATTTTATTGAACTCTGCATTATTTTGTATTTTGAAATATATAAAAATATTTAAAGCTGCTCACTAGAATGCATTATATAATGGAAGTTTCATCGTTCCACTTGTTGATTGTTTTTATAATTCCAAGATTAGAATAAATCAAATCAAATTCTTACAAGTTGTTGGAACTTATAACGTGTTACAAGCTAAACGATTTGTCGTTTTTGTGTTGGTCCCAAAACTATTATGTACTTAAAACCAAATTTATGTTCATTAGTTATTTGACTATTTGAAAAAAAAAAATTTGTTCTTTCTAATACAATACAAGGGAAATAATCAAAATGTTCATATTTTTTTTGTCAACCAACATCTTATAACTTAAGTCATCAGAAACGATGATAACGAATCGTTTACAACACTAAACCATTAACTAACCTTTTAATAAAACGAGCGAGAGTATCAACTTTATGGTTCAGAGATCTGGGAATTACATAAAGAGAGAAAGCGCTAAAAAGTGATTTCAACCTGAGAAACTCTTCCTGATAAGGATGGAAAACTGGCTACTCCTCTGGATAAATCAACAGATTCAAAACGTCCGTGCAATCGGTTGCCATCTTCATCTCTAGATATTGTATCAAAATTAGAGACTCTATGGCTCACATAACAGCTTCTACCTCCAAAATGTTCCCTTTATTCATGTAAAAATTATGTTTTGTAGTAAATGATTGTGATCCGAAAAATCATGAAAACATTTTGTGGTTCGTTAAAGCATTTCTATTTTTAGATAAGAACTGTCAATGAGCTTGATCACATGTGTTGTTAGGCTATCTCTTGTTAGTTATATTAAAATACAACGTTCGAGTATAAAAGTTAGAGAAATTACAAGATATTCCAAAAAACTAAATCTAAATTTTTCTAATTCGCACTGATCCAATAGTAAAAAAGTGTCTATGTAGACTTCCACCACTTGAGTCCAATCCGCCTTGGCCACTAGAGTTTTTACATAGTTTTCCTAACTCTAGAAAGATTATGGGTAGTGGAGCCTTCACAGAGAATGCCTATATAGAAAATTTTGAAACATTTGTTTAGGGCATTTAGTTTTTGGTTAAAATTTAGGAGCATATATTTTATAAATTTTATTTATTTTATCACAAATAATAAAAACTAGACGTATAGATTTTTAAAATATGTACAAATATTTGAATTCTTTGTTTGTTTTTTCAAAGAGTTGTAATCTACAAATGATAATAATTTAATAATTTAAAATGTCAATTTTAAAACGAGTATATCACACAAAAAATTAATTAATTGACTATTTAATTTATTGAAACAAATGGAATTAGAAAACTTATTTTGAAAATTTAGTTAACTATTTAGTGGAAAATATATACTTTATAGCTGATATTAATTTTTTGTGTATGTTTTCATCGTTGCCATATTTTTTTAAAACTCGCTTATGATATTATCTAAGGGTGACACGATTATGAGCTTTCACCCCAAAGATAATTGAGACTTCACCTAAAACTTCTTAATAATAAAGAAAAAAATAAATTCAAAAACAAAAACTATAAGTTAAAGCGCAATCCCGAAAGACTAGATTAAGACATTTGTAGAACAAAAACTCCTAAAACTAATACTTCCCAAATTCGAGGGCCAAAACCACCACATGCTATATGAAGCCTAAGTTGATCGACGAAATTTCGTGTTGCGATGAAAGTACTTTATATCGAAAAAACCGACAACTTCTCCGACGAGAATAAAATCTAGATGGCCAAATTGAAACTAAATCAAAATCTATTATTTGATGTTTTGATAAAACCTAAGAAAATACTTGATCACGAGCAAGGATTAAGAGTGCAGACAAAAAAAACATAGAATACTAGCATTATTTAAGTTCAGTCTTTGTATATAATAAATTACTGATTAGATAAATCAATATTGTGATTATACGAAAGAGTGGTAAAATTGTCAAATATTAGGCTGGAAAAGTGAGTAATTAAAAAAGTTTGAGGAAGAAAAAGTAAATAATCATAAAATAAAGTAGTAAAAGAAAAATATAATAAAAAAGGCAAATATAGGATTCTTTTAGAGGAACTTGACTCGCTGAGTCTGTCTCTCTCTCCACAATTTGTTGCTTTAACCTCTCTTTCTTTCTTTCTTTCTTTCTTTCTTTCTTTCTGTTCTCCATGTGGGATGTGGCTATAGTCGTCACTGCATCTTCCTCTTCACTTTCTCTTTCTTCCTGTACTTTCTTCCTCTCTTAATTTCTTTCATCTTTTTTCTTTTTCTTTTTTTTTCCAGATTTTTCTCTGATTCACATATTTTCTTCGAATGATCGGTAAGATTCTTTCTTTCGCACTGTGTATCATTCTTACGCTGCTTGGGTGTTTAATTGTAACCGTGTCGGTTATTATTCTCGATTTTGCCGACATACCCAATTCAAATCACGCGTCTTTACTGAATTTCCTTGCTTCTACTAGTTCAAAGTTGAAATCTTTTGAGCCACGAGACATTGTTTGCAGCTACAGATTTTGCTATTTAGTGGGGTTGGAAGAATTGAGGGATTTTGGAGTTTCTGTAGCTAGATTTCCCCAATTTCTTCCATATCTGGTTTTCATTTGCTTCTGTAAGCGTTACTTTTTGATCTTCTTTCTTTTCATTGTGTGTTTTTAGTGTGGGGGTTTGCTTCGATTTCAGTTTGAGATTTCAATTTGTGGGTTTTGTTTCTTTAGTGTGAATTTGACTTTATTTTGCACTTTCTTAGTGGTTTTTGGTTATTTGATTGTATTGGTTTCTTTGTTTTATAGGTTGAGAGAGAGAGCGAGAGAGAGAGCGAGAGAGGATGGTTTCAGAGAATTGGTTTCGTAATCTGTGGAGATTTCCGAAGAAACATGATCATAAAGAGAAGTTGGTGCTTGGAGTATTAGCGTTCGAGGTTGCTAGTTTATTGTCTAAACTTGTTCACTTGTGGCAGTCCTTAAGTGATAAGAATGTTACGAAGCTTAGGCATGAGATAACACATTCCACAGGTATAAAGAAGCTAGTTTCAGATGATGATGATTTCATTGTGAGATTGATACGTGATGAAATGATGGAGAACGTTGAGAATGTAGCCAAAGCTGTTGCTAGGCTTGCTAGGAAATGCAATGATCCTAAGCTTAAGAGCTTTGAGAATTGTTTTAGTGAGATGATGAAAACTGGAGCTGACCCGTATGGATGGCAGTGTGGGTGGAAGAAAATGGATAGGAAAGCGAAGAAAATGGAACGATTTATCTCATCTAATGCAAGTCTCTACCAAGAGACTGAGATTTTGGCGGATCTTGAACAGACTTACAAGAGAATGATGGCTAATGAATCTGCAACTGACAATCTATTGGAGTATCAGAAAAAACTTACATGGAAAAGACATGAAGTCAAGAATCTGCGGGATGTTTCTCTTTGGAACCGGACTTATGACTATACCGTCCTTCTCTTGGTTAGATCAATTTTCACAATCCTTAGCAGGACTAAACATGTGTTTGGTATTAGTTACAGAGAAGAAGCAAGTGATGTTAGCTCTGCAGATTCTGATTTCATTGGCCGCAGCCACTCGGTATCTACAATTTTGACACCTGTGTCTCATAAATCCGACACTAGTGGTCTTCCTAGATTTGCTTCTGGTCCCCTTGGAAAATATACGAGCCCAGCATCAGGTTCAGTTGCTACGAGGTCAACGAAGATGGGTGATTTTCTTTCAGGTTCTCTGAGCGTCGAATCCCCGAAGTCAGGTCCTCTTATTGCAGAAAAGCCCAAACGTTTCAAGTTTTACTCAGGTCAGCTCGGAAAGATCACCTCTAAATCAGGACCACTTATGGGAATGAGTAAACACAACAAGAAGATGGGGCAGACCCCGGAACGGGCTTCAATTTCCTCCTTGAAAAAGCAATCGAAACCCAACCGGTTAACACAGGTTGGCCCGTTCAAAGGCTGCATGGTGTCTCAAGACGGGATTACTCCTCTCAGCTCTAGGGCCCGTAATGGAGCAAGGAATAGTAGTGCTGAGCATCATCACGTTCAAGAAGGAATTTCCAACTCTGTCCAAGTTGAAATCTCGACACTTCCTTCCCGACCCAAGTTGTCAGATGCTGCTCCTAATACCCTTGGTGCCGCTTGCTTAGCGTTACACTATGCTAATGTTATCATCGTAATAGAGAGATTTGTTGCATCTCCTCACTTGATAGGTGAGGATGCAAGAGACGACCTTTACAACATGTTACCAGCGAGTGTGAGATCATCGCTGAGAGAAAGGCTAAAGCCTTACTCGAAAAACTTGAGTTCTTCCACAGTTCATGATCCAGGACTAGCAAAAGAATGGACAGACGCAATGGCAGGTATCTTGGAATGGCTGGGTCCATTAGCTCACAACATGATAAAATGGCAATCGGAAAGAAGTTACGAGCACCAAAGCTTGGTTTCAAGGACCCACATAGTTCTTGCACAAACCCTTTTCTTTGCAAACCAGCAGAAAACAGAAACCATCATAACTGAGCTTCTTGTTGGCCTCAACTATGTCTGGAGATTTGGCAGAGAACTAAACGCCAAGGCTCTTCAAGAGTGTACCAGTAGTAAAACCCTTGAGAAATGCTTGGACACAGATAACTAGTGAAGCTCTCAGAGACGACACACAAGTCTGCAATTTTACTACCTCTTTGACCTAAATGGGCACTGGATAATGGATATCAACCCTTGGGAAGCCAAGCCGTCGACACGCCCAGAATATTATGCAGCTTGGACCAAACCTGAGGACAAAAAGCTGTAACGTTGCTTTTGATTACCACAAGAGGTGTCATGATGTGAGGTCCTCTTTATCTTCTTCCTCCTCTCTTTACTATGTGGATTGCAAATTCTGACTTTGTAGTAGGATGATGATGCGTTGTATATTGTTCTGTGATTTTATTGTGGTGAGTTACATAGTGCATATACGTATGTGCCAAGCTTGTTTTTTGATTCTGTAAAATCCGTTTGGTGATACAGAAGAATCCTTGATTTCGGACCTTAAGTTCCGATTTGTCCAAGTTTATTATTATTGGTCTTCTTTCTTTTGATGGAGTCGCACTTGTTCTAACTGGCCAACAAAGATTAGTGTTTTTTTTCTTCCTAATCTTAAAATTCAGCACATGCTTAATCTTCATTTCTTTACAGAATTTTATAACATTTTTTAAATAAGAAATATATAACATTAGTATATATATAATTTTAAAATTTGTTAAAAAATGCGAATGTTTTTCAGTTTTTTTTGTCGATCCATTTTTTGGCAATATTGGATCGACAAGATCCTATCCATTCTACCAACTTGTAGAGGAGAATAATCAAATTTTAGATGACATAATCATTAGCTGGATCATCCTAATCATCATATTGAGAATAATTCAGCACAAATTTTTTTCACTCTACTAATTACAACTAATGTATGAGATTGGATTCAGTTGATAAAAAAAATTGTTGAAACAAATTTTTGTTTTTTGGTCAACAAAATCTTACCACTATAATTGTTTGTTTGGTCCGAAAATAACAAAAAAAACTTTTATTAAATAGATAAGAAATAATAATATTTATATTTAGAGGAAAAAAAAGTCTGAAACGCAAACTTTGGCCGTACGGAACTGCGTCGTATTTAGAAGTCTAATTGTCTTTGTGGCGAAAAGGCAGCGTGTTAATTCCGTCGTTTGCCACCGTTGAGCGGCAGGTGAAGCCGAATCCAAACCACCCCCTTCTCTCTCTCTCTCCCTTTCTAATGACGGCGGTGAGACCTATTTCCGGGCGATTACGTTCGCTGCGATATTCGTCGGAGAAGATGGAAGGTACTGGAAGCTGGGACGTGCTTGAATGGAGTAAACTCGATGTATTGCTCTAACTTGTCCATTCTTACTTATCTCTTGCGTGATCCTTTACCTAATTTAGCAAGCCACAACAAGAACATCGTTCTGGGTTGTTGTTGTTGTCCATCTCTTTATTGAAAAGATCATAGTTTGGAAATTGGGTTAATTTATTGACGCCTAATGTTGTATCTGTTCTCTTTTGATCGGTTTGGGTCATTCAGCAAGCCTCATGGTCAAGCTCGTATTCGAACTTGGGTTGCTTGTTGGATTCTGAGAGGATCGTCTCCGAGGTATGTCATTTAGAATTATTCGGAACTGGAATTCTATACGTGCCTTTGCTGTTTGTGTTTTCTTGCTTTCGATTGGAAAGTTGATGGGTATGCTTCACTCAGTTTTCTTGAACATTAGCCAGTTTCATTTTTCTTTGTGGAATTTGTCCCTCATACATGTAATGTAGAAATGCTTGTTTGGTCTCTATTTGAGGTTGCCCTTTTCTTTTCCTTTATGGCTTTGACTTCAGGGCTGTGGAGTTGTCCTCGTTAATACTGATGAGGCAGGGACCCTCTTGTTGACAAATTTCCGGATTCTGTTTTTGGTACGATATATCTTTCTTTCTGTCAACTCATTGTAATGTTTACGTGGTGTATCACACGTAACATTACAGTTTAATTTTCTGCATCCTTATTAACTTTGCTGGACAATGCTGTAAATCGAAGGGACTATTCCTTTTTCTTTTCTTGCAGAGTGAAGGAACCAGAAATCTTATCCCACTTGGTACAATTCCATTTGCAGCTATCGAGAAGTTTAACAAACTGGTCAGTTTTTGCATCTTTGGGAACATCATTATGTGGTTAATTTTGGTAAACGTACTCTGAGGTTAGATGCTGTGTTTGTATGTAATTTCTGTGTCATGGGGATTATATGTAGGTGCAGAAAGTTCAATCAAACAAATATCACTCCAATAAGAATCCACCAAAACGACTTCTTCAGGTCACTGGTAGGCTTACGTGTTCAGCATTTGGTAGAACTGATTTTGAGTAATTTATGTTATCAGATTCTTGCGCCGTAGATCAAAAATCAATTTGATTTGTAGCTCCTTTTATTTTACTACCGTTGTTTCTTACCTGAAAGCAATTATCTTGGCAGTAGACATCACCCCTGCAATGATGTTGGTTGAAGGGATTTTATTTACCGCTCTATCTAATACATTCTATATGTTAGTTTGAAACTGTTTCATACAAATCATGTGCATTTACAGGAAAAGACATGAGGATAATTGTCTATGGTTTTCGCCCTGGAACCAAGCAGGTGATACTTTGAATGTTATCTACCTTATGCCACCTTTCGAAATTCTCCTTGAAATCTATATAAATCTATTGGCATACTTTTGCAGAGACGTGCTATATTTGATGCACTATTAAGGTCTAACAAGCCAGAGAGAGTATGGGATCTTTATGCTTTTACAAGTGGGCCTTCTAGATTCGGTAACAGAAACCCAAAGGAAAGATTGCTTAATGAATATTTTCGGCTTCTCGGAAAAGGTTCTCAACGAGCATCAATGACCATGGTTGAAGGTGGTTCGTTCACTCTGTCCAATGACCTTTGGCGGATATCTAACCTTAACTCGAGTTATAGCTTGTGCCAGAGTTATCCGTTTGCTTTGATGGTTCCAAAATCCATTAGGTGGGACATTGATTCCTTGTACAGAAATAAAATAAGTTTAATTTGGTCTCTGCCAAACATAAAGAGCTTCTGTTTTCATGTATGAGAACTACACAGAGATTCTCTTTGTAGCTTGGCATAACTCTGTTTCTTTTTTTTTGCTTTGAACCGTCTCTTAAGAATTGCAGACATGAAACTAAAATTACCACATGTTTGTTGTCAGTGATGAAGAGCTGATCCAGGCGTCAACTTTCCGGGCGAGATGTCGCTTGCCTGTGATCTCGTGGTGCCATCCGGGTACAAATGCAGCAGTTGTGGTGCTTTCATTTGAATTCCGTTGCTAAACCTTCCATATAAACATTTTTCCCTTTTATCTTGATTGCAGGAAGTGGGGCTGTGATTGCTCGCTCATCACAACCTTTAGTTGGTCTGATGATGAACATGAGGAGGTATATAGAAGTTTAAGTTTTATGACGTGACTTATGCATGATAATTTAGTTTCTTATTTGGAATCTCAGAGTGCTTGAAACTGTGGATTCTGAAGTTTTGTTACATTTCACCCATTTACTACAGTAACTCTGATGAGAAACTTGTTGCTTCATTCTGCACTCAGTTAGCTGGTCACAAGGGAGCACAAAGGTGAGCTTCTGATTTTTTTGTTATTTGGTTTAAATTACCATTTTGACTTACTGATGAGCGTTTTTGTCATCTGTATAAACCATGACACCTCCATGTGCTTGCATTTCTTGCATGGTTTTGTGTTAAAAGTTGTAAATACCTTATGCATATAACTTGGAAATGACCACTCTTTTTGGCTTCATATGACGTGGAATTGTTCACTGGAATGTTAAGAAAGGTCGATTCGGATAGAATAATTAATAGTCTGTTGTTTCATTTATGCAATTTGGTTGAATATTGATATTTTGGTATTAAAAATTTGCACTTACTCATTTAATTTTCACTTCATAGGAAGCTTTATATCGTAGATGCAAGGCCTAGGAAAAATGCATTGGCAAATGGAGCAATGGGAGGAGGCTCAGAATCGTCTTCAAATTATTTGCAATCTGAAGTCTGTACATGACCTAAACTGGTTTGAAGCCCAAATTTTGTCTTCTGGAACTGTTTTTTTAACTAACAATGTTTCTTCTCAGGTTGTTTTTTTGGGGATAGACAACATACATGCAATGAGGGAGAGCTTTTCCCGCCTTAGGGATTATTTAGATATGCATGGTACAACATCATCCGATGGGACATCATCTTTCCTGGTTAGTACTGAATTTCTGGGATTTTTGTATCTGCAGTTGGCAGAGAAAATCGAAAGCAGCTATAGTTTTTTCCTTTCTTTAACAAATCAACGGCACTGTCAAAGTTGCCTAGCACACGACATTTAGGTGGTTTCAGCAACCAAATCAGATATGCTTCAATTGAATTAATCTTAAAACATGTGGATATGAATTTACATCAGCTATAAAGTTAATGTTTGCAACCTTACTTTCTTTTACTCTGTCATGGAGATATTATTGGTTTATGAGGTCATCAATGACGCTCAAAGACGCATTAAATTTCTCCCCACATATCTTTGAGAAGATACATCATCACATACCATACTTCTGTTTTCTTGTTTGGCTAAAAGTGGAGATATATATTGTGTGAAATCTGTAGAGGCATGGTGGCTGGACGTGGGGTGGAGGTAATCTCAGTAGTATGTCTGCTTCAGTATCCTTGCTTGGAGATAGTGGTTGGTTGAGTCACATCCAGAGCATCTTAGCTGGTGTCGCATGGATTGCTGCACGTGTTGCGATGGAATCGGCATCAGTTCTTGTGCACTGCAGGTAAGCTATCTTGATGCCGCATCACACTGAACTGGTTTTTGGGTACCAATTTGTATATATGTGATAAGACAGAGATGCATCTCTCTGCAGATATTTCTATTTTATCATATGCTAAATCAGGCAGTTTACTATTCTCAGTAGCCTTCTTGTTTTTGGTTATATCTTGACTTGTGATGGAACTGTATGTTTAGTGATGGATGGGACAGAACAACGCAGCTAGTTTCTCTTGCATGCTTATTGCTTGATCCATACTACAGAACATTTTCTGGGTTTCAGGTATTCCTTGTGCTATAGTTTTTTTCTTTTGGCGGCCCTCATTCTTGTTTGTGACAGAATTCACTTACATCCTTATGAAGTTCAAGTTTAGGATTGTAACTTGTATAGTGGGTGGTCTCATAGAATACTTTGTGAAGAATGATACCATTTCAGATGTTACTTCCAGTTGATTCACCTGCTTAAGAAACCTTTATAAGATATCTGTTTGATGTGCCATTTTCTTATGTCGTCTTTTCGAATGTTCTGACTTCACATTAGGCGCTTATTGAAAAGGATTGGTTAGCGTTTGGTCACCCAGTTTCAGACCGGATGGGAATGCCTGACGTTTGTGGATCTGACAATTTTGAATTATCAATTCAGTCTTCTTCTGCTCGAAGTTTTCCTTCATCTCCTGTACGGCAATCTTCAGGATCAGCAGCTGCTCAATCTTCTAGTTCTCCAAATGGGCTAAACAACTATTCACCTATATTTTTGCAGGTGAGGCGATTGTAACTTTTTTTAATCTATTTACGATAGCTGAGTGGAACAATTGATTTTATTATGTTCACATTTATGGTGTTTGTAGTGGCTTGATTGTGTTTCACAGCTAATGCGGATGTATCCTTCTGCTTTCGAGTTTTCACCGGTATGTATAGACCCTTAACAGATAACTAACAGTTTCATGTAAAAAAATTCCTCTAAAAGTATTTTCTGCACTTCAATATTGTATTTCAGACTTTCCTGGTAGATTTCACGGACTGCTTGCTTTCATGTCGTTTTGGGAACTTTTTATGCAATAGGTAACCTTTCATTTGAAATTTCCTTTCTGTAGTTTAGTTTGTAAAGTTAGAAGCTTCTGGGTGAGTTGGAGCAGTGTTGTATAGTTGAAAGCTCCTCTATGGTCAAGTAGGAACCGTGAGATCACTTCAGTACATATTTATACTCTTTCTTGATAAATTTCAGTGAAAAGGAGAGGGAGCAATGTGGGATTTCTGAAGCCTGTGGATGCATATGGGCATATTTTGCTGATTTGCGTTCCAAAAATGCAACTTCTCATGCTCATTGTAACCCGTTTTATGATCCTTCAAGATATGATGGCCCATTATTACCTCCTGCAGCAGCTTTAGCCCCAACTCTCTGGCCCCAGTTCCATCTCCGTTGGGCCTGCCCTGTAGAACCAAACGCTGCAGAAACTGAGGTCCAATGTAGATCCATGATTGATAAGTATTCAGAAATGAAGAAGGTGACCCATGGTTCTGAACTTTTTTTAGAGTACCAAGTAACTCTTTCTGTAAAAAGTTGAAATCATCTAACTTGTTTGGTCTTCGTTGTTTCTTGTGTTGGGTAAAATTAAACGGTAACAGGAGAATGAAGAAAAAGGAAAGAAGGTAAATGAGTTATCTTCTGCAGTGGAGTCATTAAGCGAGGAGTTACGAAATGAAAGAGATAAAAGCCGTGCAGCAACAGAATCAGCAACGAGGGCTACAAAAGAGTGTGCAGCCATATCACGAGCTTTGCAGTCACTCGGCTGCAAAGTTAATTTCACAAAGAACGGAGATTGTACAGTAGAAGTAGTAAATGGGGCACAGAAATGTTCTCACTCAATTCGACAAGAAACATCTGAGAACAACACAACAGAAGTGTCAGATTCTATCTCATCAGTGACTGAACAAAACGTTTGTGAAGCATTGTGTCCATTGCGTACAAGAGAAGGAACATGTCGATGGCCAGATGCAGGTTGTGCTCATATCGGGAGCCAATATGTTGGGTTAACAGCAAACTTTGAAGCGTTTGATAAACTCTCCATCTACGAGAGCTATTTCACAGCTGAATGAGAGTTGAGTTCAAGTTTGACACCTTAAAATGGATAACTTGTGTGTACTTTTTTGACAGAGTAAAGGGCATAGCAACAGCAACGAAGAGCATAATCATTATGAATAAAACACCATGCAAAAGGCGGTGCGAACCCACCAAACCGAAAGCTTTTTGGAAAGTGGGGGAAACTAACTTCTTGTATATCAATGCAATCATGTATAGTGGCCTCAGACCTTTGGTTTCTTTTGTTGTTTGCTAGTGAAGTAAAGATTGAAATTTTGTTGTAACTAAGACCGATTATAGGATTATATGGCTGATTCATGAACACTTGGTTTTGCTTTCTAATAGTCTTGGTGATGAACAATCATTTGGTTGGGTTCTTTCAGTTTTGGTTTTTTCTGTTACAAAAATGTAATAAGTGGTAACCATATAAACACCGTAAAATTTAGTTCGGTTCTCGTTGGTTTTAGTTCCAAGTAACCTAGTGACCAAAGAATCGAACGATAATTAATTTAGTACAAATTAGTTTCGATTTTGATTTAGCTATTTTCGATTCTTAGTTAAATACTGAATCGGAATTGAAAACAAAGTTAACAAACTATTGAAATCGTTTGCCACGAAACGGCCAAACCAAATTCCAAAATATGTTTATGGTTTGGTTCAATTTGGTTCCAGTTTTTACGCCTAGACTACTAAGTCTAACGACCCACGATAAGACGAAAGGCCATACAAAGATGGACTTGACACGTTTTCTTTTTCTCGTCTCATAAATCCACCCAAAAAACTAACCGAATAATTAAAAGAGCAGTTACAACTCAATTTCAAGTAAAAGTGAAAGACGTGAGAAGTGATTGATGATTATAAAATGTAAACAAATGAGAGATATGTCAAATTTGGGGTAACACTCTCAAATGAGATAGTTGGCTTGGACCCTCATTGTTTTAATTTTACAATCGATTTGGGTCGTTGATGGTCAGATTCGTGTTCGGCTGCTACTGACTTTTGTGCCAACACATATTCTCATATCAATCGTTTTCCGAGTTGCTTATTATAAGAAAATTGTGATAGTAATGGCTGGTTTTGACTGGTTAACGGTTCAATTTGATTCAAATCAATCTGGTTATAGATCAAATCAATTTTAAAGCTGGTTTATATTTAATTTGGTTACTAATGGTCTTATGCTCGGTTTGCATATTTTGTCTGTCATATCGATCGATACAATGTATAACATAAAGTTTCTTCTAAAACCTTAAACAATATCACGTGAAAATTACACGATTCTTTAAAATTGAATTCTGATTTTAAAAAACAACTAAAACGGACTTAACTAGTTAGACCAAAAACAATTTTCTGATTTACATTATTAAAGCAAAGGAAACCAAGTGTTTCTCGATGTTTTTTTTTCTTCTATGAATTAGGGCCACTTGATTCTACAACTTGAGGGTAGCAAGTGAGTAAGACATAATTTAAGGATAGTGATTCCATTAAGTTTTTTGTCAATTTGGAATACGAGAACCACAACAGAATTTATAATTGCATGTAATGCATATTAATTCTGATAATTATCTGCATATACTTTTGTTGTTGTTTGTTTCTTCTTTTAATTTTTGAAAACTAGTATCAACGACTAGTCTGACTCACTTACTCGTCTTGGAGTTTGGATACCAGACCATATGATGTATGTTCTGATTTCTTGCATCAGCCACATATATATAGATAGAGGCACTAATGTTCTGTAATAAAATATCAAACTATGTGAACCTAATAGGGTCAATATTTCAGTATGTTTTAATAACATTAGATAAATATCTTTTACTTTGAATTTTTCTTTTATTATCTGTAACTAAAAAAGTAGTTGGTAAGGGATTTATAGTTCTATGACGAAAGTAATTTAAAACAAAAATCTGACCACATCACTATAACTCTATAAAATCCGTACATTTCCTGCAATTTTTTACACAGCTTGAACACAATACACTTAACTCTCATACACCAATCTCTTTCTTTCTTTGTGATTTTCTCTCTCCATGGATCTCTTCTCACTACCTTCTCTGCTTCTACTCTCGACTCTCTTCATCTTCTTCATCTTCAAGTTGGTTCTCAAAAGAAGAAACCAGAGAAACTGCTTCACGCTTCACTATGAATGCTACAAAGGAAAAGAAGAGAGAAAACTTGACACAGAGACTTGTGCTAAGGTCGTTCAACGAAACAAAAACTTGGGTCTTGAAGAGTACAGGTTTCTTCTTCGTACAATGGTTAGTTCAGGGATCGGAGAAGAAACTTATGGCCCAAGAAACGTCCTTGAAGGTAGAGAAGATGATCCTACTCTCTTAGATGCTTACTCTGAAATGGATGAGATCATGTTCGACACTCTAGACAAGCTTTTCGACAAGACAAAAGGCGTAATCTCTCCTTCAGATATCGATATTCTCATTGTAAACGTCTCACTCTTTGCTCCATCTCCTTCTTTAACCTCACGAGTCATCAACAGATACAAGATGAGAGAAGACATCAAATCCTTCAACCTCTCGGGTTTAGGGTGTAGTGCAAGTGTTATATCCATAGATATCGTGCAAAGGATATTCGAAACTCGCGAAAACGCTTTTGCTCTTGTGGTTAGCACTGAGACAATGGGTCCTCACTGGTATTGTGGCAAAGATAGGTCAATGATGCTCTCAAACTGTCTCTTCCGTGCTGGAGGAAGTTCTGTTCTGTTAACCAACTCAGCTCGGTTCAAGAAGCGGGCTTTGATGAAGCTCGTGACCGTGGTTCGAGCCCATGTAGGTGCTGACGACGAAGCCTACTCTTGTTGTATGCAGATGGAGGACAAAGAAGGTCATCCAGGCTTTCTCTTAACCAAATACCTAAAAAAAGCTGCAGGTCGTGCCCTAACCAAAAACCTCCAAGTTCTCTTACCTAGAGTCTTGCCAGTCAAGGAACTGATTCGATACGCAATAGTTCGAGCTCTTAAACGAAGAACCTCAACAAAAGGAGAGTCAACAAGCTCAGGAATAGGTCTAAACCTAAAAACAGGGTTACAACATTTCTGCATTCATCCAGGAGGAAGAGCTATTATTGAAGGAGTTGGAAAAAGCTTAGGGCTCACGGAATTCGATATCGAGCCAGCGAGAATGGCTCTTCATAGATTTGGTAACACATCTTCAGGTGGTTTATGGTATGTTCTAGGTTACATGGAAGCTAAGAAGAGATTGAAGAAAGGTGAGAAGATTCTAATGATGAGTATGGGAGCTGGATTTGAGTCTAATAATTGTGTTTGGAAGGTTCTTAAAGATCTAGATGGTCAAAATGTTTGGGATGATTCGATTGATCAATATCCTGAAGTTTCGAAGATTCCTAATCCATTCATTGAGAAGTATGATTGGATCAACGACGATACCATGAACTTTGTTCGTGTTGATTGATATCACAAGTAAGCAATTAAAAATAAAATCTAAACATTTTTTTCTATATTTATCAATTGGTTATAGGAAATGTAACTTTACTATTTGAAAGTTCGATTATTTGGAATGATTTTTTTGTAAGATTTCATTTGGAATGTTAAGACCAACAAATTGCTATAGATCTTTTTTTTTAAATCAGTTTTAAATTTAAGATAAATAAAAACATGTTGAAAAGACAAGTAATTTTGTTGCCGAACTCTTTTCAATTTGATTGTTTACATGTCTCATTTAATATATGGCTAGATTTCCAAAGTTCGACTCTAATTTACTGTAAGTAGAGGTTAAAAATTATGGATTTGATGGATGAGTATAGATTATGAGTTGGATATCAAATTTT
Source organism: Lepidium didymum (assembly GCA_963920545.1). NCBI lineage: Eukaryota > Viridiplantae > Streptophyta > Magnoliopsida > Brassicales > Brassicaceae > Lepidium > Lepidium didymum. The sequence goes on along the minus strand of OY986996.1, from coordinate 1,363,436 downwards.
CTAAGTATTATTTTTTCTTTTCTTCTTAAAATTCGTACCAATTGGTATAGAGGACCAAATTTAGAACAGTAACAAAGAGATTGTGTATTAAATTGACGTCTGGTGCATTAAATTTGTCAGAATTGCATTATTGTGAGTTACCGATTGATGCGTAAAGAGTGAGCAATAAATTTCATGTGTGTTCACAGATTGTAATTGATTTAGATGTCTTGTATAAATTACACATGCATATATATAGATTGATGCGTCAAACTCTCTGACATTACATTTGAATGCAATCAGTTTTATTGTTAGACTGTGGAGCCTTACGTAAATTTAGTAAGCTGTGGTCCTTCTACTCTACGAGATCTAGGGAAATCAATAGAGGTCCATTAATTTGGTTTCTTTGAAACCATACTAGAATTTTTTTTCGGCAATCGGAAACAACATCCAATCCATAATCAAAATTCATAATCAAAATCTATAATCAAACCACTGAATTCATAACTATATTACGTAAAATAGATACGATTCCCTAAAATCAAATTTTAGTGAAAAAACCAACAAATGTGACATTCAATTATTTGACCAAAAACACTCGTACACTATTATATAGTTTCTGAAAATAAATTAATTTAATAGAAAATAATCATATATTTTACATATATCTTATTATATTTTTGATGAAAATGTTTTAGTATTAGTAATTTATATTAAAATCACTTTACTATTATAAATTTGTATGATTCCGTTTTGCTATATGATTTTTTGTCAATTTTTTTCAACTATACTCATTCATCATATAAGAAAAGAAAATCAGTTTGTTTGGGTAAATAATTTACAAATGAAATATTTTTGGAAAGTTCTTCTAACATTACAATATTAAGTTTACTACATATTTTTATTCTATAACTACTAAATATATATCAATAAAAACTTGATTTTTAGAGCTGTATTAAATGGTGTAGAGTTATTTTTGAATATAAATCTATTTAATAACCTACTAAATTGAAATTTTTGTTTACTTTCATATTGAGGTGAAATTAATTCTCTAACAACTAGTTAGAATCCCGTATCTATCTACTCACATATATATATATATATATAATGGCATTAAAATTGAAATTATAGAGCTGTAAAATTGAAATCTAAGATTCCCCTAGGACCAAATTTTCTGGGTACATCTATTTACTCCAACATTGACCATCTGGTATGGAGATTATTGAAGATGACCAAATACAATAGTCTTCCGTAGATTTTCTGGTTCTTATGGAAGGCGAGAAATGATAAGGCTTTCTCAAATAAAAACAAGGACTGTCCAAATGGTGGAAACTAAGGCAAAGACATGGGAAGAGGCTCATCAAGGAGATGTTGTCGGAGCGATATGCAATTACATTCCAACACCATCTTCCTCTGGGTCTATCTCAAGACCGCTAACAGTCAATCCTGCTTTTACTAGCTACAAATGCATGGTTGATGCTTCATGGAAAGATTCTGATCTTTTCTCATGCTTGAGATGGTATTGCTACTCGGACAATAGTACCGAGGCAAACTCAGGGGCACAAAGCATTAAATGCGGTTTGTCTTCTCTACATTCAGAATTTGAAGTGCTTCTTTGGATAATGACCTGTCTTTGCTCTCTTCAGATGTTAGAAGTTGAGTTCCTCGTACACTACTCTGAGCTTCTTAAGATGATTAAGGAACCTCATGTATGGCCAGCCTTTCTACCTTAGACGACTTCGCAAGACTTCGAAACTTCTTCTGGTACTGCTTGGTTGTCCTCATTCCTCGCATTCTAAACCACAAAACTGATCACCTAATCCGCATTGTCATGAAATTTTCTCGGTCTCAAACCTTTATGAACGATATTCTCTTTATTAAGTCATTGTATCGTAATATTAATTAAGTTGAAAAAATCTGACTGAATCAAACCGACGAAATAAACCGAAATAACTACTTGTAAGCCGTGTAACCCACGCGTTTTGTGAGCGCGTTGGAAACTTTGTTGATACAAACAACACATCCCTTGACGTTGTCGGCAATCAACACCGCCGGCAAAACCACGAGGAAATAGAGAATGGAGAGCGAAACCCTAATTGAAGCGGCGATTAGGGTTTTGAACACTTCCGATCCCCATGAAAAAGCTCGACTTGGTGATTCGATTGCCGTCAAATGGCTCCAAGGTGACATCGCCGAACCTTATGATCCCAATGTTGATCTCCCCGTCCCGGACAGACCGGCTCGTCTCACCAATGTGTTGTCTCCTTCGAACTCATGTTCAATTTCATCTATTTGTGAGCTTGCTTGAGATAAAGATCGGATTTTAATTGAATTGTAGGTGAAATTGGTGTCTCCGGGTTTGATGCCGAAGTTGGGAAAAGCTGGTAGCTTACAAAGCAGGCAAGCAATTGTTCATAGTCTTGTTCATATTGAAAGCTGGGCAGTTGACTTATCTTGGGTATGCCACTTTCATATATTTAATAATATGGAAAAAGATTTGATTTTTGGGCAGTTTTGTGTAATGGAATGTGAAATTTGTGTCGCTATGTTAATGTCTCTTCTCCTTTTGAATTTGATGGTATGTGAATATGCAGGATATAATTGCTCGTTTTGGCAAGCAAAAGAAGATGCCAAGAGACTTCTTTACGGATTTTGTTAAGATTGCTCAGGACGAAGGCCGTCACTTCACTTTGCTTGCTGCTCGGCTTGATGAAATTGGTTCTAGTTACGGTGCATTGCCTGCCCATGACGGTCTTTGGGACTCTGCAACCACCACATCTCAGGATCTCTTGGCTCGTTTGGCTATAGAGCATTGCGTTCACGAGGTGAGAAAATTTACCTGAACTTGTAAAGTTTCACTAGTTTATGTCCATACCTTAAAACAAGAAGTATGAAGACGAGATTGCCATCACTAAAACTCTCAGATTTGTAACACAAGGTTGAACTACAGCCTCCCTACCTTTCTACTAAAACATCGAAAACAGCTTAGTCTGTTTTGGTCTCTCATGGATAACCTAAGATGTTCCTTTATACCATTTGCAGGCTAGGGGGCTTGATGTATTGCCCACAACGATATCCCGGTTTAGGAACGGAGGAGACAATGAGACAGCAGATTTACTGGAGAGAGTTGTGTATCCGGAAGAAATCACTCACTGTGCAGCTGGGGTAAAATGGTTCAAGTATCTATGTGCACGGTCCAAGGATCCAGAATTCACCATCAACAACAAAGAATCAGATGATTGCAATGAAGAGATAATCAAGAAGTTTCATTCGGTAGTAAGGGAGCATTTCAGAGGACCATTGAAACCTCCTTTTAATGCAGAAGCAAGAAAAGCTGCTGGTTTTGGCCCTCAATGGTATGAACCCCTTGCTGTCCAAGGGAGCAATGCCTAGCCAAATCCCTTTTTCCACATACTTGGTTTGTTTATAATCTGCAAGTTTCCAACATGGTAAACATGGTTTTGATAATGTAGTACCCCATTCTTCAAATCAATATCTCATGTTACTTGAACTTTGAAATACATTTGTTTGACCTACTTCAAGGAATAAAGGTTTCTTTTTTTTTTGTCAAACAGAAATTGATTAGGATTACAGCAACATAAAATGAAAGATTACAAACCATAAAATAATTATTAGCAATAATTAAAAGATCAACTGATTTCATGTGGATTAAATCAAACATAATGAAATTTTTGGATAAAGATTGGAATAGAGTTCTTGACTCCGGAGAGAGTGATGACCCATTCCTAATTCTGTCGCCATAAGAGGCATTTGAACACGTCAAATAGCTGAAAGTTCTTTTCAAGTTTTGAAAATATTTATGAGAAAGTCTAAAACCTACAATATATTGCCACACTTTTTTTCCCAATCCAATAATTGTGACCTCTACAATTATTTTCAAAAAGTTGTACTAAAAAAGAGTTAAAAGTATATCTTGTATCAGTTAAAGACTCAAACCAACAAACGGACCCAATAGACTGAATAGACCAAAAAGATCCAATAGAAAAAGGAGGCCAACACGTTGCCCTAGTTATGGGGTTGTGCCTTTGGCGACCGCTGTCCTTGCAGCATCAGCAGGTTGTTCGATGGTGTTTACCAAACAAGCAGTACAAACATTAGAGGGAGGTGGTGCAAAGGATCTAAGGAAAGCCGTCGCATTGAGAGGTGGAAGATGGACAAATCAATCTCGGTGGTTACCAAACCCCGAAAGTTTTAGAGACAACATCGAACCAGAGTAAACAGATACATAATAAGAAGACCAGCAGAACAGAGGGAGAGACAATGACCTCAGTTCCGGCGAAGTTACGGCAAAAGAAGAGGCTGGAGAAGACGACGGTAAAGGTATCTTCGTCCTTTGAAGAAAGAACTTCGAGTAACCATTCCCGGCCATAATCTTCGACGGGGGAGAAGGACAGAGGGGAAACAACACTGAAATAGGCAGAGGAAAAGAGACTACAACGTATAGAGTCCAACACCGGCGAGATCCGGTGTCGCCGGCGTCAGAGAATAAAGAAGCGGACTTGTCCTCGATAGTTGAACCAGAGAGAATAGCAAGAGAGTTTTTTAAGGAATAAAGGTTTCAAAAAGCAGTTTTTTCAATTTAAAAGCTCTCTTCTCTTTGTATGACAACTTAAGTAAATGTGAAGTGGTCTGTCCAACGATGGGTATGATAGAAAACATCTGAAGAATGGAGTTTGGTCAGTTTAAAGAAATAAATTCAAAAGACAAACAGAGAATTAACAGAACCATTCTTCAGTGTAGTTGTCTCAGCGGTTCTGAAGAGTCTCGATTGCCTTTTTCCATACCGAAGCTCTTTGTTTTGGGTCTTCAAATGATAAAACCTTCTTTGGCTGCAAAAATGTAAGAAGAGGTCACAAATCAAGTTTCATCTTCTCTGGTGGAGAGAATAACAGGGCAAATGATGAGTACCGTGCAAATCTTAAAATGAGAAGGGCTTGTGACTAGAACGTTGAGGTCATTCGAATTATCAGACCAGATAATGTTCCCTTTTACAACTAGCTTTGATGGGTCGACATAGATTAGCTTGGGTTTGTTGGTGAGTATTAGTTGAACTTTCTTGCTCGTTATTTTCTGGAGCTTCTTCACGGCTGATATCATGAGAACCGATTCTCCTGGATCCAGAAACTGTTGCCTATTAACCAAATAATCACAAAAAAGTATTAGCAGATTGTCTGACTAATCTTTAGTTCAGGAGCTTTAAACTGTAATGTTGCCCGGAAAACACTGGAAAAAGAAAACCAGAATTCCCCACCATCGTGAATCAAAAGAGTCTATTGAAGCAAGCCGTGTTATGGAACCCGATGATTCAGAAGATGTAGAAGGGGCAGCGAGCCCATCGTTCTGTGTAGCTGAAGAATCTCCAATATGTGTTGGGTTCCATGGAGAACTTTGAGCCTCATCCCTCTCGGGAGATACTGTCTGAGACTGCATCAAATATATAAAGAAACTGAATCAATAACGAGCAAAAAGATGATAATAATAAAGAGCAATACAATTCCAAAGTGTATGAGGAGGTGTACCGCAGGATCTGGGGCTAGTTTTGGAGGAGTCTGGGACCTTAGATTCTTCCAGTCAACTCCTATAAAGAAAGGATGTCTCTTAAGAGCAGCATAACCTTCTGACCCAGCACCTGGCCTTCGACTTGGATCTGTATCCTGAGAATATCTCACAGTAAAGAGTTACTACCATATCATTTGATTGGTGATGACGGCTTTTGATCTATCTTACCAGCAACCGATCGATGAGGTCTCTTGCTGCTTCTGAAAAATGATTTGGGAACTTTATATCTCTGGCTATAATTCTTTGGAAAATCAGCCATTCACTTGCGTCTTTGAATGGCGAAGTCCCTGAAAGCATTTGGTAGAGAGTACAGCCGAGAGCCCAGAGATCGTTTCTGTTTAAATGGTGTTCCACAGAGTACCAAAGATATTGTTCAGACTTCAGAATAAGAGGCATTGTAATCCACAAAACCAAAAGGCTAATTGTGAAACCAAAAACTCTTACCCGAAGGTTGCAGGAGATGAGTTTAGAACTTCTGGAGGAACATATGCAGCAGTCCCAACAAATGTGCATGCTTTATCGTCTGTATACGTCACCAGTATTACAGACACAGGCTTAAACCAGAATCTGACAATAATTATTGATAAGACCTTAAGCTTAGAAATATCACAAGGGATTATGGAGGGTCATATTACCAGAAGCTGCATTCGGAAGTACTGTGATCTGGGTATCTTGCATTGGCTTTACACTTCCAAAATCCGCAATCTTAATGTGCCCATCTAAAGTCAACAACAGATTTTCCGGCTACCATTTCAAGAAAAACACTTAGAACTGCCATGGCCGTGGACATTAAAGTGAAGATATTCAAATGAGAGGTTACCTTAATATCTCGATGTATCAGTCCCATATTATGTATATACTCAAGAGCATCTACAACTTCTGCACAGTAGAACCGAGCTTCATTCTCTGATAACCGACCTTTCTGCACAAAACACACAAAAGGAACCATGATGACTTATCAAAATCCCACAATATAAAATACCGAGAATCAATCTCCCAAGATTCTGAGACCATCTTACTCTGGTTATTTGGTCGAAAAGCTCGCCACCCTCGCAAGACTCAAGTGCCATATCTACCAAAAGCATATCAATTACAGGAATGCAATGAGATAGAGTAAGTAAAACCCAATTTGAAAGAGAAATACGTACACAGTGAGCTAGTGTCTTGGAATGTGAAGAAAAGTTTGATGATCCCAGGATGTTCAAGTTGATCAAGAACAATCCTTTCCAATTTGACATAAGCTGTTTTATTCTCCTTGGTGATGAATTTTTTGTCCATTATCTTTAAGGCATACACAGTTCCAGTTTCCTTCTTCTTTGCCCTAACAACCTGATTTGAATGATCCAAAGAGCAGAAAGAAACTAGCTTGAATCTAAAGTGGCTAAAGATATCAAATCCAGCTAAAAGTTTCATTAAGATATGAATTAACACCGCATTGCAGAAATTTTTAGATATGTGAACAAAGTAATCAAACAGGATTATCGAGATGGGTCCATGAATCAAACCCACATTGCCAAGTAAATGAAAGAATCAGAGCTAGGTTCAAATTATCGAGGAATCAAAAACGAAGCAATAGTTTGAATTAAGAGACCTTAGAGTAAGAACCAACGCCATAGATCTTGCCAAATTCGAAATCATGGATGGTGAAATTTTCTTGTGGAGCTTTAAAGGCAAAGCTCTTGCTTCTGGAAATATTGGGAACATTGGATGAATTCCCTTGAATAACAAGCTTTGAATCAAATTCCTTCTCCATTGTCAACATTTCCCCTTTATTCTACATCTCGATACGACCCATGATGATAGAAATCCGAGAGAGAAGAATCGATTTGACAGAGAAGACAATTTTCGAATTCAGAGAACCGTTGGATCTGTAGAGATAAAAGAATGCTATGGCAATGGAGTATTCGAAGCTTTTTAATTTGTTTCTTTTTCAGGGTGGTGGGTTCCAATATCGAAAGTCTCGAATAAAAGCGAGAAAATCTCGATTGAAGGAAAAAAAAAGGATGAAAGAGATGAAAGAATATTGGGAAGAGCAGAAAAATGAGGGAATTTTGATGGAGGAAAGAGTGAGATGTGACACTTCCTTCTTCGCTTCGCTTCTTCTTCTTCGCTTCGCTTCTTCTTCTTCTTCTTCTTCTTCTTCTTCGCTTTGTTCTTCTCTTCTTCTGTTTTTTTTGTTTCTTCATATAATTAAAAATTATTATTATTATTGCTTTTTAAAATATTAAAAGGATAGGATCACTCGGTACATTTTTTTGCATATTTTGGATAAAGAATTCTTTGCAATGATTCGTTCTCAATAACCTTGGTGAGCTAGTGACACTTTTTTCTTTTTTTTGTTTAACACCGAGCCACAACTAATCGGTCCATTAGCCAAATTTCTATATAATATAAGCAGTAAGACTCAATCTCTGCTTGTATAAGTGCGCATGATTCAATTTTTTCCACTAAAAATAGAAAAATAAATTAAAAATAAATTTTGCGCTATAGATAAAGTCTTGTCAATCTAACTGTATACAAAAAAAAATCAATGTTCTCTCGCTAATAACCTATGTTTTATATGTCAAACATATTGTATTATCACCTTAAGCTACAAGTAGAAAAAAAAATTAATAAATAGGTTTTGTAGTATATATTGAATTTTATCGATCCAAATATATAAAAAAAAAAAAAAAACTAATGTTCTCTCTCATTAATAATCTATGTTTCTTGGTTTTAATATGACTTATGTTTCATATGTCAAACATATTGTATCATTTTAGGCTAATATCTTGGGGATAATTTTATCAGCAAGCAATTAGATCGATAATATCATATAGGAAAATAGAGATTACAACTTAACATCGGTCCGCTTAAATGAAGTGAGAATATACAGATTTGCAGCAAATCATTTGCTAAATTCTTGTGATTTTGCTGTTTCATATTCTATACAAGTGAAACAATTCAGAAGCCCAATACAAGTTGGGTTCTTATTTTCCAAAAGTTAGTCCTAACCCAAAGAATTATGCAGAACTAAACTTCTAACTTTCTAGATCAATAATAACATATGACAAAAGACAGACATACAACTGTAATGAAATTTAATGAGAGTTCACATTGACAACATCATGTTCATATAAATATCTAAGAAGATATGATCTGAGAAAAGAGAAAGATGCTAAAGTTACATTATAAAACTTGCAATCAACACAATGACCAAAGTGAAGAAAAGAAAAAATAATGATAATGGGTATGTATGTCATAGGTCTTACTTGTCCTACAAGTAAAACTTCTATTCTACAAATCCCATCCGTCTTTTCTTCCACCGAACTCCCATTTCCGATCAGACAAACTTCCGAACAGATCAGAGAATCTCCGAAGACATTGACTTCTCTTCTTGTAATGTTGCTTTGTGTTTCCACTTATCGCTACACCTGAAAATTTCGAAGTGTCAACTGGCCAAAACGGTCTCACATACTCCACAGCTTTTTCTGATCCACTCACATTCGCATACAAGAAGTTCATCAAAATGTCTTCACAGTTAAATTGCCCATCCACAAATTCTCGACCGATTTTCGCTTTATCAGATTGATATAATTCAAAGGCAAAGCGAACGTCCATAAACGCTGCTCCTGTGAGAATCATATTGTATCCTTTATGACGTCTTGCAAATTTCTCAGCACTGTAAGTCATGGTTTCATCAGCAAAACGTGGGTAAAATCCAACCAGTTTCTGTGGATTCTCTCGCCAAACTCTGAAACCTTTCTCTATCTCATCGCAAGGCATCATTATATCATCATCAAGCTCTAGAACAGCTCGGGTTTTAATAAGAGGATCAATCTCGAATCTGTTGTTCAGAGAATTCCGCTTCTGAACTCGGATTCTGACAGGAACGGCTGAGTCCAGATCGGTCAGTTTAGGAGGTTGTCCTTTGTTCCATATGACAACAATCTCTTTCACCGAAGGACATCGAGAGTAATGCTTGACGTACATCTTAAGATTCCAGAGACGAGCGTCGTAAGTCATAGTTGCTAATGTGAACTGAGACAAGTGATCTTTGAACGGGTAAGGCTCAACAGCTCCGCTACCACCGTAGATGAATCTGGTGCCTACACATGTGAGCAAAAGTCCAACAAGTATTATAAAACCGAGTGCTAATCTTCCTACGGAGGAATTAGGCTTCACAAAACCTCTGAGAAAAGGAGGTACTCGATTCAACCGAGAGCAAACCCGTCTTAACTTCTCTGAGAACAAACCCGCGGTTTCCAAATTCAAGAGTGCATCGGTTCTTTTTCCTGCATAGTAGTTTATGCACCAGGTTGATGGAACAATGCAGTTAACAACACCAAGCAAAAACCCAAGTAATACAACCACAGAAATAGCAGCTGCAAGAGAGGCATAACCAAGAGAAATCCGATGATTAAGCTCGCCTGGAGTTACACGGTCTCCATGAAAAAAACCAATGTATTCACCAGAACTTAGCTGTTTCACATGGAAATGATGTTCTCGAACTCCATTCCAAGAATTTTTACCTTTATGCGATGCTTCCAAAGTGAAAGGTACTTCAACTTCTCTGTACTCTTCCTTGGAAAGAACCTCTATCTTAAAAATACGTATCCTTTTCCCGTAATTTTCACCGGAATCTTGACCAACACGATAAAGTTTGCCGTCATGTGAAAACGCTCTGCCTCCGTTTCTTGCCCCAACACTTTTTTCCCCGTTATAGATAGGATTCTTCTTGTGTGGTTTCCATGGGCCTAGAGGAGAGGTACTGTACCATATCTCCAGTTGACCGTTTTTCTTGGCCCAAAAGCTACTCTGGTCTGATCCAAATAGCCAATAATTGCCTTCGTGATGAATTATGGTTGAATCAACAAGGGGTTTTTCCATGACAACTTTCTCCAGTTTCCAACTTAAGGGAAAGTTCACAGCACGGTAGATACGAAGCTGTCCCATCTCATTACTCTCCGGCAACATGTACATCTTTTGGAAGACAAAAAGTAAGCAAAGAAGTTAGAGAAACGCTCTCTGAAAATAAGCTAATAAGTGACTGTCATCTTACTTCTCCGTTGTAATTGAAGACAAATGGAAAAGACAAGTGCCAAGCCTCATCCAAAGCTATACCAAGAAATTTCCAACTTGCTCCTTTGTCAATACTTGATGCAACTGCTATATCCCCTTGCATTGTTTTGGGATTTTTAGTTTGGAAGAAGAGGTAAAGAGTATCACCCTGCTTCAAGAATGAAAGTCTGAGAAAACAACTTTAGAGATTTTTAAAGAGAGATTCAGTCAATTGCAGTAGAGAGTGTTTCCATGAAGTTACCCAAAGTTCTTTTACTACATCTAATATTAAGAAGCAAACCAGTGATACTACAATCGATGAAGGAATCAAAGAGGAACAGAATTAAGTATTATACCTGTACATAAAGAAATGGATCAGCAACAAAATTGCTTGGAAGACCAGAATTGGTGATAGAAGCACAAGTTAAGACTGGATTAGCGACAGGCCATGCTGAACTTTCGTTTCTCCATATATTGAACTGTTTTCATCACCCAAAGTCATCAAAAGCAATGTCGTAAATCCCCAAATTACGATTGAAAACGAAACAAATCACATGTTACCTAAGGAAACAGACGATTACCATTCTAAATCCCAAAATGCACAAATTCTGTAAATCAAAATATCTAAAATTGGAGAACTCACAGATTCTATGGGCTTTAGAGAGAAGGGAGAATCACCATAGAAAACTCCAATAGACCAGGAACCCTCATTATCTTCTCTGCAACCTGGAGAAGACGACGATACATGATTCGTACGGCCGAGATTCAACGGAAATGCAAACCACGCATACGTCGCAGCCACCAAACCATAAAATCCAAAAAAAGAAGCGAAGAACAGAAAACGACGAACGCAGCTTCCTCCACCACCATTACTAGAGAGATATTTAAAACGATGATTATAGTGAGAAGAAGAAGCAACATTCTTCGCGACATTCTCGATCGTCGTCTCTCCTAAAGAGTCAGAAACTTCCATCATCGTAAAATTCACGATGAAGATTTTAATAAGTTATTGGATTCTAAAATCCAAAGCCAATAACAGGTGAATTAAAGGTATGAAAGATATATCTGTGGTGATACATATATATCTTTTGCAAGAGATGATATTTAAACATGGGTTTGTACATTGTGACCACACGTTGCCATTTTGGTAGTTCGTGCAAGCTCCTTCCGGTGAAGAAACATAAGTGGTAAGTTGCGAACCATAATTAATAATGGAATTAGGTAGGAATATTCTCTTACAAAAATCTTGTTCATAAGGTTATGTATCCCACTCTGTATATTGATCAATCCACTCAAGGGGAATTAATCCATTTTCTCTTTTTTTTGGTCACAAAGAAGCAATTACATTTAATGATCAAACCAACCAACTGACCAAGTCTGATTACAGATCTGAACTCGATCGACAGGAACTAAAGGTCCAAAGAATATGATACAAATGGACCTAAAACAATTCAGAAGCCCAATAAAAGTTAGGTTCTTAGAAGACAAAAGACATACAAACGGTAATGAAATTTAATGAGAGTTCACACTGACAACATCTAAATATCTAACAAGATATGATCTGAGAAAAGAGAAAGATACTACTGGCACATTCTAAAACTACAATCAACACAATGACCAAAGTGAAGAAAAGAAAAAATAATGATAATGGGCTACTATAGTTTTAAAACTCACAACTACTTACTTGCCTCATAAGTAAAACTTCTATTCTACAAATCCCATCCTTCTTTTCTGACACCGAACTCCCATTTTCGATCAGACAGACTTCCGTACAAATCGGAGAATCTCCGAAGACACTGACTTCTCTTCTTGTAATGTTGGTTTGTGTTTCCACTAATTGCTACTCCTGAAAGTTTTGAAGTGTCAACTGGCCAAAACGGTCTCACATACTCCACAGCTTTTTCTGATCCACTCACATTGGCGTACAAGAAGTTCATCAAAACGTCTTCACAGTTAAATTGCTCGTCCACAAATTCTCGACCGAGTTTCGCTTTATCAGACTGATATAATTCAAAGGCAAAGCGAACGTCCATAAACGCTGCTCCGGTGAGAATCATATTGTATCCTTTATGACTTCTTGCGAATTTCTCGGCACTGTAAGTCATGGTTTCATCAACAAAACGTGGGTAAAATCCAACCAGTTTCTCTGGATGCTCTCGCCAAACTCTAAAACCTTTTTCTATGTCATCACAAGGCATCATTATATCATCATCGAGCTCTAGAACAGCTCGGGTTTTGATAAGAGGATCGATCTCGAATCTGTTGTTCAGAGAATTCCACTTCTCTGCTCGGATCCTGACAGGAACGGCTGAGTCTAGATCGGTCAGTTTTGGAGGCTGACCTTTGTTCCATATGACAACAATCTCTTTCACAGAAGGACAACGAGAGTAATGCTTAACGTACATTTTGAGATTCCAAAGACGAGCATCGTAAGTCATAGTCACTAATGTGAACTGAGACAAGTGATCTTTAAATGGATAAGGTTCAACAGCTCCGCTACCTCCGTAGATGAATCTGGTGCCTACACATGTTAGCAAAAGTCCTACAAGTACTATAAACCCGAGTGCTAATCTACCTACAGAGGAATTAGGCTTCACGAATCCTCTGAGAAAAGGAGGTACTTGATTCAACCGAGAACAAATCCGTCTTAACTTCTCTGAGAACAAACCCGCGGTCTCCAAATTCAGGAGTGCATCGGTTCTTTTTCCTGCGTAGTAGTTCACACACCAGGTTGATGGAACAATGCAGTTCACAACCCCAAGCAAAAACCCAAGTAATACAACCACAGAAATAGCGGCTGCAAGAGATGCATAACCAAGAGAAACCCGATGCAACAGCTCTCCTGAGGTAACGCGGTCTCCATCAATGAAACCGATGAATTCACCAGAACTTAGCTGTTTTACATCGAAATGATGTCGTCTACCTCCATTCCAAGAATTTTTACCTTTATGCGACGCTTCCAAAGAGAAAGGTACTTCAACTTCTCTGTACTCTTCCTTGGAAATAACCTCTACCTTAAAAATACGTATCCTTTTCCCATAACTTTCACCGCAATCTTGACCAACACGATAAAGTTTGCCGTCATGTGAAAACGCTCTGCCTCCGTTTCTCGCCCCAATACTTCTTTTCCCGTTATAGATAGGATTCTTCTTGTGTGGTTTCCATGGACCTAGAGGAGAGCTGCTATACCATATCTCCAGTTGTCCGTTTTTCTTGGCCCCAAAGCTACTATGGTCTGATCCAAATAGCCAGTAATTTCCTTCGTGATGAATTATAGTTGAATCAACAAGGGGTTTTTCCATGACAACTTTCTCCAGTTTCCAACTTAAGGGAAAGTTCACAGCACGGTAGATACGGAGCTGTCCCATCTCGTTACTCTCCGGCAACATGTATATCTTTTGAAAAAAAGAAAGAGAAAAATAAGTTAAAGAGGTTAGAGAAACGTTCTCTGAAAGTAAGCTAAGAAGCTAAAAAGTGTTTGCCATCTTACTTCTCCGTTGTAGTTGAAGACAAATGGAAAAGACAAGTGCCAAGCCTCATCCAAAGCTATACCAAGAAATTTCCAAGTGGCTCCTTTGTCAATACTTCTTGCAACTCCTATATCCCCTTGCATTGTCATGGGATTTTTAGTTTCGAAGAAGAGGTAAAGAGTATCACCCTGTTTCAATAATGAAAATCTGAGAAAACGACTTCAGAGATTTGTAAAGAGAGACTAAGTCAAATGCAGTAGAGATTGTGTACATTAAGTTTCCTAAAGTTCTTCTACTACATCTATTATTAAGAAGCAAACCACAAAATTCAGAGATACTGCAATCGAAGAAAGGATCCAAGAGAACAGAACTAAGTATTATATACCTGTACATAAAGAAATGGATCAGCAACAAAATTGCTTGGAAGACCAGAATTGGTGATAGAAGCACAAGTTAAGACTGGATTAGCCACAGGCCATGCTGAACTTTCGTTTCTCCATATATTGATCTGTTTTCATCACCCAAAATCACCAGAAACAATGTCGTAAATCCCCAAATTATGATTTATCCATAAACCCTTTTATGACTGAAAACGACATATATGACCGAACGAAACAAATTACATGTTACCTAAGGAAAAAGACGATTACCATTCTAATCCCAAAATTCACAAATTCTCTAAATCAAAATATCGAGTAATGCCAACAGAGAGCAAAAATTCGAAAACTCACAGATTCAATGGGCTTAAGAGAGAAAGGAGAATCACCATAGAAAACTCCAATAGACCAGGAACCCTCGTTGTCTTCTCTGCAACCTGGAGAAGACGACGACACATGATTCGTATGACCGAGATTAGACGGAAACGCAAACCACGCATACGTCACGGCCACCAAACCGTAAAATCCAAAGCAACAAACGAAGAACACAAAACGACGAACGGAGCTTCCTCCACCACCGTAACTGGAGAGATATTTAAAGCGATGATTATAGTGAGAAGAAGCAGCGACGTTCTTCACGACATTCTCCGTCGTCTCTCCTACAGAGTCGGAGACTTCCATCATCGGAAAAATCACGATGATTGTTGGTGAGATATTTTCTTCTTCTATTCTTTTGTTTTGGTTAATAATGAATTTCAAAATTTTCACATTCCTTGATTACAAATAATTTATCTTAATTTTTATCGATTTTTTTCCATTTAAGGTTTTACGGAAGAAATCTCTCGCGTATAAATCTCCGTTGCAGAGGAATTATAAAGGTGACGAGTGTTAATGCAGAAGCGGAAAAACGTTACTTGGCATGTATAACGATTTGACGATAATACCCTTTTAATAACGACATGTGTAAACCTACCGCTACACGTGTGGGAACCAAAACCGGCCGCTTAAGATGACGTCAGTAAATTTTGTTTGACATTAACCGAATTACTGAACCGACCAAACCGCAATTTTTGGTGTTTGGTTTAAATTTCGGCTTTTTGAAAACTAATCAAAATTGATTTAAGTTTAAAATCGGCAATCCGTTCGATTACCATAAAACTGATAAGTTTTAAATATACCAAAATTTAGTAAACTGATTTTTTTTTTGTATTTTAACAAAATAAACCGAAAAAAGAAAACCAACCAGACTAAAAAACCAAATCAAACTCAATCGAAAAATTTATTGGTTTAGTTCATATTTAATTTTGGAAAACCAAAGTCGAATAAACCAGACCGATCTGATCTAATTAAACCGAATGCCCAGCAAAGCGGAAAAACGTTAATTGGCATGTAAATCGATTTTTACCATAATACCCTTTATATAACAACACGTGTAAACCTACAGCTAAACGCGTGGTAACCAGAACCGGCCATTTAAGATGACGTCAGTAAATTTTTGTCCGGTTTACGTGGTACAAGTACAATTATTCATACATGCGTAATGAATAATAATTACAAATCTATAACATTGGATACTATAAGATATGCATTTATTATACGATTGTTTTTAGTCTTACGATTTAGGGTTGGTGCATAGAGATAGGGCGTGTGATCTGTTTTCGTATCCAATCTATAAACAGAATGCTACATATTTATAAGTATATTTACTTTATTTTTGTTACAAATAGTGAACCAATTTACAAAAGAAGTATAATATTTTCTAATGTGGAAACATAAACTTTTTGAATATTGAAAAAAATGAATCCTTAATTTTGTAAAATATCTCTGCTTTACTGTCTCGTTTTTAATTGGAATTAGATCTATCAGATTACCCTACCAATATCATTATAGTTTCGGAAGAAACTTCCATTTAGTAATAATAATATTTTAACTAGATAATAACAATATAGTAAAAAATCTGAGGTTGGATATTTTTATAATCTGAGTAATTCGGTGATATTTTTATAATCTTAGTAATTCGGTTTAACCAGAAGCTCCAAACTACTTAGTGAATTTTTTTTTCCAAATAGATTTAACAGATCAACAAGTCATGATATCCGATTAATTTCAAGCTAAAAAAAAATGTGAATATTCTTGATGTTACGCACGAATGTAATTTTATTTATAAAAACATTCAAACTCTAAGTAACATATTACTATTTTTCTAAATATCACCACTACTACTGGATTACTTTTTTTTAAGAAAAAAAACGAATTAGCTGATTTTTATCTTTCTCTTGAGATGATTTCATTGATTTGGACATCGAAAAAGGATATGAGTTTGTGCATTTTAGATTGCATGCTCATTAGAAATATTTAGTACAACTAAATATATACAGATCCACAAATACATACATATGTGTTTTTCTTTTTCGAGAGATGAATCGAAATATCTAATATCCGAAACTGTAATAAGCAACGAGAATAGTAGCCAAAGGAACCGAAACATTGTCATCTAAATGGTCAGTAATGGGTAGCGACTCAACCAAAGTAGCCACCATTGAGACCATTGCGACTTTCTCAAAAGTTGTTCCCCAGTTCATGTGAAGGTACCCAAGGCTTGAATAATAGTAAAGTAATCTGAAATTGCAAAAGAAAACGTTTCGGTTTACCTGTTTAATAGTAATGTATTTAAGAAGATGAATACTTGTAGGTTTGATGTGTTTTAAACCCGATAGAGATGAAGAAGCCGAAGATGAACATGGAGATACTTCCTGCAAAACTCTTTCTTGGGTTATAAGGTATCTTCATTGACCCAAACTTACGTCCCATTATATCAGCTATACCTACAAAAACATATTGATGCAGAGACGTTTAGATCATAGACTAATATGTGAATTATATATGTATTATTTTTTGCTTTTTATAATCCGGATGTGGTTCGAATTTAGATAACGCATTACTGCTGTCCTAGCTTCGGCTATACTCATGTGTCATTACTAGGAGAATCATATAAAATCTCTTAAATACAGGACACAGTACGGTGAGAGAGGTTCGAATTCAAATAGTTTACTACTGCTGTTCGAATTCAGATATATGAATATTATATTAATAAACTCAGAAGTTTCTGAAATTACCATCGCCACCACACATCATTGCTAATGAGATCATACCAACAGGAGAATCTCTCCAGAAGAAAGTTGCAGAGACGAGAAGAGCAAACACATAGAACAAAGGACCTTTGAGCAACTCTCTGTTGTGATTAATTAGACAACAAGAAATGTGTCTGTTATATTGTTGACAATCGTCTGAATAGTTAAAGACAAAAGACAACTACTTACTCTGGTCTGCCTTCTCTTGTGACTGATTTGATTAGTGTAGAATTAGGAGAAACAGATAATCCATTGATAACAAGTCTTAAACCATTCACTAATGGAACAAAACCAGCAAAGTATCTAGCTTCAGTCGATCCGCTATACTTGAAGAAGATTAAGATAAAAAAACAAATCAAAATGCTGAATGCAGAATGATTCCAAGCTACAGGATTCACTGTTTAAACAGTAAGCAAATACCTGAAAATGGGCCAGGCAATTACATAAAGCAGGCCTGACAGTATATGCACAAGCTTTCTGCTCAAACTCTGTTCACCAAAAACAAATTTAAAGTACAGAATCATTAACCCTATTTGTGTCATTTTCTACTTTTTTATTCACTTTTCTTACTACACTAATTATTCAGAAATAGTATGGCTAATTCGTTTTTTTATATCATTCGGTTAATCCGGTTCAACAGTAACACAATAAACACCATAAGTGATCATCTCTACTAGAAAACAATTGAATTTTGACCACAATAACAATGTAGAATTGGTTAAAACAATAATTTTTTCGACATATTTTTATCAAACTTTGTGAAAAAATTGACAATAATCTAAAACTGGTAAAAAAAAATTTGGTTGTAAATTGCTATGTTTTCTTGTAGTGCATAGTTAACTATTGTACTTATTCACTCTGTAATCCGGTGCAACATAAACACCATGAACACAACGAGTTTTGTACTAGCTAGAAATTTTTCTCTTTAGTCCGTTCAATAAATCAAGGAATCATGAGATCCAGTTAATCCCACAAATAAGATCGATAAAACATTAATATTTTTCCAAATTTGAGTACTACAAGCACTTGTGGGCAATAGTTATCAAAATACAATTATTAAGAGACCTGTGAAATGATGTTGCGTTTGGTGAGACTCTCAAAGCTTAAGACGAGCGCGTAAGCTCCACCGAGAACAGCCACAGTGGCTCCGACGTCATGCACTAACGAATCCATAGAAACTGCAGAAAGAACTAGAGGACGACGAGCTCGTAGCTCACTTGCAGAGCCTATAAGAGAAGGAGAAATCGAGGAAATCGGCGAACAAAACGACGTCGTCCAGGCGTTGTTCCCAAACCTGAAGCTCTGACACAATCGATGACGAATCGGAGATACAGATAAGGTAACCGCCGCCATTAAAACCGGTACACCGGAAAAACCAAAGCTCCGGAGAGCTAAGTTGTAGAAGAAAAAGTGAATATGATAAGAAGTTTGTTCTTCTTTGGGGTATTTATGAAGACAACGTAATCTGTGACATGTCAGTTTCTGATTGATTAATAAAATTGGGAAAATCTTAATCACAAAGTGATAATTAGACTTTCTAGTTTGGGAGATTTAGTGTCTGGTCTAATTCTGGAACTATCTTTTACTTCGTACTATATTTTTTGGGCTTACTGTAGTAGCAAACAGTTAAATTTCAGGTCAATTTGTTACTTTTTTATAGAGCTGGATATTCGGTTTTAATCAGGTTATTTGATTCGGTTTATTTAGTATTTTGGTTATTCAGAAATTGTAAAATTCATCGAATAAATCGAATAAGTTGTTCGGATCAATTCGGTTTGGATTTATGTTATTCGGTTCGATTTCACTCAGAAAATATTGGTCCGAATTGATCTAAATGGTTAAATGAAATTGAATTGGTTAAATAAAAACCAAGTATCTTCCATCACACTTTGAGAATTTTAAAGATCCGTCTAGTATAACTTTATGTCGTAACATTTGAAGTTTAGAGATTTGAGTTATACAGTAAAATTAATTAATTAATTAATAATGTGTCATTCAATTTTGATTGTATCGTACTCAGCCACATGCTATAAAGTCAATGATTCATTAAAGTCATTTCTACAATTCAAATGCGATAAAAGCGTATAACATGCTATGTGACATGTCTACCCATTTGCATTTTTGGATCGGCCCATTCGGTCCTACTTTGATACAATCCACGTTACCTTTTCTTCCTTTTTGTCTACAATAAAATATTATTACAAAAATAATTATATTAATTGTAAATCAAAAAATAAAAGTAATGTCGAATTAGTTTCACTTTGGTGGTTAAGATAATACAGCTAATGATTTGACACCATAATTAGATTTTTATCCATTATAGTATAGTAACTTAAAAAATAAATTATAGAAATAAAATTTAAACTATAAATTTGATTTTATCGATAGAAAAATAATAATAATAAATAAAAGTAATTACTGCTCAAAAAAGCAAGTTGGACTTCTAATAAACGCGTGAAATCTTATCCTTTTGTTCTCACCGTCTTAACAAAAAAATATTAATTAATTTATTTAATATGAAATCAGAGACTGAACATTTTAATTTTTTAATTAATAATTAAGGAAAAATTGTTCAATCTCCACTACTGTCTCTCCGCTTAACAGATTCGCAACTTAAAAGTACGCAAAAATCAATTATCAATCTGAATCTCTTTCTCATGGTGAAGTTTCGTGGCACCTGAAACAGAGAGAAAGCTTCGTAGTAAACAACCAGTGAGAAGCAAGAGTTTTGGATTTTTGTTTCTTTTTCTCCTCCATGGGGAGAAACTCTCTTTCGCTCGAGATCGATGATAATGGCGGCGTCGGAAGAGATAACGGTAACAACGTTGCCGGTAACGGAGATTTATCTTTTCATAACGTTCGGGATCGACTCCGTCTTAAGCGAAATTCGAGCGATAGACGAGATCGATCTCACTCCGGTGTGGATCGGCCTTCTTTACGTATCAGACCTCATCACATTGGCCGATCGCTTAACCGCAAGGGCTTGATTTCGTTGCTTAAGCCTCGTGGTACCTGTTTGCTTTACTGCTTGGTTGGGTTCACGGTTTGCGCGTTCATTATGTCTTCGTTTTTGCTTCAAAATTCAATTAGTTGGCAAGGGAATGTGAAGGGAGGACCGGTGAGAAGCCGAATTGGATTGGGGAGTACATTGAAGTACATACCTGGAGGAATTGCAAGGACACTGATTGAAGGGGAAGGGCTTGATCCCTTGCGCTCGGCGGTTAGGATCGGCGTTCGTCCGCCCAGGCTGGCTCTCGTGAGATTTTTATGTTTGTTACTCTTTTTGCTTTTTGTTTTTCAATCGATGCATGAAAGAGACTTTATGCTCTTTCCTTGTCATAGCTTAAGTAGATAATCACCATTAAAATTGAACAAGGGGTTAAAGAGATTAAGATCTAAATTTTTGTGCTGAGTCCGAGTCCAAGAAGAAGAAAAAAACAGTATTTAGTTGTCTTAAACGAACTTAGTACACGTATACAGGCTCATGGGCAAATGACATGTGCTTCAGTTAGATGCTGCACCTTGGGGTATGCTGGTTTGGAAGTGAAGCTAAATTACTTTAGTAAAGGCGACAAGGAGTTTTCATGGCACATCATGCTTGAACTTGCCAGTGGGGTGTTACCGGTTACTTTGCAATATTTGCATAGTCAATCAGTCGTTTCTGTTTTGTTGGGGCCACTTCCACATTAGCTTTGAAAAATTATCGTTGTTATGTATATCAACACGAATTTATTTTCTCAGATGGATCTCTCACATAATACTTTCTATTCGTCTGCTTCACGCATTTTCTATTCGCCTGCTTCACGCATTTTCTATTCACTCATCTGTTTTATATACATTATGAATGACAGATACTAGGGAACATGAAGAAAGATCCCCGAACACTAATGTTGGTCACAGTTGTGAAGAATCTTCAAAAATTGGGTTATGTGTTTAAGGTGCACTTATAGTCTTTTATTGTTTGCAGCTCTAGCGTTCTTTATGAAGATTTTTTTTCTCCTATCTACGGTATAAGCAGAATGAATGCTCTAATTTGTTGATCCACTGTAAATATGCAGTGAAGTATGGATACAAGCGTATATGTGTTGTATTTTCCTCATCTCTTAGAAAAGCTTGTGACCTTAAAAGTTGTCAGGTTTTTTCCGTAGAGAATGGTGAAGCACGCTCATTGTGGGAACAATTAACTGGCGACGTCAAAGTCTCTGTTTCAGATGAGATGAATCACACTGATTGGACAATGTATGTCTCCTATCAAACCTTTGAGAACTTTCTTGTTGTTTTCCTGGCAATATTTTCAAATCAGATTTCGTGGCAGATGTTTCTTGGTTGCTTTATCGATTTTTCTTTGTTTCTCCACTCCATCTAGATAAGTTACACTGATTCATGTTCTGCAGTTTTGAAGGTGTTATTGGTGATTCACTTGAAGCAAAAGAAGCCATTTCAAGGTGGGAAAATTAAGTTTGTTTATTTTCCTGCTATGAGAATGACCCATTGTATTGTTTACTTATATGGGCTGGTCTACTTAGGATGTGAAAAAGTAACAAGCTGTCGGGGATTCTCAGAATTTCTGACAGTTACTTCTGTGGTTGGGATTCTATGATGATAAAACTTCATATATATGCAGCCTTATGCAGGAGCCATTTCTTTCAGTACCACTTATGTGGATAGTTCATGAAGATATTCTTGCAAATAGGTTGCCTGTTTACCAAAGGATGGGACAGAGTTCTTTAATCTCCCACTGGAGAAGTGCCTTTGCGAGGGCAAACGCGGTTGTCTTTCCACATTTTACTCTGCCGGTAGAGTCCTGTGTGCAATATGCTTATGTTACCACTTTGAGTTTACCAGAGTTTCTACTTTGTATTTTATCTAAGGTCATATTATTTGTTCAGATGTTACACAGCGTTCTTGACGATGGGAACTTTGTTGTGATTCCGGAATCAGTAGTTGATATATGGGCTGCAGAAAGCTACAGTGAAACCCACTCAAAGCAAAAACTGAGGGAGCTTCACGGGTTTCGCAAGGATGACCTGATCATCATGGTGCTCGGGAGCTCCTTCTTTTATGATGGGTTTTCATGGGATAATGCTGTGGCAATGCACCTGTTGGGACCACTTTTAACACGATATGGGAGGAGAAAAGATACCAGCGACTCCTTTAAGTTTGTGTTTCTATATGGTAATTCTACCAATGGGCAGAGTGAGGCTGTACAGGTAAGAAAATTTTTTGGTAGGATTTAATCATATTTTTGTCCTTCCTAGAAGATTGGGAAATACAGTTTCCATAATAGAAGCTATTTGCAGAAGCTCACTGGTCTTGAGCTGAGCTAAAACTCTTAGTGGTGCATACATCAAAACTTCTTCTAAATATATCTTAATTCAATTTCATAGTGCTTGCCCATTTGACAGGAATTTGGTATCATAAGGATGCATACTTGTGAATAATATATGTTTCAGGTTTTGCTATAGAAAACACATTATACTTTTTTAGGGAAAGTATATCCTCTGCAATTTAATTCAGCTGTGTGATATATTTGTTTGGATGAGATGGTATACTGAAGACATAATTATGTGTTAATATATGAAAGCAGGAGCTTGCTTCTAGGCTTGGGTTGACCCAAGGCACTGTTCGACATTTTGGTTTGGATGAGGATGTGAATAGAGTTCTACTAATGGCCGATATTCTTCTTTATGCTTCTTCCCAAGAGGAACAAAGTTTTCCTCCATTGATTGTGCGAGCTATGAGCTTTGGCATCCCTATCATAACACCCGACTTTCCTGTCATGAAAAGATACGTGAGTACACTGTTTTTGATTTCGCGATTATCAGACAATACCAAACTGTTTGCTTATTTGCGGACCTTTAATTGCAGATAACTGATGAAGTTCAGGGAATATTTTTTCGAAGAAACGACCCTGATGCATTGTTGGAGGCTTTTTCACCCTTGATATCAGAGGGGAGGCTCTCTGAATTTGCTCAAACAATTGCTTCTTCAGGAAGAGTTTTAACTAAGAAATTGATGGCAACAGAGTGCATAGCTGGTTATGCTAGGCTTTTGGAGAATATACTCCATTTTCCATCTGAAACTTTCCTGCCGAGTTCTATATCTCAACTTCAAGTGCTAGCATGGGAGTGGAGTTTGTTCAGAAGTGAAATAAGGAAGCCAAAAAGCTCCATCAAGGACTCCGCTTATGCTTCCACTGGAAGAATCGTTTTCCAAGTTGAAGAGAAGTTCATGGGCGTTGTTGAGTCAACAAACCCTGTTGACAACAATACCATATTTGTTTCCGACGAGCTTCCTTCCAAATTAGATTGGGATGTTCTTGAAGAGATCGAGGGAGCTGAAGAGTACGAGAAAGTAGAATCTGAGGAGGTATCAAATTTTGCTGCCATCAGACATATTTCTAGGTTCTCCCTAGTCATTTTTCTGTGAGTCTTGTTGAGTTGCATTGGTCTGTTATATTGAACTATTTTTCTCGTCTGATGTGTAGCTAGAAGACAGAATGGAAAGAGATGTTGAGGATTGGGAGGAGATATACCGGAATGCTCGCAGATCGGAGAAGCTAAAATTTGAGGTGAACGAACGGGATGAAGGAGAACTAGAACGAACTGGCCAGGCTTTATGTATTTATGAGGTTTATGAGGGAGCTGGTGCGTGGCCCTTTCTGCATCACGGGTCTCTGTACCGTGGTTTAAGCCTGGTAAGCTTCTCTATTGGTTTGTGATATCCAACACTTATCAAATCTACATAAAATATTATGGGTAAACTTGTGCTTATTCATATTTCTGGTTTCTGATTTTGGTCATATCTTCACCTTAGTCCAGCAAAGATCGAAGGCTAAGCTCAGATGATATAGATGCAGCAGACCGATTGCCTGTACTGAATGACGCCTATTATCGAGATACCCTTTGTGAAATTGGAGGAATGTTTTCTGTCGCAAATAAAGTGGATAGCATTCACAAGAGACCTTGGATTGGATTTCAGTCATGGCGTGCTGCTGGTAGGAAGGTAGTTCTTTAAAAGTAGTGTTGTTGATAATATATTCTTTAAGTTATAAATATCACTACAGATATTGAATTACTTGAACGCTTGAGTTGATTAATATTTAGAAGGTGCATATCCATCTTTGCCTCCTTTATGTAACTTCAACTTTGATTGATGATATTTCTATTGCGGAAACAGGTCTCGTTATCTTCTAAAGCTGAAGGGTCCCTGGAAAGCATTATAAAGCAGGAAACAAAGGGGGATATTGTTTACTTCTGGACAAGATTAGACATTGATGGTGACTTGCTTGTAAGTAAAAATGCGCTCACGTTCTGGTCTATATGTGATACCCTTAACCGAGGAAACTGCAGGTACTCCTCCGCTTTTATTATTACATAACGTATACTGATAATGGCGTTTATGTGTATGCAGCTTGTTTTGTCTTCTCTGTATATTAATATTCAGAAAGCTGAGGCCGCATTGTTTATGCTCGTTTTTTTTTAACTGATGCAGAACCACTTTTGAGGATGCATTCCGGCATATGTATGGGTTGCCAGAGCACATTGAAGCGCTTCCTCCCATGCCTGAAGATGGTCATCACTGGTCTTCTCTCCACGA
This sequence comes from Lepidium didymum, assembly GCA_963920545.1. Taxonomy (NCBI): domain Eukaryota; kingdom Viridiplantae; phylum Streptophyta; class Magnoliopsida; order Brassicales; family Brassicaceae; genus Lepidium; species Lepidium didymum. The sequence goes on along the minus strand of OY986996.1, from coordinate 1,338,260 downwards.
TTGGGTGATGCCAACTCCGTCTTTTCTCGAGTTTGTCATGTTCTCAAGGTAATTATTTCTCTCTTACATATTCACCAAAACATCCAGAATTTCCCCAAACTCACCACTCCAATTTAAACCGTAAACACAGGATGTTCACTGAGTCTCTAGATGCCCTGCACAACAGTCAAAACGACAATACAAGTTGTGCATTAGCTTCATCGGTGCTCGAGGTAAAGACTCCATCCGATTTTCTCACTACTTGACTTTTTTCTCCCGATACTGTGATTTTTCTGATTGTTAATTTTTTTCAACAATGAGTAGAGAAAGCATTGTTACTGCCGGGTTCTGGAACTGTTGGTGAATGTCTGGGCATATCACAGCGGAAGAAAGATGGTTTACATAAACCCGAGAGACGGGTCACTCGAGGAACAACATCCATTACAACAACGAAAAGGTTTAATGTGGGCAAAGTACTTCGATTTCACATTACTAAAAACCATGGACGAAGACTTGGCAGAAGCAGCAGATGATAAAGACCATCCAAGAGAAAAATGGCTATGGCCATTAACAGGAGAAGTACACTGGAAAGGCGTTTACGAGAGGGAACGTGAAGAGAGATATCGATTGAAAATGGATAAGAAACGTAAAACAAAGGAGAAACTTTTGGATAGGATCAAAAATGGCTACAAACAGAAATCACTTGGAGGATGAAGGAACATAGAGATCTTATCTACTACGCTTATACAAAGCCCGAGACAAACGAGCTGAGAGCTAATGGATCAATACGAGCTCAATCTAGACAAAAGTTGATTTTTTCTTTTTTTTGACAGGAGTAACACAAAGACATGAGATTCCATGGAGATCGTTGAAAGCAAAGGTTCTTACTCTTGCCATTTTATGAAGATTATAGGAGAAAATTTTTAGGTTTAGAAGCTATTCTTCACCATTAAGGTAAAGGTTACTACTACATTCGCACCTCTCTTCTTTGCTTCAATATTTGAATTCAGTAAAACAAAACATTCACGTTTTTAGTAACTGATTTAGGGGTTTTTTTTTTATCTTATGGTTTTTTGTATATACATACATTACAATTCATCATTGGTCCCATAATAAGGCAATTTTGACGTTGATTCATCTGCATATTATCATAATTCGACTAGTCAACCGGACAAGAGATTCCATCTTTCTAATATTTGAGCTCATATACGAAATAAAGAAATGTTATATATCCAAAATATATGAAATTACAATCACACATTGATAATGTGATATACATAATTGCCAAGAAACAGGTGGTTCAGTTGGCTTATTTCTGATTTAGTTAGACATTAGGTGGTGAATTCGAATTTCACTCAGTTTCAGTTGGAAAATTTTGACTATAGATCGGATTTTATCGATTGAATAGTTAATTGTTAAAAAAAAATGATATACATCACCTTAATTAACATTGTTGAGTATTTGGCATCAAACAATCATTATTTATTCTTTGTCACAATTATTATAACATTTGATAAAACAGACTTGGAAGAAAGTGAAAGCAATGTACAAAGGTTGATGATGACAAGACTGACAGACCAACAAAGCCAACGACCTTCTGATGAATACAGATATATATATACGACCTCGTGTTTAATATCCGTAAGGGAATCTAGTGGAACCCTCGTTGGACAAAAAAGAAGCAAATCACTACTAAAGCAACTGTGCCAAATAATCTGTCTGTTATCTATATATCTCAATAATTTAGACAAAGTTGTTCAAAGACGGATAGATTCATCACTTTCAGGTTTTGCCTCGATAGAAAAGCATTCATCACCGTGCAAAGCTTCACTTTCTTAATGTCAACATCAAAAACTGACCAAAAGAGTTTAATAATGGTGATCGGAATTGTAAAGTGTAACGACTTCACAAAATTAAATGGTATGGGGACAAATGAAAAGAATGAGGGAGTAAAGTTGATGGGGTTTGGTATCTGCATATATATGGTCCCAACTCCTAATACTTTTTATTTATTATTTACCAATTAAGCTATTTTGCCTATAAGTCTATACTTCTCTAAATTTTCTAATCTCTTCCGAGTTTTCGGTATCCTATGAAAAATGACACGAACTCATATCTACTTCGGATGATATATATACAGAAGAAAATTTCCCTGTTAATTTGGTTTAGTTGGTTGAAAACTTTGTTCGTCTTTTGGCAGAATTCGAAATATCTCTGCGAATAATTCCTTCAAAATTATGGTTTATAGAGTACTATTACTAACATGGCTATGTACGATATTGGAGAATATGACTCAAAAATTGAAGTTTTGGTTAAAAAAAGACAAGATTTGTTTGTAATTAATAAAAAAATCTGAAAATTGAAAAAATATTTTTGGTCAAATGGTTAGATTTATTTGGGAAAATTGTCAAATAAATCTTCAATTTTCAAATTTTAGCCATTTGAATCATCAATTATCGGGTTTTCCAAAACAAATATCAACTTTTAGTTGGCTTCATTTTTCGTCTCAAACTTTATGTTAACTTGCCAAAGTAGGCACACTGTTAAATCGTTAAACAAAATAATTAGATGCATACTTGGTTTTTGGGTTTATAGGTTACAAACAATAAACACAAGGAATAAATGATGTTTAACTGCGTCTAATTCTTCCGTTTAACGATTTAACGGTGTCTAATTTGGCCGAGTCAACGCAAAGTTTTGGACAAAACATAAAATCAACTAAAAATTGATGTTTATTTTAGGGAACCTCATAATTGGTGCCTCAAATAGCTGAAATTTGAAAGTTGGAGATTTATTTGACAATTTTTCCAATTTACAAATGATTTTATATGAATTCGGATCAATTCTTATTGGTTTGTTATAGAATTCTCCCAAACTCTGACTTCAAATCACACGTTTAGTATATTTAAATAATATTTTTAAAAAACATTAGTTTAATAGCATTTGATATTAGAAGATTTTAAGAAATTTGTGTCGGTTTCACAAGTATTCAAATATAACATAAATAATACTTGGAAAATGAGATTAGCTACAACTAAAATCGTCTTGATTTCAGTTCTATATCAAAAGAAGATGTTTATGAACAGAAAACCTAAACCTAACTTCGATACAAACAAAGAATGGATGCATAAAATCGTCAAACATGATATTTATTATATTTACGTGGTGAGACATGAATACAATTGATACGTAATTGATATAGTATTTTTAATAATTTATTTGTTGCATGTCTAATTTCTATTATTGTACTCATCCTCTATAATATTATATATCAAACTATTAATTTTCCTAAATTTTATTTTGAAACTATTTTTTATTAAGTAGTCACCGATCCAAACCAAGTGGATAATGATCACGATTTCTCCCCATCTCTTTTGGATGTTTATGTTTATGAGAAACGACAAAAACAAAAGATTAAAAAATGACATTGAGAAAATAAATTAAGAAACTAATAGTCCGATATTACATATTATTGCAATTATAATATTATATAAGTCTAACTAATAGACTGTAATTAAACTTCTACCAATATTTTGTAATTATCATGATATAGGCTATTACAATATACTCTTTTTAGTAGAAAATGATTAATGCCACAAATATTATTCCTGAACATCTTGACAATTGCATTTGAATTATAATCAACAAAAACTCATGTTATCATCTCATAAACTTATTTCTATATAATATATACACACACACACACAACGCATCATAAAAGAGCATTAATTAATCATTTAATCTTAGATATACCAAATCTTCAACAAAACCTTAAGAATAAAGCACGAACGGTCTAGTAAATGTAACAACAAAAGTTGTTCAAAAATGATTTATCGAAAAAGACAGTGAAACTGAAAAAGATCCGAAAGATAGTTTCTTTATCTGAACCTGTTTTTTGGGCTTTAACTGTCTGAAATTTACAAGTCTTTTCCACACAATCACAACACATGCTTCCTCTATATTTGACACGTGTCGTATCTAATTTAATTATATATAAAAACATTCTAAGTTAAGTAAAAAACTGATTTTGTGGTATGATTGGAATTGTTTCATTTCTTTACTTTTCAAGCGAAAAAAATAAAAGTAATTCTAATCAAACATTTTCGATTAATAATTAATTTTATTTGGTAATTTTGAAAATTTAAAGTTTTTGTGTGAGATTTAAATTAAATCAATTAATATTTTAGAGTAAAAAATAAATTAAATATAATTGGTTTAATTTTTTTTTTTCAACTTGATTGATCTCGTAGTTTCTTGATAAGCATTATAACTTATGAGATACGATAATTCAAACTACGTCACTTTTATTTTTGACCATTTAGCTTAGTTATAAAAGATATATTTGATTAAGTAGTTAAATCAATTTTTTTCATTCGTTTTTGAGTACATATAATCGTGTTACTCTATATGATTAAAAAAATTTAAAAAAAATTAAATTAAATTGGGTCTCGTCGAGTCAATGAATAAAAGAGCTTATGTACGATAATCCAATTAACATGTTTTGAGTTTGTAAATATTTGCAGCCAAGATAAAAATATAAACATGAAAGAAATGGAATGATTTGTATTGGCTACGATGTAACATTTATACGTTGATTTAACTTTAAAACTAGGAGTAGGTTTGAAGTCTAATCACATGCTTCTTTAACAATGGGTTGACATTGCACTACTGACATATCAATGTTTCTATCTAATAGACATGTAATTAAAACTCATATGTATAATGGACTATATATATAATTAAATTATGACAAAAAATAATTATGACATAATTACAATTTTAGTGTCTGTTTATTAAAGATAAATGTTTAAGGTTTTGCACACTCTTTAATAATCATTCCAAAAACCCTAACATATCCCTAGTTTACAATTAAATATTACTCTATTAATAGAGGATAAATTTTTTCCAAAACTTTAATATGAAAATTAGATAAGAAAATTTAACTAAAGAATACTATAAGAATTGGATGGGGATGATTTAGTACTTGTAACAATTAAACTTAGCCTTAATTAAAAGATCAAGCTTAGCATAATCATTATTTGTAGGTAATTTAATTATATTTTTTATTTTATCTAAATCCATTTTTAGGCACTCTACAAGTTCAAATGAGAAAATATAAAAAAAGATAAATAATACAATATATAAGTGTAAAATGCTAAATTTACATTTCGTGGAGATCTTTGTAGATCCGAAATGGATAAAGGTAGCTAAGCACGATGATAAAATACATTGCATTACATTACGCCTTGTTTGTTTGTCCATCCAGCTACTTCATCTAGATAGTCCATCTGAATGCACCATCTAGATAGAACAGCTGATGTTGTTTGTTTCCATGGTGAATACTACATCTAAATATTGCATCTAGATGTGTGTTTGTTTGTTTTGTAAATTGACATCTACATCTAAATGGATCTACCTATAGCATGACCAAAAAAATATGATTAAAATAGAGTAAAAAAGAGGACATAGCATAAAAAGAGAGAGAAAGTAAAAAAAAGATAATAAAATAGAGGAGAGAGAGTAAAAGAAAAGAGAGAGTAAAACGAAGAGGAGAGAGAGTAAAAAAAGAAGAGAGAGTTAAAAAGAAGAGATAGCGTAAAAAATAGAAGAGAGAGTAAAAAAGAGGAGAGAGAGTAAAAAATAGAAGAGAGAGTAAAAAAGAAGAGAGAGCGTAAAAAAAAAAGATAGCGTAAAAAAGAAGAGAGAGTAAAAAAGAGGAGAGAGAGTAAAAAAGATGAGAGAAAGTAAAAAATAGGAGAGAGAATAAAAAAGATGAGAGAAAGAAAAAAATAAGAGAGAGAGTAAAAAAGAAGAAAGAGAGAAGAAAATAGTATTTTAAATTTTTATGAACTTCACCTACGTCCAATTGCTTCTTATAAACATATCTAGAATTTCTAAAAATTTAAACTAAGTTGAGATGCTCCATCCAGCATGTTTATCCGGATGATGCACAATTATGCATTTAAACGAACAACAGTTTACATCTTTATCCAGATGGACAAATAAACAGCATCTAAATTATTATATAGTTCTTGTTGTTAATAGTCTTTGATTTAGTTTATTTAATTAGATCGTGCGAAAAAGTACCTTCAATAAATTGTAATATTTTTATACACGCACTAAAAATCAACATTGGTAATATAGAATCCTAATATATACTGAATAGATGCAGTTACTAATCTCTTGAATACATGTTGTTCAAAAATAAATAGCCATGTAAGAAACTTGATATTTTTTTTGTCTAGGTCACAACTGACTGGCCCATTAGTCAAATTTTTATATAATGTAGACGGTAAGACTCGATCATTGGTTCTGCAAGTGCGCATGTCTTAGTAAATTTATTACATGCCACTAGACTAAATACCACTTACAGAAACTTAATATTTTTGTTCGGCTAATGTTACCAAAACTTCGGCAATTATTTTTCCCTGAAAGTTTTAGTGGGCTTATGCATGATTATTTCAAATCTGTTGATGGCGCGCCGAAATGACAATAAATTATTTTGTTGTATATGATGAAATTGGTTTGAGTTCGAAATCTTAAATTTGCAAAAAATAAAGAAAAAATTCAGAAAATTATGTGATCAATGAACAATAAGGTGAAATATTATGAGTTTAAATTATAAAATTTACTGGAAGAGACTATACAAAATTTGAAGACACAAAATTTGCACATCAAGGAATAGCATATCAAAATCCTAAGTCTTTTATAATGTTATTGGTTTTCTAGAATTACGATGACGTTGTGACTATGTATTGAAAATTTCAAACTAAGTTTGAAAAATGAAAAGTTCCAATGTTTTACCTAATAACAATGGAAAGATTTATGTTTAATAGTTAAAAACAATAAGTAATAGCTATCAAATATTCTATTTATAAGAAAATGAGTATAGACAGATGTTACAATAACGTAGTTTGAGGTAGGAGTCGAAAGAATGTAGTGAACTCAGTAGTAATGATCTATAATTATATAAATTATTTTTAGAAAATGTACATATTATATTTTTTTAAATTGAAATTGTAAAATTTTAAACTTGCGTTACTCCTAAGTCAAAGTCAAATGTGATAATGCCATGAAATAAATTCATAATCAATAAAATTAATTATTTTATGTTTGGAACTTATTTATCAAAATTTAGTTATGATTAAATTTATTCAATGATTAAATTAGTTTGATGTAAAATAAGAATAACATGTCTCATTTGTATTTATTTTGAAACTAATATAAATTTTGAGATCTCTATTTTGTTTTTACTGTATTGATAAATTATTAGAGGTAAAAGCTATATAGAAAAAATTTATGATGATAATGTGTCATAATATTTAATAGACATACAATATGATTAATTATTTTTAATAGCATTTTCTATTGACTTCACAAATTTAATAAATGTATTGACGATGATGTGATATCATATATGAAGAGAAGATATTTAACTTTATATATATAGATTTTAGTTTATACAAAATAAAGAAAGAAAAGAAGAAGCTTATTACTTCTTTTTTTAACTAGAAAATCATAGATTTATATAGAGAAAAATGATACAAGGGTAAAATACAAAAACCGGCACAAAACATACATATTTTTGGAAAACGAAACATAAACAAGAGAAACTTTTAAAATAGAATCGGAAAAATGACTTAGCTACAACACTAAGGACACAAATTCGATAGATTGCCACCCGAAACCGCGCTAAACCTATAAAGAATGAAAGTACTTCAAATGAAAATATGTTTATACGTCTCAATCAAAATCATGAACAGAGTAGACTTCAAACTAGTTTTGGGAATACAAATAAAGAGCAAAACATACTTCCACATGACAGAAAGTGAAGCCGCACAACAACCAAGCGAAATTGGAGAAGAAGACTAATCTAACAACCTAGGTCTTCAATGGGTTTATTCAAATATTTTTATTTGGCAAAAAATTGTGAAATAATTGAATATGTAATTGAATAGCTTGTTAAATTAGGTTACAGTGGTAGAGATGAAATAAATGGAATTTAAACCAAACTTTTAATTGGCATTAAAATACAAAGTATTCAATGATACTGTGGCCAAAGACGAGCCATGTCGACACAATTTTGTTTTTTTTGGTCTACAAATTTAAATAGACTTCACATTTTTACCACGTTTTTTATCTTTACCATTGAATAAAAAAAGATTAAACTGCTTCAGGGCCTTTACTCATTGGTCTTTGACTTTTTACATTATAAAAGTGTGGCCCAATAGTGAGAATTAGACATGAATCCATCAATTAATTATGAGCCTTTTTTTCCTTCCTTTTTAGTAAATTTAAGTTAAACTTTATACATCAAATATGAATTTGAAGAAGATGGCTACAACTACATATCTTTAACCACATAACCAAACATATCTCTTTATGCTGTTGGTCCTTTCTTCTATATCTTCTTCTTCTTCGAATATTAGAGGCTTATAGAATGGAGTAGGCTCGAATTACCTCGATGATTGGTGCCCTACAAAGTGGACATTTTCCTCCGTTTCTTATAAGCTCGTTAGCACATTTTGAGCAAGTACACATGTGTCCACATCTGTAGATTCCAAGGTTTGTATTTAGTTTTTGTGTTTAAGAGAGAAGGAAAACTTTTGAGCAAATGGGCTGTTTAGTTACCTATACAAGAGAGAGTCAATATGGCTGTCACAACATACGCAACAAGTCCCTTTACTTACATGGCTCCATCTTGATCCGTCCTCAGATGTTTCGGGATCCGAACCTGTTGCATCCATCATTTCTTAAGATACTGTATATATACATCAAGAGCACCAACTGATAAATAAAGATTGTCAGATTGAATAGGCACGGACCTCGGTCACCTGGAGATCGGTTTAATGCTGCAGAGACCTCTTGTCTAACCGAACGCTGCAGCTCTAACTGCATATCCATGCAGGCTTCAAGCATCCTCTGCATCTGGCTCATTCCTTGCTGCAGTCTCGCTACATCTCCTCTTAGATCGTTCATTACCTCCCATTCCTAATGCAAGAAAGAAGAGCAATATCTACATTAGAACCTTAAGCGAATTGAGATATTTGATTAAAATCAGTTACGGACTTGAGACTATAAAACCGACGATAAAAGGCTTACAATTTCAGATCGATGCATTGAGTGACGAGACCAGCTAGTGTGGTGCAAATCTTGATGCCATATTGGCTGGGGTGGAGGGGCGGGTGGAGTGGGGAGCAGTTGTGGACCATTGATGCCATTTAGTTGGTTATGGTTCTGTACAAATACTTGGTGGTCTGTGTCACGTTCTGGAGAATCTGGAATTTCTGTTTGTAGGTTACCAGGCAGATCCCAGTCTACATGAGTGTGTCCTCTCCTTTCAGCATATGATTGAATCAGTTGATCCAAACTTTCACGGAAACCACTGTGTAGTAGATTAGAAACACTTCTCCTACAAATAAAAAAGACAGATAGAGAGCATTAAACTAACAGCAAACAAGGTAATAAAAAAAGAAAAAAAATTATTCGTCAAAATGTAGCTGAAACTTGTTTTGTACCTGCTTAGGAGCTCCCTGAGTTCGATGCTATAAACATTGTCATCCTCAGGTGGATGGAACCTATTTAATCTTCTCAATGGTACTACACGGTGACTCCTTGGGGCTTCTGACCGTGTCTCAGGCCAGTTCCCTTCAGATTGTCTAGAGCTATCCTCATGCCAACCACCATGACCTTCTTGCGAGCGATCTTCATTATTTGTAATCCCAGTGGCTTCTCGGCCCATGTCACTGACTGATGTTTCATCACCGTCTATATCTGTGTTACCATTTTCCCACTCATTAGATTGCGTCAAAGTTGTTTGCTGCAAATTTAGATTCTCATCTGCTGTGTCATCTTCCTGCCAAACTCTTCTTTGATTGGTATCCTCTGCCCAATCTCTATCTACATTTGATTGGTTGCTTTCCGAGTCATCATGTAAAAGGGAACTCGTATTTCCTTGTCTAGAAGAAGTTGAACTCTGATCGGATATATGTTGAGAATTCGCAGCAGTGATATCAATTGCTATGCCATTTGTGGAGTTATTGCTACTATTGATATCAGTGTTGCTACTATTTTCACGGACAATACTTTCCCTCCCGTTATGAAACTCTTCTCTGAAACAAAAACAAAGTAAGGTTTGGGCAACTATCAGCGAGCAAGCGAAATTTCAAAGAGTACATTTGTAATAAGAAAATGAAAGGACAACTGGCGAACACAAAATAAAGACCAGAAAGAATTATATTATTTATACATTAACTTTATTGACAAAGTGAAGGCGAATGAGATACAAAGATATCAAAATTTGCATAGACCTTTATAGTTGTATCAATGCAATGCAATTAATTCGATCCTATTAAGTTCAAATCTTACCGCTGACAAGAAAGTGGCACAACTTGCATGAGAAAATTGCTTTAACTATTGAAAAGGAATTGGAAGATATTCTTACCTCAAACCAGAGACAGTTTGTCTTTCTCTTAGCTGAAGAAGTTCCCTTGCAGCCATCGATGGAGTTCTTTCTTGTTCTGCAGGTCTCTCATTTCGCAAGAATCTTCCTCTAAGAAGTGACTGCAGAAAAGCTTAAGGCATTAAAAATCAATGTACAATTGACTAAGGCGCTATGATCTTGTTGTCCAGTACTAACATGACATAGAATTTTTTTTTTGATGCTATACACTTTTTCTGATCATTCCAAAATCCAAACACCAAGAATTCTTATTTATTGTGTATGTTGAGAGTATAGGAAATTTATCATACTGACAAATACAATTTTCAACTCATGGATTGTGGATGGATGCAACCGTATCTGAAAATGCCATTAGTGGATGGAAAAATAAAATGATAAAGAACAGCAGGTAGACTGACAAGAACCAATATGAATCCGGTAGTTAAAAAACTAACCTGAATGCGGTTACGGTGAGCAAAATCAGACACTGCGCGATGCTCCGACAAGCCTTGAAGTTCACGTTGTCTCTCTCTTTCGGCCATCATAAGCAAATCAAGCAGTGCCTGCCTTCCTCTTAGTCTCCGCAAATCTCGACGAACATGCTGTGGCTGCCCTTCTTCATTGTTATCAGCTAACCCTACACGGACCCTGTCAGCTTGTGCACTGTCATGATTCCTATTAGCTTCTGAAGTAAGAGACCTCTGCTCTTCTCTCACTGTTGTGCGAGCTCCTCCTCTCTGCTGGCTTGTCATTTGCATCCACTCCCTTATAATCCTGACTCTTTCTCGTTCAGTATCACCCAGCCACTCTGCTCTACGGTTATCATCTCTCTGCCTTACAGTAGATGAATGGTCATTAATCCTACTATCCATCCATCCACGGACAATATGTCTCACCCTCTCCCTGTCGCCATCACCAAGATCAGGAGACTGTTCCCTACTTGAAGTAGTATTATCTCCAAGCTCATTCCGATCATGAGACCAAGACCCGTAATCATTCTCACTCTCACTTGAGTCTCTCAGACTCTCATTGTTTTCACTCACTTGACTCTCCGATGCAATAGAACTAGACAAATTAGTATTAGACTCAACACTCCTTTGATGTCTTAACCTTTCCCTCACACTGTCACGTGCCCTGTTAAGCACATGCTCATCTTCCAGTTCCCTCCACATCTGCAAAATCCCAGATGCTTGAGTTCTAGGCCTTTCACTAGCAGCGCCCTGACGCCTTGAAGTTGGAGACTGAGACTCCCTAAGGAAAGACGAATCAAGCATGGAGACCGTTTGCAAACCAGCCAACGCAATCAACTCAGACTCTCGGTTCCTCCTCTCAATGGTTGTAATCATCTCCTGAGCCTGCCTTGCAGCCCAACGGCTTAGAATTTGAGATTGGCGCCTTCTTGCAGCAGATGATTCAGCCAAATTATCACCTTCAAGTTCAGACCTTCTTCTCCTCCTCAAATGCTGCTCATCCTCCTCGTCTTCATCCTCTGGGTTGTGAACAGAACTGCAAGACCCAAATGAGATGCACTCATCCAAGTGGCCACGCATGAATTCCTCGAAACCTCTCTCAAACTCGGCACGAACATCATCCCTAGAATCAGATTTCTGTTGCAGGGCCTGAATACTAGTCATCCTCACGACGCTGCAATGGAAATCCCAAACCTAAAATCCCCTTTCTATCAAATACAATCAACAATTCACGCTCAAAACCTAAAAACTACTCATCACATCTTCCCAGAATTTTCGAGAAAATCCCAGAACACACAAAATCCCAACGACTCATAATTTCACACGCAAATGTCCTCCAATTCATTTCACCTGATATTATTTCCAATCATCAGCCAAAAATTGAACAACCAAACCCAAATTCCACTTCGAATTATTAAATATAAAAATCAAAATCCCGAAACCGATAAAACACAAATACGAAATTAAGATCAGCGAGACGTACCTCTCCGTGTTTTTGATGGCCAAACCAGAAATTACAAAAGGAAATACGAACTACGCTTCTGCGAGAAGAAATTGTGCAATCAAAAACCAAACAAGATCGATGAAGAAGAAAGGGTTTTAAATTATCGGTGATTTTATCAAAATGGTAGAAAGTACAAGAAAAATAGACGAAGTTTTCTCAGATAGAAGGAACAAAGGCGATTAGACGGTAAAAGAGAGAGAATTAGAGAAAATAATAAATCAGTCCTTAATAGTGATTTTATTTTTGTCGTAGTTGATAATTTAGTTTAATTGGAAATAAATATCTATTTTAAATATAATTGTCTACTTTTCCGCTTTTAATTTAAATTAATTAACGGAAAAAAAATTAAATTAATTAAAGCAAGCGAAGGCGAGTCTCAAGGAAGCAACGAGCTTGTCTATAATAATAACACGTGGCATGCTTATATCACTCCCGCGTCATTGCTCTAAAATTGTCACTCTAATTAATTACTAAGAAAACTATAATTAAATATGCATAAGACCAAATTAATTGGGACAATATGAAAACAAATTCAGACAGAATTGAAAAAGGAAATGAAGAATATAAATGTGGAATTACCAAATTGTAAATCGGAGGTAGTAAATGAAAGAAAACACAGAGAAGAAGACTTGAGAGAATGTTTTAAGATGAAGAGAGATTTGTTGATGACAAACATGTAACACCTCAATTTTAGAAAATATAATGGTGCATTAGAAAACATGTGTGTGAGAGAGTGATTTTCGATATTGTGCAAGTGAGAATAAAACATGCGTGAAAAAATTTATGTGGTGGTTTGTACGATTGGTAAACAAGTTTTGTTTTCAAAAATATTATTAACCGCTAAGAAAAGATGAATATGTTGAGAGACATATGCAAACTCCATTAAAAGGATGATTAAAAGGATGGTCAGAACGTTATAAAAACAATATCACTAATTTGAATATTGGTTTTCTAATAAGATATATTACATGATTTATCTTCAAAACAATAATAATTTAAGTTCTCAGCAAAAACCGAACTCAAAATTGATAGATTTACACATTGTCTCGAACTGGTCAAATTACTATTAGGTCACCACTAGCTGGTTAATAACTTTACACTTACCATTGTTTTATATAATATCTTAATTAATTTATGTGTTTTAAATCCTATATGTATGGAGCAAAATTACAGTCGTAGCATTTAAAAAAACCAAGAATGGGTAGCAAAAACACATTTGAAAATTTATAATATAAAGTTAACGAATATGATTAACTATATAGAGATCACAAACTTTTCAATTGATTTTTTTTCTTTTTGTTCAAGTTGGATGGATTTTTTTGAAGGATACATACCAACCAATATTCTCACATGGAGTAATTGAAAGAATATGATAAAATAATGGAATATATATAAAATAATAAAAGGAAAATGTCTAAGAGAAAAGTTACAAATGCATTGGGACGAAAGACAAAGTTGCATGGATTTTGGGTCTATGTTACATCTCATCACTTCACTTAATACAACGTACGTTTTCTTTCTTCTAATATTGACTCCATAATCTCTTTTGTTTTTTTAGTTATGTAATTGTTGATGGAGCATCTCAACTAACTGATTTGGATCTTATGTTGGAACTAGATTGAATCGAACTAATATTTTATTGGGAAATCAGTGATTTTATTGATATCGAATTCATGAATACAAAAAGTAACAGATACGAGTTTGAGTTTATACTATTTTGCCTAATAATTTCGTGTTTTCATTTAGCTTAGTTCTTCTCTATAACCTTTCTTGGTCAAAGATGCTCTTTCTAACATTTTTCCCATGATCTCGCTGCTCAATTTGATAATTTCCGTTCTTCTAGCTTTAACTTATTCATGTTCAGTCAAACAAATTCGCGTTCGTCTAGTTTCCAGGATCCAAATTTTCTTCTGAAGTGACAGTACAGATATTTGGTACAAAGCCTGCAGATTTGGTTAAAGGCCTTCCGGTTGGATTAACATGACACCATGAGATTATTATCGTGGAACAAAGAAACAAACAAACGTCTTGTTTACACCAGAGAATACATAATTCATTTGTGGTCATATATTAGTATATTACCCAAATAACACGTTGAAAAACATCGAGACTTTGCTATCTCCCAGATGCGAGTAGGCAATAGGGTTCTCTGAACCAGGTAAAGTAGCTTTTGCTTTACTATTAGATTTCGCCGGTTCCAAGAGGTTGTCTTGATGTGTCTCCTGAAGCCCATGCTTGATAATCTTTAGAGAGCTGCAAAATGTGTAAAAGAGCATGATGAGATCAATGTAAGCGATTAAAAGGTAACTACTAGATAAACGTTTTTCTGCAAACCTGAGACAAAAATCGCGGTAACATGAGTCTAAGAATCTGATCAAGAACTTGTGTCCCTGTCGCTTCTATTGCTCCCACTGGGAAGAGTCTAAATGCAAAAGGAATCTCGATATTGACCTACAGATGCCAGATAAGTCATAAATACCACAGTGATACACTGATTAAGTAAGCAAAAACAGATGATGAAGCATTTAGCTACCTCAATTACTGCATCTGAAGTAATTTGTTGCTCTGATGAGCCTTCATGAGTGCTATCACATGATACCCGATTCACCATAGAAGCTGCATGACTAGAAAATAACAAATGTTTAGCCTCATATAAGGATCAACGAATCTAATTTCACTACACCAAGATAATTCTAGATCACTTTCATTCAAAGTAAATAAGCATACTTTCGAAAACAGGTTAAACAAACAGGGATATGCTTACCATCAAATTTGTCATTTTGAGCAACCACAACAGGAGATCCCTCAAGCTATAGCACAAAACAATGAATCATCAGGATCTTAACAAACATAACTCGAATTGATTCGTCGATTTTTCAATTTTATGTCTATCAACCACAAGTTTTTGTCTTTTCTTTTGCAAGATTCTATCATTAACTAATGAATATTTACCTTGCAGGACAAGAGCTTGATGCAGCAACCATTAGACTGTTCTTCAACCCTGACAAGCAAAACAGGGCAGACTTCAAAGTTGAAGAACTTAAATGTATAAACATAGCATCTGAACGTATTATCATCAACTCTCTCAATCCTCTCAGCATCAAGCACAGAGTACTGACTTGCAGGTAAGCTCATATACTCAACTGCAATCACAAAAGTAAATCAAAATCCAAAATCAAGCAATCCGATTTAGATTTGAAAAATCACTAGGAAACAGATATTTAGATCAAGCGGAAGTTACTTAGAGGTCGCTGGAGCTGGCGAACGGAGACTGATTGTTTCTGACGAGCGATGAATCGAGCTTTTGGGGCAGAACTCGAGGAGACACGAATAAGTGGAGTAGAAGAGGCGAGAGAAGAAGGTTTAGGTGGTTCTTCAAACGACGATGAGCAAGTGATGGTGAAGGAGAGAGATGGATTTTTAGGGTTTCGATTCGTCTTCTTGGACGAGAACGCCAAGGAAGTAAGTCTATGAGTAGCTGAGCTCAACGCCATAGTTAAACGACGCGTTTTGGAATGAAGAGATGTTTAACGACCAACGGCTTCGCTTAACATAACACAGAAGCAAAGGACAGAGAGAGAGATGATAAGATTCTGATCCGACGGAGATCGGGAGGTGGCACCACCATCACCACGAGCTTCCACGGCGCATATTAGCCTCTTCCTAAAAACACGCCGAATATAGAAGACAAGCCCAATAAGAGCCCGTCTAATTATTCTTTTTAGTTGGGCCAAGGACAAATTATTATGCCCAATAAGAGTCAGAAGGGTCATAATAATTGTTACTAGTATTTTTGATTACTAATGTTGATTTATGGTGGCCAAAAAATATGATTATTTAATATTTAATTAATTATTCGAATGTTTAACCAATGAATATGTATAGTCGTGAGGAAAACACAAGTTGCCACTTCCCATTACTGTCGGACTAAGTACCAAAGCACCTTGATATTTAGTATTGCACTTCATTAATTAATCGACCGATTCAAACTATAGACATGCGATACCATTAGAAGCATCTATTATCGTTAAGTTTAAAATACAACTTCAGATTAATATATATATATATATATATATTTAGTGTAATCAAGATTTATGAAATTATATAAAACAGATGAAAAACATATGGGAAAGATATCATTTTAACTTTTACATTACAAAAATGGTTAGAAAACATTCAGCTTTTATATAACCACTTCAAACATTCTACTTTATTTAGATTTAAGTCTAGCTAAATTAGTCTCTTTATATTTTGTTTCTTTATAAATTGAGGCTCTCTTCTAATCAAACACAATTTCATTAATGGAATTAAAAATTTATGTCAAATTACCTAACAATAAGGTTGATTTGACAGTCAACTAAAATTTACGATTTAAATTTTAAGTTAAAGTAGAGAAGTAAAAATTGAATGTTCTTTTTTATCTTTAAAATGACATATTTCCCCAAAAAAGTTATCAATGTAAATTGTCAACAAAATTTGCAATTTAGCGAAAGCATTTAATAGACATTTTGATGTCACTGAAGTTGATTTGATTATTTTACCAAATAAAAAGCGAGGTGAGTTATTAAAGGAAAGAAAAAAAAGAAATAGAGAGGCGGTCAGTAATAAAAATAAAATTAATAATATTAGAATAAGGAGCCCAGTGGATAGATAGACGAAGGACACCAGAGCCACCTTCATTCACTTCACAAACCGCTCGGCGACAAAGACGAAGAAGCCGAGGAAGCAACGAGATACGAGAGAGACGCACGTTGAGACATAGTGTTGTTCAGATTCAACAAACCATAGTCGCGAAGCAGATTCGAATTGTGTGAAGACAGGTAACTTCGGAATTTCCTTCTCAATCTCAGATTTCGACTAATGAGACTTATCTATTTCTCTCACTGATTTTTCTTTGTTAATTGATTGGTAATGTCGATTGGTTGATTTGGTTATTCTCCTCTTGTTTTCTGTAGCGGCAATGGAGTCTACTGAGTCGTATGCGGCAGGTTCTCCGGAAGAGCTAACGAAGAGATCCCCAGAACCGCACGATTCTTCGGAAGCTGGTATTCCGATCCGATCTGGTTTTTTGGTTTTTTCCGTCGTTGCATTTTCTTCGACACTGAGTCAAATGTTTGGTATCTTCATTACCTTCGTGAATTGGATCTCGTTTAAGTGTTTTGTGATATGACATCTTTGATGAGTGATTAATGTTGTTTGTTGAAAACTTCGGAGAATAGAGATAGAGATTATATTCCATAAATGATACACTATTACCTCGTGTTTCTGTTCAATGGAAATTCGGTAATTGAAGAAAATCTTGTAAGTTCTTTTTAGAATGTGACGGATTATACAAGGAAATTAGCTATTTGTTGTTCTCTGTAAGGAACAATTCTTGTGATTGAGTTAGATCAGACACATTCTCATGAAGTTTTTTCATATTTTGTGATGCGTAATAGCTGGTGTGATCAAGGTTTTATGTTCTGTTAGGAAACCAGATTTGTATTGTCTCTTCATTCAAAGTTAAGCTCTTTAACTGTCTAATGTGTTTGTCTCTTTCAGATTCTGCTGAGAAGCCAACACATATTCGGTTTCTTGTATCCAATGCCGCAGCTGGTTCTGTCATTGGGAAAGGTGGTTCAACCATAACTGAATTTCAGGCAAAGTCTGGGGCACGGATCCAGCTTTCACGCAATCAAGAGTTTTTCCCAGGGACGACTGATAGAATTATTATGATATCGGGCTCAATTAAAGAAGTTGTCAGTGGACTGGAACTTATCCTTGATAAATTGCATAGTGAGGTACTCTTTTTTTTTTTTTTTTTTCAAGTTTTGTTTGACAAATTTGTTTACCATTTCAGAATTGCGTTTAACTAATTCATGTATTTTGTAATTAAAGTTCAATTTTGACTTTTTTTTTGTTTATTAGCTTCATGCTGAAGATGGTAACGATGTTGAGCCTAGGAGAAGAATAAGACTTGTGGTTCCTAACAGTTCTTGTGGGGGCATAATTGGAAAAGGAGGGGCCACCATCAAGTAAGTTTTGTTCTGTCTTTTTGCAGCAAATTTTATGAGGTTGTCAGAGCTTCTCTTAGCACCAATTCCTGTAGCACACTATAAGACCAACTAACATCTAAGACGTAGCTAGTCCTATTCTTTCATCGCTTATATGTTCAAATTTTCTCCGGTTCATAGTTTCTAAGAGGCCAAATTTTTTTTCTAAATGCATACATACTCAAATTAAGACCCAATAACAGGCGGAAAGGTTTACTGGGTATTAAAGATGAATCAGTTTGAAGTAGTGTTTGTCTGGGACAATCAAATTTCTCTTAAGTTTTGAATATGGCATTGCATTTTTGCTTTTTTAGGAATATAGGCTTCAGCTGTACTTCTTCCACTAAGCCTCAAGACATTTTTTTCTTTGAACACAGGTCATTTATCGAGGAATCTAAAGCTGGTATTAAGATATCTCCTCTGGATAATACCTACTATGGGCTGAGTGACAGGCTAGTGACATTATCTGGAACCTTTGAGGAGCAGATGCGGGCAATCGATTTGATATTGGCTAAGCTTACCGAGGACGATCACTACTCCCAGAATGTACATTCCCCATATTCATATGCAGGTAGATCAACTCAGTACTAGCTTAGTTAGGTTTCGTTGCTTCCTTGGAATCTGTTTTGTAATTATGTTCTCTATGTCTTTGATTCCATAGAATTTTTTTTGTATTGGAAACATAGTAAATTGAAATGCACTATGTAATGGAGTTTTTCTATATAATATTGTCACCACACATGACAGACATAGATAGGCCAGAAGTCACAGTGCAAGGTTTTAAATTTCTTGGTTAATTGTCATGTGATAAATAAGTTCCAAGTGTAGGTGCATATATCTGTTGAAAAATTGTTAGATTAGAGTAGGATTTTCTACATTGGCTTTCTTCTATTTTGAGGACTGTGTAAGATGTTTGTCTGTTGTTAAGCTTAATTCTCTCGTAAGTTCCTTTAAACTCGACATTTTAGGTCTTTTCTACTCTGGTTTTCACGGTCCTCCATATGCGTATGTGCTTCCTTCTGTTGCAACAGCGGGATACAATTCGGTCAACTACGCACCCAATGGTTCTGGAGGCAAGTATCAAAACCACAAGGTTAGTCTCTTCTCACTATCTTCGCTATTTATGTGTAATACTGCTACGGACACTGTTGTAACAATATATATCATCCACCTATATATGTAAATGCACATATATCGTGAAACTCTCTATCGGTGTTACTATTATGGACTGTTTGGATCAATGTCTATCTAGAAACTTAAGTAGATTGTTGATGTTTTAAATGATGCAACTACTAGAATAAATTTGATTGGAGGTGCCACTGTCACGTTAGATACTTTTTGCCATTCATTTGAATATCCGTGATCATCCAATAAAACAGAATCAGGCGCTTCTAGCTTATCAACCTGAGAATAGAAGACACTGCTATAGCATATAAGATGGCCTTTTGGTGTTAAAGCAGTGAGAGCTGGTTTCTTTCGTTTTGTTTTTCATAAATTAAGGTGTGTTTTGGTGTATATTCCAGGACGAAGCTAGTACGACAATAACAATTGGTGTCTCGGATGAGCATATAGGATTGGTCCTTGGCCGTGGAGGAAGAAACATCATGGAAATCACCCAGGTACGTACTCTAACCTTGAATTAAAACTCTTTTCATGTCCAACCAAAAGCCTAAATCCCACTTTTATTCCCGCAGATAACCGGTGCCCGAATAAAAATATCAGACCGAGGTGATTTCATGTCTGGAACTACTGATAGGTAAAGTATAAATCGTTGGAGAGTTACAACCAAACAATGTGTTAAGTACCTCTCATGTCTAAACTTGATAAATGGCTAATTATTACAGGAAAGTGAGTATCACAGGGTCACAGAGAGCAATTCAACAAGCTGAGACGATGATAAAACAGAAAGTTGATTCAGCTACAGAGAGAGCCACCGATTAAAGTATCCATCTCGAATCCTATCTTTGGTCTGTTTTTACTTCATTTGTTGAGGCTTAAACTTTGGAATGGAGATCATCAGATATCATCTTTGAATGAGGCAAAGATTTCTCTCTAGGAGCTTTATTTCTTCTTTCGTTTTCTATTTTATGTCTTAAGCTATATAATGTGTTTTTTCTCTTGGAGAGGAAACAGATTTGGAGTTAGAAGTACCATTTGCATTTGTTTCTTTTTGTTTTTTTTTTTTTAATTTAACTTTATTGCAATTTGTTGAAGTTTTGTTTCCCTTTGAAGTTCTTTTTGTTGTAACAATTTACAATAACCAGCCATTTCATTTGCATTTGCTTCTTTCTTCTATTAGCTGTTCACATTTACTAACCCACCGTTTTTTTTTGTTGTAGTAAAAATTAAAGAGAAATTGCAAATATATACGACAACTTCAGATATTTACTGAAGTTCCTGAAACTTTTATTATTAACCGAAGTTACCGATTGTAAAAAAAAAAACCGAAGTTACCGGATCTTTTATCACAGTAAAAGATTATCCTCTTCTGATATTTTACATATTTGACCCGAAACGTTTTCTATTTAGAGAAGAAACCAAATCTTTTCACATTATGGTATTTATACAAGTACCCAGGAGATTTTGCTATTTTCATAATTGACCCGGAACTTTCTTTATTTTCAGAAGAACCTGTAAGTGTCAATACACTTGGAGATTTCGTCTCACTTTTCACAATCTGTCTTCCTCTCCGGCTCCGACAAATTTCACGTTCTCCGGCGGCTCTAATCGTCGCAGCCATTTCAGTTTCCGACTTCAAGTTCGTCTTTCTCCTTCGCTTATTATATTTATGATATCACTTACTTGGCCCTCGTGAAAGCAATTTCGAATGTGGTGTTCAGATCTCTTTGTAATTGCAATGTCATCAAGTTTGATTTCGTGATCGTCCCTGAGAAGTACTAGGATCTCGTTGTTTTCACCTTCTTTTTCATATCCAATTGAAGGATCGTGAGAAGCTGAATCCTGCAATTTAGAAAAGTCGTATCTGTTTGATTAATTGAGCTTCTATGTTTCGGTATCCAATTGTTAATATCAGCTGAGATCGAAACTCGTCTCCTAATATTTTTCTCAAAAAATGACAGACTGAAGTTGTGACGTAGTGCCTGGTAATGGAAGAGATCACGAAAGAAATTGATGTTGGAGATTGGCATTCAAATCTCGATTACGATGAATGGACGCCAATCTCTGTCTCTGGCTCGCGAGCATCAGCTCGCTACAAGGTCATTGATTATTTGTGTCGGTGGTTAAGCATTTGATTGATTGGAGATAATTTCTCGTACAATCTTTTTTTTTTTGTTTAATCTGTTGTCTGGAAAATGCAGCATGCGGCTGTGGTTGTTGATGAGAAGCTCTACATCGTTGGTGGAAGCCGTAATGGCCGATACTTATCTGATGTCCAGGTAGCTTTGTGTGTCGCCTTGTTTTGTGTGTTTGTATCTTGCCTTTGTTTCATAAATCTTCATGGGGTGATTTAATTTGGTCAGGTGTTTGATCTTAGAAGTTTGACTTGGTCTACTTTAAAACTGAAAACTGAATCATCAAGTGTTGAGAACACTCAAGAGGATGATGGTAGCTTACGGGAAGCTTTTCCTGCTATTTTAGACCACCGCATGGTAAGTCCTTTTAAATGAGAAGAAGAATTTTGCAATCATACTTAAAGATGTTAAAAGTGAACCTTTTTTGGCAGATTAAGTGGGGAAACAAGCTTCTTCTGATCGGGGGACACTCCAAGAAGTCATCAGATAACATGTCAGGTTAGCCAAATCCAGCTTTGAGAGTGGATGCTCTGTTTTAGATTCTTATGTGTGTTAAATCATTCCCTTTCAGTGCGGTTCATTGATCTGGAAACACATTTATGCGGAGTTATTGATGCCTCGGGGAATGTTCCGGTAAGAAAACAGTGATCTGAATTTGCTGCTCGCTACATTTGTTGTTGTTGTTTAGGATAGTTAGTTGTACAGCTTTCCATGTTTAGGTATCACGTGGTGGACATTCCATTACACTGGTTGGGTCTCGAGTTTTTGTTTTTGGTGGCGAAGATAAAAACAGGAGACTGCTGAATGATCTGCATGTTCTTGATCTTGAGACAATGACTTGGGATATGGTAGAGACAACGTAAGTTTATGAAAAAGTGCCGTGTGCTAGATCGTTGCTTATGTTTATTGCAGTTTCTTCTACCAGTTCTTACATCTAAATGCTCGGGATTATCTATCATTATTATTTTACATTTTTTTCATTTGATAGGCAGCCAAGCCCTGTTCCCAGATTTGATCACACAGCTGCCACACATTCGGATCGGTACCTCTTGATTTTTGGTGGTTGCTCTCATTCAATCTTCTACAGTGATCTCCATATCCTTGACTTGCAAACGGTAAGCACATTTTCTTGACTTCACTTTTCCATTTTCATCATATTTTGATGAATATATAAATTCGTGGCAGATGGAGTGGTCTCAGCCTCATGTTCAGGGAGATATTGTAACTCCTAGGGCAGGACACGCTGCAATAACCATTGACGAAAACTGGTATATCGTTGGAGGCGGTGATAATAGTACCGGTAAAGGCAGTCTCTGCTTCTAGGATAGCGTCAGCTATCTGCTAGCTTAGCATACATTTACAGTTAAGACTCTGCATGCGCCCCTCCTCTGTAACGCTTTTCTTTCCTGTGCAGGTTGCTTAGAGACTCTTGTTCTAAATATGTCAAAGCTGGTTTGGTCTACATCAACCCATGTAAAAGCAAGACATCCGCTTGCTAGTGAGGTCGATACATCCTATACAACAATCCCATCCAATCTTAAAGGTTTCGTTTTCTTTACTGAGTTTTCTTATGTGCCGTATGATTCAACTGCAGGGTCTCAGTGTGTGTTCAGCATCGTTATTTGGAGAGAACATACTAGTAGCTTTTGGCGGCTATAATGGGAAGTATAACAATGATGTAAGCCCAACTACTATAGATTACAACTGACACAAGTTTGATCTTGGTGACATGCTTTTGATCAAACTTATCTTCTTTTCACACAGATATATTTCATGAGGCTAAAACCAGGAGAATCTTCACATCCCAAAATCTTCAAGTCACCAGCAGCCGCTGCAGCTGCAGCCTCTGTCACTGCTGCTTATGCCATAGCTAAGTCAGATTATCCTCCACCTGCAATTCCTACTCCTAATGGAATAGGAAGCAAAGTCCCTGAGAGAGATATTAGGCACAGAATCGACACCATTAAAGAGGCAAAAAGAACATTGGAGTCATCTGTTGCAGAAACCCAAGAAGAAAACGCAAAGCTCAGGGAAAAGATAGATGAAGTCAAAAGCAGCCACACTGAACTATCTCAAGTTCGTTATCTCAAACTGTCAATTTAATAATTACTATCCCTTTCTGCTGTACATGAACTTAATTTCACAATCTTTAAACATTGTTTCAGGAACTCGAATCTGTACAAGGTCAGCTTATTTCAGAACGATCAAGATGCTTTAAACTCGAGGTCTATAAGCCTCCTTCTACTGTCCATAGTCTCCAAAAGTGTCCTCTTTTTACCAAAATCCTCAATCTCAGCTTTTCCCTAATGGCATGTCTCAGGCACAAATAGCAGAATTACAGAAAGCACTGGAGTCGGGGAAATCCATTGAAGCTGAAGTTGAGATGCTTAGAAGACAGAAGAAGTCAGCATCTGATGAAGATGGAGAAGATGACACTGTTCAACGGCATGGCTCTGGTGGTGTGTGGGGTTTATTTGGAAGGTAAATCCCAAAAGATTTAACCTACACAAATACATAAGCTATGAAGAAACTCAACTTTCGAGCTCGACAGAGACAGAAGTCACAGAATCAAACATCGGTTTGTAATACTATTTTTGAGAGTGAGACCTAGTTTGGGACATGTGTTTTTTCTTATTTATTTATTAAAGATTCAAAATCAATTTATTTCTTATGAATGATTTTTCCTCACCTTATTTATTGGAGTTTTTTTAAGCAATGGTTTTAATAGTAACAAGTCGCAAAGAGTTTGGACCAAACAACAAACTGTCATAAGAAGCCTGTTATGTTCTTATTTCTAGAAGCTCAAGCTAGAAATTATAAATAGAATTTCAAACTACACAAAATCCCTTAAGAAATAAAATATTGAGCAGCGAAGTACTGCCAAAGTAAGACGACACTATATAATTGAAGAGATACAAACACCAGAAAAAGTCTTTAAGACGATTCAACTTTTGATGCTATCACCGAGCAGAGACAATGGTTCCTATTTTGTAGCTAAAAGAGAGTAAGAGAACCCATAAACACATGAAGATCAACATTGCTCTTGTCCCTGTAGTTCCTGTCTTACTTCCTGACGAACTCAGTCCATCATCCCGTTCCACCAAACGGAGAGAAAGGACTACGTTGAGGTTACCGTTCTTATCATATGACCAACCCATACCGGTGTCTGCTGCTAGAGTCATGTTCGATATTCTGATCATACCTGCAGTCACGTGTACTGAACCAGAAGATTGTGCTGCGTGTCGCCGGATTGCATCATCCTTTGTTTGGAACTGTGAACCAAATGAAGATGGAGTAGGAATGGCTCCAAGCATGTGGCCCGTCTTTTTGAGGAAAGGGTACTTTGAAGCTGCAGGATTTAGATTCAGAAGAGTCAGAATCCGTCATCATACGACTTGTTTTAAGAGTATCTATGAACATCTGTGTTACCTGAATCAAAGTCTGAGACATCTGCATCTTGTCTGGAGGATGATCCTTCATCGCTTTCTTTCTTCTCCACAGCCTCTTTGCTTTCTGCAACCTCCTCCAAATCTTGTTTTGAGGAAGATCCTTCGCCACTTCCCTTTTTCTCCACAGCCTCTTTGCCTTCCGCAACCTCCTTCTCCAATTCTTCATGGAAAGGCTGTTGGTGTAAAAATGAGTTAGAAAGGAATTTTACTAACATATGAAAAAACCTTAAGCACATTAAAAGCACGAGTCTTACTTTCTGGTCAAGGCCTTCTTGCACGGGAAGAGCATCTTCAGATACCATTAATTGGGAATCATCAAATGTCAAGTTCTCATCATCAAAGAAGTTAAGATAATCTTTGAAGTTAAAACCATCTGGTTGAACACTGCTGAGATCATTTGTTTCCAGGTACAGACCATCGGTGAGTGGAAGATTGTCGTTAAAATCCATGAATGGCTCGTCAGGCAAATATTTAGTATCAATAGGAATGTCACTGTAGCATGAATCAGCTACAAACACATTATTGTTGGAAGACTCTAGATTCTCTGCGTTTTCGTCTTGTACACCACAGCCAATTTGTTCCTCCTGAAACATAGTACAAGGCTGAATGCTACCATCGCGAATGATAGGCTTCTGATCTTCCTCACAAGCTACAATTGGTTGATCAAAGTAGCCACCAGAGTTGACACCATAGTTTACTGGTTCAATGTAATTTCCAGACTCTGAGTAGTTTCCTGATTCAGCATTATTGCTTGATTCTCCATGACAATAGTTAGGTGCAATAGGAACGGCATCATAGACCACCAAATTTCCGGGCTTCTGCGAAAGGAAATCATGTTCAGATACTCACGAAAAAAGTGCCATGAATGAATCTAAACCACAAGATGAATGCGAAGATGTATCTTAATTAATATGCATAGACCTAAGCTAATACACATAAATCCCTTATCTTTAAAAACTGGTATATCATTCCAGCACATTAGCAAACGGAACTCAACAACACTCCAAAGCATGCCATAGTGTTCGCTATCAACTCAATAACACTCCATTAATCCCTCTTTCGCATTTGCTATTCCAAACCCTTTTTCCAACACTAATCTAATCATTGTTACATGATAAACTAATCACAAAGAGGAATTGTTGAAGCAAAAAGGTAGAATCTTCTTCTTACACAATCCTCTTCAATATCATCAATATCGACATAAACATCATCCTCAACAGGCAATCCTTCACTGAGAGCATCTTGATCTGGTACGAATGTCATTTCATCTTCTTCCCACTCCTCCTCAAGAAATGGAGCACCGTACTGCTCTCCATTCTTAGGCCCCGTACCGCTTTTCTGGAATATCCTACATAATACATATGCATCCTACTCCACCAAACCACCAAAACGACTCAACAAAGTCAATAAACAGCTACAAGAAAATGACTACCATAAAGAAAAGGAAAACATAAGAAACCCAATTGCCCAAAATCTTACTTGCGGTACACCAGTTTTCTTCAGTTCCTCATCAGAAAGCCGATACTCATGCATAACCCAGTTGGTTCTTTCACCACGAGGAGCTCGACCTTTGTGATAAACAAGTGTCTTTTTCATTCCTACGACTCTTGAACCATTACGAATCTCACGATCTTTCCCAGTCGTTTTCCAATAGCCTTTCTCCGTGGCACGATTCGTCTTGGAACCATTACTGTATTTCTTATCTAGCATACTAAAGAAGTACCATTCCAAGTCTCTACTTTTCAGCTTCGATTTGTCTAATATAGCAAAAAACACAGAATATAAGCAGAGTTCTCAACCCTAACCAATCCACGGAATTCGATCTAACGACCAAAAGAACAAAACAAAACAAAATGAGAGAGATTTAAAGATGACTAACCTGGTAGATCCCAAGGCTCGGATTTGTATATGTCAATGACGGAAATAGCATCGAACTTAAAGGGTTTATTGCAGACCTTACGCTTAAGGTAGTAGCGAACAAGTTCCTCATCCGTTGGGTGAAAACGAAACCCAGGAGCAAGCGACGTCACTGAGCCGCGACCCATCGATCGGTGAACCAGAACACAAAGCACAAGCTTCAATAAAGCAAGGGTTTTTATAAAATTCAAGTAGAAGTTGCCGATTTGAGATAAATATCAGATAATTGGATATCGGAAAAAGAAATTAGGGTTTTAAAAAGGAAATAGGCATGAGACATGAATCGATCACGATGCCATTGGTATTATAATTAAGCACCCGTGGAAAAAGCTAAAAAAAAGGAAAAGTTTTAAAATCTTCCACGAAGTTAACGCAACGAAGGTTTTAAAATCTTCCACGAAGGTGAGATTGAAGAAAAGTTTTCAGTGACGGGTCGGTGATATTTGATTATTGACAGCTTGTAGTTAGGTGACACGTCAATATCGTAGCTAATTATTTCCGATTCTAGAACATTCTAACCAGCATGTTGTGGTTGTTGGGAATGGTAATCTACTTTTCTTTTGTTGACTTTAATATCTCACTCATTATCCATTTACAATGTTAATGTATTCATAAAATTACTAAATATTCTAACTGGGTCAATTTTTTTTTATAGATATGCATTTATTTAGAAATTTTATACATATAATTTTCTTAACTTACAATACATCCAATGCATTTGCCTCATTTTGAAGAATAAATTCAGAAAAAAAATCATAACAAATCTTAAATGAAAAAGAATCGAATTATAAACAAACTCACATGAATTACTGCAGATGATGGAGAAGAATGATAGGAAAAATTTGACTTTACATCAAATGCATATTTCTATTTATATATTGGAGAACTGTTTATTTAGATAATACTCTCCATTAGTTGTTCTTGTTTATAATTAAACATATTATTTTCTTTTTGTTAGAGATCAATTTTGATTATTCTGTAAATTCTCTGACACAAGTATATTTGCTGCATTAAATGTACAATATGGGCACAAAGAAAGAAGTAGACATGTCTCAGATTCTAAGTATCTGACAAGAGTAACTAAAGTAGACAAGTACAATGGAGAAAGAAGAAACCAGAAACAACATTACTTGAGCTTTTGTTCAAGACCATTCAATGATAATCCCTTTGTTCCTGATTTTCTTCTTAAGCTCTTTGTTCTCCACAAGCAACGTATCAATCTTCCTCTGAAGAACCTTTATCATCGCTTTTGCCTTCTTCATTTCAACTTTATGCGTCTCTCTGTCTACAACCATCTCGTGCTTCTGCTTCATCAAATCATTGATCATCTTGGTGTAGGAGCTTGGAGAAACTGGTTCTAGTTCGTTCTCATTCTGTAGATCGTTGATCATCTTAGTGTAGGAACAGGCAAATGCAGGCACTATTGTAGTTACTGATTCTGTTTCAGATTCCTTCTCCATTAAAGCATAAATGTCCATGATTGTTTCTGTGGAGAAACAATGGTCTTTAGTGGTTTGACTTGAGCTGTTTGAGTTTTCAGTAGAGTTGACGACGCGTTTGTTTTGGATTAGAGACAGTGGTACTGTGGAGTCTCTCTTCAGTGGCTCATCATCATCTCCATCGATCTCAAACTCTTTTGAAAGCTCGTTGAGGTGAATGAGTTTCTTGCTCTGTAAGTGGGTTTCCTACAGAAGAAAACAGTCACATGAGTGTTAATCAACTTGCAATCTCAGTGAGTCAAAAACTAAACCTGTTGAGACTCGTTGATTCTATTGGCTTCCACAACAACTGGAACAGAGAAGTTCACATCTCTTCCACTATCATCATCATCAACAACATCAACATCATCACAGTCTGCATATTTGCATCCACTAGACTCTCCCTCATCTTGCTTGAGGAACACTCTGCACAATACGTACGCATCTAGCTGCAAGCGTAAGAGTTGAATCACAGATCAATTCAAAAGAGATTATGAAAGAAACCTGAAACATAATCACCTTAAAGAGAACCTCACTTCGTGTTTATTTTCAACCAAGTGATACTGATGCATCAACCAATTGGTTCGAAAACCATCTGGAGCAAGCCCACTGTAAAACTCGAGAATCTTTATCACACAAATGATCGACTCATCGTCTCCTCCACGAATTGCTTTGTCGTCAGTTTTTTTCCAGTAACCTTCTTTAGTTGATCGGTTCACACAATCACCAGTACTGAAGAAGAACCATTCTTGGTCTTTTGTCTTCAACTTCGAATAATCTGAAACAAAGAAAATCACATATAAACTAATCTGCAACTGGATTTTCTTAGATTACAAGCAACCAATTCAACACAAGAAACAGAGTTACGATTACGATTAAACTCGTATTTGACGCAGCCAAGAAATCAATAGAAAGAAGAAGAAAACCTGTTAAGTCCCAGGGTTCGTGCTTGTAAATATCGAGTTCCTCAATCACATCGTAACGCATGGGTTTGTTCAGAACCTTCCTCATCAAGTAATAGCTAACGAGTTCTTCATCGGTTGGATGAAATCGAAAGCCAGGATCAAGTGATATCAGCGTCGAAAAAGCCTCACCAGCTTTCTTGGAGTCTCGACTCATCGACTCAAATAAAACCCTAATTGTTCTTCTATCACCTTTTTCACACACTCTCCCCCAAACCTTGTTCGGCTCCCTGAAGAACAATGAACAATGAAAGGAAAATGAAAACCCCAAGAAAGTGGTACCTTAGATCGCAAGAAATTCGGTTTTCTACATTGACTGGTTTAATGAATTTGGTTACTCCACTAAAAGTCAAATTTACATTTTTGGGGCTTAGAGGCCCATGATTTTGTAATACGGCCCATTTCACGTAGACTAGCAGAAAAAACTAAACAGCACGTATTCTTCGTTCTGAATAGGAAAACAACAATCACTTTTGCTCAGAAGCCCGTGGACCGGCCCGTTAGTCCGCTGAATTTATCGGACCAGGCCTGAAAACTAAAATATGGTCCTTGACCTTAGAAAGGGCCAGTCACAAATTGGCCCATTTAACGCGGCCCAGTCCGTTTCACTTTAGCAGAAAAAGATAACAGCACGCAGTCTTCATTCTGAATACGGAAACAACAACCACTTTTTGATCTCGAAATGTTATATATAAAGTATGTATATAATATATTATTTTATGATGGAAATTAAATATTCTAAAGTATAAGCAGATAATAAATTTGTCTTTCAATAGCGATCCTGGAATCTAGGAAAAGCATTCATTGCAACTACACAAGATGTGAATAGTTTTTTTATTATTGGAAAATGTATATCACCACTAGTGCAATTAAAAAATAAGAAAAAATGTATATAAAATACGTATATGTAACAATATAAATTTATCAACAGAAAAGATGACTTTTTCTTTGATTTGCAGAAAAAAAAACGTCACGCTCTTTTCATGAACGTTCGTTTTTCATGAAAAAGAAATTCTCGAGATAAAAAAAGTATTAAAGAACGTGACATCAATTTTTATACAATTTTTTTTTGTAACAAATCGAAACTAACAAAGCAATTATATTTTAGTATTTATGTAAAAAGTACCCAAAAAAAAGTTCTTGCAAGTCTTAGACAAGCAAAGAATCGGTTACACCAAAAAAAAAATGAATGATCAATTTAATCAAAAATATATATCTTTTTTGGTGAAAATAATAAATAATTATCAGTAGTGGCAATCCACCAAAGTAGGAGCTGACAAGACAAGAGACTTTGGTTCTTCTCTTTGCTTCTTCTGTTGATGTTCTTGTTCATGTTTTTGCTTTAAAGCAAAACTAAATCCATTGACCCGATTCTCATCTTCCGGTGCTGGTAAATTCAGATCCAAATCCAATGAAACAACCGTCTTCTTAGTTTTCTTTGCTTCTGGCATCACCAAATGATCTTGACTCTCCGATACTTGATCAAACGACATTGAAGACAGTGATAGCTCTGTGTTAGCCATAGTCGTAGCCACGGTCACGGTGGGGGCCGCGGCAACGACCACCGTGCCTCTATGCCGTCTCATATGACCACCTAAAGCTTGTCCAGACGTAAACTCAGCTCCACAGATTCCACATTCATGAACCTTACTGTTACTTGACTTACCGTACACGACAAGCGATCTATTGCTGTTGTTTTTGTAAACTGTTGAAGCTGAGACTAGTGAAACGACGTTGTTGTGATCATAAGTATTCTTCTTGAGGTCGAGATTGGAGTAAAACGATGTGGATTTAGGTTTCTTGTGGCTAGCTCTATGACCACCTAAAGCTTGAAACGAAGGAAAGGTCCGGTCACATGTTTTGCATTGATAAACATAGTAACCAGCTTTACCACCATTAGAAGAAGAAGTCTCTAGAAACCTCTTGCTGCTAAATCTGTAAGCATTGTTGTTTGCTTGTAGATTGTTGTTGTGAGGAAGAAGAGAGTGTCCTTGAGAAAGAAGGATCAAACAATTGGCTATGTCTTGATCATCATCATCATCGTCTTGTAGCTTATTGTTAGAGGTCCATGAGGCTGATGAAGATGAAGATGTGATCATAACACCATCCTTTTTGTCATCATTTCCTGCTGCAACATTATTGTCCTTCAAATCAATGGAGGATTCTTCTTCTTCCATGTGAGAAGAAACTATAGAGAAAGGAATAGGAGATTGAGGACGTTGTCTCTTTGTACGTTTTCCTTTAAGGACCAAAGAAGATTGTTCCTTTGTAGCTTCTTCAAAAGCTTCCATTAGACAGAGAGATTGAAGAAGAAAGATGAAGAGGATTTGTGATGGTGAGAATGAAGAAGAGAGAGATGCATAAATAGTAATGTGTGTATAAGAGAAAGATGAGTTGTGTGAGAGATGGAGAGAGGTGTGTGGAGAGGAAGGATTACATAAATAGAGAGTGCTTTAGGAAGAGAGGAATCAAAGAGAGACACCACAGAAATATATGATGAATTAAGTGTGTGAATATGTTTGGACTTGTCTTTTTGTAGCCTCTTAAATTTTAGTACTTCTGTAATTGTCTCTCTTCTTACCGTTTGCCCAACTTGGCAAACTAATCACGTCACAATTAGATAGACAGAGAGAGAAAAAGAGTGAATATGTAACAATTTACAACAAAAAATGTTCAATTATAGACATTAATCTATAGTAACGTATGTTTGTTTCACTTCATTATCTCGTTTGTTTTACTTTGTATAACGACTCAATCGGCGTGTGATCACATATAAAATGGTTTCTTTGTTTATTTTTTGTTTCCTTTAATTAATTTCACATAAATAGACAATAAAGATAGAATATCACAAAAGAACATCGGATTATATGGTTCAACATTTGTATCACAATTCGAATTTGGGTGATGTTTATTTTATTTCTCGGTAAACAATCAGATCAATAAGGTATGATCTACACTCAAACCTCCTAAATTCCTAATGTTATTATGTGAGGCAAATACGATTTTTTATAATCAAATTCAGGTGAAGAAAACAGTAAAAATAGTATTTTTGTTTTGTCAATAAGTAACTATTAAATCAACAAGTCTCGATCCATAGCTTAAGTTTTATAAGTAATAATGAAAGTGAAGAGAACGGTAAGGGGAGAAGGAAGAAAGGAAGGAGTAATAATGAGCGAAATGCAAGGCTGTCTCTCACGGAATCTACGGCTCTTCCCTTTCATCTCTCTCTACCATTACTCCACTCCCTCTTCTTCTTCTACTTCTTTTTTTTCGTATTTTTTATTTATTTGTTTACTATATTTCTACGTATGCATTCACATCTAGACGTAATTATGTATGTACTGCAAAAGATAAACATACTCTATTATTTATCAAGATTTTTCGTACAATTGACTCAATCAAAACTCCTCTAAGTCCAACTATTTTGTTTTAAGGCTACGATACGACACAACACAAGATAATTGAGACAAATTATTTTTTTTTCTAATAATTGGATCGACAAAATTTGATCTATAGTCTAAAACATAATTCTAAAATCTTTTTTAAACCTATAAATGTAATAGAAAGAAATTGAACCCTTGATACAAGTAATTAGTTGAATCATCCTAATTAACTACCAAATTGAAAAAAACTCGACAATAGTAAAGAAATACATGTTGGCGTGTGTGTAGAGATGGAAGAATCTACAAGATTCGATTAATGGATGCAATGCATGATGTGAAGAGCACACACCCACTCCACGTCAAGTATCTTTCTGACTATCAACCAATCATCTATAGCAAATGCAGCTCATCGTATCTTCAAGACTTACCATTCTTTTTCTTAATTACAATTAATATATGTATATACCTCTTTAATCAAATATTTATACATGAGGTTATTTGAATTTGAAGATGGAATATATGTTATCATATAATATTATATATAGTTAAATAGACGCCAAAATAATATATATTTCATACAAGCTCTACTCTCTCCATTATCTGTTTGGTTAATATCTCAATGATGAGATAAAAATAAATAAATAGAGTGATTAATTGATTGCTTAATCCCAATGATTAAAGAGAGAGAGTATCGACTACATAAAGATGGTATGCATGTAAGCATTATATATTCCATTTTTTTACCAAAAAAAAAAGAAAAAAATAATATGATAAAATTGGGTTTCAAAATTAGTGATCAATGAAATTTTTAAATATTATCTAAAATATAATATGTATATATATCCTATGATATAAAGTTGGGTTTCAAAATTAGTAATGAATGAGATTCTTAAATATAATATTTGTATATATATATATATATATAACTTTTTCATAAAATCTGGTCCATATCTAGTTATATATACAAATCCGATAGATTATGATTTCAATTACATATTCCATCTGTTGTACCCAAAAAAAAAAAAGAAGAAAAAAATATATATAGGTATGCACATTCGTTATGGATGGGCCTACATACCGCGAAGTTTCAAATGTTTAAGATGAGAAGTTACAAGCCCATTGGGCCAATTCCGGTAGGAACAAAGAAAAATCGATGTCAACGAGGATTCATATGTTCACGCGCTGAGATCTTATGAAAAAACTGATTTTGGTTGAGAATAGCGTTTTAGGTGGGTTATATATATAGTCCAGGGTTTTTGTTGACACGCGCTCTACGCGCATCAGATGAGCTTGGGTTTTGTTGAAACCGCTCTACGCTCATTAGATGCGCGTGAGTTTGGTTTTATAGACAAAAAAGATTTCGTGGGCTTTAATTTAGTTTAGGTCCATTACTACTAAATTTTTCTTTTCTAGGCCTTATATTTCGTGGGCTTAAACCGAAATGGAGCCCTTTTCTGTAACGGTATGAAACCGTTAACGATGACGGAGAAATTCGGATCCGTAATCGGTTGGGTCAAATATAATACATAACTGGATAAATTTCCAACCGGGAGTAATCAAATGAACCGTAATTGGTTCAGTTTTTCCTTTCCTTTTAAATTACAGTAATCAAAAAATTAACAGACTTGCCAAATTGGAGTATGTTATCAAAACATCACATGTATCAATTTGTATTAACATAATATATCATAATTTGATGATAGTATACTTACAAAGAATATGATCACACTAATCATGGCTAAGATTAAACTTTATAGTATATGATAAATGTTTATTTCCGAGTCAATGAAACGATTAGATTGATGGTCGTTTTGTTCCTGCAACTAGCATGTTGAGACACATGACGTGCAAACTTATCAAACAAAATGTTGATAATATCATGCCCAAAGTGAGCCACGAGCAATGGTTCACTCACTGCTCTTATATAATTGGCCTCATTAGTCCCTGATTTACTTCTCTTTGACTCGTCTTGGTTACAATGGCCAAGGTCATATTCAAGCATCTTTAAATCTTTTATCTCAAAAGAACCTTCTTTCATTACTATCTCCTTCAATTCTTTTTCACTTGGGTCATAAAACGGCATGTAGAACGAAGCCACCTTCGATGCACTCACAAGACCCTGTTAGAAAATAACATGTGAAAGTGAAACCATGTTAAAACATATTTATAATGTTCATGAAAAAACGAATGTTTGGATTTGATGTATCTCAGTATATATACCTCGTTAACTAGGTCACGGAGAGATTCGGATAATAATGTCCAAAAGTGACAACAATCTCTATGTAATGGATCATCGATAGTGTTCCTACCGATGAAAGTGAGAACCATACGTCCATTAGAAACCATCTCTTCCGAACGTAGTTTTAGAAATGTTGTGCAATCTCTTTGGAATTGAGTTAAGTAAGCCTTGTATGTACTTAAAGGACTTGAAGTTGTAATGTACACATTCATCGTGTTCTTCTCGAGTCCTTCAGGAACCTTACAATCAAAAGCTCACAAACTATTTATAGCGACTTTTTAATATGAAATAACTCAACTTCTCTATATAACTCATACCTTAGAGAGCCAATGGAGACCATAAGAAGAATGTATGAAATGGAGACTGTTACGAGGGAAAAGCCTCGAGTAGAAGGAACCTGGAAATGCAGAGACAAAGCAAGATCCTTCACTTGTGAGCTTCTTGAAAAAAGTTATGAACTTGAAAGTTGTGTTGAAATCGTTATCAGGGAGATCGTTTAAACAACAATCTATTTCAGGTGGATTTTGGTTCCTCTGCTGACATAACACATTGATTGTATTGATGATTTCAGACATTGCCAAAAACGTGTTTTGTCCCGAACAACAACCCAAATCAGCTATTTTTAAGTATTCAGGAAAGTTCAAGTTTATCATC
This sequence comes from Lepidium didymum, assembly GCA_963920545.1. Taxonomy (NCBI): domain Eukaryota; kingdom Viridiplantae; phylum Streptophyta; class Magnoliopsida; order Brassicales; family Brassicaceae; genus Lepidium; species Lepidium didymum. Next base: position 1,302,498 of record OY986996.1, on the reverse strand, counting down.
AATTCCTTTGTGTTCTTGACCAAGACAGTCTTAGCCTTTAGTAACACTCTTCTCTGAAACCCAAAAATAATAAGAAACAAATTAAGAAACTGTAACACAGTAAAGAATCACAGTTTATGTACACAGCTTCTTCATATTTGGACTACATATGTTCCATATATATTGTTCCCTAACTCTATTTCTAATCAATCACCAACTCTTTTGTGTATGCATGTGATGTGATATAGAAAAAGAGATGTAAGTTTAGAGAACCTGAAGAAGAGAATTGGTGGAGTAACTGTTGTGTCCATCTCCTCCACTCATAGATAGAGAACTCATAAAAGGGTATTTACTACTTTTGTCGTCGTCGCCATTATTCATCTTATTAGCATCCGTAGTACATTTGCTAACACATATGAAAAGAAACAATACAGATAACTAGATAAGTATACATCTATGCCAAATCAACATATACAATCATATAAATATGAAGTACAGAGTGAGAAGAACCTTAAAGAAGGTATGGAATGGATGAATCTTGAATCCATATCTTGCAATATAGTAAGAAGGGAACTGAGAACAAAAAAAAACAATAATGATTAAAGATGTTATGTTGTTTCAGAGAGGCTACCTCTCATTCGTATTTATTTATGAAGGTGGGACATATCTTGAACGTGAAACACGCCGAGTTGTTGCAATACGCAAATCCGCGTCGGAAACGTATCCAATCTGGAGAAGAAATTAGAGGAAAATAAACAAGAAAGAAAAGTTAAAGAAATATGATTGTTTTTGTAAAAGAAAACATACAGAAGGATTTTTGTTGTTGTTGTGAATTCCATGATGCTTTCAAAGCTCCAACCTATTGAATCCTCTATTCAAAGATAGAAAATCAAAACACATTGCAAAGTGACATTGGTTGTAAAGTAGAATGGGTCCTAAAGTAGAGTAGTTGCAGAATAAATACGGGACCCCATAATGTTTATTATCTCAAAATAGCCATATGAGATTCTCGATAATATTTCCATTAATGATATTAGAACAAAGCACATGTCTACAACATTTTTGTCCTCTCTTGTCCTTTCTGTCCTTCAGTGTTCATTAATAATAGGACATTAATTTAGAAAGGAGTAACAATCTTATTTTATTTTTCCTCCATAATATCGAATTCTCCGCCATGTTCTTGACAGAACATAATGGTACAAAGCATATGTTATGTAAATTGCTTTGCTATATGGAGATAAGTTTTCAAACATTCCGGGATTCAACAAACACTGTCGTTGTTCTTCCCGGTACACTGAAGCTACCGGTAAAGGTATCATACACTGATTTCTTGACTATTTCATCGCCTGACATCACCTGTGAGTCACTCCGAATTGAGTCATCAATTTTCTACAACACTTATAAGTTATAAATAGACAGGCGAAAGCTTTATGATATTGTTATAGTTTTCTATAAGGCGTGATTTTACCTGTACCGGGTGTAATTTGAGATTCTTGTCTTTTAGAACGGGACTCTGAAACGAGAACTCAGACGGGCATGCATTGAAGATTACCACAATAAATGAGTATCTGTAGGAGTAATATTACCGTTACCTAACCATATAATTATAAAGCTTGACGATTTTTTGAGTGTTTTTGATTGTTTTAACTTACATTGGATCGATCTGAGATACACTCGGGATGCCTTCACGACCATCTTCAATGCTCATGACAATGGCGCCAGGGATTGATGAGGGGCCGGCGTTATGAAATCGTACTCGCTCCTGAAGAGAAAAACACAGAGAGGTTAGAAGAACAAGTCTACAAGTTTTCGACACCTCTTGCTTCATTTATGACTATTGTGATGATTATGGTAGTATTTTTCAGAGCATGGCTAAAGAAGGGTACTTGACCTAATTTCATAGGAGCAAAGAACTCAGTGAAGAGGATTATGAAATAGTACTAATCCTAACCTGGATAGCCTTTGCTGTCTCTAAACGGAAGAGCGGCGAAGAGTATCGGATGCGTAACAAATCTAGGAAATTGTGGAGGGTGGCAACTATGTGACTGCTCTGAGGTTTGAAAGAAGGATCTTGTAGCCTCGGTTTCATCCTAGAAACATATGTAGTAAGAGCTGACTGGTTTCAGAAGCATCCAATGGATGTTAGTTCTATCAGTAATTAGAGCGGTTGGGTCAATACTTACAGTGGCCAATTGTGTTCATTTTTCCCCTTTGGTGGCAGCCCTACACCCCAATTGTTGGAACTGTAGCTGAAGTCTAGCCTAAGCTTGTTGCCATTCATGCCAATCAGTAGGTGCAATATAAATTCAGAAAATATATTCATTACAAGAGATAAAAAGCAAACCTATTGAACCAGTCACCAGAGTTGTAAGAATCACGATCAAGTGATTTCGAGCGTAAAATCTCGTCTCCAGCATGAAAGAATGGAATACCCTTCCAATGTAAAATACAACATATTAGATTAAATTTTAAATATAATGAGCCAAACAAGAATTCTAAATTAGTCTTACAACTAATCTATCTATCTCTAAGTCAAATCGGGAGACAGTAACGAACCTGCGAGAGGGCAATCATGCTTGAGGCCAAATGATTTATTCGACACCTTTCATCGACAGATATTTCCATCGGAGTCTGCAAGAAGTCAGTGGATAAAGCATAAATAAGTCTATGCATACTCTCAAGTAGGATTGTCTGATGCAAATAGATAGACAGTGTATTGAATACACGTCCGCTGCCTCAAAGATTGAACATGCAGAGTGATGGACAGCGCAGCGCAATTGATTTTTAATAAGCAAAATAAAACATCAAACTAAAGATTTGAAAACTGGATGTCTGCATAAAGTTCAGAAAACATAATTGTTCTATTACCTTCAAACTAATAATGTCAAAGAGGGTTTCATTGTCATGAGCAGAGACGTAGTTAATCTGAAAACACAGGAAAACTGTGGTATGAGTGTCACAGATTTATTGGTGCTTGATTCGCTAAATTTATGAAAGTAGTAGAAATGAAGTTGCGTACAGTTTCTGTTGGCTGTGAAGCATATGCAACAGGTGTACCATCATGCATTAAAACCTCTGATCCCTTCACCTACAAAACGTGGAGCATACATCAAAAACGGTGGGGAGAAATTCTTTTGTGGATGGTTAAATAATAAAAAGAGACTACTTACATACCTTCTTTCCTTCGTGATTGGTCAGCATATAATCCTTCAAATTTGCTGCCATACCAACCTAGTCCATGACGGAAATAAACTGAATAGATTTCTAAAGACTTGCTAGAACTTACTGTTATAATAGTGCAGTTGCATTTTAAATTGTAAGGTAACAGAATGTAGTGAAAAAAAGGCAAAACAATTTCGTACAGCTGTGAAATAAATTTGAGAGCAAAGTTAGGTTTGGGCATCTTTAAATCTTGATACGCAGAAATATGACTATCATTTGCATATAATATCTAACGACAAACAATTACCTGGATGTGATCTTTTGCAGTAGAGAGCATCAGTTCCTGGGTAGCTTCTGAACCATGGTCATGACCGTTAGGCTGTGCAGAAAAGAGAAGGTGAAGAATGGAAGAGAGAAGAGAAGTTACATATTTCTAACCATATATCTCTACTGAGAATAATAATTCATCCTCTGAAAGAACAAGGAATGCACAATTTACCCGCTGATTTTCATCTGTAAAACATTTTCAACAGCGATACAGCCGGTAATGTAATTTCTATCTCAAACAAAGCTACAACTATTTAGTGATTAGATATCTTGATTGCTAATTGCACAGCATAAAAGACAACATACCTGTAACAATAAACCTGTTATGAATCCTTGTTGAAGAGGATGACCAAATGGAGATCCACCAAGAGTTGCATCTCGTATACGGTCGTTAAAACTGAATAGAGATATTAAAAGTCCAGGTAAAACAAAAGTAATCATGGAAATGTAGAACAATCGTTGAAGAAAGTAACAAGATAGTCCATGCATGAACTTTCTAACCTTCCAATTCCAGTCCCGCCTAAGTTGAACTGCGAAGCATTTATTCCACGTCCATTTTTAGCAACTTCACCAAAGTTCCATCCTTCGCCATATCTGTTAATAAAAGGATATCACAAGAAATTGTATGGCCTAAATTATTTCATAAAGGAAAAAAGAAAGACACTAAAAACTTGCTTATTAGTTCAATAATGAGCCAAAACTTTACAGATAAATTCTTGAACCATCAACACCATCTGTTTCCTTTCTCAAGCTACCAATTGCAGATTTTACATTTACCTAAGGAACGTAGATATCAAAACTATAGTTAATATTACATTAAAACCTAATGAAACCTCATAGAGTCACAGTAACTTCTGGATAGGACAGTAAAGATGACTATTAATCTTACAAATAAATTTACAAAGTGACAAAGCTGCTTACCATTGTAGCTTTCATTATATGGCCCATAAGATCAAAACGGAAACCATCAACCTGACAAAATCATACATGATCAGCCAGCTGATATATTCAAGGACAAAAAAAAAACAGAAAATAATCAGAATAGATGACAAGCACGCACCTTATAGTTAATAACCCAATGTAATAGATCATCCCGTATCAGACGATCAACCATATAATGCTCACTCGCAGTGTTGTTTACGCATGTACTGTTTTCAATAAAACCATCGTTGTTCCTTCTCAGATAGTAACCTGGAACTATCTAAAAAAATACATTTTGATGTGGGAGACAGAGTAAAAAGTGAGGCCAAAGAGTTAGTTATCAGACCGAATTAATTGGATCCTAGTTAGTGCAGACCTTATCAAGAACAGAGTCTTTATCGTGTGGTCCACTTGCATGCAAGTGGTTGTAAACAACGTCTAAGACGACATTAAGACCAGTACAATTAAGAGCCTGCCAAAAGAAGCGACACAATGAGCCAACTCAAAAATAGTATGCGGGTGTACCATGCGATCATCAACACCATGTAAGATTCACCATAAATCTTAGCTCATAGAGCTTATTAGTGTTGTGAATCACCAGAACCAGTACACACTCCATTTCCAATTTTCAAGATCCAAACGTGGACAAATGCAAACCTGAACCATTTTTCTAAATTCAATGATACGGCATGAACCAGTTGGATCACTAGCATAGCTTCCTTTTGGGACTCCCCAGAGCACGGGATTATACCTTCACAAAAAAGGAAATTTGTGATAAATGTGATAGCTTCATAATAAATGGAGAACTTTCATAGAAGACCCTACCCCCAGTTATAGCCATCATCATTCTGGATTTCTGTTATACGAGCTTGTGCCTCAGTTGAATCAGGTGGTAATCCTTCCAGCAGACTGGTGTCTAAAATATAAAAGTCATACCTACATTTACAATAAAATCCTGATGCCAAGTACCCGAAAACAGAAACACGGTAGACGAATTTGTTACTTTAGCTTATGTTTTTATTGGTCTGAAAAGTTAATGTCCTTCCGATTTTGGGCTCTAACTTGAACTTCATAAGTAAAGCCTCAGATTTAAGGCAAAAAAAAAAGGAAAAAAAAAAATTCTAAGCATGGACCGTACACAATCTATTCAGTGTGCGCTTGAGACATCAAATATACTTACCTACAGACTTCCAGTTCTCCTTCTCATCATCAACATCACCAAACTGATATGTCGGAAGAAGGTGTAGATGGGTAAGACCTGCATCAACTAATTTCTGAAGGTGTTTCACACCTGCAGAATCCTGCCAATAGATCTAATGAGATGACACATAACACGACAAATTTGAGTATCTTTGCAGAGCAGCGAATGTGTCAGAAATACTAGAATTACAACTAAAATTTGGGGTCCTCAGTAAAACATGTGAATTTATACATCATATATCGACTAAGATGATAAAGCTATGCACATGGACAATAATATTTGCACCTTTAAAGTAAAAGCCAGATATCCACCACGATTGTCAGGCTTGACAGTCTCATCATAGGCACTGAAATAGCAGATATATATTAGCAAACGAGAAGAAAATGGAAATTTGCATGAGCAAAGCTAGATGACTGCACGATTTCAATAAAGTAATTCAAAATTTTTACCAAACAAGCATATAGGGCCAGATATCCCTTTCTTATCTGTTCGAGAAGTTACTGTTTCTTGGTTGCGGGAAGAGAGGAAGAAGGATGAAAGAAGATAACAGGTAAGATAAAGTACATATAGTTATTATGACAAGAATTAGTTGCTAAGTTTTCCCAATAGTAAAACCAAAACGTCAGTAGTCACAAGCGCAATTTTTGCCTAGGAAAAAGCAAACCATGAATCTGGAAACAGAGTCACATTACCTGAAATCCCTCACATGCAGCTCATAAATACTTATATCTGAGTAAGACCTTAAGCATGGCTTCTTATCCGCTAAGTTGTCCCATCCTTCAGGCTTTAGATCATCAGAATCAAGATTAACCAGCAAAGTTTTGCTTCCATCTGCTGAAAGCCTGCTTAAGAAAATACAAATCACACATGACTCATTTAGAAAAAAAAAATCAATGGGGGATATGCTTTTCAAGCCAATTGAAAAGTACTATACCCGCGTGCATAAGGATCATTAGCATAGCACGTTTCCAGTTTCATTGTGCTTGGATGGTAGACTGATACTTTATACACATAATAGCACCCTTCCCAACTACAAGCTCCATCAATGCTCCACACACCATTAGTCTCTTTGAGTGGGCAGATTTCCATCGCCCTCTTGTCGAGTGGGTTTCTATAGATGCATACAGAAACTGCCTACTGTGCACAAATTGAGCACTCAAAAAGAGTTAATTCCATCTAAGGCAGGTAAAAAGGGTAGCCCTGTTAACCTTTTCTAAGATTAGTATCATACTTGTGCAGTGGGGGCCCAGAGGTAAAGAGAGACACCTTCTGGTGTAAAATGTGCACCTAGAGGACCATCATACGAAAACAATTCATCCAGAACGCCAGGCAATTGCAACCCAGTTCCCTGAATCAGCCTTCCTTCCGCTGCAGAAAATTAAACTATTACACATAGTTTAGTTTCCATAGATTCTTAATGACGGCAAGGAATTATCCTAAACAAGAAAGAATGACAAACATTGAAACACACAGAAAATGGATAAAACAAATAAAATTGTACAGAAAAGTCTTACCATCTAAGCATACAACAGCTATCTGGCTTTTGACAAAATCCCTGAAATCCGAAGGAACTTTGAACGATTTGTAATTCCCAATATGTGGAAACTTCTCAATCACCTAAAATCAAACCTCCCACTTTGAGTGTTAATTTAATTTCTAACGTAGTCTATACTCTGTCTTATGAATTAAACACCAAGCAGAGAATGCAAAACTTACATTTGTAGGAAGTGAACCAGATTCAGCTTCAAGCTTCAGTCTTAAATCATAACCTGAAAACCCAAGAACTTGACTAAATAAACCTTCACAGAAACTGTTGTAAAGAATTAGGATATAAGAGTAAGCAGCATCTATTCCATCTTCGCTAAATGATAAACCAGCAATTTTGCTCGCATACAAGTAACAAGACCCTTCACCAACATCCACATTCCAAGCGATTACGCCTTGCGTGACCCAATACGCTCTTGAGAAGATCAAACAATCAAGAAACTAATCACGTTTAAAACGAAAACGTAAACCAAAAAAAGCAAAGTCAGTAACATAATCGATCAACACTCTCCGCAAAAGACTAAAAGAAGAACAAGTTTCTCGTACAGTCCCTGTAAAATTAAGAGGCGTAAACCTGAGAATTCGGAGTGGAGACTTCAAAAGCGACATAGGTGATTCAGCGGAAGACGAAGAACAGAGGCTGCGAAGCGACTCGTTACAATAAGTTCCCAAACGAAGTCTGAGAGGAAAATTAGAAACCGACGATACAGGACGACGTCGACACCGCGATCGAAGACGAAAATCAGCGGCAAAGATCTGTGGAGACGCGATGGTTGTGGAATTGAGAAGACGAAGGGAACTCGCTGGTATGAGTGTCAGTGCCATTCTCCTTCGCCAATTGATAATAGTTCGCACTGGTCCAGCTGTTCTTCGACCCGACCGTTTGTTCTTATAATATCTATATATTTTGTCTTTAGTCCCTAAAGTTTTTTAGATCTTTCAGATATTTACATAATTTACTCATCTTATTTAATAGAACCCCGTTTCTTCAACGTTCGTAATTAATTTTGTTTTCCATTAATCTATATTTGGTGCTTACTCCCTCAAGTTTTTAGATCTTCAGATATTTATATAACTAACTCATCTTATTAAATAGACCCTCACTTGACCGTTAGTAATTAATTTTGTTTCCATTGATCTATATTTCGTGTTTAGTCCCTCAAGTTTTTTTAGATCTTCAGATATTTAACTCATTTTACTAAATAGATCATGGTCCCTTTTTTTTTCAAACCATAACTGGCCGACTCATTAGTAAAGTTCCTACATAATGTAGGTTGTGCGACTCGATCCCTAAATATGAGATAGTGTTTTCCTTCAATAGACTTACCACATGTCGGTAGACCAAAGTCACTTTACAGATCTGATCTTTTTATTATATCATTTTTAGATTTTTGACATAATTATAAAGACAATTAGAAACAAAAATAAAAATATTACATATTAGACGAAAGCACAAATGAAAAACTGAAACACTAGAGTAACAAAAGAGAGACGGATTAAGAAAATAAAAACAAGCCGAGACGATATTTTCCTAGAAATAACCACGAGCGAACCAGTCTAAGGCCCATCCTCAAACCTTAGAACTAGTAACTACTCCTACAACGCTTTCAATTTCTTGAACAATCGTAGTTAATTTTGTTTTCCATTGGTCTTTATTCATATTTTATATATAATAAAGGTACAAAAATATATAACAACAAAGAATAAAAAGAAGAATAAAAAGAAGAAGAAAAATCCCATATACCTAATGACTCGATATTTATACATAACAAGTTTATTGACATAAAACCAAGAATAATAATCAAGTCTCGTATCTAGGTTATGGTTTAAAACCATCTATACTTAAATTCAGGAGTCCTTAGGTTAAGGGATAAGTAAATACCCCTCTCAGAAGCAAACCAAGTAGCATTAGCACTATTTTTGCCAGAGAGATTCATACTTGACTTATAAGCTACAAACTCACGATGATGCTTTCCACGCTTTCCATGTCTTAAGCTCATATACTTGAAGCCCAATGAATCATCACCTCAATGGCGTCGTTAAATCGCCATTGAGGTGATGATTCATTGGGCTTCAAGTATATGAGCTTAAGATCATCGTTCTTCGATCTGCAATGCACACTTATGGTTGTACTGTTATGAAATTTGTTTACTACCATTAATACGTTTTTTCTATACGTTTCTCCAATGCAAAAACATATAAAGATGACTGAAATTATGAGAAGTTTCTTTTTTGGTAAATTTTTTTTTTCTTTTCTTTTCTAAGGATGTACAGATAGAATTGTGACGTTTTCGTGTTTATATTCAATTTTAGTATATGTTTTTTTTTTGAGGTTATGCGTTAAAATCTGTCTTCTCTTCATTTATTTGAAGTTATGCTGAATACACGTACGAGAGGCTAATTTTAAGAAGATAAAAATTACAAATTAAGACCATAAATTATTGTACACTGCAAATATTTTCTTTGTTAATATTTAAATTCCAAATTTGGTTTATTTAAATTATGCAAAAGAAAAAAGAAAACTATTATACACTGAAAGAAATCATTTAGATGATGGAAAATGTCTTCAAATTTTCCAATAAGTATAAAATACATTTGTAAAAATTAATTTACTTCATTATATGGTATATATATATATATATGTTAATTTTTTCCACACTAGCGTATTCTAGTAGTTGAGCGAAACTTTAATTAGGCATTCTGAAAGTTCTAGGTCTCGATGACATTTTAAAAAATTTGGAAAAATATTTTTGGTCAATTAAATAGTTAAATCCACATTTACAGTTTTCTCTGCTGGAATTCGATTATACAAAATTATATAATACCTATGTTATATTGATTCAAATTTTAGAAGGAAAATTTAAACTATAGATTGTATTTTGTGGATCCAATTAATAACAAACATATATATATTAGTTTCAACATGATATAAAGTTTGCCAAACCTATGTATGTTAAACATAACTCAAGTTCTAAACCTCTCCTTATAAATATGGTCTCTCTCAAGTGAGGCCCGACATAAGACACTCGATATAAAAAAGGTAACAGTAGTATCGATATAGTTTGGACATTTAAAGAAGATATTAATTCGATATTTTGTGAAAAGACAGTATGAGTGGTTTAGTAGCCGCCTTAGTTTGGCCTTATATCTCCACTTGTTTGGTCAGTAAGTGAGCTCTCTGGAATATTCTTAACTGATAAGCACTAAGAAGGCGGCTTTACCAAATCATAACAAGTCTTCTTAGCCGACTTCCACACGCACACACGTGTTCCAAGTCAAACCAAACGACCGCAAACCAAAATCTTATAATTCCAGTAATTCGATTCAACAAAACCACCATAAATATCAAAAAATTTGAATTAGTATACAATTTTTTTCCAAACCGTTTTAACGAATCTAGAATCAACAAACTATAAAATTTGACTACTATAAAAGCCATATAAACATTTTATCTTTAATTTTATTGAAAACTCAGTTAATTCAATTTAACAAAAACACCATAAATACTAATTAGAATTTTAGATCAATTATTTGTTCAATAAATCCACAAATAAAAAATCAACAGGCCATGCTGTCATAAAATTCAACTTATCTCAAAATTAAAAAAACCATGTAAATATTAAGAATATCACACACGAATATAATTTTGTTTTGAAAAACACTCAAATTCAGAATATCACATTAGTGTCTTCTTAAATTCTAATACCTGTCCGGGTAGGTTAGATACTTGCATTTGGTCCACACAACATAATAATAATAATATTAAAAATAAATAAATAAACGTGATTATCGACTTCTTCACTCTTCTTCAAAACACTTTCTCACCTCATCACACGCAACTTCCTCTCGAATCTCCTCTTTGCTATATGTACACACAAACACTTTCATCTCTTCCTTCCAAGTTAAACAAATCAAATTCACTACTCTTCCTAAAACTCAACATAATGGCACTCGAAGCTCTTAATTCTCCACGATTACCTTCTCCAATACCAACTCTATTTCACGATTCATCATTAAGGTTCCATGGAAGCAAAGGCAAACGATCTAGATCCGAGTTTGATCGTCATAGTCTCGCAGAAGATGAATATATCGCTTTATGTCTTATGCTTCTTGCTCGTGATGGTGATCGAAACCGTGACCTAGACTCTTCACCGACTTTGCTTCCTCCTCCTACTCCGATCTATAAGTGTAGCGTTTGTGACAAAACGTTTTCTTCTTACCAAGCTCTTGGTGGACACAAAGCAAGTCACCGGAAAAACCTTTTGGTAGGAGGAGGAGATGAGCCATCCACGTCATCGGCGATAACAACGTCTGGTTTATCCGGCGGAGGAAGTTTGAAGTCGCACGTTTGCTCAATCTGTAACAAATCATTCTCTACCGGTCAAGCTCTTGGTGGTCACAAACGGTGCCACTATGAAGGTAAAAACGGTGGTGGGACTAGTAGCGTGTCGAACTCAGGGTCCACAAGCCACTTCAGCAATAGCCACCGTGGATTTGACCTGAATATACCTCCGGTACCGGAGTTCTCTATGGTCAATGGAGATGATGAGGTTATGAGTCCTATGCCGATGGCTAAGAAACTTAAGCTTGACTTTGTTGACAAAGTCAACTCTACCTCTTTCTAAGAAAATCTTATTAGATTTATTTATAGAAATTTAATTCTATTGTACATATACCAATTTGTATTTTTTTACTAGTACTTCATTGAAAAATGATTCTTTGTTGTATAATAATTTATTTTTCTTTTCTTTAACTTTCTATGTAAACTCGAGTTAATATTCCGAACAGAAATTTCGAATACATTTTCAGATTTTTCTTTAATTTGTTTGACTAGTCTATATCTAGTTGAGTGGGCCGGTATAAGTAGAACCAATATTACAAGTTTTTTGCCATATATATATATTAGATTTTATTAGTTGTAAATTTGTATCATATATTAGATTTTACGTTTTCTTCCTTTTTCTTATTACGCTTTTAAGTGTTTATATTATATCAAGCCAATAGAAGAGTAATATATCTACGCATTATGAAAAATAAAACCTCCTATATAGCAAATATATGCATGAATATGACATCTAAACTAGAAGGAATTAAAAATCTCATAACTTTCATAAATGACAGAATCGAAAACAATATCTATAAAACGACAACAAACTACTTGTTAATATCTAAATAAAACTCTTAGAAGTACTAGACGTCAATCAAGTTTTCTGAATGTAGATAAGGAACAAAACAAATTTTAACCAGAGAACGCCGAACTCAAAATAAATACATATTTACCAAAAGTTTAGTATTTTTTAACTAGAATTAAAATATACCTATAGCACAATAGTGAAATTTACCCAAATACAATCCTAAAAAGGAGATAACTTCTACACAAATAACATTATGTTTTTACTAGGTTTATGTTTTCGTAAGCCAAATTTCGGACACGATAGGGAGTTACAGACCACTTAGAGGCGTTGTGGCTGGAGCAAAAGATTCAACAACTTAACTTCACTTCAGTCCACTAAAGGTCTGCTCCATTCTGTTTCAGATACTCAATAGGCTTTATTCATCTAGAAAGCTTTTTAAATAATTGAATTGTTTCTTACAATTAAATGTATTGAGGGTCCTGTAATAGTGGAGATATGCAATATCATTTCTCATTATAAACCACTACAATATATCCAATCACCTAATCATTTTGGCTTATTTTGTTGTTCTTTGTACCAAGTAACCTAGCGACAAACACGTGGGAAATCAATTGAAATATCACGAAACATAAAAAAAAAGTTGGTGTTAGGAATAGCTTTTAAGATACCAATCACACTCCTAAGCACTAAATAGTACGAAAATGTATATTTCAGTGACTCTCATCATCATTCTCGTCTCTCTTCTTCTTTTTCTCTTTCGTAGTCTCCTTTCATGGCCACGGAGGTTGCAGATACCATACCCTCCCGGCCCGAAAGGCTTACCCATCATTGGCAATATTCTCATGATGAACCACTTCAACCACCGCGACCTAGCCAAGCTCAGCCGCATATACGGCTCTTTGCTCAATCTTCGCCTTGGATTTTCTCATGTTTTCGTTGTTTCTTCTCCGGACATCGCACGTCAAGTCCTTCAAATTCAAGGCCATATTTTCTCAAACCGTCCCGCGACAATCGCAATTCGTTACCTGACCTACGGAGGATCCGACCTTGTGTTCTCTTGTTATGGTCCGTTTTGGCGTCGGATGAGGAAACTTTACGTCATGATGCTGTTTAGCCGTAAACGAGCCGAGTCGTGGGTCTCTGTTGATGAAGAGGTTCACAAATCAGTCTGTTTTGTAGCGGCTAACGTTAAAAAGCCATTAAACGTATGTAAACTTGCTTTTTCTCTAACAAGAGATATAACGTTTCGAGCAGCGTTCGGCTCCTCGTCGTCCACTTCTTCTAATGATGGCAGATTAGACGAGTTCCTTGAGATCATACAAGAATTCTCTAAGCTTTTTGGTGAGTTTAATGTAGCGGATTACGTTCCATCGTGGCTTAGTTGGATCGACCCACAAGGGATAAACGGACGACTCCAGAAAGCCCGAAAGTCTCTTGACTGTTTCATTGAGTCTATCATCAACGATCACAACAAGAAGAGAGAACATAACCTTGACGAAGAGACTGATATGGTTGACCAATTACTTGCGTTTTACAAAGAAGAAGTGAAAGTCAACAACTCGAGACAAAAAAATTAAACTTGATAACATTAAAGGCATCATCATGGTAATCAAACAGTATATTTTCCATGTTTATTGGAAGTGAATTATATACTTGAATCCAAATAAAAAATGATTTTTTTTTAATAAAGGATGTGATGTTCGGAGGAACAGAGACGGTGGCATTAGCAAATCGAGTGGGTCTTAACGGAGCTACTTCGGAGCCCTAAGAATATGAAACGGGTCCAGGACGAGCTAACGAGCGTGGTTGGACTTGACCGCTGGTGCGTGGAGGATACGCACCTCGAGAAGCTCAGTTTTCCAATGTGTACTCTCAAGGAGACCCTCCGGCTCCACCCACCATTCCCTCTCCTTCTCCATGAGACGGTGGAGGACGCTGAGATCACCGGTTACTTCATACCCAAGGGATCACGTGTAATGGTCAATACTTACGTTCTTGGTCAAGTCCCGGATTCTTGGTCTGACCCGGAAATTTTTAACCCAGGTAAGTTTTTGGAACCCGGTGCTCCGGATCTGAAAGGGAATCATTTCGAATTCATTCCGTTTGGGTCAGGTTGGAGATCATGTCCTGGTATGCAACTCGGGTTGTACGCGTTTGAGCTTGCGGTGGCTCATCTTCTACACTGCTTCACGTGGAGTTTACCGGACGGTATGAAACCCGGTGACGTAGACACTGTTGAAGGACCTGGTCTCACCGTTCCTAAGGCCACTCCTCTGGTGGCGGTGCCGACCACGCGCCTCCTCTGCCCAATCATCTCTTGAAGCTTGAAATAGCCTTCACCGTTCTAAAAATAGGAGTAATAAATTGAATGTTCTAAGAATTATTGTACCATAGATTGAGAAACTGATTGTCGTACGTTGTTATAAATAAGCTATAAAAAAAAATAACATTAGCATAGTAACAATAACGTACGGAAGTGAAGACACAGATTACATTATCCTTTAAGTAGAAGGCAAAGTCCTAAGTTGAGATTGAATTGGATATACAAAAGCATGAAGTAGGCTTTTGAACAACAATATTGTAGATTAGATATACCAAAGCACAAGACAATGCTGGAGATTCAGCAGTTTCGTCGCATCTTCACTTTAAGTGAGACTTCTGTGTATGATTCGACTTTCTCTACGGCATGTCTCAATGGTCTTCCCACAGATGTTCTTCTTAACATCCCTTCGTTTTCATCAGCTTTAGGCTTATTTTTTGCTTCTGTTTCATGGTCACACTCTTGAACTATGTTGTTGCGCAAAGATGGGTCTGTCGCTATTTCTTTGATGGTTTCATCGGTTTCAGATTTAACCTTTGTTGATTGTCTTCTCATTGACACCCTGCTGAGTACACCACAGAGTTAACAGTCACATTACATCAATGAGAATCAATATTCATAAGCGGAAATGCAGGAAATTCACTGTCACTAACAAACCTGCATTTTGTCTCTTTTGTGTCATGTCTGCTTTTAGATGGTTCTACAACTTCTGGTTCTTCACTTACTAAGCTTCTGAAATATTATCCAGGACAGGAGAAAACAAGCGGTGTTAGGCTATTGCCTGACTCGTTATAAATTCTCAGGCTTAAAGAAATATAATAAGATATGTTTCATTGTCACACTTTTGAACTATGTTGTTGCGCAAAGATGGGTCTGTCGCTATTTCTTTGATGGCTTTGTGGGTTTGAGATTTACCCTTTGTTGATTGTCTTCTTGTTGACACTCTGCTGAGTATACCCCGGAGGGAGATAACAGTCACATGACATCAATGAGAGTCAATGTTCACAAGCGGAAATGCAGAAAATTCAGTGTCACTAACAAACCTGCAATTTGTCTCTTTTGTGTCATGTCTGCTTTCTGATGATTCTACAGCTTCTGATCTTGATCCCGTAGATTCTTCACTTACTAAGAGTCTGAAATAATATCCAGGACAGGAAAACACAAGCAGTATTAGGCTATTACCTGACTCAATTCTGCGTTAGCAATTATTAACGCTTGAAGAAGTATATATATATATATATATATATATATATGTATGTTTCAACAAACCCAGCATCATCAGCATTCAAGGTTTCAGTCACTTCCGGTTCTTGAAAATCAAACTTTGCAGATTGTGTTCTTGAAGAGATTCTGCCCATTTATGCAATAGATTAGTGACCTCTAACACGATTTTCATATGCATGTCAATTAGGATCTTACAAACCTTCTCCTCTTGATTGTCTCCCTGATTTCGTCTCCCTCGTGGAGGCTTTTATACGCTTCAGCTTCTTCAGGCCTTAACCGAGCAGACCGTCTTCTCAAAGAGACCCTGCTGAAAACAAAGGAGTTATTTCATACACTATTGTTCACTTAGAATTTGCAACAACATAAGTAATTAAAGAGAAATGTGGAAGGAAATAACACCAACAAACCTTGCAGTTTCTTTGGCATCATCCTTCCCAAGCAATTTTTCCGTTTTTTCAATTTCTTGAACATCAAACTTGGTTGATTGCCTTCGTGTACATTGCCTACAATAAAAAAAAAAAGGAATAAAAGCTTCAATAAGATATACTTGTATTCGCATTGTTTTAGCTTTACATTGATTGAAAAATGTATTTTTTGGACGGAATATAAGAACCTCTTCCTATGCACAATGTCTATTACTGGGTTTGCCGCATCAAGAACAAAGTTCTTGTTGGCAACATTGTCAAAATTTTGGTTAGTCTCTTGAGAGACAACCCCCTTTTCCATGCAAACTTCAGTCTGACAGGTCTCTTCAGGAATATTAGCGGTATCTATTACTCCAGAAACTTTCCTACAAACGAAAAAGTGCCAATTGAGGTTCACTTGACTGCCAAAAGCTTTCACAGGATACATGGATTGAATATTAAGCAGATTTGGACCTTTTACTGTTTGCTTTCTCATTCACGTGTATTGGCTCAACGCCTGAGCTTCCTGAAGCTGAAAATGAAACAATATAGGAAACAATGTGAAATGGTTTCTAGGATCATCAATGAATCTAAGCAAAAGTGTTTACCTTTTATCCGTGGCATTTGCATTCGCTTGGTATCTTTATGATTCATGTTATGCGCCTGAAAGGATTTGCAATTCCCATCAGAAGCGTTCACTGGAACCTTGAACTCAACAACAAAGCCCAATTGGTGTCGAACAATGTAGTACGAAAAGTGATAATTTTTTATTTTGGACAATTCAAGTAAGCACCTTGTCTTTTGAAGCATGATGGGTACATGGAAGTGTTTGCTCCTGGATGAAATAAGGTAACATATTTTCAAGCTCTGAACGTTTGTTTAGGTAATTATAGTCAATGGAAAATATACGACCAAGGGAATTACTTGCCTCATGTGGTTTCCCGACCTTGAGTAAAGCATTCTTGCAGCCAAGTTCATGCTGAAGTGCCTTGAGCTGACAAAATTTACATACAACGTCAATTGATTGAAGAACTTGTAATATAGTGACTCATGAAAGCCTCAGTTTGAGAGATTCCATTTCCAGAAAAGCTTACTCTGTCTCTATTTGTATTGAGTTCCTGACAGGGAAAAACATGGAAAAGGACAATGAAGCCATACTTTAATCATATAGTTTTAAATAATCTTACAATCATCTAAGAATCAAACCATAGAAAGATGGTACACACCGCCAACATTTGACTGTTTGCCTGTGCAAGCTGCAAATTCTTATCCTGCAGATCCCGTAAGTTGATCTTCAGTTTCTGAAACTCTATACTAGTCACCTCGATAATTTTACTGTAACCACAAAATAAAACACAAAGCAAATATTACCAACAAAAATAACCTTCATGAAACTCAAAAGCCAAAATTTTATAACAGAAACAAGGTGGATACTTTCTATGTGCTAGGGCTTTCATCAGCGTCATGTTTTCCTGCAAAAACAAATGAATCCAGCAGCCGAATTAGAAAAACATACAGCATGCCACATATCAACAAGATAAAAGTGAGAAGCAATGCCTTTTGAAGCTTTTCAGCGTATTCCTGGGAAGAAAAAGGCATATTTTCTTTCTGGTGCGTCTCTTCTCTGACCATTTGTTTTACATGATCCTACAAGTTGCTATCGATTTATTAAGAGAAGGGAAATAGAAGGATTTTTGATTATGATGAGTTGATGACTAATAAATTGTACAGCTTTTTGGAATCTAAAACCCTATTTGAGTAGTCAAGGCTCCTTTCAGTTAGACATCCAGTCATCTGGTATCACCATAGGTTTCCCAGAAATTGGAGCACAAGTATATCTTCAAAACTCAACTTTCAACTGTTATATTTGACTAAAGTATCAAAGACCATCGTCCAACTGTTAAGTGGATCAACGATATCGTTTATACTCGAATTTCGAGCACATTTAGAAAACGAATTCAACTTACCAGAAACACGGAAGTGAGATTCGTAGCTTCAGAACCTTCCAATTTCGTGAACTCGAAAGAAATTTGTGCTTCTACTCTGGTCGAAAATGAACCATCTTCGTCATCGGAATATCTTAGATTGTACCCTCAAACAAATCAACGCCAGTCTATTCAATTACAGAGACTCAAGCTTCGGAGATCGATTGCTCCACTTCGAAACCCTAGATTATCTCTGTCGAAAAAGGTACGGTTGGAACGGCGGCAAAACCAAGTCAAAAAAATATTTGGCACGAGAGCTGGTTTAGGCACTGGTTCAATTTCTGATTCCAAAATACAATAGTTCAATTCCTTTTATTTGGGCCGGTTCTCTTTCTTGCCTACTTTTAAATTGGGCCTCCAGAGAACCTGGGCCCTAAGACATTTGTAGTCTTAAATTTTCTTCTTTAATTGTGTCTCCAAAGAACATGGGCCTTGTGGCATTTGTAGTTTTCCTTTTCCTTTTAGATTGGGCCTCCAAAAACATGGGCCTTAAGGCACACCTATCTTTTGTTTTCCTTGATTGATGGGCCTCCAAAGAACATGGGCCATATGGCATTTGTAGTTTTCTTTCTCATTTTATTTCTGAAAATCAGATTGTCGGGTGCTTAGAATTATCCAATTAATAACGAATTTGATTTTTACCTGCTATATTATAATAATTTAAAAAAGAAATTTTAGAAGTAGGTTTTAGGCTATGAATCAGGTTTTGTCGATCCAATTGTTGACAAAAAAAATCAGTTTATATTTTAGATAAATAATTTTAGTTTAAATTAAAATTTCGAGTCTTATACTTTTTATGTTCAGATTTACTTTCAGGTTTTAAGGTATCTAAAAAATTGTAACCATGTTAAACAAATTCCAATTTAATAAATTTTTACATTCAAATTTTAAATTCAATTGGAATTAGAAACACTTAAGGTTTTATGGAAATTGGAAAAAAAAATTATGAGTCTTTACTTAATAAATTTTCAAGTTTCTGAGGAAAAAAAAAAGTTTTATGGAAATTGGATCCACCCTAATGCGCATCATTACAGCAACTCATGTAGTTGTGGTTTCACGTCAAAGGTATTCTCCTAAACAATTATACACGACCAAATATGTATTTAATATAATTGTTTTGTCTAAAACCGTGCTAATTAGACTTCATAAACAATACCAAGTTGGCCTAGAATCTCTCACCAAAAGAAATAATTTTAAATATATTGTCTACATATCTTATAGATATAGCCGATTTTATTGAATTAATAGAACATTATTTCCTTTGTATTTCTTTCAAATTATATTACTTTCGTCGGATTTATTTTATTTTATTCACAAATTTCAACATTTTGTTCTTTTCTTTGATTACATTCTCCTCCATAACAAATAATCCAATTGCAATAAATTATTGTATGCGGATAAGCTGTTGGGGGCGCCACCTTTTTCCATTATAATTAGTCATTTAGGTTAGATTTTTTTCCGCCAAACAATAAAGGACAAATACGATATTTTAAAATCAAATTCAAATAAAAAAATCGCAGAAATAACGCTCAAAACTTGACTAAAAAAGTTTCTCCAATCATTTAGACTGATTAAATCAACAGATAATCTCTCGTTTTGATTCGATTGTCAATAATCACTCGTTTTGTTTTTCTTGTCCGAACACTCATTGAATTAGACAAAGTTAAATGAAAACCATTGTGGTTAGGTAAACACTAGGTCAAATTCTATTGATGATTGTTATTTTTCTTTTAATCACCATTTATTACATAACGAAAATTCAAAACAATAATAACTTTTATGATTATTTTCACCAAGAAATATATTCCTAAAAGTGTATGGCAAATAATTTAGGGCAAAAACATATCATAGAGTAGAACTCGAACTCGAGTAAAAAAACAACAGAACTGACTAAGGGTGCAAATTCGGATTATTCGGGTATGGTCAGGTCGGATCGATCGGAATTCAGATTATTTGGATAATAGTAAACCGGTCCGAAATAACCGAACCAAAAAATCGGATCAGTTCGGGTCGGGTTTGGATTTTATTTTATTTTGTAAATTTTTTTTAAAAATCCAAAAAATCCAACCCGAATTGACCCGAACCGTCCGAAACCCGACCCGAATTCCGGGATTTTTTTTTTTTTTAAAGTTCTTAAAAACAACGATCTGACTCGAAAAATCTAATCCGAACAGACCCGACCTGAACAACCCGACCTTAATTCTTTAAAAAAATTAAATCCAACCCGACCCGAATTTTAAATCCAACCCGATCCGAACCGATCCGAATTCGGTTTGGGTCGGATCGAAAAATTCGAATCTGGTCAAATTCCCAAAACTGACATTCAACCATTTGCAAAAAAAATTTTGTTTTTGTTCAAGTGGGACAAATTAAATTTTTTAAAATCGAGATCAGAAAGACAAATATTTAACCATTTGAACAAATACACTTGCATTGTTTAAATATGCATGTTTATAATTTTAAGTTAACGCAAACTATGTACAATCTTCAACAACATGCAAATTCTGTTCCCAAATTGAGGATAAGTGTATGATTGGGTAATGCAAGCTAAACTGAGTCACTCTGACAAAATAAGAATCAAATTGGAGAAAGGAGATAGAAATAGTTTTGATTAAACCACTTTAAGGATTCTCTCTCCTTTCACACACTCTCTTTTCCCTTCTTTCTCAAATCTCTTTTCTTCTACTTGAAACAAACTAGAGAGAGAGAGATTGGTAGGAAACCAACACAAATAGAAATCTTTTGACCTTTGTTTTATTATATAAACCCAAATCTGCACAATTCCCCATAAAACCATGTTTAAGAAACTTCAGTTAATTCTGCTGTTCTTTCCTAAAGAGATCAGAGGAGAGAGAAAATAAGAGCTTATCAATATCATGGTGGCTCATAAGAAGATTCATAATCTTCAAAAACCAACCTGCATTTGTATTCTCTGGTCTTGTCTCTTAATTTCTCTTTGTCACCATGCAAGAGCATCTTCTTCTTCAACATCTTTCTTCAATCTTTCTCTCCCACATCAACACCCTTTCCCTGATCATGTTGTTCTTAATGTTCAAAGGTTTAACTTTTCACCTTACTTTTCTTTCATTTTATTTACTTTTGCTTCAGAATTTGATTCTTCTGCATGTTTTATCTTCTGGGTCTTTCTTATTTTTAGTAAATCAACTATAATTTGAAAAAAGTCTGAATCTTTAAAACCTCTGTTTTTTTTTTAAACAATGGGATTTTTAAAACCCATTTCCTGAACATGTTGTTCTTAATGTTCATAAAAGTATAACTTTTCTTGCATTTTGTTTCAGAGTTTGATTCTCCTGAATGTTTTATCTTCTGGGTCTTTCTCATTTTTAGTAAAATTTGAAAAAAGTTTGAATCTTTAAAACCTCTGTTTTTTTAAAACAATGGCATTCTCAAGACAGAGCAATATACTCTGTTTTTTTAACTAACTTTTAAAATTCTCTGTTTATCAATGCAGAAAACTCAATGATTCTCTTTCAAGAAGACAACTTCTTACTTACCAACAAGACGATGGCACGACGACATCAGGACCAATATCTACTTGCTTAACCGGAAATCCAATTGACGATTGTTGGCGTTGCGACCCAAACTGGGCAGCAAATCGCCAAAAACTAGCAGATTGTTCAATAGGTTTTGGACAAGGAACACTCGGTGGAAAAGGTGGGAAATTTTACCTTGTCACAGATTCTTCCGATAATGATGCAGCAAACCCAATTCCGGGAACACTTAGACACGCCCTAATCCAGCCGGAACCATTGTGGATTGTATTCTCCGGTGATATGGGAATCAAACTAAAACATGAACTAATCATTGGAAGTTACAAAACAATCGATGGAAGAGGAACAAATATTCAAATCACAGGTTTGTTATTGCTGATTTTGCAGTTGTTTGTTTTTACATGAGAATTACGATTTTTATTAATTTACTGATATAATAATTGAACCAAAATTTTAATTTATGAGCAGAAAATTATATTAATTTATAAATATTATTAATGAATCGAGTATAAATTTTATTGTATTTTTAAGTAGTTTTAGTTTTTTTTGTAGATATATCTTTGTAATGTCTATAAAAACAAAAAAAATGGTATATTAATTTAACATTTTACGAAATAAATATTCAAATTACAGGACATGGATGCTTAACAATACAACAAGTGAGTCATGTAATCATCCACAACATCCACATTCACCATTGTAAACCATCAGGAAACACTAGAGTAGCTTCATCACCAACATACATAGGATTCAGAGGAGTATCAGACGGAGATGGAATATCAATTTCAGCATCACATCATATATGGGTGGATCACTGTTCTCTAGGATATTGTGCAGATGGACTCATTGACATTATCCTTGCTTCAACAGCAATAACAGTTTCCAATAACTATTTCTATCAACATGATGAAGTTATGCTCTTAGGTCATGATGATAAGTATACGGCGGATTCAGGGATGCAAGTAACAATAGCGTTTAACCATTTTGGGGAAGGATTGGTGCAGAGAATGCCAAGGTGTAGACATGGCTATATTCATGTGGTTAATAATGATTTCACTGCTTGGCAAATGTATGCAATTGGTGGTAGTGCTAATCCTACTATCAATAGTCAGGGTAATCGTTACACTGCACCAATTGATCCCAATGCCAAAGAGGTACATTTTCAACCTTTTTTTTTCTATACATATACACAATATATAGTAACAACTAACAAAAGCTTTCTGCAAAAAAATCATGAATATGGTTTTTAATTTAACTCTGTAAATAGAACATGTGCTAGTATAATGCAATATAACATCATGTCGTTACTATCAAATTTTAATTATGATTACATAATATATCAAATCACAACTCTCACAATAAAAGGTCTAGAACTAGTACTGAATTTTGAAAATTTCAATTATGCGACTGTAAAAATCTTTTAAAAAACTATATAAATGTTATATTGCGTTGACTTTAAACTTCGTAATATTGACTTGATTATATTTTCTTTGGAGGATTAAATTGAAAATTGTTGTTTAGAAAATCTAGCAATAATGATAATTTATATGCAGTAACAACAATATTGATCATTCACACAAAAATAATAATAATATTGATATATTACACAAAATAAAAATTATTATGATAAGTCTGTAGTGGAAATTTTTGCTTTTAATCGGAAATAGGGTTTTGGATTCAGTATTCATTCAATTTGGTAGTATATTATATAAAGTTATTCGAAAGATAAATAGTTCATTTTTGTCATAAAAAAAAAGTTCTCTTTTTTAAAAATAACCGGATATGTAAATGTAGGTAGGACCTTTTTTTTTTCTTTTTTAGAGTCATTAGTTACATTATCCTAATTACGAGACTGAAAGTAATTCTACATCGTCGTAGACTCTTAACACTTGATTTTATGTTTATTTTGCAAAAGGTGACAAAGCGTGTGGACTCAAACGAAAAACATTGGTCCGGATGGAATTGGAGAACGGAAGGTGACGTCATGGTTAACGGAGCATTTTTTGTGCCGTCAGGTGACGGAGTATTGAGCCAAGCGTATGCAAGAGCCACCAGTATTCAGCCTAAAGCTGCCGCAATCATTGATCAGATTACACTTAACGCCGGCGTCTTTGGCGATCCAAGGTAATTCTTATTATTATTTTATCTAACTCTATTCTCTCTTCCACTCAAATTCAATCCTTTTTGAAAATTTTATTTTATACGATTTTGCCTCTTTTCTTTTATTCGATTCTTTTTTCTGACATAAAAAAACTTTTTTTTTTATTAAATTATATTTAACACTACTATTGCACACCATCAAGACTTTAAATGATATGAGAAACGTATAAACACCTATTTACAACATTATTCATAAGTTCTAATGAATTATAAATATGATTTCTAGTCTTAAGAGTATTACTGGTGGATAGATTTGTGAAATTTATGTTATGGTTTGATTCACTCTTGTTTTCCTTATTCTAGAGAGCAATAATATTGTCTAGAGTACTAAAACTCTAATCCACGCATATTCTAAATTTATTTTTGGCTCTTTATTATTTTTTTAAAAAACTAACCTTTTATTTATGGAAATTCTTTTTTTTTAATTGGCTGTAGAAAAAAAACATATAACCCAAGATATATACAAAATTAAATCTATAATTTAAATTTAATACCAAAAACTCAAAACTACAACTTTAACCAATCGTAAACTGTTTTATCTAAATTGGAGTTTATATAAAAAAATAGCTAAAAACAACTACTATTTTCCATAATTTAAAGGGTTAAATTATGTCTTTTCAAAATTTCATAAAACAGAAACATGAAACTAGTACATACATGTCTTGGATGTTTTAATTTTAAGTAAGTTGCACACTAAAGTGTTAAGATAAATGTCAACACGTGAACATGAACATGAACATGCATAAAGCCTTTACACGTTCAGAAAAAAGCTTCTCTTTTTATCCTTTTAAAATTTGTATCTCACACGTGCGAAGCATGTGGATCGAAGATCTAAACTTCTATAGTGAGATTTATATGCTTTTCCTGATGCTTTATCGTATTTCTTCTTCTACATGCAAATAAAAATCGAAAGCTATAGAAAATATTCATTTCCTTATTATGATTTCTTCATTAAATTAGGGTTTAGTGGTTTTCTTTGTTATACGATATGCAATATCTTTATAATTAGAAAAGAAAAGAAAAAAGATTGATGTCCTTATTAGCAAGTTCTTCACCAATTTAGGGTTTAGCGATCAATCATTCTTTACCAACTTGGTATATCTCTAAACTCCCACATGAATATTTTTTATTTTTGTTTTCTCAAAAAGAAAGTATCTATTCATTTCCTTGTCACACATTTAAGGGTTTAGGGTTTAAGTAATGGGATCAAATGGACCAATATAATTGCTTTAATAAATGATACTTGATAAGACATAGTATCTATATAAAAACGATGGGTTCAATTAACAAAGAAAAAAAATAAAATGGGTTTTTTATTTTTGATAAATTCTTTTGTCGAATCATCTGCACAAACACGTAGTAGGACCGTTTAGAAGACTATATATTATACAGATTCGATCTACTTAAATGTGGAATAACCAGTCAGATATTTATATATAGGTCTGTGTAGTTATGCTACTTGGTTTTTTTCCGATTATTAATTGCTTAGAATTTAACATTTTGACTCTTTTGTGCAAAAGTAAAGTATGCTAGAAGGATGGATGATTCTCTTAGGCTTAGCCGTCTTGCTTTTATAAGTTCGATATTCTTTCGTCAAAATACTACTTTCTTTGTTTTTGGTATTTAACCACTTAACCAATTAATACTACAATAAAACTTTTATAAATTAATAATATCAAAATTATATTAAAATTATAACTTTTTTTATTAATTTATAAAGAATATTAATTATCGATATACTAATTGAACATAAAATTCAATTTAAAACTATAAAACTATAGTATTTTAGAATGTTATTATAGAATCGAGTATTAATTTTAAGAAGTTATTGTGCAGGATTTTGTTATTGTGAGTTAGCATAATTAAGACATTAGATTTGGTCTTAATTGTACCAAAAAGCTAGCTAGGTAGTTTTTCCTGCACAATGAAGAGTGAATCTATTGACTCGCTTACCACAAGATTCAAAATAATTTAATATAAATTTTAAAGATAAAATTGTGGGAAAACGATTTTGATTAAGTGGTTGAATGTAGTTTTTACTAGTTTTTCTATTTCAAATTCGATCTTAGGAAATTATGTTTTCCCAACATATTATTGTTAAAGATATGGCAGAAAATTTTGTATAGGAATCAGGCTTATCGTTATAATTTTTGACAAAAACATCTAACATGTAAACAAATAAATTTATGTAAAGAATGCATGTGATGATGAAGCAACTTGTTTTCCGTCTTTAGTCTCACTTTTGAACTTTTACATATATTCGTCCATTTGATCAAAGACTCACGTCGCTATTAGTATCGTTTTGACATAACACACTCATAAGTCACAACCAATCATAATTATCATATTATTATTGTTATTATCATGATTATGATTGTTGATGATATGGTTTGGTGGTATAGTGGAAGAAACGGCCAAGGAGGAAAAATTTTCGGAATCACGGACGGTGGTGGGACCATTACACGCGGTTACAGTAAAGGCGGATCCGGCGGTGGCAGCGACAGTGACGGCGATTTCTTTACAACGATATTCGGTAGTAGTAACGGTGCGATGGCTCTAAGGCCGGGACAAGTCTGGTCGCATCTATTTATTATCATTTTATTTTGGTATTTTCAACATTATACGAGATGATAATTGCATTATTGGTTCAAGGGATAGTTTATTTATTTATGGGTACAAAACAAAACCCAATGTATACGCACTTGCAAGTTGTAAAATATGGAATATATAGAATATTTTTGTT
This sequence comes from Lepidium didymum, assembly GCA_963920545.1. NCBI lineage: Eukaryota > Viridiplantae > Streptophyta > Magnoliopsida > Brassicales > Brassicaceae > Lepidium > Lepidium didymum. The sequence continues at coordinate 1,275,880 of OY986996.1, read as the reverse complement.
TTTGTTTGATGCGTACACTTTCTTGGTCTCATATTGGGGCTTACCAACAGAGATATATGAATAAAATACTTTTATTTAGTATTATTATAACTAAAATATTTAATTGATAACATTTTCTGAATTGTTCTAATTCCTACAATTATGATTTAATGAATCTTTAAAGTTAGGTAACAAGTCAATTTCAGTAAGCCCATCTTGTTAGAGTCTATTGTTTTAATTATTTATTGATTATATACACAACAATAATGCTGTTTCCATTCGACTTTTCCTGTCTAGTTAAAAAAGGTGTCGCATTGCTAGTAGTAAGCGTTTTACAATATAGCGATGTAGTGAAAATGGTAAAACTACAATGATGTTTAAAGATTAAAAAGGGCTACAAGAATGCAGTATTTGATCAGCCTTAGTTACGAGTTATGACATGAGGGTCAGAAAAGGAAAGTCTAGAGACTTAGAAAAACACACCTCATGGGGTTCAACTAGAGTTTTAGAGTTGAGACTTAGAGATACTGAGAGTTTATTTACCTACTGGTCAATTGGAATGGTCTTTTTACCATCCTGTCTTTTTGTCATCCGTCCCCCATCCGGTCGAGCTACTTGGTACAGACGCTGCTGCATCTGTTTTGACGCCCCATGCGTGATCGGCTGCTCCACTGCTGCCAACATCACTGTTTGGCTTCTTTGTCCAGTCGGCAATTGCTGTTTCCGGTGTTCGGCTGATCATTAGTGGTTCCCCAAGCTGTTTTGTCATTGTTTTCTTTCTTCAAGTTAGAGTCCCAGCTAGACCAGTTTCCAGCACCACCACCAGTGGACGGATTGAATGGCTTTCTGTTGTTTGAATCCTCTCCCCATCCCTTTTTCCAGTCCGATCCACCACTTTGGTCGCTCTTCCAAGTGTTTTCTTGATTATCTGGTTTCCAAGCAGATGATTGATTACCATCAAACGACCTTCCTCCTCTACCTGATTGGTTTCTACCGCCGCGGAAACCTCCTCGGAAACCCCCTCCTCTTCTTCCACCAAACCCACGACCACCACCACTCGGTTCGTTCCAAGGTTTAGAACTGCCGTCACCCAGTTTTCCCCAGTTTGATCCACCACCACCATCGTTCTGCTTTCCCCACGCAGAACCACTGCCACCTCCACCATCCTCTTTGCCCCAGCTGGAACCACCTCCGGCACTGTCTTGCTTGCCCCAATTAGTTCCCCCACTAGCCTCATTCTGCTTTCCCCAGTTTGATCCACCACCACCATCGTTCTGCTTTCCCCACGCAGAACCACTGCCACCTCCACCATCCTGTTTTCCCCAGCTGGAACCACCTCCGGCACTGTCTTGCTTGCCCCAATTAGTTCCCCCACTAGCCTCATTCTGCTTTCCCCAGTTTGATCCACCACCACCATCGTTCTGCTTTCCCCACGCAGAACCACTGCCACCTCCACCATCCTGTTTTCCCCAGTTTGAACCACCTGAACCACCGTCTTGTTTGCCCCAGCTGGAGCCGCCACCTGGTTTACTCCATGGTGCAGGATCCTACAACCAATGGAAGTTTACTATATGAGATTTAAAAATAGCTATAAAAGTAAAACGAAAATATTATCTTTAATATAACCTCAGAATTCCTGAAAGATCTTCCCCTCCCAAATTGATCCCTGCCACCTCTACGACCTCCTCCCCTTCTCGCACCAAACCCACGCCCTCCCTTATCAAATGTTTGTTCTGAATACCCTCCCGATGATCCTCCATCATCCTTTTTGCCCCAAGCAGACGATGATCCTCCATCGTCCTTTTTGCCCCAAGCAGACGATGATCCTCCATCATTCTTTTTACCCCAAGCAGACGATGATCCTCCATCGTTCTTTTTGCCCCAAGCAGACGATGATCCTCCATCGTCCTTTTTACCCCAAGCAGACGACGATGCTCCATCGTCCTTTTTACCCCAAGCAGACGACGATCCTCCATCGTCCTTTTTACCCCATGCAGACGACGATCCTCCATCGTCCTTTTTACCCCAAGCAGACGACGATCCTCCATCGTCCTTTTTACCCCATGCAGACGATGATCCTCCATCGTCCTTTTTACCCCAAGCAGACGACGATCCTCCATCGTCCTTATTACCCCAAGCAGACGACGATCCTCCATCGTCCTTTTTACCCCAAGCAGACGACGATCCTCCATCGTCCTTTTTACCCCAAGCAGACGACGATCCTCCATCATCCTTTTTCCCCCATGACGAACCTCCATCATCTTTCTTATTGTTATCCTCATCCTCTTTACCCCACAATGCCCCTTTATCTTCCTTCTGACCCCAGCCAGGAACTCCCTTACTATTGGTGGCATTGGGGTCTTCTGCTGACTTGTTCCAACCGGAAGAACCATCAATTTTCTCCCCTGAATCAAAATCTCCATCTTGATTACCCCAGGCAGATCCAGATTCAGATCCCCCTTTCTTTCCCCAAGAAGATTCTTCTTTCTTCTGACATAATTCAGAATCTTTACCCCAGACAGACTTCTCATCTTGTTTACTACCATCAGAGCTTCCTCCGTGCTTATTCCAAGCACCGAAATCTGGAACATTGGAAGTAGAAGCTCCTTGTTTACCACAAGAAGAAGCTTCAACTTTTGAAGTAACTGCATCTCCCCACGCACCAACAGCGCCAGCTTCAGAAGCAGTTGTCTTACTCCAGGAACTCCAACCACCCGGTTGATCACCAGCAGAGGCAGGTTTGTTCTTAGCCGCTGCAGTACTCCACGTTGAAGTGTTATCATCAGGAACTGTTGGTTGCTGAGCCTGCAAAGTGAACCATATGACAGTAAGAATTTGCAAGTTCCTTGTGCCCCAACAAGATAAAAAGAGGTGAAATTCTAAAAGCAACAAGAAGCAAAAAATCAAGTTTAAGACTTACCGAGACATCAGATGTAGGCTTACTGCCCCATGAGTTCCTGTATTAAGGACATGAGATAAAGATTTTTGTATATTAATTTAGGCAACAAATCAGCACAGTAAGAAATTATTATTAATATTATTATTAACACAGTTCTCAAGGCACCATGTATGATACATTCAATATTGAGACACTCCTCCCTCAAATCTATAATACACTAATGTGCAAATTCTTGTGAAAAGAAAAAGCCGACTGCTGAAGGAAGCAACGCATAGATCAGTTGAAGAAAAAAATAAAAGCCTAAAATTTGTTTAAATCCCAGCAATTAAATCTGAGTGACTGCATCTACATACGAGGCAAAGGGACTGAAACCAAGGAGACTATCTTTACTTTTTGTAGAATTAGAGAAAATATACTTACCAATCAGTAGAAGGGCCTCCTGTATTCCAGTTACCACTCTGCCCTGCCGTGCCTGCTCCGATTGCCCAATCTACCGTACAAGAAATAATGAATAAGGAAATTAGAATTCTAATACATACATAACAGACAGGAGTGGCGATAATATCTTGCACTGTGATTGAACGAAGACAAGTAACACCAACCTCCAGAGCTGCCTTCTGTTCCAAGCATGTCAAAAGGTTGGAAAGAACCAGTTCCTGCATCACCACTTTTATAGCAAACAGACAGCGTAAGAGAAGTTGGCTTTTGATATAAATGAGAATGAATAATACAGATGCATGAAGTACAGAATCTGAGCAGAGTATTTTAGGAAATTCAAGTGAACTTACATTGTACTTAGCACAGTGTTTCTGTCACGAACCTCGGCAAGATTCTCGCTCTTAACTGAAGGGCATTATTGAAAATATTCAGAATCACATCAGAACAATGTTAATAAAATAACTTAACAAGTGAAATTAAACCTGTGAAAACTTTATGCTGGGAATCAAGCTTGACAGTAACATCAGAATAGCGTAAAGCAATTACACGGCAGAGGTACCCCTTTAATGGACCCACCCGTATCCTCAGCTTTTGGCCTATAGAATACATGCTACCTTTGTCTCCTTGGTTGGCTGCATTTGAAAATCATCTGTGAGAAGCCTAAGGTTATTAATAGACCCTCGATTATATTAATACTCAATACATACAGTTTTTGTATGTTTCCCTGGGCTGCCACTCTTTTTCAGGGGATAGCGGCGATTTAGGGGAGGATACAAAATCTCCAAAAGCTGAACCTTCAGATATGCCAGTCTTAAAAAATAAGAATGTCATCAGAACCCAAAGATATGCAACTTGTGTCAAGTAATAGCTGCAGGAACTAGGCTACCTTACCTTCTCATTGAATTCTTCAGTAAAGAGTTTAACTTTCTCACATGACTGTGATTTGCAGCAGAAATAACCACCATTTTCTGCCTCACTCTCATCGTAAAAAAATATAATTCCTCTGTATACTTGCCTTACAACTCCTTGTTTACCCTAAATTGGTAATTTTTGCATGAAAAGTCAAAAAGCTTTTACACAAAAAATGCAACTCTCATTAAAAATCATACCTCAGATGGGCCTTTGGAAATCTTCACACCATCATTAATTGATATTTGTTTGTTATTCTTATCCAAGGCGGTAAATTTTGAATCAAATGGTCCATCCTGCATTTCCTTCTTCCCAACAGTGACTACAACGGGTCCATCTAAACCTTCTTTCAGAACCTGGAATAATTTATAACCATCACAGACAGGCCAAAGGGTATTATGAAATGGTGAATAACTACGTACCTTGTAACCGTCACCTTTGTCATCCACGTCCACAATCAGACCAAAGTCTTTTTGACTAAAAAGGGAAAGAGATGAAGTTCTTAACATATGAAATTACAACAGACTCACGATAAGTACAGTTATGGACGACTACATACCTGAAACAAACTAGATTGTATAACTCGTAGCTACTTTCTGACTTAGATCCTGATGATCCTTCTCCTTTTCCACCTCCTGATCCTTCACCTTTTCCTTTTCCTTTTCCTTTTCCAACACCTGATCCTTCTCCTTTTCCACTCACTGATCCTTTTCCTTTTCCACCCCCTGATCCTTCTCCTTTTCCACCTCCTCTGTCAGTTGGAAGAATCTTCTTCTTTTCTTCACCATAAATTTCGGAAATCCACCCTACATCAGCAGTTTCCTTTCGTTCTACAGGTGTAAACTTTAGTATCTCCTCCTTCGATGGAATAATCCCTCCGGAAGATAATGCATCTAAGGATACTTTTTTGTAGAGATACCCATCCTTCAGCATCATGCTATCAAGATGCTCAAAAGTTAGCCCAGTATCTCGATCACGCCTCACTTGAATGAGAGGTCTGAACTCCCTATACGAAAGAAAGGACAAGAAAGATAAGAAATTTGGTAATCATTTACCAAAGAGAAGAAAAAATCAAGCATATTACTCAAGCTCGCTTGAATTGATCAATTTAGGAGCTGGATTCTGGCCTTTTTGGACAGTAACTCCCCCACCCTGCTCAAGAAAGTTAGTGAAAAAGCACAAAGCAAACGATAAGATAACATGAACACAGAAAAAACAAAGTCGCAAGATTAGGGGCATAGACAAGTAAATGAGCGGGAGGATAAAGGTAGTTACATATTTTTGGGTCAGAGCCTGAAAATCAATCCTCGGAATTAACTTTATCAGTGCTCTTCTCCGAGAATCGCTCACAGCCACAACCTACAAGGACATAGTGCATACACAGTGTAGGTTGCCTTTCGAAGACAACAAGCTAAAAGGAAACATGTAAAACAAAAAAAATTGTACCTGAGCAAGATCTCCTTTGTATTTACCATTCTTAACTCGAGCCCATGTTTCCTCAGAAATTTTTTTGGTTTTTCTTTGGACAGTAAGCAGATTCGGAGCTTCAGATTTAGGAAGTATCACCATGCGAGTAGCATATATGTCAGTTAAGTTATTGCATGCCTAGGTAAAAAATGACAAATCAGAATGCCATACATGTTACGATCAACTCCAAGCAATATCCTTTAAACCGTCAGATAGGTTAAGATAAGATTTAAACACAGGCATGCAAAAATGCTCAATACCTCAAGAACATCAACTTCTTTGTCAGCTTCTATGAAAATGAAACCCTTGACATGCTCCACAAAGAAAACAGATAGGATCCGCAATTTAGTGCCTATCTTTTTCAGCTCAACAAATTTGTGCATGAGACAGAAAACAGAATGTTTCTCCCGGCCAATCTAAAGAAATAAGCCAAAACGAGTCAACATAAGTAGGAAGTCACAGGGTTAAATAAAGAATAAGTAGAACCCTTAGTCTAACATACTGCACACTTGACTTTCCATATTGGAGGATCCTTGGAAGTTGGAGCAAGAGCATCCATCTCAATGGAATCTTTCACATCATCAGCACATCCGAAAAAACTAGAACCTGGCTTGTATCTTTCTTCCATCATTCGATCAAATTCTTCCTCGTTTATCTCCTCTTCCTTAGGAAAGAGAAACGATGATCTGCCCATGTCTGCCTGGGCATCCTTACCACTCTCTTCCGCCACAGGTTCGTCTTCCATATCTGCTTTAAATGAGTAGTAAGATAAAGAGGGGAAATTTCTGCTATATTCAAACTGTAAAGAGTTCGCAAGAACATTGTTCAGACACAAACCCTAGTCTCGGCATTCCAAAGGTGGCCCAACAATCATGATTATACAAAATCAAAACCTCAGTAAAAACTAAAAACAAAAACAACCAAATGTGACAAAATCAGAGTCCTAACAGAGACTAAACGAACAATCACGAAGCAACGAGTCCATGCAAAGAAGAAATTCAACGAACCCAGAGAAAAAAATTGAAAATTTACCGTTAAGAAAACCAAAACAATCATCCTCTTCGTCGGAGCTCCCTCCATAGTAGCCAACCTCGGCGGATTCCTCGAAGAACTGAAGAACCGCAGGGTTTTTCCGCCTCTTAATCTTCAGACCATCGTCCCTGAACTGGACGTTGCTTTTCCTTTTCTTTCCGGCGGAAGAAGATCTATTTCCGGCGACTTGCTTCCCCTTTCCCTTGCTATCCATCTTTTTGGCTGTGGGTTTAGGGCTTTTCACATTTGCATTTCTGAGAGAGAAGAGAGAGTGAAGAAACGTTCAGAGCGTGAAGTGATTTGTTGCGACCTTTCGGAAATGCTTTTATCACTCCTCAGGCCTTTTATTATCACCCAAATCACTCGACCCAAAACGTCCAACAAAAAAAAAAAATCACTCGACCCAAAACGTCCAACCAAAAAAAAAAATCACTCGACCCAAAACAAAACGTCCAACCAATTGGCTTTTGCTTTTTCGTTTTTCTTCTTTGACCAAAAATGCAAAAAAACTCAGCTTTTGTTTTCATTGCTAAAATAGATGATTTTCTACTATAAAAGAAACTAAATAATTACCCGCACAATATAGATTAGATTATTTCGCGCGTAATATAAAACTACCAAATGATTATCCGCACAACATAAAACTAAATGTTAATCCACGCAATATAAAACTAAAATTTACCTGTGTTGCTAAACTAGACCATTATCCGTGTAATATAGTTTAATATTTGTAAAAAAATAAAACATTCATTTTTAAATAATAGTAAGAGATGCTAGATTTTTATGTTTGTATGTAGTGTATAAAACATAAATAAAAGTAATTACTTGATATAATTTATTAATTTTATTATTATATTTGTAAATAACTTATATTAATAAATATATCATAGTGAAAGTAGGTTAATTTAGATGACAAAAGGCTACTAATGTGTACAACTACAAGGTTTAAACACTAAAGAGTCTTACGTAAAACACGAAGCTCAAAGACATGTAAACGTTCCAAAACAAACCGAATACAAATATCAAAATACAAATTTAAACAGTTCTCCAAACTAGTGTTTTTAAAAAGTTATTACACCTAGAAAGTTTACAGAGATAATCATTACATCACACACACGAATGAGTGTATATAACCCTAACCATGCATCAATCACTGTTCATTCCTGCCTTAATAACGGTCAAAAGTAGAGGACGACGGATAACCACCACCACCGCTTCGGCTTGGCCTCTCGTAAGGACCACCGGCTCTGCTTCTAAACCCTCTTCCCTCATCTCCCCCACGTATGGGACCACCAACTCTACCACCACCGTACCTGTCACTGCCTGCACTCGGGACTATGTCTCTCTCAAAGGCTCGGGCTTTGTCATAGCTTGCTGGAGGATAACGGTCTGATCCACGGCTGTATCTATCACCACCTGGAAATCGATCAGCCGGGGCTGCATACCTGTCAAAGCATAAATTTTTCAGTTACATTCCAAAGCAAGTCAATTTGAAAGCCTTACACAATTATCAGAGTTGATTGAGCAACATAAATCTAACCTGTCACTGGCGTAGCGATCACGGGGTATGTACGCTTCTCTGCTATCAAACCTGTCTCTACCCCCAAAGCGTGGAGCACCACCGTATCGATCGTCTATGTAACGTTCACGGTCCACATAGCGGTCGCGGTCAGCATAACGGTCAACACGTCCATCGGATCCCCCAAACGGAGCAGCACAGGAAGAAAAACCACCAATGGGTCCACCACGACCACCAGAAGCAGAAGGGCAATCACGGGCCCAATGGCCAACCCGTCCACATTTGAAGCATTCATCTTCTGCAACCCGGCCACCTCCACCTCCACCAAAGTTTCCTTTTCCAGCATATGAATAGCCACTGTCTCTGCCACCTCTCGAGCCATGTCTGTCGCCATCATCTCTACCCAGTTTTGGTTCAGCTCTGTTCACTGAGATGACCCGATCACCAAAATCCCTTCCATGCATCTCTCTGATGGACTCATCCATTGCTCGACGATCAGCAAAAGTAATAAACCCAAATCCACGTGAACGACCGGTATCTCTTTCCAGCATGATCTATACACAACACACCATAAAAGCTGATTTTCCAAAGATACATGCATACGTGTAGCAAAAACTGAGCAGAGGGGCAGTAGTAAAATGAAACGATTGCAAAATCTGAAAGATCATATCTAGTCCATGTGCTATCAAAGAAACACCCATCCAGTTTAAGGTTCACTGCATAACACTGTGACCCTGTCTTTTTGTGTAGTAAATTGTTAACCAACCTCAACTTCAGAGCAAAACACACAATAGATCCGGAGAAACTGAACCAGCTTTAAAGCAAGTTTCCAATCTCAAGCAGAGGTGCAGACACCACTAACAACTTTTTCAACGTCCTTGATTAATATCCTTAAACAGTATACTAATTAATCTCTATTCTTAACAGCCAGAAAATATAGAAACAAAATCAAATAGAGGAAGGTTCAGATACAGAAGGAATTCAGTTAACTCTACTCAATATGCCTGATCAAAAGTCTGTTTCTTCTCAATACGCAGATATCATCTGACACTGATCCAGTAGAACTCATCCTGACAACTGTTTACATAGCACCGCAGCCCATAGATCAGATATACAGAATTCCATCCCAGACAAAGAATCTTGTCAGGTTTCAGAAACTTCAGGAAAAGATAAGCACAGAGAAATGGGGTAGGTGGATCCAGAATGTGAGGCCTAGGCATAATAATTATTTTAGCAGACTCGCCTTTGTATATAAGGATATATATTAGATGGAGAAGTAAAGCAAAGAAAGGAAAGATAAAATCCATGTAATTCCTACAAACCAAAGGGCATGAAAAGCTAAGAAATATAAAGCAAACAGCCCACAAGAAAGACAAGAAGATAATCTGGGATAAGAATAGGAGAGGTAGTCCCAAAATCATCACAGAAATCTTGAGATCCATGCTTCAACTGCGTGTAATTTTTATTCTGCAGGTCATACTACGCTGAAATACCTAAACTGTTAGCACTGGCGCTCAGGGTATCAGGAGGAAACAAAGCCTTGCAGTAAGACACCTGAATGTGGACTGCACTTATCCAGAAATGACTTCACAAACGTAATTACTGAAGCAACTATACAGAGAGCGTTGAGCGTGTGACTAACTGCAAGGGGCAACCAAAAATCTTCATCAACCTGAAGGAAGACGGTGAAACTGGCCTGAACTAGGTATCATCTCATATTGTTCACTGCTTCTTCCTAAGACCAGTTACTCAGATCTTCACTTATAATGTAAAAGCAGTAAAAAGGATCATTTGAAGAAGAAACCATAATCCACGGCATACTTAGAGAACACACTAATTACACAGCTCAATCATGAGTTACAAAAAACAGTCTCTCCTCCCTGAGCAAAACAAAGAATTTTCTCCATGATAGAAGAAATTGAAGTAACTTGTTACCACAGTCCCAACCTCGTGAACTAAATTCCCAAACTGTGAAAATAATTTTGCTCAGAATCTCAAACATTACTGTGATTTCTAAATTCTCAGGCAGTTTTATTCTTTATCACAGAGCAGTTTCTCAACTTGAACCATGTAGCTCTGATCAATGTCATCCCTAATTCATAAGTCTAAAATGTTTCAGTGATACGTTACCAGCATCCAGGAAACAAAAGGAACGACAATCAATAGGTGAAAATAGTAATAACGCAAAATAAGACTTAATAACAAATCCCCACACATTTATGTTCTTACTAGTACAATCTCCATGTTTGAGTATATTTTCACGACCGATACCAGTAAATAGACCATGTTGAACTTAAAATTCCAATAACTCTCATAGACATGTTCAAATTTTATAAGCAAGCTTATTAATATTTAGATAAACATCTCTAAATCTCAGAGATAATCAGCAAACTATTACAGGCACAAAATACTATAACCATCTAGAAAAGGAAGGGAAAAAATATTAGCCTCACAGAGAAAAAAATAGAGAAACTTAAGATCGTACCTGACAATCAAGAATTTCTCCGAAGCGGCTAAAAGCTCGTTGAAGGTCTCTCTCTGTCACTTCCGGCGATAAACCACCGACAAATATCCTACTACCTTCTTTCGTAGCCATTTTTTACTCCTCTGTCGACAGAAACAGAAAGAAAAATCCCCAAAAAATCAGCAAACCCTAGAAGTTCGAAAACTCTTAACACTTCATCTTCCCGAGAAACTATTCAAATTATACGACGGCAGAGAGTTATACCAATAGATTCGTCTTACCTCTACCTTACTCTTGCCAAAGCAACTTGGAATTTCGACAAGTATCACCTGAATCGTATCGTTTCCTTCGCCCCTCAAAATATTAACGACAACGAAACCCTAAAATCGTTGTTAAGGAAAGATACAGTACTACTGCCTAAAGCATCACTGAAAGAGGTCTAGGCCCAGTAAAAGGCCCAGTAATCTATTAAGGACCCAAAGCCTAAGTTAATTAGATCCCAAATTAGTTTTGATCAGGTTAACCTCATGGACCCACCAATGACCATAGATTCTTTTCTATTAAATTATATTTCTGGTTTTAGTTTTTAGTTTTTAGATTAAATTTTTAGTTTTTGATTTTATTACTGATTTTGTTTTTCCAAAAACTCCATAATCTGGTTTTTAGTTTTTAAATAAAATAACGTTAGATTTTAAGGAAATGGTTTTTTAACTTTTTAAGAAAATCTAAAAACTCAAAATTAAATATTAAATTATAACAAAGGCATTTTTTGAAATTAAAAAAGAAAACTAGTTTCTCAAAAAAAATTATGAGGTCAAAACTAATTTCTAAAATAAACTAAAAGTAAAAACTACTCAAAAACCACTTGCCATTCGTAGTCATTGTATTTTCTAATTGTATACTTTGTAACTAGATAATGCAATAAAAAGTGTGAATAGTTTTTTAATTCTTTTTCCAACCAATCTTTCATTCATAATTTGGAAAAAAATTTGGTAACCAGTTACTCAAAGAGATTTGCTATGTAGTTAAACGAATGAGTAATCAAATTAACAAAAAAAATTAACTAAACAAACTCCTCATCTTTGCAAATTCTTCTAGATAAGTGAAAAATGGTGGTCAGTTTTCTAGACTAGCACCATTTTTAACATTTTAGCATTATCTGTCGCAAACGCCACATTGGTCATTTCCAAAAAAAATTATGCATATCTTCACCTACAATACCTTTGAATTTGGTGCAAAGTGATTAAATTTTCCATTTGATTCTTCATATCGTCCTATGGCATGTTTTATCAACTCTATAATAAAAACAAAACCATCCTAAATCATGTGAATACAGGTGCAATTAGCTTTATTTGAGAGATTATTGTTTGATTAGCTTTATTTGAGAGATTATTGTTTGATTTATTTATTTTTTGATAAATTTGTTTGGATTATTGTTTAATTTTTCAAACAACATGAAAAAAAGATTCCACGTGAAATCCAAGTCACAATGTTCATCTTTATGTGTGCACATCTACAAGATTTGCCAGCGAAGAAGTTTTATAAAACATACATTAAAAAAAAAAAAATTAATTGTACATTATAGTAATATTATAGTACAACTTGGATAATTAGATAATTGAATATATTCTGATTGGTGCTTACACATTTCTATAAACCTAACCCAATATTCTTTTGTACACTCCGAGGGATTCCTTAAAATTAAAGAAGTCTTGACCTAATATACCATCTATTAATACTATAATAAAAGTTATATCTAAGGAAAAAAATACTATTAAAAATAGTGTAAATCAAAATTAAAGTAGATAATACGAAGACATTAAATATAAAACCAAATATATATATATAGTCTATGAAAATGAGGACCGTGCAAAGGTACCAGGTTGTCTGCCATGATAACGTCCAAACTAAATAATCGTTTGCGAAGCTGTTTTCTTTTCTATTGACAATTACAACTCTAATAAGAAAACTTTTTTAGTGTTTCTAACAATTAACAATTTGGAATATTTATAAAATAACTTTAATTAAATGTACAAATAAAACTTTTAGAATCATGAGGATAAGGGGTTGAGACGTGGAGTGCATTTGCTCAAATGATTAAGTTCATTTATATTATTTTTCTCACTAGAATTTGATAAATTGCGTAGCGCTATATGATATTGTTTGAGTTTTAACGATATTTAGATCATAGATCATCTCTTAAATCGGATTTTTTATTCCAATTGATGAAAAAAGGTTAAGACAGATATTGTTTAAAGATTCTAGAAAACTTGTGCATTTAGACTTTCATAGATACTTTTGGCCATTATCTCCAGGCCTTACGAATTATTCAAGCTTTTTTATAGTGCTACTGTTTTGACTATTAATTTTTTTTGGGAAATGTTATAAATATTAATAAGAGTAAAAAAGAACACATCAGCAAAGCCCTAATAATAATGATAATAATATACAACTTTAGTAGAAAAGACATCACTTTCATAGAATTATGGGAAAAAAGAAGAAGAAGTGGGATCCATGAGAATGAAGCACATTTTGGTGGTAATGTGTTGGTATTTAGTTTTAAAAGTAGCAAATTTAGTCATGTTTACTAATATATTAAAAGGAATTATAAAATTCGTACGTATTAATCTGTGGCTAGAGCATATATGGGGGCAAAGGGGAATCTATCAATGCTTGTCTCAATTTTCATATAGAATTTGAAACAATAATTTGGGTGATGGAATCTCTCTTTACGATGGAAGTCTTTGAAGCTGAATATGTTTCAAATTGTAAGAAAATTTTGAAAATAATGTCTAATCAAAGAAGAATGGACATCTTCTTAACAATATTTAGAAGAGACGGAAGAGTATTATAGATTTAAGAGATTTTTCTTTAGATTTTCATTTAGCAGGTTCCGAGAGCTCTCAATAAAAAAATAGATTGGTTAGCTTGGAGTGAATTTGAAACCTTTCTCGTAATTGTTCCTTTATAAATTTTATGCCTCTTTCTTGGCTTTCAAATCTAATATACAAGTTATGAGTTATTAAGGAAAAAAGTGAATTATAAAATGTTATAGTCACTAGTACAAAAGGTTTATATAGCCACGACTAAGCCACGAAAAAATTTGTGGCTAGGTAACAGCTACACAACCACGAAGCAACGGTTGGCCACATATTTTTTCTCGTGTCTAGTCTGTAGTTATATGACCGTGGCTAAAAAAATTATGGCCAATTATTATTTTTTGAAAATTCGTAGCTATTTGATGAAAATTCGTAGTTGTTTTTGTAATGTGGTTTGATCATGGCTATATACTAGTGAGTGGTTTTTATTTTTTGATTGTAGAGAGGCTCGGGGGACGTTACGATGATATTCAGGTGAAAATGTGGGAGACAAGAGAATCTCACTTTCTTCTTGATATGTACTATGTTATCAACTTGCTTAGCTACTTTACGCGTATACACTCAATTCGAAGTACTAATAAAGAGGGTAAATATTTATATTTATATAAATGTATGTATGAATTATGTTATCTAATAATCCTTTAAGGAATGTAATTGGTTAATGTATTATAGATTTATAGTAGTACTAACGAGGAAGGAATATTCGGTAACGCGTTAGGTGATCTGAGACTCGATCACCGTCGTCTCAACGCGTTAATTAGGGTTTCGATGAGACGGATCAGACAAATGTCCATGTGGATATAAGATTTTTTTTTTAATTTAACCATTCATAAATTTAAGTTTGACGGTCAGAAGAAGTATGAAATATAAATCCATTGAAGAAAAACATAATTAAAGGACATATTTTTAATTTAACATTTGAAATTATTTGTGTTACATAATGAAAAATATTTTAATAATGAAGCTTTAAAAAAATAAAATAAAAAGAAGAAGAAGTTATAAATTATCATTAAATCTACTCTTATTGAAAATAATTTAAACATTAGAATTTTTTAATGAATTAAAAGTGTTATAAATGACTTTTTAGTTAAAAATACAAATATCCAAATTTCATTAGATGAAAATTTAATTAGATAAAATATCATAACAATTTTTCTAAATTATTTAGGGCATGATTAGAATTGTTTTCCTTTTATTACTTTGAAAAGCAAATATCTTTGTAAAAGATTGAAGTTAAACCAATTATACTTAAAATTGAGTATAATTAGTTTAATTTCAGTATTATATATAAAGATTTTTTATTTTCAAAACAATTCTAATAAGACCTTCCCAAATTAGCAAGTGCTTTCGTTTAATTGTTTTGAAAAGCAAAATTTTTGTATGAGATTGAAATTAAACCAATCATATTTTAGAGTCAAAAGCAAACTATAGAATATGATTGGTTTAATTTAAATCTCATACAAAGATTTTTGTTTTTCAAAACAACAAAACGAAAGCAATTTCAGTTATGCCCTAGGTTAGTTTAGAATAACAATGGACGTACAAACACATTTTCTATATATATATACACACATATTCTGATATCTATGATATTAAACAAATTTTGCTTCATTTTTTATAAAATTCAATAAAAAAAATAATGTGTATTGCATATTAAATTAACTCTCTCCCGACCAATTTTTTTTTATAAAAGTAACTCTTTTCTTTGTAAACCTTACTCAAGCATATAAAATTAACTTGTCAATTAACATTTGGTACTAATTAAGAATTTGTGGGACTTGGAATCAAAATCACTGTTCAAATGGTTTAATGGATAATAAACCATACAAAAAAAAACAATAAATATTATTCGGTTTAGTTTGGTTAGATTAAATATTACCTAAGGTATTGCAAAAATTCTCTATAAATACCAGTCTTCAACCCTCTTCTTCACTTGTACCTCTCACTCTCTTTCTCTACTATAACTAGTTTTGTAAGTAAATTACACAACTATATATGTACGGTCTCTTGTTCCATTCATAGATATAGATTTTTGAAATTACTTGCATTTATGATTTGAAAGTTGCAAAATTGGTTCTTTGTGTCTTATACTTTGAATCCACTGATCGAAAAAAAATAATATAATCAGTATATATGTTATATAGTTTGAAGGAATTATCCTACAAAATGATCATTTTTCTACGTTGTAAAAGAGAATATTCCAAAATTTTCTGATGACGTAAAGGACCACTTAGTAATTGACACGTCAGCCCTTGGATTCTAGGAAGTCTTCTCTATTTCAACTCTCTACTCTCCTCATCTCCCTCTACTCTTCTTCTTCTTCTCAAATAAATCAGAGATCCAAAATATGTTTTCCTACTTATATAACCTTGATTATTATTGTTATTTTCTTATTTTAATCATTTTTTTGTTTATTGTTTAGCTAATTTGTATTTTAATTTGTGATATATACTCGATCTCTTGGAGTTTTTTGGTGAGTGTTTATGTAAGTTTGATACAAGATCTCAGTGGATCTATGGAAGAAAGCTCATCAGTCGTCGTTTTGTAGCTGCAGCACCATCAAGATTCACATGAAAATTGATAAATCTCCTAATTTTGTTATTTTATAATTAGGGTTTTTGATATGTATATGAGAATCTTGATGATGCTGCATCAACAATCGACGCCTACAAAGAACCTTAAGCTGGAGAAATAAACTAACTGAAAGGTATTAATTTATTCAAGTCTGTATTAATTAATCTCTATTTTTCTGTACTTGAAGATGTTTTACACACACACACATATATATATATATATATATTCAATATCGAATTAGGGCTTTAATCACGGTGAGATTGAAACTGTTTTGTCTTTGATCGTGGCTTGTATTATATCTGAACTGTATTTTTCAGGATCATATGGTTTCCTTCAGTTTCCATCAAATCTGGTTCTTATAGGCAATACAATGATCAAGAACATTAAGAGATCGTATATTTGGGTATTTTTGACGATATATATGTTATGATTTTATTACCAGATTCCAGACTTTGGTTTAGTTTCAGTTTAACGACTGTTTAATTTGTAGTAGAATTTGTTTAATAGTACCGTGTCACCTTCTATTTCTGGGTAATAACTTGTCTTCGATATTTTCTAATTATTCTAATTTTGTAATAATAGAAATGTGGTTTCATGCCAAATCAAATCAAACATAATGGTGTGTTGTGCATTGTACTAGAAACTTTTGTTTTCAAGTGGCTCAACTTGAGAACGATTTGTCTCTTCTCTTAACTTTTTAATTTGTATTTTTTTATCTGAAACAAAAACAAGAAGAGAACATACGGACACACTTTACATATAACCCAAATGATCTAAAAGAAACAAGAGAGGTAGGTAGCTAGAGAGAGATGATATGATTCATGCCATAAATGAAAGAGTCTCTATTACATTTAGATCCATAAAGTTAGTACAATCATCAATACATACAATTAAGTAGAATGCATGTGATGCAACGTTTCAATCAATGGTTGATGCAATCCTACGCATACATGACCATACATGTAACATGTTATATTTACATAGCCTGCGCAGGTGTGGTTTAGTGGTAGCAGGAATTGAGAAACTAATAATATGTTATCCAGGTTTGAGTGTCCTGAAAACAAAATCACAATCTTGTACGACATCAATAGTATTTCTATGATTTTCTTGATTATCTTGGGTTTAGTCTGATCATATGACACGTTGAGCCGGTTCGGAAAAAAAATTCTTTGATTGTTACATAATTCTTAGTTTTCATGGTGTTTCCGTTGAATTTGACATATATATATATATATACTTTGCATATCTGTGCAACGACATACGCAGTTTGATCTTGTGCCTAGGTGATCAAATGCGTTATTTTGTGTCTTTTTAGGAAAAAAAAGTTGATCTAATGGATTATATTGATAAAAACTAATAATAGATATACGTACGAGATTTCTTAAACTCATCGTATCAAACACAAAAAGAACAAATTAATATTAATTCGTTTCAACAAAGAAATTAAGTTATATAAGGAAGAATATAAATTTGGGTAGTCCCACAAAAAAGGCATAGGAGAGATAAGAGTGATGGAGAAAAGTGAGCATCTAAGTAAAGATAGATTGTGTCAGATTGGGGCATGCAATTAAAGACATATTTGAGTTTCTTAATTTGTCCTTAATTTGGCATGACTTATGAAACCTAACATTCATAGTACTGAATTTGGGATCATCACAAAACATTGAGTACTGCTCACTTACAAACGGATTATGAAGAGAAGTCGTACCACATAGCATTAATCTAGAAAGCTGTAACCAAGCAGACCAATTAGAAATGGTCAGTTTGTTTTTTTTGAGGACCACTTGTACTTTTTTCTTTACTGTAACTTAAAATTCAGAAAATAATTCATACTGCCATTTTTCATTTTTAAAAAGCTACTATATTTTGAAGTTTTTGATTCTATACTGTTTTTTTTTCAATGTTACTCAAATTATACCAAAATGTCTATACACATAGTGAAAACAGAATTTACAAAAAACAAATTTCTAAAAAACTCTATTGCGGATCAAAAAAGTTTTTTTTGTGTGTGCAGAATAGAACGAGGAATCAGCAAAAGAATGAAAAAACTGAAAGGACTCCTAAAACTTCTGAAATCTTCTGTGTAAGAGCGAAAAATGAGCACTCCTTTGAAGTCTCCATCATCTTCAAAACCTCTGATAATCGATCAAGGAAAAATATGTTAAACTTATTATTTTCTTTGATAAAATTCTAATAATTAGAATTCTCAGAATGAATCTTTTTAATTAGCTTTTTTTTCCTGTCGACTTTGGCACTCTATAATTGTATTCTCCTTTTTTTTTTTTTTTATTAACTAAATGAATCTAGGTTACAGATTCACCATCGGTATAAACGATGAAAAAAAACCATTTTGTTATAAAGGATCAAGATTAAGTAGTCTAGGTTTCTCTACATACTCGTGGTTATAAAACAAAGCAAACAAAGTAGGAGTTAATCTTATCACATATAAAGTTAATCTTGTCTCGATCGATCCTACTCTATCTGTCTGTATGTATGTGTATATTTATGAACAGATACTGATTTTGTTTTTTACATCATGATGGCACAAGATGATGCAGTGTGAGCATTATGTTTAACCTTATGCACCACGAAATTGCAGAGTTTGTCCTGACCTCAGACTTTTCTGTTTTTTTTTTAATATTTATAAAACCATAAAATCTATACACATGTAATTATTTAATATCAACTGTTTTGTGACTATCAAGTGAACCGTAATTATCAGATAATTTACAATAATTAATAGTTATCGAATGAATCAGAATATCAAATGATTTAGACTTTTTAAAAATTATTTTGTAATATCAAATAATTCATATGACATATAATATTTTTATCAAATGACTCGTAATATCAAATGACCTAAAATCAAAATAATACAGATACATATTATTTTTGAATATCGTATGTAGCAATACGAATTAAATGTCAAAATAAGCAAATGAGTCTTTCAATTCGACGTAATCGATTGATTACTGATTTCTTAAAAATTATATGTTTTCTTTTAGACAAAATATTTTGTAATTGGTTGATTAATCATGAAATGTGACTAAAGATTTACGAAAATGACGAAAGTGAAATAGAAGAAGACACGTAGAAGCTTATTTTGCCAATAATAAAAAGGGACATGAATCACATGGTAGATATTGAACATATGGTAGCTAAGCATTTACAGTACAATCTTGATATAACTTGTTGTGCTATATATGTCACATATTTACATAATATAAGTATATTATTTTTGATTTTTTCCCGATCACTACTAAAAAATAATTGAATTTTGACCACAATAAAAATATAAAATTGGTCAAAAATATTTTTTTACATATTTTTATCAAAATTGATCAAAATATCGACAATAATTTAAAATTAGTCAAAAATCTTTGGTTATAAATTGTCATGAATGTACTAGTTGGTTGTGACTATTTCACAAAACCACATATAAGATTTAACTTTGAAGGACTCAAGGACCAAAACAAAGTATGTGTATAGAGTTATAACTCTATATTACCTAAGTTTGAATTAGCTTTAATAATAGTACATTAGTGCAATCAAATCAATAGACAAATGACATAAATATAACAACATCGAAGACCAATTACAATTCATGTCCTTGATCATATAATGCTAGAAATTATATAATAGTTATGTCTATAATTGGTTAGACTTTAATTTTTGTTTTGCTTTGGAAGACCTAGGAATAAATACTTCAAAAAATTTGGAAAAATATATTTGCTATCTTTTTTTTACCCTAATTTGATTTCTAAGAATTGTATTTCTATCATGTGGTACGGTTTGATGTGTCATGTGTAAGAAAAATATCACTATAGATTGAATCTTATCAATTCAATTATTGACAAAATAAACATTTAAAAAAATCGTTATGTAGAAATTAAGCTATTTTATTTATATAGCTTTTAAGTTCTAGGTATGTTTTGCAAATAAAGTTTTAGTTCAAAATTATAATTTTGAATAATATTTATTTGCGCAATATATTAAACTTCTTCCTCATTTTTAATACTTAATAACCATCATATGGAACTGGTTGTGATTATGAAGTATTATAGTCTCTATCATTAAGTTGATTCAGTTAGGACAAAGAATCTTTCTAGAGTGGAGGTTTTAATGTTCAGATTAAAATCTCGGTTTAAGCTGGTTAACATTAAACCAGGTGCTACTAACGGTCTGTTTCTTATTGACGGTGAGAGTTTGTTAGATTAGCTATGAGACGTTGTAACGGTAGCATCTATATAAGCTGCCGATGTCTATAGGATCAGGTTAATCTTTTTCTGGGTTCTTCTTATCGGGTTTGAGAGATTGAACAAGTTTCAGAGAGAGAGAGATGAGTGGAGTCAATCGGATTGATTGACTTGGTGAGTTGGGGAGTGAATCTGTGTAATCGAGACTCGAGTTTGAGTAAAGAAAGTTAGTGGATTCCGGAGCAAGTTTCTTCTCCGGCGAGACGTAGGATTGATAGATCCGAACTCGTTAAATCGGTGTCTTTTACTTTCAGCTCGTTTGATACTTGATTCATTTCAAATTCAGCTTAAGAACTTGAAAGATTCGGATTAATCTTTCACAGATACAATATCGGTGATGAACAAATTATCAGAATTGAATTTTTGTGCGGAAAAAGTTGGTGGAACAACACATGTCTATTTATCTATTTTTATCGTTAGGCATATACTTTTAAAAAATTATATTTTTTTCTAATATCATGCTTAAGTTTATACGTAAACTTGTAATTGTAAAATTTCATCAATAACACTATGAAACTCTGGTGACAAAAGAAAGATCACCACATTAGGCCGAAAAAAATGTTGAAGAAATATGAAGCCACACCAAGCCCAATAAGTCATAGCGAAGCCCATCTACGAAACTACTAAATATTTCTTATGAGCCTGTTTCGTTCTTATACTAGCGAATGATACATACACGTGTTTATTTTCGGCAAATTTGACTACAGTTAATTTCTTTTATCATTTTGGGAAATTTCGATTTGGTTTTGATCAAATTTGGGCGGGGGAGGAATAAACCGGTTGTGATTTTGCGAGCCACAGAGAGATCCAGCGATGAGCTGTCGGAGATTCTTTTCGATCCCGGTTCTTTCGGTGATTCTGGTGATGGGTTTCGTGTATTACGTCACGCTCTTCGTTTTCATTGATGATTGGGTTGGTTTAGAAAGCTCAGCTGGGAAATTAAACGCCTTGCTCTTTAGCTTCTTGGCCTCTCTCTGTCTCTTTTCGCTTTCAATTTGCGTTCTTGTAGATCCGGGTCGTGTTCCTATATCTTATGCTCCTGATGTTGAGGATTCTGGCTGGTCGAACAGTAATGTAAGCTCCCTGTTTTCTCTAAATTTGAGGCATTTGAAACAATTTGAAGTCTCAGTAATGTCTGTTCGTTGAGGTTTAGATAACGATAAGAAAAGTTTGTTTTTTACTTCTTCAAATTTCACTGATTGAGTTAGATTGAAAATATTGAAAAATATTGATCTTTTTGCTTTGATTGAATTGTATCCTTGATAGGTTACAGATTCTTAAATGGTAATTCAATCTTATAATAGGTGAAAGTCGATGGCTTTTTCTCTTTGGTGTTTCATGAATAAAGGTTTTGGTGCTGATGTTAGACTTAGAAAGAATGGCTTCAATACTGATTTTGTTTGATATGACGTCGGTGCTTACGTTTTTTAACCCTCAAATTCTAAATTTATCTCTTGCATAATTTGAGATGGTGGGCATGGAGTTAAATTCTTCTGACTTGATTTTTTTGCGTGTTTGATTGAACTTATTAGGCTACAGAAACAAGGAAATGTGATAAGTGCTTTGCATATAAGCCTCCTCGGACTCACCATTGCCGAGTTTGCAGAAGATGCGTCTTGAAGATGGTTGGTACATTTTAACACTTTTGAATCTGAAGCTTTACCAGAACTTTGTGTATGGAGATTTTGAAAATGGTTCTTATGTGCATATGTGACAGGACCACCATTGCCTTTGGATAAATAATTGTGTTGGTTATGCAAACTATAAGGCTTTCTTCATTCTTGTGTTCTATGCAACTGTGGCTTCCATCTACTCCACAGTATGCATATCCAAATTCTCAATTCCTAGTTTTAGATTTTTTTTTTTTTTTGGGTGAAACCGTCCCCTTATGTGTAAGAATGATATCTTAGGTGTTGCTGGTTTGCTGTGCATTCGAGAATCGAGATTCTTATTCGGGAAATGTTCCACTCAAGACGTTCATTGTAAGCTTGCTGCACCGGGATATCTTCTCTAGCTTCTTCAAAATAAGGCTTTCCTCTCTCAAAATCATGTTACTGACAAAAACTTTAAGCAAATTTATCATGGAATCACATTCTTTTCTGAAGAATTAGATAACTAGAGATGATTAATTGGTCTGAAAGAAAGTAACTTATAATTATCAGTGTTTTGTTTACGGTTTAGATTTTTTGTGGAATCTTCATGATCGGACTAAGCATAACACTTGGGACTCTCCTTTGTTGGCATATCTACCTCATCGCACACAATATGACAACCATTGAGGTATGCACTCTATTTTTCTATATAGTCTTCAATACACGACGTGTAAAGGTTTCTTTGCAAACCAATTGACAGTGCATAAATCGGGAAAATTTTCTTTGTAGCATTATGATTCAAAGCGAGCGTTATGGTTAGCCAGAAAATCAGGACAAAGCTATAGGCATCAATTCGATATTGGTGTTTACAAAAACATCACCTCGGTACCTTTCTCTACATTGACCTCTATCTTATTTGTGTCCCTCACAATGTGAACTAAAACACTGTTGTGTCTTTCAAAATCCCATTCTGGCTTTTCTGATAAAAAAACTTGACCATAAAAAGTTTTATGCTTTTTACAGGTGTTAGGCCCTAACATGATCAAATGGCTATGCCCCACAGTTACTAGGAATCCTGAGGACGGTCTTAGCTTCTCTGCATCAAGAGACAGTTAGCTAAAAGCTTCAGTCACCAATCTTTGGATTCAATTACAGTTTCAGCTCGAATATGAGTAGAATCAGCCCAACAATTCAATCATACACTTGTACATTTTGCAAGCTCAGAAGCAAAAAGCGTTCATATCAATCAGATTTTGGTCGAAAGATATAGAAAGGAAACAGAATTAAAAAAAGGTTGAAAAGAAATTCTTTGGCTTTCAGGAACAGTGTTGATATGACAGTTTTGTAAGAATAGAAACAGGTTTTAGTTATTGTTTTTGATTTAAAGATTTCTTATGGGTTTTATTGTTACATACAAAAAGTAAAGGCATTTTTCTGCAATTTCTATTAAAACGTTGGAAACGTTTTGGCCTTTTCCCAAAAGACTTTTTCTTTTCTTTGTTTATATATTGACTATGGAGGTTTTCACTTTCCCGTATAATTGCTAATCTTGTTTTGAGAGTTCTTTGAAACCGTTTCAGTGAAAGAGAATGTCAGAAATTGTAAATTTAAGATCTTTAAACCCAAAGATCTCAGCTTTAGTTCCTTCATATACATATCTCTCCCGTCAAATCTCGAGCTCTTTCTCTAAACCGGGTAAATTCAAATTTCTTTCTTTTCCTAAGAAAATCTGTCTCGTAGCGGAGAGAATTCGAGCAGTCGATGCCCGGAAGCAGGAAGATTACTTGCAAGAGCAAGATGATTCCCCGGTCTCAATCGAGCTTGGACTTATCTGTAGCGAGAGCCACTTCGATCAGGTGATCGAAGAAGCTCAAAAGCTCGGTGAATCAGTTGTAATTGTCTGGTGAGTTTCTAGGTTAGCCCTGAATTTCTATTTAATTCCATGAGATTTCAGAGCAAATGTATATACATAGAATTGGAAAAAAGAGTACTTGCACTCAGATTCTTCCCACGTTCTTGGATTTCTCATGGTGTTTCACTGTTAATCGTTGTCTTGGTCTGTATTCTCATGTATCTGTGTAACTATTCTCTTTAAATTTGTCTGATTCTGATACCATAAGATGCCAAATTTGCATTCTCTTCATAAATTTCAAGTCGTTGCCTTTATATGTGTTGAAAATGTTTCGTTTTGGTTGGTGAAGATTAGCTAACATGGATTTTGTAGGATGGCAGCTTGGTGCAGGAAATGTATTTACTTAAAACCAAAACTCGAAAAGCTTGCTGCTGAGTTCTATCCAAGGTTTTGAGAAACTATCTATTCTTGTTTTCAATTGAATTTTTAAGGCAATGCTTGCAATCAATGTGGTAGTGATATTCATAGGAAACTACATTTTATACCTTGTGGTTTTGCTGATTTCTTTCAGATTTCGGTTTTATCATGTTGATGTCAACTCTGTGCCATACAGACTTGTTTTTCGTGCAGGAGTTACGGTAAGCCTATTCTATGAATCTTCCCATTTTCTTTACAACTCTTTCCGAATCAGTTTTCTAATCAGAACGTTGGATTGTTGATCGAACAACAACTACTTAATCAATGTTTGAATCACCGGGGGACACAGAAAATGCCTGCAATACAGGTAAAATTTATATCAGTTCCCATGTTTTCAACAAGAAACTTATAATTCAGATAGACACTTAAATTACTGATTCTGTTTCTTATTCACTCTGCAGCTATGGATTGATGGCCAGAAGCAAGCTGAAGTTATTGGCGCCCATAAAGCACATTTTGTGGTTAACGAAGTCCGGGAAATGATAGAAAACGATTCCATCAGCTGAAACTCAAGACTCTGCTCTCTTTTCCACAGATTGTTAACTTTTTTTTATTAGATTCCTCATAGTAAGTTCAGTTATGTGATTGTTCTGCTGATGCAAGAGCTTCTCTTGCTTTTTAATCTGCTCTGTAACTGGAGCTGGTGAGTGTGTACACGTTGACAGAAACTAGATTAGTAACATAGTAAATGTTTTGTTTTCTCTATGCTTATCATTTTTCACATCAAACATACACATTTTTCACATCAAACATACACACTTTTCACATCAAACATCCACACGACACAATCTTTGGTAAGCATGAACTATGAACTTCCTTGATCAATTTATCCTCAAAATATATAATGTTATGACAGAATTTTTATTAGAAAAAATGTTAACTACATACAAGAGCAAATTGCTCTCTAAGACTAAAGATTCTAAGTTAGTAAAAAGAATAAACATAATGAGATTCAGACTTCATCAAGTTTTGTGCGTCCAGCAGAAGAAAGAGAGCTTAGAAAACCCAATATTTCTTCTTCTTCTTGCCCTCTGGTATTGGCAGCTCTACAGAATGGTTTTAAGAACACGGGACGAAGAAATCTCAATGAATCAACTACTTTAATCTAACATTGTATTTAACAGAAACCATGACTGATTAAGAAAGGTCACATACCTCCTTCAGGATAGATTGAATTGTAATGAACCTCAGCCCAGAAACTTAAACATATAACTGGTTCAAAAGCCAACACAGGAATGAATTTTAGAAGAAAAGAGAAAGAAAGAACAATTTTGTGTACAGAAGTATAGAACCATGAAATTTTGGATTAAAATGAGAAGATGCATTTGTAGGTAACTTACGGCGATTAGAGTTTTGAAATTGCGGCAAGATCTCAATGTAACATGTATCCTTGAAAGAAGTTATCACAAACATTCGAACACCAAACTGCAATAACAGCAAAAATGTAACAGAAGTACGTCAATGGTTATACCTTGTCTCATTCATATACAAGATCCCTAAAGATTCTACCTTCTTAACACACAAATTTATTCAGTAAAGAAAACTTAGGTTGTTTAAGTACCCAATCAGCAGCAGCCTGAAGAGTAACATGATCACCCCATTCTCCATTCCTGTACTCCCAAAATATTAAATATCTAACCGTTAGTGATAATCTAAAGCAATAATCTCCATTAGAAAAAGTTGAAAGAAATAAGTTTCAGACCGTTTCATTGCTTTAAGATAGTCTGTGTACGCCATTGGAACATAACCTTCATACATCCCTCGATTATACGCAAGCTAAACATATTTTATGAAAATGTTAATTTATCAATCTGAGAAGTATATCAAACTGAAATGGAGGGAATAGATTTGTTTCTCGTACTATATTGCAACCTGATTAACAACTTGTTCTCTGACAAAATTGTGGTGTTCAGGAGAGCGGTAAAGCTGGTCTGATAGTGATCGAAACTGAGAAAAGATGTGAATCAGTGAGACACTGATAGAGATTTATCTGCATAATCTTAATAAGAAACGAGCAAGTAAAACCTGGCAGTTTCCATCTCCTTGAATCTTGTTCTCCACCAAGCCATAAAGCTGTAATCTGTAGTGTATAATTGCCATTCAGAAGAAGAGATTTCTTAATATCCATTGAGAATTTGAGATAAATCAATAGACCTAAGGTTGACAAAGTTAAGACAATCCATTTGGACTCTTAGTAGCATAAAGCCTGATGAAATTTAAAACCAACCAAGATCTACGGAAATGGTGACAAGATATTATTCTCCAACTTATATTCAATATCATATTTATAACAAACCTCTGAAATAGCCGTTCATGATCAGATATCTGCTCATCCTCTGATGGTAGTTCCCCATTGATTTTTGGTACATGCTGCATCACACCAAGAAAATTTTTGGATAGTTAAACTAAGATATGCTTTTGATAAGTTGGTCACAAACTTCACAAAGAAGAGGTACTCACAGCAATAGGTATCATTTCGTTCAGTCGCTTCCCAACCTCAGACCAAGACTCTTCTTCTACTTCTACAGAACAAACTGAGTCGTCATCACGACATGGAGAACTTTGCTCTCCTTGAAATCCTATCCTTGCAACATTCTTATCTTCCATGTCACCGTTATTTTTATGATGATTATCACTTTCCCGGAAGATTTCTACAGCTTCCCCTTGATTTTCCTGCCCTGCAGACAATAAGTAAGCTCAAAACTTGAAATCTCTTTCCAAATAATGAATTGTATAGACATATTCTTAAAAGCCAAAAAGCTTTTGGAAATCCACCTTGATGAGGATGAGGCCACTCTTGTGCAACAACTGAAGTACGAGTAGAATTATCAAGCCCCTCAGCACGAGCAACTCTAGATAATTCGTCTTGATAAAACTGAGCAATTGCCGCATCATTGTCTACATAACCAGTCAAAGGCTGATTGTAACCTTCTCTAACATAGCCTTGAGGAACAGAACCTGCCTCATAGCGTGTAACACTATTGCAAGAACCAGCATTTGTGAGTGTACAAACTTCCAAATCATGGAGACCCCACCGAAGAGCATCTGGATCAGGCTCATATCCCATTATATTAAACGAAATTTGTCAACTTTATAAACACAAAAAAGTAAAAAAGCACAGTTTTGATTGCTCTTGCGTCTGATATTAAGTTTTCCTGCAAAAGGTGGACAACGACGAACGCATGATTAATTATCTAACTTGTGGGTAAATTCGAAGATTGAAAAGAAAAAGAAGCGTATTTGGTGTGAAAAATCATCAAGCAATAGGCTACAAAAACGAAATTTTCTTGCAATTCGTGAAACTCCAATCTAAAAGGTTATCGATTTACATTTGACTTTTTCAAAACGAATTGAACATCTAAGAAGAACAAAAACAAAAGGATTTGGAAAACCGACCAATATCGGGAACCTGGAAATCGCAGAAACTTCGATGACAATTTTGGGAACGAATAAGCAAAGAGAGAGAGAAAGAGGAAACCAATGAAGATGGGTTTTGTTTGGTCACAGCGAGAAAATCAGAGCCGTTGAATATCAAAAAAGCCGGCAGATTAATATAACGGCGTTTCACACCGACGTCGGGTTATTATCGGGAGCAGTTAAAGACAAATCCTAAAACCCCGCTATTTCCAGTAACCGCCAACGATTTGTCCACATGTCTACTCTATTATTTACGATTTGTCTACGATTTATACTATCTTTTCAAGATATTGAAAATACAACAATATTGATACATAAAACCGGAGAAAAACAAAGATATCCCAAAATACAAAATCCAAAAAAAAAAACTTAAACCCAAACGAGAGAAACTTGACAATATTATGACCCTAAAAGAGAAACTCAAGATACTGCTACTCTGAAAAAAACTCAAGACTAAGAACATCGTCTAGCATAAAGAAGCATAAAGCAATGATGAATCCTCCTATGGCGAATAGATGTACCGCAAGAATGAAAGACAAGAAACAACACCGGCAAGAATATAATCCACTATTCCCAGATATTGTGAAATCAAAACCGAACATAGACTGACTAGTTGACACCTTGATAGAGCCTTTGATAAAAGAAGACTTCGGGCTAAAATATACGAACAAGGAGCGAAACTTTCCTCTTTATAAAAGTAACTGAACCCAAAAAAACACAGCACTGGCTGAACCAGAGAGGAAAAAACTAACGATTTAATTTAGGGCAGCGGATAACTGAAAAACTGACTAAGACCTAACTAACCCCTAATCATAGCTAAACTATAGATTAACAAACAAACAAGTAGGATACTTTAAACATTAAAACGGGAAGAGCTAATAAAAGATACCAAGCAACAAACGAGAGGCCTTGGCGAAGAAGACGACAACAAGAGGCTGAAACTGAGCTCCAAGAGGAACAATTCCAACCACAAGTTCACCGGAAGTCCTCTGCCCACCATTCAACGCGTACATGGCCAGAGACAAAGGCAAGAATAGCGGTGAAGCTAAGAGCTCCAACAGTCGACGAAACCAAAACCAGATCTGAAAGCGAGGCTCCACTATAGCCACTCATAGACAACAAAACGAAAATGAAATCAAGGAGAGACAGGAGGAACAGCGGCGCCACCGGCCACCATTCTCCGTCGAGTTCGAAAATGACTTAGCTGGGTTTGGAAGAGCGGGGACGTTTCTCTCTCGAGAAAAATTATATTTTTTGAATGATCTTTTACACTATATAATTTCCAATTTTTTTGTTAAATTTCTTATATGATTATTAAGGATAAGATTGTTAAAACTGTTTATTGTGAATCAGAAGTAATTATGTTTTCTCACATTTTAGAAAATATCAATCTATTAAAGCAAACTTATATTGTACTTTTTGTTAAAACTTGTATGTTTTATTTTATATATTGGTCTATTTAAAAAAAACGTTTTTTAAATGGCATTTTTTTTTTCTCTTTACAATTTTAAATATATTATACTTTCAAAAAAAAAGTACCTAAATTTTTTGAAACAAAATTAAATAATATCACTACTTAGGTATAAATTATAATTAGTCTCTTCATTTTGTTGATAACTATCTTTCTTCAATTGGCATGTGGGATTATCTTATTTGGTATCTAGTTAATTATGGATGGAGTTAGTACTTATTTGTAGTTGCCGTCACGCGTTGGTACTAGGTGGTTTAACGGATAATGTGATCATTAATAATTAATTACCTTGTTTACTTTTCCAATGAGTTTGTTTACACATAATAACAGTTACCTTTGTGGAATCTACAATGATGAACTCACGTGTACGTAACAACATCTGATTCTGACATAGATTCGAAGTTACTACACGTGTTCCCGGACTTCACGTGACACATATTCTTATCATCTTTTTCACGTACACTTATGTTTTTAATCATTGCTTCGTACCAAAACGCCAAAACAAAAGCCCTTAAAATTGAATCTGCTGCTCTCTCTGCTACAACAATGAAGTAATGAATGAACCTAATGTGTTACTCATACATATTAACAATTTGAAGGCAATGGTTAAGAGTTCAACAACAAATCAAAGAACCGTTTTAAGGCCCTTTCAAAAGTGGAAAGTAGTCACAGCTACAGAAACAGACATAACAACGGTCTACAATAATAACTAAAACCCAACCAGAAATTAGATTTTTCATCAACTCACAAATCAACAGAGAGGACCTTTCACTTTTTTTGCAGCATCCATTGCCGGTTTATCTATGTGACATAATGCCCGGTTTTCCGTCTGTGACGACTGTAATCAGATACGAACCTAAACGACAATCCACATCCCTCGACCTTGCATTTGTAAGGTCGTTCTCCTGTGTGCAGACGCAAATGTTCAGTCCTCGCCCATTGCCATTTGAAAGTCATGGAACATCCTTTCCAAGGACAACTAAAAGGTCGATCATCGTTATGAACTCGTTGATGCAGCACCAAATATTTGTGAGCCCTGAATTTCTTTCCACAACCTTCGTGTGTGCAACGGTTTCTCTTGTGAGTTTGTAATTTTGCTTTACTTTCGAAAGTCATTTTGCAACCCTCTAGGTAACAACGGTTGGGGTGAGTTGTCTTAGGGACTTCTTGGTGATGACTCCCTGAGCAAGTCTTTAGAGTTTTCTTCGGCTTTTTCGTAGTGGATTTCTTCTCTTCATCGTTTGCTTCAGTGAGATTGAGTGAAGTTTCACATGTTGCTTTTCTCTTTCCCCTTGACCTCAACCCTTCACAAGGACTCCTTATGAAACCAACTTTACTCTTCACATTCTCAGTTGTCTCAGATTCTAATTCTGCTTTCTGCTCCTTTGCTTTTACTATATTAGAATTGAGCACGTGGGTAACATCAGCATCTTCTGAGCTTGAAGATTCGCTCTCCATGCTAAGCTCATCATCTGGAGCTTGTAATTCTTGATCACCGTTGCTCGAACTTAATATATCACTACTTGCCCGAGGTTCACCATCATGTATCATGTCAACAAGTATGTTCTCATTGGCCGTGTTTGTCTCAGGAATTTCCAAACCCACTTGACCTGAAGAATACTCCGTTTGCAAATTTTCAGAGCACATGTTTTCTCTGGTACACACAGCTTCTGCTCCCTCCACTTGTGCGTGATCACCAGACACAGTTTCTTTTTTGGTAGGCTGCACTATCTGTGGTCTCTGTTCATCCTCGATGTTAGTGACCGTAGACATCGGTTCATCAAACTCGTGGCCACTCATTTCAACTGCTTCCCGAACATCACGTACAGACACATCACTGCAGACACACTCACCGCACAACTTTCTTGGTCCATCATGATTATCACCAGTAGAAACAAGCACGGTCTGACTTACCACAAATTGACAATCTGAGTTAGACCCATCACTATTTCTGGTCATACAGTGTTCTGCAGAATGATTTGGACGATCCAGATAACTATTGACGAGTTTATTGCATGTTTTATCAAAATCTGTTGATTTAGCCAAGGTAGCCGGTTCCTGACCTTGTTCTCTAGAAGGCTTGGGATTCAACTTTTTCTTTCTCGAGTATCGGATGATCTTTTCTTCCTTTATTCCAAATTGAGAATCCAAATTCTCCCCGGATCTTATATCTACTTTTACTTCAATATGTTCACAAGGTGTGAAACTTGAGGCAGAACTCGGTTTAGCTTTTGAGCGTGATTTTGTCTGCAGCCATTTGATAGTTGAAAAATCTAGCATGTGGTTTGTGTCGGAGAACAAGCCACCTAGTGACAGTGCATGGTGAATTTTCTTAGTAGGGGAATTTTTCCTCACTTTAACACAGTACCGTAAATTGATGCCAAGTTTTGAGGTCCAGTCTACACCGTTTTCGTTCTTTTCTTCATCTTCAATTGCGAAATCAATTAGACTCAACTCTTCTTCAGATGCACTCTCTAACAGGACATCATCATAGCTAAAAGGAACTTTGACCTCCTCTGCCACTATAGCCGCATGTGCCTTAAATTTCTGAAAGTCTGCAAATATTCCAGCAGAATGATCAACATATATTTCCAATTTTTCTGTCAGTTGGGTCTTGAGTATAAAACTGAAAATGTTCTCCTGTACATCACTTTTGCTAAAAATATAATAGCAAATACTGTATACTTACCTTTATGGCAAATTACAAGGAACTTCATTCCACCTCTTAACTGCAGCAGTCTCTGAAGTTCAATAGTGTGTTCAAGGCAGAAAATACGAGGTCTTAAATATCTGGAGGACGTGTTCCATTCACAGTCAGATTTTTCTGATGACAATGTCGTAATTTCCTGGGGACCTGTATAATTGATATAGACGCACAATTAACAGGTTTTAAAAGGCTAACATATAAAATGCACAACATAGAGTATTAAAAATGATAGTCTCTAACCTATCTCTCCTTGTGTCTCTGAGAGATCTTTTAATGCTTTTTCAGAAGGCTGTACGACAGACATAAAGGGGAAGCCAAGAACGCCACATGCCACACATGCCAAGGTTCCAGTATCAACTTGAAGATCATTAAGCATACCATCATCATCGTCATAGTATACATCGTTCAGCTTCTCCATGAACAAACTCAATTCCTCTAAAAGAGAAGTCTTCTCTTTGTTATCCATTACAGAATGATCCTCCTTAAGCTCATTTTTTGCCACTGATGGAGTTGTAACAGAAATAGCAGCAGCACCCCCAGCAGATGCAAGAGCTAGTGCACTATGACGCGGAAGTAAATCAGGGTCCCACATCACTAAACGTAAGCCAGGTTCTCGAAGAAGAACAGACAAATTCTTGTTTTCGTTTAAGATATCTTCCACAAAAGCCTTTTTCACAAGGAACTCTCTTTCTTCTCTCTGTCGGTCTCTCAGTCGGGAGCTACGACCACCTGGTAACAATGATCGTGGCACTCTGGAAAATTTAATATTTACAAGGATATGAGAATAGACATGATCCATCAAAATTTAATGGTTATATGTACAAAGAGACAATGTACACTTGCCTTGAAACAAAGGACATGGTCAGGAGATACAGTAGCTGCTGATGGGACAGCATGGGGAGATAATTCATGGCTGCCCGACGCACAGCAGCTTCCTTAGCTATGTTGAGCCACTGTGGAGTTCCAAAATTAGCAGCTTCCCCACAATTAAAACCTAGAAAAATTTGGATTAAATCTGCGTTAGAAAGAATAAATTTCGCAATTCATATTCCTAATCTAGCCAAACTATCCCCCTAACTGCGACTGATATAATAAAGTTGTCCTGATTAGAAGATCAATCTTCACCTCATGCTATGTCATCCATTTTTGCCAAAGCTTTATTTAAATTTTACAATATATCAAACACTTTAAAGTGTGCAAAATGGAACGAGTAGACTGCAATCACTAAGGCTTCACATAATGTTTGCAAAGAGAGAAGAAATTTACCGTGACTGAATCCTACATGATATGACCTCGGAAAAGTCACAACAAATTCACCAGGATATTGTACCAACCTACGTAGGAAAACAAACATAGATATAGGAGATCATGAAAGTAGTTGTAAGAAAACATATACCCCTTAAATTTCCACATATTAGTGAAAATTCAAAGAAAGGGAAAGACCTACCTACAGCAGGGAATGCCAGAAGCAACAATCATCTCAGGTGATACAAGAGTGGTCTTTTCACCTAGTTGGGTGAGAGCAGCTGAAAGTGACAACGAGCAGAAAAGAGTTTATAAGAAACAGACGGACAATGAATTTCGTAAGAAGTGATGCACGTATCTATCACAATGTAAAAAGCAATAAGACCTAAGATGTATTTTCAAGTGTTGAACTCTAAGAAGTGTTGCAATGTCTCATTTCTCGCATGTACTATACCAACAACACATTTTTATAGATACATAAACAGTACATCGTTAGCAGTACTTTCCAGAATGAACGTACCCAATTGATCAATGTTGCTGCCATAAGAATTTTTGCTGATAACCTCTTCAAAGTCGAGCGCATAATCACCAGGGACAGCATACCAAGTCTTCGGTGAGC
Source organism: Lepidium didymum (assembly GCA_963920545.1). Taxonomy (NCBI): domain Eukaryota; kingdom Viridiplantae; phylum Streptophyta; class Magnoliopsida; order Brassicales; family Brassicaceae; genus Lepidium; species Lepidium didymum. The sequence continues at coordinate 1,242,084 of OY986996.1, read as the reverse complement.
CAGTGTGAAGATAATTCATACTGTGAAGTTCATGGTCCTCAACGTGCCAGGCAAACCAACTGAATAACATACCTATATAAACCATGGGAGATGTAACACCAGGGATGTCATCTGGCATGAAACGTGTAACAGAACCAGGTGATCGTGCAATCGTCTGAAGGTTCCATGAACTGTTGGAGAGCTTCCAGCCTGGCGTACCTTCCATTTCATCAACAATTTCCATGTTCTTCTGCTTGGACAAATCCTCAGATGATAAACTTGAAGAAGCATGGGGTGTCTTTTCTACCTCAGGCGATGAGTTTTCCTCGTTCTTACCTGATAGATCTTGACTATTAATTCCATTGTTAATTTCAGTCTTCCTCTGATAAAATCCCCTGCCCCTCCTCTTCCTCTGCCGGAAATGCCTGAAATGACCCACTGGCTCACCAAAAGCAGAGCCAGGCACATCATTTGCATACTCTATGTATATAGGCTTCTCTAAAGCCGCTTTCCAGAACAATGCCTCAACGACAATAGGTGATACTTCTTTAATCGTTCCTAACTGGCTTTTATAGAAAGTTTTCGACTTCGTTTCGAACTGATCCAATGTATATACGCCTCCACTTTGCCAAACCTGCTTAACACCACTCCTTTGAGAAGTACGCTTACTCCTCTCTCCTTTCGATCTTTTCACAGCCTGGCCTAACTCTTGCTGCCTAGTGGTGAATACAGCTCTATCCTCTTGACACAATTTCGAAATGTCAACATCCGAAACCAGTTCCGGACACTTCAAAAGTGACCTATTCAAGTTATGAAAAACAAATTTTTTCGATGGCTTGGGTAAAGGAGGAACGATCTTGCATATCCCAAAAGCACTAGCCTCTTTCTCAATTTTAGATATATACGCAATAGGATCTGCAAATTCAGTATCTGTAGGCCTAAACACAGGTGCCAATGGCAAGGCTTTTAGCCAATTCGGAATTTCAACATTACCCATCACAATTCAAACTCCGTAAGACCGAAAATTTCAAAACACCAAAATCAAGATGTATCCCACCATGTAGGAGACACCAAGACCAGCAACCTAGTGAAACCCCAGTACACTAAAACCCTAGATTCGAATTTCCGGCACTAATTTAAAATATATATCTTACTAGTTTATTACAATCGAGATTCACTAACACAATGAAACTATACGTAATGACACAATCAAAGCGGCAAAGGAAGCGTAAAATTCATGAAGAAAAGAAGAAATGAGAATTAAGTAAACGATATGAACTGTGCGGTTGCGCAACGACGGAGAGACGGAGAACGAGAGAAGTAGAAAGAGATTTATATGTTAAATCTTCCTAAAATAATTTTAACGTTTGCCGTTGGTGCACGTTAGCGTGGCATAACTTAACTAAACTATTCGTCTGTTGCTAGTGTGCGCGCGGTCTCAAATAGCATAAACCAAGCGGTGCGATTCGTGGACCATTTATAGCATCCACTATTAAAAGCCCATTACGGTATGGCCCATCTCCAGTATATATACACATCAATCTCCTTTAATAACGGTCCAAGTCTAAAGCCCACCGTGAGGAACAAGTTACATTCTAGGGCAAAGCAAAGTAAAACTATATATTCCCGTGTGCGCTTGCCACCACAACATTGTCGTCTCAGTTTCGTTTCTGCTTCTTCTTCGTTTTACGTATTTCTCTCTAATAGGAGCGGCGATTAGGGTTTCAGTTTGGAATGAGTGAGCAAAATTGAACAAATCGGGAGTGGGATCTATGGGGATTGCGAATTTTGTGAGCCTGGCGATTAGTGAGGAAGATCTGTCGGCAAATCAGGGAAACTTTTTGCGAGATGGAGAGGAAATTGAAGATTCGAATGAAACAAAGGAAAAGGAAGAGGAAGAGACTGAAGATTCTTCGAATGAAACAAAGGAACAGGAAGAGGAAGAGATTGAAGAGTGCCCTTTATGCATGTACATAAAGGGAGGTGAGTGCAAGGAATCATTCGTAGCATTACAGAACTGTGTGGAAGAAAGCGAAGAAGAAGACACAAAATTCAAGGAGGTCAGAAATTTACTCTCCAGGCTCACGTGGTTGCCAAGAGGATAATTAGCGAGCTGAAAGCAGAAAAAGAGGCCGTTCTGGCCGATGATGCTGGAGTCATTGCCAAGATGACAAGCGAGCTGCAAGCAGAAACGGAGGCCGTTCTGGCGGGTGATGCTGCAGCCATTGCCAAGGCCTTGAGCAAGGTGCAAACAGAGGAGCAGCCCGTTTTTCCTGCTTAGGTTGCAGCCATTGCTAAGGTGTTTCAAGACTTGAAAGCGGACAAGGAGGAGATAGCCGAGGGGAACGAGTGATCAATCAACCGCAAAGGAATAAAACAAAAACCTCAAGAGACTTAGACTTAGGGGTGTTACTGGATTCAGTATTTTGATGGATTTTATTAGACTCACTTTATATACGATATTTGATAGTCCATATTTCTTCAGATATATGTTTCAACTTTATAAATTAGGGTTGATGAAAACCATGGCCTTACAAGATTTTGAAGAAAATCACCGATTACAACACATAAATTTTGTAGATTGTTATCAGTTTTGTCAACTAGTACTCGTCCAACGAATCTCAATGTGAATAACGCCGTTTCTGGAATTGATAAGATTGTACCTATGATTGGTTCTTCCATTGTGAACAACGTCGTCTAGACTTATATCTACATATCCCAGTTCCTCCTACAGAAATTTCAAGCAAACATAATGAGTTAATCTGCTTCAAAACCAGTTTAAAGCCAAACAAACGTTAAACCAGAGTTTTGTTTTAGCAGAAGCTCTAAGATCTTTACCTTGGAAGGAAAGTGAAAGCCAGTTCCTTTACTCATGACCTCAAGGCGTATACTCTCATCTAATGGTGGCTCCTCTAATGTATACTGAAATTCCTCATTCCATCTAGGGTCTTTTGTTCTCCTTATCGTCTAATCAAAAACTCATTTAGAACTTCAATTGAGCTCATGGTCTCATTCTTATAGTTTTTAGCTTCTAAACAATAAAGCAGGTTTAAGAATTGTTCTACCTTTGTCATCTTAATCTCTCCTCTGAATAGAACAAGAGCATAAGGGTTTGTATACTTTTTCTTGCCCTCGACATCTTCGGCAGATTGGATTGCAACTGTGAGTAAACCGGCATGACTGAGAAACTCATCAGCCTCTGAAAAGTTCTCATCTTCATTTCCATTTCTACTCTTAAGGCTTTCTTCTCTGAATGGCACATACCTAAGCTCCAACTCTAAACTTCCTCTTTGTTTCTTCTCCCGGGAATCCATAACTGTAGTTGAGTTTTTGATCAAGTCCAGACCTAACTCTCTCTTCTCGCCCGGCTTAATCTTTTTCAAGGGGATCATCTGCATTCCCAATCTGTCGTGCCCTCCTACCTATAGAGTTAAAAGAGACCAGATTAGTAAGAATTACAGAGAATGTTGAACTTCAGTGAGATAGTTTTCTGAGACCTTGTCCCAGTCAAAGACTTCTAATTGAAGGACTTGTGATTTTGGGTCTTTCACAACGAGTTTAAAGTGTTCATTCCATTCTGGATTTAAGTTCCTTTTCTTTATGGTGGTTTTCTTTGCTGGAAGCTTTTCTCCAGTCAAGCTAAGCTTCACATAAGGATCAGATGATCCAATTAAATCCATCTTAAGGAGATTACGAGCTCGAATGATATCCACATGTAGTAATCCAACAGGCTTCTTTACAAACCCTCTGCATGAAAAGTAATCGTATACAGATCTAGAGGAAAGCAACAGAAAGATTGTTCAAAAACTTGAGACAACACTAACGTTGATGTATCAAGTATAGGTATCTCAAGCATTTGTGGCCAATAATACATGTTTGAAACTTGCTTTTTAATAGTTTCCTCCAAAATCATGAGATAAAGCAATGTCTCATTTCACTAGATAAATCATCATTATCCAACTCTTACCCAAAGGAAGATCATCAATGTATCACCTGAACATATCTGTAGAGACCAGGTATGGACATGAGATCTCCACCAAGCACCTTCAATCCAAAATCAATATGTGGCTGCAAAGAGAACAATTTCCCACTCCAATGTTTAGTGAATCAGGGAACTTCAAATCTATTCTGAGTCACTCTTTTGTGAAATGTGTTTACCTCTTCCATTAATGAAACTACAACCATTCCAAAACAAGGGAAGGTTGGCAGAAGAGGCAGAAGAGCCATACAGATTTCCGCAAAGAATTGGAGATCTACAAGCTGAAAAGGTAAAACATATAAAGCAGTAAAGATCCTAAAACTGTGATTATGGAACTAAGAGTGGTAAAAGTGGTTCATTACTTGTTACTTCCATTCTGTGACTATTTCATTGTAACTAACCTGAACTCGAATTCGTAAAGAAAGCAGCTTTAGCACCAAAACAATATTAGGATTGCCTGCCCATTTGATTGATGGTTCAAACAGAAGCTCCTTCTCATTGGTCTCATAGACCTTAACACCTGCAACAGAAGATACCTGTCACCATCAGTCCATATTACACGAGTTGACAAGAACTAAATGGTATTATAAGTTTTGCCTTGAATAGTGGGTGGGAGAGGTCCAAGACTCAATTTCTCAAACTCAATAGATTCTATACAGAGCGTCCCAATATACTCTGCAAATATAGGTTCTGCAACACTCTGGATAATCTCGCAAATAGCCTAAACAGAACAAGAAGAAAACTAAGTACCTTATATATCAAAGGAGTAGCATCTTATATAAACTTATGAGAATCAGCACTAGAATGAACCGTATCGAGGAAAGGGCACATCTGTAAGATAAAATTGTTAATCCAGTCCACCTATTGTAAACAAAATAAACTAAGTTAGATACACAAAGCAAGCAAATATAAATCACGTAGATGTGTGAGTATGAGTGTGAGTTACTCTTTCAAAGTCTGGATTCTTAATCCATAATGGAATGTCTAGAAGAAGATCAAGAAGGAGACTGCTGCTAGTTTCTTCTAGTGGCCTCGTAGGAGGATACTACAATGTTACAAATCAACAATCAATGTAATGAAACATTGGAAAACATCAAACGAAACCGAAAAGACTTTTTTCTTTTCAACAATTGGAAAAGGCACGATCCAGAGCTCAAAGCTTACTTCTTAAAACCCTTTCTAATCTTCGGAAAAGGGTCAAACCCTTGATGCCAAGACATTAGCTAAAGTCATCTAAACTACAAAACTAAGAAAGCTCGGCGAAAGACTTCCATTTATACACGCTTACTCAACAATCAACCACTGAACTCAACCAAAATCATTATGTTTATGGAGATCAAGTTACCTCTTCATGTGTAGGCTGAGAATAAACGAAGAAGAAGAATCCAAGAATGACTCCAATAGGGATTCCCAATGCAAAACAGAAGATTCCAAACAAACTAGTGAAGAAACTCATTTTTGTTTGTCTCTCTCTTGATGGAAAATCTTAAAGCACCTGAGAAAAGCTAAAGAATGGAGAAAATGCAAATGACAACGAAGAAGAACGCAAACAAGTGAAAAAGAAAAGAATTAAAAAGTCAAAAGGAAATAGAAGCGGAAGGAATCGGGTCTAAAAAACGGTAACGTAGATCCGAATATTTACTTTCACTTATCATATTTGTTAGAAAGTTTTCAATTTGTATTCATTTATTTTATTCTTTTACACAAAACCTCATCACTGTCTTTTATTATATTTATTGAATGTTTCCGTAATGTTAGTTGGCCTAATCAACTTGAAATTTTAGCTTTCTTGGATTAAAGAAAACTACAAAATTTATTACTTAGTGGTGGCACAAAAATTGGTTTATCTACCATAGAAAATACAGAAATTATACTCTTTTAATCAAATTAGATGATATATAAATTAAATATCATTTAATATTATATTTTAAAATTTAGAATATTATTTTTAATCTATTAAATAATTATTCAACCAATTAAATATCAATCTTCATAATACAAATAGTCAAAACAGCTAAAATATAATTAACTGTATGTAATACAAGTTGAAACATCATATAATTTTATATAAATGGTGGAAAAAAAAAGATACAATTTTTTTTTCTAAAATATTATTTAATTTGAGATAGAAAAAATATTCTAGTTGTTGACAAAAAAAAAGAATATTCAAGTTTTCCGTATCATAAGGCCATTCTATATAAGCAATTATTTTTTTTGATAAATCAGTTTACTCAAAAGTCAATTTTATTCTACACAGAACAATCATAATGTTTAAACATATGAAGTATGATCATATTAAACATCGTATATGATTTTTCACAGTTATTTCAAATATTTAATTTGGTCCAACATGTAAACTATTTTTCTTGTCAACGATGTTATTGAACATGTGAGACTCAGTTTCAATTTGCCCCAGAAAATCGCCATTCAAAACGTTGAGGAACCCAATCCCTATACATGAAATATATAGTAGATAATTAATAGTGGCCAATTATTAAACGATTTAGCTCAAAATTGATCATAATTTTGAACCCATCACATTGTGTGAGGTGGAAGAAAGCAAGAGTAAATGAAACACTATTATATAATTTTCTGAAAAAGTTGTCAGAGAAGTAAAAAGATGCAAGTGATGACATACACACTTGTATAATTAAGGATCGAGTCTCACCATATATTATGTTGAAACTTGGCTAATAAACCAGTTAATTGTGACTCATTGATGACAAAAAAAAAGAAAAAAGATATTAATGCTTAGTTTTGATTGCTGTAAACGAACAAAAATGATACCCACTACTTTGTAAGTATATGTAATTACAAATGGTGTTAAAAATAAAATAAAGTAGTTAGTTGCAAATATATTGAAGAAAAGAATCTAAATTATTTGGACAAAGGTAATAAATACTCTTTATTAAAATATTATAAGATCAAAAATTCATCAAATAAATATGTTTTAGTTTTGTGACAGAAAAAAAAGAAAGCCATGTTTTAGTTACCAACGATAGTTAAAGAGAGTTGAAAGAATAAGTAATTCAATTTTTTTTGTTATAAGATAATTGTATTTTTATGTTTAAAATAAACCTCGTACTACTGGCATCAAATATTTAATAACTATATATACCTCGTACTATCGAACTCTTTTTCTTTTGATAGACGGAAGACTTAGGCATTAAGTTTTGAAATGTTTTAGTTTACATACAATATGAGAAATGTGAAAAAAAAAGAACCCATATGTGTTTCAATGAAAAAGAAATATTTTTCTGTTTTCTATATTTTCTTTTTGGTTAATTATCTGTTTTTCTTGTATTTTTTTTCTACATTTTTTTGTCTTTTGGGTTAAATACAAGAAGACACGCCAGTCGGAAAAAATACACATAAACCACCAAGTGATCCATAAAATTAAATGAAGAATATGATTACGTAAATAATTTTGAAAATGTTGCATATTATGTAATGTAATATATAAATTACTTTTAGCTAGTAAAAAGGATATATAGTTTTTTTTTGTAAATCGAAGGGTTCGGTTTCTAGGCATCATTTGCTTTTCGACGTATATTTTTTCAGAAAACTAATCGATTACGATAAATTAGATCAGATTTTGCAGTTGTTTCTTCTGCAGTATCTCAGCGTGACATGAGCGTGAAAGAGGTTCAAAAATATTTTATCAGAACTGGAGAGTCATGTAAATATCCCTTCCAAAAAGTAGATTCGAACCTAAGACTTCTTGGATCTCTAGTGTCGAAGAAGTCACTTGCCATCCTTCGTTGATTTAAGGATATATAGTTGTAATCATAAATCAAATATATATAAGCTACGTATACTCGATCTTTGTTTCCATTGTTTCGTAAACTTGACACAACACATGCCCGTTCAACAGAAAGCGATGTTTTACTATATATAAATCCAAACACATTACATAAGTAGCTTGACAATGGAGTACGTGAATAAACCAAAGCAAAACAGAAAAAAGGTACTGATCAATGCGCTTGCTGCTAGCTAGAGCTAGTTCTTTATTAAAACAGTACATAGTTTTTGATAAAAAGAAAACCGAAAACCAAATGAAGAACACATGATAGAATCAAGAGTGAAGACGCATAGATAATTTTTGTTTTAACTAAGTTGAGAAATGTCAACTTCGTCAGGAATCTTGAAAGTATTAGCAGAACCAAACTTTCTAAATTCCTCTCCTGCAGCCACCGAGTCTTCTTCATCATCGTCATCATCGTATTCTTCTGCACCATCATGATGGTTGTGTGTTGAAGGGTCATACATGCTTTTGGATCGACAATCAGGAGTTGCAAGCATGTTCACTTGACCAAGATGTGAGATCTCTACAACTACAGTTTTATCATCCATTGGTAGTGGTTGTTTCCAAGGCTCTCCATCCATTCTCATGTATGTATGGTCTGATGCACCTTTGTGGAACTCAAAACGAATGCGATTTGCCTGATCATAGAAGTTATCACTAATGGTAAGCAATCAATAATCATATATCTCTGTGTGTCTTTATCACTTCTTTCTTGTACATATGACTACTGAAACTTTGTGCCTAGATCGCAGCTACGAAAAACAGTCACGACGAAACATTAATTAAAAAAAAAACACAATTTAGCCACAATTTTTTCTAGCAATGGCCATATAGTAACAGATTTTTCCTGTGGCTACTGTCACACTAATACGGTTGTTGCTAAAAAGAATTATGGCTAAAACGATAATTTCTAATTAGTTTTCTTGATTATTTAATCATTTTTCATGGTTGTTTTTTTGGTAACTAGTTAATTCTTACCTGCGCAAGTCGTGTTCCATGTCCTTTTTCAGCTAGTAAAACAAGACCATGCCAAGCATTTCTAAATCCAACAACCTCAATGAGTCCATCATCAACGAATGGTGGAGTCAATCCTCTCTGTTATGTCACAAGAAAGCCACAATGCATAGTTATTTAACATTGCAAAGATAAGTAGAGAATCGAGACAATATGAATTAAGAGCTTTTAAAAACCTACGTCTCGTCGTTTTTTGGGATTTGGTGTGCCCCATGGATTTAATCCTCCAGAAAAGCTAGGGAGATTCAGACATACAATAGACCTAATACTGTGATCACAGAAAACAAACATTGAATATTTGAGTAGATAATTAATATCCAAGATTGAACAATATATTACTTTATTATATACTTAGTCTATAGCGGTGAATAAACATTACCTATGAGGAATGTGGAGCTCGTTCCACTTGCCATTTGTATTTAAAGTCTTAACTTTTGCAAGCTGAGATATGTTTCTACAGCAGAAGTCATAGATAGTTTTACATTATATTAGTACCAGAGAAACATCATATACATATAAACAGAAATCGAGTCACAAACACAAAGGATGCAGCAGAAGTAGTGTTGCCGAGCATTGAAATATCATACTCACTTTGATGAAGGATGCATAAGAGAGGCACAAAACCATCCTTGTGTGCAACCAAGTTTTAAATACGTACTCTGTCATTGTGAAACTCTGAATGTGAAGCCAATGAAAAGAGTATAGTAAAAAGAGAAGATGTATGAGCAAATTACCTGATTAACAAGCTGATTCTTAAATTTCTCAGGGTGCAGTTTCCTCTCAGAATGAAATGCATAAGATATCTGAGCATCCATTCCTGCATTATAAACACAATATGTTAGAATGTGTTATATCCCACATCGGAAGTTGAAATCGTTTTAATTTAACATATATGATCTAGGGATCAATCTCACCGAGGCTAAAGTAGTTCCAGAAACCTCCTCGATATGTATGGTAACCTTCCTGAGAAAATGAAGAGTGTTCATATAGGAAAACAATTACAGAGATGTTTCAATGGCGAAAGCCAAAAGGTTAATTAATTAGTTACTTCATTAAGTTCATCTGTTGGAGAAACACGATGAAAGGCATGTAGAGAATGTGGTAACTCAAGAGGTGCAACAGGCTCACAAGAACCTTCTTTAGGAGCTTTCATCCTCATTAGTATGTGCCAACTTAAAGCATAAAAACCAGTTTAATCACCAAAAATTCAACACTAAACTCTGGAATTATATGTATATATACACATACATACTTGTCAATCTTCATCACTTTTGCATTCAACACTTTATCCAAAAACGACTCCACTGCAGTTCGATCTGTTCCTGGATTTTTCTTTCCCTGCAAGAAACCAAAGCCAGAATCAAAGAGAGAGATTGAAACAACTTAACACTTGTTACATATAGATGCGTGGATGATTGATGAGGCTAAGAAGAAGTGTACACTGACCCATCCAAAAGCAAAGGGAAGGTTATTTCCAGTACCCAAAGGTACAGTAGCAATTGGAGGAGGATGTGACAATTTAAGGTCACATACAACTCCAAGTAGCCACCCTGCAGTTCCATCTCCTCCTGCAACCTAAAATATGATGCTTAAAATGACCAAAGGTGTTTTCTTTTTTGTCGATAATTGGATCGATAATGCAATGTGACGTGGGGCAAAAGCCACTTTCTGGAATCGAATTAGAGTGGGAAAAACAGCCGAAGTGGCATGCAAGCACTTGACCAAATACACTTTTCCGTTCAAACATGTTTCTTTGGTTATGCCTTTTGTAAATAAAAGAAGAGAAAAACTCACAATAATTCTTAGTTTTTCTCGAATCTGAGAAGCGAAATCATCATTCTTAAGCCTCTCCAGGTTAAGGTAGATTCTCCGAAGCACATTATCTGGAGTTTCTTCACCAAGATCGAAGACTTGATTGTGATTAAGAAGAGACCGGTAGGTGAGAATAAGTTCACCACCTAATTGACCTCCACTTTTGGAGTTAATGAAGACAAGGACGGGACTTGCAGGTGGAGGAATCTCGGGCCGTGACGAAGCCACCTCCTCTGCTTCCGGTGAAAGAACATACGTAGGGATGTAGAAATCCTTTAGAAAATCTGATGAAACTCTGCTTCCCTCTGCCTGTAAATCGCAACATATAACAGAATTATATGTAAAGAATTAAAATAGCTACTCAGATCAACAAGGTAGGTACCATTGGAGAGATCGGTGAAGAAGAGAAGAAGAAATCGAGATCTTGGAAGGTGAGTTTTTTAATTGTATACTTAGTTTTATATGATCATACGTAGTAGTTAGGGGCTTTTTGGAAATAAAAAATGCTACCTGACGAGTACGAACGTGCCAGTACGCGTCAAAATCCAAACGTGCGAGCCGTTGGCACATGACCGAACAACATATCTGACGACTGATCTGGAACGTCTGACCAATAATATAATATATTATATGTTATTTTATTCGATTTTTGTCATCAAAGATGATGACAAATGGCAGCAAGTGGTTTAAGCTAAGTCTGTTTTTTGTTTTTGTTTTTTTATTATAAAGAAATGTCTGCTTTTTTTTGAAAGTACAGTAAATAGAGTTTTTTAGTACGAGGTTTAAATTTTTAATTGATATAAAAACGTCACATGCGACCAACAAATTGGCCTAAGATTTAACAAAACAAAAAGATAATTGTTCTAACCAAACAAGCAGATAGACTTCTAGAGGTCTGATCAAGGAATTGTATCTTGTAGAAAATTTTATAAAATAATTAAACACAACCCAATATAGAGTCACGAAGGTTTTGTATGGTATTTTCTTGGTCAAATAAAGTCGTAGATGTTGTGTAACATTATTGACAACAATAAAAAATCTGATACCAAAAAACCAATAAAAAATCATATTATATGATGCTTTCTATGTTAAAATATTCGTTGGCAATTATCAAAAAAAAAAAAACAGTCGTTTGAATTAAGGTATAATTGGCACAATAACAGTTTTTGCTAAATATATTAAGAATATAGCCCTAATTAACTAATTAAGTCAATGACACAAAATCTTATATTTTTATCTTCTTACCATTTCACACTTATTTTATTTAGTTATAATATCATATAATCCTATCTATTTTGCTTAGATGGAGGAGAAAAGTGGACAACAAGTCTTTTTATCTAAAGTTAAAAGCTATGCTATAATTGTAGTTTTTTTTAAGATATAAGTACACACTTCTAATCTCTAACATAACCACAAATTTATTAATTTCAAATTCAAAAATGATTGGTTATACCCAATTCCATCTGTTGGAGGGGAACTCGGTCTTATTAATGAGAGAGAAGGAGATATTAGAATCCTTTCCCCAGCTGTGAGGTGGCCAAAGAAGTTGGGAGTTTCATCTCAAAGGGAATTCAAGAAACGTGTTCTACTCTATTTTGAGTATATAGTAATACTATCAATATTTTGTTGTATGCTAACATGCATGTCGCAAAAATATCTCAGAAAAGGGGTTTAAGGGCAGTATAAGTGCACCCACTGTTATGGTTTAGGTCATAACAAGACATCTTGCAAGAATCCCATATAGGTATGATAACTAAGCCATGTTAGGGGGGGGGGGAAGTGATGGACATGTAAGTATAATTGATTTCTGGAAAGTTAAAGTATATTTTGGTATGTTTCGTATGCCCTAAGAAGCTAATTCATATCCGGAAAATGTAAGGTATATTTATAGGATGTGTAATATACTTTGATATTTTTTTGGATTAAATAGCTTGTCTATGTATATGTAATGAATGAACGTACCATGTGAACAATGTAATGCCCATGTAATCTTCTTTTTTATATAGTTAAATGAAGCCCCCCCTTTTTGTCAAGCTATATAGTAATCTATACTACAATTTATTCATGAGCGTCACAAATTACGAGTTCTTTCTACAATTTTATTCATATATATTTAAATTTGACTAATAGATCTAGATTAATTACATCATGTAGACTTACTATACATATAGATAAACTATATACGATTAGTACATATTGTGGATGCGATCTACATGTTACGTTGGTTATATAGTTAAACTATAAATTTGTTTATTTCGAGATTGCTTCCGGATTGAATGAAGTGAAAGTCTCGATGGCATAACTTTTCGCAGCAACTACCAGGTCATTATTCGTTACATGCTAACATTGCTTAATGTTTCCTAACGTATGCTGCTCCATGGTAACCATAATTGCAATTCTAACCAAGTTTGTCAAGAAAATATAAAATCGAGTAAACTAGTGTTAGATATTTAAGTTATATTTAAAAAATGTAAAGTACTTTATAGTTCAAATCCAGTCTCAAACAAACGCTTAGGAAGCACCTCGTCTTCCATATATTGCAGAAATAGTCTGTATACACAAAACATAATTACTATATCAAAATCTGGCACCAACATATAACATTATCCCATAGTTGACATATCATACATGATTACTATAATGACTGTTCAATATAAGCGTGTTAAACATTTACAATTACAAAACACTCATAACGAGACACAAGACACAACAATAAAAAATGCATAGTTTGTATTTACCACATAGAAAACCTATAAATATATACAAAATCATATCGCAATTTGGAATTGGTGCAATTTTAATTTGGTAAAATTTTTCTATTTTATTTTACATAGTACAACTATACAAAGAAGGAAGAATAGCAAGAAGTAAAAGAGGGGAGGACTAAAAGAAATGTGTAATTGATGTTTATAAGGAAAATAGACTTTCTATATAAAATAGAATATATAGAACATATTTGGCTTTTATATAATTATTGGTCATTTCCTAAAATTTAAATAAAAAAAAACTATGGTTTTTTAGAAAGAAAATTAAAAATTTTGAATTACTTTTATATTAAGAGATATAATGTAAATAAAAGAAAGGATGTGAGAAGATATTGAAAAGCAAAAAATAAAATTAAATTAAATTAAATAAAATTAAAAGGGTAGTTTGGCAATATTATAGAAAATATGTTGAATAATGTTTATTTTAGGGCTTTGAACCACATTCTTAATTATAATCCTAAAAGTGTTTATTTTGCCAATTATTTCTTGAATTAACTCAAAGAAAGCACATATTTGTTTGGAATTTATAGCGAATGTGATGTTAAACGTCTTTTGAAGTTTCGTGATATATCTCTTGTGTATTTTCTTCTTGGCCACGATAATTATTTATGTTAATATTGTGTATTTTTTTCACTAACTTGTCGATTTGGGTTATTTAAAACTGTACGTAATTTTCTTACAATCAATGCATACGGATATACGACATGTAACATTGATCATATATTATAAGAATTTGAATATACTAATACAAAGTAATAGTTTAATAGTAGTTCAACAAATTGTTGTTTTTTGGTTAAAAACAACAGATTTTGTTGGGACCATAAAGTAATTAAAATGTCGTGATCATATTTATTTGATATTTCCAAGAAAGCTACAAAAAAGAATCCAAGTTGATTAGGCCAACAAACAAAATTAAATTTACAACAAGGATGATAAATGCATCTCGTGATTTTTTGATCCTCTAAAAAGATATAATAAATTAAATTGGAAAAATAAATAACAAATCTGGAAAAAAGCTTTGTCACAAATTCTTTTTGGCGGTTGAAACAGAACGCTGCTCTTGGTTACCGTTTTGGACTCGATTCCTTCTCCTTCGTTGCCATTCATTACTGACTTTTTCTTTCTTTGATTTTTCTCTCACACAAAAAAATGGGTTTCTTCACCAGTGTATTGGGGATAATCGGTTTCGCTATCGGAATCCCTATTGGACTCATCGTGGGATTCTTCGTCTTGGTTTATTCTCCGCCTGCACACGAAGAGGTAAAACTGTATCTCTATAAACATCAATCAATCGGATATTTCGTTTTGATTCGTTCTCGTAGTGAATTTGGAGGAATTGTTCTGTCTGGCTGTTTCGTTATCTGGGTAGCTTAATGTGTGATTAGGTTGATTTTAGTGTTTTATTGTATTTGGAGAAAAACAATTACGCTATGTGTTTGAAGATGATGAATTTGAGAGCTTATCTGCGTTTGTGTTTTGAAAATCGCGGTTGCTTGAATTGAAGCTATTGGTTTTACTGTTCATTAAGCTACCGTTTAGCTACTTATGTATCTGAGGATTTTATGTTCACTGTTTTAACATTGCAGTATGCACCTGCAAGGCCATTAGTTGAGACTAGCATCAGTGTCCTTCTTGATCTTCTTCCAGATATTCCATTGTGGATGAAGAATCCAGACTATGAAAGAGTAAGTCACATTTATCAGATTATACTGTTGGACTAGAGCATCTAAGCTCGATTATTAACGTTACTGATAGTTCTTTCTCTTTTTCTTATCGTTAAGGTGGACTGGTTTAACAGATTTCTCTCGCACATGTGGCCCTACCTCGATAAGGTTCTTTCTAGTTCTGCTTCTGATAAGACTATAGTTGGTAATTGTTTTAAGCTTTATTTTCCTTCTCCTGAGTAGGCTGCTTGCGGGATTATCCAGAACTGTGCACAACCCATATTTGCAGATTATATTGGGACACTCTGTATAAAATCTATAGAGTTCGAAAAATTGAGCCTTGGACCACTCCCACCGACTGTTCAAGGCAAATTCTAGTCCCATTCAGTTCTTGTCACCTCTTTCGGTTGTGTAAGATGAACTGATGGTGACAGGCATCTTCTGCAGGTGTAAAGGTCTATGAGACCAACGAGAAGGAGCTTCTGTTTGAACCATCAATTAAATGGGCAGGCAATCCCAACATTGTTATAGTACTAAAGCTGCTTTCTTTAAGAATTCGAGTTCAGGTTCAATTAAAATTAAACTGACAAAGAATGAAACACAAGCAATGAACCACTTTTACCACTTCATAACCACAGTTTTAGGATCTTCACTGCTGATCAGTTAACTATTTTACCTTTGCAGCTCGTAGATCTCCAATTTTTTGCGACAGTTCGTGTAGCTCTGAAGCCTCTTCTGCCGACTTTCCCTTGTTTTGGAACGGTTGTAGTTTCATTAATGGAAAAGGTAGATACATCTCACAGAAGAGTGACCCATAATAGATTTATAAGTTGCCTGTTTTACTTAACATCAGGGTGAGAAATTAATCAGCATGACTGTCTTTGCAGCCGCATGTTGATTTTGGATTAAAAGTGCTTGGTGGAGATCTCATGTCCATACCGGGTCTCTACAGATATGTTCAGGTGCTGCATTGATGATCCTCCTATCGGTAGGATTTGGATTATAAAATTAATCAGTCAAATGAGATACTCCTTCGTTAATATTCAGAGAACTTATCTTTATCTCTTGATTTTGTAGGAAACTATTAAAAGGGAAGTTTCAAGCATGTACCATTGGCCACTAGTGTTTGAGATACCTATTCTTGATGCTTCAACGTAAGTGTTGTCTCAAGATTTATTAACTTTATGAACGATCTAACAAAAAATCAGGAGATCTTTCTGTTTCTTTCCTCTGATGTATGAGTTCACTTCTGATGTAGAGCGTCTGTAAAGAAGCCCGTAGGATTACTTCATGTGAACATTATTCGAGCTTGCAATCTCCTCAAGAAGGATTTGCTGGGAACATCTGACCCTTATGTCAAGCTTAGCTTAACTGGAGAACAGCTTCCAGCAAAGAAGACCACCATAAAGAAGAGGAACTTAAACCCAGAATGGAACGAACACTTCAAACTCGTTGTGAAGGACCCAAAATCACAAGTCCTCCAACTAGAAGTCTTTGACTGGGACAAGGTCTCAGAATCTCATTTCACTCCTTCATATGCATTTCATGTTCCGGTTTCTTCTCAAGTTCATCATTCTTTATAATTCTTAATATAGCTGCTCTCTTTATCTCTAGGTCGGAGGGCACGACAGATTGGGAATGCAGATGATCCCTTTGCAAAAGATTAATCCGGGTGAGAAGAAGGTGTTCAATCTGGACCTGATCAAGAACTCAAATGTTGTTATGGATTCTCGGGACAAAAAACAAAGAGGAAGATTAGAGTTGGATCTCAGGTATGTGCCATTTAGAGAGGAAAGCCTTAAGAGTAGAAACGGGAATCAGGACGAGTACCAGAGGAAAGAAAGCAGAGACGAGAAATCATCAGAAGAGGACGATTTTCTCAGCAATGCCGGTCTACTCTCGGTTGCAATCCAATCTGCCAAAGATGTCGAGGGCAAGAAGAAACACTCGAACCCTTATGCTGTTGTTCTCTTTAGAGGAGAAAAGAAGAAAACAAAGGTAAATACTAAACCTGCATTTTGCTCAGAAGCAACTTAAGAACGAGTTGGGTCATGATGAGACTAAGCTCAAATGCAATATGTCGTCTAAGTCCTAGTGGCTACCTTTTTAATCATTAGATGCTGAAGAAAACACGAGACCCTCGATGGAACGAGGAATTCCAGTTTACACTAGAGGAGCCGCCAGTGAAAGAGAGTATACGTGTTGAGGTCATGAGTAAAGGAACTGGCTTTCACTTTCGATCCAAGGTAAAGATCTCACGCCTTGATCCGATTGCTAACATCCCGATTTGATATTTGGATTGGCTTCAACTCACATTTACTTGCTCTCCTCTGTAGGAGGAGCTGGGACATGTAGACATAAATCTTGACGATGTTATTGACAATGGAAGGATCAACCAGAAATACCATCTTATCAATTCCAAGAACGGCGTTATTCATATTGAGATCCGTTGGACGACTAGCTAACAAAAACTGATAACAAATCTAGAGGAACTCTTATTCTAATGGGGCTTTTTAAAAAATCTTGCCTTCGTTATTTCATTTAAAATTAGAAGTGCATATTAAATGTGTAGTAAAATGTTTCATACAGAGACAGGAAAAAGTAGGAAGAAACTCAAGGGCTTTGAAGATTCTTAAGGTCTTCCTCTTTGGCGTACCAGGCTGGTATGATCTTAGAAAGGTGGGGATACAAATCCTTGTATGAGTTTCTTATTGTGCCTTCAGCAACTCCGGTTGCTAGTGATATATCTGCAGGCTCAAATTCAGTCAGAAAAAAGTACTCTCTTGTTTTGTGGAACGGATTGCACATGAAACTGACCTCGAAGCAGTTTCTTCTCATCAGAAAGCTGTGTTATTATGTAGATAACTGCTGCTGCTATTGATATGGGACTCCTCCTGTAGAGTGTGTAAAGCATAAACCACACGGCAATTGATTCAGAACAGTAAGGTTCAATGAGACATGGCTATGATCTATTTACCTAATATCAAACTCTTCTGACTTCTGCACAGATTCTTGAGCTGCTTTTACAGTTTGGTTGCTCATACCAAGGTTAGAGCAAAACCGTCTCTGGATATCCAAAATCAATATCATTTTGATTAAAGAGCATACAAGGAAATGGCAAATGAGGATTTTTAAAAGACTCACCATAAAGTCTCCGGCGTGTATTGTCCCCATTTCTACTGACTGTCCTGTTTCCAACCCCAACTGTTTGATTATGTATTCTTTTGCACGACCAATCTCTTTCTTTGTGGCACCATTGGCAACAGAACAGATCTCTATACCAAAATTCAGAGTATTAGAGGGAACAATACCATTGAAAATGGGAATGATGGATGTTTAAGAAGATTCTTGTAGCTGTATCTGTACCCTTCACAGTTCGTGGCTTGTCTTCTTGCCGGCAAGCGATATACAGACATGCTGCCAAAAGAGCGTCCTGATTTCTTCCTCTACTTGACTTCTGATCTTCCACTCTTTTATATATCTCGTTTGCTCGATCCTTTAAAAGAATGGCAAATGACATGACATAAAGTTTACTTGTTTATACGACAAAGCACAGACAACACAGCCACATAATTAGGAAGTTTGGTGGATTGATTCTACATAAAACATCTGCAACCCGAAAAAACAACGTACCTTGATGGCCGCAACAAGGCCCAACCTGGAACAAAGTGTTCATCAAATTAGTATTGGCCTATAACTTACCAAGCAAAGGAACATGCCAAAAAAAGAAACATATCTTTATGGCTAATTACGATAACTGTTTGAATCCATGAGAAAGATAGCATTTTTAAAGAAAAGATAAAAGCTTTCCCTTTTCTACATAGTTAATAGATCGAGTCTGATTTCTAGTGGAGATGTATCTGCTTCACAAGCTCACTAATTGGTTTCACAAGATGGTAAAATCAAAACTTGATTCGCATACTTCTCAATTACAAATCAAAAGTTTGCATTTTGTGGCATCAATGTCAGATTAAAAGCAGAATTAGAGTCTTCCATAGAGTAAAACCCCCAAATTCACTCTCAAAAACCTTCTAAGAAAAGGGCTTAGAACAGTACCTATCAGCCATAGTAGCAATAGTCTTGAAAGCAACAATGAGTCCACGATCAGGGTTTGATCCACGATTCTGCCAACGACCAAGAGAAGAAGAAAGGTAATCACCGGAGGAGCCATTGGGTTTTGAAATGACGGTGGTGAGGCCACCGTCAGCGAGAAGAGGATTAGTTGGTCCACCAACACGAACAGGATCGTTGTCACCAGACTCGTTAGCAAAAGTTCTCCACTCAGAGGTCTCGTCGATGGAATGAGACTCGAGTACAAGTCCACACTCAGAGCAGACTGTGTCTCCGGCGGAGTGATCAAACACAACCTCTGTGTGTCTCTTACAGTCCGAACAAAATGCGTCACTCATTGCTTTGAGTAATTGGATAAAGGATTCGACTTTAATTACGGAAAAGAACACTTTTTTCTTCTTCTTCAGCTTCAAGTTTAGCTCTTTCCAAGTTGCGTGAGTTTTATTCTTCGAGCAAGGTCACTCCATTGAGATGTTAACGAATCGAACAAAGGTCGACTGTCCCACGTGTCCTTAAACGAATCGTCTAACTACTTTGATGGACTGGATAATATAAACTAAAGTTTTGGTAAATGGGCTTCAAAAGAAAAAATCCCAGCCCAATAACTTTTCTGTTATAGATTAACTAGTTGTCTGTTTTTCTCAACTCTAACCGACCCTTACAAAATAAACAATAGAAAAAAATATCAAAAAGAAAATCTTGAAAAAAGTTCTGAATTTCTAAGTAGTAGAATTCAATAGTGAATTATAATTGCTTATCAAATAAAACATAAAATTTTGGAGCCATTGTCTCTATATCATTAAAAAAATTTTAATTTGTTTGACTATTAAAAAATTAATATTGGGTTGAAACCGGTTTAACCAACAAAAATTTGCAATTTAATTAGTAATTCAACAAAATTTTGGGATTTAATTTGAAAAATCAAATTGTTTTTGTGATTTAATTAATAAATCAATATTTGAGATTGAATTCTACCGCTCAAAAGTTTATGGTTTCACAACCATTTTTATAAGTCGAAGATTTTTTTTCTGACAATTTTGTCATTACAAAATTAAAAGTGAGTACCATTTATTTAACAATTTACAGCAACTTCAAACGCAAACGTGATAACACAAATTAATAAAAGAAAACGACAATGATTCAGTTCAATTATATAATCCACTTGGCCGCATCATGGTTAAGAACTTAAGATAGGAAAGCAGCGTCCGCGTTTTGGTCGCTGCAGTAGAGACAAGGATGCTGATGAAAACCTAATCTCTCAAGCACATCCCTTGCCAACAATACTAGTTGCTTGTTCTTCAAGTCACCTCCATTTTCCTTCAACACCATCTGAATCGTATTGCTAAACGCTCCATACGCTTTTCCGCCGCCAATACCAACATCAGCAGACGTCTCATCCGCTTGACAACCACTCAACAATATACCAGAATCGATGCGTCTCTCACGAGCCGTCCATTTCTCCAAAAGATCCATTAGATCTATCGCTGGTAACCGGAACTTAAGCCCAGCATCACCACCAAAGAGCTCAAGTAAGTGAGTACCAATATCGGAAGTTGAGATTCCGGTGAGAGAACTCAAGTGATCAAGGACTGCCTTAAAGGGCAAGGCACGTGATTTTATTGTCTTCTCTGTTGTTTCCATAGCCGGAGATATGTTTCTAGAGACAGAAAAAGGTCCAATCTGTTCTTTCTCCTTGTCAATGAGACCACCACTATGGCAAGAATCAGAGATCATTGTAAAGCTTGTTCCTTTAGGAAGTTGATTGACCAATTCTCTGAAATCAACATCTGTGATGAGATTGAAATCACAAGGAACAATAGCTTCATCTTGTCTAAAAGGATTAGCAGGTTTAACAGAAGGAATTCTAGTTCCATGGCCACTATAGTGAAAGAACAAAATGTCTTCAGATCCGGCTTGAGCTTTATCGACCATCCTACGTAAAGCAGCTTTAATGTTTGCACCTGTGGGTTTTACCTTTGACTCTGGCTCGTCTGTTAGTACTTCAATGTCGTCTTGTTTGAATCCAAAACGAGTCATAAGAGTTTCTTTCATAGCTAAAACGTCGTTGATGCAGCCATGAAGTTCGTTCTTTGTGTTCGGATAGTTGCAGCCAACGAGAACAGCCATTCTTCTCTTTTCCATTCCTTGTTGATCCATTGAGCTATGGCTTATTGATTTGATTACTTAGGATTTAGAGGGGAATTCAAACAAATTTATAGGCAAGATGTTTTGTTTGACATGTGCAGTGTTGTGGTTTTGGGTCTATTATGTATTTATGATTTGAGGTTTTTTGTAGTGAGTGTCAAGTTAGGTGCATAGTATAACATTATATATCTTCATCTCTAGTTTGCTTCTAAGGTATGTTATATAATTTAATGGAGTCTTGACTTTCTTATTAATGCTTTTAAGCAAGAAACTATACCTAATAAACAAAACTTATTACCACATTATCCTGTCCAAATTACTAGACCAAACTAAACTTGTCTTAAATCTAAAGGACCCGTCTACTATATATAGCACAACGACGTCGTGCACGCAACGGCAAAGTTTATTTGAGACGAACCGTTTATGATATTAGCACCATTGTCACTTCACGGATCAGCCTAACTTATGAGTCATGACGTATCTATAATCTATAAATTATAATCCCAAACAAAAATATCAGAATAAAATTAATTTCTTTAAGCAAATAAGAGGGGTTATAAATTAATACCAAAAAATGCATGATGTTAAGTGGTTATGGATTAGAGTTTCAGCTTTGTATTATGGGCTAGTATTGTACTAGGTGTATGGGTTTTATTTGTAAACAAATCCTCAATTAGTTCATTTTTGTAAGCCCATTAAGTTTTGCTTATGAGGACAAATAGATCTTTTTAGGCCTAAGACAGAATGTATTTGAAGGTTATAGGATTTTTAGATCCATTAATTTAAGTTTCCCTAGACAGAATTTAGACTATTTTGGTTCTTTCCTTTGGGATATAATTTTGTCTAGAACCTCCGATATAGTACTTGAGGTGATATATCAACATTTGGTTAAGCTGTTCTTTGACATGAATCAAAGAAATAAGATAGATCATTAGATAAATTCGATTCAGTTTTATAAGGAAAAATATCCTCATAAAACACAACAGTGCGAGTTATATGAATATTATTTGGTAGTTCATCGGCCATTCGTGGCGACAGAACTAGGATTAGTCCTCGACTCTCAGACTCGAGACTCTTTATCCAACCTCTATCCAAGACTTCCAGAGCGTCAGAGTCTCCTCCGCCTGGTTCTATCTATTATATGTTTTAGTTTCCTATCGACTTTGTTGTATTTCATGGTTGTGTTTGGAACTGTAATTCTGAATTCTAATTAATAAAAGAAGTTGTTTGACAAAAAAAAAGTGGTTAAGTATCATCTTTTCTATACTCATTCAAATTTAATTTCAGAGAATTTTGTTTGCTCACGTAATATTGTTAGAGTCCGAAGGATTTGGCTATGAGTCTAGTCTTGTAGTTTCAATCTTTACAAAAGAAAACTTATAATTAATACTACATAAAATTAGAAGCTAATCAAACTAAATGAGTGCATCAAATTGAGACTTTTTAAAGTGTTTTTTTGGTTATGGTTAAATGTTATAAATAACAAAAAATACTCAATTTTATGTAGGAATTAATTTTTATTTACCTCAAATTTGTTTAACTCACCAACTACAATCTTCGATACACAAGTTAAAAAAGAAGAAGAAAACAGAACAATATTAGACGACAATCACTCAAAAAGCCAAGATATTAATGGAGAAAACTTTATCTAAACCGAAAAAGAAGATTTTGTATGGAGCATTGGTCGACTCGTAACGCTTAGTTTAGAACTGCCATTGTTGCACAACACCTTCCCAGCGACATTATCCTGAACTTTTAACGCTCTTAACCGGTTGAATCAAACGTTGACCACCACTAACCATAACCGCTTTATCAGAACGACAACTCAACAACGCGGTTCTCTTCTTATCACAACCGCTAAACGCCAGCGACGAGGATAAGCCGATTCTTGAGAAGTTAGCTGGAACCGCTAAGGCTGGCTCGGCGGTTGTAACACTCCAAGTAACACTTGCTTCGCTCGGTTCGTAACCATACTCAGTCACGGTCTCATCTATCGAGTTCCGGACGAAATCCTCTGGATTTGGGGCCCATGAACGAGCTATGGCTTGAGTAGAGAAGCTCTCGATCTCAAAGAGATCGGAGCTAGCGTCACTTGTAGCTTCTTCGTCTGTTGTGATTCCATTAAGACTCGTTTGATTCAGAACCGGTTTAACCGGATGCAGAACCGATTCAACTCGATTCAGACCGGGATTTTCTGGCGATTGTGAAGTTTCATTTACAGTCGGAAAGGTAAAATTATTGATGCGAGTTTTAGATTCATCGAAGGACCGAGTCACAGTGTTTGAAGGGATTGTCAATCTTATTGGATCAGACGAAGATATCGTATGATGATTATGATGAACAATCCGGTTCAACACAGCCCGGTCAGAACCGGTTTTAGACACTGCGACTCGTGGTTTGGTTTCTTGGACTTCAACCGACTTGGAGCTTGAACAGGGACAAGTCCTGCGTCTAAAAAACCATCTGGGTCCAAATAAAGTTCCTTTCTTGTTGCTTCCACATGGGTCCAATCCTTGGCTCGATTCTTGCCGGTTTTTGTTACAGAGCAAACCGGTTTGACTGTTCCAACTAGCTTCAGAGGATGCCGTGTGTCCCACTGTAAAAGAGGACACTTTTGCAGATGATACCGAAGAGAATCTTGGACCAGTAAGATTCCTCGTCTGGGATCTATCATCGCTAAAGTATCTTCGAGCTTCGAAGATGCTTAGTTCAGAATCTTCATGCTTTTTTGATTGTTGTTCATTGTTGTCTGGCGTAAGGTAAGAGGAGAAGGAGATATCGATGTCTTCTGATCGAGTTTGAAGGATTTTGATGTAAGGATCAAGAGCATCGCGTTTGGTCGCGACTACAGTTTCACATGTTTGGGCCATTGAAGTATTTTTTTCGTTTTTTTACTTATCTTTTGAAAAAGCTGAATAAATAGGTTTGCAAGTTAGTTCAGTGCTCTGTCTCTCTTTCACTATGTCTTATATATACATACGCTTGAGACTTAGGAAGTATCAAGAGTTAGTTATGTCCTAGAAAATTCTATCAATTCCTCGTTTAAATGTCATAATAACGTTCTTACATGTAAAAGTTTTACTGATCTAGCACATTTCTAGTGATAGCGCTGAAATTTGAGAAAGTACTAATGTGTTATCCTATGTTCTAGTGTCCTGGTAAACATAATCACATTCATGCGCAACATTAAGATTAGTCAGATGGTTCTTTAATTCATGAACTCGTTGAACCAACTCAAGAAAAAAATCTTTGACTGGTCTAGAGTTCATAATGTTCATAATACTTACAGTATTTAATTTCGTTGAACCGAATTATCTAAATTATTTAAAAAAAATTGAGTGGCCTAGCAAGTATAATATTCATCAGGGTTAAATGTGAAAATTTCCTTAGAAAGGTTTTTTATTTTATGAAATCCAACTATTACATCAAGATACATATATAAATCTCAGTCAAATTTGTTGAAACTAGTCCACAGAAGGTTAACTAATCCTATTTGAAAAGCTAATAAACCTTGCACAAGTGTTACAATGTCATATTTCATACCTCGAAAATTAGAATCATTCTAATGTAATATATAATATACGGGTTAATCTTTTCATTAATTACCAATAAATTTTGAATTGGAACCTATAATTTAGAATTAGGTGAAATTGTATGATACGTTTTGTGATATACACCACAATTATTATAAAAGTGTTGCTCATGATTAGAACAAGAGATTGAGCAGTATCTATAAAATTTAAAAAGGTCCACATTAATAAAAAATCCCGAACCCAAATTGACTAAACTAGTATCCAAGTCGTAATCTGCAAAATGAGAAGAAACATAAAATCCAATTGCACCCTATCTCCAAATTTGGAAACGTGATGGTTTTCCCTAGGCCATAATCGAACCATGTGAATCCTCAATTATTATGTTCCTACTATACGATGCTTTAAGCAAGAAGACAAAGTTAACTCCAGAGAAGGTGACAAAATCTTAATAGTTCTTACTTCCTATTCGACAAGAGACAGATCAAAAGATAGGATAAGAATCATCATTGTAATAATATTGGGTCCATTTTAGTACAAATACATGTTATTTTGACATTTAACGAATAAATGCTCTGAACATGAATTGGGTTCATAGTCTCTCAAATTGTGAAATGTTTTTTTTTCCCTTTTTAACTTTTAACTTTTAATTAGATGTAGGGCAATAAGTTGATTGTGTCAAATATTTAGCTATATTCATGGGAATATGCATTTGGTCAAGTTATTGAGTGTCCCATATCATACTGTAGAGATTTGAAAGATTTTGACTATGAATCGAATTTTGTCGATCCAATTGTTAACATAAACGAATTGACAGCAATCTATTACATTATGGTTAAACATACGAATGCCTCTTAGTGGTCTAGAGTAAGTTGCAAACGCGGACAAATTTTCTCGTGTTTCTACCATCTTCAATTATATGTATGTCGCAAAATCTACCTTTGTCTTTTACCGCGAAGATAAACATACCATAATTCAAAAAAATATTTGATCGAAAAAGTTTGATCCATAATTCAAACTCTAAACTATATTACATAGATTTTTGTTTTTACTTAAAGTTAGACTCTAGTGAAAAATTTTGGGGTGAATATTAACTATTTCACCAAATTCAATTTATTCTATTTTTGAGAATATAATTATCCTAAATTAACACAAATTGTGAAGTCATTTTGGTGGCAGGTGCTAAATCCACTTAAAGCAGATACTATCTCACTTACAGGAATCGAGTCCCACTGATTACATTATGTAGGAACTTTGTTAATGGACCAGCCAGTTGTGACTCACTGTTGACAAAAAAAAATTTAACAAAAATTCATTGACACAAAAAGTTGACACATATTTAAAGATTGTCCATAAAACTAGTTGTTAAGATTCAATGACGAAATTCTTTATGCGGAATAAGCATTAACTCCAACTGAGACGAGATGAATCAATTGTAGAAGAAAGATTGATAAGAAACACAAGAAACAAAGAACACTCAACACAAACAATTGTTTACCCAGTTCGATCAAGTCAGTGTGACTAGATCTATGTCTGGGACTGGACTAGATCCAACAATCCACTAAATGATGATTTACAAAGAACTCGATCTCCACCACATGAAAATAATGGAGTCTGCGAGAGAGAATTTGAGAAGAGAGTTTGTTACGGTAGTGAAGAGAGAAGAGAGTCAAAGAGTAAAGTAAACTAGTCAACATAAGATTAGTTAAAACCAAATAATATGACCGTTGTAACAGTGAACCGATTCTTCAAATTAAACCAAGTTGAATAGCCGATTCCCTTCTTCTCTCTTTCAGTCTTCAAATTGACAATAACCAGATAACCATATAAGTTCTAAGCCAGAACCAATGATGAGATAACCAAGCAAGTCGACTTATTAATCACCTCAAACCAATCTGGAAATTGAATCATTCATCTACACCAGTGTCTCACAAATGTTATAGCATTATTATTTTAAAGCTTAATTTTCTGAAGGATAATTGATTTCTCTCTTTCTCTTGAGAAGGTAAAAAAAATGGAATGCAAGTTTGACTTAAATTAGACCACATTTTCTCAAAAATAGACCTCTTTCATAGAGGTAATAGAGTTCAAATCCTATTTAACCACAAAAATCTTTCTTTAAATGACCATCACATACTAAAATAAAAAATTGAGTTCTACCTGAATTTAGCCTATTTCGAACAGCCTCCCAAATTTTCCTAAATTAAATTCTATATAAATGACATTTGAAAAAGAAAAGACTTAAAATACAGTTTTTCTGAGAAAGAGAAAAAAGAAGAAAATGAATACATTTATCTTTTACATAACGTTTCTAGCTCTTTTGTTTTCTCCATCTCTAGCCTGTAAATTCTCAATTCTTTTTCTCTTGAATATCACATGATTATTACCATTTTGATTCATACGAATTGATAAGACCAACATAGAACTTTTAACAAGTTCGAAGTCCGTCATATGATGTAGTAGTTGTGTTATGATTTTGATATGAATATAGTTAATGAAAACTCTATATAAAGTATATTAACTAATTATGTTGTCCTAATAATTTGCAGCTGAAGGCTGAATTTCATTACAAAAGTGGTGAAACAGTGGATCCTTCAAAATGGTGTAGTTTTAAGCCTGAATGGAAAATTTGTGGGGAAGGGAAGAGACAGTCACCAGTCGATCTTTCTCCAAATGTATGTCACATTGTTCACAACGCCACACAGCTTCTTCAGACTTTAAAATCCAGCAGAAGCTTTTCTTTGGAACCGTGGATTCAATATGAAAGTACGTTATGATCATTCTAATTTAATATATATGTCATTCACTATCAATCGGTTTTAAGTTGGAAACCTATAATTTATCATGATAATCAGAACTCAAGGTTAGACTTAACAACGCTATTAAGATGAATATGGTGTGCATGATTAGGTTAAATGGAAAGGCGATGCAGGGAAGATAGTGATTCATGGAACCGACTATAAGATGGTTCAAGGCCATTGGCACGCACCTTCCGAGCATCTTATCAAAGGAAAGAGGTTAACCAAGAACAAAAACAAAAACAAGTCCACATCTTTTCAAATATATACAGCTTAGCTTATTAAACCTAAATTTCATTTTAGATTTGCTATGGAACTTCATATGGTACACCAAAATGCACAAGGAGGCTTAGCAGTTGTTGGAGTTCTGTTCGATGAAGGTGAACCAAATGCTTTCATTTCAAAGGTGAGTTTTACCACGGCAATACTGAAAGAGAATTCTACTCTAATATATATAAAATGTGCGTCTTTCCATTCATTGTCATATATTAGAGTCATGTCAACCCAACATATAACACGTCTAGTTGTGACATACCCAATATATACTAACACGTCTATTGTAGGTTTCGACTAACACCATAAAGAAAATTATACTCTAACGTATATAAAGATATGAGTTTTTCCACTCATTTTCAATTTGGTTTTGAGATGGAAACACATAATCTAACAAATAGATTGTTATTGTTTGAAACTCATTTGCTTATTGTTTGATTAAGTTTGTCTTCTTTACAATGTCGATAGATTGAAGGCAAGATTCAGAAGATCACAGACATAAATTAAGGACAGATAAGCTTAGGAAAGATAGATGCAAAAGAATTTGAAGGAGCTCTTACAAACTTTTATGAATATAGAGGATCACTTACCACTCCTCCTTGTACAGAAGATGTCATGTGGATTGTCGTCGCCGATGTAATACCTCTACCGATATTTAACGATTTGTTCATAAGAAATCAAGAATCCATAAACTTATAATAACATCTTGTGATTGCCTTATTCAACAATGCAGATCGGAACAGTTTCACGTCAGCAAATTGAAGCTTTAACAGATGCTCGTCGCAGTGTAAGAGACTGTCACATAAACCATTTTTACCAAGAAACTTAATTCTCCATTTATGTTTGATAACGAATTATGCTTTTGTTGATAATTTAGGGTTATGAGTTAAACGCAAGACCGGCTCAACCACTGCAAGGACGTCTGGTTTATTTCAATGAACAGTCCACTTCACCGAAGAAAGCAAAGGGCTAATTTCCATTCAAACAATTTTCCAAAAATCTATTTTGAAGATGTAAAAATGTACTTATAGACGATTCCAATAAACAAGATGTAATATGCAACCATAATGAGTTGTTTGATTCTTTTAATACCACAACATCTATACACTTCTCAATTGTTTTTGGCTCTGGAATTTAAACTCAACCGGGAAAAGCTAGATATAGTTCATTCACAATAGAATTCACAAAAAAAACAAAAGAAGCTGAAGAAGGTACCGTTTAAACTTATGCAATGAAGAAGGGGAGGACGATGAGCATGAAGGTTTCCTAAGTGAATGTAGCTGAGCCGTACTTTGTGTCCTTCTCCTTGAAGAAAATGTTGAGTATTCACGCAAACATGGTACCATTTAAACTTATGCAATGAGGAAGGGGAGGACGGTGAGCATGAAGGTTTCATAAGTGAAAGTAGCTGAGCCTGAGTACTTTGTGTCCTTCTCCTTGAACTTCTCTGTCAGTCCCTGCAGTTTCCACCATCTTACAAATCAGATTACTAACCAAACCACATTGTCACAAGATTTGATTATGACAAGTTGCAAGCGACCGCAAACTCATTTGCTGTTTATGTCCCCTAAAGCCTCACTATACTTGACAAAACTAACCAACTTTGCATCTTACAAATTAGGTTACTAACCAAACCACATTGTACCAAGAATTGACTATGAATAGTTACAAGTGAAGGCAAACAAAATTGCTGCTTATGACCCCTAAAACCTCATTGATCTAAGCACTAATCTAGGAGTTGTATGAAATAGCGGCATCAGAGTAGATGATTACATACCTTAACAGTGAGACAGCACCTGCAAGCATCAATGCAAAGCACATAATGTTAATAAGCAATGATCAGGAGAAAGTAAAAGAAAAGAGAGTATGGGAAGAATAACGTACTCGATGAAATTGTCATATTCGATTGCCCTGTTCTTGCCTCCGCTTCTGTCATATTTGGAAACCAACAGATCCAAGACCGGAGGAGAAACAGAAAATCCAAGGCTCAAAAGTGCATCTCTCAGCTCATTTACATCTATTCTTCCACTCCTGTCTTTATCAGACCTCTCAAAAACAGACTGAATCAAATCCCAAAATCCAACAACAGGCCATTAGCAAACCAATTTTATTATGCTAATGAATAACAGAAACTCAATAAAGAGTCATGATACCATCACTAAATTTGAACTTACCCTCCAGTTCTGAAGACTGTAGAAGAGTGCAGTAAACTCCTTAGGTCCTGCAACATGGAGATCTTATATGTTAATACAGGACAACAATTCAAAACTAATCTTATTAGCTAGAATTATAGTTTATAAATTCAACTAGACCTAAAAAAATCAAACCAATTTGACCAAACAATTTAATTTAGAGACTGAAACAGAGAAAGAGAGTGAGTACTCTTCTGCACGTAATTCACACAAGTCTAAAAGTAGAAACTTTCAAAGTTTGTCAACAGAAAGCAACAATCTTTATCGAATGCATGGGCAAATTTGGGGGTTAATATAAAAGAAAAACTGACCAAATTTCATGACATTACTGTTGGTGAATAGATACATAAGAAGATGAACAGTTCTCAAGCTGAATTTCTGCTGATAAGTAGAGAGAGCTCCTTGAAGCTCCCTGTCATCAATGAAGCCACTACCGTCTTGATCCGCAGCTTGAAAACAAGCCACTATGTTTGGATCTGTTCCTGGAGCAAAACCTGATGGAATCAGAGACGCAAAAGGACTTCCATAAGGAGCCTGCGAAGGATATCCTCCATAGCCACCGTATCCAGACGATACTGGAGGAGTTGGAGCACCGTAACTCCCAGGCGGTGGAGTAGCTCCATATCCTCCATGGACAGACGGTGGTTGATGAGGTGCAGCACCGTAACCCCCGTAATTTGAAGTCCCATACGGTGGTGAAGCTCCATACCCTCCGTAAGGCTTCTCTTTTGGCGGCTTGTTGTAGTCTCCTGGAGCTGAAGCTGCAGGAGCCGCGTATGGAGCTGCAGGAGCCGCGTATGGAGCTGCAGGAGCCGCGTATGGAGCTGAAGGAGCCGCGTATGGAGCTGAAGGAGCCGCGTATGGAGCTGAAGGAGTCGCGTATGGACCAGAAGACGAAGATTGGGGTTTTGGTGCGGCGTAGGGTACAGCGTAAGGAGCAGAGGTTGATGATCCAGAAGGTGGGTTTTCAGCGGCGGGATAACGTGACTGAGATTGTGGAGGTTGATTTCCACCGTCGTAACCTTTACTCGTCGGAGAGTAACCTGACATCACTGACAAGATTAGAAATTTTGAGACGGAAAAATGAAAACTTTGAAGAGAT
The DNA here is from genome assembly GCA_963920545.1 of Lepidium didymum. NCBI lineage: Eukaryota > Viridiplantae > Streptophyta > Magnoliopsida > Brassicales > Brassicaceae > Lepidium > Lepidium didymum. The sequence continues at coordinate 1,210,955 of OY986996.1, read as the reverse complement.
CCAAAATAATGAGATAACGCAAAGTTTGTTTCTTTAAGAGAGATCCGTCGAAACTTGTTGACCTCCTTGACTTGTGTTTTGACATTTTTGTCTCTGATTTTCATACTATTTATAATAATGCCATTATTCATTATTTCATTAGAAGTATTATAAGGGTTTTTGGAGACTAAAATGAATCCTTTCAACAAAAATTTCAAATAAAACGTCAGAATTTTCAATGACTATCCTTTAGATTGCCACCTAATAGATTTGACGTTAAGAATTCAGTTCCTGTGCATTACAAATGGAATATTAAAAAAAATTGGTAGAAAATGAACTTTGGCCTACAGATTATGTTTGTTAATTTTTATTTTTACTTTTTTAAATAATTAGATTGATAATTTATAGCGTAGAATTTTACAACCTAAATTTTTAATAATCTATGGTATGTAATGAAGATGGACGAATATTAACTATAGATTATTGTAATTATTATATTGAGAAGAACTTAATCTTTATTGATTTAATTATTTGACAAAAAAATATTGAACCAAAACAAAACAAATTAACAAATTAATACATAGCAAGAAGAAAGTGATCTTATTTCATTTAAAAGGAGGTGATAGTTGTTTAACAAAAATAAATTGATTTACCAAAAACAATATAAATACCTAAGAATTTGATTAAGTAGTTAGATATCATTTATTCATGCAGTAATCGTGTTGTCCTGTGCATTTTGGAAAAATGATATTGTGCTGATATTACCGGCACCGGCAGTAATCGTGTTGTCTTATGTAATGTAGTGTTCACTTTACAAATTCTCAAATTACTAATATTCAATTTCTTTTCGATACAAATGAAAAAAATCAAAAATAATTATAGAATGTGAATTTTAGCTATGCATCCATTTTATCAAAAAAAATAAGGGACATTACAAGATTCAACTACTGATAAAAAAAAGAAAAAAGAATATGGACATGATATTTTGTATGATCTTAAATCAATTAAAAGTTAAACATGTACGTTATAGAAATAAATCAGTCACATTTAATAAGATGAAAAAGGTTTGATTTTTAAAAATAAAAATCTAGGCTTTTGTCCTTGCCGTTCTATGCTCTCAGAGGGAGGACCTGATTATTATCGTTTTCTCTCTCTGTTCTCTCTTTCTCCTCTCTCTCATTCTCTCAATCGAATCTCGATCTGGTCGAGGAAGAAGAGAATAAGAAAACCAGATCAGATAACACAACAATGTCGTCGTCTTCAAAGAAGCAAACTTTGTTCATATCGACCCTAATCGTCTCCTGGTATTCTTCAAACATCGGTGTTCTTCTCCTCAACAAGTTCCTCCTCTCCAATTATGGATTCAAATTCCCAATTTTTCTCACAATGTGTCATATGTCGGCTTGCGCAATCCTTAGCTACATCTCTATCGTCTTCCTCAAGCTTGTCCCTCTCCAACACCTCAAATCTCGATCCCAGTTCCTCAAGGTCGCTACCCTTAGTATCGTCTTCTGTGCCTCTGTCGTCGGTGGTAACATTTCCCTTCGTTACCTCCCAGTCTCTTTCAATCAAGCTGTCGGTGCCACGACGCCGTTTTTCACTGCTCTCTTTGCTTATCTCATGACCCTTAAGCGAGAAGCTTGGGTTACTTACGGTGCTCTCGTCCCTGTCGTCACTGGCGTCGTCATCGCTAGTGGGGTAAGCTATTTATATCAATTCTCTCAACAATGTCGATGTTTTATATCAATTTTGAGTTTCTGGACCTTGCTAGATTTGAAAGTTTGGCAATCTTTTGATCTCAAGGATTTATGATTTTTTGGAGAATTGGTGTTTTCCAAATTGGACTTAGATGACTGATCTATAGTTAGATGTTACAGTTTAAGAACTTGAACAAAGGCCTAAACTTTGAATCAGGGTAAATTTAAGTGTTATGTTATCCAAAAAGCTTCAGTCTTTTATTGTTTAATCATCAGGTGTAGAATTTGTTAGAACATCATTTTGGGATCTAACCTTCATTATTTCTCCTGGAAGGTGAAATCTTTATGAGCTTGTAAAGTGGTTATTACCATATTCTTCTTCTTGTTGTTGTTGTATTTGTACCATTGCCACGAGAGGATCTCGGTGTTATCTTATTTCTGTGTGTGTATGATTTTGATCTAAGTACCATTTGATGATGCAGGGTGAGCCAGGATTTCACTGGTTTGGGTTCATTATGTGCATCAGTGCTACTGCAGCAAGAGCCTTTAAATCTGTTCTTCAAGGCATCTTACTTTCTTCAGAAGGGTAAAATAACCTTAATTTTGCCACTACCATTAAAATATTTGCAAGTCAAATCAGTAAACTTTTGTTACCTAATTTAGGTACTTCATAAATGGTTAGTTAGGTAGAATGTTGCTAGCTACACATTACTTTATCATCAGGTTAAGAGTTTGGTTCATAGAATCAAATTGTGTTACCAACAAAAGATTATTTCAGGTCCACAAGCACCATCTTTATATATATGTAAATATGATTTATGTTGTTCTTTTCTGCAGGGAGAAATTGAACTCGATGAATTTGATGTTGTATATGTCTCCAATAGCTGTCATAGCTCTTCTTCCTGTGACGCTAGTTATGGAACCAGACGTGATCAGTGTGACTGTAACGCTTGCAAAACAACATCAGTATATGTGGATACTTCTTCTTGTTAACTCTGTAATGGCTTATTCAGCCAATTTGTTGAATTTCCTGGTTACTAAACACACAAGCGCCCTCACCCTCCAGGTAAAACCCAATTCCTTTACTCTATCGCCTTTTCGACCTTGGAGATCAGCAAGACTAACAATGCTGATTGTGGTCTTTATTGTGAAGGTTCTTGGAAATGCTAAAGGAGCAGTTGCAGTGGTGATATCGATTTTGATCTTCCAAAACCCGGTTACTGTAATGGGAATTGGAGGGTACTCCATTACAGTCCTTGGGGTGGTTGCTTATGGAGAGACAAAACGCAGATTTAGATGAATTTTCAGACACTCACACAAGTCACAACTATAGGTTCTCTATGTTTGTTTCTTCATCTGTCCGAGACTCCTCCTTTAGGACTTGAGAGTGTTGGGAATTCAAGAGATGAGAATTTCTCAATAGTGATTTTTTGTAACTATCGTATACGCACTTTATATAAGATGTATTGGACGGACTATGTTAGATTCTGACTCTGTGTTAAAATATCATTTTGGGATGAGATGTTATTTTAGTAATTTAACTTATTAATAGGGAATATATTAGTCCACTCGATTTATTAAGTTTGTCCAATTATGTTCTGCCTAACCCAAACCAATAAGAATTTGCAAGATTGAAAAGTTTGTTCAGTTTTTTTTCCCTTCATTTGATCTTTAAATTGTTGAATCACATAGTGGATTTCGTCGCTGGTAACGTAGAATCGTCATTGGTATAATATAAATTGATCAACATTAACGTACAAGTAGTGTATAATGCCAACCAAAAAAGTACAAATTCTGTAAATATTTGATCAAAAAGATTCTAGAAAACTTATTAATGATATATTTTTAAGAAAAAACAATGTAGAAATACTCTAAATGCTTGAAAAGATTCTAGAAAACTTATAAATATATATACAGATTTGAAGATTCCTTAATTAAAGTAGCTTCCAAACAGCTTGACGGCTTAAACAACAACCCAAAAGTTGAAGTTTCGATTTATGGATAGGAATATATTTGCTTGCTTGTAGTCGGGAACGTGCAAACCATTATCAAAGTAGGTTTTATGGTTAATTTCTTATAACTTTCTTCTAAGAAAACAATCATAAAAGTAGAGAAAAATAAATAAAGAAATCACAAGTCAATTCCATTTGAATAAAACGTGAATGTTTTCTATTATGAAGTTATTTTTATAACATTTTCCTATACACTTGCATATTTATAAGAATTAATTGAAGAAAATTAAAGAATCTAAATTACTATTTTTTTTTTGTCTAAAAAAGAAATTTATTAAAATGTCAACGTAGGTGAGACCCTAGGTTAAGACTTTACTATATGCTTATAATCATTTTATTTCATTATTTCATTTTAAATGCAATTGTACACATTTTAGGGTTTTTAGAACAAAAAAAACACATTTTAGGGTTTTTTTCGGTTCAACTTTAGGGGTTTCCATTTAAGTTAGATATATTTATATAAAAAACTTTTTATTAGAGTTTAGAACATTCAATATGTGTGAAAGAACATAGATAAATCGAAGGGTTATCCTCAATAATGCCACATTAATAACTTTTAGAATTATGGGTAACAATTTCTGAAAAATACCAAGATTTTATTTTTTAGTGGAGTAAATGACCCATGAGGAGAGGGATGAGAAAAAACACGTTGAATTCGGGACACTGGATATAGACATAAGATAGGACTAAGATATTAAAAGCATATATATAGGCCTTGTTCGTTTGCTGGTCGCTGGCGACTGCGACCAGCGACCGCGACCAAAAGTTGTTCGTTTAGTGGTCGCTGGTTCTGCGACCGGTCGCAGCGACCAGTCGCCAGCGACCAGTCGCCAGCGACCAGCGATTAAAAATTTTGATCGCTATTTTTTTCAGCGACTTGAATTCAAAACCAGCGATTGGACTTGACAATTGACGAAAATAACCTTACCAGCGCTGGTCGCTGGCGACTGCAAAACGAACAACACATCTACTAACAAACGAACATAAAATCAAATTTTTGGTCGTTGTCGCCAGCGACCAGCAAACGAACAGGGCCATAGATAATTTAAAACATGAGGGGATATGAATATAAGCATAGATGATCTTCAATATCAAAACATGTAGATAATCTTCAAACATGGAGGACAAGACTATTACCATAACTAGTATGAGTCTAACTCATTCCCAAAAGTTAATTAAGAGAGGAAGATTATCATATATTTATATATTGCTCAAAAATCACAAACTTTTTCAATGTGAGATATTCTAACACAATCTCCTAACGTTCAATACTAGACATATAAAATATAAAGTTTGTGGGACTAAACATCCACGGATGGCTCACAATTAAAATTGCCTCTGAACTTTGACAACATATTAGTATAAGTCTAATTGACTCCCAAAATCTAATTTAATGAGGAAAATTTACCATATACTTATATATTGCACAATAATCACAATTAATTCTAAATCAAAAGTAAAGAAAAATAGATTTGTAGATAAGGCATGAAGGCAATGTAACGATGATGTGTACATGAAGTTGTGGTTCTTGGCAAAAGCCCTATGGCTGACACGTGCCGTTGCCAATAGAGCGTGTGCGTTTTACCCTCTTTCTTTTTGTTTTATAATTAGTTGGACTTAACAGACTTTTAACCTAATTTGTGTTTTGTATTCCTCACTTTTGTCTTTATTCGTCTAACCAGCGTTATGTTTTTATTGCAAAGATTTCGCAAGATCGAAGAGTTTATTTATTGTTTTTCGTTTCAATTGATTCTCGAATTGTTGAATAGCAAACCCGATCCTCTCGCAATATGTTAGAGGTTTAGAACTAAATCGGTTAGGTTAAATCACAGTTTATAGATTGTGTTCTAACATTTCAATGATGTGATTGAGTTTCTTTTACACTTTATGCTTAAATGAAAGAAGATGACATGAGATATAATGAAGTGATGATAATAAACGTCATCGATTAGATCATATAAATTTTGTTTTGTCATTACTTCTAGAACTTGTTTTTTTGTGTGTAATCTCTAATAATAAAAGAAAAGAAACAACAAACAATGGCGTAAGACACAACATCAATAATAAGTTATAGCATCGATATGTAAGCAGCCATGTATGAATATCTTAACTTGGTGATTGTGATAGGATTATCTTCACCTAGATACTCTCAAACTGCGTTCACATGTTCAAAATATAACTTATAGAATTGGATCATGTATTCAAGTACAATCTTTTTTGTTGATTGAATTTAAATACCTTTTTTATTACTTTAAGAGGTTGAATGTTATTTCTATTGTCTTTTCCGTCCGAATTCAATTACAGAAAATTGCGTTTGTCTCACATGATTTTGTTAAACATTAATTGAGAGATTGACTATATATAGATATATGTTTATCGATCTAACTGTTTGATAAAAAAAAATTGTAAGATTCGAGTTTCAAATGCTTGAATCATTAGCTGAGGCATGTAACCATTAGAATGTAACCATTAGAATGAGAAAAACTCCGGAAAGATTTTCTTTATTAATCGTTATTATTTGTTTGTTTTCTAAGTAGGTTAACCTACTTAACTAACATTATATTGGGAAGATAATAAATAATTCGAAATGTAAGATAGTAGAGATAGTTTTAAAATAAACCTCGATTATCGAGTTAATTAAGTATTATTTTGAGATGAATATATATGAAATAGATAATGTTGTACAAAGACCTCGTGCCCTACTCGTTCCGGCACGAGACTGCGTGTGTTATGTAAGACGACACTAAAAAATGCTTAAAGAAAGTTTAAAGAAAGTTCCTAAATTCATGGAGCTATAAATACTAACTACTTGGGGACACAACTATTGGTCCATTTATAGATAGATTCCATCTCAACTTCGGTCTTAATTATCATCTTCCTCATCCTTCATCATCACCATTAAAGTCAATCTCTATCTCTTTCTAGTCATTCTTTTCACACATAAGAAGCAAAAATGTGTGCCTTAACACCAATGTTTCCAAGTAAGCAACAAGAATCTTACTCTGCTTCAACAATGGAGTATCCATGGGTGTCTCGAGTTGATTCCTTCTCTCCTTCTCTTCATCTTCCTTCTTTCCTTTACCCTAATCCTTTAGCTCAATCAGATGGTTTTAAGAACTATAACATCAATATGAGTCTTAGTCATTGTAATGGTACTTATAGTAACATGAGTAACAATGATCAAGACGAAAATCGAGTAACGGATATGGAGAAGAAACTCAGTCATAACGCAAGTGAACGAGACCGACGTAGAAAGCTTAACGCTTTGTATTCTTCACTTCGTGACCTCTTGCCTTCTTCTGATCAAAAGGTTTGTGTTTGTTAAAACTATCTAAGAACATCTAAAAGATTGTATTAAGCTTACGTTTTGTAATCTTGAAATGGATTAACCTTGAATCCTTAAATATATTTGCAAAACCTAATTAATCCAGTTTTCTAATATACAAATCTGAATAATTAGTACACACATATAGTAGAATTTTTTTGGTGTCAATGTTTTTTTTCACATCGCCATTTCCAGAAGATTGTGAGGTTTAATTGCTCAACAACCCAATTCTTTAAATGAGAGGTGCACTAATTTGCTATAAGAAGTTTTGTCATCTGTTTTGGCCGTGTTTGCTTGGTGGTGTTAGTTCTTTGGGTTTGGGACACTAATTTCCGAGTTTTTTCCTTTCTAGTTCTTTCAAAATTATTTTATGGTTGGTTTTCTTTAGTAGCTTTGTTCTTTTGAACTTTGGCTTTTCAGGAATATTTATATTTTCCGTCGGCTTCTGTATGCAAATTTTATATTTCTACCTTGTTTTATCAATATTATCAGATGAAAGAAAGAAAAAATATAGGATTTTCTTGGTTTTCTTTTATATCATTCTATAATGTATACTAAAGAAGTCCTTTCGATCTGGGATTATGCAGAGGAAGCTAAGCATTCCAATGACTGTAGCAAGAGTGGTGAAGTACATACCAGAGCAGAAGCAAGAACTTCAACGTTTGTCTCGGAGAAAAGAAGAGCTTCTGAGAAAAACTTTCCAAGAAGAACTAAGAAGCAAACCAATGATGGACTCAATAGATTACTCCTCTCAACGGATCGCAGCAAATTGGCTCACCGACACAGAGATTGCTGTCCAGATTGCTACTTCGAAATGGACATCTATCTCTGACATGTTGCTTAAGTTAGAAGAAAACAGGCTTATTGTCATAAGTGTCTCTTCTTCTGTTTCTTCCACCGGAAGAATCTTCTACACTCTGCATCTCCAGGTACTTGTCTGAATAGATCAAAAGGTTATCTCTTCTTACTGATTACACTCATGAAGTTAAGGGAAACTAAAATTTCTTATTTGTGCAGATGAGTGGAGATTGCAGAGTGAGACTGGAGGAACTCAATGATATGCTCTTTCGATTAAGCTAATCATAATGAGAGATGAGAGTTTCAAGGAGTCATTTCATGTTAGTTTATGTTAAAAACTTTTATTAGATCTTAGAAGTTTATTTCTCTGTAACATATTATTTCTATTCAATGATTATTACTTCACTCAGAACCATTATCCAATAAAGAGAATTTGCAAACTTATGGGATGATTTTAATTTAGCAGTTGAATTGCAGTTATATTACTGAATTTCCTGTACAGATATAACAATCATGGTAGTGAAAAAGATCACAGGACAATAAGAATATTGTCACACATATTGATCTATGAAAAATAAAGATTTTCGATTTCGTCTCCATAGTCCACCATTGATGTATGAATATCCTTGTGGTTCAACTGCAACAAGCTGCTCTTGAATCATGATGAAGATCTTTATGCCGATTGAAATGTGACTTCTCCTGTGGCTGTTCTTACATAATCAGCCGAAGCTTCAGGAGTGTCTTCCTCACTTGGTGGAACCAGTTGCCAGAAGAGAGGTAGATACTTTTCCCATTCCTTCAGAATTGCCTGGCCTTTGCTGCTTCCAGTTTTTTCCTTTAAAACCAAAACAAAAGAGAGTTTTAGATATGCTAATCAAAGACAAGTCACTCTTGTCTAACTGGTCTAAATCTTCAGTGTTTAGGAACCAAGAAAGTGACCAGAGATGTTTCAGACTAGAGAACTTTATGACTTACCACATGAGTTTCGATTAAGCTCTTCAGTTGCAGTTCTCCTGCAGGTGCAGTTACTCTCTGGATCTTCACTATCTCTCGGTTCACCTATAAAGAGAGTTTGCTCAGACAAATGTCGAAAGAAAGAATCTAGTTTCACCTAAAAAGAAAGAAAGAAACCTTAGGAAGAAGAGTGTCGTCTTCATCAAGTAGGTAAGCTAAGCCTCCAGTCATACCAGCAGCAACGTTTCTTCCCACCCTGTAATCAATGGAAAACATTAGATATAGACTTTACTCATCTAGTAACTTTAAATTATATGTTGCAGTTTACTCACTTTCCAAGAACAACGACACAGCCACCAGTCATGTACTCACAGCAATGGTCTCCAGTGCCTTCAACTACAGCTTCAGCGAGTGAGTTCCTCACTGCAAATCTCTCTCCAGCTTTGCCTCTAGCGAATATCTGACCGCCTGTTGCACCATACAAGCAAGTATTCCCAACAATCGTTGCTTCCTCGGGCACAAACCCGATTGTCTCCACTGGTGTTACTACTATTTCACCACCAGCCATTCCCTTCAAAAAGATCAACCATTGTGACAATTGTCATTACAAGTAAGTACTGATGCTAAGACTTGATATTTCTAGTTCATACAGATGCTAACTCACCTTGCCTACGTAGTCATTTGCCTCTCCTATGAGTCTAATATTCATTCCGGGAATCAAAAAACACCCAAAGGACTGTCCAGCACTCCCAAGGAAACTGCAGATAAGAGAAGAGTAAAGCTTGTTTTTAGCTATTACCTGAATTGAAACATACTGATTTATACAAAGCTTTAATCTTTATTTCTCACGTTAGGTTTACTTGTCCGGCAAAACCAGTGTCTCCATACTTCTTTGCAATAACACCAGCAACACGGCCACAAGCTGCACGGTCTATGTTGCATATTTTTACAGTTTTATCAACCACTTTTTCATTCTGGATTGCATCCATCACCTGGAAATATTAAGAGTGTTAGCAACTAAAGTTATCAGAACTGGAGGAGATAGAGTAGGGAGGAGTTCTGTTACCAATGGATCTTCAAGAATATCATCATCGAGAACAGGGCCATTTGAATGAACTTCCTGTTTCCTGATTTCAGTACTGCTCAATGAAGGTGTTCCAACAGACTAAGAGAGTGGAGAAGAGTAAATAAAACAACTGATCAGTATGATTTTCATCTCATGGAGAAGAAATAGACTATTGGTACAATCATATACCGAGAGAAGATAGCTCAGATCAAGATGCTGAGTTTTCACTAGCGAAATGTCCCGTGGTCTCAGTAACTCTGTTCGTCCAATGATGTCATCTAGCTTGTTGTATCCCAACTGTGCTAAGATGCCTCTCACCTGCACAGAAAAGATTATCCTCCAGATGAGATAATGACAAAATGAGTCTCAATGATCGAGACAGTACAAAGTGGCTAACCTCTTCTGCAACGTATAAGAAGTAGTTGACAAGATCACCAGGCACACCAGGGAATCTTGCACGCAATTCTTCTCTCTGAGACCACTCAGAGTGGTATACAAGCATTAGTGAAACTCAAGCGGTGATTTATAAAACGCCAATGAAAAGTAAGAATCATTTGAGTTTACCTGACTTGCCACACCCACTGGGCAATTATTAGTGTGGCAAATACGAGCCATAACACAGCCAGTAGCAATCATAGCCAAGGAACCAAATCCATATTCATCAGCACCCATAGCTGCAGCCATTAGAACATCAACACCACTCTTTAAGCCTCCATCGACTCTTAAAATGACTCTTTCTCTGAGTCCATTTTCGATAAGAGTCTGCAAAAGAAAATTAAGCAAGGAGAAGAAATGAATTTTACTTTTATTAGAGACTCAGAATGTTTAGTACCACATGGCAGTCAAAAGGTTTACTTGATGAGTTTCTGTTAGTCCAAGTTCCCATGGTCCACCAGCATGCTTTATGGAGCTTATTGGACTAGCACCGGTTCCACCATCATGTCCTGATATCTGAGAATCATATCAAAAGGAACAATGAAACTTAAGAAGATGCAAAACCAAAAGACACTAGAACATAGGGGTAACAAGAGAAATGTTATAGTTTTAATGTTGATACCTGGATAATGTCAGCGTTACCCTTTGCAACTCCAGAAGCAACTGTTCCGATTCCAGCTTCTGCGACCAGCTTGACTGATACTTTGGCATTTGGATTAATCTGTTTGTTTGTTCAGTCAGACATTAGATTGTTATTTTGTTTAGATTCAACTGTTTATTTGAATTCTGAACAGATTGATCACCTGATGTAGATCAAAAATCAGCTGAGCAAGGTCCTCTATAGAGTAGATGTCATGGTGAGGAGGTGGGGATATAAGCGGAACACCAGGCTTTGAGCTTCTTAGTCTTGCGATATATGCACTCACTTTCTTTCCTGGAAGCTGACCACCTTCCCCAGGCTTGGCACCTTGTGCAACTTTGATTTCCAATTGGTCTGCATTGACCAAGAATGTTGGTGTGACTCCAAAACGCCCTGAAGCAACCTGAGAGAATACAAATACATTCGATGAAGGTTTTCTCTAGCGAACAGAGGTGAAGTAATTCAGCTTCAGTTCTATGAAATACACAGTAAAGCACAGATGAAAATATGACCTGCTTGATAGCACTTGTTGCAATGTCGCCATTTTGAAGACCTTTGAGATGTGGTAATGTTGGTGAATATCCATCAACCACATCTGTAAGCGGCTTCCAGCGAATAGGATCCTACAGAAAAAACAAAGCATTAGATTGATTTTCTCTTACTCAACTGAAAGACAAAATGGATACTTATTTACCTCTCCACCTTCTCCTGAGTTTGATTTCCCACCAATCCTATTCATTGCAATAGCAATTGCTTCATGAGTTTCTCTTGAAATAGCACCAAGTGACATTCCACCAGTACAAAATCTTTGAACAATAGAAACAGCTGGTTCGACTTTCCCTACTGGGATCGGTGCACGATCACTCTTGAACTCAAGAAGATCACGGAGGACCTATAGAGAGACAAAGAGAGAGTTAGCTCCCCCAGAGTTGTTCAGACATAAGTGAACTTAATCAACCAATTTAAAACTTAAATAAGACTTAAGAGCAACTAGATATTCATGTACATTAACAGGTCGGTTTGAGAGATGCTGTTGATAGACTGCATATGCAGTCTCACTCTTTTCACGGACAGCCTTATGGAGCAACTTTGACATTTCTGGGTTGTTTGAATGATACTCACCTAAAATTACAAGGCTAGTGTTACAGAACATACTGGCTTTAATCAACAATATAAAAGGCATGGTCTTGAGATAAAGTATATTTTTTACCTCCTGGCCTAAATTGAATGAACCCGAAGTTTTCTAACCGCTTAGTTGTATCCTCAGAAAAGGCCTTGACCCAGAAAGACAATGTCTCCCTTGCCAACTGAAAGAAGATATAATTTCTTATAAGCAATGTGGATTTGACAATGAGTAATTAGATAACCAATGTGATGTATTCCTCACCTCGTCAAAGGTGAGTCCACTGATTTTCGACACACTTCCAGTGAATGCAAAATCAACAACCTCCTGCCCCAAACCGTATATCTCAAATATCTGAGCACCGCAATAACTGAACAAAGAAAATGATATGTCAGTAGTTGTAGAACTCTACATAGCATAAGAGATAGCATAGATTAAGGAAGAGAAATGGAACCTTGAAAGCAATGAGATACCCATCTTAGAAAGAATTTTCAGAAGTCCTGCATTAACTGCCTGCAAAACAAACATTGTGTGTAATCTAGTGATTGTTCAAACAACTAAAAGATGAATCTTTTGAAGACATTCTCCATTGAAATTCTTACCTTGGTGTAATTCTTTTGAGCTTGCTCAATGGTTACAGTGGGAATTTTCCCGTTCCGCATGAAGGTCACAGTTTTGTTACTTAACCGCCATTGCCTACATGTCTCCAGTGCCAAGTATGGGCATACAGCACTGTAGGAAAATTTCCACAAGTGTTAACCAAGAATTGTTCACTTGGCAGGGGAACTATTTTGAAAAAACCAAAGAGACTAACCTTGCACCATATCCAATCAAACAAGCAAAATGATGAGTACTGAAGCACTGTGCGGTATCAGCAACAATGGAAGCTGACATCCGCAAGCCGTTCTGAATAAGATGTTGATGGACTGCACCAACAGCTAACATTATGGGAATTGAAGGCCGGGTTGGTTCCTGAAAGAACCAAAATTACCAGAGAGTTTTAGATTGCTTGGAACAAATTTAGATTAGCAGAAAAACATAAAATAGAGACTTTATAATGAAGACTTAGGAGGTGGATCAACTCTTCCCGCATCTTGTTGAAATTAAGACCTTATGTGGAAACAAAAGGTGTAAAACTTTAAATGTTGTTCTGAAGAGACTATATGACATCTTACCAGTTTATCAGATCGGTCTGAAAGAATGAGAAGCTGAGAACCACTTCGGACAGCATCATCAGCTGCTTCACAAAGATAATATAGAGCCTTTTGCAAGGAACCTTCAACTCCTTTTCTAATATCAAAAAATGTGGACAGAACCTTGGGTTTCAAGTATTGATCCTTCATTAACTCGTCAATCGCTCCTTCGTTTAACACAGGGTTAGACAGAATAACCTGGTTCATGAAAAGCACCAAAACTATATATAAAACAGATTGTGTGAAACAAAAAAATGAGAGAAAAAGATAATCAAGAGGTGAAACCTGCGAGGCATTCTCAGGGCCAAGCTCCAATATGTTTCCACGTTTTCCAAGATTTACTTCAAGAGACATAACTAAACCTTCCCTAAGGGGATCAATGGCAGGGTTTGTAACCTGAAACAGAACATGTGCTTTAGTTGAGGATCAACATATGCACCTTTGAAGATACTAACACGAAACAAATGCAATACATATGTTGCTAATGTACCTGCGCAAATCTTTGCTTGAAATAATCGTAAAGCATGTGTGGCCTTTGAGATATACCAGCCAGTGGAATATCATCGCCCATGCAGAAGGTAGGTTCTTTTCCTTGGGAAGCCATAGACTCAATAACCATTTGCACATCCTCACTTGAATAACCAAATGCCCTGATGAGAAATGCTTTGTAAGATTTACCTTCCGGATGATTACAGAAACAGGAGGCGTATCTTAAAGAAAGTTAGTATTTACTGTTGGGTTCTTAGGATTTCTTCATTTTCCATGACAGTTGAGGATTTGAAATTCACAGGCTTCAAAACCCGAGAGTTTTCTTTAATCCATTTTCCATATGGATTAAATGAAGATATTCTCTTCTTGACCTCTGTATTCTCATATACCTGTAAGTTGAGATGAGCTATGAGTCAGCTAAAGAGTTCAAAAAGAGTGACTAGGATATGGACTGTTCATATACCAACCTGGCCATTCACTAGGTCAACAGCAATCATCATTCCAGGTCCCAGACGGCCTTTCATGGTGACTTTCGCCTCATCAACTGGTACAACTCCAACCTGTACAAGACAAACATATTTCAATGCGTAATAAGTTAAGATCTGAGGACAACAAGGTAATTATAGTGATCAGATATATGGCAATCTTCTTGGCTACAAGGGGATCAATTCCAAATGCAATGCATTTTGAGAGCTTATCTCTGTAAACATTCCGAAAGACAAAATATTTTGTCCCTAAGAAGGACAAACTTGATACCTCATTCATGAATCAAGTCTGACAAACTTAATTGCAAATGACTCACTTCTAAGATGAATATGATTCTCTTGCCTAGTGAGCCTGGTGATAACAGATATGTGATTCTATAGATTAAATAGACATGTGAAGTACCTCAGATGCTACGTAGACAACATTGTCACTTGTTCGCCAATATCGAGCAGGACGAAGGCCATTGCGGTCAAGACAAGCCCCAACTGTTTTTCCATCACTAGGTGACGAATTCAAGTAGCAAGTGTCAGATAAACCTGAGGAGAAGTTGAAAGAAAGAATGGAGAAACGACAGGGTATAGAAGAAGCCTGATCTCAGACACAAGTTGTGTCACACAACAGACAATCTACAAGAATGCAGCCACTTCTCAAAAGATTTACCTGAACAAAAGTAAGGCAGGACCATCCCAAGCCTCCATTTGTCCTTTATAATAGTCATAGAAATCTACAACCTACAGTTAAAGAAGACGAAAAGATAAGGGTAAGTAAAAATCACAAAGAAAGCAAAATAGAATGTCATGTTAACTGGAATCTGAAGATCATCATTACCTCAGGATATTTGATAGATAAGGTTGGATGATTTTTGTATGCCTCAGGGACAAGAATCATTAGCGCTTCCTCTGGAGTTCTGCCACTTCTTATTAAAATCTGCAGGATATCCAAATGAGAGGCGAGTCAAGATTAAGAGAAACTAGAACATATAAATTACACTTATACAAAAGAAGTCAACACCACTCACTTCTGCAGCACTATCAAGATTGGCAGAGTCTGAGCCTCTGGGATTACCAAATGGACGAATTTCATTTTCACGGCCATTCCAAACAGAAGACTTCAAAGAAGCTTCACGAGACATCATCCAATTCAAGTTCCCCTGTAGAATTCAAACAAAGAATCTTCTTGACCTTAGATGATACTTCATTGTAACCAGCAATGATGAGTCATAAAATTACTGTCTAGAAAAAATCTGCACCTGTATGGTATTGATCTCTCCGTTATGTCCAAGGAATCTCATTGGTTGAGCAAGAGGCCATCTAGGACTAGTGTTAGTACTGTACCTTCGATGATAAATAGCAAAAGGAGACTCATAAAGCTCATTCTGAAGGTCTAGATAGAACAATCCAAGAACTTCGGATCGAAGCATGCCCTTGTATACAATGGTTTGATTGGACAATGAACAGAAGTAGAGCTCACTTCCCCAACTCTCAGTAGCTGCAGTCTTTTCGATTAACTTGCGGCATATGTAAAGTTCCCTTTCAATGTCATCAGTACTGTCATCCTTTGCGATTTTAACAAACACTTGTTGTATGTTAGGCATTGTCTCTTTAGCGTTTTTACCAACTATGGGAACATTTACAGGAACTTCCCTCCACCCAAGTACCTGTAATCCTTCTTTCTCAAATATGCTTTCAATAACTACAAAAAAAAGGTAGAAAATTACGTTAGCAACATGTTGAAACTTGCTAGTTCCAGTTACTGCACAATTGACAATAGCCACCTCGTTTGGCTTCTTGCATAAAGGTATCCTCTTGTGGAAGAAAGATCATTCCAACACCAGTATGCAACTTATCTAACGGAGCAAGACCTTGTTCCTTGGCCCAGACGTTAAAGAAATCCCAAGGAATGGAAGACATAAGACCAGAGCCATCACCAGAATCATTGTCTGCTCCACAACCTCCACGATGTTCCATACACCCAAGAGCAATAAGAGCATCCTTAACGACTCCATGTGAAGGTATGTTATCTAAGTTTGCTATAAACCCAACACCACAAGCTCCTCTTTCAGACAGAATATCCTCCAAGTTAGCAACCTGTTTTGATTAAGATGGATCACAAAACCAAACTCAAAAAAGTCGTAAACTTTCAACTTGGGTGATCTTGGAAACTATCTCAGTGAAAAGAAAACACATACCTGAGGTTTTAAAACTGAAGGAGAAGCGATTTCTCTATCAGATACGCCATTAACACGTTCAAGGTCGATAACGGCACGAACAGAGGATAAACGAGAGATAGAAGAAGAGCGTAAGTTAGAAGATGAATCTCCACGAAGTCTACGTCTGGTTTTCTTAGACTTACAGTACAATCCAACGAAATCAACGAAGAAGAAGTTCTTATCGGAAGAAAGAACAGAACTTGGTGTTGTGGAGAGAAGCTTAGGAACAGGGGAAAGAGATTTCATCGCCATTGAAGAGGAAAAATGAGAGGCGTGTGTGGAAAATAAGATAAATAAAAAAAATAAGATAAATGTTTTTAAAAAATAAGAAGACGAAGAAGAAAGAAGAGGAAGATAACAGATGAGTGATGAGAGCTTCTTCCTCTCTTTTTCTTTCCTTTTTCTCTCTCTCTCACTCTCTGATTTCGTATTTATTTGTTTAGACAAATTCGTTTTTCGTGGTTCCAAAAGGGTATTTTAGGGATTTTATATTGTGACTGTTGTAGTGCACAAGATCGAATTTTTCCTTTTGAATTTTGTGGATTTTTCTTTTTGAAGAAAGAAACAACTGTTCTTGAGTGGTAAGTGATAACGGTCGGGAATCTGGGACCGCCATGTATAATTCCGTTACTTTAACAACCGGTTTAATACGGCAATTTGGTCATTTAACCGGTTTGAGACATTAAATTACAGGCAGATTTTTTTCTTGGCAGTTAAGAGGAAAGATTGTGACTTTAAATAGAAAACAATCTACAAAAAAAAAAAACAATCTATGGAAAAAAAATAGAAAACAATATATGGAAAAAAATAGAAAACAATATATGGAAAAAAAAATAGAAAAAAATATATGGAAAAAAATAGAAAACAATTCAGGAAATCAAATACTATAATATTTTCTAAGTTGTTAGAATTTGTCGATCACTCAGTCTAATGGTTTACATGATAGTGTTAATGTTCTGACATCAGTAGTTCGACTCCTCTTATTACATGTGTTTTTTTTTCTGTTTTTGTTTTTTTTTGTCAACATTGGATCGACAATGTCCGATCCATAGCCTAAACCGCATCCCCACTAATCCATTTTTTAAGCTACCATAATGCAGCGGGTAGGAATCGAACATTGGTGCCAAGTCATTAGCTGGATCATCCTAACCACCAGACTGAGAGCAACTCGACATTAACAAAAAATAATAATTAGAATTTATGGAAAGAAAAAATTGGAAAATAATTTAGGAATCCAAATAATATATGTCAATGGTTGTAAGGGAAATATCTTTGACCAAGTGTTTGTGTGTGCCACATATGTTGTCTTCTCTACCTGAGTTTTTCGAGCACTTCTCAATCTTATGATTTAAATGATCTACCAAATAATTTTGATATCAATGGTTCGACTCTTCCCTATATCACATGAAACACTGAGATTTAGAATGTGAGATTTAGGCTAGAATTGGACATTGTTGATCTAATTATTGGAAAAAAAATTATTAAAATTTATAAAAAAGAAAAATTGGAAAACAATTTAGGAAATCAAATAATATATATTGATGATTGCGAAGGAAAATATTTTTGATCAAGTGGTTGAGTGTCATATATGTTGGCTTTCTACATAAGTTCGATTTCGGGTAATTGCATTTGTTTTACAAAATACTGTTATAAATTTGGAAGAGAATTTAGATACAGATCGAGATTTATCAACTACAAAAAAAAATTATTTGATTTTTAGAATATAAAAAAATATAAACCAAAATTATATTCTAAAAATCAAATAATATTTTTTTGGAATAGTATCCCAATGTTTATTCTGGTCAACTTTTTCTTAGATATTTGAGATTTTGATATCTAATATAAAAGAAAATTGTGTGAATTTACGAAAAGACACATAAGGAATGGGTTGAGGTGTGTGTGGTTGAAATGGGACTTTGAAGAAGCCTTTAAGATATGAAATGTCCTTAAAGTTGCTCTAAAAGCCACCTTCTCTTTATCATATTCTCTCGTTGCCTCTCACTTGTGATAAGATAAAGAGTGATTAGATAAGAGCTACAGCTTATCATCAACATGCGTATCACAAGACGAACACCCAAAACGGAGGAACACAAACACTTAAGTGAGACGACACTTGTTGGAAGATAATAGAGAGAGTCTGATCAAAACCTTTGTTAAGCTGTTTGTCTCCACCAATCTCTTTTGTATACAATTGGTTTGTTTTACTGTTCGGTTTGTTTGAATCTGAATTTTAGGCTTATGATTATATTGGGCTTTTGATGGGCTCTACTTGTTGGACATTTGGACTATTTAGTTGATTTGGAAACAGCGGCAAAATTATTGCTTGCGTAATTAATATTTTACCGATATATTTAATTAAATCTTACTTAAATTAATTAAATTATTTAAATGGGGTTTAGGGTTTTACAGTGAAAGTGAAAAAAATGGCAAAGGAGAGAAAAAACAAAATTGAAGCAGAAGAAAAACATTTTTAAGTTTCCAATTCCATGGCGCTTCTTCAGAGAGCTTCTTATCTTCGTTTCTATTTACGCCTCATGGCTTCTCGTCCTCGTCTCTTCTCTAACACACTCTCTACTGCTCTTCACCGTCACAGCCCATCTCTCTCCTCGCCTTCATTTGTCTCCCCGAGTCCCAGGTTCCCGTTCCCTCTTTTTCGTTTTTTTTTTTGGAAATCGGCGATATATAAGAATGAAACTTCGTGTTCTTGGTTCCGTACTTTAGCTTGAGTTATTGAAATTTCTAAGCACTCTTAGTTCATGTTAAATTTCCGAGAAATTGGCCTAGACACTAAAAAATCTTTTGGAGTTTCTTGATTCCTTCCTCAATTGGTCGTGTAATTGAGCTATCTTTCAAATTTCAGGATAAATATTCAGCTAAACAGGGTTTTGTGTCAAAGGCTGATACAAAGAAATGCAATTTCATCGAGGTCCGTTATGTCATCAACCATGTCGACAGAGGCTTTCCAAGATAGCGCCACCTCTAAGGGTTACAGTTCCGAGCAAATTCAAGTAACCCTTTTGATCATCCAGTCTCTTTACTTTGTTTTGTAGCTTAATCGGTGGATACATATTGTTGCTATAGTTGTTGACCTGTTTTCTACTATGGATTGTTTGAAGTAATTCCCTACTTTAAATTTTGTATGATACATTAGGTTCTGGAAGGCTTAGACCCTGTTAGAAAACGTCCAGGAATGTATATAGGGAGCACTGGACCTCGCGGTTTGCATCATTTGGTAACTGCTTTATCCTTTGGAAATCCCTTGTTCAGTTTGGGTCTTGACATCTGTTTATGTTTTTCTAATGTGACCTCTTTTCTCAGGTTTATGAGATACTAGACAACGCAATTGATGAGGCTCAAGCTGGTTATGCCTCTAAGGTTGATGTCGTCTTGCATGCAGATGGTTCAGTCAGTGTTATGGACAATGGACGTGGGGTATGTGTTGTGTTTCACCTTCTCATGCTATCAAAATTTAACTGAAGATAAGGTTTGTAGTGTTGCCTGCTGGTTTAAGAGCTGAGTGCAGCATTCTTTAATCATACATTTTTGGTGTTAGTTTTGGCATTCTTAGCTTTTCCTTTCTTATATTTACCTACACATGAAGATAAATGCACGTGCCAACCATGATCTATTCTCGTTTTTTCATTTTAGTTGATATATAAAGCTTTCTTGCAGATACCCACAGATTTGCATCCTGCGACAAAAAAATCGTCCCTGGAGACTGTGCTTACGGTATTACTACTTTACATGTACCTTTTATTTTGTTCACGATAGTACTATAGTATGGACTACAACTTAATCGAGGTTCTGCAGTTTATCTGGAAATAGTTATTGTTATTATGGTTTTGGATCATGCGATTCACCTGCCATGATTTTTATTTGTGCAGGTTTTACATGCAGGTGGAAAGTTTGGTGGCACGAGTAGTGGTTACAGTGTGTCTGGTGGATTACATGGTGTAGGTCTATCAGTTGTAAATGCTTTGTCAAAGGTGTGCTAATTTTTACTCACGTTGCTTTTTTTTCCCTTTTGGAAGTAAAATTTCTCTCTATATTCCCCTTCAGTGGTTTGTTAAACCCTAGGCTACTATGGATTGTTATGAGGAAAGTACTGGAATGCTTTCTTATTGAGTCTAGGTCACTATAAGAATTGCAGGAAATTTTGAATGACTTGAAGTTTGATTCCATCCAAAAACTATATTTAGCGATATAGCTAACTTAGAAGCCTCCGCGATCTATTTGATTGCAGGCCCTCGAGGTCACGGTTTGGAGAGATGGGATGGAGCATAAGCAAAGTTATTCTCGCGGGAAACCCATAACTACATTAATGTGCCGTGTCCTCCCTGTAGATTCAAAGGGGACTAAAGGGACAAGAATCAGATTTTGGCCTGACAAAGAAGGTTTTGCCTGTTCTCCACTCTTTACTACCTTATTCCAAAACTGAATTTAAGGATTGACTTTTTTTTATGGGATGGAATTTTTTCAGTTTTCACAACTGCAATTGAGTTTGACCATAACACCATCGCTGGACGAATTAGGGAGCTTGCGTTTCTGAATCCAAAGGTGAAATTACTTTACCTAAAGCAAAGTAACCGTGGAACCATTTCATTAAGAACATGTTAATTCGTTATTATTTACTTCATTAAACATCTTAGCTTCACTTTTTGCAGAGGCTAATGTGTCTTTTTCATAACAAAATTGCTCTGCTTTTATGTTTACAGGTTACCATTGCTCTTAAAAAAGAGGATGATGATCCTGAAAAGAGCCAATATACTGAATATTTTTATGCTGGCGGATTAACTGAATATGTTAGTTGGCTAAATACTGATAAGGTGAGAATCTACATATCAAAATCAGTTTTATAAGTGTATAAAGCCTATCAGATTCTTTTATTTTAGTAGGCTAAGATGATAGAAATTTGAAAAGGTCCTATGAAATGATATACGATACAGTGATCTCAATGAATGTCTTTCTCTGCTAACTTAAGTGCGAAAGCTATGTTGAGGACTTCTCTCAAATTAGTTGATTGCTATATAGGACTCTATTCCAGCATGTTTATTGGCTATCATGAACTCAGTTTATAGAGAAGCTAACTCTTAGCATTTGTATCTCCATTATCAAACTTATTATAATACTTTTTTTTCCTTTGTTTACTTGAAAAGAATCATTGACTATTCTTTTGTTTAGAATCCGATTCATGACGTGCTGGGATTCCGAAAAGAGATCAGTGGTGCCACCGTTGACGTTGCCCTTCAATGGTATGTTGTTTTTCCTTCTATATATCCTTATATCATCCGACTAGTACTCTGTTATGAGGTAATCTGCCCAAGTTTACCAGACCCACAAAATTTAAAAAGTAGGCCTTTGGCCTCATGATTTTTTTGTTGTACTCTTACCTGTATATTGGATCAATAAATGCGGCAGACTTGTTTTCATGTTATTCTGGACATGCCATCTTTTGTTTTACACAAGATTAATATTATATGACTATTCTAGGTTGATCTAATTTTATTGGCATGGCACATATTTGTACCAGGTGCTCAGATGCATATTCAGACACGATGCTTGGATATGCTAATAGCATTCGCACTATCGATGGTGGAACACATATCGACGGTGTGAAAGCTTCATTAACACGGACTCTTAATACCCTAGCTAAAAAGTCTAAAGTTGTCAAGGTATGACATCAGTAGCCACCAGCATAACTTATGTGGGTATATTTTCATTTTTACGAGGTTTCGAGTGTTTTCCTCATTATCTTTTCTCCCCTCATTTTCATGAAAATTTCATGGGCTTTTCCAATTACTGTTTACATGATCAAAGGTGGGTTGATAGAGTCCTCTAAGATGATGTAGGCAGAGAACTATATGCTCCTCTTTGTGGGCTGTGCCGGACCGACTTTGAATACGTGTACATATGAAGTATAGTAGGCTCTACTGTAAAACGTTCTTAGTTCCTACATGTTTTTGTAGACATTGAGCAATGTGATTATAAATGCTGCTTTTGCACTATCAAGCAGTTATTGTGAACGGTGTTAGGCATTTTGTATGTGTATTATAAATTTTTATATTTCCGCTTATTGTGTTTCAGGAGAAGGATATTAGCTTAAGTGGGGAACATGTTAGAGAGGGATTGACCTGTATTGTTTCAGTCAAGGTTCCTAATCCTGAGTTTGAAGGTCAAACAAAGGTACGTAAACTTATAATGATTGTCTCGTTAGTGATGATCTCTGGTCAAGATGAAGCAATTTTTTGTCTCATTTGTTGAAAATACCCCGATTAATAGAATTTGTCTCCTAATCTCCTTTCCCTTGCCCCGTGCAGACAAGATTAGGAAATCCAGAGGTGAGGAAAATTGTTGATCAGTCAGTTCAGGAGTATCTCACGGAGTTTCTGGAATTGCATCCAGACGTACTTGAGAGCATTATTTCCAAATCCCTTAATGCTTACAAGGTATGCTTTTGATGCACATATCAATTCGTCAGATTTTAGCATTCAATTGAATTATCATGGAAACTTACCTCATCACGTTTTCTCTCTCTTTGTAGGCTGCTTTGGCTGCAAAGAGGGCAAGGGAGTTGGTTAGATCAAAAAGCGTTTTGAAGTCATCATCACTTCCTGGGAAATTGGCTGATTGTTCATCAACAAATCCTGAAGAATCTGGTATGTATTGGCCAGCATGAAAATCTTATTTTGTATAATTGATAAAAGCTAAACATGACAGAAAAGATCATCTTCTTACATTCATTGCTCTAATTATGTGGCTACTACATTTAACAGTTGTGAGCTATGCTAATTTAGCCAAGTAGTAACATCCCTTTGAAACATTCCAGAGATTTTTTTAGTCGAAGGAGATTCTGCTGGTGGCAGTGCAAAACAGGGCCGTGACAGACGTTTTCAGGTAATCACACTTGCACCTCTATTTTATAGTGTCACTATACAAGAAGAGGGAGGAAGGGCAGAGTAAAGGACTTTGATTGTTGATCCATCCTTCAGAATTTACATATGGTTTCCGAACAATAAAACTAGAACTAGACTTACCATTACTAGAAGTATTCTCTTTTCCAGCCAAAAGAGAATGTCTTAAGTAGAGAATATGCACAGACTCACAGAGCTCGACATATCAGCCATTTCTTGCATAATTTGGTCGTACTTAAATTCTATAGGAATTATGGCAGACAGTGTATCGTGGTTCTAGTTTCAGTGCGTTACTCAGATTTTGGATATATGTAGGCAATTCTTCCTTTAAGAGGTAAAATTCTGAACATTGAAAGAAAGGATGAAGCAGCTCTGTATAAGAATGAAGAAATTCAAAATTTAATTCTTGGGCTTGGCCTCGGAGTTAAGGTGATATATCCTTTCTTGAATCTCTTTTTACCTTCTCTATATATTTGGTATTTATGGGAACTTAATGCAATAAATAACTGGTTTCAGGGAGAAGATTTCAAGAAAGAAAATTTGCGGTACCACAAGATTATAATCTTAACAGATGCAGATGTTGATGGTGCACATATTAGGACGCTACTGCTGACCTTTTTCTTCAGATATCAGGTATCAGTTTAGGATTACACAAAATGTCCCTAGATAGTTGGCAGAGTTAATCTAGCCATTAACTTGAAGTAATTTATCTTTTCGACAGAGAGCCTTGTTTGATGCGGGTTGCATATACGTCGGTGTTCCACCTCTTTACAAGGTAAATTTTATATTTTATGATCTTCAGCATTTCTTATTTTTTCACAGATTTTTAGGAGTTTCTAATAAAAACTGTTTTACTTTGAAAACGATCAGGTTGAAAGAGGGAAACATGCACAATATTGCTATGATGATGCAGACCTTAAAAAGATCACCGATAAATTCCCGGCAAACGCATCTTACAACATTCAAAGGTTCAAAGGTTAATATCTAAACAAAACTTTTAGCTTCGTGATCCATTGTCTTGCTTCTCACATATTATGAGTATGCCAAGGGTACTTGTTGGAAACATGGGATTCAAGCAAATACAAAATCCCACAAAGTTAAAGTAGAGTAGTTTCTTATGGTTAAGAACTAGGTAGGTTAGAGTTTACTTCGTGATTCACCCCTAGATATAGATTTCTAAGATGGAGATTTTAAAACTTACACATCCAATACCAGAATCTATTGAGAGTAACATTTCAAACTCGTGGTGTTTTGTTTTTTTATTTTTGTAGGCTTGGGAGAGATGATGCCTGAACAGCTTTGGGAAACTACCATGAATCCAGAAACAAGGATATTGAAGCAACTAACCATCGAGGATATAGCTGAAGCAAATATGACAATCTCATCTCTTATGGGTGCTAGGGTAAGCTACTACGAATCGCTAGACTCCATTGATTCTTTTGGGGTCCAAAGCAGACATATTCACAAGCTTAACAGCAATTTGATTGATCTTTGTTTTTTTTTTAATATAATAATCTCAGGTCGATACCCGGAAAGAGCTTATTAAAAATGCAGCATCTAGGATCAATCTGCAGCGTCTCGACATATAATAGAAAACCACTCGAGATTGGTCTTATTATTTCTTCATCGGATTAGATTATATAATCAGAGGCTGTCATGTTTTAGTTCTTCCGGTGACGTAGCAAAAGTGACACCTCGAACCTCCATTTCTGGAAATATAGTGGTGCATAAGAAGAATTTAAAAGAAATTTCTTTGGCCGCCTCGATTAAATATTCTACTTTATAGTTAACTGTGATGGTGAGTTATCCGGAAATGATTTTCGGTATCATATGAGAAGATCATGTGGTGATCTGTAACGTATTAACCGTCGGCATTACATGACCAAATATTTATATAAATCGATTATTACAAAATAGAAGAGGATGTGAAGTAATCCACAAGAACATCAAATAAGTAGATAGAATATATATAAAGACCTCCCGATCAGTCGACATAATGAAGATGAAATGATTGTCTCTAGGGCTTGGAATCTCCATCAAAGCCACGTTGGAGGAATCCAACGGAAGAAAGATGTGAAACATCGCTCCACGAATCAATGATCCATTTGTGTTCACGGAAGTGAACAACATTCACTGAAGCATTTAGGAGTTTTCCTGCAGAAGAAGCTTGAGTGATCCTCATGTAGATTGCTCTCAATACTCCTCCATGAGTCACCACTATAACTCTCTCTCCTTTGTGTTTCTTTGCAATTTGCTCAAGAGCATTCATGGATCTCTCACAAAGTTGGTCAAAACTCTCTCCTCCTCCCTTTTGATTCATATACATATGCGTTTAGAATAAGCCAATGTTAGATATAGATATAGTTTAAGTAAAATGTAGAATCTGAATATGAATGAAGCTAAAATTACAGGAATCTCGAGGTCATTTTGGGAAGAGAAAAAAGCAGAGTAAGCTTCAGGTTCTTTCTCAGCTCCTTCTTTCCAATACAGTCCTTGGAGACTACCCACGTGCCTTTCCTTTAACTCAGGTACTTCAATCACCTGTGTGTATATATATACCAATTAATTACATCAATACATCTATTATAAAACTTATTCAAGATTTGTCTAATTAGTATATATATAGAGAGAGAGAGATATGTTACACACCTCAGAACAATAACAAGTTTTGGCGATCATAAGAGCAGTGTCTTTGGCTCGCTTGAGGTCTGATGAATACACAGCTGTTGGTCTCGCCTCTTTCCCCAATCTCTCAGCGATCTAATATTTTGATATAGAAAGGTCCATGCATGGTTAACAGATATTTATGAATGACTCAAATGTAAAACGACATGAAAACAGATTTGATCTTAACTGCAACAGCCTGCTTTTGTCCAACCTCGTTGAGGTCTGATTCAATTTGTCCCTGCATTTGAAAATTTTGATGTAAAATATGTTTTTTATTTTGTCAAAGATCCCGATCCATAATTCAATCTCCAAACCCCAAACAATACTACGCGGGGCAATGCCAGTCTCTGATCTCGAACTTAGGTGGAGAAAGTCGGAGAAATAGATTTGACTAAAAACATTTTCCCACATTCTCATACAAGGAGAAATATATATATATATAGATTGATGAATACCTGGATTCTTCCGGCAGCATTCCAAGTGGTTTCTCCATGGCGAACAAGAACAATCTCGGTGAATTCACTTCCAACTTTGACATCTTCACTCCATTTCAACTCCTCTGCGTCGTTCCTACATGCATGTTTATTTATTAGATCTCTCAATCAATCACAATCTCATATCTCTTTGAACATAACAGATAAAGAACTTCATATATGTTATAAAGTAAAAGAACAGAAATTGGTGAAAGTGTTTTGGAAAAAAAAGATACCATTCGTGACCCATTTTAGTCGATAGAAAAGTGAAGATGACTAAAGATGAATTAATGAGGATATGAGAAGACCAAAAAGAGAATAAAGTGATGAGAGTATTAAGTGGTGAGAAGTTAGTTGATTTAGGGTCTGCTTTTATAACAGTTTTTAGCTGAAGAAAGAAAAAAATTATTATTTTTTTTGTTTATTATTTTGCATTTTAAATAATGAAAATAATTAAGAAGGTGGCAGCTCATTGATTGATAATGTTGAACATATATATATGTTTGTTTAATAACCAAAATATTTTCATATATGAAATGATTAAGCATTGAAACCACGTGTCATGTCGATTTTTCCAACTCTTTAGGTCATATACCTCAGATCTTGGAAGATACTAATTAAGGGAATCTCCCAAAATATAATTTTTTTTGTTTTTTTTTATTTTTTTTTTGTCAACATTGGGTCAGAACAGACCGGCCCATTAGCCAAATTCCTACATAATGTAGGCGGTGGAACTTGATCTCTGGTTTTGCAAGTGCGCATGTCTTATGTAGACTTACCGTCTGCCACTAGACTAAATGCCAGTTGCATTTTTTTTGTTTTTTCAATTGCGTAATAGTATAATGTATTTCCTTTAACGAAAATAAAATAAAATACAAGTAATGCATGTACCTAGCTCTGTTTTAATTAGAGATTCATCTTCCTGATGTGGTTGTTGATTCAATAATAGATTAAAGGTAATTTATTTACTTGAAATTTCAAGCAAATACTTAGAGGGTTAGAGAAGTAGATGGGTCTAATAGGCCTCTTTAGCAAGAGAGTCAGGCAGGAAATTTCTCTTGGCGATTAACATGTCTAAACAGAATACGATTGAAAGATAAAGATAGACTCCAAATATCTTGGAGGATGCTATGAATCTCTGAGCTTGGATCAAAATTAGAGAGTCAGAAACAATCGTTAGCTTCTGGAAACCAAGAGATATGGCTTGCGAGATTGCAGTCCTCGCCGCTAACACCTCACCCATTAAAGACGAGTTGGTGAAGTCGGACAACGCATTGTCCTAAGAGTAGAGGCTAAAATAACCGGTAGTCCTATTTTAGGTAATTCTGATATTGTATAAGTGATTTATTGCAGGTAAGGTGAAATGAGATAGAATGAAATCTAGAAAGAAAATAAATTAATGGAAAATTTTGAAAAAATGTTGTTGGAGTTTTAAAGATATTGATCAAGCGGTTATATCTATATCTTTTCTACCAGAATTCGATTTTTAAAAGGTTTGTAATCTAAATCTAATATCGTTTGAGA
The DNA here is from genome assembly GCA_963920545.1 of Lepidium didymum. Taxonomy (NCBI): domain Eukaryota; kingdom Viridiplantae; phylum Streptophyta; class Magnoliopsida; order Brassicales; family Brassicaceae; genus Lepidium; species Lepidium didymum. The sequence continues at coordinate 1,182,974 of OY986996.1, read as the reverse complement.
TTAAAAAAAAAAATTTACTATATAAATTGGATGATGCCAATCAAATTATTGCATTAACTATATAATAAAACTAGCAATATGGAACCACGTGGGAAATAAAATTAATTATTGCCAGCGTTCTGCATCCAATATTATTTGATTCCATATTAATCAGATCTCTTTAACGATTAATTTCTTTTTGTTATTCATGCGTTAGTTTTATTTTTAATAAATACTAGATCTGCTCAACTCATTAGCTAAGTTTCTAATATAATATATATAGTTAGGATTTCATCTTTGATTGTGCAAGTGCGCATGTCTTAATGGATTTATTATCTGACCACTAAACGTGTTATTCATGCGTTAGTTAATTAATAAGATCTTAATAATGTTCTCACAATTATAGTTCTTCAATCAATCACAATAAAGATTCCAAATTAATGATGGAACTTATAGAGACCAATACTAATATTCAATTTAGACAATAACACGTGTATTTCTTTTTACTTATTAGTTCTTTTTATACGCGAGCTAGTTTACTATAAATCGTATTAATGAATTATACAAATATCTTAACAACTAATAAGGGATCTTTTGCCGAGAAACAAAACAAGTAGTATAGTTATCTTGATTTGGTTAGGGATCAGGTGGTGAGTTCGAATTTCACCTTATTCCAGATAGAAAACTTAATTTATGAATCGACCTTATCGATTTTTTTGACAACCAAATGATTTAGAGAAAAATTAAGAATAAAACATATCTGATAAGAAAATATGCTATGTAATTTAAAAACAAGAAATTATTAAAAAGATTTACCGGATGAAATCTTTTAAGCAAAGAAAAAAAGCTAACCAATTTTCTGAGTTGATCACATCTTCGGTTATATTTGTTGCAAACGCCAATTTTATCATCTCTAAAGAAATTATATATGTCATTCATTGTCTATAATAAAGCTTTGAATTCAATATGCAACGAAGAAAAACTTCTCCTAATTTCTTGAGCACACTGATGACCTCTATTTGGAAATCATAACCATCCAGAATTTCGTTTGCTTCCAAAAATCATTGATATAGCATCAATATCGCATAAAGGCTGGTAAAACCTTTATTAAAGGTTAACCTGGGGAGCAGAATCAGAGTAAATAAACCTTTACTAAAGAAGAAAACTTAGCAATTGTCATGTCTATTACTTTTGGCACGATAGTGTGAGACCAAGTCACCGATTCTGAAACCTTCCAAGGGATGTTCTCGTTGGGTTATAAGCCTGTTTTTAACGGCCCATTAAAGGCCCATTAACGGCCCATTAACGGCACAACCGTTTGAATACTAGTGTAAGGTTCTCAACAATCTCACAAATTTGGAATCTGTTTGAACTTTAGTCCCTCGGGCTAGGGTTAACATGCGATTAGTTTGAAGCCGTTGTAGTAGGATTTTGTCAATGGGTTGACGACTAAACTCACTATCATAGTTATTAAAAAACAATTTTATATACATAAACAAATGCATAATGTAAAATTTAGCCAATCAATATAATATGTATAACTATAACCTCTAAATTCACCATATATATTTCCTTGAGAAAAGATTTACATAGTTATGTTGATATTGTCAACGACTAATCGTAAGTAATAAGTATAAAGAAAAATTGATTACATGTGACATTTATTCTAATGGCAGGTAATAACTCTACTAAAGACATGTGCACTTGCACATCTAGGGATCGAATTTCATTCCTTACATTATATAGGAATTTGATTAATAGGTCGGTCAATTGTAACTCAATGTTAAAAAAAAAACAAATTGATTGAAAGTTTGAATTTCCTACTTAGAAAAATAAAAGGAAATTTCCAAATTTTTGAAATTAGTAAAATTTGGAAAAAAACAAATTTCCATAAATACGAATTCTTCCTCGTGGTTATATGTCCAACTAATAATTCAGACATCTAAACTTTGACTCCACCTTATTACATATAAATAGATGATTTTAGAGATATATTTAGTTTGAGTTATAGATTGGGCTTTTTCGATCCAATTAACAAAATTTTTTATAAATTATTTCATGGGCTTTATGTATTGGTCCATAAAGATATTGTGTCTAGGGTTTTCAGATTTTCCCTATATATATATATATATGTTCATCTCCTTCTCTAACCCATCCCTTCTCTAACCTTTAAGAAGAGAAAATCAAAAGTTCATGTTTCATATTTCTTTCCTGCAAAAATTCTCAAGGTACATTTAACCCTTCTTAGTATTTTTATTGTTGTAGCATGTGCTCTTTTAATTCTCAACTTCTGATCATAGACCACATAGAAAATTACTCTAGCAATACATATAAGGGTTTAAGATATTGATTATAAATATGTTCATCCTCTCTTCAACCAAAGTAGGGAAAGCCACAATTTCCAAGTTTTATAGCTTTTAGTTGTAAGATTTAAGATCTAGCTATTTTGGCTGTAGATTTTTATTGTTGTATCTATTTTGGTTGCAAATTTTTTGTTATTGGTATTTTGATTGCTAATTTTTTTGTTCTAGGTATTTTGGCTATGACTGAGATTTTTTTTGCTATAGATATTTTGGTTACAGAATTTTTGGTATAGAATTTTAATTTTTTAAAATTCATAAATTTGGATTTTAATAACTAAGAAAAAATTTATAAATAAAAGTTGGCATTCTAAAATTCGATTGGATTAATTTTAGTGTTCAAGATAGTATTATTGGTTTCTAGAACAACGAGAATCAAGCCCATAGATTTGCAGACTACTTTTGATTATTCTTAGCTCTTTTTTATTTATTTAAATTGGTTGATTTATACAGTTAGTCTATTAAAAGATTGTTTTTTTGAATAATTGGATTAATAAGTTCGATGCATATATGTATTTACCCCCTTAAACTCCTTTTATCTTGGAGGTTGTTAGAAATCCGAAAATTCGGATTTCATAGTTCTGCTTATCTATTCTATTCTTAACTTCTAATCATAAATCATATCACAATAACATAGGTTCATACATTAAACCTTAGAAAATTAGTTTTTTTTATGTATACTCCAGAATTATAAAGTTTGACCATATTCTTTATCTCTAACTTCATATTATTAAAAAAAGTACTTTTATTTCAGAATAAACTATTTGATTGTTTGATGTGTAATAATCTTTCTATATCCCGTGTTATGTATTCTAATATGTATTTTGAGATGATGGTTCTTTTGATTAATATATATGTGTATATAGTAAACACAATTTGTTTTCTTCAGTTCTTTATGACTTTGATCAAATTCTCACAATTTGAGGATTTTGTATGATCTTTTTCCTTGTTTTTCTGATTTATTTTTATTCTTTGTTAAATATTTTTTCTTGAGAAGTCTTTTTAAGGTACTCTTAACAAAAGAAAGTTTCTTTTCTTGTTGTATAAAATCATTTTTTTTTGGAAATTTAACTTTTTTTTTTTCAACATTAGATCACAACAAACCGGTCTATTAGCCAAGTTCCTACATAATGTAGGTGGAACTCGATCCCTACTTGTGCAAGTGCGCATATCTTATATAGACTTACCACATGTCACTAAAGTAAATGCCACTTGCAGAAATTTAACATTAAAACACTACTATCTTTTTTTAAACACAAAACAATACAACCATATGAAAACATAATTACTAATAATTTTTTTAACATTGGAAAGTAGTTCTAGTTAAGTGGTTAAGTTTAATGTTGCTTTGTTACTAGAGTCTGATTCTAAAAGCTCACATGATTTTTTTTTTACAATTAATCGATAAAATCTAATTTATAATCGAACTTTTGATGGCAAAAATATTAGCTGAATCATCAAAACCACAAGTATGTCATATGTAGTCTTATAACATTATATAATTTTAACATGAACACTATTCTTTTTTATCTGTTTATAAATATATCTTTTTTTAATAAACTTATAAACTGATGATGTTTCTATCTTTTCAAATAAAAATGAGGCAAACATTATAAAATTTGTGACATAGTGATCAAAATTTTGAATTATAGTTTTTGTTTGGAGTTATGGTTGTTTTTTGTCCCCAAAGGATTCGACGCTTGCACTTTTTCCCCTATAAATAACTAACGGTTTCATATAATTTTTCTGGAAAATGGACGAAATTTAATTCAAGAGTGATAATATCTCTCTTTCTTTTGGCGATTCATAAAAGTAAGTTAGATTTCTTCTAGATTTTGTCTCGCGTATTTTTCGGATTCGATTACGATGTTGATGAAGATAGGGTTGATTTAATTTCCTTTTTGGGTTTTTTATATATCTTTGAAACTAATTGAATATGCAATTTTCTGTTCGTTTTGTTGCGCATGTTCTTTGTGAAAAATTGATTTGATCCATTTTCGCAATTGCGATTTGTATTGGCTCTGTTTGTGAATAAATCATGTTTGTTTGCTCTTTGTACTTTAGAATCTGTCTCTTGTTATGGTTTTCTCGTCACTTAGCTTTTTGTATATTAGGATTTGATTTGAGAAACCTGATTTTGGCTAAATGAAAATTGCAAAGTTGTTTCTGATGAATGTTGCAAACTGATTATCGGATGTATTTTAACTGAATTAAGTCACCTGAGAGTAGTAGGATGTAGTAGCAACTTTCTCTGGTTGGTGTGCTCAGTATCTGCTTCATCTCAATATTGTTGCTGCAAGATCTATGTTCTTGAGGCTAGAATTGGTGTCAGGATGGTCTTACATTGCATTACTTGTCTGTATTTGTGGAGTTTAGTCTTCTGATCAATGAGTATGGTTCTGTTATGTGCTCGTGTTTACACACTTCTTAGGTTTTTGTGTTCTGCCAGGAATAAACATTTGTTTCGTAAATTTCAGCAATGTACAGGGGAATTGTGAAAAGGGTCTCAAGGCAAGACATAAAACTGGTAAGATTAGCCAATCAAGGATACTGAGTACTTGGCTTTTTTCTGCATTATCTTGCTTATTACTAACACAAACATATTTTTCTTTCAATTATTTGAATTCTCTGAGTACTCCATGAGTAAAAGGATTGCTTTTGTGGGTTCATGATTATGATTACCTTTCCTAAGTGATTTATATTTGATAGTGTATGCAGGTTACGTTTTCTTTGGAAATGGAAAATGACGATCAGAATAAAAAAGGTTTTTCTGCTGGAGAGTTAAGTGAATATATCACTTGCCTAAATGCCGGTAAGGTAAGAATTTGCGTCCAGAACTCTTTTTTTTTGTTGTTGTAGGAAGCCTATCAGGTTTCTGTATGTTGGAAGATTCCAAACTTCTATATGTGCAAAATCCATGGCGGCAATATCATTAGTTTCTTTCTCGCATAATTTTCAATTGGAAAGATATTTGAGCGCTATCTATTATTTTGAAGAATATTAACTGACTGCACCTCTTCAGAAACCGCTTCACGATGTGCTGGGTTTCAGAAAAGAGATTAATGGTACCACCGTGGACATTGCACTTCAATGGTGGGTCCCTTTTCGTACTATTGTATGTTGATGTATGTGGATGTTGTAGTTACTCTGAACAAGATCCTATTAATCTGATTCCATATCATATTGTCTTGTGTTGTACCAGGTGCGTAGATGGATACTCATACAAAATGCTGGGGTATGCCAATAGCATCCGCACGATTGATGGTGGAACACACATAGATGGTGTGAAAGCATCAATAACAAGAACTCTTAATAGCATTGCAGAAAAGTCGAAGCTTGTTGAGGTATAAGACCAGTCAACACCACTAACCAGTTTTGTCCATGTGACTTTCTATTTCTCTTTCTAGGAGGTTGTTGAATGTTTTTTTTTTCATCATCAATTCACATCATCAAAGCACTATGGGCCATTTGCCAATATATTCCACTCTTGGTAGATTGGTCCGAATTTGAATAGTATCTTCTCCATAATTTGAAGATACATCTTTTGCTTAAGCAGTAATGTTAGCTGTGTCAAGAAGACATTTCGGTTGTTTTGTCACTGATGATGGGATTTCTTGTTGTTGGGTGCATAGGACAAGGGTATTATCTTGAGAGAGGAGCATGTTATGGAAGGACTAACTTGCATTGTCTCAGTCTGTGTTCCAAAACCTGAGTTTGAAGGTCAAACACAGGTATGGAAGACCTTATTGATTGTTAATCCTCATTGGAATTGATTTCTGTGTAGCATTATTTTTCCAGTTTCTTTGATTTGTAGTTCGCGCTAATATTTTGTCTCCTACTATCTTCAAGACGAGATTAGGAAATCCGTATGTCAGGGAAATTGTTGACCAATCAGTTGAAGAGTACTTAACGGAGTATTTTAAATTGCATCCAGATGTACTCGAGGGCATAATCTCCAAATCCCTAAAAGCTTACCAGGTATGCTTTTGCTATACCTATTGATACGACTGAATTACACAATGGGTTGAGGACATACACTACTTTATATATTCTGTTCTACTTAATGGTTTCTTAATTTACATGTAATGACCATCAAATATATACCTGTCAACTCTTTTTCTTTCTAGACTGCTTTGGCTGTCAAGAGCGTAAGGGATATGTGTAGATCAGAAAGTCTATCAACGCGGTGCACCATTCCTAAGAAACTGACCAACTGCTCTTCTGAAACATCTGGTATGTCTCTCGATAGTAAGTTAGAACATGAACTCTATTTGATGATTTTTGGTATGCATATAACATGATAAACCTGCAAAGGTTGGCCGCGTGGTTTGGAGAAACCTTGGTCTAGGCTGTAAATTTGAATAGTCCATTGTTATTCCCCACGTGTGTAAACAATATCCTCGAGCCATCATTGGGTCAATGGTCCATTGCTACTTTCGTGGTGGGCTTGTAGGAATCTCCTTGCCTGGAACCTAGTGACCACCACGAGTATTGCGCTATGGCGAACACTAACCAGACACTAGGTGTCAATAAAAAAATCTAGGGATGAAAAGTTTTGGTTTTGAATATAAAATATAGTATCTAGAGATTTGATCTCGTACATTTAGAGTGAGGACTAGAAAAAGGAAACAAGATAGTTTTAATGAAACTTTTCCCCCAATGCCTCCAGAGGCTTTTATAGGCAGAGAGAATTCTTCTGGTGGTGCTGCACAACATGTCCCTCAAAGGTCTTTCCAGGTAAGACATTCTTTGACTTTATATCCAGTTTATATCTGCGGAATAAGGAAGCACTCCTCTGTCTCCAAGCTCACATCTGATGGATGCTTGAAAGTAGCCTTAGTTTGGATTTTATTCTCCTTATATAAGTAGAGTTGGCACAGCTCACGATAGTTTGTCAGAATTACATAAAAAGATTGGATGCAAAAAAATAAAACGTTGGCGACTCGTTATGAGTATGCCAATGCCTAAGAGCCCTCTCTTTACCAGCCAAAAGACATTGTCTCAGTGGCTCTGACGGGTATCTCTATCTCTTGCCAGAGCAGCAAAAGGACACGGGAACAACCTAGGAGTGATGATGTAGTGTCTACCGCAGGAGCGTCTTTAGAGAATGCTAGTGATTCATACTTTGAGAAGAAGAGGAAACAACCAAAGCGTCGTGCTCAAGGCTCACATTCCTGTGCTTCACGAAAAATGGGTGATGTTTCAAACTCACCAAACCCTAAAGAAGTTAGCAAGAAGACTTCCAATGAGGAAATCCACGACTCAAAGAAAAAAAGAGCGTTTATCCCAATCGGACCAGGTTTCCAAGCTGATATTCCCGTTTGGATTGCCCCTACCAAAAAAGGCAAATTTTATGGTAGTCCTGGAGATTCAAACACTTTAAGATGGCTAGGAACTGGCGTTTGGCCAACATATAGCCTAAAGAAACAAGTTTACTACAAAAAAGTTGGTGAAGGAAGATCCGACTCATGTGCTTGTGCTCGTCCAATGTCAACCAATTGCATAAAACAACACATTAAAGAAGCACGAGAGCTTTTGGAAAAAGAAGTTACTCGTGCTTTCTTTACTTGGAACTTTGACCAAATGGGTGAAGAAGCTGGATCAAAGTCATGGACAGCCAAAGAAGAGAAACGATTCGGAGCTCTTTTGAAAAAGAATCCTTTGTCAAATAGTGAGGAAAGATTCTGGGAATTAGCTAATGCTTCTTTCCCAAGGAAAAGTCATAAGGATCTCGTCAGTTACTACTACAACGTTTACCTCATCAAACGTATGAGATTGCTTGCTAATTCTTCAGCTACTAACCATATCGATAGCGATGATGACCATAATGACGAGTTCTTAGCTGGATGAAGGTCTTATGGAGTTTCTTGGGATTAGAGGTAATTCACTTCTTTGTTATGTGTTACTCCCTTTGCCTTGCTCTTGATTCCCAGTGAGTCAAGAACTCTCACTATCATAGGATCTTTTGAAAGAGATCCTTGTAGGGCCAAATGTGATTTCTTCTCTACTAAAAAAATAGTTTTTTTTTGTCGTGAACCTTGACGATCTGTTTCACCCTCGGAACAGATCTTAAATATTTCAAATCTAAGGAGATGTTATGAAATTGAGAATTTTAGATTTGTAACGGTTATTGGAAAAAAAAAATCAAATTCAGTTATTGGAAAAAATTAAGGGTGCGATTTTATGTGCATCTAAAAGATTTTAAGGTATTTTAGATAATTCTTTTAGTTAAAATGACAATTCCAAATTTTATGGTTTTAGGCGGAGTTTTGGAAGACCTTACAAATAATTAGAATTTCCCTATATTCACCTGAAATTTTATAAAATTTAAATTGTTAACAATCTTATACGTCAAAAACATAATTGAATAACATTCCCTAAAAGATATTAAAGAATCTAAAAGTATGAAGAGGAAAAGAATTTTACTTGTGATTGATCTAGGTTTTTCAATGGGCATCAAAGATTTTTAGTGATCTTTTCTAACATTTTTACCTTTAGTTTCAAATTCAAATACCTGTATTATGAGAATTTAATGGTGTCAAGTGGAGTAAACCCACTTTTGTTTCACTTTAAGTTTTATTAAAAGAAGACTAGATTTGAAAAAAATAAGTCTTTAGGGTTGGGCAGCAAATCTCCAAAATAAATTAATATGTATCAATCTTAATCCCAATCATAATCAAATGGTAACAGAAAATTTGGCTGAATAAGTTAATCTCTAAATTTGAATCGAATTTTCATTCGAGAAGAAGTTAATCCGATATAAAATATAGTTCTATATGAAGCATATTTTCAACTAAATCGAAAAACTGAAAAATTGAATGCTTATATCTAAAAGTTTTTGTAGAGAATCAAAATAAGCATTCATACTTGAGAAATGACCAAGCCTATTGCATATATTTACCATCCATTCTGGTCATCAATAGGAGATTTCATAATCAATTCCATTCTCGCGCCTCAACTCTTGTTGTGAAAAACCCCTTTTCATATATATATCAGACATCTTTCTATCCATGATTTCTCCAAAGAGGTCATCTATTCTCATATGACAAAGTCTTCCTATCTATAACTTCTCCAAAAAAGCTTTCATCCTTATATGACATTGCCTTCTTATCCCTGACTTCGCCAAAGAACTTCCATTCTCATATGACACTGTCAACCTAGACTTCTCCAGCGAATTTCCATTCTCATATGATATTGTCTTCTTATCTATAACTTTTCCAGCGAATTCTATTCTCATATGACATTGTAATTTTATCCATAACTTCCTTAGAAAACTTCTATTCTCATATGATAGGTTAAACCTAATTTCATATTCAGTGGGAATAAGTTTTCTTGGTGCAATGCCTCTCATGTATTCATTTGGGAGCGCTTACAAAGTACCCTAAAGAATTGTATAGCATTGAGTCCCTATTAGGAGAGATATTATAGTTGAGAATTGGAGATACTACCATTTAATTGTAGATTTGGCGATGATATCCACTTCCTTGGGTAAATCTTCCAAATAAATATAAAATCTATCAAAACGTTCTCAAATCTTAAGCATCACACTTTGTGGGCCCCACTTCTTCTACATTCAAATTCTTTGTTTTCATTAGGTGGTCCAATTGGTTTGTTTTTAATCTAGTTAGATATTAGGTGGTGAGTTCGAACCCTATTTTGATCTAGTTAGAAAACTTAAACTATGGATTAGATCTTATCGATCTAATATTCTAATTAAAAAACTTAGGCGACATAAACGAAATAGTCAGCGATAAAGAGAAACATAATTAAATTTAGTGATCGTTATTGTAGATGATGTAGTCTCCATAACGGTCACAACGACTCAAAGTTGTCACTAATTTCAATGTTATTAATCTTGATTCGAAGTTATGATATATATTCTTTAATTTTTTTTTGTCAAACAGTGGTCTACAACTGACCAGCCTATTAGCCAAATTTCTACATAATATAGACGGTGGGACTCAATCCCTAATTAGGCAAGTACGCATGTCATAGTAGACCTACCACATGCCACTAAACTAAATACTACTTGCATATATTCTTTAATTTAGTTGTTATTTATTAATTGAATTTGAATTGTTTGATTATTCTAATATGAATTGATTGTTTAATGATTTAATATTATTATATATAATATATATTTTATATATATGTTTCCAAAATGTACTCTGTTTCGTATAAATTTTAAAATTTTTGTTTCTGCGTTTCTATACATTTCACTTCCAAACATTTCGTTTCGACATATTCGTTTATGTTTCTATGCAACATAGATTACAAGTCATTTAATAATTTAATAAAAATATGGTTTGGTGTTAGAATTGAGTTGGATTAACAAAACCTGAACTTTAAACCCGAACTGAGTTCGACTAGAAAAGTTATAGATTCCCGAATAGTAATTTCTCTTGTACAAGACTAAAATTATATGAGCAAATATATACTAAAATACATAAACAAAAAACACAACAGGAAAGAATAACAAAATGTGAGGTTATATTCTTCTTTCTCTATTGTCGAACTTATTTCGGGTTCAAGTCTCCAGCTTTTCTGTAGGGTTTCTGTGATCGCTTCTTCTACTGATCGAATTTTTCTGTTCTTTTGCCTTTGTGATTAATCTCTTGGTTTCCTCGTTCCTTGTGTTTGTGATTCAAAAGTTAGTTCGATTTGTTCTGATCTGGCTTTCGTTAATCAAATTAAGAGCTTTTGGATTTTATCTTGGATAATTATGGGTTTTGGTTTAATTAAGCTCTTGCTCTACTTAAACCCATGTTTCTCTGGGCTCTCTTGTATATTTTGCCTCTGTCGACACTTTTTTTCGTTCTCCTGGGATCGTGGAATTCATGGAAGTACTAATATTTTGTAGCTTAATTGCATAGGCAATAACATCTGTTTGCTGAGTTTAGGGTTTTGGTCTCTAATTCGGAGTTCAGCTTAATAATATAACATTATTAAAACATAGATACTTCGAGTGTTTGGTATTTTTGTGTCTCAATTGTATGCTTTAATTAAGTACATGTTATTAGGGTTTTGGTCTCTAATTTGGAGTTGTTATTCTGATAGGAACTGGATTGCCTCTACAAATATTTCAGTGATGTCAAGTTTAACAGTGAGAAGGGTATCGCGTGAAGATATACAACTCGTAAGCCATTAGATCTTTACTTAATTGTATAGGGGAAGGCTTTTAGCTTCAGTGTGTTAATCTCTTTGACATACTTTACTTTCTGGACTGTTGTTTTTTCTTTGCAGGTTCAGAATCTAATTGAACGATGCCTCCAGCTTTACATGAGCCAGAAAGAAGCTGTGGAAACTCTATTGGAACATGCTAAAATCGAACCTGGTTTTACAGATTTAGGTAATTTTGATACTTCTTGTTTTTTTTCTTTTTAACAATTAGTTCCTGATTGGATAAATCTCTTCGTTCAATGTTGGTTCTGGTTTCTTGATCTCTCACTTAGTGTGACAAATATTTTGTAGTGGGCATCAGCAATTATTCTAAAATGGATCTATAGTAGATGATTATGGTTGCAAATTTTCCTTTTGAGTTGACAGTTTGGCAGAAGCTTGAAGAAGAGAATAGGGAATTTTTCAAGGCATATAATCTGAGACTCATGGTGAAACACCAGATAATGGAGTATAACAAGCTGCTTGAGCAGCAAGTAAACCACATGCGTCAGATGTACCCCGCTGAAGGGGGTTCTGACCATAACAGGAATGGTTCTCATGTTCCATCAAGTAAGATATGTTTGGAACTATATTGACTTCCATTTCAAATAGATATAGCATTTGTTCGATTTCCAGATTTGTCTACATATGAAATCTCATCATACTGGACTGTTTCGACTTCGAAATTGAGATGCTAGAAATTGTCTTTAGAAACATTTTCTACTTAAATGCTACATTGAAACTTATCTGTACCGGTGGCTGCATGAATCTTGCTCTTAAGATCAATCTCGCTTAGTAACACAATCTCTTAAAGTTTTTTTTGATGGATCAAGATTTTGTGTGAAGTATTGATACTCTTGTTTCACATCCTATGCATCTCTCCCTTAAGCTTAATGAATCCAAATTTTTGTTGGCCTATTATGTTTTAGTGGTTAGAAACTGCGAAGAAGTACTGAGTTATGAATGGTTTATCATGTTGCAACTAACGTCATTTCTTTGAACAGTGAATCAGCAACAATCATGCTATGGACAAAAGGAGTCCGATCAGTTTTCTTCTAATCTATCAAATGCGCACCTCAATGGAAGCTTAGCACGTAGCACAAATATGCCTTCTTCCATAGACTTCTCAAACCATTCTAGAAGAGTTGATCCTCCACCAAACATGCTTTCCTTGCAGTCTACAAATATGCCTTTAATGCAAGGAATGATAAAATCTGAGACTGCATATTCAAATTGTGCTCCGTACATATATGGTGAAGCCAATTCCACAGTTGGAGGTGCCCCCATTGCATCTTTCAGAAATGATTCCAGCAACCAATCTCTCAATGTTCCACTTGTTGATGCAGACGCTTCTTCATTTGGGTTCTTAGGTCAAATTCCTCGGAACTTTAGCCTTTCTGATCTGACAGCCGAATTTTCTCAAAGCTCAGGTCCATCTCAATCTCAGATACCATCTCTCCTCTTCTTTTCCCTACCACGCCATATTTGCTTCTTAAAAAGGATTTTTTCTGTAATTGCAATTGGAAATTAAGATTTGTTGTTCATTTACTGTAACTTGTTTTTGTTAATAGCAGACATTTTGGAGAGCTACGATAAATCACCATTCCTTTTAGCTGACGCAGAAAATTTCCTGGAATCTAGTGTAGAACATCAAGGTAAGCACTTTAAGCTTTGTTACTCGTTACAAAGATAAAAATTAGTGTCGGTGTTCCTCTTCTTTTATTTTTACTGTTGAATAGATATCATTGGGAATGTTTGGTTCATCTCAGCTATATTATGCAAAGAGCTTAAAACCAATACAGGAACTAGAGACACCAGAAAGTCCTGCAGGAAACTAAAAGAGTGAATAGTAAGTAACTAATAGTGTTATATTCTCACAGGAGACCAAGAGAGGTTGGGGACGATATCTGAAGGCTTTAGTAACGAAAACGCCGGCAGCAACTAGGTATGTTACATATGGCCCATGATATTGGATCTTCATCATCAAGCTTTTGACCTCTGCAACTACTTGCAGGTATTAATCCTATGTCAGTGTACATAGAGACATTCTTGCCTTTCGAAAGACATTTTTGTTTGGGTGGGGTTGTATACTAATATTATTCTCAAGTGTAGAGATTTTTTGATTTTAGTAGCAAATATTTAAGAACCAGTTGATTGTGATTGTATCATTGTATGATATTGGATTTTGGTTGAATAATAGTCAAATGTAAGATATTGGATTTTTTTTTGTTATAATGATTACATAATTGATCATAATAACCTTAATTTTCCAATTACAAATTTCCCGAACCTTTTCTCGAACCCTACCATACCGGTAATTTCCCAATCTAGTGACGTTGTGGGAATATCTCGAGAAATTAATTTTGGAGTACCTAATTTCTCACTCTGGATCCGATTACCCGAATTACATGTCATGCTCTTTCATGAAATTTTTTCGGATAGTATGTTTAATTTCCCGAACTATTCCTTCATGCCCAAAACCTGTAATTTCCAATCCCGTTTCCGGATATGGACAGGCCAAGTCAAGTGTAAAACTCGTAAGACTTGAAAATAAGATATGATGACCCTTTATATTACTAATATAATAATCTTCTTTCAATACACAACACACCACAGAAATAGTTTCAGACTGGTTCTGTAATCTCTCTGTCTCTTTCTCAGATAATAATAATATTAGACAAGTAAAGCCATTCTTAGATACAAACAAACAAAGGAAGGTTCACACATTGTACAGTGTCTCTTCTGTTCCTTAAAAACACATTTCACAGATCCAGCAGCAGCATAGTGCAAAGAGACTGCATAGGAAGAAACAAAGATGTTTGCTGATTAGCTAATTTTTGATTGCTATTAAAAGACAAGTGATTCTGTTTGCTACTTATAGCTTTACCATCCTTCAATGAAGCCTCTGTCTCCTTTCTGCTTTGTCTCGAAAAACCGCGATTTCTTCTTCTTCTGATCGCCTCCAAGTTGTTCAGAGACTTCTTCAGCAACTGGATACCCTGTCAAAGAGATTACTACAAACCTAGAACATGTTTTGACTCATAAACAAGAAACACAGATAAAAGTTCTGACCTGTTGGAGGATTTTGATCATTCATGTCCCTCTGCATATTTGCTTAATTATGGACCAAAGCAGGAGAAGCTCTCTCTTCCACTTTACACAAAAGGAGATTGTGGATTTTGATTAGGTTTGAGAATATGATTCTTGCTTTGGTTAGCTATAAGACAAAAACATTTGAGTGTGGATACTTCTCTTTATATAAGCTGTGATTTGATATATAAGACAATAGACGAATAACCGGATTTATTCGCAGATGATATATTCGTCTGTTGTGTTTTTCATTCTCTGAAAATGTCAGCTTATTCGTTTTGTTACTTTGTACCTTCCTTCATGAAGGGTCTATTGCAGAAACTAAGATTCGTTTGGTTTTTAAATGTGAAAAGGAGACTTTTACTACACTTTTTGAGGTTCCTTCACAGCTCTTTTTGACACTTGTTAGCTTGTCTCTAAATTTTGTGGTTCACTAGTCTGTCAAATGTCAGTTGACTAGTTACAATCTCAAATGAGTTCTTGCGTTGTCGTCTTTGGGTTTGTCATTTTGTGTCGGTTATACTAATCTGAACCCAGTACAATATCTGGGGATAATTAATTTGCAAGTATTATGGAGGGAAATTTAGGTCGCCAAACTATGTACATGACAAATTTAACGAGTCATATTTTAGGGTTTAGGGGACATAATTCTTTTCTTCCAGCTAAGCTTTTTTATGGCCGGGCCTGACCTTATGTTTCAAAGCCTTTAAAGATAACATTACGAAACCGAAAGAAAAAACGACTAATTCTAGATTTTGTAATGATTATGAATGTGTCGAAACAAAAACATGTACAAAGAGACATCTATGACGACCAATCAATGAACAAAATTACACAAGTAATATTCAATTTCTTTTCCCTTAAAACCCATGAGAAGTAAAAATTCTATGCATGTTTTAAACGATTGCCCAGAATTTCTTTCTGCATAACAGAACAGTCTCTGTCTTCTTATATTTGTCTTGAAGCTCATGTGTTTCCACTTCCCAAAGGAATTTAGGAGCCAAGTCTCGGACTCTTGAAATGGTCGATTCGTCATCCCTGATAATGATGAATCCCTGCATACCCAAAATCAGCATTTAACATTACTTCTAATCACAGACTTTACAATGAAATGGCTTAGAATTCCACACCTATAAGACATGGTTTAAGGTGAGTGCTATGTAGAATACCTGAGGACGTATGATACGGTCCATCTCAAGCATGATGTCCTCTAGTAAACAACTTCCACCGTGGAATTTATAGTGAGACAAGAGATGGTTCGCATGTAGCAGATCATATGTACGAGGATATGTTGAGAATGACTCACACCTACGTGCACATCAACATAAATTTTAATGTCGGTTCTAAAGGATCAAATCTCATAAAGTGATCATATTTGCTTACCAATCATGATATACACCGGTTAAGCCCCTCTGGTAAATTCCGGATAAGGTATTGTTCATTGTAGGAGGTACCACGTTCATGACCCAAACTGGATACGAGTCCATGGCAGTAGCAAATCCACCAAGGAACGCGCTTGTGTCCATCACATTTCGCACTTCGGTCTTGTTAACATTCATTAACTCCCAGTAACGACTCACTTGTTCTGTCCAGAAGTTCGTGTCCGATGTGAATTCGTCTTCGCTGATGCCTTGTGAAAGTTTTTTCCAAGTGAATTAAAGATAACAGACAGAACCAAATGTCGTTTCTAGAATGAATTGAATAGAGGAAATGTACCTATTTCTCTTAGACTTGTTGGATATGCCAATAAGCGTTCAGCTAAAGAAGAGGGTTTTGGTTGTATGTTTCCACTAATGTCCACACAGTCTCTAAGAGGAACTTTCCATGAAGCTTTCGCAATATCTTCCACAACACATATTTTTATAAGCTCAAGCGCTTCATTCTTCCTAAGGCAAGCCTCGCTATCTTCTTTAACCCATATTGCAGTCTGTACCTTTCGAGAAATGAGCTTCCAGCACATTGCAGTAGTTAGATTGACCAACTTATCCCAAATCATAGGGAAATCTTTATCTTTTCTGTAAGCAGGTGGTGCTGAATAAACAAAGTATCCATTGGTTCGGAGAAGGCGATTGACCTCTTTAATCAAGATACCATCTGCAGAATCAAGGGCAGGCAATCATTGATACAAAAACAAGCAAAGCATTGACAAAAAGAAAGAACATCACAAGAGACATACCATTGTCATGCCAATCAACACGACATCTTGAACAATGAACCATATCAAAAGAGGCTGCAGGATATGGCATTTGTTTGGTGGCTATGGCAGAGATCATTGCACCGATTCCTCTCTCCAATGCAAACTGAATTTGGTTTTCATGACCATCTTTAGGGGCAAAGGATATCGTCCGTATACCTAAAGGAAGAAGATAAGCTGCAAAACTAGCAACTCCACATCCTACATCAAGAACTTGTTCAACCCCCGCTGAACGTAGGTCACCTGTTTCGTTAGTCGTCATATTTCCTAACCTGAAGTTACAAAAATTCAGGGGAAAACATTATTTAGGCATAGGTATCAAAAGGATTTTTCTGGAAAGAATTCCAAAGCAATCCAGAGACCAAACAGACGATACTTTCAAATACCTCTGAATGTATTCAGGAGCTCCATGTTTGAAATGAGTACCGCCACCAGGGAACCACCATAACTGACCTTGTTCGTGCACCCAATTTTGGCCGCCTTTCACGTCAGCAAGATGTGTATGATTCACATTGCTTCTCCAAACATAATCTCTGCTGGTTGGCCAGCGTATTGGTATCTTATAATCTTTCGGCGGAGGCACCAGACAAAACAGACGCTTTTCAAGTGGCGGGCAGTGTCTCTCAAGCTCTTCTCTTCTGGAAAGATTCAAACTTGGGAGAAGCTGTTGTACATAAGTGACATCATGACAAGGGATATACTCATTGAACTTCAATGGGCAAACATTGATCCCACTTTCAGGGATCACAACTGGAGTTTTCCGATAAGTAAGCTCTATTGTGTTAGCAAAATTCAAGGTACCTGCAACCACAAAGCTGTTGCATTATCGATTTATAAAGTCCTAATCTAAAGATAGGCAACAGCAAAAACTAGTAAATTAACAGAAGCTAGCGAGCTAAACTGAGAGCTATATCACTTGAAGTAAATGAGATTCAAAAGCTTTCGATCTAAAACAGAAATTCAAATGGCAAACCAAAAACCGAAATTTAACAATATACAGAGAAAAGAAGAGACATTGAAAATACAGAGGAAAATAGAGAGAAAGCGAACCAGATGGTGATGGAGAAGAAGAAGACGAGTTGGAAGAAGAAGGTTGGGGAATGTAAATAGGCGAATTGTTTCCGAAAATAGAACCGGCGTAAAAAGATCCAACCATGAGAACGAGAGCCACCATTATCGTCTGTCCCGATCTGGCCGAACCCAACACATAACCTACCATGGTTTCTTCCTCTTCTTCTATTCTCGCTCGCTCT
The DNA here is from genome assembly GCA_963920545.1 of Lepidium didymum. Lineage (NCBI taxonomy): Eukaryota > Viridiplantae > Streptophyta > Magnoliopsida > Brassicales > Brassicaceae > Lepidium > Lepidium didymum. The sequence goes on along the minus strand of OY986996.1, from coordinate 1,164,939 downwards.
TCGAGTCTTCCTTTATACTTTGCTTTCAAAAATCATATACGAATCTATTAGAGTGACTGAACCAACCAAAAGCTGCTTCGACAGAGAAGATGAAGAAGATCTCGCTTCCCTTCCGTCGGTGACCCGCGCCACGTGAGAGCATATTTATTCTCCGTCTCTTTTGGCATATTACCTCCCCAAACTTCTGATATTTAATATATTTACCCCTACATTTTCATAATTATCCTATAAGTCCTCACAATTTTTTTTACACCAGTAACAGTATTGACCTCAAAATTCTTACATGTACATTGATACAATATACATCCTCCATTACAGCTTCTAGATCCTCGTGCAGATGTTAGAACCAATTGGACACGAGAGTAACAGGTATCACCTGAGATTGACAAATGAACTACCATCAACATCATGAAGAGTTATTTTACCCAAATACACATAACTGATGTGAGTGGAACATAAAGGAAGACATTTCCGATTCAAAGCTGAGTGAATTGTTCCCATGCCACGAATCCATTTCTCTTCGTCTAGTGGGTTGATACACAAGTGGTTTTGAAGTAGATGAACACGGTACATGGTTGTATCTGATTCTTCACAAAAACTACCAGCACAAGAATGAAAGGGCTCATCAGATGCCAGCCTGATCAAGAGCAAAGACAGTGAGCCATCTACAGGTTTTGGGTCTGAAAGGTTCTTGTCTCCCATCATCTTGACCTCTCTTTCTGATGGAAAATGCACCTCTTCGGTCCCGTCAATATCTAATACTCTGAGATCTTTTGTGTAGTGTCTAATAGCTTCACGTTTAGTTGATCCGTGTTTCTCTCCTAGTGTCAAAATACAGGAGAACCTCATATGATAACTTACAATGATTTTGACCATCTTATAATTGTGGCAACAGCAGAAGAAATCAAGCCATTTATGCCCTATACCCGCATACCATTTGATGATATCAGAATCCTCGAGAGTGACAACGTGATAGATAGGCCGTGGCCGTCCCATGCTGTTTGTAAATCCAACTAACTTAACAGTCTTTCTGACAAGTTCCTCCGGAGCTGACGCCTTCATGCATAACTTAGTCAAATCTTCAACTGTTCTTTCAGCATATCTCTGTTCTTCTTCTTCTTCTACTCTCCTCTCCTCGTCCTCTAGTACCTTTTTAGCTTGGTTTGGTGCCAAATGTTTGTCTACCTGCTCCTGAAATTCATCATAAGCATTAATCAGGTCTTGTGGTAATTTCTCTCGTATATGTCTCAAAGAGAGAAAATCTCCTCTAGTGAGAAGTGAATGCCATTTCCAGCGCGCTTCGAGAGACCCCAAAAATTCTTGCATAACTTCTTCTCCCCAAGTCTGGAAAATATCCCTAACCTCATTCTCTATTTCACCATCAAATTTGAACCCGTTGCTCTGCTTGACTTTCTTCAAGACATGTCTAAATACTTTCAGGCCCAGTTTCTTCCGATTTCTCTCCCTAGCATTTCTCAGCTCCAATTTCCTAACTTCTTTCTGCCTCTGATACTTCTTCATTACGCTGACCGCCTTCTCAGACATAGGCGGGCGCAAAACTGAAGGAGGAACAGCTTGAAGATACATCCCTAAAAAGTTTATCTTCTCTGACATGGCACTATGAATCGATGTGTTCACTCTATCTACTTTCAGGTCTAGTCTCTGTTCCAAATGTCTACAATCCGCTTCTTCAAATCCATTGTCAGCAATTTCGAGCCTGATGTTATCAAAAGTATCTCATCCAAATACCTAACTGCATACATATTTACTGGCTTATAGAAAACAGTACCTGTTGATTCCTCACCAATACGAGGATTTTTCACTTTCATCTTTAGCCTCATATCTTGAATCTCTTTTTCAAGTCCATCAAAGTAAACATTGATCAATACTGAACACAATCCACATTCCTGTGGAAAACCTCTTCGGCTATTACATCCACCAAGTTCGATATTCAGAATCCCAAACTCAAACAGCTTCTTAATCAGCTCAATCAACAAACCATCGTTGATTTTCTCTTCAAGGAAACTACACAGTTTATCCACATTCCTTGCTTCAAACATCTCTCGAGCAAACAAAACACGAAACCACCATCGTGGATTCTCCACCGAGTTTTTCAGGTAACGAATAGCTGTATGCCTACCCATACCAACATGTCCACCATACGAAAACGTCGCGAACCGATCATCATACACAATCTCAAGAACCATCCTAATAGCTTCAATGAACACTGAGTTTTAAATTAGGCAGAACAAGGGTTTCACCACATCGTCCCTTTTCATTTGAAGAGATAAATTCAACACAACAGGAACGAATATCAAACCGGCCTTCGCGTATCTCACGCACCATTCCTTAGACCGAAAACCTCCTGGCGACACGATCAGCTAAGTCTCTGGACGAACAGTGAGAGTTGGCAACAAGAGACAGATTCTGACCAGCGGCAAGGAGGACAGAAGGCAAAGCAACTATTTTTTTAACGAGACTGTAGAACTTCCCATGGAAGTATTGATTGAGAACTACTTTTCGAGCTCTGATTTCATCAATGGCTCAGCAGTGATTTGGTCGGAGTTTAAAAAGAGCGAAGCCGTACTAAGATTCCTCGAGAAAGAAGAGACAAAGGAGATTCCACGGGTATAGATAGAGTGACCTCTCAGCTTCAACACCATGGAATTGCCAAAGTTCAGTGAAGTGTCGTCTCAATTTCAGTGGAAGGGAGTATAGTTTACCGGCGGGAGGAAAAGCGGCGACGGAGAAGCAGAGAGGGAGAAAACAAATTAGAGAAATTGATTTACTTATATTTGGGCTTTAACTTTGGGCTTTGATGTCTATTTACAGATTTCATGGGCTGGTTCTAAGGGAAATCCAAATTACGTAAAACAATACATACTCTTTTGTTAATCAATAATAATTAACATATAATTAATTAACTATATTGATTTATTAATTACTATTATATTTTCTTAATTTTTTAAATATATACATATATATATATAGTTATACACTTGCATACATAATGATATTCAATAATTGTTTTTGAAAAGGATATTCAATAAATTATTAAAAGCTTTTGTTTTACAAAAAAATCAATAAGTAATTTAACTAAATTACTAAGCATGATTTTTTTTGTCAATTTATAAATTAAATTGACTGTGTAAATAGATGTTAAAAGGACTAAGTCATCCATTAGACATACTAGTTTCAAACAACAAAACCAAATAATAGAAGCATAATTAAATAGTTGACAAAAAATGAGATTACAAAATAATTACATAAATCTAAATATATTGCAGAAATAATTGTAAGTAAATTCATGCTAGCTTACAAGTTTGTTTCCATCTTTTTAATCTAAAAATATATAAAGGGTCAAATGTTAAAAACAAAATTAATGAAATTTAATAGATCAACAAAATGCAGCATCTCTTCATATATATATATATATATATATAAATTTTACTCTAGGCAGTGGTGAATATGATAGAATTACAATTTTTAGAGGTAAAATTTGTTACAAATTGCTCAGAATTTGTGCGGATGATTGAAAATCTAGAAGGTTGGTCAACTTTTACTCTGTATCTAGAAAACTTCAAGTATTTGAAGAGTCTATTCTTAGTTTTTGATGCCTATTGTATTCCTCGTCTTTAGATCATATAATATACATTTTTGTCCACTGTACAAGAGAGGTTTCTCATGATCACTAATTTGTAAATTCATGAATATGGTTTATTAATTACTAATTAACATGCAATGGTTGAAAAAAAACTCTACATATATTACAATTAGGAAAACATTGTAAGTAAAGTCATGGAAGCTTTTTAACTTTATTTCCATCTTTTTTATGGAAAACATAGAGAAGGTCAAATGTTAAAAGTATTATAAAATATATTAAGAGATAAACAAAATTAAATATATTAACAAATGTGACATTTCTTCATATATATATAAATTTCATGTGTATATGAAAGTCATGTAAATAAAACAAAGTAAATATACGATGATAATGGAAAAAATTATTATATGTTTCTTTTTCATCTTCATGTCAATTTAAAGATTAGACTCTGCTCTTTTATTTAAGAATTTTAACGTTAAAATTTCTAATCATCCTGGGAGCAACAAAACACTTATAGCTCAACGTAGATTAAGGGGAATAGAATCAACTTTTGTTTATATCAAACCCAATGATGCATTAGATGTTGCAACAACAATTTCGTTTAAAAGTTTGATTCGGTGCAACTTATGGCATGTAATTAAAATTTATATGTACTACTTACATATTCTTAAACATATATACAAATCATGTTGCTGGATTCTTTTCATTCTGGTGGTTAAGATGATCCATGTAATAACTTTGGTATCTGGAATTTTATTCTTCCTTACTACATATAGTAGATTAAAATAGATTTTAGGATGTATGTTTTACCCTATAGATCATTATTGATCTAATTATTCAAAAAAAAAAATGTTAATTTGTTATAATATGTAACAGGACCTGGTTATAAGCATCACGCAGCATTTGATGCTTTTATCGGAAACAAAAATTCATAGATAAGTGTATTTGGAAGTATGAAACCAGACATATGTGTCTGGCAAGCCAAAGACGATGAAATATATGTGCTTCTTAGATATTATAAATTTGTTTCCATCTTTACAATGGAAAAAAAAGTCAAATATTGAGATATTATAAAATATTTAAGTGAGAAACAAATTTAATGATATTGAATATATTAACAAATGGGAAATCTCTTCAACTATATATAAATTATATATATATATATATATGTACATGTACGAAATTCATGTAACAGAAAAAACAAACAACAATGAGAAAAATTATTATATGTTTCATTATCTTTTTCATATCAATCCAAACAATAGAATCTATCATTTTGTATAGGCGTTTTAACATTGAAATTGCAAATCAGCTTGGGAGTAACAAAACATTAGAGGTTCAGTGTAGATCAAGAAGTGGAGAATCGACCCCTATTGATTTTATTACTCCCAGAAATATATATAGATTGCGGACAAGAATTTGGTTTAATAGTTTAATTTGGTGTAACTTATGGCAGGTAATTTAAAATTTATATATATACTTCTTCCACATTCTTAAAATTTTTTTAATCAGGAAAGACGGTAGATGTGGACTTAACCATTCGACTAAAATCACTTCCTCTTATTCTTTAATTTACATTATTTTAGTTATTGTCAAGATCATATTAGTTTTTTTTAAATATATTTCAGGGACCTGGTTATAAGCATCATATAAAATTTAATGCTTTCATGGGGACTAAGAAATTCATAGATAATATATGTGGGAGTATGAAGCCTAACATATGTGCTTGGATAGCCATGGACGATGGAATATATGTGCTTCAACATCCATACGGAATTCTTAGATTTATGTATAAATGGGATTCATAAATTTCAATTTACCCATATAATATCTCTATATATAATAAAACCGTAACCTTAATATATTTACATCTTTTATAATAATAATAAAAAATATTATTTTTTGATAAGATTAATAAGATTCTTGAAATGATTATTATTATTATTTTTATCTATATGATATTATTAGTTTTTTTAATTTAAATATATAAAGATTTGTTTTAACTTAAATATATAAATATATAATAATTAAATATAATAAAAATATACTATATAAAAAATGGAAGCTAAACATAATTTTTTTTTGGTAAAGTTTATCATGACATAAATTGTAGATGAGTTTACATAGGAATTTCTATGTATAATAAAAACGTAACTTTAACTTAAACACTGTATTATATTGATCCGTTTTGAATTAGGTTGTATTCTTACTAGGAAATAATAGACACGTTAGTATCTCTTATAATAATAAAAATTTATCTCTCAATAAAATTCTACAACTAATTATTATTATGTAGATAATATTATTAGTAATAATATCCCCTATAATTATTTATTATATTGTTATATATTTATTAGTTAAATATATAGGATATCATTAGTAATAAAATGTATTAGACTTAACTGAACATACTATATAATCTATATAATATAGCCATTTGTATTACTAACAATAAATTTTAAATGTATATATTTAACATTAATTAATTTTTAAAAACATATTAAGATTTATGAATTACAATAATTATTAAATACAAGTTTAAATATCTAAATGACATATAACGTATGTTTATTTTAATGAATACATGTCTACAAATCTAAATGAACATGGATGTAAAAAATCGACATAAATACGGGTTTAAAACCCTAAATGAATGCATGTCAAAAAATTTAATAAATACATGTTTAAAAAACTAAATGAATATAAGTCTAAAATTTTAAAAGACACAAGTCAAAAAATATATTTTCTGTACAACACCGGTCATAATTATAAATTGACTTTTAGTATATCAAGTATATACAAAATTAATAAATTTACATATACAAATCAATCATGAAATAAATAAAAAGAAAACAAATATCACATATAAATATTATAGATAAATAAAAATAACTATAAGTACATAATAATTTTTCACAAAAACATATGTTATGCATAGCAGCATGAAGCATCAACTAGTATTTTAATAATATGATATTGTTTACTGATACCTATTTAATATATATTATATTAAAAAATTATAATAAAGTAATACTTTTCCAAATAACTAGACCAACTTTGTCTAAAACCAAGATAAATTTTGTAATTGTATTTTTATAACGAAATTTTCTTCTTAATTAGATTCGTCATGAATATCTATGTAACATTTTTTGTAAAACAATGTTATTTATATTATTTATTACAAATAGTACAGAACTGTTAAATTTGGGTGTCATTTACTGATTTTTGATTAGAGGAAGAATTGTTTGATAACTTGTATAATACAGATTCATTTTGTAAAAATTGGATAATTAAGAGGATTTGGTTTAGTATTTTCCCTTGTCATTTAGAAAAGCAAGATAAATACATAAGTCTAAATATGTTAGAAAATAAATATATAAAACCAAAATTAGTTGACAAAACGTACAAAATAAATACATAAATCTCTTAAAAAGTTACTTCAGATAACATTGTAAATAATTATATGCGAGATTTTAAGTTTGTTTTCATTTTTTTAAAAGAAAATGTATAGGCACGTGACCTTTAGTCTAGTGACAGGTGATAAGTTTATTAAAAGCATGCGCACTAACACATTTAGGGATCGAGTTCCAATGCCTACATTATATAGGAAATTGACTATTGGGCCGGCCAGTTGTGGCTCAGTATTGATAAAAAAATATAGAGAAAGTCAAATGTCAAGATATTATCAAATATATTGAGAGAGGAATAAAATTAATGAAATTAAATATATTAACAAATATTGCATCTCTTCATATATAAATTGTATATATAAACGTATGTGTTTGTATGTGTGAAATCCGTGTAAAGAAAAGAAAAGAAAATAAATAATTATGAGAAGAATTATTATATGTCTCATTTTCTTCATCATATCAATCCAAAGAATAGATTCTATTCTTTTGTTTAAGAAATTTAAAATTGAAATTGCAAATCATCTTGAGAGTAATCAAACACTTATGGCTCAGTGCAGATCAGGAAAACAAGCAACCCCAATTGATTTTATTTCTCCCAATAGTTTTTTAACAGTTCATACAAGATTTTACTTTAAAACTGTGATATGGTGCGAGATATGGAAGGTAATTTAAAATATATGTATTTATGTTTTTTCACATTCTTAAATTTATATGTTTTAGGTTGTTGTTGTAGAGATCATAATGATTTGTTATAATATATTATTGCAGGGACCTGATTATAAGCATCACGTGAAATTTTTTGGTTTAATTGAAACTAAAAAATTTATACAAGATATATGTGGCAGTATGAAGCCTAATGTATGTGTTTGGCAAGCTAAAAACGATGGACTATATGTGCTTCAACATCCATCCGGAAATCTTAAATTTATGTATAATTGGGATTGATAGACTTTCATTCAACCATGTACTAAGATTTTTAATAGTATAATTATGTTTACCGATATATATCTCATATATAATATATTATGAAAAAATTAATAAAATAAAGTTCTTACAAATAATTGGACAATTTTTATTTTTTTTAGCAATTAGATCTATAAAATTTGATCTATAATTTATTCTTAAAAAAAATTAATCTTCCACTTAGTAATGTTGAGAGTCTTGACTCCTGATACCATATCCATTAACTGGATTATTTAAACCACTATACTGATAAATGTTTGGCTAATTAAAACCAATATATATTTTTATAATTCCAACTAAATTCTTAAACAAATTAAGTTTGTTTGTGTATGTGACATTTAATATAGTGGCAAGTGGTAAGTTTATTAAAGGTATGCGTACTTGCACATCTAGGGATCGAGTCTCATTGCCTATATTACGTAGGAATTCGGTTATTGGGCCGACCAATTGTGACTCAGTGTTAACAAAAAACAAAATTAAGTTTGTTTCCATCGCTCCAGTGGAAAAAGTAAAAAATAAGTCAATTGTTAAGAAAGTATTAAATCTATTAAAAGAGAAACCAAATTAATGAAATTTAATATATACACATATTTGACATTTATTTATGAATATATATATATATGTATATGTGTGTATGTCTGAAATTTATGCAAAGAAAAGAAAATCGATGATGAGAAAATTCATTATATGCTTCATTGTCTTCATCGTGTCAATCCAAACACTAGATTCGATTCTTTTTTTGAGACGTTATAACATTCAAATTTCAAATCATCTTGGGGGTAACAAAACACTTATGGTCCAACGTAGTGCAAAAGATTTTTCGACCAGAGTTGTTTTTCTTGGTTTTAATAGTACATTCACAGTTCATGAAAGAATTTTGATTAAAACGTCGATGTAGTGCACAGTTTGGACGGTAATTCTAAATTTATATCTATTTTCTTTCACATTCTTAAATCTAATTGTAATTTTTTTAAAGTTACGATCTAGTCATGAAAAATAATCAAAAAATCAGATTTAACCACAATTTTTTCCTAACACTGTTTATTATTTTGCTGCTATACAATCGTTGTTCGAAAAAATTATGGCTAGGTTGTGTATTTGTAACTGCGATCTAGTTCATGTTTTATTATTGTCTAGTGCGAGTATTATATTTGTTTTGTTATAATGTAATCCAGGGACCTAATTTTGTGCATCATGCGAGTTTTGAAGCTTTAGTTGGGACTAAAAAATTCATAGATAATGTATGTGGAAGTATGAAACCTAACACATGTTTCTGGCAAGCTAAAGACGATGGGAGATGGGTACTTCAACATCCATATGGAGTTCTTAAGTTAATGCATAAATGGGATACATAAACTTAAAATTTACCTATATTACTTTAGTCTTCATCTTTATAATTATAAACCAGTAATATTGTTTACCAATATTTGTTTCCTTACTTATCTCTTTTCATTTAATGTACAAAATGATGAAAAAAAACTTTTACTCATTTATTATAATAATGCATGAAGTTAGTAAACTTTACTCTTTTTTTTTGTCAATACTGGGTCACAACTGGCCGAGCTATTAGCCAAGTTCTTACATAATGTAGGTGGTGGGACTCAATCTCTGATTGTACAAGTGTACATGTATTAGTGGACTTACCGTCTGCCACTAGACTAAAAACCACTTGCCAATAAATTTTACTTATTTGTTACAATAAAGTATGAAGCCAGTTGGAAAACTGTTGTTTACAAAGAAAAAATGTCTCGAAAATTCTTTAATATTGTGGACAAAAAAAATCAGTTTTGTGTTTAAGGATCTACGGATCAAATACAGAGGAAAAATATGTAAAAATGTTTCAAAGTTTTGCAAAATCTTTTATGTAGGATAAAAAGGATAGTCATTATGTCGGTTCATCAGCCATTTTCACCACTTCTAAGTAGTCCATCACAAATGATATCTTCGTGATCTCAACAGAGATAAGACATGATATCACTTACAAAAAATCTCAAACTCAAACCCCGTGTGAAGGAAAAAGAGATTTTGCTTATATCACGCGTTCCCATGTTGATTCCTCCTAACCTATCCGTGAAACCGACCCCATGTATTTTCATTTAATTATGACATAAGTTAAGTTAATGTTTTGGAAAAAAGCTATTTTCATTTAGTTTTGACTATAAATTAGATATTTCATTCAATTGTTGGAAAAACAAAAAAACATGTATAAATATATTATTTTTTCTGAAATTTATATATATATATATATGTCGAGTTGTTCTCAATCTGGTGGTTAGAATGATCCAACTAATGACTTGGCACAAAGGTTTGATTCCTACCTGCTGCATTATGGTAGCTTAAAAATAATTATTGGATGAATGTTATGGATCGGATCTTGTCAATCCAATTGTTAACAAAAAAAAATTACAAATACATTCCAATTCTACAAATAAATTTGTTAAATTTCAAACAATAATTAATGCAAACATATACACAAGAGGCACCTAAATTGAAAGCCTCTTCATTTGAATAAAATTAATCTAAGCACTACCAGACACCGATTCATGTAAACCGGTATCTTCTGAAGAATTCATAACTGAAATCAAGCCATTATGTTCTGTTTCTTCTTCAACAAAACCGAATTCAGGCTGTAGAAGATCACCTTCAGTAACTGTTATTGCTGTTAGATTCACTCTCGCAATGAGAAGCCATTGATCTTGAGCTTGGACTAAATGGGCCACCAGGAGGAACTGCTAGAGAATTCGGACTGCTACTAAATCCCTTGGCTAATGCAATTGCGATATCAAGACTCTGAACAAAATCAATGAACTTATTAGCAGAAGCGGTTCTCATCAAATGTCCACCAGATCTTGCCCAAGAACTTATATCTACGCCCTCGGTTTCACTATCGCTTAAGTTCCTTGATGCGTGGAGATTGTTGTCTGCGACTAAGTCATCGAGTGTACCTATTGAGTTCTCTCTGGCAATAATGTTCCAAGATGGGATTCTTCTAGAACCATTGAATCGGGTTGTTGAAGCTAATCTGTGATGAGACATGGACGTGGCTGTGGCGGCTCTCTCTGCGCTTCTCTTGAGCCTGCGCATATGGTTAAGAATAGCTACACAATCATCAAGTGCAAGCTCGATCCCACAGTTTGATTTTATGGCAGAAAGCTTCTCCCAAGTGCATCTTCTTCCTTGGTTATCTGTTTTCTGAAGCTCGACATCAGTCGGGTTTTGTATAATCTTCGAATACTGCACAAAACCGACGACATCCAATAAGTATCTAGCAAGTCCAAAGATCTTTGATCTCATTCAAAAGACATTCAAGTTGTTAAATCAAAATATATTAAGAGAGAAACAAAATTAATGAAATTGAATATATTAACAAATATGAAATTTCTACATGTACATATAATATATATTTGTATGTCTGTATGTGAAATTAAAAAGAAAAGAAAAGAAAATAAATAATGATGGAAAAAATAAAAATGATTATATGTTTAATTACCTTCATTATGTCAATCGAAAGCATAGACTCTATTATTTTTTAAGGCGTTTTAACATTGAAATTGTAAATCATCTTGTAAGTAACAAAACACTAAAGGTTTAGTGTAGATCAGGAAATAGAGAATCATCGACCCAAAAATATATTATTAGTTTTTTTTTTTTTTGTCAAATAAATACTTCATTACTTAATTAATAGTCTTACCCACCAAACTGACAGGTTCTTAAAGAAGTTTTTGCAATTTCATCAGCTAACACATTTGCTGATCTTGGAATATAGCTAAAATCAATAGAAGGGAAGCTTTGGAGAAGGTTGGATATATCCATTTGGATACCGAAGATCTCCGATAATATCACACTTTTGACAATGGTGTTGATTAAGATAAGAGAGTCTGACTTGACTCTTAGCTTTGTGAAACCAAAGTTCACCGCATTTTGGAGTCCCGATCTGATCGCCATAGCTTCCGCCACAAGTGCTGATCCAACCGAAGTGAAACACTTCGATATGCATTTGATTTGCCGCTTACCTTTCATGAAGACTCCGGCCGTACCTGCAGTGAAATTCCCGTTATGCCAAGCCGCATCTGAATAAAGAGTTATCGAGTTGGGATCTTGGATGCTCGCAGGTTTTACGATCGTTGTTGATGATTTCGGGCATCGATCTTGAGCTTCAATCCATTCTTTTGCCGCAACTATCGACATTTGGATGATCTCTTTTTCCGATTAGGATTCTCCCGTGAAGATAAGTTTATTTCTAGATTTCCATAAATACCACGCTATCCACACTGCTAATGGAGATTTTGCGATTCCGGTTGGTGGAAGGCAGAAAGCTTTTAGCAATTTGTTCCAAAGCTGTGGGTAGCTTTCGATCTCTGTTTGGCTATCAATCCCAGACTGGCTCGGTAACAGCGTACACGGGGATTCTTTCCAGACCTTTTGGGCGAATGCGCATTTCCAGAGCAGATGAGTTATCGATTCTCTTTCCCCACATCTTTTACAGTTTAGAGCTCCTTCGATTTTCCTTTTCGATAAGGCTTCTCCTACTGGTAGTGCCTCGTGTAAACTTTTCCACACAAATTTTTTTAGCTTCGGGGGTATCTTCAGCTTCCAGACATCTCTAATCCAGTCTATCTTCTCATTTGTTCGGCCATTGTAGGTTGACTTCGAAGCTTCAATGGCCGCATAATATCCTGTTTTTGTTGTGAATAGACCGTTTCTCTGGGGCAGCCATATTCGGCGATCTTCAGAGAGGTTCTTACTCAGCTTGATTAGATTTATGGTCTTCGAGTATTGAGGTAAGATATTTGCAATCGTTACCTGGTTCCTGTCTTTGGTAATGGGGTCTATTAAATCCGCCACTCTCTTCTGTTGAGTATCCTTATTTGATGGACCAAAAGGGGCAAGTTGATGAGAAGTAGATAGCCAATTGTCTTTCCATAGAGATATACTTTCTTTCTCCATTCCCGACTGCCCATCCTATGTTTAAAACAAGAATTTGGTTTAAAAGTGTAATATGGTGCAACTTATGGCATGTAATTGAAAATTTATAAGTATTTTTCACCTTCCTAAAAATTATATAATTTTAGTTATTGTCAAGATCATATTAATTTGTTATAATATATTTTAGAGACATGGTTATAAGCATCATGTAAAATTTAATACTTTTATTAGGACTAAAAAGTTCATAGATGATATATGCGGAAGTATTTGTCTGGTTAGCTATGGATGATGGAATATATGTGCTTCAACATCCATACGAAATTCTTATATTTTAACAGTATGTTACTGTTTATTGATATCAATTTTACATATATTATATTCAGAAATTCTTATAATAAAGTAAGGTTTTGAAAATAATTAGAGCAATTTTGTTTAAAGCCAAGATAGATTATATATGTAATTATATTACTTACACATTTTCTTCTTAATTAGATTCAACATGAATATCTTAATTCCTTATTATATTTTAAGAGTATGATATTATTTAACAAAATTTTCTTCTTAATTAGATTCGACATGAATATCTAAATAATATTTGTTGTTGAATAATGTTATTTATATTATTTATTAGAAATAGTACAAAATCTTAAGTTTTGATGTCTTATTGCTGATTTTTATTAGATGAAGAGTTATTTGATAGCTTGTATAAATAGAGATTAATTTTGTACAAAATGGATAATTTGGAGAATTTGGTTTAGTATATTATTCCTTATCATTTAGAAAAGAAAAATAAATACATAAACCTAAATATGTTACAAAATAAATACGTAAACCAAAAATTTAGAGAATAAATACATAAATCTAAATAAGCAAGATTTTAAGTTTGTTTCCATATTTTTAATAGAAATTATAAAAAGGTCAAATGTCAACATATTATAAAATATATTAAAAAGAAACAAAATTAATGAAATTAAATATATTCACAAATATGAAATCTATTCATGAATATATAAATTGCACACACACTATATATATGTGTGTGAAATTCAGAGCAAAGAAAAGAAAAGAAATAATAATGACGAAAAGAATATTTATATGTTTTATTTTCTTCATCATGTTAATCCAAAGAATAGACTCTATTCTTTTTCATAGGCGTTTTAACATTGAAATTGTAAATCATCTTACGAGTAACAAAACACTAAAGATTAAGTGTGTATCAGGAAACAAAGAATCGACCCCTTATGAATTTGTTACTCCCAAAAATATATTACTAGTTAAAGCAAGAATTTGGTTTAATACTGTAATATGGTGCAACTTATGGCAGGTAATTTAAAAATTTGTATATATTTCTTTCGCATCATTTTTTAACAAAGATAAATATTTCTAGTCAAGTGGTTGAATTACACAATTTACTATCTTTTTCATACGAGTTTAACTTCGGAAAATCGTGTTTATCCCATGTCATATTGATAGGTATTTTAGGATTTTGGGGTTTCCAGTCTATAAGTCAAATTTACCCCCTAAACTCCAAATAATATCACATAAAGATAGATGAATTGTGGTGGGAAAAACAGCATATATGGACTTAACCACTTCACCAAAAATAACTTCGACGCATTATTAAATTTATATGATTTTAGTTATTGTCAAGATCTTATTAATTTGTTATAATATATTGCATGGACCTGGTTATAAGCATCATGTAAAATTTAATGTTTTTGTTGGGAGTAAGAAATTCATAGATGATATATGTGGGAGTATGAAGCCTAACGTATGTTCTTGGCTAGCTATGGACGATGGAATATATGTGCTTCAACATCCATCCGGAATTTCTAAATTTATGTATAAATGGGATTCATAAACTTCAATTCACTCATAAATTATATTTAATATCTATTTAATATATATTATATTAAAAATTATAATAAAGTAGTGTTTTATAAATAATTAGACCAATTTTATCTAAAACAAAGATAAATTTTGTAATTGTATTAATTATAATGAAATATTCTTCTTAATTATATTCGACATAAATACGTAAATAACATTTGTTGTTGACCGATGTTATTTATATTATTTGTTAGAAATAGTACACAATCTTAAACTTGACTTCTTATTGCTGATTTTTGATTTTTTTTTGTCAATTTTCCTCTTATAATTAGATCAATAAAGTTCGATCCATAACCAAAGCTCATATCCTACAATTTTTCTTTTTTTCTTTCCCTTTGCATCGAGGAAGAATCAAACCATGGTACCTGAAATTTTATAAAGTGATTATTATCATTGGATCATATTGATTTTTGATTAGAGAAGAGTTATTTGGTAGCATAGTTTTGATGATTTGGTTTAGTATTATATATTCCTTGTCATTAAGAAAACCAAAACAAATACATTAGCCTAAATATGTTACAAAACAAATACATAAAACAAAATATTACAGAATAAATACATAAATCTAGTTATGAAAGATTTTCTGTTTGTTAATTGACAAAAAAAAAAGATTTTATGTTTGTTTTCATATTTTTAATAGAAATTATAAAAAGGTCAAATATCAACATATTATAAAATATATTAAGAGAGAAACAAAATTAATGAAATTGAATATATTAACAAATATGAAATCTCTTCATGTATATATAAAAAAATATTGCGCACACATGTCTAATATATATGTGTGTATGTGAACTTCAGTGTAAAGAAAAAAAGTGAATGATGGGAAAAATGATTGTATGTTTTATTTTCTTCATCATGTTAATCCAAAGAATAGATTCTATTCTTTTGTTTAAATTGACATGATGAAAAAAATGAAACATATAATAAATTTTCCCATATTTTTTATTTTCTTTACATGAATATATATATATATATATATATATATGTGAATATTATGTTGCTCTCTTCAAACAGTATGAATTTAAAGTTGCGTCATTATGTTTCTTCTATCCTGCAATGGAGGGAATCATTTTCACAAATTGAGTTCCAACATCGACCCCGTGAAAGCAATAAATGCGCTGATATGTTAGTCAAAACCGTTGTTACAGAGACACAAAGTCTTTGGAAATTTTATGATTATTGTTCCCTGTTTTTACAACGTTGTATAAACTCTGATCTTGGTTCTTAATAATATATCAATTTGTTGGCAAAAAATAAAATAAAAATGCCAGATATGTTTATACATTAAATTACATTAATTTTTTTTAACTCTTTTAATTTATTTTATAATATCTTAACATTTGACTTGCTCTACGTTTTCCATTAAACATATGGAAACAAATTTAATTTTTTTGACTTTAGTTGGAAAAACGTAAAATGGTAAACCAAATCCTTCAAATTATCAACTTTTTGTAAAATGTGTCTCGATTTATACAAATTATCAAACAACTCCAATAAAAAATCAGCAATAAGACATCCAAAGTTAACAGTTTTTAGTTATTCCCTTAATAAGAGCTTTATTTAATTAAGTTATCATAATATCATATATATGAAATCGATATCGGTAAACAAGTTCAATCCATGGTTAAATTAAAGTCTATTAATCTCAATTATACATGAATTTAAGAATGTTGAAGTACATATAGTCTATTATTTTTGGCTTGCCAGACACATAAATTAGGTTTCATACTACCGGAAACGTGATGTATAAATTTTTTAGTTCTAACTGAACCCTAATATTTCACGTGATATGTATAATCAGGTCCCTGCAATATATTCAATGGCGTATCTACGTGGGTGATTATGGGGACAGTTGTCACCGTAATTATTTCTTTTACAATTTTGGTGTATATGTTTGGTCAAAATCAAAATACACCCCATATAATTATTCTCTTATATATTTGCCCTCATTAAATAATTTTTCTAAATATGCCCATGACCTTTAGTCTAATCTTTTATAATTATAAACCAGTAAAATGGTTTACCGATACATCATGTTTCTTTATTTATCTTTTTTTCATTGAAAAATTCATATTAATAATCCAAATATGGGATGCAGATTTGAAATATATAAGTCGGGAGAAAATAAAAATATTCCCAAAAATTAAGTCCAACATAGAAAAACATTTAGAAACTAGCCCGATAAAAAACTAAACCTAAATCCAAGGATAAAAATTTGAAATTTTTACCAATGTCTATTTCCTTAGTTTTTCTATTTGCATTTAGTTATTACAATGTGTATTGGTCAATTTTTTTTTTTTTGTAGTAGAATGTATTGGTCAAATATAAAGTCTCCATCTGTATCTTAATTGATAGAGAAAAAATATTGGATACAATAATTATTGGAAAAACAAGAGTATGATTTATTTTAGAAATAATAGTAACCTTTTGGTCAATTAAATAGATAAAATTTGATTCTGCTCAAATTCACATGTAAGATTTCATACTTTTTTATTATTATATTAGTGAGATATAGTTAAATTCCATGTACATAAACTATTAGCCGCTAGATATAAAAATTATTAAATTAAGAAGAACTCAATGAATAGTAATGTTTTTTCATTTGACTTCATAACCTTTAGGGATATTTGCAGTAAACTAAATAATTTTTGCCAATTGTTAGTGATTTAAATTACCCGATTAGTAACTCTAGCATGAGAAATTTTCAATTTTCTCTACCACATCTGGAAATAGATTTTGTGATATAGATTGGCCGACCAAAAAACTAATTTACTTTCATCACGAACTATCGATTTCCTTTTTTCTATTTTTGAAATTTACAGATACATTCAAATTCTACAAATGAATATGTTAAATTTAAAACAATAAACAATGCAAACATAGACACACATGAGGCACCTAAACTAAGCACTACCAGACACCGGTTCTTGTAAACCGGTATCTTCTGAAGAATTCATAACCGAAATCGAGCCGTTATGTTCTGTTTCTTCTTCATTGTCCTCATCATCATCTTCATGTTCTGATAAAGAGCTATTATCTATCTCCTTCTCTGGTATATCAAGCTGTACACTTTCTGGTAACTCTGTATTTTGATTCCCACTAGACATTCCCAAGTTCCCTCTTTTAACAACGTTTAACACAAATCCGTTACTTGTTCTCTCAGGTTGTAGAAGATCACCTTCAGTAACTGTTATGCTTGAAGTGTTACTGCTGTTAGATTCACTCTCGTAATGAGAAGCCATGGATTTTGAGCTTGGACTAAATGGACCACCAGGAGGAACTGCTGGAGAATTTGGACTGCTACTAAATCCTTTGGTCAATGCAATGTCGATATCAAGACTCTGAACAAAATCTATGAACTTATTAGCAGAAGCTGTTCTCATCAAAGGTCCACCAGATCTTGTCCAAGAACTTATATCTACGCTCTCGGTTTCACTATCGCTCAAGTTCCTTGATGCGTGGAGATTGTTGTCAGCAACTAAGTCATCGAGTGAACCCGTTGAGTTCTCTCTGGCAATGACGTTCCAAGATGGGATTCGTCTAGAACCATTGAATCTGGTTGTTGATCCTAATCCGTGATGAGACGTGGATGTGGCTGTGGCGGCTCTCTCTGCGCTTCTCTTGAGCCTACGCATATGGTTAAGAATAGCTACACAATCATCAAGTGCAAGCTCAATTCCACAGTTCGATTTTATGGCAGAAAGCTTCTCCCAAGTGCATCTTCTTCCTTGGTTAGCTGCTTTCTGAAGCTCGACATGAGTCGGGTTTTGTATAATCTTCGAATACTGCACAAAACCGACGACATCCAATAAGTATCTAGCAAGTCCAAAGATTTTTGATCTCATTCAAAAGACATTCAAGTTGTTAAATCAGAACCTGAGCGAGAGTGGCAGGCATCACAACTGTTACATCACCTTCCCACTCTTGAGCAAAAAGCTTTGCAAGTCCACCAAGTGGAAAACCGAGTTCTAATACCTGGTTGCATCTATGTTTAACCTCCATCTCCACTAGATGTGCAAGCTAAAAAGGCGAAGAGAAGAAGAGTGAGTATAACAAAAGGATAAGAACAGATACCGGAAAGATCCAAGTCAACTATGAGACATATACATACCTTAGCTGCAAATCTACCGCCGTAAGCTCGAACTATATCTTTTAGACGCAGTAACGGTGCAATATGAGGATTGGCTTGGCTCACAATAAAATGATTGACATTGAACAGTTCCTTAAGTTGCATCATCGGTAAATCAACCTCCAAACTACCATCTCTCCACCGGCGTACAGATGATTTAGTACCTTCTTCTGGATCTAAATTGAACGGTGGATGATAAGGAACGATCTCTCCACTTCGATCTTTGGCCATTAGTTCTTGAGCTTCAAAAAGACCAGGAAAGGCACAAGAAGCAGTCACTGCGCTCCATATAACCACGTGAGGCGAAGTCAAATAGTTAAGACAACGAGGAGGTTCGTGCTTTCTTGGGGAGCAAACTGTTATCCCAAGTATCCTTCCTGTCATGTCATAAGCTTCTTGGAATGTGAGATTGCTAGTGAGGTTTCTAAGCATACATTGCAACTGTCTGATATCGTGTAGAGCCCCTTGAGTCATTACTCGTTTCACGATTGAGAAAACACCTCCGAGCTGATCAAAGAACTGTAAAGAATGCAAGGAATTCTCAAAAAAGCTCTGTAGTTCTGGCCAAGACCTTGAGGCTACAACTGCACAAATTATGGATCCAACACTAGAACCAGCAATGATCCGAGGCAAAAGCTTATGCTCAACTAAAGTCCTAACAACACCTACATGAAACGCACCAAGAGAAGCCCCACCACTCAAAAGTAACGCCGTTCTACCAAAGGCATGGCGTGTCTCGTGCATAAAGGAAAGCTTCTCTTCTAAAGAAAGTTCCTCTGAATCAGAGTTACAGACCATCCTCAACTGAGTAGAGACTTCGTCAATATACTCTTTTATATGTCTAGGAACCTGAAGTCTACCTTTATGAAGCTCCGAATTACACATATTACCGAGATTCCGGACTAGATCAGCTCTCATACAAAACATGATGTCTCTAAGTGAGCCTTCTTGGCGACGATGGCGAAGCTCCTGAAGCTTGTTCTTAACCAATTCTTCATCATAAAGATCAGATTCATTCATCTTTGGTGTTTCTTTTTCTAGCATCTTAGCAGCATGAGCCCATTCTTCATAAGTCAAAGCTGTACGCATCATATTCCTCCAGAATTTCCTCCGGTAAGCCATTTCCGCCTTTATTTTCACATTAGTATATCGTTTCAACACAAAGGCAATGATAGTAACCACAGCTAAGATCCCTTGAGGATTCCGGGGATGAAACCACGACACAAACGGTGAAACGGTAAGCTTAAATCTAAGAAACCAATGCAAAAAGAAGAGAAAGAGATCACGCCTGAGCTGTGACATTGATCTGCAGAACATGACTCTGAAAGCGATGGTTCGACCAATGATCGATGTTGGTCCAATTGAAAAAGGATCAAGACTGGCTTCGTTACTTATATCCATTAGAGATGATTTAACTGCAAAAAATGAAAAACTTGAATTCTCAATGAACAAGCATGGATTCATTTAACATCTGCAGAGAAACAGAGTCATGATCTATTATTGGATTCTGAAACCAAGTCAGCATTCTTTCTGTTTCCCTAAATATGACAATCAATAAATCTATTTAAGAAATTTCTAAACTTTACTAAAATCCAGCCCACGAAACTGAATTTTTTAAAAGTATGATCCTTTTTCGTGCTCTAATACGCGAAAGGAGTGTGAAAACAGGAGACTTTGACAAGATCACGAAGTCGAATTTTCTCGAAGAGAAGAAATTTGAATCCGACGGAGAAAACCCAACACAAATCAAAAGAAGATCAAAGAAGAAAACAAACAAATTACCTGATTCTGGACTTGGGTAGGTCAGAGCAAAAATCGACAAGGAAGAAGAAACGTAAAGCAGAGAGTTTACTTGGGAAGAGAGAAGAGATCAGAGAGAGAGATGATTAATAAAGAGGGAAAAGATTGCCTAGGGAATCGTGACGAGATAAGACAGGTTGATCGATAATGGTGACGCGGACTCGAGACTCGGCCGAGATATGGCCGATCACGACGGCTTCTTTTTTTTCGATTTTTTTTAAAAAGGAACAAAGAAACAAAAAGAAAAAAGGTCGTTGGATAAGATTTTACGCAATTTCCACGTGGAATACAAAACATCATGGTGTTTCCATCTAGAAAGGTAAAACAACCTGTCGTTTCAAAGGATTTGCTTGTAAAAAGTTTTGAAGTGGTCTTGATTTAATAGTCTGTAAATTGAATTCTATCCAAAAAAATTTATAAATTTTGTAGTTTTGATTTTGCTTTTTGTTTAAGCTACAAATAAACTAAGCAGATTAAAAAATTATAATTTGGAAAACATCTTTGGTCATACAATTAAGTGTCAATTTTTCGATTATTTAATATCAAACATTATCGATCTAATTGGTTAAGAAAAAAACTTATACATACCTATTTCCAAAATAATAATTAATGTGCTAGAAAATCAAAGAGTAGCTAATTTAGTGTTTCTTACTTGTAAAAATGATTAATCACCCTTAGTTATAGAACTAATTAAATGTTATTTTATGTTTAATTCTTTTGACAATTGGATCACAAAACATTATCCATAATTCAATTTCATTCATAACTCCAAATAATATCATATTAGATCGATACAGAACTTGCTAGAATCAAACTCTAATTAAAAAAAAGAAAAAAAAAACAGTATAAGTAGAGTTAACTATATGAGCAAAGACATTTTTCCTCTATATATAATTTTAGGGTAATATAAATCAAAATGAAAGGTAACTAAAGAAATTTGGACCTATTTTCAAAAAAATATAATAAAAGTAGTCATAGAGGATCTATGGAAGTTTAAGCTAGCCACGCACGATGAGCCTTTCAACTTCGCTGCCATCACCACAGAAACTATAGGTAAGTTATCGTGCAAGCGCTTGGTCTCCGCTACTGAACCCGACGCAAAACGCTGCCGTATAAACAAACCCTTAAAGCCGAAGATTTCACTATCTGATATCGTTTTCATAATAGTCCATTTGTCTGCTGGATCAACCAAAGCCACGATTGTGAAGCAGGGGAAGGATCTTGTGTGTAACTCAAACGAAAAGTTCCAAATCGAAGCTGACGTCAAAGACTATGGATTCACCTCTGATATGAAAGAAGTGAGGATAGTGTGGAAAGTTGTGTTCAGAGATTATCAAAGAATCTTCACAATCTCAGATACTATTGTAAAGTGAATAGAAAAGAAGATTGGCTGGTTCACAGATGAACTTCCGGCGCCGGAAAACAGCTACTTACCCGGAAGTAACTTGGTGGGTGACTTCAAGCCAAGTTTTAACGGCGAGGCTCTTGATAAAGTAGTACTCGCTATGGCAATTTCATGCGACTGGAATTCTTTGTCGGTTGATGATTTTCTTAGATATCTTCAATGTTTTCTTGTTAACTAAAAGTTTCAAGTGTTTAATTGTTCAGCAAGTAACCTATCAAATTTCAATGTAATCTTTTTTGTCGACAAATTTCCACTGTAATTTATGTTTTTGGCTAAAGTTTTCAATGTATATTAGTTCATTAAGCGACTATTGATCAGAATCTTGTAAATATTTAGGGTTTTTGGGAACAAAAATAATGAAAATTAGGGTTTCGATAATTTCATCCAAGTGAATTTTCGCATGATGGTGTGCAACTGTGTTTTGGAAGTATTCCAAAGACTTCTTAGGAAGCTCTAGAAGTGCTGAGACTATTTAAGTAGTGCTTAGCACTTAGAGAAATGTTGGGCTTTCAAAAAATGAAAATTGAAAGTTTCATGTTTGAAATATGTGTTGGTTCAAGGTGAGTGAGCACAAAAGTTGCAACAGCTACAAGCGTGTAGTGTTGTGTGAGTTTTGCATAATTAAGAATAGGTCAGTTATGAACCAAAGTGTGATTTAGTGTAAATCTTAATAAATAATACTGTATTTTGTTTGTATTATTTTTAATACAAAAGCTTAAAGTATCTCTTTGTGTCTCTATCTTGTACTAGCTTTTGTTCTACAACTGTCCCTCTTTCTGTGTTTGTTTTCCTTTGTATTATGACGTGTCTTTCCATTCTAGCTAGCATTCACAGAAACCACTCATATAGAAGTATCCAAGAAAAGAACAGAAAAATTGACAACTGGCTTAAGTCACTGCATAACCTATCAGCAAAAGCAAAACGCACAACTTCAAGAAAGACTAAAGAGCAGGGAGGTGATCTGTAGCAATCTCCAGCAAAAGGTTTGGACTCCTTTCTTCTTATGCTTAGGTTTTCCATTAATCAATTTTCATAAAAAGGTCACTGAGCTAGAATGTAAGCACCAGAGAGACACCACCATTCATATTATGTAGCTTACCACCAATAGATTTCTTGAGATCAATATTGATTGTTACATATATATGTCTCATATTCTTGAGAGTTACCAAACTTTTTAAAATGATGCATGTAGGTTAAGGATCTTAATATCAAATAAGTTGAAAGAATCTTTAGGAAACTCTCGTGTTGCAACAAAAGGTTAAGAGGAGGGCTAATATATTTTTTAAACTTTTGCTCTTTCTATTAGTAAAATCTCATCATCTGAAATCTATGTGATATGGTGTCCCAGATTGAAGAGTTGGAGATAAAATGAAAAGACGGACAAAACCAACAAGTTATGCTATGACAGAAGGTTAGTTTGTATTTTCATATAGTAGTTTTGAGTTTCTAAATTTCTGAATCACCAACTAATGATTAAAAATTACCATTTTTGCAGATTTAATAACTTAAAATGAAGGAGAAATAAATCAGAAAATCACATCAAGTGAAAATGTTTTCCAGAATGGTAAGGCCAACCACAATTTCTATTACACCAAACTAAGTTCATGTGACTCAAAAAGAAAATTTTTTTTTTTCAACAATTAGATTGACAATATTAATCCAGCCTACCTTAATCCTTAATATTCCTATTTAATCTATCAAATTAGTAGAAATGAGAAATCAAACCCTAAATTTCATAGTTATTAGTTGAATTATTCCAACTACCAAAAAGAATCTAAAAATAAGATTGATCAAGATAAAATAGAATAGCTACTAAATAGCATAGAGATCCCCTAGAATTCTTTTGTGTCGTGCTCTCGCGTAGTTCTAAAATTTCATTTAATTGCACTAGTTTTATTAAGATCGAATAATTTAAATAATCAAGAATAGTAGTTATTTTCCCAAAATAAAATACAATGTAAAAATGAAAATTTTTAATTTAACAAGGATATTTTCCGATTTATTAGCTAAGTGAATATGTTGTGAATTTTTTAAACTTGTCTAACAAGTCCAATCACGAGTTTTTCTCCATTCTTCTCGTATATCGTCGTAACGCAGTCCAACATAAACTATATATACGTCTTATACATCAATAAGAAAACCAACCCATTCTCCTGAATCTACAAAAACCAACACAAGTGAAGTAGAAAAAACACATTAAACAAATTACACGTGTCCCCAAACGTGTTTTCTTCCATCTTGTTCTCTCTCGCCGCCAAACAAAACTCTCTGAAATTCACAAACGCAACGACGAGATCACTGAAGAGAAGAAACTCGTAATCATGGCTATGCAGAAAGAGGACGAGCATAAGGAACCGACTGCACCATCTTGGGAAGTTCTCTACCTTGTTGGGTCGTATATGGAGCCAGAGACTTTAGCCGCTGCCTCTTGCGTCTCAACCACATGGTTAAAGTGTTTCTTCTCAGAGGATCTATGGAAGTTTAAGCTGAACACTCATGACGAGCCTTTCAACTTCGCTGCTATCACTGCAGAAACTATGGGTAAGTTATCGTACAAGCGTCTAGTCTCTGCCGCTGAACCCGACGCAAAACGCCGCCGTATAAACAAACCCTTGAAGCCCAAAATCTCACTATCTGATCTCGTCTTCATAGTCCATTTGTCTGCTGGATCAACCAAAGCCACGATTGTGAAGCAGGGGAAGGATCTTGTGTGTAACTCAAACGAAAAGTTCCAAATCGAAGCTGACTTCAGAGACTATGGATTCACCTCTGATATGAAAGAAGTGAGGATAGTGTGGAAAGTTGTGTTCAGAGATTATCAAAGAATCTTCACAATCTCAGATACTGTTGTAAAGTCAATAGAGAAGAAGATTGGCTGGTTCACAGATGAACTTCCGGCGCCGGAAAACAGCTACTTACCCGGAAGCAACTTGGTGGGTGACTTCAAGCCAAGTTTTAACGGTGAGGTTCTTGATAAAGTAGTACTAGCTATGGCAATTTCATGCGACTGGAATTCTTTGTCGGTTGATAATGTTCTTAGATATCTTCAGTGTTTTCTTGTCAACTAAAAGTTTAAAGTGTTAAATTGTTCAGCAAGTAACCTAACGAATTTTTAATGTAATCTTTTTTGTTGACAAATTTCCACTGTAATTTATGTTTTGGCTATAGTTTTCAATGTTATATTATTTCATTAAGCGAATTCTAATGTGAATCTTGTAAATAATTAGGGTTTCGATTATTTCATTTAGTGAATTTTGATCTGAATCTTGTAACAATGCGAAATGAAGCTGTGTTTTGGAAGCATTCAAAGACTTTTTAGAAGCTCTAGAAGTTCTGAGACTATTGAAGTAGTGCTTAGCATTTGGAGAACAGTTGGACTTTCAGAATATAAAAATTGAAAGTTCCATGTTTAAAATAGGTTCAAGGTGAGTGAACACAAGAGAATTGCTACAACTACAAATGTGTAGTGTTGTGTGAGCTTTGAGTACTTAGGAATAGGTCAGTTATGAACTAATGTATGGTTCAATGTAAATCTTAATAAAGAAGACTGCACTTTATTTATATTATTCTTAATACAAAGGCTTAAAGTATTTTTTGTGTCTATGTCTTGCGTTAACTTTTGTTCTACAACCATCCTTTTCTGTGTCTGTTCTGTTCTACAACAAACATTTTTTTTGCGTTGGTCTCTGTGTTACAACGTGTCTCTCTATTCTAGTATTCACAAAACCATTCATATAGAAGTATACAGAAAAAGAATAGAAAAACTGACAACTGGTTTAAGTCACTGCATAACCTATCAGCAAAAGCAAAACGCATAACTTCAAAAAAGACTAAAGAGCAGTTGGGTGATCTGTAGCAATCTCCAGCAAAAGGTTTGGACTCCTTTCTTCTTATGCTTAGGTTTTCCATAAATCAATTTTCATTAAAAGGTCATTGAGCTAGAATATAAGCACCAGAGAAACACCACCATTCATATTATGTAGCATACCACCAATAGATTTCTTGAGATCAATATTGATTGTTACATATATGTCTCATAATGTTTTCTTGAGAGTTACCAAACTATTTGAAAATGATGCATGTAGGTTAAGGATCTTGATATCAAATAAGTTGAAAGAATCTTTAGAAAACTCTTGTGTTGCAACAAAAGGTTAGGAGGAGGACTAATATGATTTTTAAACTTTTCGTCTTTCTATTAGTAAAATCTCATCATCTGAAATCTAACTATGTGATATGGTGTCCCAGATTGAAGAGTTGGAGATAAAATGAAAAGACTAACAAAACCAACAAGTTATGTCATATGACAGAAGGTTAGTTTGTATTTTCATTAATTTTCATAATTTTAGCCTTAATTTAAGTTAGGTGTGTGTTTTTTGATTACATACTTGTTTGTGTTTTGTTGATTTCGTTAGTATATGTTGTTAATATTTTGGTTAGCCTTGTTCTAGTACTAGATTAGGATCTCAATCTGTTTCCGATAATGGTTGGTGTGAATTGGATCTCCACTGTCAAACCTCAAGTCTAACCATGATCTTTGTCGGTGGTTATAGTTTCAAGAGTTGTCATCGTTTTTTTTTCTTCGGTTATGCCTCTTCTTCGACCAAGATTTTGAATTTTCAAAACTTGTGTTCGTTCGATTTGGCTTTTGGCTTTGTTGGAATCTGTCTCTACCAGATCTCTCTGTCAGATGCTTTCCCCAGAGTTCATGGTTTCGATGCTACTTTGCCGCCACTATTACTTGGTCTTGGTTTATTAGTCTTTCTTAGCTTCCATCTTTTGTGGATAGTGTTTTGGTTGCTTTCTTTTGGTATCGTGACAGTTGTTTTACACTTTGCTTTTTGATTGGGCATTTAGTAATCTCTCTAAATTCGATCGAGAGTGGTTTGCTTTTAGGATTGGCTCTCCCCGTGTTGAGGTTTGTTTCGCTCCATGTCTACATTCAAGATTTGATCGAAATTTAATTTTTCCAAGACTTCTTTCTAGATGTTAATTCGTCGTTGTTTGACTTCACCGAATTCTGGAAGTTTCGTGGATTTGACTTATGTTTCATATTCTTCTTCCTTGATTTAGTGTTCTTATATGTTGAAGTATACTACATTCATTATAAAAATAATCGAGTTTGTGTTTGTTTCTTTCTTTACTATTTGCCTTGAGTTAGTTTGCTAACTGAAATTTTTGGTTCATTATTATAATAATAACAAAAGAGAGGGAAAAAAATTCCTGAATCACCAAATAATGATTTAAAATTACCATTTTTGCAGATTTAATAACTTAAAATGGAGGAGAAATAAATCAGAAAATCACATCAACCGAAAATGTTTTCCAGAAGGCCAACCACAATTTCTATTACACGAAACGAAGTTCATGTGACTCTAAAGAAGGATATTAACAGAGAACGAGTCAAAGAAAAAGACTCCAAAAGTAAGATTGATCATAGCTACTAAATAGCATAGAGATCTACTATAATTCTTTTCCGTCGTGCTCTCGCGTAGTTATAAAATTTTATTTAATTGCACTAACTTTATTAAGATCGAATCATTTAAATAATTAAGAATAGTAGTTACTTTCCCAAAATAAAATACAATGTTAATTTTTAATTTAGCAATTAAATGAAATTTTAGCAAGGATACTCACACCCCCACCGTTCACTGGCGCGTCTTCCGGCGATTAGCTCTGTCCAAGGTGTTCTCTCTGCTTCACTTTGATGGCGAAGACAACACCACCTCGTAAAGCTCCTCCTCTAGAATGTATTCGTCATGTCTCACCGTCACCTCCTCGCCGAGTGTCGCCATCATCTACTCATAGCGACTCGCCGAAACCACAAGATGATTCACCAATGAATGGTGTAGCTCTCACGGACCTGGAAGCCTTCCCAGTTCTTTCACGGTCTCCTAAGAAAGATGCTCCTCCCCGTGAGAACAAAACTAATGCTAGCAAGGAAGTTTTTGTTCTTAGATATCTTCAATGTTTTTTAATGTAGTAATTTGTGTTTTTGGCTAAAGTTTTCAATGTATATTAGTTCATTAAGCGACTTCTGATCTTAATCTATTAATTAATTAGGGTTTCCGGCAACAAAAAATGATAATTAGGGTTTCGAGGTTTCGATAAGGATTTACTTAGATTTATTTAGATAATAAGAAGATAAATCATATTGAGTCTCAAGAAGTTGAGATTACGTCATCAAAACTAAACGCACGTAATGAGGCCACGTGTAACTATAATAGCTACGGAGACGCCACGTCATACAGAGTCTCTTTATCCGAGAAAAAAACTTCAATTTTCACAAAACAAAAGAAAGAAAAAAACTGAAACAAAATCAAAAAATTTGCTGTTTTTTCTTCTGTGACAGTTCCCAGATTCTCGGAGAATCAAACAATATGAATCCAGTTGAGTCAGATGTTTCAAATGGTATAACTCATATATCTCGTTCTTCGACTAATTCTTTACTCACTTTCTCTGCATATCAAGTGTTTGTGGTAATGCCTAGCTGAAGAAATGTTTTAGATTATGACTTTTTTTGTTTGTAGATGATTGATTATATACAGCATAGCTTTGTTTTCGTAAAAAACTAGCAAATTACTACTGTTCACAAGTCACAATGCCGGTTTTGTCTAATATTTTGAGAGGTAAAAACCATAAAAGAAAGGATATAAGAGTGTAATCATTTTGAGGTAAAAGCAGGTAAAGTAAACGAACCGAGAGTAATAACTCCAGGAGGATCCAAGACCGAAGAGAAGCAAAGTCACGGCCTTACTAATCAGATTGGCAAGAGTCAAGATGTTAAAGACCAGCCTCGTGGTGAAGTGAACATGGAAGCTTCAATATTTGCAGAAGATGTGATAAGAGCTGGAGGGTTTGGTGCTAAAGATGACATTGGAAGCTTCCTTCCTGTGGCAAGTGATTCAACTGACTTTGAGGAATCAATCCGCTCTGCCCGTGACTATGAAGAAACGCAACCGGAAGTTCAAAGACCGGGTCTTGGCTGGTCTAAAGAGTAAAGTCTTATACGACTTGGTGGCTTAATGCTTCTATACTTCTTGTTGGGTTTTATGGCATCAATTGTTGTGTGTGTATGCAATGATGGGCTAAATCTTCTAGATTTCGAAGTTGCTACATTTTATGAGTCAAGAGTTATATTATGTTCTCTGATTTGCTCTGTTTTCTTGCTCTGCTTCTAGCTCAACGTTTTTAACGACTTTTTGAACTTGGTTTTGAGATAAATCTTATCAAATAGTTATAGACATTATATAACCTAACTTTTTAGTTAAAATTTGAAGAACTTTTTTTCAAAACATAATATAAAGTGAAACAAAATTAATTATGTAAATATCCTATAATCTTATTTGTTTTCATGACACTATAAGAAAGAATATGAAGCCAAGAGGACAATTGTTTTGTGATTCACCGATCAAATAAAAACAAAAAAAATCTGAAACAGTTTTTCGATCTTGCAAATTCTTTCAAGTAAAGAAGAAATACCGACAGATTATTTTAGGCTAACACATTTTTATAATCATAATTTGTCAGTTTTTCGTTACTTAATTTTTGTTATCCGTAAAGAAATCAGACATGACATTTCAACTTCTGAATGTAATGCGGAAAACTTATTCTCATCTTCTAACTTCCATACATGCTTTTCTTGTATTATTTAGAAAGATGATATTTTATAATTTAAAACTAAAATGTATATAAATAATGTATTTTTTTTGTCAAAAACAAAAGTGATGGGATTATGGGAGACGATTAGTGGATACAACCAATTATAGATCAAATTTCATCATAACGTGAAATTACGTTAAAACCATTATTTAGTGATATAAGTGGTATGAACAAAAACCAATGAGAGAAAGAAAAATGAAATCATTCATTCAATAAGTGTGGCTGAAGTTGAAGAGACTCCACAATTGCTTATTATCACATAAATCATCCAATGTCCTCGTCCTTACTTTTATGAACTAAAAACTTGCATTTCTCTTCATTTTTATTATTAATAATTTTAAGCTAACAATAAGATATTATTTCATTTCTTTCAAAGTGGCCAATCATAGCTAGCACTCAGCTAGTTGGATGCATTTTGATGGCCCTTTTATTTATTGGCAACCACTGATACATTTTTAGTCGCATTCGATTACTAGTTCCGAGGCTAGTAACGTAATTAATACCATCAGCATTGCAAGGTTCTTACGATAATCTCTCGTAAAAAAATAAATTAATAAAAATTTATTATTTAATATATTATTATTATTTTGTTTAATGAGAAACTCTTAAGGAAACATCGCAATGCAAATGCTCTAAGTATTTAAGTCAAGTCGGTGAGAAAAGGAATTTAGGAAATTAAATTACCATAATTAAAGATAGTTAAAACATTAAACAAAAAAAAGGGAAAACAGAGTTAATAATAGCCCATCATGCAGGTATAATCCAGTGGTCCAGTGGTAATATTGAAATTTGAGAAGATAATAATATGCTAACCTTGAAACAAAATCACATTTGCAAAGGACACAAAGGGGTATTCATATGGTTTTTTTTAGCCCTAGGATTAGGCGAATCTCATGGCATGTTGATATGTTGACTTGTAGATCCGTTGAACCGACATGAGAAGAAAAACTTTGACTAATTTTAAACTCTTATAGTAATATTTACGGTATTTCCGCTAAATCGGATTACTTTAAGATTTTTAGAAAAAAAAAAAAAGACAAGTTAATTCTATTTTATTTTATTGAATTAAGTGATTAAATGAATGAGTAATATTCAAATTATTGCCTTATTTTTATCTACTAGAGTATTCAAAAGTCCATACTCTCTTGTTTATCAATGACATGGATAAATATCCTAATTAATTAACCTAAGAAATCAAATAAACGATTTTACCAACCAAAAGCAAAGCATAAAGATCATAAAGATAAATGAAAAAAACACACTAAGCTCAAAGATTATTGGCTAACTTTTAAAAATAATATAAGATACTATGTTATAATTGTATCATGCATAACTAAAAATAAGAGCCACTTGCAAAGTAAACTATTTCCGTATTTTTAAAATCACCTCCGAATTACTAAGTAGGATAATAGCTTCATGAATATATTTGGTCAAGACATGTAAAACACTATAAACACCAAGAATTCTAAATCTACCAGAAACTTTTCTTTCGAACCGATTCAATAAGTGTATATGTCAAAAGCTATACGATCCGACTAATTCCAAAACCAGGAATAACATGTGAATATTCTTGATACCGCACATAAATGTAATTTTGTTTATAAAAACACTCGCATCCGGAAAAAACCATTACTACCTTCCCAAATTCTATTATTACCATTCTATGCCCGCCTAAACTGCAGTATGCCTATTTGTCTCAACAAGTCACTAAGATTCGAAGATTGCTCCCTATTTATATCTCCATTACACTCTCTTGTCACCCAAAAAAAGACGAGTTGGCACTTACTAAATGGAGAAAGACAGAAACAAAGAAAAAAAAAATTTGTTTTCTATTCCAGAAAAGGCACAACATTGCTCTTCTGAGTTTATCAACTTCGCTCTAATGGTCGACGACATCTCCACAGGATTCACCTAAGTCTGTTCTACATGTGCGTATTTATGTCTATGTCTCCAGAATTCCTTCTTCTTTCAACCATAGTTTCTGTAACTTCACATATTATGTGTTCTTTAAGCTCTATTCATGTCTCTTCGTTATCCCATTGATCTTATTAAACTTGTGATTAAGATTTTGGATTTAGATTCTTGGTAGTAAGAAGTTGTTTGTTCCAGTGGTATCTGCAGGACAATAACTTTAGGATCTCATGAAATGTACAGAGACATTCTATGGAGAAATCCAGAAGCAATGGTTCAAGAACAATGAAACTCTCGATCCAGAGACATGAAAAGATATTCGTACGTTTTCCCGATCATCCTCTCCAAGCGTTTTGTGTATATAGATTTTAATACTAAGACTCTAAAATCATCCAAAACTTATATAAAGATATCGTTGAAGTGACAAAGATCCTCATACACGTTTAAACAAAAATGGTTTCGAGCCACTAAAGTTCTACACACACACCGCATTATCACTATATAGTTAATCTATATATACTATGGCTCTTTACTTAAGAATGCTAATCACTAGAAAGACTTTCTCAGTGATTCAGAAAGATTCAGTCCAACCCCAACCATTTGAATGTTGTTGAAATCTTCCTCTGCTTCTGCCTCTCCCATTCCTCCATCGACAATCCACCACTCTATTTCCTCCTCCACCTCGAGCTTCTCCTTTCTTTCTCCACCCTTTGCTCTCTCTTCCTTGATCCCTACCATCCCAATTATCAAACTTGTGCTGATTGAAACTGTTGTTGTTGCTCTTCTTATGATGCCAAGACTCGGTTTTGAAGTTGTTGCTATGTTGCCAAGATTCGGTTTTGAAGCTGTTGTTGTTATGATCCCAGGATTCAGCTGTATCCTTCATTACCCAAGAACCTTCATTCCATCCATCACATTTCTGATTATCCCATGAGTTATCCTGTTTAACTGTACCAACATTCTCCTCGTTAATCCCTTCAGCATCTCCCCAACCTGTTCCCCAACCAAGTCCTTTATACCCTAATAAATTCAAAGGATCGAGTATCACGGCATGCTCTTCTTCTTCTGTTATCGGTTCTGGACCACGTTCAAGGTCAAGAACCAGCTCAGGGTCAACTTCAGCATCCCAATCAACATCGTCAATATAGACATCCAGATCAGGAACAGATAAGTCACAAGGTAAGCCATTTATCCCTGCATAGAACCGAGACTTGGCGTTCTTGAATGCATCTTCTCCAGCTGAATCGTCCCATTGGACCACTCTATCGTATAAGTGCATAAACCGCTTCGCCTCTACAACTTTCCCCCATGGAACAGAACCAACCACAGTACAGAAATCCTTCTCCCAAGCCGGAACAGGGACTTTGCCATTAGCTACAGAAACAAATGAAACTGAGAGTAAGAAAAAACTCTGTTCACAAGCTAAATTCAAGTAAAGAATAACTTACAGGTCAAGAAAAAAGTACAAACAATAAACTTGTTCTTTTAGTATTAAGCATCAAATCACTCTCCAAAACCAATTTGACTGATTTTTGTTCAAGTTAATTGAAGTTTAGCTTAATCATTCGTTTTTTTTTTTTTGTCAAAGAATCATTAGTTGTTTATAATGTACAATTCATGTATGAATCTTGTTCTTCCCTTAACACAGTTCATACAGGAAACAGGAATTAGAAGTAAAGATTGAAACAAAAGCCACACAAATCTAACAAAGATCAAGTCAATGAATATTGAGAACTCTAATTTCACTAACCTAGAGTACATAGAAGAGCTTAGAAACCGACATTGATGAACAAACACAAACCCTAATCTAAGAACACAACACACATCAATCCAATAAATAAAAAAATCCAAATTTGTTTATGAGAAACCGATCAAACAATTCAATATTCAAACATAATCTCAAGCAACGATCACCTAGTGAAAAAAAAAAAAAAAAACAGAGAGAAGAGAACAGATCATACCAAAAGGCGGCTTTGATGAAGATTGCGTCATCGTCAAACCTCGTTGATGATTATAATGATTATTCTTATTATTTCTGGGATTTTGTCTTCTCCAATTACTCATAATGACCCGACAAAGATCAAATTTTGGAAGAAAAAACGCAGAAGAAGACAACGAAAGCTGTTCCAAATCAGGAAGCTATTATGAACAAAACCCTTAAATTCGACAAGAACGAGAGAGAATATTCGAAGAATTTCAGAGAAAAAAGAGTAAGAAAAACTATTTCTTCTTTGCTCCGAAACGGAAAATCTATAAGAAAGTTAAAAATCCCAACTTGATTAGTAACATCAAGAACTAATCCTGAATTTTCAGGTGAAAATAGAGAAGAAAGAAAAAGTGATTTAAAGGTATTTCCTTTTCTGAAACGGAATTTGGATTCGTTGCCTCCTTTTTTCTGATTCTAGTTCCTTCTATTAATGAATTTTATGGTTTACTACAAATTGGGCTAAGTCGGGTTACGAAATTAAACCAACCGAATTAAATCCGGTTTAATTGAGACATTGGAGAATGTGCACATTATGTGCTAAATCCGGAACCAGGTCTGGCTCCGTGTAAAGGCTCCCTCTTTATACTTGTCCTTTGCGTTGAAACGTTTAGCATTCTTCTCCTCCGTTGGTCATTGTTCGTCGTCATCATCAGGTCTTTTTTCTCTCTCGATCACCGTCTATTACTTCATGGGTATTTCTGTTCTTTTAGAGTAATGTTGTGGTTTATCGAAGATTTGTTTTTCCCTCCGTAATCGTTTTTTGATCATCAAACGTAATATTGAACTTTAGGGTTTCCGAAATTTCCTCGAAATTGTCTTCGCCTTTTGTTCTTGTACTGCGTGGTTAGACCGATATTTGATTGTTTTGTAAAGTCTTCATGCGGATTGTTAGATTCTCTTTAGTGATTTGTGGTTATTGAGTTTTCTGGCTTGTTTTATTCAGAATTCTGGAAATGGTTTCTGAGTTTGCAATGTAGCATATATGGGTCTTTACTTTTCTTTTGATCTGTGTATTTGTTTAACTGCGTTGGATTCTCTTACTGATAACGAAAGAAACACTGTGTTCAATGTCTTCTTCTGTCAGGTTAAAAACCAGGTTGGGGATGATGGCTGATTTAAGTGCTCATGTGGTTCTTAACAACACTGATACTATGTGTGAGATTCTTCTCCTCCTTCCACCGGAAACTATCTACAAGCTGATTTTGGTATCGAAGAGATGGCTTCAGATTATATCCAGCCCTTTCTTCCGTCACGTTTACCTAACCAAGTGGAAACCGAGCTTTCAACTCATTGGTTTCTTCATCTGCAACTCAATGTACCTTGGAGGACGTGTAGACGGAGTTTCTCGTCTCGGTCTGAGCCCTCACTTCCGTTGCTCTCATCAAGCAGTTTTGGTGATGAAATCCAATCTTCTGGTGGTCTGAAGAAGCTTGGATACTACATTGATTCTTCAAACGGTCTTCTGCTCTGTGGCCGCTATCCAAAAGCTTACTATGTGTGGGATCTGAATACACAGAATCATCATCAGCTTCCACGTCCCAGAGTTCATTTCGAAGAACTTTGTATGTCATTGATCACTGAGGATTGTCCTGATAGAGGGCTGAGCTATAAAGTGATTCGTGCAGAGTGTGTAGGCTTTACAGTTCACAGTACAAAAGGTGAAGGTAGAGACTTATTCCTCTAAAACTACCACTTGGAGCTACTCCGAGCTTACTTGTTCTGAGCCTATATCTCTCAGCTCGTGGACTCCAGGGAGAGTGATCAAAGGTACTGTTTATTGGTATGCCACAGGAGGTAAAATTGCAATATATGACTCAAACAGTGAGGAGAAACGAATTGATGTGATAAAGCTTCCGAAAACATACGATTATGAAGAACAGATTCTGGGCGAAACCGCTGATGGGTGTTTACAATACGGATGGAGCAACAAGTCGGTCATGGAGATATGGAAACTTGAAAAGATAAACGACTTGCTTCAATGGACCGTGCTGTGTAAGCTGAACTTTAGGGTAATGTGGAAAAAGAACCCAGTACAAGCTACAAGGTTCAGCACTCGGAGTAAAGAAGCGCAGCTGCTTGGGTTCCTCAATCAGAAGTCAAACTCGTTTTACATCAGATGTGAATCACAATTCTTCATCTATGACACAGACTCATAGGCTTGAAGTAGTTCAGTACCAAGGACGAAAACCAACAGGCTTTTGGGAGTTCTGCAAAGTTGTGCCTTACTTTCGACGCTCTTGGCCTTCTTCTCCGCTGTGTGAAAACAATGTCACGATGATCTAGACTCCTTAATGCAATGCTTCCTCCTCATGAAGTAAGTAAGTAGCTTATGATATTATCTAGTTTTTGTGTAGACAGGCCTCGGATATGATTTTGTTGGTATGGCCTTTGAACTATCGTCTAAGTTTATAGCTGAAGGTTTTTGGTTCGACCATTGATGAACCTCTCATGGTTTTGGTCTATATCTCATGTTTGCCTTTAAAGATAATGCCTTCTGCGTTTTTGATCTGTGTTTTATGATTAACTCGGCTATTGAATCATTATGATATACACAGAGAACAGTAGATTCAAATCTAACAAGTTACCTACATCATATCATATCAGTTGATCCAAACAATTTCAACTTTTTAAAATCTCTTAATTATGATATTTTAAGTTGGATGATGAGTAAGCAGGTTATGGAGAATGTCCACATTCTTTGACATGTAATGAACAATGTATGTTATTCAATTTCAAAAGAATATAATAAAGTCATGTAGTGTTCTAAGAAACAGATCATATATAATCTTAGGTACAGATAATCCTTTATGAACTCATTATTGGTGAAATTGATAACTTTATTTTATCATATATTAATGGATGAAATTGGATTTGATGAAAAAGAAAGTGTTGGTGGGACTGTAAAACAACTCAAAAGGAGGTGTTGAGAAACTCAAAATGAATTATTTGGAAGCTAAATGAAACCTATAAGCTAACTCTAATGTTCATATCATATAGGATCACATGGGTCATCATTGTTTCAGTTACATGATATCTAAAGTTGTAATGATCTTCTCCACAACGAATTTTGGTCTATATGGACCACCATCAATTCATCTTTATTGTTATTTCATCAAATAACTACATTTCCTATAACTTGAGCTAATTATTATGTAACTCTCAATATAATAAATATTCATACATGTGTTTAACCAAGTTTGAATGCTACATAATCTACAAAAATTATAGAGGAGTCTTTCTCTAATGTAATATTTCTCTAATGTAATATTGTTAAAGTTTCAGAAAGGTTTAATTATAAATTAGGATTTATCGACCCAATTGTTGAAGAAAAAAAAATCAGAATGAAGTATAAAATATTTCAATAATTGCCTTTAAAAAATATTCAAAATAGTTGTTATTTTTTTATAGAAATCTTGATTTGTGGTGTTTTCTAATATTTAATTTTTATAAATTTATTTATTAATGATTTTTTTTTTGTTACTCTCTATTAATGATTAAACGGTACTACCACTCATTATTGTCATAATTCTTCTATCTCAAATCTATAATAATTTACGGGTCCAATGTATATATGTTTCATGCGATATAATAGTTACATTAAATCTACTTTAACATATACTTTCATACATTTTGTAAGCTTAGATATTAGATTACGTTGACAAGCCACATGTTCTTTTATCATAAGCCAAAAGTGGCAACAAAGAAAAGAAATAGATAACTATATCTTTGAAGGCATAAAATATGATAAAATTAAGATGGACCAATCTTAAGTGATTGGTTTAACAAGCAAAAAAAAAGCAGAGAGAGCTATAGAAGAGGTTTGAACAAGTCGGTAATCATGGACTGAAATATGACAGTTGGTAAAAGGGAAAGAGAGATCCTATATTTAGACATCACTTGAGATCATCTCTTCACAAGTGTCTGAATTTCTACATTTTCTCTCTTCCACAAAATCTGATTTCTCATTTGATCTACCAAATCAGTTGCTTTGTGTCAATAGGTAAAAGGAGAATTCTGCAGACGAAGTCTTGTTACATCAATGATTGTTCTATATGATGTGATATGGATGAT
The DNA here is from genome assembly GCA_963920545.1 of Lepidium didymum. NCBI lineage: Eukaryota > Viridiplantae > Streptophyta > Magnoliopsida > Brassicales > Brassicaceae > Lepidium > Lepidium didymum. Next base: position 1,127,181 of record OY986996.1, on the reverse strand, counting down.
GAGTCTAATGATGTTGAAAACTGAAAATGAATTGAATTTAGATGTAGTTGTAACCAGTTTAATTCTCTTGGTGATCTAATGAGAGGCTTTACCATTTTTGTTTACAGATAATTCAATCTAATGGGGAAGAGAAGGTCATGGTTTGGTTGGATGAAAAGACTCTTCATTTGCGAGGCGAAACCAAAAGCAGACAAGGTTTTAGTTTCTTTCTCTTGAGACATGAATTGTGTTTATGTTTCTGAATCTAAAATGATTCTTGTTTTTGGTAGAAGCCAAAGAGGTTGAGATGGGTGTTTAGAAGGTTGAAGCTGAGACAACAAATTGCAACTTGTGGACAAGAGTCAAGGACTTTGAATGAAGCAACACAGGATCAAAGAAAACATGCCATGAATGTAGCCATTGCCACAGCTGCAGCAGCTGAGGCAGCGGTTGCAGCCGCTAATGCAGCTGCTGAGGTTGTTCGGATGGCGGGAAACGCTTTCAAATCTCAACATTTTGTCAAGACACGTGATCTCAATTCGGCAGCTATTAAGATTCAGAGTGCCTTCAGAGCTTATCTGGTTAGACACTCTACTTTAGATTGAACAGAATCTTAGTCTTTGTTTGATCTTGCAGTGTTTGATCTTGTGATTGATTACAAACAGGCAAGGAAAGCGTTGAGGGCATTGAAAGCACTTGTAAGGCTTCAAGCAATTGTTCGTGGTCGAGCTGTTAGGAGAAAAGTTTCTGCTTTATTGAACACTTCATGCTCCAATAAAACTTCAACATCAAATCTCATCCAGAGGAACAAAGAGGCAAAATGGTCCAAGACCAAATCTGAGATCAAAGAAGAACTAAAGGTATCGAAACACTCAATGTGCAATGGTTGGGACAGTAGTGCTCTCACGAAGGAAGACATCAAAGCCATATGGTTAAGAAAGGAAGATGGTGTGATCAAACGTGAGCGTATGTTGAAATACTCGCGCTCTCATCAGGTAAATGTCTCTCTCGGTATCTATACAAATGGTCAGTTTCGGTTTGAGGTCTCAAATAGTTGTTTTGCAGGAGAGAAGAAGTCCACGAATGCTTCTAGAATCACTCTATACTAAGGATATGGGGATGAGAAGCTGTAGATTAGAACATTGGGGTGAATCCAAGTCTACAAAATCCATAAACTCATTTCTCATTCCAAGTGAAATGCTTGTTCCAACAAAAGTAAAGCTTAGAACTTTGCAGAGACAAGACTCTAGTGATGGACAAGACTCTCCATTTTCTTTCCCAAGGAGATCATTCAGCCGTCTAGAGCAGAGCTGGTTTCAAAGCTCCAATGGTTTCCAACCTTACATGAGTATGACAGAGTCTGCAAAGGAAAAGATGAGATCACTAAGCACACCAAGGCAACGTGTAGGACTCATGAATACTTGGTTTGATGATCACAAGAAGGATGAAGATAAAGTCTCTCTCTGGTCTTCTTTCATTAATGAAAAGAAGTCCACAAATCAATATAATTGTTAAATCTTTGAACATTCTTTTCTCTTTGCCTCTGGTTTTCTCTTTTGTTTTGTTCTGAGTCTCATATCTCATGTTCTTATAGATATGCTTCTATTAAAGGCTATTTTTTGGGGTTTGGTTTCTGCTTTTGTTCATTATTGTTCATGAGGAATTGGAAGCATTTTTATCATGAAAAAATGTATGATGATTATCTTTTGTTCAAAACCTTAAATGTATTTGATTACAATTGCGATATGTTTTCATGATCCTATACTATATTACCTGCAGATCTTTCTATTGGCAAACAAAGCTCATATCAATATTTAAGAAACCTAAAAATCCTGCCTTTATCGCATGAAAAGCTCTTCAACGTTCACAAAAATTGAAAATTCGAGAAGATGTAGCTAGAATTTAGGTACCACCATAAGAGAGGATAGATGAAATATACGTAGAAGAACCTGAGAGTAGAGAAGGGAAGAGACCGCCTTTCTGCATCGGTGGCGCGTGTTTCACAGGACGCGTCTCCTCTTCAACCTCACCGGTGGTTTATAAATATCAATACGCTGCGTTTTGAAGGAGTAAACATCGACGGCTGTTACTCAGCCACGTCATCGAATCGGATAAAATGAAACAGTCCAAAAGTTGGGTTTTTTTTTAATGCAACTAGAAGATAAACGTACAAGGAAGAAGATTGCAGAGTCCTGAAAAGTTTTGAGTTTTGATCACTACTAATGGAGGCTCTGCAATTTTCTAGCCATTTCACCGTGAGTAGAGCTCCGTGCTCTCAGAATTGGTCGGGAGATAGGAGAAGTCAAGCTATATTTCGTTCTGCATTCACCGGTACCAGCAAATCAGCAACTCTCTCTTCTAGAAATCCCTCCACGGTTTGGCGTCATATTTTCTCCTTTTTTGAATATATAATTTGGTTACCGTTTATGGTTATTGAGTGTTCTTTGTGATGTCTGTGTTGAGTAGCGAGAAATTTGGAGTTGGGTCAAATCGAAGACAGTTGGCCATGAAAGATACAGAAGGAGCCTGGTGAGAGCAGAAATGTTTGGCCAGTTGACTGGTGGACTCGAGGCTGCTTGGAGCAAACTCAAAGGAGAAGGTTCGATTTTTTCTGCCTTAAAATTCACATATCAAATCTCTTGTTATCAAAATTCTTAGCTTTCTTCATGTATTTAAATCATGAAGATTAGGAAGAAGATGAGTGAAGATAGGCTTTTTGTTCATGTATGCAAAGAAAAAGACTGCCAAATTAGTAATCTATTGGAACGAGGAACGGATTAGAGAGAAATAGTTTTCATTATTTTTGAATGAATGGATTATAGAAGTTAAGGATGGTGTAATATTCTCATATCATATGCAGAAAGGATCAGCACGGTATAAAGCTAGTTAGGTTTTTCTAATACTTGCAGAGGTCTTGACAAAGGAAAATATTGCTGAGCCAATGCGGGATATCAGAAGAGCTCTCCTGGAAGCAGATGTGAGTGGTGTTTGTGATGTTTCACTAGAGTTCTTGTAAAGAATACGGTGTAAAAGTAATTTAGCTGCTTGGCGTGTTTGCTAACAGGTGAGCCTCCCAGTTGTTAGAAGGTTTGTTCAATCTGTTAGTGACCAAGCCGTTGGAATGGGTGTAATTAGAGGAGTCAAACCAGATCAGCAGTTGGTCAAGGTAATCAGCAATGAGTCGTTTCTTAACTTCTTTTTCTTCTCCTTCCCTATTTGTTTTCCATGAGCATAATGGGTTTGGATAGTTCATTCACTCTGTGATGATCATTTTAGTTTCAATAGTATTTAAGCTTCGGCCTTTTTGGCTTTATGGCAGACTGTACACGACGAACTAGTGAAATTGATGGGTGGAGAAGTATCTGAGCTACAGTTTGCTAAATCGGGTCCTACGGTTATATTGTTGGCTGGGCTACAAGGAGTTGGAAAGACAACGGTTTGCGCTAAACTCGCTTATTACCTAAAGAAGCAGGTATGCCTTTTGGAAATAAGGTGGAGAGTTTGATGGGATTGTTTGCTACTCTCTGTCAAATTACATTGACACTTATGATAATTGGTCATATTTTACAGGGAAAATCTTGCATGCTTATTGCTGGAGATGTGTACCGACCTGCTGCCATCGATCAACTTGTCATTTTAGGTGAACAGGTATTGAAATTTGGACTTTTAAAATCGTCATGTGTACTCGTAGATCTGGTTTAAGAGAACCTGTGTTGAACATGTGATGATAGTTTATTCCGTTAACAAATTTTTCCTACTGTTCTCTTTGTGTCAGGTTAGTGTGCCGGTTTATACAGCAGGGACTGACGTCAAACCAGCAGATATAGCTAAGCAAGGTCTGAAAGAAGCTAAAAAGAATAATGTGGACGTAGTCATAATGGATACTGCAGGGAGGCTTCAGGTAATCTTTTCTCTTTGAGAGTCACTGTATCACAAATCTGTTGCAGCTGTGGTCATGATTTGCCTCTTTGTGACAGATAGATAAAGGTATGATGGATGAATTAAAAGACGTGAAGAAATTTCTGAATCCCACAGAAGTGTTGCTAGTGGTGGATGCCATGACGGGACAAGAAGCTGCAGGTACTCATTTTCTATCGAATTATTCCAAGAAGATTTGAAAAATGCTTAAAATGGACCTTACTTGTATTGGCTATATTCTTATACGAGCTTAAATCCACAGCATTGGTGACGACATTCAATGTGGAGATAGGAATTACAGGAGCCATTTTGACAAAGCTAGATGGTGATTCAAGAGGTGGTGCTGCTTTGAGTGTCAAGGAGGTTTGTGTTCTTCTTCGATGGATGAAGTTACTTAATTTATGGTTAACATTGATATTTCACTGTAATTGGGTGTCACTAGGTATCTGGAAAGCCGATTAAATTGGTAGGACGTGGAGAGAGAATGGAAGATCTTGAACCCTTTTATCCAGATCGAATGGCTGGACGAATACTAGGGATGGGAGATGTACTTTCATTTGTAGAGAAGGCACAAGAAGTTGTAAGATTTCAGTAAAACCAACCACAATCAAACTTTTCTCTCCCTCACTTTATTGAAGTCTTTTGCTTCTGCCTTTAAAGATGCGTCAAGAAGATGCTGAAGATCTACAGAAGAAGATAATGAGTGCAAAGTTCGACTTCAATGATTTCCTAAAGCAGACTCGTGCTGTTGCAAAAATGGGTTCGATGACACGAGTTCTTGGAATGATCCCTGGGATGGGGAAAGTGGGTCCAGCACAAATCCGAGAAGCCGAAAAGAATCTTGCAGTCATGGAAGCAATGATCGAAGTGATGACACCAGGTTTTTTTTCTGTTCCTTTCTTCCATTTCATCAAACAAACAAAAGCATTTCAAAATATCGATCATCTACTCGATTTTGGTTGTCTTAATCGTGGTTTAAATCTGTTTGACAGAGGAAAGGGAGTCACCAGAGTTACTAGCAGAATCTCCAGAGAGAAGAAAAAGAATTGCTAAAGATTCAGGAAAGACAGAACAGCAGGTACTAATCACTTGGATCTTACGCTTAGTTTCTGCAAATTTCAGATATGAACAAGATTCTCAATACCGTATTCTTTTCTTCTGTTGATGTTGGTTTAGGTAAGTGCACTTGTAGCACAAATTTTCCAAATGAGAGTGAAAATGAAGAACTTGATGGGAGTAATGGAAGGAGGAGGATCAATTCCTGCATTAAGTGGTCTCGAGGACGCATTGAAAGCAGAACAACAAAAGGTTTCTTGTACTTCTTCTGCTTCCTTACCTTTAACATGTGACACATTTTAATGGAGTCTTGTAAAAATCTATCTTAGGCTCCACCTGGAACTGCGAGGAGGAAGAGAAAGGCTGAATCAAGGAAGAAATTTGTGGAGTCATCATCAAGCAAGCCAGGTCCTCGTGGCTTTGGCTCTGGTTAATTAAAACTGTTTCAGTCCAACTTGGTTAATCTCAAGACGGATTATTTTTTGTATAATTCAATCAAGGAATATATGAATTGACCAACTGAAGAGATCTTATGAGCTTATTGATAATTTAAAAATGGAAGACAAAAAATGGTGGTTTGGTTTCTTGCTCATCAAGCATCAAGGCTTCTTATAAACGACGACCTAACGGACTTGGACACTCTCAAACGGCCCAAATGGCTATTATTAATGTGTGTTGTTTTAGTTCTTTAATGGGCCTCAGTTTTAAACTCATAAAAGGCCTGGATCTCGCTTTAATTTTCGGTTTAGATTCGATTAAGAAAAATTGTATAAAAAGTTGAGAGATTCGATTTGGTTCGAATCTATTCGTTAAGAGAAATGGCATTTCTCCTCCGCGTAACGACGACGCCGTGTCTTCTCATTCCGTCTCCGCCGCTATCTCACCGGCGGATGTCATCTCTCTTAATCACACCTCCACTCCAACCGTCGTCAAGACGTCTGAGCTCCGGTAAACCCTCCGCTCTTCGTCTCCGTGCCAATACAACCGTCAATTCACTAAAACCACTCGAAAATGTTAGACCGTATCTACAATCAGAATCTAGAACAATCCTTTTAGGCTGGCTTTGTAGCTGTGTTTCTGTTGTCTCGCTTTCTCAGATTGTTCCTAGGCTTGGCTCCTTCACATCTAACTTAAACGCCAACGCCGCGGGCTTGATGAAGCTCAAAGGCGAATGCTTTGTGTTGGCTGCTTTGGTTCTTAGTAAAGTTGTTGCTTACTATCTTCAGCAAGCATTTCTTTGGGAAGCTGCTTTGAAAACTGTTTACAAAATTCGTGTTTTTGCGTATCGGAGAGTTTTAGAGAGAGAACTAGAGTTCTTTGAAGGTGGGAATGGGATCTCTTCAGGAGATATTGCTTATAGGATCACTGCTGAAGCTTCTGAAGTTGCTGACACTATTTATGCTCTTCTCAACGTGAGTAATTATGAAATATCATCACTTTGAAAAGAGAAAGTGTCTTTCTTTTCCAATTTATTGGATAAATATTGGCTGATGATAAGCTCTACACTACATTTAAATGGCAGACAGTTGTGCCCAGTGCTATCCAGATATCTGTAATGACGGCACATATGATTGTTGCAAGTCCTGCCTTGACACTAGTTTCTGCAATGGTAAGCTGAGAAATTTTTCTTTCTTTGTGTTTCTTTTGATTTAGACTTTTCTCATAAATTCGAGCATCTGAAGTTTTTCTTGTACTTGTTTCTGTTCTAGGTGATCCCGTCTGTTGCGCTTCTTATAGCATATCTTGGTGACCGGCTTCGCAAGATATCTAGAAAGGCACAGATTGCCTCAGCTCAACTTTCTACCTACTTGAATGAGGTATAAACTTGTTATGCTGATTGTTCTATTCTTCTTTTAGATTGTCACCTCAATTGGTATTTGTCTTCTTCAAAGATGGGAAGGTTACTTAAGCAGAGCTTTTCATGTTTAGGTCCTTCCTGCAATTTTATTTGTGAAGGCTAATAACGCAGAGATTTCTGAGAGTGTGAGGTTTCAGAGGTTTGCTCGTGCAGACCTAGCTGAACGTTTTAAGAAGAAGAAAATGAAGTCACTTATCCCTCAGATTGTTCAAGTTACATATCTTGGATCATTGTCAATATTCTGTGTTGGAGCAGTGATACTTGCGGGCTCTTCTTTAAGCTCTAGTGCAATTGTGTCCTTTGTGGCATCACTAGCTTTCTTGATCGATCCTGTCCAGGTAAATACAGATTTGTCAGTGTGACATTCCATGTTACGCCTTTATGCATTGCATTTAATTGTGTCTAGTTCAGTAGACATCTATTTAAGCTCGTTTACCTTGAGGAGCTGTCTTATTGGGATTTTGAATCTTAAGAATCATGTAGGACCTGGGAAAAGCTTATAATGAATTAAAACAAGGAGAGCCAGCGATAGAACGTCTGTTTGATCTGACCTCTTTGGAATCTAAGGTACTTCAAAAACCCTATCTTTGCTCTAATCTTCTCTTCAGTTGATACTCCCTATGATTTGGGTTTATTTCATTGTATCTCAAAACCTGAATGCGAAGTGCTTTTGGTCCTGTATTGAAAACTAGGTGATTGAGAGACCTGACGCCATTCAATTGGAAAAAGTTGCAGGCGAAGTTGAATTATGCGATATTTCTTTTAAATATGGTGAAGATATGGTTCCTGTTTTAGATGGGCTTAATCTTCATATCAAAGCAGGAGAAACTATAGCTCTTGCTGGTCCATCTGGAGGAGGAAAGACTACACTGATCAAACTGCTTCTCCGTCTCTACGAACCTTCATCTGGTTAGAAAATCTACTTCTTGACTTGTCTCTATCTGATCACAATGTTTAGAACCAACGACTTGTCATCTAAACACATTTTTGTTTTGCTTTCTTTTCCCCTTGAATAGGTTCCATCTTCATTGACAAAAATGACATCAAGGATATCAAACTGGAAAGTTTGAGGAAGAATGTTGGTTTGGTTTCACAAGATACAGTGAGTTCCAGTCCTCAAAGTTTCCTACTTTCATGAGTCATCCCAAGATTTGTGTAATGGTTAATCACAGTTTCTTCACTATTTCTACACATACTAGACTCTGTTTTCAGGGACAATTGCTGAAAACATTGGGTACAGAGATATCACAACAGGAATTGACATGAAAAGAGTTGAGATTACTGCAAAAACTGCAAATGCTGATGAATTTATCAGAAACCTACCAGAAGGATACAACACAGAAATTGGTCCCAGGGGTTCAAGCTTAAGTGGAGGCCAGAAACAAAGGTGGGGTCTGGAATAGTGATAAAACCCTGTTTCATATAATTCTTTTCAGGATGCTTAGTGTCTTGTTATCATTGTCAAGTGTGCAGACTAGCTATCGCAAGAGCGCTCTATCAAAACTCATCCGTGCTGATATTGGATGAAGCAACATCAGCATTGGATACTATGTCGGAGTTGTTAGTCAGAGAAGCTCTTGAACGTGTAATGCAAGACCATACGGTAACAGTACACATCTGGTTCTTCCATTCTAAACAATCTTTGACTAATCACTGAGAATATTCTGAAATTTCTTGGTTCCATGGCTCTGATGTTTGCATTTACAGGTAATTGTGATTGCACATAGACTGGAGACACTGATGATGGCACAGCGAGTGTTCCTGTTGGAGAAGGGAAAGCTAAAGGAGTTGGATCGTTCTTCTCTTTTAAGTACTCACAAGGACTCACTTTCATCAGCTGGACTCGTGATTTGAGGTCTAAGGGAAGATACAAGGACTCACTTTCACCAACTGTTCTGTAGATTAAGAGAAGATACAAGATTCACCTGTGTAAATCTTTCAGTTTATTGTTTAAAAATAGGATGAACAAATCATTTGATCAGCTAAAAGCCTACAGAGTTTGTATCTTTCCCTAGTTATGCTTCTTGATAAATAGCAAAACTTGTGACATTATACATATAATAACAACAGATCAAATTGTTTCCTACTCCATGTAAATAAGAATGATTCACTGTTTCACCATGAAGGAGCTTTTGCAACTGCATCCACCCACTGCTGCCGGATTCTCAGCTACCTTGAATACCAATGCAAGCATTAGAAGTCAAATGAAAATCTAAAACATTTTTACTCAAATTTTTTATCGACATGGATGGACAAATCATGCAGTTTCAAGCTAAGATCTTGTCGCCATTTCAAAACACAGGACACAAGAAAGACATTTTATGAATGATAGGTACGAGTCATAGGCTTATGGACTCTAATCAGCTCAGGCAATACATACAAAATGCTTCCACTTAACAACTAAGCAATGATGAAAAACAAACAAATTATAAGTCTTAAAAAGATGAAAAGAAAGAGAGTTTTACCACGAAAGCAGCACGGATAAGTTCCTCCACATAATCAACCGTGGCACCTTTCACAAAGTCATATGAAACGTTATCTACAACCAATTTCACACCATCCTTCTCGAAAACCCTGTAATGTTATTAAGAGAAGCTATATTTAAGACAAACACGCCGTTGTGCAACTCAAACACATACTGGAAGCCAGAATAAGTAATAGTAACACTAAGACTTGAGGTGGACCAAAAGTACCTGTCATCAAAATTGGTTTTGTTATCAAGCTCAAACACATACTGGAAACCAGAACACCCTCCCGTTTCTACACCCAAGCGAAGTAATTTCTTCTCCGGCTCAGTAGATTGTAACTCTTTCATTCTCTGCCAGATTAATAACATCATAAATGTCAATAGAAGGAGCAAAACAACAACCAATGTCTGCTTTCAACAATCCAAATAGTGAATTGAAGGATTCAAAACATTTTAACTCTTTCATTGATATCTTGCAAAGGACACAACTTTAATTGGTGAAGGATTAATTTCAATGTTCACATATCCCATGATCACATATCCGACATGACCAATGTACAACAACATCTTTGGAAAGAAATTGATGTTTCATATCAATTTAAAGCAATTTAGAGATTAAAAAAATAAAAGCTTTTAATCGTTTCCATTTAAGCAGAATCATGAACTAGGATGTTCAAAACAAACCGTTTTAACTATTAAAATTGTAGATTTTCATTGGAAAAACTCGTCAAAATTCGATCAAATTCCAACATAACCAATTTCACAAAACTTCGGAATCGGAATTTCCGAGGCATCAATTCACAACAGCAGATTCCATACCCTGATACAATTATCGCTGAGATGAACAACTTCGATAGAAGAAGAATCAGATTGGGAAGACGAAGAAGCTTCTTTGAGAGCTGAAGCGGAAGAAAATTTAAGCATCCGATGATTCTCTCTAATATGACCAGCCAAATACGGAGCAAAGCGTTTCACCAGAGATCTCGACATGATTTTCTAAATCCTTCAGAATCTCTCTATCTCTTTCAATAATAAACAACCTTTTTTAGAGTGTTTTCGCCATGGAAGGATTAAAACTCAAAGCTTTCGTGAAAGTTTCTTCCTTTATCTGGGAAAATTTCTTTACTTGGTCAAAAAATAACAGACGATGGAGGCGAAAGAAAGATTGGTCTTGTGAATACCACGCTTCGTTTAGCTTCCACGTCATATATTTCTGTATGCCCTCACAATTTATAGACATTTTCTAATTTGCCCCCACTAGTTCGATTCAAATCAATTTGGTCCCAGAAAATTAACTATAAGATAGGTTAACCTGGACATTAAAACCGGAACAGAATCTCGGTATAGTTCTTTAACCAATAACCAAACAGAACCAAAACTAATTTGTACCAAAAATATTTTGGTTAATCATAAGTTTTTGGGTATTTTATAAGTAACCATTCAAAACCAAACCAATATTATTTAAAATCTAATTCGGTTCTACTTATTTGAAACTCAAACGGAACCAAAACTTAATATGTATCTATTGCTTACCACATTTCCAAAACCGAATGCCAAGACCAAGATGGGTGATTGATTCCTCAATTTTCTCTAAAAAGTGAAGAGCTCTCTTAAACTCAATCTCATAATACATAGAAAAAGATAGGACATTGAACATTCTCATGAGCAAGAAAATAGCTTTTTTGTATATACAACAAATTACTGTACATTGTTGGTAACTCTCAGGAACCAAGAGTTATATCTCCTCAGTGATATAAACAAGACCTAGCTTGTATGTATGGTTGTGTTAAGGAGCAGCACAAAATGGTATATTACTTCTGGAACTTTAGAGACCTATATACCAATTATTCTGTCTCAAAGAGAGAGGACGAATGTCTAAATTGTACTATGTACCATGGCTTGTGTCATCATCCGCTGATACTTGAGCGTCCAGAATGAATCTCTTTAAGTTGTTGAGATAGTTCTGTGTTGCGGATGATGTGTGAGCTGCTACGTTACTTAGCATAACAGCACAAGGTCACAAGTCCCTATAAATCAATTGCAGAATTTGAGATTTAGATTAAAAGATGGACATGATTCATATAGAACCATTAGTACTAGCTGCAGAAAGATATTGTGTTTCACTCACTTACCAGAGTTTACTTTTCAATCTAATTTTTCCACCTCTTTGAATCTTTTCTCCCATTCCTCTGCCTCATAGTCTTGTTCCATCATATCTCTTTCTGTAGTGTACACGATCCGCTCCTTCCCTATGACTGTACTTTGAGCCATATCCCTTGCACTCAGTAGCTGCATCATATCATTTAAAGGCGTTATTTCACAGTTTCCAAGTAATAATCCAAGAAATGTGCTTTACTTTGGCTTGTGCTCGAGAGCACAATAAGAGCAACCATCCCAACTGTCACATAAGGCAATTGCAAGTGGGTAATCACACAAAGATCTTACATATATGCAGCATCATACAAGAATCAGAACCTAACCCTTAATATGGGCAAAGCTCTCTACTCTTATTAAAATAGAGCATGTTTGAGTGTTTCATAGATGATGCAGTCAACAGAAATTTGCTGTTTTGAAAATCAAATAAATATTCTCCCTACATTCATCCACTACTAATGTGCCTACCTTGCGCCTTAGTGCAATATCTGAAGATTCAAGTGCTCGTGCAAATTGTAGCCGAGCTTTGTTTCTATTCTCTATCTGACTGTTCTTTCTCTTAATTGAAAACCACCGAATCAAAGGGATGGCAAAGAAGGAACCTGCGTATACCTGCATAGTTGTTTGTATAGTTAACCAAGGACACCAAGATAGATTTACTATATTTTCAAACAAAGACGTGTTTATGTCAGTGATAGAGCTTAAAATAAACCTTACGGCCATGCTTAAAGCAATACCAGAATCAGGAAACAATTAGATAAAAGTAGTTCACTATATCAACAGAAACTAAATCATACCTGAAGTAGTGGATATATATTCTTAACAAATGTAAGAAATCCACTGGGCGTGACGGCCATCTCCCTGAAAACAAAGAGAAAAACAAGGTTGCGTTTGAAGTTTATACACACACACACACACTAGGGATGTAGGTAGAGTATAGGCCTTACTTTAGCATGGCGTTTAAAACAACAACACCAAAGAGATTAACCGCACCTAGGCCAATGACCATTGCTCTCTCAGACGAATTTGTTTTACTGTGAAGAAAGGAGATTCCAATGTCAGGGACTAAAACACAAGAGCCCTAAAAATTTCTTATATGATATTCCAGGAGCAAACAAGAACCTGAATTGCCATTTTTTCTCCTTGAAGAACTTTTCCATATCTGCAACCCAGTCAAACCATTTTCCCACGTATTCCTTTCGTCTACTAGATCCAGAAGCTGTACGTTGCAGGGACGGAAAGCTATACAAAATATTTCCCTAAGCACCAGGAAATAATTGTTAATAAAAAAATCAAAGAAAAACGTACAGATCATGCACATTTGGGCATCACATTTCCAGCGACAAGAAAGAGGATTTGTTTACCTCTTCATCCAACTCAGGTTGACCATCAAACCAAAGAAGAACAGGAAGAATGTAGGATTCATCGTTCTGTTAACATCAAATAGAAAACTTGAGAAGCAGAGAACTATAATTTAGTGATACGATTAGTGCAAGAAGTAAAAAGTGCAAAGGGAACAGCACAAAGACAGTGGCATAGTTTCATTAGCTCCCCTGGCCAGATCCAATACGCAAAGCATACCGTATCACTCTTGGAAGATGGCACATCAAGGTAAGGAGCAAGTTCGTCAGCTGCAACAACACCTCCTCTAGATGTTATGTACTGCCCAATCTGTAAATATGTATCAAAAGTGAGTAAATTACTAGAACCTCATTATATGAGTGTGATGCATCTTTCCATAATTATAACCTTGAGTTAAAACAATAGTACTTTCTTATCAGTTAGATATATCAAAAGTAGTCACAATGTTCTCATTGATAAATTTAAGTCCTGCACATTACCATCTGCCACCTCTCTTCTTCAATTCCTTGATTTGGGTCTCCATCTCCAAAAACAAATGAGAAAACCTAGAGATCAACCATTATTTAATCAAGCCATTCTCACTCAAAAAAGCAATGAGGGAAGAAACATATAGCAACGCATGAAAGCTCTCAAGTTGAATCTCCACTTACTGATTCAATAAAATTCATTCCCTTTCCTTCATCTTCTCGAGCTCGTCGCCTATTGTAATAATTGGGATCCCAGTACCTTACATAAGAATACTAGAATATGACTAGGAGGTTCCATTAAATCAATTACTGATTTTCTCTATTCCAAGAGTAGAAGCCCTTTTAAACAATAAATGTAGATTACCAAAATATATCAATAGGGTTGATATAGAAGTTGAATCCAGAATCAAATCCTCGCCCCCTTCTTCTTTGACGATTATCGTCCTCACTATTAACAACATTAAAAAGTTAGTGCAGAAAATCAAACCAAGACCATCGACCAGAATGATGGTATACCGTGATAACAAGACAGCTTAGTTGCGATCAAATCAAACAGATACCTTCTGCTCGAGAGTAAGACTATAATTGTTGTGTAGACAATAACAATAGAAGCTATAAGCGCCGTGCCAAAGGAAACACGAGTCAAATAGTCTACAACACCCTGTCATGCACACAATAGAGCTCTAAACATTTGAGTTTAACCCGATTCACAGTTAAAAACTAAACAAAAAAAGATAAATAATAACAAAAAGATACTACCTTTGCCTTTTCAAGAAATGGTTCAATCTGTATCCTAACGGACTTGGCAGCTAACTTAGATCGAAAGTCCCTTGGGAAAACATAAAGCACATCACCTTCATCCGAGACCTAAGTGAAGAAATGGATATTTCATTGAATTTAGCACTTTCACACGACTAAACCAAACATAAATTAGCATAAAGAAGAAAATTTACATCAGAATCTGCTCAAATCTTCGCAATTGAGTTGCTCAACTTCAACCTACTATTCCCATTACGGCTAATTCAAATTTATATATCAATTTGAACTAATGGGCATGAAATTGATCAATGAGAGTACCTCTAGAAAACCATCAGTATCAGCTGCGAGAGCTTGAAGTGCTTTCTGAGCTTCAGTAACCTTCAAGCCAGCTCTGCTAGCAACGTCACCAACAGTAATTCTCTGGCCACACTCATCCACAGCTTTCATCGCTCGTTTCCTTACATCAGTCGGCAACTTATCGCTCTCCACCAATCCCCCTGGTTTGATTGCGTTACTAAACTTATCTATACTCGCAGCTCTCGCCACCCCGATTCCATGGGGATTCTTCTTTTTCAGGGGGACTCCAGGAAAAGAATAATGATCAACAGGAGATCTGAGACGAATCAAAGGCTTTGTTGATGAAAAACCCACTTGAGTTAACCTAGGGGAGAGGATTAAGCATGTAGATACACACGCCATTCTCTAATTACAGAATTTGGCTTTTTCTTCTTCTTCTCTAGTAATTTCGATTTTCCGCCATGGAAGATAGTTTATATGTTCAAAATCGAAGCTTTCGGATTTCTTTCTTCCAGTAATGGAAAAAGTGTATATCTTTCTCCCACGACGACGCAGTGTAGCAAATCCTAAACCGAATTAAACCGATCGGTACGCCTCTCAAAATCTTCAGCAGAAACGGTTCACCACAAAGGTCGTTAATTTACCGCTTCATTATCCAAAATAGAAAATACAAATTAACCCTTAAAAACATCATTGAGATCTCATAATTGATAAAACTTTCAGATTAAAAATCAAGCCTTTGCTTACTTTCATGTCTATTAAAGTATCAGTTGGTTAATATCTATTGGTTTCTTGCTACAGTTGAAGTAAGACGAATTTGTTTGTTGGTTTTAATTTAAAGCTGAGAGTCCTTTATTTAGTGGATGTCTCAACCAAAACAGTGACGCATTACTATTCTTGTTGACCATGAACAATAACCAACTTAATCTAACAGTGATAAAGAGATTTGAACAGATAGGGAAGAAGAAACTAAGCCTGGTATGAGAGTATTTGTCTGTAACATAGCTTCAAAGCTTATATACAACAAAACCTAACAGTCTTTTTCCTTGAACAAGCTCAAGACTGTTTTTTGTGTACATATATATATTATACTTAATCTATGATCTATCTTTTATGTTCTTCTGAGACTTTCAGATTCAGGTATGGTATCTAACAGAGGTTTCCAAACTCTATTACATTCAAGATCATCACTATCATCAGTAATTAAAAGTTGCTGCTTCTCAAGTGTTTGATACATCATCTCATGGACTAACCCTCCTTGAAGTAACTTCTCCAAATCTTGTTTATGCACAACAATCTTCATTCTCACAACACTTACACTTTCATTGTTGCTGTTGTTGTTGCTTTCACATGTGTACTCATCTTCTTCTTTTAGTACTCTCTCATCGTCTTCAACCTCAGGATCTGCAAAAGTCACTTTTTTGATCTTCTTCTTGTTCATTGTTGTAGGTAAGAGATTATAGAGACGACCAGAGAGAAGCTTAGCATCAGGGAGAAGATGAGTGTTGTTGTGAGAAAGAGTGTGTCCAGAGAATTGAGTAAGGATTTGATGAACATTAATGGGTTCTCTATGTTCAAGTACCTTCCCATCGTTTCTCAATATCTTTATCACTTTCTTCTCCATTACTAAACAGTTTCCCATCTTCTTCTTCTTCTTCTTTCTTTCTTGCTTTGTGAATTTCCTATTGTTTGCTTGGAGATTTGTGTTTGTATATTTATAAGAGTTTTGAGATTTCGTTATTATTACGGATTATATCAAGTGGACCCCGATTTGATTTTTCTCGGCTTTCACTTTAATGTTTTTAATGGTGGATGGGTAGTGGTATGGTCGGGGGGTGGTGCAATTTGTTCACTATTCTATGAATCCATTTTACCTTTTGTACTTTTATGATTTTCATTTTTTGTTAAGAAAATGACATTGAGCCGGTGGCAAAAGTACTTAAAAATGTTCATAGCAACAATTCAGCCACGAATTCTTTCGTGGCTAGGTAATAGCTACATGAACAGTTACAAATTTTCATCAAATAGCCATGAATTTCTATTAAAAAAAAGGAAAGATTGTCACCATTTTTTGTAGCGACAATCGTATAGCCACATATTTTTTATCGTGGCTAGACAGTAGTTATATGCCGTGGCAAAAAAAAGGTGGGTAATCGTTGTTTTTTAAAAAAATCATGGTTATTGGATGAAAATTCGTAGCTATTTTCGTAGTTGTTACCTAGCCACGAATTGTTCCGTAGCTTGATCGTGGCTATATAAACTGTTTTTACTATATTATGATCGTATTTTATAGTCTGAATAGTTCAAATTCATGTAAAATATTACCATTGGTCTAAATTCAACTATACCTAGATACTACATACTAGAGAAACTAGATAAATCTCTTTAAATATCACATATAATGTGGTACAAAAAATTCAAACTTAAATAACATATTATTAATATCTTACCACTACACCACAAACCACAAGCGTGACAACTCGATGCATCCCAGAGTTATATATGTCATTTGAATGCAAAGGAATGAGCAACAACTAAAGTTGCAGGACTCTCAAGCTCCGAAACTAAACTATAAACACTATCGCAATTAATTATCTAGGGCTTCAATAGAATATTGAGATATAGTAGTTCGTTCTTAATTAGTGTTTTAAGGTTAAGGATCAATTAGTGGTATTCATTCACATGATGATGTATGTATAGTTTCTTATAGACTCTAAAGCTTTTATCATGATGATTAGTGGTAGATAATCAATCGGAACCGCTGACAATATAGAACAAGGCAACGAAAAGAATCATGCCAGTGTACTTTTGCTCAGGTCATCAAATGCGTTTCCTATCTTATAGTGGTGGTGGCAGAAAAAATGTTTACATATCTCAATTTGATGGAATTATATATATACAGTAATCCAATTCAACGGAAATATCGTAAATACTATGAATTCAAACTATCTAGCAAGAGATTTTTTTCCCTGGATCAGGTCAACAAGTCCACAAGTCAAAGGATTAACGAGTAATGATATCTGATTTATCTCGGGGTTAGAAAAAACCATGTGAATATTTTTGGTGCTATGAACGAATACAATTTTAATTTTTAAGGACATCCAAACTCATGATTGCACATTACTATTTTTTCAAATTTCAGTATTATCACTAAATCCGCATAGGTAGACCAATTGAAATTGTTTTGGGAAACTTTAACTCTGCCTTTTAACCAAGTCCTAAATACTTTTTTTCTTCTAATTATTCTGCAGAAATAATTTGTTATATAGTTTAATCAGATATTATATAATTAAATTTCTAAAAGAGTATCACTATATATACATGTTTGTTTCACACTTGGAAATGTTTACCTTTTACATTCAAGATATAGGTTTCGAATGGTGAATGCAAATAAAAAAAACAGATCATACAGATAATGTAAATTATGCAGAAACTAAAATAAATTATTTTAACTTTTTCATTAAAAAGTATGGTTTAAGCTTTTATTTGTTTTATAACTTTGTAATTTTATATTTTTAGTTAAATAATTTTATTAAGTTTATACTATGTTTCTAAAAGATACATTGTTGCATTTAGCTTTTATATTTGTTGGTTTTTATGTCTTAATTTCGATAATTAATTAAGTATGTATTTTAGTTAAAAAATTTAATTAGATTTGATTAATAAGAACATAATTTTAACATAAGTATTCAAGTGATCATAATTAAACAACATAAATAAATATATATATATATATATATATATATATATATTAAATGCAGATAGGGTGAACAACATTATGGATGAAGTAATAATCACTACCAACAAAAATAAAAGTTATTTTACCTTTTTTTAACGCCTTTATGCTTATTTTATTAAAACTAATGGACTAACCACTACAGTAATAAACAAAAATCGTATACAAAATGTCACAAATTCAAAACTAATAATTTAGTCATAAATTTTTTCATAATAATTATAGTGTGTTGTGGTTTGTTTGATATATGATTAATGTAGTATTTAAATACCTTAAACGTGTTGATTTAATGGTTTATATAGTTATATCAACCAAGCAACGACCAAGTAACAAATTCACGTTACACTAATTCTACCTTTTGTCTTTTAAACCTTAAGGGAAATTACTGTTATTGTAAAGTGATTTTTGTTTAGCGCACTTAACAAGTAATACAATTACTAGCAGTGGCAAATAAATATATCCACGTCAGTTTCAAGATAACCATCGCAATAATGGATGTTAAAAAGGACGAAAAATAAGATGATTTATAATTAAGAAAAATAAAAAAAATATGCAGATATGACAAACAGACATATGAGTGTATGGCTTCTCTGTTTCATTTTTTTAATCTGCAAAACAGATCAGATATTATTTTATTGAACTGCATCTTATGTGGGAATGGAGATTTTATAAGCAGATGACCCACTCATAAAAGTTCTGCAATTAATCTGGATAACATTGAAACCCATACTAGTGCCAACTGACCATGCTTGTTCCATGTCCAAATGAAAAGGTCCCACTCCATTGTTTTGGGATGCACTTTTATAAGACCCAAAAATTGTGATATCTACATCAAATCAATCAAATCTACTTGCAAATCCCAAAGGCGACCAAGTTAGTGTTCTATAAACATAAAATTCGATAGACTTAACATATTATATTGGGGAAAAAGTCATATGCATGAATGTTTAACGTGGGAAGTTGTGTTCGCAGTAGAATAATTGTTTATTTTATTTTATAATATTCGATTTATAGTTAAATTTTCATAAATTTTTAACAATATCACGTTAAGTAAACGAGATCTACAGTCGCATTCAACTGAGAAAAAACAACAAATATAACACAACCACTTAACTAAACACAATTCTACAAAATGATTGTTCTGTCTCCACAAAAGCTTTGGAAAACTATATATAAGTAATATCAACAATTTTGAAAAAGGTAAGATCAGAGATTGAAACACGAAAAATGAATGGTGAAATGCAATGCTCATAGTGTTTTTATATAGATGTCATTGTCTCTTTTTGTCACCACATTGTTGTCCTATGAAAGATTTTTTTTCCAAAGCGCATGAACAGCCTACAATCGAAGGCCAAATCAACAAATGATTTGCTTATAAAATTTTTAGATAAAGTGAATTCTCTAGAATAAGAGGATTCAACAAATGATTTGCTTTTGAATATTCAACTCTCTTTCTAAAATTTTAATAATTAATTATAATTGTTGGTTTTAGATAAAGTTAATTCTCTAGAATAAGAGGATTCATATAACTATTCTTTCTACGAAATATATACTACCCTAGAAAGAATCATAACCACAAAAACAAATCGTAAGAAATATATTTGGATTACATAGACATATACATATAAAACTAAGTGGATCTTTTTTACTTCAGCTACGCATGCCTAATCTAGAAATAGTACTAAAACTTGAGAATATAGTAAAGTACTATATCAGGCTAAAGTGTTTACACACAGCATAAAAGTATTCACATGACTCTCACCGATCTAGAATTAGTCATATCTCATAAACTGTTGATCCGTTAAAATCGATTTGAAAAAAAGATCTTTGGCTATTCTGAAATTCTTAGTGTTTATAATACTTTTTGGTGTTTTTGCTTAATTAAATTATCCGATTTTTTTGTTAAGAAAAAAACATTTTTAGTTACAACTAGAAAATATATTTATGTGAACTAAATGTTGTAAGTTGTAGAATTTGTAACGTAATTAATTTATCCAAAAAAAAGAGAAGCAACATACGAGATCAAAATTGCTAAAAATAACATATCAAGTAAAGAATGGGATTCCTTTCTCATTCTCGTTTGGAAAAGAGAGAGCACTTTTGTGATTCCTTTGAACAAAACACAAATTGTGACGAAGGCGAAAGGAATTTAGATATATCGGCTTAAGTTTCCATACTTTTGGTCGGCTCACGTGCTACGCTCCACCAAATCCATTCACGACACGTGCTAGTCTTCTCCTGTTAGGCACCGTCCAAAGACCAATTTTTGAAACCATTGCTTTTGCTTCTACCAAGCTCTTTAACCCAATCTTTCCTTCAAGACTCTGCTATTTGCCTATTTAGATTTTTAAAGTTTATTCCCCTTAAACATCTTTTAAACTTTTTAAAAACTATTTGCGTCCTCTGCCCCATTTTTTCTTGAAATTATGTCTTATGTCCCTTTTTTTCTCGAAATTATGTCCCATATCCTATTTTTTCTCGAAATTATGTCTCATGCCCACTTTTACTTTTCTTGTTTTTAACCTCCTTTCGTGATGTAGAAAGACGATTTTACCCTTTCTTGTCTATTCTAGACGTCTCCATACACTGGTCCGGAGAAAATGTCTGGTTTATTCTACTACCTCGTTCTTTGCATCCACCTTCTACGTCCCCTCATTTAATTCTAATTTTTACCCTATATTTCGTAGACTCCTACCATGCCTATGACATCCAATCAATCTTCATTACAAATTACATCAATGTCTGGAATACATCTCATATATTGTCCATACTAGACGTCCCCATATAATTTTTGCCTTCATTACCAAACACAAAAAAAACATATATAATATTACAACTACCGTTTACTATTACATTACGAAACAATAAAAGGAACCACCCACACAACAAAGCAAACAACCTACAATTTGAAACATTTTATATTTTCGGCCATAACTCAACACTACTTAACCAACACTTACATCTTATGAGCCAAACATTTTCAGAAACTGAATTGATCTCCACCAAATGAAGCATTCACTCTCACATTGGTGGCATGTGGCATAATTTCAAGATTAAAGATGATATTATACATTTTGTGTAATTCCAATCCTCATAAGAAAGTCATCATAATCCATCTTTCTATTATATATGATGTCCACTTTGGACGTCTTACACCATATGTCTGATGTTGCTTTGACCCAGCTCCAGAGGTAAGACCGTCTTTTCGGATGGAAAAATGGGCACTCCACACAAGACATTTATAAGAGGGCATAAGACACTGTTTCCTATTAAAAGGGGCATAGGACTAAAAAATCTTTTTTTTAATTAACCTCTGAATTAGAATTCTCATTTTTGTTTTCTCCAAAATATTTGAAATACACAAATCGAAATCAAAGATTTTCTAATTATTATTTATGGTCAAGTAATACAACAATGAAATCATTTAAGTTGGTTAAGTCCACACAACATGGTCGACTGATGGAGCTAGATTTGGGAATGTGTAGTAGCATTTCCCGGCTTCGAACCATCTTCACGTTGTGTGGAATTGGGAGTTTCACAACCTGGGATTAATTAGATTTTATAAATCGTTGACCTGAGAACTAACTAGAGAGCAAAGACTATTCGTTTTTCTGCTAATATGATGTATTGAACTCATAATTCATTAGATACTTTTTATAAATATCAACTAAATATTGTAAATAAATGTTATAAATTGTTCAATTATTTAATGTATGCATTTCAGTTAGGGTCAGTTGGAATTTTACCGTATATATCTTTTGCATTTCGTCGAAAATCTATTTTATAATATAAACGCTTATGATCTTTCTTTCCTTTATGTTTTGCAGTAATGAATCATTTGGCATTATGATCTTCACCGCAGTGATGTTGCCCTGTCCACATACCTAACTCAAAATATATGATTGTTGAATCGGATTATCGAATTTATAGAAAAAAGTTGGGTTAAACTATTATATTGTAGTTACAATAACGCGTTTTTGAAGTTTGTACTTTGAACATAAAAGTTTGATTTGGTCTCTACTCTCTTAGAGCATCATCAATGGAGAGACCTTAATGAGTTTCTTAACTAATATTTAAGTATAAAATCAAAGTAAGAACTTTTATTAAGAAACCCTTTATTTGTTGTAATGCAATGGTAGAAACCCATTAAGGGGTTTTAAGAAATATAAATAATATTATTTTATTTGATAAAAAGCAAATTTTTTTAACTAAAAATACTTGATATTAAACTTAATATTGTAAACATGGATTATAAAAAAAGTAAAAGAATGCTCAATTAATATCATGAGCACGGCCAAATTTTTTCCAGATATGCTCAACCAAATCAGATTTTAATTGGTGATGCATTTGTCTATCCCGAATTCTAGTTCGAACATGCATTTGTCTATCCCGAATTCTAGTTCGAACACCCATCATATTTGAGAGATTTGTAGGCATATCTGTGGAATAAGTGAGATTCACATGTGCACTTCCGTTTCCTTCTACGTGTTGGAACTCTGAAACATCAAATTGAGTGTATCCATCTCGTTCGTCTTCTACAATCATATTATGGAGTACGATACATGCTCTCATAATATTTCCTATTTTCGCTTTATCCCAAAAAAGACCTGGATTTTTAACAATAGCAAATCGAGCTTGCAAAACTCCAAAAGCACGCTCGACATCTTTTCGGGCAGCTTCTTGACATTGAGCAAATAAAGATGCTTTTGGACCTTGTGGGATTGGAATAGATTGGATAAAAGTTGCCCATTTCGGATAAATCCCATCTGTGAGATAGTAAGCCAAATGATACTCTCTTCCGTTGACGGAGAAATCAACTTGCGGAGCTTGGCCCTTTATTATATCATCAAAAACAGGTGAGCGATCAAGAACATTGATATCGTTTAAGGTACCTGGAGGTCCAAAGAATGCGTGCCATATCCAGAGATCATATGAAGCCACGGCCTCCAAAACGATTGTCGGTTTTCCAGAACCACGTGAATATTGACCTTTCCAAGCGGTGGGACAATTCTTCCACTCCCAATGCATACAATCGATACTTCCTATCATTCCGGGAAACCCGCGTTGCTCTCCAATATTGAGTAGTCGTTGAAGATCCTCAGGTGTGGGTCTTCTTAAGTACTCATTGCCAAACAAATTTATTATACCTTCCACGAAATTTTTCAAACAGGAACGAGTAGTAGTTTGACCGAGCCGAAGGTATTCATCAATCGAATCTGCCGAGGTACCATAGGCTAATATACGAATTGTTGTTGTACACTTTTGAAGTGGAGAGAGACCAGACCGTCCAGTATCATCTTTGTTCTGTCGAAAGAATTGAACTTCATAGGAGAGCCGATCAACAATACGCAAGAACAATGACTTGTTCATTCTAAAGCGTCGTCGGAATAAATTCGCATGGTATGTTGGAGTCTCACTAAAGTAATCGTTCCACAAACGTGTGTGGCCTTCTTCACGATATCTTTCGATAAAAACTCTTTTTTTTTTTGACTTGTTTGTGTCATCATCATCACCATAATCAATGAATAGATTATCAAACGTTTGATCAAAGATTTGATCAAAATGTTGATCAAATGTTTCATCAACTAATCCTTCAAATGTATTATGTGATGAAGATGCCATAAATCATAAAAAGGAGTAATGAAAGAAGAAAGGTACATTGATCGGTTTATAAAGGGGGGGAAGAGTGCATAAAGAAAGGTACATTGATCTGTGGCCTTTTATTGGCCTGTGGAAGAAGAAATGACTTTAAGACTTGGCATAATGAAAACATGTGAATGTCTAGCTGTTCTGTGTTTTGGTAACATCTTGTCAACTTGGCATAATGAAAACCCGTGAATGTGTATAGCATTTGTCCTTTTCTATGATGTCTTTAACAACTTAGGCTGTAAGCAATATATATGTCAAAGACCTTATGGTTTAGTAGGTAAGAAAGTATTTGATGATAAAGTTTTGAAGTAAGGTTTTGCTCTAAATTTATTTTAAAAAAAACAAATTATAAAGGAACCGATCTAAATTTATTTTATTTTTTCGAGTTAAACTAAATTTAAAAACAAAAAAATAATTATCAACCAAACCAAAACTTAACCTCAGAATGATATATTGTTGGTTACTATTAGTGTAACATTAAATATGGGAGTTAGTTATAAAAGTTATAAGAACCACAAAGTAATATTTTGTGAATAAAATTAGTTAGCATAAAAATTTAGTCAAAATTGATATGAAGGCAAAGTTTATAAAGAATCCATGTGAAAACAAATTTTTGTCTTCTCAACTAAATTATGGAATAATAAAAGCAAAACTTTCGATAAAAGCAAAACGTTAAACACAAACCGAAAAAAAACCAACCATAAGCTAAAACATATAACACAAACAGAAAACAAACCAAACATAAGCTAGAACATTAAGCAGAAACATCAAACAAACCAAATCTCTAACTACTCAACATGTCTGTAATAAGCTTCTTCTTCAAAGCTTATTCAATCTCAGACAGAGGTTCTTTTTTGGCAATGAGACTGTCAAGAAGACCGATCTTCGACAGTCTCTCTTTCATTGATAAGTCCTTCTCTTTAATCTCCCACATCCTTTGAAACTCAACCACATTGTTACCTTCAGACTTCTCCCTTTTCCCTCTGGCTTTTGATGCCTTCACTCCAGGAGGCCGATTGCTAGAAAGATCATCTTCACCACTCCTCATATCCTCTGCACGCGTGCCCGCTTGTTCTGAATCCTCAGCACTCCTTCTCCTTTTAGAGGATGCATCAGTCTTTGTCTGTGAAAGCTCACACCATTTCTGGTCATTCCTCAACTCCTTCCATGCATGTTCCAAAGTAAACTTCTTTTTGTGATCATTGAAGAAGATTTGGTGAGCAAGCTTAAGCACATCGTTCCAATTTTGGCCACTCAACTTCTCTCTTGTTGCAGACTCATATGCACCGCAGAACTTGCACACCAAATCGTTGATCTTGTGCCACCTTTGCTTACACTGACTAGCTTCACGGTGTTCACGAGCTACAGCCATTGGGCTTGTTGCAAAGTAGACAGCTATCCGCTTCCAAAATGCTCCACCTTTTTGCTCGTTTCCAACTACAGGGTCTTTGCTGGTGTTCAGCCAAGAACTGATGAGCAACACATCCTCGCTGGGAGTCCAAGGCCGTCTTTCTCTTCGCTCTTGAGGTGTACACTGAGAAGAGTTTTGCTGTAACTGACTGCAGGAATCATCAAGGGGATTTTCAAGTTGGCTATTCAACAAGTCAACAAAATTTGAGGGCTGAGAATATGGATATGTAAAGGATATATCCATTATAAGCAAAGAAGGGATTTGGTTAAAGGATGAAAAGAAGGAGAAGAAGTAGAGGCTACTTAAAGATGATCAGAAGAAAACAATCTTCTGTAAAGAAGATCAACCAAATTAAAGGCATTAACAACTATCTAACCACATTGACAAGACTTAAGCCTAACTAAGAGCATTCAAAACCTATCTAACCACATTGAGAAGACTGAAATCTAACTCAGAGCATTCAAACTAAATCTAACCAAGCCTTTATTACCATTAAACAATCTTCGATTTTGACAAACAGAGCTTTTAAAACATAAGATATTCTTCCATTAAAGAAGGATTCAACTCAAACCTTATCTGCAAGCATTTGCTGCAACACGCGAACAACTTGTGCACCAGCTGAATGCCCCACAGGGTATTGCCCTAAAACACAAACCAAACTCAGATTTACGTTCATTTGAATACATTGGTCTGAGACTTCAGATCAGAACCTAACCTTTTCCGTATTCTTTTCCAAACCGAGAATGTCCACAAGCCTCACTATGCTCTTCTCTGAAATCAACTCTCCCTCCTTTTAAGTAATAGAACAATTCCCTTGCCCTGGAAACATCAAAATTACGCAACACAAAAACATCAAAATTACGCAATCTAGAATACAGAACACCAACCAAAAAATACAGTCCAAGAACAAATTCGACAAATAACAACCAACCATTTGACTAGAGAACAGCAGTGATCATACACCTCATTATGAATGAAGATAGATAACCAAAATCTACGATAATGTTGATGAATTCCAAACAAATACGAGAAATGACAATCACCTGCTTGGCCTTGTAGCCCAAACGACGAGCCTTATCGGGACGAGTAGGCTTGACAAGACGAACAATCGAAGGTTGTTGTCTGTACTCCCAACACCTGACCCTCTGAAGGAATCGCATGACATCGGACTGTTTCTTCCTTCATAGCTCCAATCAACCAATTTTTCATTAAATCGGCGCAAATTCCACTTATTTTAAACAAAATTGCAGGATTAGATTACCTTGTTGAAGCTGGACTTCGGTGGAGAAGAATGGACTTCGGTGGAGAAGAAGATGCAGAGTGGTTGAGAAGGAGACACAGACACGTGTGTTTAAGAACCGTTTCTTCACACCTCCAAAATAAGAAACGGTTCTTCACTTAAACACATTTTTTCTTTTTTTTTTAATAAAAATATTCTTAAGAAACTTACCAAAAACTCACCAAAAACCACCGTTGATGATGGTCTTAATAGCTCTATTACATCTATTTGGTGGTCCGAATAGTGTTTCTTGTTCAGATATTATAACCTCTGGAAATATAAGGCCCAAATTTAAAAGCCTATTAATAGTTTAATGCCCATATTGGCTTAAGGCGAGTAGTTTAGTTCGGATGTGTTTTGTCTGAATAATATAGTCGAGTTTAACTCTAGTCTAGTCAGAAGTCAGGTGGTTAAGTTTGAACCACCAATTTCGTTGGAACACTTTAAAACTGATCGAAAAACCAAGAATAAATAAATAAATTCAGGTAAATAGAAAATTTAGAAGAAGGAAATTCGATGGCGGGGATACTAGTGAACACTATCCTCCCTCAACCTCCGATTTTCCGATCAGTTTCCTCTTCACGAAGCAGCTCAATTCGAACCCTTGTTATGGTTAAAGCTTCAACAGAATCTTCTGAGTCCGTTTCAGTGTCCGCGAAAGACACTGGAGCTGCTGTATTCACTGCCCCTCCTGGTTTTAAGCCACCCGAGCCTAAACGCTTCGCTATTAAACCTGGAAAACTATTCGATGTATTGGGTGCATCAATTGGATTGCTTTTTCGATTTGGCACTGGGCTTTTCGTTTCCGGGTAATTGGTTCATTCTCTTTTCAGGAATTGAGTGTGCAGATAGTCGAATCACTCGTCTATATGCTCAAATTTCAGTTGATTTAGCTGCAATAAATTGGTTTTGATCTCTTCGTTGTATCCGAACAGGTACTCTGCATCTTTCGTTTCCAAAGAAGAGATTCCAGGTGATCAGTATGCGTTGCGTCTTGGCGGTAATCACGAACAATTTCTAAGCTTTCACACTTTTCTCTCGTGGTTTAAGATATTAGAGGATGGCAGACGCTCAAAGGAGTTTTTGTGAATAGATTGTAATCATAATGCCTGCTATTTTAGGGATCACTGTAAAGGAATCCTCAAAGCTTGGACCTCGTCCTGAGAAACCTATTGAGATATATGAGTTTGAAGGGTATGTATGCTCTATTGACTGTGTGTGTGATTGTTTATTTAGACTCATATAGTTTTGTATTTCCTCTTGACATTGAATGAATGTTTCCTCTTTCCGGTATGCGATTTAAGCTGTCCTTTCTGCCGTAAGGTAACTCTCTTTCTTAATCATTCCCATTGTCTTAAATGTTTCACAATTAGCCAAGTTTCTGAATTTTTGCTTAATACCATGAAAACAAGTTGTTGAATCTTGCGCAAAGATCATTTTAGCTTTGGAGAATTTGCAGGTCAGGGAAATGGTTGTAGTGTTGGATCTTGATATACTGTACTATCCTTGTCCAAGAGGGAGTCCAAATTTCCGCCCGAAGGTTAAACAGATGGGCGGAAAACAACAGTTTCCGTATATGGTTTGGCATTTCATCCTAATGCTTTTCTTCTGCTGCCTTACTGCAATTTTAATCAGTAAGAAATAAGATACTAGTGTTCTGTGTTTTATTATATAGGTTGATCCAAATACTGGAGTGTCCATGTATGAATCAGATGCAATCATCAAATATTTATCCGAGAAATATGGAGATGGAACTGTTCCTTTAAGTCTTTCACTTGGTGCTTTAACGGTTAGATTCTCTGCACATGTTGCAGTTTACTTTCATTTGCTTCAGAATCCAAGAGTATGAAAACTGCTCCTTTTGATGTTGTAGGCTATAACAGCTGGCTTTGCAATGATCGGTCGTGCAGGAAAGGTAAGAAGAAATTCTATTACAATCCAATATACTTGAACAAAACTCAACTATGAATACTATGTATTACACAGTCTTGGTATAAGCAACCCTTTAGTCACAGATGCTTGATTTTGTACCATGCAGGGTAACTTGTACACACCAGCAAAATTACCACCGAAGCCACTCGAATTCTGGGCATACGATGTATTGATCTCATTACTTATCCTTGGCCATCAATACTGAATCTTATTTGCATCATTAAGTATAGTCTCTGTTTGAATTGTCCTGTAGGGTTCCCCATTCTGCAAACTGGTACGTGAAGTTCTTGTAGAACTGGAGTTACCACACATTCAACGCAGGTATGAAACTCCTAGGCTTACGCCATTCCTCATAATCGAAGGAACAAAGTTACAGTCTTTAATTGAAATCACCCTCATTTGTTTTCTTTTTTCCATTAGCTGTGGCCGTGGCAGCCCCAAACGGCAGGTATTGCTGGAGAAAGCGGGTCACTTTCAGGTAGGTTAGAGAAATAGATACATAGAGAAAGAGAGTAATGACACTGATGTGTTGTGTTCTGTTGTTCTATGAAAACAGGTACCTTACTTGGAAGATCCAAACACTGGAATTGCAATGTTTGAGAGTGCAGAAATAGTTGAGTATCTGAAGCAAACTTATGCTGCTTAAGTTTTCTTCTTCCTCACTTTGCGTAGAGAGATATATGTTGATTGTGTGTGTGTATGTTGAGCTACTTGCTGTTCCAACAATAAACTGAAGTCAGTTATGTGTAGGACTTTACATTAAGAAATGTACTTATTATATAAACCAAATTCTAAGAGATGGCATTCCAAACCGTCTACATCACCTATGATCAAATCAAAGAAACCACAACATAAGGAAGTCTTTCACCGATGGCCCGGAAACTTGAGCCGTCATCAGTGAAGCAACAGGAGAAATTAGACACTGACTCCCTCCGCGTCAAGTGACTGACTTTGGCTCTATTTGCCAACCATGAGCTTTTCAAAGCGAAACCAAATGAACCAAAGTGATCGACAACATTACCTCCGTCTATCCAACTCTTACCCCGAGTTCAGTGACCAATACTTCTCTTCTCCATGTAGCTCAACACAATCCTAATTGGTGTCCGTTTTCCAAACTAGAAACACAATTTGTGAACTCGTTGAATCATAAACATTCCAATAAATTAGGTAAAAAGGACTTCAATAAATAACGAAAAATCATGCGACTTAGAAAATATAGATTGAAAAAGACATACGTCACTCTAAGGTACTAATATAAGTGGTCCGAGTCCAAGTATATGATTACAAAGGTCAGTTACACACATTTAGTGGTCCGTCTTATTTGAATTTATAATTTGTAATTTTGTATCATATTTTGTTTCTTTTTAAGTGTCCTTTTGTGTGTATATAGATTTTGTCAAAATTAGTTATTTATTCCATAAATTTAAAATTTGTAAATTCAAATCTAAAGTTTCAAAATGTTTTCCCTTTTAATTAACTGGTTAGTTGTTAGTGGTTGAATTGTCGTTTATTGCACAACACTACTTGTTACGGATGATATTAGTTAATTACTTGTTATGATGACATTTTCATCGATTTTGTAAGTTAATTTTTTTAAATAAAACAATTTATACATAAATGGAGGGAAATATATTGGTAGGGTCAAAGAAATAACGATTATCAAAAGCCAAATATTTCCTTTTGTATATTAAAAATTCATTTATTATGTGACTCATAAAAAAATGATAATTAATGCACGTACAAAAGGTAGTCTGAAAAAGGCTAAGCACGGGTCGTCTCTGTTTTGCTGGCATTATGAGTTAGATATGCAAACGATTTCTCTGTTCTGTTATAATAATATTTTTAAATCTTTTTAATTGAGAGGATATTATTGGTTTATGTATTTAGATAGATTTATAGAGATTTAAATGTTATTAAGATTTTAGTGTTATTAAATTAAGATTTTTTGAAACTCTACTAAAGTTTGGTGTTATTAGTTTATATATTTATAAAAAGTCTTCTAAAATTTTTATAAGTCTAGCGTTATTAGATTTATAATTTCATAAAATCTTTAAAAGTTTTGTGTTATCAAACATTATTAAAGAGTATCATATAATTGAATTAAAACATTGTGTTATTGGTTTGTTGATTCTAAACATATTTCTTTACAAAATACATTGTATTGATGAGAGATTCTCAAAGTCATAGTGAATGACTAAAAGTATATAGAAACTTTTTAAAAATATAAAAATCAAGAATAATAAATATAAAAATAATAATATAAAAATAAAATAATTTAGTAGTAAAATTTGACATATCTTCAACAAAAAGTATTGGTACAATTGATGATTTTTGTTAAATACAATTTATAAAATTTATATAAAAAATATACTATAAAATATTATGTAATATTTTGAATATATTTTATATGTGAAATTTATAGATATAAAAATCTATAAGGCTTTTCAAAACTATGCGGAAAATTCTATGAAAATCTAAGGCAAAACTCATTAAAAGTTTTTAGGTAGTCTTTAAAACTATGTAAAAATATTGAAAACTTTCAAAATCTTCTTTACTTTAAAATCATTAAAACTTTTTTAAAATATTGATCCAATAACACTCCTTTAAAGTAAAATTTTATTTGAGTGTATTTCTAGATTTTCTTAAAAAATTGCATGTCCCTTTAGTAAAATAAAGTATTTTTCAATATATTTATTATGTAACATTTTCCAACAAAATTTCTTCTAAAAAATGCTTTAAAAAATATTTGTGTAGAACTTACCGTCTAGATAAATGTTTTTGATCAACTGATTAAATGTCAAATTTAAAGATCACACTTGTCTCATGTAATATTAATATTATAGATAGAGTTTTATCAACCGGCATGTTGAACAGAAAAAACCTATAGACCCCACTCACTTGATAAATGTATAACAAATATTTCTGATCAAAAAAAAAATTGAATAACAAATAATCAAGAATGGTCAACTTTGTAATATATATAAATTCATATGAGTAAAATTGGAAAGCGTTAACGTTCGCTTAACGTACAATATAATAGACCGTTGCAGTCTGCAATTGAGAGAATCTAGACAAAGAAACAAAAGACTACAAGGGCTAAAACGAAATAAAGGTATACTTCAGGGGCGAAAATCAGAGTAAATAGGCGTTTAAGTATCAGTTAAGTGAAGGGCTAATGAGAAAGTTATAAAGTTATGCGGTCAACATAAATAAAACATAAAGATTAGGGGCTTCCGACAAAAAATCTCTCGATCCACTTACACTTCCACTACAATGTCCGTTCGAAAAATATGACCGTTAAAAGTCATTAAAATTCGAAAAAGTAGAAACTAAAAATAACTCCTTTCCTCTTCTTCAATCTCTGTTCTTCCCCAAAATAAAAACTTCCTTCAGAAAAAAAAACACAAGAGACAGCGAGAGAGGAAGTCATGGGTTGTGTCTCTTCGAAACTAGTTAAGAAGAAACTTATCAGAGAGATTCGAGTCAACAATGGTGGTGATCACATTGTGTCTCTTACTTCAACTACTTACGGTCATCTCGATATCGATGAACGAAAAGCAGAGACTTCTCCTAAGTTAGAGGAAGATGACTGTGAATTGGAAATCAAACCCAGAAGATCTACTACACAAACAGATGATCCTGAGATAATCAATACGTGGGAGCTTATGGAAGATCTAGAAGATTCAATGGCGGTTACTAATCCACAGAAGATTAGTCCTAAATCTCGTGGTATTTTTGGGAAAGCTTGGAAGACTCCGGTGAAATCGATTGTGGAATCTCCGAAGAGAGGAAGTAGTAAGAGATTTGGGGGAAAAGAGAACAGAGGAGGGAATAACTCGAAAGGTGTGAGTCCAAATCAGATTCTGAAGCCGAAGAACATTCTAGAAACTCCGAAGAGAGGTGTAATGCGTTTGAGTTTCCCTCTCAAATCTGAAGAACCATCGGTGACGTTAACGCAGAGTAGAAGGAAGAGTTTTAGTCCAATGTTTGATCCAGATCTCGTGGCATCTTACGAGAGAGAATTGTCTCAGGAACAAGAGCAGATCAAGAGAGTGATTTCTCCTATGGTACAAAAGACTCAAACCCGAGAATCGGAGAGAATCCTTGAGAATTTCCCGGAAAAATGTCCACCAAGAGGAGAAAACTCAGTGGTCGTCTACATTACATCTCTTAGAGGGATAAGGAAAACGTTTGAGGATTGCAATGCTGTGAGATCAATATTAGATTCACATGAAGTTCGATTCTCGGAAAGAGATGTATCGATGCACTCGGTTTTTAAAGAAGAGATCAGAAGCATTATGGGAACAAAACAAGTGAAGATACCAGCGGTATTCGTGAAAGGGAGGATGATAGGAAGTGTTGAGGAAGTAATGAGGTTGGAGGAAGAAGGCAAATTGGGAATTTTACTTCAAGGTATGCCTGTGGCTAGGTTTGGAGGTGGTTGCTGCAGAGGATGTGGAGGAATGAGATTCGTCATGTGTGTGGTTTGCAATGGAAGCTGCAAAGTTATGGGAGAAGACAGGAAGACTCTTGTTAAGTGTTTGGAGTGTAATGAAAATGGTTTGGTTCTTTGTCCACTTTGCTTTTAGATGAAAAATTATCTTTATCTTTGTTCAGTTTTGCCCTAATTTTAAGGTGAAATTGAGGGAAACTGGACAAAGGGTTGACTTAATTTTGAAGGCTGACTTTTAATTTCAACTTTCTAGGGTTGATTATGGTTTGTAATGATTTGGTGAGAGAGGTTCTAAAGCTGTGTTTTTTGTGCTCTCTTGGTGTGTACTTATGGATTTTGTTTCGATTGTTTGTAAACGGTTTTTTATTCTTGTTAAGATTCAATTCAATTTGTATTATAATCAGTTTGGTTAAATATTGCTTGCTTTTTATCAATCCTATTAGCCTTGGGTATCCATTTGTCGGATTGGCTCTTTCGATTCTCGATTTTGAAAATGTGATAATCAATATATATTGACTAAGTTTCGGTTTGGTTTTGATTTCGAATAATTATATGACCGAATTACAATCGAAATAATATTGGTTCGATTTTATATAATTTATATTGTAATAAAGTAACCAAATACTCCAAAATTGTGATTATGTAATAAAATAATCAATTTTTTAATACAAATTAGTTTTGATTTTTATTTTGTTATGTTTGGTTCTTGATTAAAAATCAATCTAATTGAGAACTTAATTTACTAAAATATTGGAACAAATGGTTTTTCATAAGAACCTGAAATCGAATCGAATACTTGTTTTGTTTTCAGTTCGATTTGGTATTTCGGTTCGTGTTTTGATGATCATGCTAAATCCTATCCCAACCCATATGATGACGAAAAACATACATAACTTGGCACACTTTACGAGAAGAGGCACACATGTCAATGCGGTTTTTGATCAAACCTATCCACTCACACCTTTATAATTCATAATATTCGATCAGATTCATACACGTTACAAACAAGTTTAAAAACTAAGCAAAGAAAATGGAGCTTGAAACGTCAGTTTATCGACCAGACGTTGCCGTTTATGATTCGCCTGATGGTGTGGAGGTTCGAGGGAGATATGACCAAATTTTCGCCAAGATTTTGACAAGAGAAGCTCTTGGGTTTGTGGCTGAGTTACAGAGAGAGTTTCGTGGTCATGTGAGGTATGCTATGGAGTGCCGGAGAGAGGCACGACGGTTTTATAACTCAGGTGGAGTCCCTGGTTTTGAGCCTTCCACTAAGTTTATTAGAGACGGTGATTGGGTTTGTGCTCCGGTTCCTCCTGCTGTTGCTGACCGGAGAGTGGAGATTACTGGTCCTGTTGAGAGGAAGATGATCATCAATGCTCTTAACTCTGGAGCTAAAGTCTTCATGGTTCGTCTCTCTATCTCGCTCTTTCGTTATAAAAAGTCTTTCTTAAGTAGAGAATCAAGTAATTAACCAAGCTTAGATGGTTTTGTTTAGTTCTGTTGCTCTAGGCCTCTAGCTACTTGTCTAGTTAAGTTACGGTTGCTTGTGTAATAAGCTAATTTCAATTGTGTTCGGTTTGGTTTGGGATTTGATTTGGTATTCTGGGTTTTAACAGGCTGATTTTGAGGACGCATTGTCTCCAAGCTGGGAGAATTTGATGAGAGGGCAAGTGAACTTGAAAGATGCAGTGGATGGATCAATTACGTTTCATGACAAGTCAAGGAACAGAGTTTACAAGCTCAATGACCAAACTGCTAAGCTCTTTGTCCGGCCACGAGGTTGGCATCTCCCAGAGGCTCACATCCTGATAGATGGTGAGCCTGCAACTGGATGTCTTGTCGACTTTGGCCTTTACTTCTTCCATAACTACGCCAAATTTAGACGGACTCAAGGTTCTGGTTACGGACCCTTCTTCTACCTTCCCAAAATGGAACATTCTAGGTACGTTTCTCTGGCCAAACTGATCAGGTTCTGTCAGAAATAAGATAGTATTCGGTTTAGGGTTAATTAAGTTACTTGGTTTCTTCACAGGGAAGCAAAGATATGGAACAGTGTGTTTGAACGAGCTGAGAAGTTAGCTGGGATAGAGGGAGGAAGCATTAGAGCGACGGTGCTGATTGAGACCCTCCCTGCTGTTTTCCAGATGAATGAGATACTATACGAGCTGCGTGATCACTCGGTTGGTTTAAACTGTGGAAGATGGGATTACATCTTCAGCTATGTCAAAACCTTCCAAGCTCACCCTGACCGTCTCTTACCAGACCGTGTCCTTGTCGGTATGGGGCAGCATTTCATGAGGAGTTACTCTGATCTCCTAATCCGTACTTGTCACAAGCGTGGTGTCCACGCCATGGGAGGCATGGTTAGTCCCCTCTTAACAAATGTGAATTTGTACATCTCTGATCATGATATTGATTTGTTTTGTGGTTTGATATGATGATCAGGCGGCTCAGATTCCGATAAGAGATGACCCGAAAGCGAATGAGATAGCATTGGAGGTAGTGAGGAAAGATAAGCTAAGAGAAGTAAGAGCAGGACATGATGGAACATGGGCAGCTCATCCAGGACTCATCCCAATCTGTATGGAAGCATTCACAGGCCATATGGGAACAACTCCAAACCAAATCAAATCAATGAAGCGTGAAGATGCATCAATGATAACAGAAGAAGATCTTCTTCAAATACCACGAGGAGTGCGTACACTCGAGGGTCTAAGGCTGAACACACGAGTAGGTATCCAGTACTTAGCTGCTTGGTTAACAGGATCAGGATCTGTTCCACTCTATAACTTAATGGAAGATGCAGCTACAGCTGAGATAAGCCGTGTCCAGAACTGGCAATGGATTAGGTATGGAGTGGAATTGGATGGAGATGGGCTTGGAGTTAAGGTGAGTAAAGAGTTGTTTGGAAGAGTAATGGAAGAAGAGATGGAGAGAATTGAGAAAGAAGTTGGGAAAGAGAAGTTTAAGAAAGGAATGTATAAGGAAGCAAGCAAGATGTTTACAAAGCAGTGTACTGCACCTGAGCTTGATGATTTTCTTACACTTGCTGTGTATAATCACATTGTAGCTCATTACCCTATCAATGTCTCAAGACTCTGAAAAGAAAGATGCAGAGAAGAAGATTCAAAGAGAGGAAGAAAGTCTGAGATTGTGCTTTTTTTTGTTTGTTCTGTTTTGTGAGTCTGTTTTTCAAATGTTTTTCTTTTGGTATATTGTAATAAGCAGAACTTGATTTTTATATTCCAGTGAGAAATAAATGTTCTATATAGTATTCTTAATGTGTGTATGGAACAGAACAGAGCATTTGATACATATATAAAAGTGCTTAACAACTCAACTCACAAGACTGTCTTAGTATGAACAAGTTTCTTGACTTGATATTATGTTTGATATACAAACATAGAAGAAAGATCTACATCAGTGTTTTGCATTCACGGTTAGAAGTTAAAAATGAAGTCCCTTCTCATTGTGTTAATTTACAGGTGGAGCTTAACAATTACATCAGAAGCATAACACAATCCCAAACTTATGCTGCTTATATGGGTTAGTTCCAATTGAAATTACTGAGCCGACCAGGGGTAATTTTATAAAAAGAAATTGACAGAACCGATCCGGTTACTGTAAACCGAGTAATGAAGTTAAGAACGCCTATAAAATCCAAAGAAATCCCTCTTTCTCGCGTCTCTGGAAATTAGGGTTTTTGCCTCTTACGCTTATCGCCGCTAAGCTCTTACCTTCCCGGTCGCATCGTCTCCGTTAAGCCTTCATCTACAGGTTTCTTTATCGTTTCCAATCATCTGTGTTGTCTGGAATTCGTTACGGTCTCAATCTGTTTTCTCGATCGATTACAATCCCTTGGAATTCTCCTCTGCTTGTTAAATAATTGATTCTCTAATTTCGCTTCTACTACGATGAGAATCAAGGCTTCTTAATCTTGCAAGATGGAACTTTCTTAGCAACTAATTCTGAATCTGAATAGATTACTGAATGGTTGTCAGATTTGGGTCTTCATGTGATTTCTCTGTAAAGTTGATTGCTTTATAGGAAACATATAAACCACGATGTACTGATTTTGTATACACTCTATTGATGTATTATTGTGAATTCTGATGTAATTGCTGCTCTGAACTTTCATTGTTGTTCATTCATTCAATCAGAATGGATTCTCAGATTAAACACGCCGTGGTGGTCAAGGTCATGGGAAGGACCGGATCCAGGGGTCAAGTGACTCAAGTTCGAGTGAAGTTCACTGACTCTGATCGTTACATCATGAGGAACGTCAAAGGACCAGTGAGAGAAGGTGATATCCTCACCTTACTCGAGTCTGAGAGAGAAGCCAGAAGACTCCGTTGATGCGTTTCCTACTCCAACAGCCCAAACAAGAAAACATTTTGGTTCTTTTGCTTTCTCTCGGATTGGATTAGTGATTATGCGTTTTGGTGTCTTGAGTTTTGTTGTTGCTTTAAGACAATTGCTGGATTCATAAATGTTCTGGTTCTTGGCGTTCCAAATTTGAAATCTCTTAGCTTTTGAACACATGCATGAAGAGTTGCTCTATACTCTTCAAATGGGTTGATTGCATCCACAAACCCAGAGTTTATGGCTAACCGATATGGTACATCATCATTTAGCTATTGCAATTCTTTTTCTCATTGCGGGTCATAACAGTGGGGAATTTTCTGCAATGGGCGAAAGCCAAACATCCATAGGAAGCTACAAGCCTCTTAGATATATTGCAAGACAAAACTGGTTTTTCTCTAATGTTAAATCTCTACTGTTAAGTAGTTTTCGAACCAGAATGTCTCCTACTTCAACAGAATCACTTTCCTTTATCCTGATCCGTTTTGAGTCCGAGGCCGACCTTGTTTTAGCCTTGCTATGTATGGACTTGGTCATAGACCAAGCAAGTATAGATTACAAAGCCGAAGCTATATGATGCGGACACAACGGCCAAAAATAAAACATGATCGAAGTTACAATAAGGTGAAACGAAGTCAGAGCTGGTGACGAAACTTCTCGAACTAATGAAAATTTAGGATCCTAACCAGCGAAAGCATTTATCCCACAATTCTTCATTTAACACAATCCACCAATTGACCCTTCGATAAAGCTCATGAAAAAACCAAACCTACCCCTCGAAAATGCGACAAGTCAGTGAGAAGATTCCATTGATGGTTTTGGGGTCATGAGTCATGAGTTGTCGCTTTGTGTTGTGTTCAACTTTCTAAACTAATTGATACGTTCTATAATTGTCTAAAATAAGCGCATTAATCTTACTCTTTTTCTTTTTGGAGAATTTCTCTTATTTGATTATGTGAGTATATTTATATACAAGTTTATTTTTATTACTTTGCATCTTAATTCTGAATAATTTACCCAATCTGTTTTAACGTATTCATCAAGAGTTGCTTCTATAACAAATATAAATAAATTTGTTTAGTGGAGAACCTATGATAACAATTCTATTCCATAAAATCTTTATATTTTAGTCTATGAACTTCATGATTTCCATAAGATTTTAGTATTTCGTACTAATGATTAACATGGACCTTTGTAGGAATTTTCGGAATTGTTAAGGTTTTATAATTAAAATCATAATTACTTCTGAATTGTTAAAGTTTTTTTTTTAATTTTACTTTTTGAAGAATCAATGCGTTGTCGTTACACGAATGAACGAAGAGTCCCAAATCTACGCAATAGTTTTCTTCTCAACCTAAAAGTATTTATTTATTCTTTTCATTATTGGCCAAAAAGAAATGATTTGGTTTATTTCTTTATGATAAATTTATATTTATGTCTTATTAATGACATTTAAATTCAAAGTAACTACCATTTGTTTCCTTATCAGCTTTATTGTTTATTCAAAGGACAAAATTCTCCATCTTTCGACAATGAAATGACCTTTGAGCAATACTTTTATTTGTAGTTGTAATAGAATCCACGTACGATGAGAATAACAAATGACTTAATCTTGGCCAGTTAAATGTTTTGGTGAAATTCCTTTTGAATTCATGGACCAATGAGTAAAACATACCTCTTCAAATTAATTTATTCGCCGAGATATCTAGCTTGGAGTTTTTTTTGTCGAATGTTTAGACTTTAGTGGTTGGTTATTTTAAGTGACACTAAAGATTATAGGATTCTATAGATTAATGAATTCAATTATTGACTAATCTAGTGACTTGATTGATTTTAGTATATATGATTAGGAATTGAGTTTTAATGGCCCACACATTGCATTGTCTAGTGGTAGTACTGGAATTCGGAAAATGAGTAATGTGTATCTCGAGTTTGAGTGTCCCTAGAAACATCACATTCTTGTGCATTATCCGGAGGATATACATGACATTCCTAACCCCAAAATCAGCCGGATATCATGTCATGTTGATCTATACACCCGTTGAACCAGCTCAAGAGAAAAGTATCTAGCTGGTCTGGAGTTTGTGTATTCATTAGCCATATGCATTCAGTTTGGTTTGTTTCTCCTTGATTTTAGTTCCGAATGAGTACTTAAAATAGAAACCAAATTATATCCAAAAAAATTCACTTCTTAAATCGATTTAGTTTCAAATGGTTACTTGAGACCAAATAACCAAAAATATTAGTACAATAGTTAGTAAAAAGTAACCAAATAACCGAACAATAGTTAATATAATTAATTAATTAGTACAAATTAGTTTTAGTTCCAATTTGGTTACTTTCGATTCTCGGTTAAAAACCAAACCGAATATACCAAATACTAGAATCAAATGGTTTTTTGCCAAGAACTAAACCCTGTTTTTGGGTTTCACATTTTATGCCTAAAGTTTGTGCTCACGATGTTTTCGTTGAATTGGATTTGCATAGATAAAAAAAAAAAAACTGATGTCTAGTGATGTAATAGTAGGATTGTTAGATTGCCCCTAACGTCTATCTCTTTCTTAAAACCCCTATAAATATATATCTTGCTCATCTTCTTTATCTTCCACATCACTATCACTTTACCTGGCAAATAATTAGAAAGAGAAAGAAATCTAACAAACAAAAAAAATGGAGAATTTGGGAAGTAGAGTGATAGAGCCTTTGATAGTTGGGAGAGTCGTAGGAGATTTTCTTGATTACTTCACACCAACAATGAAGATGAATGTGAGTTATAACAAAAAGCAAGTCTCTAATGGCCATGAGCTCTTTCCTTCCTCTGTCTCCTCAAAGCCTAGAGTTGAGATCTATGGTGGTGATCTCAGATCCATTCACTTTGGTACTGAAACGTCTCACTTTCATCCTTATCATCTTAGAAGTTTTCCATTTTTTGACTCTCCATGAGAGAAAGAGGACATGCAACTCAATAAAAAAATTTTTTTTTTGATAATTGGTTGCATTAATAATAAAAAGAGCAAAGTTTTACAAACACTTTAGTAAAGACTCACGAATAGAGAATTTAATTTGAACCAAGTAGAAGTGGGCCTATAGTCGAGGTCCAAAAAAGAAAATGAAGAGAGTTTACGATATTTGAAGATGAAACTACAATTGAAGACATGTGCTTGCAAAGTCGGAGTTTTGATGACAGAAAGATGCGATTCTTGTTGTTTAGGATCTAATAATGACCAAAGCAAAACTAAATCTTAAAATTCAGTGTTGATAATGATATCTCATGGATCTACCGATGCAATGGGCTAGTGGTTTCAGCGCAAAAATTTGTCATATTGTGTTCCTACTCTGATCCCGGGTGGAAAAAAATGTTTTACGCTATTGGTAATAACAAAGGTTGGTTCCAAGTCGAGAAAGAAGATTAGGTCCAAAAATCTGAACCTCTTCGTAGTTACAAAAGTCAAATCAATTAAAGTTCGGGTATAAATATATAGCATGTGACTATAGAAGATCTTACTATTGTTTTTATAAATTAATGCATACAAATTGTTGGAGCTCACTCCAAGTACCTTAGTCCATATGATTTCGCAAGGCCCAATACAGCTCCAAGATGACCCAACCCAACGTGAAACCAAACAACCAACACTTAGCAAAAGCAAAAGAATCAACTCGACACGAACCATCTCGGCATGCAAGCGATCTCGGCCAAATGTCCACATCAAGTAGCCTGCAACGCATTTAATGTGTTGTATAGTCATTCACTTACTACGTGGATGTACTTGGCCGCACAGTAAACATTTAATGTTGCAGGTGAGTAGTCTAACTATCCAGTAGCTCAGCGACCACGTCCCTAACAATGATGCTTCTACTGCTATCTATATAGGCTACATACGTAGGTCATCATTGCCGACTTGGTAGTCTGAAGAGTTGCCCTAAACTATTTCGGCTATAAAAAGAGATCCTCAGCGCGCCGAGCTGAGGATCTAATCATCATTCTCTCTCTAAGAACACATAAAGTTTTTGTATCATTTTGCTCCCCAAATCAAGAATCTAAACCCTTTATTATAATCTCTAATCTACTTTGATCAATAAACATTGTGTTAATATTTCACCACAAATAATTGGTGCTGTTTGTAGAGATCTTTACAAAGCGGCATTATCTTCAACAAAGGATATTGATGAACGAGTGTGTGAATTATATGCCTTTTAATAAAATATCTTGACATAGTAGTAGTAGCTTCTTCTACCATGCAATTAGACTGCGAAAAGCTGCAGCAACATGTGATATTCGAAACTCCCAAATAGATGCGGTTTTAATAATTGTTACGGGTCCAAATTGGAAACGAAAACGACCCGGTTGGAGCCTAAACCGGAAGGAAGAAAGTGAGGTTGGAAGGTGGTGCGTAAAACAGTAACACAACACTTATTGTTTGGTGTAATGGCTATTTCCAAGCATAAAAACCGGAACTGAAAAATTGAATCTATTCAAATTGAAATAAGATGAACCGAACTAAACCAAAACCAGCTAAATGACCAAACAGTTCCTAAATTCAAAAACCGAAAGAACCGGAATCGAATAGTTACCCGAAAGAACCAAAATATAATTGTATATTTACAATATATAGAATTTAATAATCTAAATATCCAAAATTTTAATTTTAAATCTAAATTTATTAATTAATTTGAATCAAAAATACCAAAAGAACTAAAATATTCAATTTTTTATAATTAATTGATGGTTTTTTATGATTTTTTTTTAAAGTTAAATAAAAGTACTCTAATCAGAACCGAACTGAGATTGAAACGAATTTTAATAGGTATCTATTGGTTACTACATTTTAAGAACCGAAAGAATTGGAACTAAACCAAATTAAAATTTTGTCGATACTGATTTGAACCGAACCGATGAATCAAATGCCCACTGCTAAGTAATGGCGTTGGCAGCTTTGAGAAGTCAGTACTTTATGTCTTTAGTATTTAAGGTTATACTGTAATTATTCATATGGTCAAAACCAGTTCAATAGCTTCCAATTGAATAATGTAGCTGTCATGATGTGGTTCAAGCATCAAGATACGTGACTGGTGATCGATGATTGACTATAAGATTTTATTGGTCACTTATTTTGGTCCACCCTGATATCTGCACTCCTTTAATTATTCTGATTATGAAATAGGATTGCCCAAGAAAATTTGTAAAAAAAATTATTTAAGTGAAAGTTAGTTTCATCATTCTTATGTTTAAACAGGTGGGAGGGGGAAAAAATCTCAAACCAAGCAAAAATTAATTCCTGAACCTAGCTAAATTGATATCAGTATATTACTCATGAAAACGAATCCAAACCAAAATATAAAATCATTCGAATGAAATGATTAATATTGAATTAACTAATCTCGAAGAGAACCGAATCTGAATAATGTGAGCCCGAAAAAAATTAACCAATATTTATAAAAATAATTAATATTTTAACTAAACGTATAGAAATATGTTTTAGGTTATGGATCGATTAAATTGTTGATAAAAAAGAAAAGAAATTTTTTTTAATATACTTTAACATACGGAAAAATATACGATCTTACTTAAAATTACTATAAAAAAAAATTTTGGGTCAAAAACCTACTTTATCATGAATATATTTTATAAAGAATTTGCAAAAACTGAACCGAACCTACTTATGATATAATCCCAAATGGACTCAAACCAAATAATTTAAACCGGAAAGATTAACCAATATATAACCGAATGTCTAGCCCAAAACATGTGATCGCCTCGTAGGCGCTCGTACGTAGATCTTTTGACAAAACTTCACGAAAGATGAACTTTAAAATCCTGAAATATTAACAATTAAAATTTATCATTGTGAATATTGCATGAATAATGTGAGAGGCTACGTATATATGGCTTCTTGTGGATGCATTGCGTGTTAAGGTCTACCATCTTTACGACGTTACTACGCACCGACTTTGGTCTTGAAGTCATCCGTTACACATGATTCATAACTTAAAATCTTTTTTTTTAATTTACTATATATATAGTAGAGAGAAGTCGTACTTATATCAGAATCATTAGCAAACTTATCTTAATCAATAAATTGAGAAAAACCGGTCCTTTACATAATTGTTTTCTAACGTAAAATAAACCAAGAAAGTATATGAATGCAGGTTCGAACACGTTATCAATATTTTATTCTTCTTTACGCAACTTTCACTGAGTTCTCGACCTTTAAAACCCCTTCACCATTCACTACTTCTTCACTTCATTCAATTCTTTATATCTTTTACTACATGAAGATGTTTATAATATTGACTAGCATTTTGGTTATTACCGGTTTCTTTACCGGTGTTGGTGGGACCGGTCAGCCTCTTGTACCGGCTCTAATCATAATGGGAGATTCAAATGCCGATACCGGTAACAACAATCGCCGCACTACCCTCATAAAAGCCAACTTTCTTCCCTATGGTCGTGACTTCGGAACCCAAGATGCAACTGGCCGTTTTTCTAATGGAAAAATCACCAGCGATTTTACCGGTTCGAACAACCCTAACTTTAACCTTTATACTAGTATTTTCGGGTCATTACAAAAAAAAATTGTAGTAATATTTCGTCATAATAATACATATTTCGTATATTACTACGAATTTAATGACAACATATAAATGATTACAATACAATTATCACAAATGTATATTTGCAACAAAAACATTACAATACTCATGATGATGAATAAATCAAGTAATAATTTCATTTGGTCACACATTATTCATAATAGTCACAATGACTTGTTTACAAGGTACGTAACAAATAAAATCAATAACAAAAATTGTATATAAACGTGTCTAATATATTTAGTCAAAAAATTGTGGTTAATAACTCAATTTTTTTTGTAGTTTATATATCCATTCTATTCTTTTATGTTTAATACTTAATTTGTTGTTGTGCAGCTGAGCATCTAGGGTTACCTTCTTACCCTGTGGCGTACCCTAGTCAATACACAAACGGTACAGATTTGTTAACCGGAGCCAACTTCGCTTCTGGTGCTTCCGGTTTTCACGATGGAACTGCACTATTATATGTAACTAATCAATACCCTCATCCCAATTGAGTATATTCCCGGTTTAATCCGGTCATTTAAGTTACTTAACCGAAATGCTTTTAACATTTTAACAATGGTTTATATCATTTTGTAGAATGCAATTCCATTGAAACAACAACTGAAAAACTACAAAGAGTACCAAAACAAAGTGACGAACCTTGTGGGAAGCGACAGAGCAAACGACATATTCGCAAACGCGATTCATATTCTAAGCACAGGACCAAGCGATTTTCTTCAAAGCTATTACATTAATCCAATCCTTAACCGGATTTTCACTCCTGAACGATACTCAGATCTGCTCATGAGATTCTATTCCACATTTATCCAAGTAACTTACATAACCAACACCATACCATATCAAATTTCTACTCATCCCGGTTTACTCTTAACCGATAGTCCAACATTGTACTTTTCTTTCAGAATTTATATGGTACAGGAGCTAGAAGGATTGGAGTGACGACGTTACCACCATTGGGTTGTTTACCGGCGGCGATAACGATGTTTGGTGAAACCGGGACTAATACGTGTGTCGATAGATTAAACCGGGACTCGGTTTCTTTCAATAACAAACTCAACAACACTTCTGTTGACTTAGCTAACAAGCTTCCCGGTTTGAAGGTTGTTGTCTTAGACATCTATAATCCTCTCTTGAACTTGGTCACGAACCCTGTCGAAAATGGTACGTAGCATTATATTAGCCTGTATTTGTCTAAATCTTGATTGAAAAGATCCGGTCCATGTA
The DNA here is from genome assembly GCA_963920545.1 of Lepidium didymum. Taxonomy (NCBI): domain Eukaryota; kingdom Viridiplantae; phylum Streptophyta; class Magnoliopsida; order Brassicales; family Brassicaceae; genus Lepidium; species Lepidium didymum. Next base: position 1,082,221 of record OY986996.1, on the reverse strand, counting down.
TAGCTCAAAACTCAGTGTTTAAAACTTTTTTTTATGTCGAACCTTAGCTATAGTGTCAGAGCCATTAAGTGAGTCACCTAAAACACCAAAAAAAGCTCGGTAGCACTGTCAACCTTTATGTGTCTAACACTGAGATTTTATCATCACTGAATTTGCAGGGTTTTTTGAAGCAAGAAGGGCTTGTTGTGGAACCGGAACAATGGAAACTTCGTTTCTATGCAATGCAAGATCAGTTGGTACATGTTCAAATGCTACAAATTATGTGTTTTGGGATGGTTATCATCCATCTGAAGCAGCCAATCGTATCATCGCAGAAAATCTTCGTGCTCAAGGAATCTCTCTTCTTTCTTAAACCTACGTTTATTCCAATGTATTGATCAAACAATTAAGACTATATGTTATGACAAAATAGTTTTAAGACTATATAAGCTTAATGAAAAGTTTTATTAACTAAAGGTTTGAGTCTATTTGTCTACTTTTTTTCTCAACAATACAATATATGTAAAACCACGTGACAATTAGTCAGTGGCTTTCTTAGCACCAAAGGTTCAAAGAATCTCAGATTTGAACCCACTCTTTGGAAGAAGTATTCACATAGGATCCTCTCTTCCCCGAGAAGATTTACGGTCGAAAAGTAATAATACCTCGACTTTTAGTGTTATGAATTCCGATTTGCTGTTGTGGATGATGCGAAGGTCCCATTGCTCATAGCCAGCAGTGCCCTAGAAGCCGAACCTTGATTTACCAAATCATTTATGGACTTCTCTAAAAATTAGTTAGACTTTGATAAGATCAATAGTACGGGAAAAATGTGTATATTTTCCAAAAGTAGAGGGAGCTTAGTGAAATATCTTCTTTACAAAATTGGTCTTCTCTTCTGAGGACAACTAAAGGTTTATCCCTGGGAATTTAGCGCCCTGAGCTCTAATTTCATTCATGTCCACCGTTACTCATCTACGCCTCCTCAATTTTCCTCATATTCCTCCATCAATTCCGGTGAATAACGGGCCGAAACTTCTTTCATCTCTCTCGCTTTATCGAAAGTCTGAGCGTCTCTTTTCCCTCTCTGCGTCTCTATCTCTTTCACCATTAGCCACTCATGAGTTTTCTTCCTCATCTTCTTCTTCTTCGGTCGAAAAGAAGGAAGCGGAAGATATGGAATCTGTAGTTGATGGGTTTTTCTATCTGCTTCGCTTGTCTGCTCAATACCACGATGTTGAAGTAACAAAAGCTGTTCACGCTTCGTTTCTAAAGCTTAGAGAAGAAAAAACCCGTCTTGGAAATGCCCTAATCTCCACGTATCTTAAGCTTGGTTTCCCTCGCGATGCTTTTCTCGTTTTCGTGTCTCTGTCTTCACCAACGGTTGTGTCTTACACAGCTCTTATCTCGGGTTTATCAAGATTAAACTTTGAAATTGAGGCTCTGAAGGTTTTCTTCAGGATGAGAAAATCAGGTACTATTCATCCCAATGAGTATACTTTTGTTGCTATATTGACTGCCTGCGTGAGGATATCCCAATTCTCACTTGGTATTCAGATTCATGGGTTGATAATCAAATCAGGGTTTTTGAATTCTGTGTATGTTTGGTAATTCACTGATGAGTTTGTATGCTGAAGATATTAGGTCTTCGAGTGATGATGTGCTTAAGTTATTTGATGAAATTCCTCACAGAGACTTGGCTTCGTGGAACACTGTGATTTCGTGTTTGGTGAAACAGGACAAGGATGATAAAGCTTTCGATTTGTTTTATGAGATGAACCGAGTTAAAGGACTTGTGGTTGATTCCTTTACGCTTTCAACACTTTTGAGTTCTTGCACTGGTTCTAGTAGTGATTTATTGAGAGAGGCAGAGAACTTCATGGTCGTGCAATAAGAATGGGGCTGAAGCAGGAATTAAGTGTGAATAACGCTCTGATTGGGTTTTATTCTAGATTTAGGGATTTGAAAAAGGTGGAGAATTTGTACGAGAGGATGATGGTGAGAGACGCCGTTACTTTGACGGAGATGATCACAGCTTACATGGCATTTGGAATGGTGGAATCCGCTGTTGAGTTGTTCGAGAGTATACCTGAGATTAACGTTATTACCTATAACGCCTTCATGGCTGGGTTTTGTAAAAACGGCCATGGCTTCAAGGTACTAAAAATATTCACTGAAATGCTGCAGAGAGGTGTTGACTTGACAGATTTCAGTTTAACAAGTGCTGTGGATGCTTGTGGTTTACATTCAGATAAGAAAGTAAGTGAACAGATTCATGGGTTTTGTGTTAAGTTTGGGTGTGCTTCAAATCCTGTATCCAGACTGGATTGCTTGATATGTGCACAAGGTGTGAAAGGATGGCAGATGCTGAGGAGATGTTTGACCAATGGCCTTCTAATCTGGATAGCTCAAAGGCAACAACGTCAATGCTCGGTGGTTACGCTCGGAATGGATTACCTGATAAGGCCTTGTCGCTATTTCATCGCACTCTGTGTGAAGGGAAGTTGGTTTTAGATGAAGTTTCATTGACTTTGATCCTTGCAGTCTGCGGGACATTAGGGTTTCGAGAAATGGGTGATCAGATCCATTCCTATGCTCTCAAAGGTGGGTACTTTTCTGATGTAGGCTTGGGGAATTCTTTGATTAGCATGTACTCGAAATGCTGCCACTCCGATGACGCCACAAAGGTTTTCAACACTATGGAAGAACATGATGTTGTTTCTTGGAACAGCTTAATTTCTTGCTACATTCTTCAAAGAAATGGTGACGAGGCACTGGCTCTATGGTCGAGGATGGATGAGGAAGAGATCAAGCCTGACACGATCACTCTCACTCTTGTTATATCCGCATTTCGGTATACAGAGTCAAATAAACTTAGTAGCTGCCGCAATCTGTTTCTCTCCATGAAGACTATCTATGGCATTGAACCAACAACTGAACATTACACTGCATTCGTCTCTGTTCTGGGTCATTGGGGTCTTCTTGACGAAGCAGAAGACATGGTAAACTCAATGCCGTTCCAGCCCGAGGTCTCTGTTTTGAGAGCTCTGGTAGATAGCTGCCGAGTTTATTCAAACACAAGCATTGCGAAACGCATATCAAAGCTTATACTAGCAATAAAACCCGAAACCCCGTCTGAATACATCCTCAAATCCAACATCTACTCAGCTTCCGGATTGTGGCATCGCTCTGAGATGTTAAGAGAGGAAATTCGAGAAAAAGGTTACCGGAAACATCCTTCTAAAAGCTGGATAATCCATGAAAACAAAATAAATTCCTTTTACGCGCGTGACACATCACACTCGCAAGAGAAAGACATATACAGTGGATTAGAGATACTGATAATGGAATGTCTGAGAGCTGGATATGAACCAAACACAGAGTTTGTTCTTCAGGAAGTTGATGAGTTAATAAAGAAGACTTTCCTGTTCCACCACAGCGCGAAACTCGCCGTAACTTATGGCATTCTGACAAGCAATACTCGGGGAAAGCCAGTTAGAGTCGTGAAGAACGTGATGCTTTGTGGTGACTGTCACGAATTCTTTAAATACGTCTCGGTTGTGGTAAAAAGAGAGATCATTTTAAGAGACTCTTCAGGTTTTCATCGTTTTGTTAATGGAAAGTGTTCTTGTAAAGATCTCTGGTGAATCAACCAAGTTTTTGTATTGTGTCTTTCAAATACCAATTATATATACACGAGAGTTTTGGATATTTTCATGTATTCGGTTATTTTTCTGGTAAATAATTACGTTTTCATACCCGAATATATAAGTAAATTCGAAGAATTTTGGCTAAAATTTGTATCCAAATAGAAATTGGAACCAAACGGAATACAATTCGATTCTTAAATGGGTATAAAGATACATATCCAAATCGATCTATACCCAAACCGATATATATGATCTTTAAATGGATATAGAAATCTCATATCCGAAAGATCAGGACTCAAACGAGACTCACTCGGAACCGACCTGAACACTTGAATGGTCAGTGCTGGATTAAATGTACTGGGAACAAGGTGGAGATTGACAAAATTAAAAAGTTTGGGGCAAAGAGGGAAATAGAGAGAAGTTTGCATGTGAGAAGAGGAAAAGATGACGCTTGGCACGAGGGAGCAACCACTTATTACCAAATCTTATTCTTCCATTCACCGTCTTTTATATTCAGACTCTTCTTCTGCTCCTAAAACCGAAAGCAAACCAAAAAAAACAAAAACAATAACTCTCCTTTAATTTGATTCTTCGTCTTCTTCTTCAAGAGAATTCAGAGATAGATATGGAAGATGAAGATATTGATGGGAATAAGTGTAGAATCTTGTCTGCATGTTCCTCAACGTCGTCGTATTCAGCTAAACTCTTTCTCTTCATGGTTCCTCTTGTTATCATTACTGGTTTCGTCTTTGTAAATATTGGTCCTAAAAACAAAACTTCTTTCTTAAACTCTGTGTCCACTTCTCATATATCTACTCCTCCGTCTCTACCTCCGGCTCCAATTCCGGCAACATCTTCATCGCCACCGGAGGTTTCTCCGCCGTTGCCAACATCATCTCCATCGACTAAAGTTGAATTTGTTAAGGTTTGGGAAAATATTCTAGAAAATATCAAAAATTATTCCTTTCTTCTTTCTTCATCTTTGCATGTCTTTACTTTTACTGTCTCTTTAAATTTATTTATTTTCTAATTTTATTATTTACCAACAAATATTAATGTTTTTGTTTAATGATTTAGCAACAGAAATCATAATTTATGTACTTGTCAACTAGTCAATAAGTTTTAAATCAGTTCTAAATGTTAACTAATTAGTCAACAACACAAGTCCATGTGTTTTGAATCTCTTATTTATTAATTTGGTATAATTCTTTAATTTAATATATAAATAATTATGAACAGGGTGATTATAATCGGACCATTGAATTGAATCCGATGAACATTACTACAACGAGTAATAACGTTGTTTCAACAGCATCATCATTGGAACCAAAGAAAAGAGTTCTTAGTAGTTTACAGAAGATTGAATTCGAGCTACAAAAGGCTCGAGCCGCGATCAAAGCCGCTTCGATGGACGATCCCGTGGACGACCCGGACTATGTTCCTCTTGGTCCTATGTATTGGAACGCCAAGGCCTTTCATCGGTAAGTTAATAATTTTGTTTATTTGTTACTGTCTTTTTGTTATTTAATATAATTATTTAATTAATTCGAAATTACAGTTCGATAAGAATTTATTTGTATTAAATTAAGACTAACGGGTTGGAACGACGCATTTATTTGAATTAAATTAAAGTCAAACTTGGAATTATAAATTTTTTGGTTTACGGTTAATTTATATGAGTTCAATTCAGTCAAATAAGGCTTATAACAATGATTCATAATTGAGAATTGGATCTGGTTTTTAGGTTTGAGTGAGTTTTATACCGAATTGGAATTAGTTTTTTTTTTTTTTTGATAAAAGTTGGAATTAGTTTCGGTTATAAGTAGTTGGTATATTTGCTCCATATCATATCATGATTGTACATTGTGGACAAACATAACATCAATATTAAGAACTTTATATTGCCATTTATTTGACTCAAAAAAATTTATACCATATATTAAAGAGCTTGAGATACGTATGAATGTGTACTAATGAATGTACTTTGATATAATTATTACACATTAATTGTCACATTTTGTATAGTTTTTTTACTAAATTAGTAACTGCAAGCAATTCTTTTGGTGGATCCCATAGTTGCGTAAGCAAAGTAAGGAATCACATACTTTAACTTATTTTGTACCATCTTATATGGTTTAGCAAAATAAGGTAATTAACTCTTGAATCTCTGACTAATATAGACTCATTAAACAGGACATTAGAGCATGAGATTTCATAAACATGTGCTCAAATTGTTTTCATGTGGTCAAATGTAGAGAATAGTTCTTATGAAGTTTTACTAATTAGTGTTTATGTTCTGTATTGAAATTCTTAGGAGCTACTTGGAGATGGAGAAACAATTCAAGATACATGTATACAAAGAAGGAGAGCCTCCATTGTTCCATGATGGTCCTTGTAAAAGCATATATTCTATGGAAGGAAGTTTCATTTACGAGATGGAAACTGATACTCGATTCAGAACCAATAATCCCGAGAAGGCTCACGCTTTTTATCTACCCTTTAGTATTGTCAAGATGGTACGATTTGTCTATGACCGCAACTCTCGTGACTTCACTCCTATCCGAAATACCGTCAAGGATTACATCAATCTTGTGGGCAATCGATATCCATATTGGAACCGTAGCATTGGAGCTGATCATTTCATACTTTCTTGCCATGATTGGGTATATATGCTTACACTTCTACTCTGTTTATGTTTTTTTTATAACTCTTAAAGGATCCGGGTTTTTACCACCCGACTAATCCAGAGTCCATTAGCCTGTGTTTTTATGTCCTTTTTGGTTAGCTATTTATCTTTGTAAGTTTTCAAATCTTTGGTATAGGGACCTGAGGCAAGCTTCTCTCATCCTTATCTAGGATATAATTCGATACGAGCTCTTTGCAATGCCAACACTTCTGAGAGATTCAAACCGAAGAAAGATGTGTCGATACCGGAGATAAATCTACGGACGGGATCTTTAAAGGGATTAGTTGGTGGTCCTTCACCTTCTAGTCGTCCAATCCTTGCCTTCTTTGCAGGAGGTGTACACGGACCGGTTAGGCCAATATTACTCGAACATTGGGAGAACAAAGATAATGATGTTAGGGTTCACAAGTATCTCCCTAGAGGAACATCTTATTCAGACATGATGAGAAATAGTAAGTTCTGCATTTGTCCAAGTGGTTATGAAGTTGCTAGTCCAAGGATTGTGGAGGCACTTTACTCAGGTTGTGTCCCGGTTCTGATAAACAAAGGCTATGTTCCTCCGTTTAGTGATGTATTGAATTGGAAATCATTCTCGGTGATCGTTTCTGTGGAAGATATACCGAATTTGAAGAAGATATTGATGGCTATATCACCAAGACAATACTTGAGAATGTACCGGAGAGTGTTGAAGGTAAGAAGACATTTTGAAGTGAATTCTCCTGCTAAAAGGTTTGATGTGTTTCATATGATTCTTCATTCAATTTGGGTAAGGAGATTGAATGTGAGGATACGTGAGGTCTAAGTTTGCTTGGGGTTGTTTTTGTTGGTTTTTTTTTTGTTTGGGGTTAATTGTAACGAAAATAGTTGTGATGATTGTTCCTGTATATTATATAATTGGGTGTTTTAATGTGTCAAATAAGAGGAAGTCCGAAACTCGTGTGTTTTTTCTTCGTTACTTTTCTAATAAACAATTACATTTTCATAATGTTTGATTTTTTTTAATTTGACTTTTTATATAGAAAAATTCGAAGGAAAAATAGATTATGCATTCAAGTACTGTGACTACTACTAATCTGATAATTAGGTGAATTTTTGGTGATCATTTAATTTGAATTGAATTATATTTTTGGTTAGCCATATAAACACACGTGTACAAGGCTTGGGCCCAGTGACTCAAGATTTCGTTTACACATGGCCCAGATTGAGCCCACAGAAGTAACGGTTTGTCCGTTATAAAAAAGCTCTGTAACTAACGGTAAATTCGTAAATATTGTGTTCGTAACTAACGGCTTTTAGGTCATTTAACAATGAACGTAGCAGATGTTTCCCATGTAACTACTTTGTCTCTTTCTGTGCGTCTGTAACGGATCGAGTCCATTGAGATGAAATATTTGAATGGATCTGTAATATTTTAGGGGCTCTCAAAAAAAAAATTCCAAATTTATACGTATAATTATGTTTTTATAAAATTTAAATAAAAGAAAAATAAGAGAAAAAATAAAAAATCATAGGCAATCAATGTAAATATTCATATTAGTTATTGAGTGCGTTATATTATCTTTGATGGGAACGATTTATTTCTGGAAATCAAAGTTTTCAGAAAAAATCTACCATAATATTTAAGGACGACAGAAGAAGTATTTGATTTTTTGAACAAATTCAAAAATTGTTATCCTAAGAGTTGCATATAGAATAATATTCACCATTTCGGATTCAATTGCTTTAGCTGAAAGATGTGAGATGAGTTACGATCCATTTGGCTTAAGTCATAGTGGACCAGATTCCTTTCTCGGTCTATTAATCAATTCGGGTTAGAATTGGGTCACTAATCAAGTTGGGCTTGGAGTTAAATGGTGAAGCTCATCTGTTGCAAAAGACAGTGATTGTTAGATGATGTAACAGAATTAGTTCGCCTTTTCTTTCTGTTTTAATTTGATATTCTTCCTCAATTTGAAGAGATCGCCATTGTTAAGTTTTTGTAACCTGTAAAAGAGAAACAGAGTGATTAGTGAATTTTCTGGTATCAAAATCAGAAGAGAGATGTACCTACAATTGTAGGGAACTTTATACTTGTGTGTCTCAAGTTCTTACTCTCTTTCTCAAATCAATCTCTCGAATCTTCAATCCAAAGTAATCTGCATCTTGAATTGGGCTCGAATTCATGAATCTTTAGCTGGTTCACATTAACAAAAGAAATTTCTCTAAGTTAAAGTTGATCAATTCTTACTTATGGTCGAGTATATCACAAGAACGGCTAAATTCTTGATTATGCAACTTTAATGAATGATTTTGCAAAAAAAAATGTAAAAAAAGTTATTTTTCATAAACATAGTTGTTAATTTATAGTTTTTAAAAAAAATTTATGGTACTATGTTTTTTTTCAACATAAACTTTTTTTGTTTTCAATTTTTCCTACAATATCGTTTCTACATTTTGAATAGAGCCCGTAAAAATTTAGGTTCGGCTCTGTCTGTGACGATTATTGTTCATTTGTTCTAGGGATTCACGTATTGGGTCTGATATTCATGCTGAGCATCAGCTTCTGATGCTTACACTTGTTAATGTCTTCGGTTTTATAGCTACTTTTGTTTTCAGTCTTTTAAGATTATTTTGTGTCATGATTTGCTCATTTTATATGAGAAACTTTATGTGATTCACGAGATTTTGAAATTCTTGCCATGGAAACTATTTTACAAATCAGTCCGATTATTTGTGGTGGGATTAGAGTAACTGATTTAATTGTTTAAGAGAGATTAGAGGTTACAAAATAGGTTTTGGAGTTTCGTAATAAGATTGAAATAGTGTGGACTTTTGCCTCGATGTCGGGCTCGGTCTTTGTCTTTTATAGGCTTTCGGGTTTGTGTGACCGTCTCCAGCACGTGTCACGTGTTACCTACCAAGGACCTGAAAGTCCTCCTTATCAGTTTAACGTCATGGTTCGCCCTTTACCCTAGCTCGATGCCATACGAATTATTTGGCTTGATGGGCATTGTTTCGGCGGCACGACAGCTTTTTGGATGGTTGAGCCCCACCCTGCTGTGCATTAAATACATAGCAGACGGTTCGGCTAGTCAACGGGTGGTTAAGCTACTCTACTGCATATTTAGTGCATAACAATTAGGCCGAACCAGACCGGAACAAGGCCGAGACAGGCTTTCCATGTAGCACTGGTTGGACTTAAGCCAAGATGAGCTTATTTGGAAATTTCTGATAGGCCAAAAGAAAGGGTGTGAAGTCCACCTCTGACACCGGCAAAACTCATGTGCAAAACATTATTGAGTTTAGGGTTTTCACACACAAAAACGTTTTAAATTATAATTTAAAATCTTACAATGAGCAAAAGCTTTTAGTAGTCACTACTTCTCTGTTTTTTTTAGTTGATGTTTAGAATTTTTCACCCACACTAAGAAATCATTTATTTTTTTATTTTATCACAAATTCTAAAATTATCTAACCAGACACAAATCAATTCACAGAATTAGTTTAAAACATTAAAAACACAATAAATTTTGCATAGAAATCTGAAAACATCAACTAAAATGAAACAAGTTTGCTTTTTAAAATATCAACTATAAAAAAAACAGAATAACTTAAAACTAAGTCCAAGTTGAGAGCTCTATGTGAGAGTCTCTCTCCAAGATCAGCAGCAATTACAATCGGTAAGGCCACTGCTATATCGGTGGTGGCCAGCAAGAAGAAGCAACCATCATATCGAACCGGTACCGTACGTTTGATGGCCATCAGGATTAGATTGTGTCTTCATGAAACCCTGATGATTTCTTTGTATAATATCTTTCAGCTTCTTCACCTGCATCATAAACCAATTTGTGATCTGAGGGCTCTTTTTGACAGAATAAAAAACTTAAGGGAGAAAAACAATAAAATATAATGATTAATTTCAATAATGCCTAGACCTCATCTTGTAGCATTTTCTTCTCTCTACAAACGACGTCATACTTTAGCCTAAGCATGTCGTACGACTCCTCAAGATGCTTCACCTTCCACCGTGCACGGCGGTTTTGGAACCAAACAGATACCTGACGTGGCTGCAGATCAAGCTCCTCCAACAGCTTCAGCTTCCTGTCTGGATATAATCTGATATCTTCTAGAAAACTTTGCTCAAGTGAAGCTAATTGTTCACTCGTTAGTGCCTTCTTCTTTTTCTTTACCATCTCATTGTTGTTACTCGGACATTGGTCTGTATTGGTGACCTTTTCTAATTCCGGTACAGAGAAAACCGGTCTGGTTTGCGTAGAGACATGCGTGGACGAGTTTCCTGCAGTACAACATTTTAAAGCGATTTAGACAAAAACACATTAAGATGAAAAAACGACAAAACGTACAATATAAACGAATCTCAATATTTTGTAAAGTGTTGTCCAATTCTACTTTTAGTAAAAAGTAAAAATATAAAAAAACACATGTGTATAGACTTTTCATTTGAAACTTTCATTATTCATAGATTTTCTTAGATATATGTATATAATGTATAACTTATGTTGGAATTCATTTAATAACTTATTTATAATCATAACAATCGATTATCAAAATATGAAATGTTTTAGCTGATTTGGTATGTTTTGCTAGAAAATAGAAATCATAACTATATTCGCCACATTGCAGGAATAATATTTTTTGGCGTGGTATTTATTCTTACCGTATAGATCTCTTGTTGACCCAGCTAATGAAAATTAAAAAAGCCATTTTAATATTTCATTTTTTCTATAATCCACCGAGGATAAGAAAATCTTAACTTCTTATTAGAAAAGTAATGTTTTTATCATATCCTAAGGTATGGAAGAGACGTGGCTAGTGCTAGTGGTCACTTTACAAATTTTAAGTGTCAGAAGTTTGATTTTTCTCCGATAGAAAAGAAGGAAAAAAAGATTCTAGAATGTGGGTTTTGATTATATATCGGGACTTGTCCATCCAGTTATAGTAAGGTTGAAAAAAAAAACACATATCCCAAGGTTTCTTTTAATTTTAATATATGGACATGCATAATCATTATCAAATGGCCTTTCCCAAAATTTGTGAGTCTATTCATCATTAATTCACAAGAACTTCGAGTACCTAAAGTGGGAAAAGAAGGAGGATTTATTGGAGACATGATCATTAATTCGGAAAATTTCTTGATTAGAATTCATATAAAGTTAATTTTGCAAATCTATCTCAAAATAAATAACAAGTTTTGAGAAACGATTTCAAGCTTTTATATTTAGAAGGAAATATACTATCAAATCCACAAAAATTCATTAAAAATCAAATCCACACTTAAACCTCTAATACTGAGTAATGAATGATTTTAATTAGAATTTACTAATTATATATAGAGCTTTTACGAATTTAATATTTACAAATGATATAACCAATAACACATTATATTTTGATTAAATTTTGTAAAATAATTATTGTTAGAATAAAACATGGCCTTACCAGAATTTCTTAACCCATTAAAACAAAATCCATGTACTCGTCTAACGTGAAACAATTAATCAGCACAATGAGTTTCCCTTTTTTGGGGGACAAATTTCGTTCTGTTAGAACTGTTAAAATCCTTATAGTATAAATCAAAAAAGCCATAAAGAATCGAAAACATTTATATATATAAATTGATTTTGGTAATTCATGAGTATAGATATACCTGCATAAGAATCATAGTTGAAGCTGCCGAGAAAATCAGAGAAATTAGACTCCAAGTCGAAGCATGGTGATGGCACGAAAGCAACTCTCTCATTTCGTACATTGCTCATTGTTGACCATTCCATTTACTATCCATAAAACAAAGAAGACATGAGAGGTGATTCTAATTAGAAGAAGAGAACTTAGCGTTATAAAATTAGGGTTTGAAAGTCATTTAACAAAATTAGGGTTTTGTTGGACCATACGATCGAGAGGTAGAATCCTTTCTTCGATACAAGTTTTCTTTAAGAGATGCAACAAAATGTGAGAGAATATGCAGTGAACAAAAGATTTATAAAGAGATCTAGATCGATATAGGGTTAAGAGGTAGAAGACGGACAAAGTGTGTAAAAACCAAAGTGTTATGTTTTTCTCTCACTCGCACGTGTTGATTCCAAGTCATCTCTCTAGCATTTGCCTATAAATCGGGTATATACTTCTGAATCTTACAGTCAAAAAATGTTTTATTTTATTTTTGATCACATATGGCGTTATATAAATATATAAATATACTGTATCTCATATATATATAAAATATAGGTTTATATACGGCAATCTCAAACCTAGCTGGTGTTTAGCACATGTGACATCGGACACATGACCAAAAAAAAAATTTTGATCAATTTTTGTTAATATTTTCTTACATTATACCATTTTTAGTAATTAAGTTATATATAGGGCCTAAAATAATTTTTGTAAGTCATATGGTCCAAACAAATTTTAGTAAGTTACAAAGCCAACAAATTTTCTTAGTAAAATTTAGAGTTAAAATTTTATTTTTATTTAATAAATTTAAGCTCAAAACTTTTTTGCTTGCCCTTCAAAAATTGTTTTACTTAAGCAACACCAGTGCCTATATTTTCTTTGTGACGGCTTGTGACAAGAATTATAGGTACGAGAATATAAATGCAAAGGATCAGAAAGCAAAGTAATTAAGTTTTTGGGTTATGATAGGGGAAGAGGTGTTTTTTTTTTCTTTTTTGTCATCCTTATTCTTATAATTAGATCGACAAGGCCCGATCCATAGCCAAACTGGTGCCTGAGAATTTGTAAAGTGACCATTACCATTGGGCCACCTGTCCTCGACGGGGAAGTAGTGTTTTTTTCTTTGTATATTTCAATATAATATTTATATACATTATATAATGTAAAAATGTTCGATCCTGTATATATATACATATGAAAGATTTATTTCCTTTGCTCTCTTATATGTAAAAACTATAAATATTTAGGTTATTTCTAACTCAAAACTAAAACACTATTTTAATATTGAATTTACAGTTTTTTCTTTTTAACCTGACATTAAAATTAAAATGTACATATATAACTAATATTTAAGAGAATTAACTAACTAAACCAACACTAAACTTAATTTGGGAAGTGTTAGTGTTTGGCTACTCATGTTCTTCACTGTTGACGGATCATGTTCTTGGACTTCTTCGGTCTAATCTCTCTTCATCTATCAGCTTGCTGTTTTCCTATGAAAACGTTTTCTTTTTGGCATTATAAAAAAATGTCTTCTAAGCTTAAAAATTCTTTAGCATTTACATAAATTTTCTTGGGGGTTTGAACGTTTCTATCACCACCTTTATTGACTGACATCTACGTACGGACACATTGAATTTTTCTTTTTATTAATTAGAAATATAACTGAGAGGAAATTGACGGAACACTATAATTTATATATATAAAGACTTGTAATTTATGCAGTAAATATTAGTAGGGTTATATCAATATGTAGTCAAATGAAGTCAAGCTTACAATAATTGAAATGGTCCCCGAAGGAAACTTCAAGATAAATGACGATACTGTTCATATTCATATACCTCCACTTTTATATTTTAAAAAAATAAGATTATCACCTATTAAAAAGACGTGTTAGACTTGGATAAATATTATATCAGAAATTGAGATTATTCTAATTTAATACATGAATTATGTTATTTCTAATTAGAGTTGAGTTAAAAGATCATTCCGTAGGTAATTGGATTTGAGTTAAAAACTCACATTTCTTATCAATATCAATATATATAGTATATAACTAAGTAATAAGGTTTGTCACTATTGGTAAGTCCATAACAAAATATATGTACAGTAAACTGAAAGGACAAAATCTATTGTAATACTAATATGTATATGTAAAGTTAAATGAAGAAAAAATGAAAAAAAAAGCTGATATTGAAAGCAACCTAAGAATTGATGCAGACATCCAAGTAAATCATCCATATAAAGAGTGTAACCATAAAGCCAAGAAAAGAAGAAGAAATTTACATTGATTTTAGTTCTATAATCAAATTAAACGGAAGAGAACAAAGACAAAGAAGTTGGAAACCCAAGTATCAAAGGACGTTCGTGCAAGAGATTAATTGCGTCTTGTCCAGTTTATGATAAGTTAATTTTGTAGAAACCTTTGTGTCGGAACAATTGCATATATATATATGTATGACGGTTGTCTAAAATCTGTGTGATCTTGAAAAAGATTATAGCTATAGATATTTATTTTGGGTTACGTGCATCTTAAAAGTTTAGCTATAAATTATTAAACAGTTTATAGATGCATCTTAAAAGTTTAGCTATACATTATCAAACACTTTATAGATGCATCTTAAAAGTTTGTATGTAAGGGTTTCTGACTCTATTTTAGACGCAGCGCATGCAGTTAAATGTATCAGAAGAGTCCTTTCATTTTCTAGGTTTTTTTTTTTGATATTGGTTTTCTATTTAATTAAAACAAGAAAAGTAAAAGTCTTATAAACATGTCGAGTTCGTCTGTGATAGATAATTCATCTAATTATTCTGATATCACGGTTTGAACGAATCGGTTCTATCAATCCAATTTTTGTAAAAAGAAAAACAAAGAGTCTTATTAACCTGACATTTGGAGATATCTTGTATTCCGCCAATTTATGTAAACATGTATATTTTTTTCTTCTTTTTTAGGCTTTTTTTCTTTTATCTAGATAAAATAGAACATAAGTGGAATACAAATACAAGCGTGTCACTGTAGCAGTACACTCAAAAGTTTGTGGTCGTCTGAGGGCTTTTAGGTCATCTTATGGTGCACACTTCGACGTTATAAGTGACGATGGTTCTCATGTAATTTATTTATCTTCTTCTCTGCATCTGTCGTTATAATTGGCTCTGTCAATGTGACGATTATTACTCATCTGTTCTAGGGATTCACGTATTGCGTCTGATATTCACGCTGAGCATCAACTGATTCTTACACTGTTACTTAATATCTTCGGTTTTATGGCTTTGTTTTTACATTCTTTAAGATTATTTGTGAATCACGATTTGCTCAATTTAAATGAGAAACAATCTTGTAATTCACGAGCTTTAGAAATTCCTGTTATCATATAGTCTCGGGTGCCTAGACCTGATCGGATTAGATCTTTCGGTTTTGATTTTTTAGGATTTCGAATACAATTAAACCTCTATAAATTAATAATGTTGGTACTACACTAAAATTACAATTTCTTATTAATTTATAGTAATTATTAATTTATCGATATACAAATTGAACCAAAAACTTAATTTGGGATTATAAAATTATATTAATTCTCAGAAGTTATTGACAATAGAGTAGTAATTTAAAGAGCTTCTACTGATATAAAACGTCCCAAGTCTTGTGATCCAGCAGTAAGGATGAGGTGGGCCTTTAACCAGGTCGCGTGTTCGATTCTCCAATGTTGCGAAACTAAGTCACAATTCTTTTGAACACCCTTACACATATATAGTTGTATGTTTTCGGCTCATTTGAATACCCGGAAAGAGAGTCTATCCGGAGCTGCACCTCACCTAAGAGAATAGTTTAGATCCCTCCCATAAGGTATGAGAACTCTTGAGTTATCAAAAAAACAAAATATATATATATATAACATATATTCATATATTTTATTATTTTAGTTTGGATTTAGTTCGAGTTTGCATTCGGGTTCGGGTTTTGTTCCTTAAAATTATTCTTTTTCAGGTAGGGTTTGTGTTGTGTTTAGGTTTGGATATCAGATTTTTTTAATTAATAATTATATCTAAATTTTTTAAAAGAACTTAAAAGTAAAGTTTTAAAAATCATAATTTAGTTAAATAATTTTATATCTGAAGTGTTGTTTTTTTTTAATTTTGATTCGATTAATATACTTAGATTTAAAATTATAATTTTAAATATTTAGGTAGATATATTTTTATTAGGTAATATATATATAAATAATTATTTTTAAATATATAATAATATTTCGGGTATTTAGGACATCATTCGGGTTTCGGTTTCAACTAAATGGGATTCGGATACCCGAATTCTCATGATCTAGGACTTGTTCGGGTATGAGTTTGGTTTTTTTATTTTGGTCGGATTTGGGATTCGGACAATATACTCAGGGCTACTACTATGAAAACTATTCAACAAACCAACCTGACCATTTACTCGTGCCCAGAACATTCTTGATTTTAGGATTTTCAGACACAAGAACGTTCCATTTTCTAAGTTAAATTCGTACAGCAAAAGCTTCTCGTAGTCTAACATTACTTAAAATTAGAAATCCAAGTCGAAAGCTCTATGTGGGGCTCTCTCTCTCCAAGATCAGCAGCAACTATATCGACGGTGGCCAGCAAGAAGGAGCAATCATCATTGGACTTGTGTATCCACCAATACCGACGTTGATTTGATGGCCATCAGCTTTAGATTGTGTCTTCATGAAACCCTGATGATTTCTTAGTATAATATCTCTTAGCTTCTTCACCTGCATCATAAACCAATTTGTGGTGAGTGGGTCTTTTTGACAGAATCAAAAACTTAGGGGATAATTATAAAAGCAAGAAATATTATAATTTTGTAACAGTGCCCTAATTAAACCTCATCGTGTAGCCTCTGTTTCTCTCTCCAAACGGCGTCGTACTCTTGCCTAAGCAAGTCGTAAGACTCCTCAAGATGCTTCACCTTCCACCGTGCACGGCGGTTTTGGAACCAAACAGATACTTGACGTGGCTGCAGACCAAGCTCCTTAGATATCAATAGCTTCCTGTCTAAATCTAACTTGATATCTTGTTGAAAACTTTGTTCAAGTGAAGCTAATTGTTCACTCGTTAGCGTCTTCTTTTTCTTTACCATCTCGTTGTTGCTACTCGAACGTTGGTATGTCTTGGTGATCTTTTCTGATTCCGTTACAGAGACAATCGATTCCGGTACAGAGACAATCGATTCCGGTACAGAGACAATCGGTCCGGTTTGCCTAGCGGTATGCGTATACGAATTTCCTGCCGTATAACATGTTAAACCATTTTATTTTTTTGGCAACTAAAAAATATATTAATACTAGGGTGAGAGAAATAAACGTTTACTTCTAAAAATAAACGGACAAAATAAACGAATCTCAACATGTTTTTTTTTATCGTGACGAATCTCAACATTTTATAAAGTGATGTCTATTTTTACTTCTAAAAATTAAGAAAAAAAACATATATTCTATGAAATTTAGAATATTTCAGTAATTCTAGAATGCCGTCTACAAATGTTCCCTGATAAAGAAATCCACATATATATAGACGTATTTTTACAATGTATTTCTTAAATTTATTATTAATATTTTAGGTATATATATAATTATTATTATTTCTTGAAAATACAAGGACAAATATATTGATTATTCTGCCCAAATATGACGTTATTATTGCAATATTTAGCTAATTTGGTATGCTAATTTGCTAAAAACTATTACTAATATTAATCATATTCCACCAACATTAATTTTCGGCTTGATATTATTCTTACCACAAGACATATATATGATTCAGCTAATAAAACTAAAATTAAAATGCCGGTTTCAGACGAAAAAAATAAATTAAAAGTGCTGGTTTAATATTGAATTTTTCAGACTGAAGATAATTAAATTTTAATTTCATATAAAACATATTGCCGAGATTTTTTGGATAACTCAGGTGGTTCGATCTGATTTTCAGTAGTGTATTAGCACTAGTGTATTACCACTATTCTGAGTTCAAATCACCTGAGATCAGAGAATCATGAAGATATCTTATGAGGTGCAGTAGTTACACATTTGTAATTTTAGGTAATGGTTCGAACTCAGATAGTATATACTACCATTATTCTCAATCTTTTCGTTCAACCACCTAGGTCACAGTTGTGTTAGCTACGCCAGATTTTAGCATGCTGTCAAGGATGTTCATTCTAATTTAATATAGAAGCATATCCATTATCAAAGGGTCTTTTCCCCAAAATTTGTAATCATATTCATCATTAATTCACAAGAACTTCGAATACCTAAAGTTGGAAAATAAGGTTATAATTTCTTTTAAGTTCATGGAGAAAAAACAAAGTTCATGTACTTGTTTGTCTAAACATGAATCAAAATCAGCACGATGAGTTTGATTTGTTTTCTTATTTTGGATAAATTCCTTTGATTAGAACTGTTAATTAAAATCACTACCCATTTCAACAAAGCCACAAAGATACAGCAACAAAAGCATTTAACATGTGTGCATATATATATATACCTGCATAAGGTTCAGAGTCGAAGCTGCGGAGCCAGTTAGAGAAGTTAGACTCCAATCGTGGCGGTGGCATGAGAGGTCCTCTCTCGTTTCGTACATTGCTCGTCGTTGACCATTCCATCTCCTATCCAAACAAGATCAACAGTTGAGGTTTCAATTAGAAGAAGAAAACTTAGCTAGGGTTTACTCTAACGAAATAGAAAAATTAGGGTTTTAATTTGTTGGACCATACGAGCGGTAAAACCGTTTCTTCAATTCACTAGATGCAACAAAGTGTGAGAGGATGCAGTGAATAAAAGATTTACATGTATATTATGAAGAGATCTAGATATAGCTAGGGTTAAGAGCTAGAAGTGGAGAATATATATAGACATGGACAAAGAGTGTAAAGAGTTATGTTTTTGTTACAGTTTTTACGTCATCATTCGTCATCCTTCTCTAGCATTTACATAAATTTGATATATACTTTATAAATTTACTGTCAAATTTATTTTTATATATCATAACGGTCTTCTCTACACATATTAAGATAGGGCAAACGGTTTACACGCAAGATATTGTATGATTGTACCGGTGGTTGCTAGAATTTACAATTGTTGTTGGCTTGTTGCTACATAGACTTAAAACTCCTTTAGAATTTAAATTAAATTTCTTGTGCCGTTTTAACATTTTAATTATCACGTAAAATTTCTCAAACCTCCAACAGTATAACGTACATCAAACACAACTCAAGAACTTAATCACTTGTGGGGATTCGTGTGGGGATGCAACAGAGTTGTTTACTCAATCACTTGTCAAAAAAATTTCCCTATTATAACTGCCACCTTAACTCACTAATTTCCATATGCATTTTAACATAAATCTTTATTTATTTATTTTTATTTTTTCGTCAACAATTGGATCAACAAATCATGATAGTATACGAAATTATTGCGGATTCCGACATAAATTCTGACTGTTTTTACGGTCAGAAGATTTTGACCGGAAAATTTTCACTGTCGAAAACCCTCGGTGGGAAGGGATTGAACTCGTGGTACCATAATCATTATTTGGATCATCCTAACTATCACGACTAAGAAAATTCAGAAAATCTTAATTTATTTGATAATATTTTGTTAATAAATATAAATGTTGTATGAGAATAACTAATAATATACACAAAGAACTGTAAATTGCATGTAGTTAATATTAGTAGGGTATATATATATATATCAATATATAGTCAAAGTCAATGAAAAATAATTGAAATGGTCCCCCATGAAATCTCCATAAAAACTGACGATATTGTTCCCCTTGTTTGGGTATAAATAATTAAATACATAATATATTGCCTTCAGTGTAAAATCACATAAATGTTGATTTTGATTTGTCTTATATACACACAATCTAAAATTGAAAAGATTTCTATAATCTATAAGGTTTGTCACTATTGGTAAGTCCATAAATATATAAATATATATATATATATATGTATATGTGCAGTAAATTGAAAGGCCAAAAGCTACTGTAATATGTATATGTACAGTAACATGAAAAGAAAAAAAGCTGATTTTGAAAGCAACCCTTGAAGGATGAATCAATGCAAAGAGCCAAGTAAATTATCTAATACAAAGAGTGCAGTTACCGATACAGAATTTTACATTATTTTTAGTACAGAATCAAATTAAACCAAATTGAGAAACTGTACGACAGCATATTTAAAGGAATCAAATAATTAATTGCGCCTTGTCTAGTTCATAAGAGAACGAACTTCATGTTTTCGGAACTATTTTTTCATCGGAAATATTACGAGGCATTAACTTTCTAGTTCAACTATTATAGATGCATTCCTATAAATTATTGTTTTATTTTTGAACAGATGTTTCCACACCTAAACAAGTTCTCGTTATGTTTACTAGTACTAGCAAAATTAATAATGGAATTAGTTTCTCCACGCGATAATCATAAAAATGACTCCAGAAGTATTTAACAGAAATCAATCTCATATTCGGACATTTAAGACAAGTAACTATTCAAGAATCATTTTATTATATAGATCGAATTCGCTTAAAATGTAAAAACACGTTCTAATAATATCTCAAAGATTTTCAATTAATAATATATCTTAGTTTAATTTAAAAGATAATGTGAAAAACCTAAAAATGTATCGGTATACTTACTATTATAATTGGATTGACAAAGCCTAATTCATAGCTAAAATACACATCTTAAAAAAAAAAAGTTATTCCCTTTGTATCATAGAGGATTCAAATTATGTGTCTGAAAATTTATAAAATGACCACTAGCACTAAGGCACATGTCCTCACGGCAATTATTGTATTTTACTTTAGTATAATTATGGTAATAATAGCTAAAGTAATTCGAAGCTAGTTTGTAAAATTGGTGCCAACTAAATTTGGTCGTTTTAATATGTAGTCATGCCAAGAAACAAATGGTCCAGTTGGCTTGCTCCTGTTTTAGCTAGACACAAGATAGTGAGTTCAAATCTCACCATGCTTCATTTGGAGAACTTAGACTGTAGATCGGACATTGTTGTCATCTAGTGGTTACTTATGGACAAAAAAAATGTAGACATCAAATTTAGTACTGTTGTGAGTGTTTGTCATTCGCATTTGTCTCATTGGATCTAATGGGCTGAGCTGATTAATTGTGTTGGCCCATCAAATATCGAGAAGGAGAAGCTAAGCTTACTCTTCGTGGGCATATTCGCATTTGACCTAGCAATGTGTTTGTTAAGTTTATTATTAACAAACTTAACGGATAAGCCTTTATAAGTCTTCTTTTTCCTCTTGATCGGATTTGTCTCCGAGATTGATATTCATTGTTGTATCTGTAACATCAAAAGAAAAGCTAGTGAATTTTGGTGTCAAAATCGAAGAGAGATGTACCCGATTCAAAGGGGAACTCTATAATCTCATGTTCTTACCTTGTTTTTCATTGCGGATTTCTTCTTTCTCTTTCTCTATCTCAAATCAGAACTCTTGGTTGATCTTTCTAGCAAGTTGATTGAGCTGTAATCGGTAACAACAGTGGTTATATACTTAATTCTAGCTCTTATATCTAGAATTCGACTCCACCCTAGTCCATGTAGGAAATTTTAAATATGAATTTGAAATATGAATCGGATCTTGTCTATCCCGTTGACAAAAAAAAAAAACATAAGTGTCAACTTCGTAATATATTTGATCACCTATGGGCTTTTAAGTTGCGTCATCATGTCTTAGTCCGTACGTCTGAATTCTGACGACGACAATGGTTCTGATCAAGTAATTTATCTTATATATATATTTTCTATCTTCCCTGTGGATCTCTGCTCTGCAAACTGTTCTTATCATTATCATTCATCTTTTCTTGGGATTCACGTGTTGCGTATAATTTTCTCTCAATTTGAGTACAGTAATTATAATAGGTTTAACTTAATGTTCGTACTTCCAATATCCATGTTAATATCATACAATAAGCAAAAGCTACACATAACCTTAATATTACTTTAAACTAAAAAACTCTAAGTCTAAAGCTCTCTGACTCTCACCAAGATCGGCAAAATTGTACCGCGTGTAAGGCTGTGATATTAGTAGCCAGCAAGAAGAACCAACCTTCGTTTGACTATTGTTGTCATGATTAGACTGCGTCTTCATGAAACCCTGATCTTTGAGTATAATAGCTCTCAGCTTCTTCACCTGCATCACAAACCAATTGTCTTGACTCTATGAAAAATTCAATCCAAGTATATATACTCTTAACAAGAAAAGTACTAGTAAAAAATTTCTACCCACGATCTAGTTACAAATTATCAATCGCAATAATGAAAACAGTAACGAAAAATTATCAAATAGCCATAAAAAATAATTAAAAAACCATGAACTAGTCACGATTTTTTTAACAACACTGTGTAGCAAAAAGGAAATTCGTGGTATAAAATTTTTTTTTTACTAGATTAATAGCTAGTAAAAATGACCTCATCCTGTAGAATATGCTTCTCTCTCGAAATGACGTCGTGCTCTTGTCTAAGCTAGTCATATGACTCCTCAAGATGCTTCACCTTCCATCGTGCACGGCGATTCTAGAACCAAACAGCTACCTGAAGTGGCTGCAGACCAAGCTCCTTCGACAGCTTCACACTACAAGAAAAATGTTCATTGTTAGCGCAGAAAATATGCTATCATACATATATAATAGTGAATTCACTAATGCTATGTCATCTGCAGCTATGGTAGGTTCTACACATATGATAGCATTAATTCTATATGCTACGATAGGTTCAGATACGATAGTAATATTTGAATGATATTATTTATTTTATCATAACATCTCTATTTTTTGTAAAAAATTTATTACAATTCAAATTATGTGCTATGATAGGTCTTTATAAGATAACAATTGGATATTGCTATAATATTTGAACCGTATCCAAATATTTTGTAGCCGAGCCGAACCATTTTAAATTATTATTATTATATTTATTTTGTATCAATTGAATTTATATCAAAAAATATATTCATAAAATGATTTTATTAATATCAAGTGTTAGTCTTGAGTCTCTGTGAGACTTGCATTTAACAAAGAAGTGTTTGTTTAGTAAAGTTTTAAACCATGGAGGCCATTGATTCTCTTCTTCCTCTGAATAAAAACCATTAACAACACCACTCATTAGCCATTATCCTAAATAAGTTAAGAGACAAATTACCAGACACACCATTGAATTCGACATCGAGAGTGTTTTTGATAATCTCGGAGGTTAATTTATGCACTATGGCTCCGACGTCGAGATTGTTTTTGATAAGCTCCTTAACAGCAGAAGATCAAAAGAGTCCTTAATTAATCTCAACAACTTTTTTGGTTTTAAAAAGATTATACCTTCTTCTCAGATTGAACAGTTTCACCTAAAGTTTGAATGGCTTGATGAAAGATATACTCACTATCCACAATCACTACGTTCCTTGATCTGTCTCCCCAAAACATTCAAACCAGATTATGAGTAGCAATTTCAGTATGTCACTAAAATGTTTGTTCATTGCAGAAAGATCATTAGTACCAACTGATCATGGAATATATGAAGGAATAAAAAAGTCACATGAGTCCCCACCCATGAACCAAATCATTCTACAAAAAACAAAAAAAATGTCCTCAAGTAGAAAATTACTTCAGACCAGATTATTAACTGATCTAGTGAAGAGTACATGCATAAGATTCCAAGAGCAAAACCAAGCAGCTTTTGAAAACACTGGAGCCCTTGCTTCAACAAATGTACAATATAAAAAACAAAATAACGTGTATCAATACATATACTCAAAATTCCAAGAAATTATTCATAGCCGACCAAACCATTATCTTGTGAAATGAGGATATTTGCTAACATTATAACATTTTTTATTGACTCTTTTGATGCTTGTTTTTTCAACATCATTTTTTAAATAAGTATCAATTGCATTAAAAACCAAGACAAACATGAAACCATTATTGAGATTTTTGAACCTATGAATTTCTTTGTTCTAGAACATCGATGAAAGCACAAGCTCCATGTTAGAAAACAACAACTCGAGAGAATGACAAAGATGTCAAAGATTTGGATCCGGTGGTGAATGCTACCTGACTTTCAACACTTATATTAGCCATAAGTGGTAATGCCTTTGTTACTGGAGCCAACAATTCCTCGTATATCTTTTGAAAATCCCTGTCAATGAAGCCATACAAACAACAAGTCAGAGGCAAGTACTTAAATCAAAAATGGCAAAAGAAACAGTAACAACTAGATTTCCTTGACACCAAATTGATCTTCTTCTTCTCAATTTCAGTCTCCGCCACAAAACTCACCGCATCTACAACACCCTCTTCCCGTTACTTGTCGTTCACCCCTTCTTCAACGTACGACTGTTTGATCTCGAAGGAGAATCGATTGGTGGAACCGTTTACATCTTCCAATCTTCTGAGAGTTCGCCAGATTGAAACCATTGGAAAACCTCACTCGTCAGCCGTATTTTTCACACGTCCAAATCAAGCATCAAAAAATGCAATTTCGCAAGAGATCCACGCCAATAGTTGTTGGATAGTAAGAAGATGCAGTGGAAATTTTAAGTCGAAAGTAGGGATAAAAGAAGGGTGGGGCTTCTAACTCCAAATCGCCGATCTGAAAACGATTTGGAAATGGATACAAGGTGACGAGATATTAGATTTAGGGTTGAAGGTGAATAGAGGAGGAGACTGATATTTATTTTTGTTCTTCACGGAAAAAGTTACTTTTATATTTGTGTCAACACTTAGGTCAAACATATGAAAAATGAATAACTCTTGCCGCTTCTAAATATTTTAGACTCCAAAACCAAAATTTTAGGCTCGAAAGCCCAATTTTGTTTCTTGCTTGATTATTAAAAGGCTTAGCTTTTTCTTATTGCTATCGTACTTGAATCAATTCCACCAAATATTTTTAATAGTAATTCAAAAATCTAAACTATCTTAATATGCGATCAATGCACCTTTTTCTTGTAGTGTCAGTTTCCTGTCTAAATCTAGTTTGATATCGTCTTGAAAACTTTGTTCAAGTAAAGCTAATTGTTCATTTGTTAGTCTCCTAATTTTCTTTGTCATTTCTTTGCTTTACTAGGATGGTACGCATTATTCATCTTTTTCATATTCTGGTAAACAGATGACCGGTTCGGTTTCCATGTAGACAAGAGTTTTAACCGTTCGGATTCGGATACCCAAATTTCTATGATGTAAAACTCGTTCGGGTATTTTTGGGATTCAGTTCAGTTTCTCTTATTTCGGGTCAGGTTTTGGATTTTGGGTATTATGCCCAGACTTACTCTAGTCTCGAAACACTTCAAAGCTTACCATGTAGAGGAAGCATTATAAGAACTGAAAGTTAGTTTTTTTCACCATTAGAACACTTGTATGTTTTTCTTCTTTGATCTCTGAAATATCGCATCCAAATCATTGTTGTGAATTTGAGACAGAAGAATACATTCCATTTATGATATAAGATCGTCAATACAGTGAAGCAAAAGCTTGTCTTAATCTAAAGTACTTAAAGTCCTAGTTTAAAGCTCTATTTCAGACACAAATACATTCGTTCTCTCTTTCTCTCTGAGATCAGCAATAGCTTTAACACTGGTAAGGTCTCCAGCAAGAGGAAGCAACCAGCATTGGATTGTTGTATTGATCAATACCATAAACTTGGTTTCCTCTATTGTTTTGATTAGTGTTAAGATTTTCTGTTCTTGATTGAGCTACTACCACAGATGGAAGCTCCTCCGTGTCTTCCTCATCGGAAACTTTGATGTTCCCCGGAGAGATTTGCTTCTTAATCAAACCTTGATCTCTTAGAAGAGCTCTCAGCTTCTTCACCTGCATCATCAAAGGGTGAATCTGATCAAATTAAAACTTGAGGGGGTTTATTTGTAAGAATCAATACTTAGTGGGTAAAAACATGAAATACTAATATTTAGTTAGACCCCATGATTTTTAAATAGACTATGTGCTACCAGTCAACATTTGTAAAGGGGAAATCTGGTAAAATTAAGACTAAGGGGGTTTATCTGTAAAAATAAAACTGAGTGGATAAAATTAGAAAGAGTAATATTTTAATTAGACCCCATGATTTTTAAATAGTACAACAAACCTCCTCGTGTAACATTTGCTTCTCTTTAGAAACGACGTCATATTCTTGCCTGAGTGAATCGTACAACTGCTCAAGCTGCTTCGCCTTCCACCTTGCACGACGGTTTTGGAACCAAACCGCGATCTGACGTGGCTGCAAACCAAGCTCTCTCGACAACTTTACTTTCCTCTCTGAATCTAATTTGATCTCTTCTTGAAAACTCCGTTCGAGTGAAGCTAATTGTCCACTCGTTAGTCTCTTCTTCTTCATCATTTCATTGTTGTTGTTTGGAAATCGATACGCATTCATAATCTTATCTGACTCCGGTATAGACATAACCGATCCGGTTTGCGTATCAGTAGCCGAGTATGAATTTCCCACTGTTTAAACAACAATAGTAATTCTCGTGAGTAAAT
The DNA here is from genome assembly GCA_963920545.1 of Lepidium didymum. Lineage (NCBI taxonomy): Eukaryota > Viridiplantae > Streptophyta > Magnoliopsida > Brassicales > Brassicaceae > Lepidium > Lepidium didymum. The sequence goes on along the minus strand of OY986996.1, from coordinate 1,055,704 downwards.
AAATAGAACGATTCTCAACTTTTTAAAAGTGAAGTTAAAACTTTTAAGAATTTGGATCCCAAGATAATATATAAGAATATAAATACAGAAGAAACTTTAATTTATAAAATATTTCAAAGACAAAAGAGAACAAAATCGTAACTTCTATTCAGAAAAGTAACGTTTGTAGACAACATATCCCAAGGATTTAGGACTGATGTCTTAAGGACGAAATCTAACTAACCCTCGAAAATGACAAAGGAAAGACTACGTACAATATAACGACTCGATAAATAGCTATCCCAAACAGAAAATCAAAGCCTCCACAAGACAGCATAGCCTAAAAGAGAGGACTTGGAGTAAACGAAGCCTAATTAACCCCCGAAAATGACAAAGGAAAGATTACAAGATAAAGACTCGATAAATAACTATCCCCAAACCCGAAGAACAAAGCAAGAGGCTTAAGTATTAATTTGTCAAAACATGAATAAACCGGCACTTAATTCGCATGTACATATACAAAGGAACAATAACATGTATACAAAGTATGTATATGTACCTGCATAAGGATCAAAGTTGAAGCTATGGAGGGAGTTAAAAGAGTTAAGCTCCGGCCATGGAGGTGGCATAAAAGCAACTCTAACGTTTTCTAAGTTGCTAGTTGTTGAACATTCCATTTCTTATCGTTCTTTTATGGTTCTTATGAATATCTTTATATATAAAAGAAGATGTATGAGAGATGATGATGATGTAAAGAGAAGAAAGTTAAAGGATCTAAAAGAGTGGTAAAATCACAGAAGTATTGGACCACAAGAGAGGCGTGACAAGAAGGTTCATCTTCTATATATAAACTTTTTGTCTTTAGGAGATGCAACAAAGTGTGAGAGATAACGCAGTGTTCGAAACTATAGATATATATATATATATATATAATAAGAGAGATATATAGAGAAAGAGACAGAGTGAAATTATGTGAGGTTTTATTTCACCTAATAAGGGAGCAACTCAACAGTGCCTTTTGTTTTGGAATTTATAGATTGAAAAGGAAAGTGTGATTTAATTTTGTCTCTTTTGTGCACTTTAAACACTAAATATTTGTTGATATATTTTGTTGTATTCAAAGGAAAAACTTGGAATTATCAAAATTTTTGTTTGAAAACATTTTTTGTATTAAAGATAATAACATATGATTCTTGTTCATATTTCATTTTACACTTATTTGAATTTATATAATTAATTAAGCTCACATAATATATGTTGTTGACTAAAATATAAACATATATACAAATTAAATAGAAACTTATATAATATTAAAAGTCTGCAAGAAAATGTGAACCAACCAAGAGAATTTTAAATATTGGACCAGTGGCCATGTGCTTATTTTAGATTTTTTGAAAGAAATAAATTGGTTAAAAATAAAATAAAATAGAAGTGTACTAATATCTATATAATTTTTATAAAAATTCTTAAAGAACATTTTTTTAGAAAATCATGAGCTGTGTGTGGATGCAACATTCACTTTAGAATCTAGTATAAACCAATAAATGGTAAATCAAAATCTATATGAATTAATTACATTTGACAGATCTTCCTAAACTTGGAAATTATTAACATTTACATAAACCTACTTATGGGCATTAACATTTAAACCACAATCTTAATTAATTAGCAGATATTGATAGACATGAAAACATAAAGAAAATTAATTCCAATACTATAAATAATTTTGTAATGTATTAATATAGCTAGGTGGGGTTACTTATATATATATATGTCAAAGTAAAGCTTAAAATAAGTGAAAGAGAAATAAAATGGTCCATGAAAAAACTGACAATGTGGTTCCCTCTTCTTTGGTTATGCCTCCAATCTTGGTCCTAAGATTTCAGTTATTGTTTTGTCTTATACACACACAACACATACATCATCATCATCAAAAATCTACTTACATATATATGTGAAAATGAATAAGCAAAAGGTTTGGGACTAGTGTGAAGTCCATAACAATGTAAAATGTGCAGTAGTAAACCTGCATAGAGTTGTAGGGTGAGGCCAAAAGCTACCTTTGAAAGTAGATCTAATCTATACATAAAGACTCTGAATATGACCAATAAAAGCCAAAACAAAGAAGAAGTTTGAAAACTAAGTCTCATTGTCTTCATCTACTGTGTACTCTTTACCCCCACATTCTTTTATTAACTTGCAGTTCTAACACACAATCTCTTCTTCTCTTCTCTCTCTTTATTCAATTTCTACTTAACAAATTATGTGTAACAGTGTAAGAGAAAGAGAAGGAATCTTATGTATGTTAAAAGTAGATAGGGTTTTGGACAGATTGATGATAAGTAATGAGAATTAAAAACTAACCACACTACGACAGTGTATAAGACTTTAAGCCTAAACTCTTCTTGAAAGAGATGAGAAATCACTATTTTTCATTAATTTTTATTTTGTTTTGCAGAAATTTTAATGGGTTTTGATTATTGCATTCATTGTAATGGATCCGTTTGATAACAACTTATCAATAATATTTATTTTTCATTTATTTATGAAGATTTACTATTTAAGCAGAGATCTTTCATAATAGTAGCCTTTGATAGGGACCGAAATTAGCATGTGACTTTAATCTAAATTGTTTTCGTGTTTATACACATATACATGCTGTTTTATGGAATTTTTTACGTGTAGATTTATTACAGATATAAGATTCTACCGCTCAAACTAAATTAAGATCGGTGAAATACATTTTGTCAAAAATCGTTGATTGTCATTTTTGTTATTTTTTTATTCGATTTTAAATTCAAAAAATTATATTTTTATCCTACTTAATAATAAAAGTTTGGTGGTTTAACTATAAATTGAATTGCAATTGACTTTAGTCTAGTAGTATGCGATAAGTCTTCTAAGACATGTAGAATTGTACAACCATGGATCAAATCTTACCGTCTACATTACATAGAAATTTGGTTAATGGACCGCCCACTTGTGGTCCAATATTAAAAAATATATATATAAATTGAATTTTGTCAATGTAATACTCATACATTAATTCATGGTTTTTAATTTTTCTATATGTAGTATATAAATTACGTAAGCTAGGAACTAGAAGGTAAACAATTGGGTTCATGATAAACGATTTTACAGAATTAATTAATTTGAGTCTTTTAACAACAATTTTCTTTTTAAAAAGGCAATAAATATGTCAATATGGTCAAAGAAATTAAATAATATCCGCATAAAAAAACCTTTTAACAGAGTCTAACATGCATTAGAAAAAAGGAAAGAGACAGAACTAAAAACTCAGATACTGAGGCGAAGCCAACTCGTACAGCTAACAACTAATTTCCGCTGTTATTGTTCATTTCTGAGTTTTCAGAAAATTAAATAAAAATTCTTAATATTCACACATACGGTTTCATATATATAAGTACATATATATAGATAATGTGTGTGTGTCGGTGTTTGATCCACTGGTTACTAATAAGATCGGTAATCTAGAAAACGTCCCCATCCTCTAAACTTTATACATATATATATAATCATGCGTGTGTATTTTTATACATTTTTTTTCAAAAAATTTTATCGAGAAATCTCGCTTTATAACGAAAGCTTATGTCCCAATCATTCTTTCATTTATAGCGAAGAGGAATTGAACTTTGATATCTAAAAAATTTGTAAAAAGAAAAATACCACCGATATATCTATCCTTGGTGTATTTTTATACAACTTGGTATAATATTTTTGGTAATATATAAATGAAAATTAGATTCTAGATTATAATCTCAAAAAAAATGAAATTGGTAAAGAATTTGATACTACGTAGTATAATATTAGATATATTTTATGAAATATAATTACATATTGTGAAATTAAATATAGCATCATTAAATGATGTGAAAAAAGGCTAAATAGATGAATGTAACAGTGAAAAATAAAGTTGGTACAGTACTTCACTTTACTATTAGTTTGAATTTGAAATAGGTAAACAATTAAATCCCGCCGTTAAAGTCAGACACTAATGTAAGATCGTATTTATATAATCTAATGTACATATATATTTAATACAAATTTATTGTGTGTAGAAATTTAAGCAGACATATATAGTAACAAATAGGGTAAACAAGTTCCTTAAGTCTAACCCACTTTTACATTGCAAATTTATTATCAAACTCCAAAAAAAAAAAAATTTAGCTACCCAAAAGCTATTATACTGCCGAGTTGCTCTCAGTCTGTTGATTAGAATGATCCATCTAATGATTTGGCATCAGAGTTCGATTCCTACCCGCTGCATTATGGTAGCTTAAAAAAAAAATTATTGGAGGATGGACTTTAGGCTATGGATCGGGCCTTGTCGATCAAATGTTGAAAAAAAAAAGAGTTATTATACTATTGATTTAATTAGTAAGAGAATTGTGGATCCAAATAGTAATGAAGACATTTAGTAAAGCATTTATTATGCTGACATATTTTTTTGATATACTAATAACATTAATATTTCTAGCAAAATAATTGAAACTATCTTGCTTAATAATTATTTCTTTACCAGAAGAGTTTATCACTATTGAGAGGTAATTGAGCTTTTTCTTTTAGGCTAGAAATTCGAATCTTCAGAAATCACACATGAAATGTTAAATATGATCTTTAGTAGGTTATATCTATGCGTGAAACAGTCGGTTGTGGTTTAATTTGATTTTGTCATTACTAAAAGATGTGTGAAATTTGTTCTTGTCGATTTGGATGATTATTTGGGGAGTATTTTTGTTTGCTATAAGAGATTTCAACGTTTACTTCGATATACGAATTCGGGTTAACATTTTTTTGAGATTTTGTCTTTATTTGACCAAATTTTTTTTTGGTTTGTATATTATAGATTCTTTTTTTATTAGGTTTTTTAGTAATGAGCTTTAATTAATTTTTGGATTCAGATTAACATTTTCTCGAGATTTTTTTTTTATCAACACTATATTACAACTGGCCGGCCCATTAGCCAAATTTCTATATAATATAGACAGTGGGACTCGATTCTTGGTTGTGTAAATGCGTATATCTTAAGTGGACTTACTACATAATACTAGACTAAAGGCCACTTGCGAAATTTTATTCTTATTTGGCCTAATCAAATTTTTTCGAAGTTTCTTACTTATTTGGGCATTTGTCTTAAAACATATTTTTGTTTCTGCCCACTTTTAGTGCTCCTTCATTGGAATCTAAGTTGTGTTCATCAATATAAGTATTTTTAGTAAAAAGATAATGTGCTAAATTGAAGAAACGATATATATATAATTGAATATAAACAGACTAATAAGAGAAAAAAATATTCAAAAAGGAAAAATTAATACACACCCGGTGGGACTCGAACCCACAATCGTTTGATTAGAAGTCAAACGCCTTATCCATTAGGCCACGGGTGCTTTGCTTGTTAGCTAAAGAAACCGCAATTATATATCTTTTGGACGATTAATTGAATCTTTTTTGATAATTTGCGTTGCAATTTGCAAAATGTTTTATGCTAAACTGAGAATGTTTTGTATTCCAAAAATATGATCTGTTTTTTAACCTTAGAAATTACACTTGAAACAATCGAAGCCATACACTTATACTAAACACAACTTGGATTTTTAATTTGGATAAATAGTTAGCCAAACAAACATATCATTTCCCTCTAACAATATGGAGATTGAGTAGATTCCAAATGTTTGAGATGATGCAGCTTGATAGTGATTCATAAACCTCTTTAGAAGCTCTCTGATGTGTTTCCAAGATCTCAGGGTTACTTAAGAGCAAGTCAATAGCTTCTTTGAGCTCTAGTTTAGTTGAGACTTGTGTAACCGATAAAGGATTTAACTGTTGCATTGCCTTCACCATGTGAGAGAAATGCCCAACATGACAACCTAATCAAAGATTACATGAATGGTGAGATAAAAGAGTGGATTTTACTATGGTAACATCATATCTTAGATTATCAGTCAGTACCTGTAATAACGGCACAACCAGCAGCAGCTGCTTCAGATATGTTATGACCAGTTAGTTCTGGTAAGAAAGAGCCTCCAATGACGGCTATTGGAGCTAATCTGTAGAATTCTCTTAGTTCACCTGAAGAAAACAAGCAGATACTGATCATGTTTTCTTAGAAAGAAGAGAGACTAACAGGAGCAAGTTTAACTATAAGTCTAGAAATCCCAACCTAGTGTATCCACCACATATATATTCGTCTTCCTTGAAATAAGCTTTTCATTTTGAGACCTTAGAGCTACACTTTGGCCATCTTTCCACAGTTTCTACAAAAGGTGCTGAAGACAATGAAATGCGATTCACCAAAAAGATCAACCTTCGATAAGCCAATAATAAGAAAATAAGAATGTGGTTTTGGACATACTTGAGCGATCTGTTGGCCATGATGTGGATGTCGAGGCACAATTATGACTGTAGAGTCAGGATGTGATTCGAGAAGCATATTGTGAACTCCTAAAATGACTGCACAGAGCACTTTGATCATCAATTTCAAGGAATGCATAAACAGAAAATGCATACCAAATGAAAAAAAATTGATTCCAAACCTTTACTGCCTTAAAAGTCAAATGCTTTTTGAGAGAGTGTATGAAAGAAAGCCAATTCAAAAGCCATATTTATACGATTGTGGCACATTACCAGTCGAACAATGCAGATCCACACGCTAGTCGACAATGGTAAGGTTATGCTAAACATTACTAAGAACAATTAGTACCTTCTTCTTCGCCTCTATGTAATGAAGATGCAATCCAGACCTTCTTTTCTGAGAGTTCAGTTTTTAGAGCTCTTATACTTTCAGATGTTCTACTAGATACATGGAACTTGTTTACCACTGGAATACAAACAGACAACACATGGATCTTAGTATCCCTTAATAGAAAGAGTGTGAGAGCAATGAAGAACGAAATGAAACTAAGAAGCAGAACAAAATGGGTTGCACACAGCACCAAACATCAAGAACTCCACTTCCATACCATATTTCAAGTCTCCCGGAAACTGAACGACAAAGGGTGGCGCCTGCAGCAGTTGGAAATGTATACCCTGCAGTGTGCTCTGTCACATTTGAAGCAAACAGTTAAAACAATCAGCTGAGATGAGAAATTGAGTTGCTGAAGCTAACATACATACCAGTGGTGCAATCAAAGAGAATTTAGATAGCAACAACGATACTAGTGGTAACAAGAGGGGATTAGACCACCGTTTAAAGGACTTTGTAGACATCCGAGCGTTCAACAATGCCAGCGGAATCTGAAAATTTCGGATTCAACACATCACAATATTAACTAACTAATGCAAAGTGTTCTTTATCATTGCACAAAGTGATGATACATTCATATAAACAATGAGAAGGATCAAGAATTTTACTAGAAGTCCTGAAGCAGCCATGATGAGATTAGGCCACAGTTCGTTCTCCATTATGATAATCGCATTTGGTTTCCAATAAGCAAGAAATCTATCAATAGCCAGCGGTGTATCCAGTGGTGCAAACTAACCAAATTTTGAAACCTTAGCACATAAATAAGACTTCAAAAATACAATCATCATGATTCATGCTAATCAAAACATACCTGATGTAGAACACCAACAGGTAGTTGTTTATTTATAACTTCACTACATCGAAACAAACCAAATCACAATGAGATTTTCATCTATTTAGCTTTCTATAGATTGCATCGTATATGCATGAACGAATCAATGAGTCATACAATGCAGAAACTGTTGTCATCGTCATTAGAATAGTCAAATCTGGCTTTAATTCATTGCAGCGTCTGATCACTGGAATAGCAGCCATTCCTTCACCTAAAGAGACGGCGTGAAACCAGACAAGTGATCCAGGTGGTCGTACGGTGGAGGAAATACCGAACCGCTCGGGCCAACGGCGGTCTAAACCCCGGAGCCCTCGCCACCGCATATGGAGTTCAATTAACGGCGAGACACCGTAGGTTAACACTCTGTATAATCTGTACACAAACATTCCAAGCTTCATCCGCTCCTCCGCCACCCAACGACGTCGGAGCTGATGTCAGCTCTCTCCTCCTTCCCCGTAGATTCCTTCTAAGTTCTATGGCGTCGCCATTAGGCCCTAAGCTCATTATCTTACAAAGTTATTTTATAAGCCCAATAATACCAAAACTGTGGCCCAATTATGATAAACCGTTTCGGACCGGACCGCTAACATGTGAAAGTTAAAAGTACTAATGTTTGCGAGGCCGAGCTTTCTTCTTCCTTTGGCCCATTTGCGATGACCTCTCGAGAGAGATTCTTCTTCTCTGAATCTTCTTCATCTTCTTCCTTTTCATCTGTCACCTGAAGCTCTCCAGAATATGTCCACGTTACATACCCTGAAGGATGCTTGAGTTTCTGTTTTCGTTTCATCTGCTGAATATTGTTGACTTGTGCTGTTTCCACATGTTAGTTTAATTGAAGTTTAACCAAAGTTGCGATAGTATGTCGTATGTTGCAAATATTTTTGATATATCCACAGGAAAAGATACTAGAAATATTATTGATATACCCATTAGTTCATAAGACTTAGGAACTCTCATTTACAAAGGAAAGATACAAAGTGACTTTTGGTTGGTTCAGGCACATAAGAGATGCCCCTGTATTTACGCCAAAGAATAACTAGGGACTCGTATAATAGCAGATTAATGAGCCACTAAGAAGAAAAATTCAGAAGAGTATGTTGATATACAGTACCATCCAGCCAGCCATTGAGAAGATGGCGAATATGTGAACCCAGAAGAGCACAGCAGCCGACTCCCTTCCACAGCCTCTTAGGTTGGCAACAGCTCCTGAAAGCACTGATGTAGGCATTGTGTGCTGAAGGAGTAACACAAATCGAAACATCTTGTCATCAGCAGGAAGGAACCCAAGTTTGTCTGCTAGTGTCACTATTCCTAGTCCTACTGGTGGCACCAACACCAACCGTCCAAATATAATAGCCGCCGTTGTCTTAAAACCAAGTTTTGAACTTCCTGGTCCTAAAATTTTATGCAAGGAACCAATAAGTTTAATATGGTCGATGGGGTTAAAACCAACATCAGTATAAAAGAGAGCAACCACCCTACCGTGAATGAGATTTCCGCCCAGTGCTAGTAAGATACAAGGTATCATGGCGTCCCTGTTAGCCAAAGGTTTGATAGATATTAGCTCACTGATATGTAGCTGCTTCCCAGAAGAGAAATAGAACAAGCAAACAGTCCGCTTCTTACCCAAGAATCATGCAACTGTCTGTGAAGAAGAAAAGTGGTGCACCAGTTGTGAATATCAACTTTTTCGTGAAAGGTATTGCACCAAGTATCATGGCAAGGATCTGAAGAAAACAAAAGCATGTCGAGTTTAGTTTCATGCTGAAGGTAATTACAAGGTCTCTAGTTTATTGGAGTTTTAGATGATACAATAAAATAGAACATGCGAGATACTTACTGAAGCAACTATTGCAGGCTGGACAATTTGTTTCAGCTTCAACTTCTCATAAAGAAAAACTAAGATCTGTGTAATCTACATAACGAGACAAAATATAGAAATTTGTAAGGACGAGCTTTATATCAGGTTAAGTAAAAATACTCTTAAATCGCAGCTAAAATCCATAACTGCATTTTCCACCTTGCCTTTCCTTGATTCCCCTCTTCCTCGAGGTTCAGTGCTCTGTACAGGCAGGCGAACTTGAGAAGGCGAAATATCCTTGGGGGAACTCTGAGTTAGCAAGGGAACTTGCACTTGAGCAGCATCAACGGGAGAGTTTTTCAAAGGAAGATTTTCTTCAGCATCAAACCCTTCTGGAGGAGGAGATAACATCTGGTACACATATGTGTAGAGGATGATTGCACCAACCTGACAAAAGATTAACCCTCATAGTTAATTAAAGTTCCTGAGAGAGAACCATTATGGAAACTACAGGAGAGAGCCAAAACAATATCCAAAATCAAAGACACTGATGACAAATAGTAGATTAGAATCAAAGATCCTATACAAAATATTTTTAGTGTGGCTACTGTGTCGAAGTCCTCTTTATCAAAACAGAGTAAGCAGAAGCCAAAAAACTATGTCGCTATAAAGGACGGAACATAAACTTGAGCAGCTAATGCTCTAATCCTAGTAGGTATAAAAAGCTTACATATAGCAAAAAGAGGCAGAGCAGGTTACGAGAAAGAAAAACATACCCATTGACCAAAGGAGATATATACAGTGCCATCAATGCTACATTTTTCAGAGTCACCGAAAGGATTGGAGGTGTCCCTACATAGAGCTGCTAGTAAAACAAGAGGCACATTGCCAATGTTACCTGAGACAAACAAGGGACATACACAAGATGTCAAAGCAGACAAGCGAAGGTAGGTTAAGTGTATAAGTAAAAAAAGGGCCTAACCAACTCCAATTTGTATGATTGTAAACTTGAAATAAGGGTAAGGCGGACGAATAATGGTAGCAATAATGAAACCAATTATGGAGCCTGAGATGGTGCCAAGAACGACGTTCATGGGAATGAACCACCTAATAGATGGAGGAGCATAAAAGAAGATGCGTTACGAAGCTATGGTCTATACAAACACTACTTAGACTAGGGACTGACTAAGAAGGAAACAAACCACTGAATCATTTTGTGGAGAGTGACGGCTTGTCCGAGCTGGGAAAAGATCAAGCAGGGAAGCAAAAGCGAAAAGACCAACTGTTCCAAAAAAATAACATTTTGAGCAACGGCGACTATACAAAGTCCGACTAAATAAATAAAAATTGATAAGAGGCAGGCACGGAGAATTACCCCATTCAAGAGCTTGCGGCCAGAAGGTGTCAAGATGTTAACGTACTTGGAGGCCATGAGAAGACCCAAAAAGCAAATAGTGAAAACCTTGGCAATTGGCAACACAACAATTTTGATTGTACCCAGCACCGATTCACCAGCAGCCGCAGGATTCTCCATGGAATCAGCCAAAGCGGCAAGGAGTCGGGCTATCATCCTGAATTACTCAATCCCCACGCAAGCAAAAAGAAGCAGCAATTTTGAGCGAACTTGGGTTGGGAATATAGATGAGAAAATTCCTCTGAAACAAAAATCCAGCTGTTTCAAAATCAAATTTCAAAATTCTCGTTGGATACTGTACTCATAAAATTTCCAAGAAAAGAAACTTCAATCGAAACTGAGAAAACATAATCTAGGAAGAAAATTAACCTCAGTACTCTTGGGAACTTCGTCAGAGAAGATCTCGCACTTGATATCTCACCCAGATGCTAGTTGCACGGAAACACAAAAATCGAAATCACCAGATGCTTCGCAGTCAGTTCCTCTTATTTAATATTTTTCAGTCGCGTCTGAGATTTTGGATTTTTCTGCATTGTCGTAATGGGCCTTTAATGGGCTCATTTAATGGACCCACTAAGAAAATAACAAACAAGTCATTTTTTGGTCTCAGTTCTGAAGAAGACGGGAAAAGATTTTTGATTTTGATTTAAATACATACACATACCTAAACGACAGCAGCATATAAGTAAAACGACATTTATTCTTATTCGAAAGACTCTACTTTCTTCAGAGTGTTTTCCTTCCTTAGCCACTTCTACCAACATTTCCTCTAGCAGTTCTCTTCTACGTTGTGACATTAATAGAGAAGTAGCAGAATTATCATTTTCTCAAGTCAACTCCAGGTAATTTTTTTTCAGATCCATCGATTTCGTAGCTTTTTAAGATCGGTATGTTTGTGATGTTTTAGATCTGGCATTTTTTTTCCAGCTTTTTGTTTAATTAAGACGATTTTCTGGAAACAAGATCAATTTTGGTGGATTTTTGTATTTTTTGGTTGAATTAAGATGATTTTCTGGAAACAAGATTGATTCGGTGGATTTTTTTGTGTTCGATCAAAAGTTCGATATTGATTTTGGTGGATTTTTTTGTATTTTTTGTTTAATTAAGACGATTTTCTGGAAACGATATCGATTTTTTGTTTAATTAAGTTCGATATATATTTTTTAGTTTTTTTTTTCGTTTTTTGTTTGCTCAAAATTTCGATATTGATTCTATTCTCTCTGGGTTGAATTGATAAGATTTTCTGTAATCTGAAGCAAAACGAAACTTGGCTATATCTATCGTCTGATGGAGTTTTTGTTTGCAGAGATTTGCTAATTGCTAGGCTATCTTCAAGCAAAGATGCAGGCTTATGAAGATGTTTGCAGAGATTTGCTAACTGGGGAGGTTCCCATTAGGATCATTGGGAACGGGGAGCAGAATTCTGAAAATGATACCAATGGTCTGAGAGAAGCCGATGGCCATGGACAGACTGAAACTTTGGGTTCAGCTGCTCAGGTTGATCCCATGGCTGCTGCAGAAGGGTCCTCTCAGGCTGCTCGAGGTGAGTCTGTAGCTGGAGATAGAAGAAGAAGGAGGAGGAGGAGAAGAGAAAATAGGCACGACAGCTCTGAGTCTGTCGGTGATCTTTCTACCCAACAATTCACGCATTTGATAACCATAGCAAGACAAAGCCTTTCTATGGTTCATGGTAGTGACGATCAGCGTGATGACCATCGAACTAGCTCCCATACCACCCCAAGTGGTTCTTCAAGATGGAGAATTTTCTCAGAATCTGAAAGTGAAGAATTTGACAACTTCGGAGAAACAGAATCAAACGCTAGTTTTAGCCTCTACAGATTTTCCCATGGTGATAATGATGCCATTTCTTTTAGTGTTTATGGTGGAGAGTCTGATGCGTCTACAGACAGGCATGGTTTCCTGGATGCAGAAATCTTTGTTCAACCGGAATACAGGAGTGACATTGACTTTGACACTGATATAGACCCAATGCATGCTGGTCTAAACCAATGGGACTCAGATGAAGAAGACGGGGAATGGGAAGAAGGAGCAGGTCCATCTGGGGTTGAACGAACACGGTATGGACTTGATTTGACAAGTCCGAGCGAGAGCTACAGCTCAATGACTCGGTTCGAATCTCCTGAGTTAGAGAGAGGGTTTCGTCAAAGAATTTTAGAGAGGAGGCATACGTTGTCTCGCAACATCTTCACTGGTTTGGAGGATATGGAATTCTCTCCCTACGCTTCAAATGTTGGGGATTATCTTGATGAGAGAGGCTTTGAGGAACTGCTTGAACAACTTGCTGAGTCTGACAATTCAAGAAGAAGTGCTCCACCTGCATCTGTGTCATACGTTAGAAATCTTCCAAAGGTTATCATTGGAGAGGAGCATGTAAAGAAGGGATTAATGTGTGCAGTCTGCAAGGAGATTTACACCCTCAGCAATGAAACCATGCAGCTTCCGTGTCTACATATATACCATGCTCATTGTATCGTACCTTGGCTGACTGGCCATAACTCCTGCCCACTTTGCCGTTACGAGCTCCCAACAGATGACAAAGATTACGAGGATGGGAAACAGAATCTACTGGATGTGAGCGAGGATAGCTCATCCGCTGGTGATGGGACGGTAGCAGGGGAAGAGGAATATGTAGACGGAGGTGAAAATGAAGTTGCTGTGAGCAGAAGTAGCAGAGGGAGATGGCTGTTTCTGGCTGCAGCACCAGTTGTGAGTCTGGTAGGTGTTGTGTTGGCAATGTGGCTAAGCAGCTCACAAAAGAGGGATATAGCAATCGCTCATAGCCAAAGGGAGAACAGAACCAGAAGATGGCTGCCTTTTTTCTGACTAATGGCCAATTCCGTAGGATCTTGATCAGAAACAGAACTCGAGGTCGAGTTAAAGAGAAGAAGAATCAAGAGATTGAGAGGTGAGAAAGAACGCAAGAATTATAGAGTTTTCCTTTGAATCGGGTACATCCCTATTATGAGTCCGGAATTCACTAACTCTTTGATTTGTGTTTATAGGTACAAGATGAATCAATCGGAGACAAATCCGATGAGAGTGAAGAAGAAGCTTTTATACAATGTGCAATCGGTTGTTTGTTATTAACAAACTCGTTTATGGGCTATAACAATGAATTAAGGCCCATAACGAATTCTGCTTCTTCTTCTTAATTCCTGATGGGCCTCGCCATCAATTCAGCTTAAGGCCCATGCTATTCAGCTGACAAATGAGTGGCAAACACTACACATACATATATCGCATTCAATAAGATATAGTTTTTAAATGTTTAATAAATAAACTTGAAATAAAATTATGGCAACGAGTCATAAATTGAAAAGATGTGATTGTGATTGGTAGGACATAATGGGCGGCCCATCATGAAAACATATTGTAAAGCCCAAATGATTTCGTCAACATCCTTGCATGTAAGTATGTAACTGTGATCCCCTTCACTTTGTTTGAGCTTAAAAGATTCTTAAACATTAAAGAAAACAGTAAGAATTTTATTTTAAGCAAAAAGGGTTGATAGTTATAAAAAAAAAGAAATTATGAAAACAAAACTAAAATGACAATTTTCTTTTGGCTTTTTGAGAATATGTAATTCAACAAACAAAATTTAGAGCAAAAATGTTGAGGAATAACTTTGATAACAAGTTTAGCTTATCACGTGCCATGTTGCTTGCCAGTGATCTTTTTATCTATACTTGAATATGATAGATTACAGTCCAACTACATTTATAATAGTAATTGTATTATGTTTTATTTATAAAACATTATGTTTTTGTTAATAATCCATCACGTGGCTAACCATACCAACGAAAAAATACCAAAAAAAAAAGAAAAAACTGAACCAAAAATATCAAACATGGTGATATTCATATTAAAAATATCAAAATGCACGGAAAATATATATTTTGTCAAGTGGTTAAGTTCATCTTTAGGACTTTTTATTAGAGTTTTTGGACAATAATAAAATTTATACTACATATTGATTAGGATTTTAAAGATTTGTGTTATGAATCGAAACTTCTTGTTATTTTAATTTGGTGACAAAAAAATATTGAAATTCACTTAAACTCTATTCATATTATTTGGTTGCAGTAATCTTAGTTTTATTTTAAGCCACTTTAATTGTTTTGTAAATAAATATAGTTGCATAGTGAAGAAGAATATATTAGAATGATTATTTAACTAATGGACGTAAGAACAATTAATAAATATAATGTCAAAGATGGCTATAATTTTGTCAAAACCGGAAAAAGTAATTATTATATGATAATCTACTTAAAAGCTAAGATATATAAATACATAAATTTAGAAAAACTATTGACCTAGGAAGTTTCTATTTACATAAATAAATATAAAATGAAAATGAGAGATGAAACATGGAAGTAGGTGAGAAATAGAGTGATGAAGACTTGGTCTTGAAGTTGAAGACTAAGTTGTTGTGTCTTCTTCCCCATTGGAGCCAAATCGTACACATCAACTCAATCGGTGGTTCATACAACTTAACAATTATCCAATGATAGCTTCTTTAAATTTCATATGTATATTGAAAAACAGTATGTATTAAGTACTAATGGGCGTGATTTAAAGGTAATACTGAATTTTAGAAAATTTGTATTGTATTATCCAGATTCGAATGTTCTTGAAAACTAGATTGCATTCATACGTGGTATTAGGGGTATTCACATGACTTGATCCTGATATCAAGATTAGTCGGATTTCATAACATGTTGTTTTGTATACACTTTTTAAACTGGTTTGAGAAAAAAAATTGTCTTGTCTGAAATTTTGTATCTGATTGTTTCATAAATAAATTATTCATAATATAAAAAAAAGTGTGTTATTCGATGATTAGAATTTAGTATATAAGTGTTTAACATTTAATATTAAAAGGTTTTAACAACTCCTTGCAGCTTTTAAAAGACACGAAGAATAAAAGAAATCATTTAAAATAATTTGACATCTAGAAATCTTTAAATATATATATGCACAAATATATAGATGCCGACAATTAAAGGTTGAAATATATATAGAGAAAGTGAGAGTTTTAGTGGCAAAGTAGATGTGATATCAATTCTATTTGAAATATATATTAACATTGGATCCCACCATTTAGTTCATGAATTATGTTTTCTACAGAACTTGATTGTTTCTTTAAAATATTTTTCATTTTTTATTATATTTAAAGTAATAAAGATTCCCATTTTTTGTTCCTTTTATGAAAGATTAATATTTGCACATACTTTTTCTTTTGAAAATTTATATTTTATTTTAAAATTTAATTATCTTCACCAACAACTTATTATGACTTATAAGCCAACTTCATTTGGTCATACATTAATACAAGAATTAACTCATTCAGAACAAGAATTAACTTATTTTAGTGACTCATTTTAACCCATCTCAAGAATCAAATTCCTAGTACTATGATAGTTTCGGCAAACAACTGTACATTTAATTTAGTAGAATTGTCATGTAAATGTTTGAGATAAAATAAAATTGAAGATTGAAAATTATTGAAAATGATGAAGCAAAGAAAAAGAATTATGACAAATGTGAGTGAAATAAGCAAAGTCCAACTGTAAGAATCCATGTGGTATTTGGTCCTCTTGACATTATGTTTACTTGCATGGCACTGCATGTTACTTTTGCTGTCTGCATGCAACATATGTATAATTCATATTTGTTTTTTCCTGTTTTCCATTTTTATTAATTTACTAGTATTTCATTTTTCATTATTATATCTCTGCACAAAAAATTTCTTACTTTTTTTTTGTTATAATATTACTGTTTAATTAAGTTACCATGATAATCTGTACAAATTCATGTGTCATCATACATACTTGTTTCACATTCAAGAAATCAAAACCAATGGAAGATAGAAATTTTTAGATGGTTCGAATTTAAATAACGTATTATCGAGTTTAAGTTCACTTAAGAACTAGCCAGAACTATATAAATATTTTCTGAAATGTATTTACATAAATATAATTAATTAGAATAAATTCATATTCAAATACCATACTAGTGTTGTTTTTTTCGTTCAGCCAGTAAATTATAACTGTGTTGGCGAAAATATGAATTTTGAAATTATGGCATATGTTTTTAATTTACATGTATGTGTTCAAAATTTTATATAAATTTATTATTAATTAGTATGTAATAATAGTTAACTCACGATCGTTTAGAATATAAAACAAAAATTACTTTTATATTAATAAGTTGGATTATCGTCTCGGTATGCGTTCTCACATGATATGCCAACTAAATACAGACTTTAATTTGTCAACTTACGACTTAATTACTTATAAATAACCAATATCACAAGTACGGAAGAAAATTAATCAAAACCTCAAAGAATCCAAACTATATAAAATTTTAATTGTATATGGTTTTAGTCCAGTGATAGGTGGTAAATTCACTAAATGCAGTCGCACTTGCATATTTAGAAATTGAATTTTATTGTCTATATTATATAGGAACTTGGTTAATGAGTCGGTAAGTTATGACGAAATGTTGGAAAAAAAAATACAAAGTTTAATTTGAAATATTTTCTGGTAATAGACCGACAGAAGTTAGATTATTCTTCCGTATATATGAAGTACCCTCATAAACTGAAATCTTTGTTAAGATGTTGTAATGTCAGTAATGGCTTAAATATACAAAAATTTAATTAATTAGATCAGCCAAATCTTTAGATAAATAAAGTTTTTAATCTAATATGTATGATAATTGCATTTAATGGCTAATGATATTATAAGATGATTACTAAAAATGTAAAAATTATGTTTAAAACTTTTAATAGTCAACATCAGCCGTTGGACAGTCCTTTTACTCCAGCTATGTGTTTCATTTCATCGTATCATCGTTATAAATATTAATTTCCGATACTAGTTTATGTTAATCAGAAATTGTCTACTCATTTTTCAAAGTGAATATAGCTATTAAATACTGTTTTAGAAAAACAAATTTATTTTATTTTAATTGATGTTTTAAGATTTTCATATAAAATTTATTATAATTTAAATTTTAGTATTTTTGATTATTTAAATTTGCATATTAATTTGTGATTGGTTTAAATTATATAATATAATTATATGGGAAAGATAAAGTGAAATAAAATATTAAATTAATAAAAAAGTGTTGAATAAAGAAAAACCAATGTAGAAAGTCTTAAAGATATTTAGTTGAGAAAATACCTAATTTTGATTTATTTCTGCTATATATTTTATTGTGTTTATTTCATGTAATATTGTTAGTGATTATAACTTATGAGGATTTGATTATAAATCAGTTTTTATTAAGCTAATTATTGGAAAAAAAATATTGTCCAAAATGTAAATTTACGTTCTTTGAGATTACCACTATTCAGTTATTGCCTTATTGGTTATAAATTATAGTCAGATTTAAACTGAAGAAATAACATACATTGATGGCCTAAATTGATGTAGTTTTTGAAAACATTTTTATTTCTTTAAAATGCCGACTTACTGACTTTAGAAGTTCATGAAGTAAACATGATTGATAGACGAAGTCGAAACGTGCTTACAAATTTTTTAAGAATTGACTTTTTGTTTATTATTATTTTTTGATAAATGTAAATTTTATATATCAAACAACAGTTTAGTTACAAACTAGCAGTAGAGAATTCCCAGATTCAAGAAATGGAAAACCCACACAAATGTTTTTTAGACATAAAAGTCAATCAAAAGTAAATCATAGGAAAAGCATTTTAGAAAATGATTTTATCGTGTACATATTATGTCACGAACGTTACGATCCACTGTTTTGAACACTTCAATCTCGCTTCTTGAGCTGTCGGTATGGATGCGCAAGTTACGTTCTCTCCAGAGGGCATAAATTGTAGCTTGCACAGTTATGCATTTTAGTGTTTTAGATGTTCGACATGATCCTTTTTTCATCCATAGTAATAGGCAATTCCAATATGGAAATCTGTGGTAGTGAGCCCCAAGTTTTGCTGGTGCTCTTTTCCATACCGCGTCACTAAATTCACACTGCAGCAAAAGATGATCCTTTGTCTCGGTGGAGGCGCTGCAAAGACCACAGGTCCGAGAACTCGAGATTCCCCATCGGTGTAGGCGTCTCCTTACTGGCAACCTATCCAAAGTTGAAACCTAGAAATGGAATACAAGTTTTGGTACATGTCCCTTGAACCATATCTGATTGAACCAGGAAACATTGTCCACCTTTGGTTTATTTTAAGAAAATTAACTTCAAAAAATATAAACAGAATATGTACATTAATAAATAAAATAAAATTGGATCGTCGGTGTGATTGGAAAAATCATGGGAAATTAAACATAAAACAAAATGTGCTTAATTTGTTTAAATATCTTTTGAGTATTCGATTTCTTCTTTGTAGCTTTTCATCAATTTTGATTGGATCGAAAATATAAAACTTATTTGTAAAAACTGTTACATTTCACAAACAAAAACTGTAACTCTATTTATTTTTGCTAGAATGGACCACACTGCATTATTTCAATCTCTTAAGAATGGATCATTCTATTATCCTTAGAGATGTTCGTTATCTTGTCAAACGAATGAAGACAAATTTTCCTCGAGAATTGAACCAATAGACTCACTTTTGTATTCGACTTGACTCGTAACACAAGCCATGTGGATTCTACAATTATTTTATTTTATTTTGACTGCATATATAATTGAGTATTTATTCATCTACCTACTTAGAATCTAACACAGAAGTATGTTAGTTGGCCTTTAACTCTTAGTTCTATACTAAGTTACCAAGTAAAGACATCTACTAAATCCCCAACTCCAATGACATAAATACAACATTCAATCTAGAAGTTAGTCAGAATTATGCCAAACACATAATCCACGCACTCTTAAACTTCAAACAATATTATCTGAGATCTCTAATTTTCTTAAATCGAATTCCAATAAAAAAAAGTGTATAGTTACCTGTTTGATCAAAGGTATTTTACTTATTTAATTACATTTTTATTTTGTTGAAATAATAATTAGCAAATTTGTTTTAGAGTAGTTCCTAATCTTTCATACATAGAATTAGTCGTTGCTAATATCAAATTAACATGACATAAAACATGTTTTCTCTTCATATCGAATAGGAACGCACTAAAATTAGTCCATATGTTTAAACCACTAACCCATGACACTGTGACTCCTATAATTTGTAGTGGTTATACTCTCGTTTAAAAATAAATGATGTTTTAATTTTTTTTTTTTAAATATATAATATTTTAAGTTTTCAACACAAAAAATTCACTTATTTTCTTCATTTAATCATTTCAGTTATTCATATTAATTACAACACTAGCTACAATTAACTTAAATAATTTTACAAGTTTTCTTAATTATTACGGTGTATCACATTTAGAATTTTATAATTATACATCTATGTCACCTCGAGAAAATTGAAACATTTTTTTAACAATCTGAAAAAATAAAGAAACGATTTGTTAAATCTTCGTCTGGAGGTCATTAATGTTTATGTCGTTCAATAATGTTTGGTAGTTATATAGAAAGAGCAAATTTATGGTTGATAGACCAAAAAT
Organism: Lepidium didymum; assembly: GCA_963920545.1. Classification (NCBI taxonomy): domain Eukaryota; kingdom Viridiplantae; phylum Streptophyta; class Magnoliopsida; order Brassicales; family Brassicaceae; genus Lepidium; species Lepidium didymum. The sequence continues at coordinate 1,035,346 of OY986996.1, read as the reverse complement.
TCATTTCTATATAATTAATAACCTTCTCTCTTTTTTTCTGTCAAATTAATTAATAACCTTCTATAAAATAAAAATAAAACAATACAAAGGAAAATGACTTTATATAAAGACATTAATCTCTCTTTCATTTCTAACACACAAACACAACACAACACTGTGTCTTCGCTTTCTCTTTCTCTGTCTCTCTGTTTTTAGATCTCTGTCTTCTCTTCGTTCTTTCTATAAATTCATCATCTTCTTCTCTTCCTTTCATTATCTTTCTTCTCTTTACTCCAAAGAAAAACAAAACTGAATTCTCCTTTGTCCCGACAATCTGAGTTTTTCAGGCAGAGAAGACAGAGATTGAAAACCTCTGTCTCTCTGTTTCTTCCTTCACTTTTGCTTTCTTACACCAAAAGAAACTTATCTCTCACATTGTTCCCTTATTGCTTGTCTCTCACGACGAGAAATGGAGCAAGGGGATTCAACGACGTATTCGGTGATTCCAGACTCACTCATGGGATACAGAGATGACATAACAATGCAAATGTCAATGGTTTTAGATCAGATTCGAGCTCCATTGATTGTTCCAGTACTTAGACTCGCAGTTTACATCTGTTTAACAATGTCGGTGATGCTTTTCGTCGAAAGGGTTTACATGGGAATAGTGATCTCTCTTGTGAAGCTATTTGGTCGAAAACCAGAGAAACGTTTCAAATGGGAACCAATGAAAGATGATATTGAGCTTGGAAACTCTGTTTATCCAATGGTTCTTATTCAAATCCCAATGTTTAACGAACGAGAGGTCTGCAATTCAATCTCTTTTTACTTCTTTCTATTGATTTTTATCGATTTGATTGTTTTAAACCTACATGTAGGTTTATCAATTATCTATTGGAGCTGCTTGTGGACTTTCATGGCCTTCTGATCGAATTGTTATTCAAGTTCTTGATGATTCTACTGATCCAACCATCAAAGTAAGCTCCTTTTTCCCCAAAGTTTTACTCTCAAATTTATGCAATTCTCCTAAAAAATCGATTAATCATTCAAAATTTAGATTCTCCATAAATCTCGGTTTCACAATTCCCAAAAAATTCAGATTTTGCTGATTTTAGCAAATGAAATTAACAAAAAGAATCAATTTTGCAACATGGTCTACAAGATGAAAGAAATATTGTGAATATACTACTGTGAGTTGTATTTATGTTAATACTTAATATGATTCTATTACCGCAATTAGGTTAAAACTAATGCTATATAATTGTACAATTATGAATACACAACTATGTACAATTATATAGGAGTAGATTTAAGGTAATTACGGTAATAGAATCATATTAACAAAAATACAAATCTCAATAATATATTCACAATATTTTCATTAATCTTCTAGATACTTCGATAATCTCAATTACAGCAAATGTACATAACCAAAATTTGATTTTTGGCTAGTGATCTAGTGATCGAGCAGAAAAACTCACATTTGTGTGATTATACTCGATACCAGAATCAAATCCGAACCAAATCCGAACCAGAAAATAAAAATACTCGAATGAATCTTAAATCAGTTGACCGAAAACTTAAAACTTGAAAAGACTTTGACCCAATGTTACTGGCCTAGTTTCCTCTGGTCCTCATATAGATTTGAATTCGAAACAATGATAATATGCTACTTGAAATCATATTACCTGAGGATATTTAAAAAATCAAGATTCGATTTTTACCAACATGGATTCATCAGAAAAACTTCGAATTCATTATAAGATTTTTATTTATTGTGACAGGATCTAGTGGAGATGGAGTGTAGTAGATGGGCAAGTAAAGGAGTAAACATAAAGTATGAGATTAGAGACAACAGAAATGGTTACAAAGCTGGAGCTTTGAAAGAAGGAATGAAGAAAAGTTATGTCAAATGTTGCGATTATGTTGCAATTTTCGACGCTGATTTTCAACCTGAACCGGATTTTCTCTGGAGAACCGTACCGTTTCTTCAACATAACTCAAAACTTGCTCTTGTTCAAGCTCGCTGGAAATTCGGTAATTATCTAACTTAACACATAGTTTTGATTTGATCATTTTAGCCCTCTTTTTTTTATGAGTGTCATGATTGATAATTGCTAGAAAGTTAAACATGTGTTTGAGATTCGTTTTCTACTTAATCACTTCTACCTTTTTAGACTAAGTACTTTAACAATGTACAAATTAGTACAATTATACATAATTGATTAGTAATAATAATTACAAAATCACCTTATCAATACACATTACTTACTTAAATATACATAAGTATATGTGTTAATAATGTTTTCTCTTTTTGTATTTTTGTGAAAATATGACTTCTTAATGGAGAACAAAAAGACATGGTAGATATGGGTCAAATTATATGATTATATTCAAAATAATACAACATAATTTGAATGTAGTTATTTAAAAATATTATGATTTTTATTTTATTTTGTCAAATTTGTGATTTTAATTAAAACTATGTTTAGAAGAAGAAAGTGTTTAGTTAGACTAAGTAGGTGTCGGTGGGTGTTTTATTACGAGGTCCCAATGTTAACCTACCTACCGGAACTTGATGTTGAGGTTTCGATTGATTTAACTTTAATAAAATGTGGAACTACTTTTTCTCCAACTTTAATAATTAAGGATCTAAGAAGCATATAATCTGAGTCCAATATTTAATAAGAACAAAATTTATAACAATTTAATGTTTTTAGTCATTTTTTATTTGGTTATGTATGCAAGAGTTGGTGAAAATTTGGTTTTGGTATTTTGGATTTTTCTTCCCATAAATTGTTTTTATTCAGAAAATATAATTATTTATATTTCAGTAAAAAAAGTCGACCAATGTAGCTACAACTTCTGGCACTCAAAAAGCTGTCACGTATTTAGTCCATTCCATTTTTACACAAGATTTTTTTTTTTAATCAAACATGAAATTTATAAAAATAATTAAATATATTATTTGTTGATCATAATTGAGTGCAGAGAACATATTCGGAAATGTATGTCCATAGGGGTATGTTTTGTAATTAAGTAAAAAAGGTAAGGGTAGATTGGTCATTGTCTTAGATATGCCACGTGTAGTTAGCAAACACCCTCCATGTGCAATAACGAGGGACCCAGATGCTCTCTCTGTCACTCTCCCTCTCACCACTCACTTTTTTTCTTTTTCCAACTAAAATTTGTTTTTCTTATTAGATCTTTTAAAATTTTTAATTGGATTTTGATACGACCAATTATTGGAACTTTAGTATCTTATTAACAACAATTATGAAGAGATCATGTGACAGAAATCTAACTAGCTGTTGAGATCTAATTGGTTTGTTCAGCTAGCTAGCTGTCTATAATTTCCATAATTGAAAACATTAATTTCCAATTTCTCCAACTAGTTTTTAATGTCTTCATCAATACCAACATGTATTGTCTTGCACAATATTTTACACAAATTTTAATAATTCTATTTTGCAGTGAATTCGGATGAATGTTTGATGACAAGGATGCAAGAAATGTCATTGGATTATCATTTTACGGTCGAACAAGAAGTTGGTTCTTCAACTTATGCTTTCTTCGGATTCAATGGTACTGCCGGAATTTGGAGAATATCAGCATTAAATGAAGCTGGTGGTTGGAAAGATAGAACCACTGTTGAAGATATGGATCTGGCTGTGAGAGCTAGTCTTAAGGGTTGGAAGTTCTTGTACCTCGGTTCTCTAAAGGTATATATATTTTATAACTATGTTTAGAAATCGGTTTAGGTGGCTGTCTAAGCGATAGACAGATCATATCTGTCGCGATTTTTATGTAATCAGCTGAATTAGTCGGATAATATATAACATATATGTTCCGTTTAAACTATTTGAAGTTGCTGAAATTTTGATTAGGTGTTCTAGACGCTAGATGGAAAGCCACAGTCTACTTAGGACGTAACATTTTTTTTTAACACTACTTTATAATGCCACTTAGTGGTTGATTTGTTTATTAATTATATGTTTTATCTTTTAAATATTTCAGGTTAAAAATGAGTTGCCAAGTACATTTAAAGCTTATAGGTATCAACAACACAGGTGGTCATGTGGTCCAGCTAATCTTTTCAGGAAAATGGCACTAGAAATCATGACTAATAAGGTTTCCTTCAAACCCACTAGACGGATTAGAGGCTCTTAGATTTAACAGAACCCAGCTAAACCGGGATTTTCTTATTCTTTTTTGTTTGGCAGAATGTGACTTTATGGAAGAAAGTTCATGTGATATATAGCTTCTTTGTGGTTAGAAAGCTAGTGGCTCATATTGTTACCTTCATCTTCTACTGTGTGGTCTTACCTGCTACGGTTCTGGTACCGGAAGTTTCGGTTCCGAAATGGGGAGCGATTTACATTCCTTCAGTCATTACTCTGCTCAATGCTGTTGGGACACCAAGGTAAGACAAAAACAAGAGTTTCTTGTAGCTCAAGTCTCATTCGGACACAACATAATGTTCATTGTTGTGTTCTTTTAGGTCACTGCATCTTATGGTGTTTTGGATTCTGTTCGAGAATGTGATGTCTCTTCACAGAACAAAAGCTACCTTCATTGGTTTACTTGAAGGTGGAAGAGTTAATGAGTGGATTGTAACTGAGAAGCTTGGTGACCTTAAGGCTAAATCAGCCGCCAAAGCTCCAAGGAAGCTTCGGTTTAGATTCGGAGATAGGTAAATAAGTTCTTCCCTTTAAACCAAACCAGTTCTTTCGATTTGATTTCGGTTTATTTATACCGTACCAGACCAAATTTAACATGCTTTTTGTGTGGTTTTTTGGCAGAATCCATGTATTGGAACTTGGCGTAGGAATGTATCTGTTATTTGTGGGATTTTATGATGCGTTTTTTGGGAAGAATCATTATTACATTTACCTTTTCGCGCAAGCAATCGCATTCTTCATTGCAGGATTTGGGCAAATTGGGACAATTGTGCCTAACCATTGAAGGGACAAAGGAGATTTCATTCAGGATTACCTGAGAACAAAAAAGATGATTTCTTCTTCTTTAATTTTTGTTGTTTTTTCTTTTGTTATTTAAATTCTTGTTGGTGTGAATAGAGAAAATTGATGATATGATTGTTACAGAAGATGATGATGTGTGTAGTGTGGAAGATATGAATACTTGTAGTAAAGAAGAAATATACTTTGAAGGAATTTTTCTGATTCCTCGAAGACAATAATTAGAATGTTGACTTATTACAAGACAAAAGGACTTTAACGGTTCAAAAGAAATTCTCCAATTTCATGGAGCTTAAGCTTTCTAAAGATTCAAGAACGTCAGAAAAACACTTACAGGTAAAACACAATATTGAAACTCCAAGAGTATACTAAGCAATCCCACTACTAGTCCTTTACTAGCTATGACCATAAAAATCGGAACCAAAAAAACGAATTGAAAATAAGTATGTAGTTCGGTTTCAAATCCTGGCAAATAATTAACAGTAAGGTTCTAATATTTTGGTATTTTCAGTTTTAGAAATCAAATAGAAACCGAAACAAATTTAGATTAGTTATACTAAAAATATTTATTTTGATCATATTTTCGTGTATTTGGTTTAATTACACGTAATCACTTTCTTTTTTTTCAATGTTGTTATTTTTCGTTACAAGTAAGCAATTATTTGGAACCGAACTCATTGGAAACCGAAATTAATTTGAATTTAATTTGTTTTACGTTTCAAGAACTTATTACATTTCCAAAATAGACCAAAAATTCCAGGGGCTAAATCGTACATACAAAACACAGAGCATGTTTTAGAAAGAAAAAAAAAATAGATAAGCAAAATAGATTTATCTTCGTATTATTTGTTAATATATACTAATCTCAATTCTTACTCACGTTTACAAATTAAACTCTCAAAAATTTTCTTTATAGGCCCACTGGGTAAGATATGTCGTGATATACCAAGAAAATCTTCACTTAATTGAAAAGCCTTCAAAAGACATCATAATATCTATATCCATATTCGCACTAAACACAAAGGTTTAGCCAAAGTCTCAGCTACCAAAGTTATAAAAGGATGAAAAACACCTGAAGAACAAAAAATAGAAAACCTAAAATTGTTTCACTCCAAAAGACATCGCCGTTCTACAGTAGATTATAGAGTCATCACTAAGCTTATTCTGATTTTTTAAGCAGCTGCACTGTGCTTGGCCTTTGTGTGAGATTGCAATCCCATTTCCGAAGTAAATGTTCTGTTGCACGACTTGCATCCAAACGAACCTGCAGGCTTTGGTGTCTGCTGCTGCTTCGGCGCCTCTCCATTGCTTCCACCAGAAGTCTTACCAGCTTGTTTTGATGGATGTGGAGTTGCAATGTGGACATGCGGTTTCTTCGATTCCTCTGTAATTTCTCAGATGCTATATCAAGCCACATGCTTTTTATTCAGTAAACCAAGAGAAGAATGATAAATTAATTAATCACCTGATTTCTGAGGTGTTACAAACTTTGCTTTCTTGTTGGAAACAGGATTCTTTGAAGTGGTGGCTTCTGCAACCCTCTTCTTCGAGTCTTCGGTCTTTTATAAACCATGAAGGTTAGAATCATGTTAATAAGGCAGAGAAAAAATTGAAGTTATTCATCAGCGAGTAATTATAAAGAGAACATCATGTTACCTTCTTTGGGGTGTCATCATCTTCTGATGATTCATCTGTGTCGTCGTCATCGTCTGATGAGTCGTCTTCATCATCTTCGTCACTGTCAACTTCAGCAGTGACCTTTTTTTCCTGAGATATAGCAGGTACCTTCTTTTCCTGAAATAAAGCGGATATAACACGAATTACCAAACTGTTACCGCAAAACTCAAGATTACTCTGAAACCATTGTTAACGATTTTCATGTGTCACTGAGCCTAAGCTAAATTCTACAACAAATTGGGCCAGTAGTGTCTAAACAGAAGTACCTCCTCTTCCCCGGAGTCTTCAGAAGTAGATATCTCATCATCATCTGAAGAGTCTTCATCACTATCATAGTCATCCTCTTGCTTGGCCTTGACATCTTCATTTGGTACTTGACAGTTCACCTGTTTCACAGCTAATTACACAACAGCTAGCTCAGCAAAGGACACATCAATTTAGAAAACATTGACGTCATTAAACATAAGAATTCCACTCACCTTTGTCTCCAGTAACTGCAGGTTCATTTTCAGTCTTTTCATCATCCTCCGTGAGACGGACAAGAGAGTCAAGGAAGTAACAAAAAAAAGCAAAACAACGAATCCTCATATCATATCCCATCAACAAGCTTGTATGATTTAAGCTATAACAACAATGTTAGAGTAGTGAAGGATATGATGCATCAACTTTGTATCCAGAGAAGAAAACGCTCCCATTCTTCCAACTATGAGACAGCTCAAACTTCTTTTCCAACACAACCTCCGTGCTCAGCTGAGGAAACTTATCATGTGAAAGCGTTCCAATAATAAGCTTTTGATCTCCAGCAGTCAGGTAAATCCGAATTGGTTCGTTTCCATTATTCTTATTCTCTCCTAATGCAATCTTCATTGAGATAAACCAAACGTCGATGTAAAATAGCTTGTTCTAAACCAAATCAACCTAGCAATTCAAATGTACCTGTGAGATGTGGACGATCATGTCTTCCCCAGGATCTACATGCAGTGGTACGCCATGCTTAACTTCAACACCTACAAAAGGCATAATTGTACAGCAGAAAAAAAAATCAACAAATCTGCCAAAAAGTCATCATATCAACCATTCGAGACTACAATCCCTCAAAAACATGGTTTCGTAAAGCCTCTCATGATTTTGCTTTTTCAATTTTCAGTCACAAAACTAGAAATATCGGAGTTACCACATAGCGAGAGAGAAAAACTTTCCAGTTTTCCCCAATCGTAGAAACTGAACAGTTGATACACTAAATGTCTGACTATTCTACACAAAAACCTTCTCGTTTCGCTAACGAGTCGATCCCAGAGAAGAAACAGTGTAAAAAAATGGAAAACGAAAAAAACTAGTGAAACCAGAAGTTAAAACCCTAAATACAGAACGCAGCAGAATGAGAAGAAGACGAAGCCAAGTAGGAAACATTTTACCCCAGAACTCCATTGTCGTAAGATGTAGCTACTTGAAGGCGACGATCGACGAAGAAGAAGATTAGAGCGATTCGTCTGTCGAGACCGCTTTAGGGCGCGTGTAGTGAGGCAAAACGTCCAATGGAAATTTATTAGTGAGAAAACGAAGGGATTTTAGTGATTCTCTGTTACGCGGACCACTTTATGAGTCTCCTTAATTTGGGTCTAGGCTTTAAATTAAGCCCAATAACATCAACTTATTAGGCCCATACTTTTCTGACGGGTTTCAATTTAACGGTGTCAAAACAATGTAAGGGAACTGGTGCAATTATTTGACTAACGGAGTTTTCCGTTTTTTCCCGTTTGGTCAGGCGTCTTCGTCCGGAGAAATGGAGAATCAATTACCTTAATAACCTTTTAATAATGAATACTAATTATAACTTTCTAAGAAAATTAATGATAATTGATCTATAGGAATAAGAAAATCTGTAAAGAGTTAAGTATAAAATAAGAATAAGTACGGTACGAGTAGGAATAATTAATGGATAGTTGCACGAGTGGGAATTAAGCAACAATATAATGCCAAATCTTTAATTATCAAAACTAACTAATAATTAGATTACATTTTAATCAAACAAAATACATCTAGATCACAAATTCCAAGCTCTAGCTAGAATTTTGAGGTTTGAAATTTGTGGACGCATTTTATGAGTTCAAGCTCGGCTTTTACATATCATGCATAACTTCAATCTTTATGCAACATTATATGATTAGTTTCCATAAAAGAATATGAATGCCAAGTTCCAAACAACAATCGAGTTGTCGTCTAGTAGCTAAGCAAAAAGACTCAAGACATTAATAAATTTTCTTTTTTGATGATTAAAAGGTTTTGTCCCAAAACTTATTACATAACAAGATTCAAACCATTTAATTTAATTCAATTTTAAAGAATAAATTTTTTCTAAATAAATTTGAATTCATAATATCTTCATCCTACCAAACTAACCAAGAACCACCATATCCTACCAAACTAACCAAGAACCACTATATATGATCTAGAGTTAATAATAATTAGAAACCATTATGTATTAAAAAAATTGCAATAGCTACTTTAAATTTAGCAGCCATACCAAGGACAGATAATTTAGTTGTAGTGGTCACTTTACAAATTTTCAGACATTAGAGTTTAATTCATCTCGATGCAAGAGAAAAGAAAAAAGAAAAATTTTAGGATATATGGTTTAGCTATAGATTAGACATTGTCGATGTAATTATAAGAGTAAAGTTGACAAAAAAAAATTAGCAGCCTTAACATTAAAAAATTTTAAAGTACCAACGGTTTCAAAAATACCAAAAAAATAAATAAAGCAAACTGACTGAAAAAATCTAGGAGAGTATGGATAAAAAATTAAGTTAATAACAAAAGAGTGCATGAACCTGGAAATATTCGATGAACCTTAGTCCTGTTGATCAATGATATAAATACTATAATATATATTTTAAATATTTATTTATAGTCCAAGTTGCGTTTGATGACTTGATAAATAAATTCACGACAGCTCATTGACTATCTATCCGGAATCATCTCAAAATGTGACAACATCTTTAAAACATAAAAAGAATTTGATCTTGACTGCTGATTTAATTCTAAACACATAATTTTTGTAGATATAATACTTGGTAAATTACCTCATAATTTCTAACTTTAAATGTTGTAAATGGCTTTTAGTCTAGTGGTAGACAGTAAATCTACTAAAACATGTGTATTTACACAACTAAAGATTAAATCTCACCGTCTATATTATATAGGAATTTAGCTAATGGACCGGCTATTTGTGGCCAATATTGATAAAAAAAAAATTTATTTAGTTGTTAGCCACATACTTGAAAGGTTTGAAGTGATGTTCCCAAAATAAAAAATTTATATTCTTTTCAACTTATTATGGGTAACATTTTTGGTTCCTCGTGATAAACTAGTATGCTTACATAAATTTGAATTATCCGGATTATCAGAAAAAATACAATAAATTTAGGTTAGAATTTTGTTCCTATACAAGTAATATTGCTTCAACGTTTTGACATATGTTTGTTTATAAATTATATGATAATAAACTCATCATTATGAAATAAATAGTAAAGGATAAGATTTGTAATGTTTGTGAAAAGGTTACTTTTAGCAACAAAAATATTAAGAAACGATTTCGTACGAAACATAATGAGTATAACGAACAATAAACATGAAGACAAAAGAAAAAAGTTGAACAAAAGAAAATGGGAAAAGAAAACAGTAATGTGAAAACGAAAGAATATTATATTTGAGAAGACAAAAATGAAAAGATATTTGTTAGTTTCATTGTATGTTGTCAACATAAATATAAAAGTGAGGTTGAAGATACATGCATGGTACATAGGTTACAAGCAGAAAAATACGAATGTTTGAATTGACAAAATAATATAAAAATACACAATGATCCCATCCATTTGTTATGCATGACACAATATTATACGGAACTGTATATGATCATGTATATTTTGAAAGACGTCTTAGAACGTGACATATTCCATATCAAAAGTTGATGTCACTATAACTTAATATATAATCTACGAGTTAATTCGCTTGTTGTCAATTAATTTTGAATTGAAAGTTTATAATTTATCATTATATCATAGTCATGATGATATCGACCAACAAACATACTATCAAAAGTTATTATGATGCTTCAAGATATTAAGTTATATAATGTATTATATCGAAGGAGTGTGTTAGATGGTTGATATTTTGGGTTTAGTTGGTTTTACACATGGGGATGTTCCTCTTTTAGATTGTTTCCTATTTGAATACGATTAGTATATTTTTTTTTGTCAATATTGGGCTACAACTGGCTGGTCCATTAGCCAAATTTTTATATAATGTAGGCAGTGAGATTTGATCTCTGATTATGCAAATACGCATGTTTTAGTGGATTTATCGCCTACCACTAGAGTAAATACCACTTGCAATATGATTACTACATTAGATTTACTTTATTCTTTATTTTCCAATTTCAGTAGTATTCCATAACCACATAATTCAGTTTCAAATTTACTGTCTTGTCTTTTAATCTCAAAAATGATAATATACAAAACAATGTAACTCAAAACAAATTCTAGTAGAGAAAACAAACAGAAATAAACATAAATTATTTTATTTATTTAAATAAAATTGATTTATATAAATGACGAAATTGATTTTTATGCAGTTATAATGCCGACGTTTCTTCTGAATTGGTCACTGATTTGTTTTGTTTCTATTCGGTTTTAGTTATTGGAAGTTTTTTTTTGTTTTCAGCCTTATTAACTCTTTAAAATTTTCCGGAAAATTCTCTTTTTTTAGATTTATGTTTCTTTTGTTCGGACATAGTTTTTCCGAGAACATTTATGTTTCTGCCAAATGATATATATTATGAGTGAAAAAATGATTTCTATAAATGTTGAAATCGGTTTTTCATGCAGTTATGGCGCCAATCGTTTCTTCTGGATTGGTCGTGAACTCGTTTTGTTTCTATTCGGTTTCGTTAGCTCTTTTAGATTTTCCAAAAAGTTTTCCTTTTTAGATTTAGATTTATGTTTTTTTTAGGACTTAATTTTTCCGGAAATATTCATGTTTCCACTAACTATTAGTATTTAAACAATATCTAATTCATTGAGAAAAAAAAATCAAAGTCCTGTAAAAAAACAAAGTCAAAATTCCATAAAAAAGGGGACATTAAAGGAAGATCACGAAATTATCAACAGAAACGCACCGAGTAAGTTTCTTATGATAACTAAGCAAAAAAAAAAAAAAAAATCCAATTCATCTGAGAGAGAATAATTTTTTGAAAAGTAGGAAAAGATTGGAAAACTAGAGAGAGAGAAACAAGTGGCTAGCTAGCTAGCTCGCCGAACTTCTTCAACAATGGCGGTTTCTTAGGGTTTCAAGGTTATATGATCAGAATTAGTCTTTCATTTAGATCGCAATAACTTCCATGGAAATGCCCGGTAGAAGATCTAATTACACTTTGCTTAGTCAATTTTCCGACGATCAGGTATCGGTTTCTGTTACCGGAGCTCCTCCGCCACACTATGACTCCTTGTCCAGCGAAAACAGGAGCGCGAGCAACCATAACAGCGGTAACAACGGGAAAACTAAGACGGATAGAGGTGGATTCGATTGGGATCCTAGCTGTGGTGGTGATCACAGGTTGAGTAATCAGCCGAATCGAGTTGGGAATAGTATGTATTCTTCGTCTCTCGGGTTACAGAGACAATCTAGTGGGAGTAGTTTTGGTGAGAGCTCCTTGTCTGGGGATTACTATATCCCTGCGCTTTCTACGGCGACTAATGAGATCGAATCGGCTGGATTTCCTCAAGATGATGGGTTTAGGCTCGGATTTGGCGGTGGGGGAGGAGATATGAGGATACAGATGGGCGTGGAATCCGCCGGGGGCTCGTCATCTGGAAAGAGCTGGGCGCAGCAGACGGAGGAGAGTTATCAGCTGCAGCTTGCATTGGCGTTGCGGCTTTCCTCAGAGGCTACTTGCGCGGACGATCCGAACTTTCTGGATCCCGTGCCGGACGAGTCTGCTTTGCGGACTTCACCAAGCTCCGCCGAAACAGTTTCTCATCGTTTCTGGGTACTGTTTTGATTTCCTTGTTTGTTTCTGTTTAGCTGTGTTCACTAAATCCTTGAATCTTGGTTTATGCGTGTGTACTTTGATTGAAGGATCCAAAGGAATTAGTTAAGAGATCTGGGAATATTGGAAATCTTTTGTTTTAGGTGTCATAGATGATATTACATAATGGGCGTTAAGAGTTTCGGATGTTTCAGTAGTTGTTATTAGGTTTAGAGGTTGAGATTATCAATTATTTCCGCGTGAGATGAGTTCCTCAGGATGGATCATTATACAATCATATATGAGCTGTGTAGTGAAATACTTTTTGCTTGGATAGTACCTAAAATGTTGCCCTCCCATAACCGGGGATCAGTAAGGAGGTAGTTAAGCAAGCTCTGCAATAGCTATAAAATCTAATTGCCTATTGTAGTTATTATACAAATGCTGTGGTGGATAAGCGAATGGTAACTAAGCCAAGAACATGCCGCTGATTAGTGATATTTGTTTGTTGGCGTTTCTTCATATCCAAATTGTGCCTTTTTTTTGGAGTTGAGGATGATCAAGAAAGAGAAAATGTGTATTCATTGCAGATGAGATATGTTGTCTATATGCGTTGCAGAGTATGATTGTTTTGTTTACTGCATCAGGTCAATGGCTGCTTATCGTACTATGATAAAGTTCCTGATGGGTTTTATATGATGAATGGTATCGATCCATATATTTGGACATTATGCATTGATCTGCAAGAAAGTGGCCGCATCCCGTCGATTGAATCATTAAGAGCTGTTGATTCCGATGTTGACTCTTCGCTTGAAGCAATCTTAGTTGATCGGCGTAGTGATCCAGCCTTCAAGGAACTTCACAATAGAGTCCATGATATATCTTGTAGCTGCATAACCACAAAAGAGGTTGTTGATCAGCTGGCAAAGCTTATCTGCAATCGTATGGGGTTTGTAATCACACAACCTTTATTAATTTTTGAAGTTATAATTTTAGATCTTCCTGTGACTTCTCACATTGCTTGGTAATCGTTCATTCTCGCCTCTTTCAGGGGTCCAGTTATCATGGGGGAAGATGAGTTGGTTCCCATGTGGAAAGAGTGCATTGATGGTCTAAAAGAAATCTTTAAAGTGGTGGTTCCTATAGGTAGCCTCTCTGTTGGACTCTGCAGACATCGAGCTTTACTCTTCAAAGTGAGACCCCAACTTCGATGCTATTGCCATGACATTTAAGACGTTACTTATAAATTGATCATATAAGTTATTCCTTACTTACGAAGAAAATTGTTTCAAAAAAGTGGTGTTATTGGCTTGAAAAAAAAATGTTATTCGCAGTTGAAATTTTTTAAAAGGTGTTTATACCTGCCATTCGGTGTATGCAGGTACTGGCTGACATAATTGATTTACCCTGTCGAATTGCAAAGGGATGCAAATATTGTGATAGAGACGATGCTACGTCATGCCTTGTCAGGTTTGGGCTTGATAGGTATGGGTCCAAGTAATTGCATTAGAGCCTATATTTCTCCCTTTTTCTGCTTATGCTTTTTGTTTCTGTAAGAAATATTAAATCCGCAACTGTTTCTCTAGATCTTAGGTTGATATGTGAAAACTTTGTTTTGGTTTCAGGGAATATATGATTGATTTAGTTGGGAAGCCAGGTCACTTATGGGAGCCCGATTCTTTGCTTAATGGTCCCTCATCTATATCAATTTCTTCACCTCTGCGGTTTCCGCGACCCAGACCAGTTGAACCCGCAGTTGATTTTAGGTTACTAGCCAAACAGTATTTCACTGACAGTCAGTCCCTAAATCTTGTTTTCGATCCTGCATCAGGTATTTCCATAGAAACCCCCTTAAATTTTGGTAACTATTGTTGCATGCTTTTTCATCTCGTTTTGCATCTCCCCTTAAAGTGGAATCTTCTGTAATTTAGAGTATTTTTTTATCATGTCTTTGACGTCTGAAGGGTTAGAGTCTTAGGGTGATTGTGATTCTGTTGTTTGTTTTCTTTTCTCTTTTCAATTTTATGGTTTTAGGTTGTTGATATGGGTGTATGTGTTGGGGAGTTGAATTACCATTTACCTAGTCATATTTAAGGTTAAACTTGCTAGACTGCCGTTCAAGCATATCAGTTCTAGTGCATATATGTGCCAGACTTGTCTTCTGGACTCTGATTTCTTTTATCTGCTTGTTTGAATGGTTGTAGATGATATAGGATTCTCAATGTTTCATAGGCAATATGATAATCTGGGTGGAGAGAATGACGCTTTGGCAGAAATCAGTGGTGGGTCTCTTCCTCCCAATGGTAATATGCCTCCACAGAACATGATGCGTGGATCAAACCAAGTCCAAGAAGCAGTACCTATGAATGCTTCACCAATTACTCAGCCAGTTCCCAACAGGGCAAATAGGGATCTTGATGGTGATGATATGGACATCCTGTGGTGTGATCTTAATATAAAAGAGAGGATTGGAGCAGGTAATAATATAACAGGAAAATAGTGATTTTGTTTATGAACGAAAAGAAAAGTGTAATTATTGAATTAGTGGTTTTGATTTGAACTGTTCTCGAACAAATGAGAAAGAGGTGCTGCTCATTTTGAGATTACGTTCTTCTCTGTATTCTTAAACTGTCCTCTAAAACTTGAGCTACTGCTCTTTCAGGTTCCTTTGGCACTGTCCACCGTGCTGAGTGGCATGGCTCGGTAAGAATTCTTTGGTCTGAATTTTGTGCAGCTACTTCTTTTTCTTTTTTTTGCTTTAACAGTATGGTAGTACTTTTTTGATATTTGGATCTGTTTGATGCTGAAAGAGGCATATTTGACAGTCGGTTCTTTAATAAATTACACTTTGGCAAAAAAGGTGCTCCCGATTTAGATATGTCTTCATATCTTAAATTTATCTGCCTGTTTGAATTTTCTAATGTTATCGCGAGAAAAGTTTTTTTTTGTTGGATCAAATTTTCCGATTTTGGTTACTGCAATGATATCCTCTACCAATTTCAGGACGTTGCTGTGAAAATTCTCATGGAGCAAGACTTTCATGCCGAACGTGTCAATGAGTTCTTGAGAGAGGTACACAACTAAAGCTTTCTTGTGTTTCTGGTATTGGACTCGGTATATTAATGCCTTCAATGATCTTTATTCCCTGTCAGGTTGCGATAATGAAACGCCTTCGCCACCCTAACATTGTTCTCTTCATGGGCGCGGTCACTCAACCTCCAAATTTGTCAATAGTGACAGAATATTTGTCGAGGTCTGGATTTTGTAGGTTTTGTGTGCTGAGATTTTTAGCCTATAAAGATGCTAATACCATGATTTCTTTCAAACAGAGGTAGTTTATATAGACTTTTGCATAAAAGTGGAGCAAAGGAGCAATTAGATGAGAGACGGCGCCTGAATATGGCGTATGATGTGGTATGTTTGATATCTTTTCGTTCCATTCTTGTATGAGTCCAAATCAAATCGATTACTTTCTGGTTGTAGTACTTTGTCACATCAAATTTAATTTCCAAATCTTTGTTGCAGGCTAAAGGAATGAATTATCTCCACAATCGCAATCCTCCAATTGTACATAGAGATCTAAAATCTCCAAACTTGTTGGTTGATAAAAAATATACAGTCAAGGTTCGAATCTGAATTAGATATTTGTTGTGTCCGATGTCTTAATTTTGATTTTTGATATATGTCATTCCTTTTGTAAAGACAGCTATCTGCTTTGTCTTTAAAATGCAGTAGTCTCAAGCTATTGCCTCAAATCATCTGTCTTGCAATGCATTAAGTTTCTAACTCCTCAATTTGTCTTGTAATTCAGGTCTGTGATTTTGGTCTCTCACGATTAAAGGCCAACACGTTTCTTTCATCAAAGTCAGCAGCTGGAACTGTAAGTTCAGTTTGTTTGAAGCTAAAACAAGCTGAACTACTTAACTCTTCTTTTGGTCCAATATATGTTAAATAATTCCTTACGTACTCTGATATATCAGCCGGAGTGGATGGCACCAGAAGTCCTGCGAGATGAGCCATCTAATGAAAAGTCAGATATCTACAGCTTCGGTGTCATCTTGTGGGAGCTTGCTACATTGCAACAACCTTGGGGTAATTTAAATCCGGCTCAGGTTGTAGCTGCGGTTGGTTTCAAGGGTAAACGGCTTGAGATCCCACGGAATCTAAACCCTCAGGTTGCAGCATTAATCGAGGGTTGTTGGACTAAGTACGTTAAGATTCTATTTCTCTTACCCGAAACTGTATTTTGATATTGTTTATATGAATCCTTTTATTGAAGTTGATGCATATGTTTCATTTGCAGTGAGCCATGGAAGCGTCCATCATTTGCGACGATAATGGACTTGCTTAGACCATTGATCAGATCAGCAGTGGCTCCACCAAACCGCTCTGATTTGTAAAAGTCCGGTCGATTTTTATAATCATGAAATGCACATATGCTACTCTTCAGCATTCTTTTGCTGCCCAGGAGGAGGGAGTCACTAGTTAAGATAGCTTTTAAGGTACATTCCTCGTAAGCTATCGATCTTACCCTAAACTATCGTGGTTCTAATATATGTAATATTTTTATTCGATCTTTGGCTGCTGTTTTGTTCGCTGTACTATATGCAGATTTGTTAAAATGTACATGATTGTTGTACCACAGGGAGGGAAAAAAAAACGTAGTAATGGAAACAGTTGAGGAAATGATCTATCTATAGTACTCAATGGGTAAGCAATATTTTGTTGTTATCTTTTGTAGTAATATATATACAAGCTATTTGGTCTGATCCTATACATAAGTTTATTTATCTTAATTGCTTTGTTGTAAATTTAGACCCCTAAATTAGTAACTAAACTGGGAAGTTCCGTTTCTGTTGTTTTCCCATCCAATTCGATTACAATTAGTATTTAGTAGCGTTTGTCACATGTTAGATGTTTGAGATATTGACTATGAATTGTATTGTGCCGATTCTAACAATTGATTTAAGCGAGGCCATTAAAGAGACAAGTGTTTTGCAAACACAATATGATTGTAAGGAGATGAAATATGATCGGATCTGGTCGATTCACTGATAAGGGAAATGTGTGATTTGTGAGAATGTTTAAATTTATTTGGTGGTTATGATGTTACAACTAATAATTTATTTATTATAGGTTTAAATTTTTTCCGTTACAGGTAATCATAGACAAAGGTAGATAGGAGATGTTGGGGTCAATTGATCCTAATAATTTTTAAAAAATTAATCTAGTTTAGTTAAAAAATTAATCTAGTTTAGTTAAAATTTTTAAATCTGATCCCAATTAAACCAAATAATTGATTTCATAAAATTAAATTTTAGATATAAATGATGATTAATAAGTGTTTTGATTTTAAAGGCGATTTTGAACTAAAGTCTAACAAGTTTGAGTTTTAGCTATTACTTATTTGTTTAAATATAAAGACATGATAAAGTTTGGTTTTTTTTTTTTTTTTTGTCGACTACAAAGTTTGGTTTTAATGGGCAAAAAGTTTCTTTTTCTCTATGGCATAAACCAAACTTTTTTTACAGGTCTATCCTGATCTAATATATAAATGTTCTAGTTCCATCACTGCACATAATCAACAAAAAATTAAAAATCAAGGAGCTTGTTAATGAAAAAAATTCACACGTGAATAAAAGAGAGAAAAAAATCCCAAATCTAGCACATGTGATTGAAAATATCTCAGTTTTCTAGACATCAAATTTTGCCTTCGCCTAGAAGCAACTCACTCGATCTTCATAATAAAAAATAATAAAAAAAGTGTTTGATAGTATGATAGCCAATAGAATTGCGTAAATTGGATTAGCAGACAACATTACAGAAGAAGAAGAAGCGAATATATGGGCCCAAACACGCAAAATCACTCCTTCCTTAAATATCTAATCACATGGATCACAGAGAAGCTAATAAGCGAAGAAGCTACAAGGAAACAAAATTAAAAAAAATGTCCAATTTTTCTCGATTTTTATCTGTATCTTACCAAAAACCAACGAATCAATGGAAACTGATGAAGATGATGAATCCACCGTGGCGGGAAAATTGACCCACCAAGCACTGCACCGCCTCTCTTTTCCCAGATTTTTTAAAAATCTCACTCACTTCAGTTTGTCGGTTACATCCTTCCCTAAACTTTATAAACCCTATACCTCTCATCTTCTTCCTTAATTCCTTTTTTCTTAATCTCTAATTCGAACCATTTTTACACTTCTCAAACCCTTAAAAAAGGTCTCTTTTTTTTTTCTTTCAAAATGAGCCCAGAAAAAGATGGTTTTTATAAACCTTCTCCAATTTCAATACCCGTTTCGACCCGACCCGAATTACCCGGGTCTGACACGGATATGGGTTTCTCTGGTTCTCCACTTCCGATGTCACTTGACGTCTTGCAAGGGAATCCAGTTCCTCCGTTTCTCTCTAAGACATTTGATTTGGTTGATGACCCGAGTCTTGACCCGGTTATCTCTTGGGGATTAACCGGAGCGAGCTTCGTGGTTTGGGAGCCTCTAGAGTTCGCCAGAATCATACTCCCTAGGAACTTCAAACACAATAATTTCTCCAGCTTCGTCAGACAGCTTAACACTTATGTGGGTATCGCTATAATTGTGAACTAATCTTTTTCTCTGCGTGTGTTTTGTAGAGATACATGTTCATAACTGATTCATCATTCTTCTTGTGTTTTTTTTATCTGTTTCTTCTTTCATTCTTTTGCTTTTGTAATCCACCAACATACTGGTTTTTGATGACTGTAAATACCTGTAATTTTTGTTTCTTTTACTTTTTTGGGATTTGTGCAATCTCTATCATGTAACACTGAATTTTGTATCTATTGAATTTGGCTTGAGTAACTTGTAAATCTTGTTGAGGTGAGATAATCAGATACTCTTTGTATATAATTATGTTTTCATATGAATGGAGAATTTTGGTTTATGAAGTTTTGTTATTTTCTCACAACATCAACTCTTGTTCATTCTTAAAGGTAGAATCTTCTGCTTATGTTTACGGAGACCTTAAAATATTTGGTTTGCAATCTACTAGTGTTATCTTGATGTGAATGTGTTGTCTTACTTTTTTAAAAAAATTCTCGAGTTTTATGTTGTGGTTGGCATGTGGTTAGGGATTTCGAAAGATTGATACTGACAAGTGGGAATTCGCTAATGAGTCTTTCCTTAGAGGCAAGAAGCATCTTCTGAAGAACATTCAACGTCGTCGATCATCACAAGGCAACCAAACTTGCAGCAGTAGCAGCAGCCAAAGCCAAGGGTCACCTACTGAGGTTGGAGAAGAGATTGAAAAGCTGAGGAAAGAGCGCCGTGCATTAATGGAGGAAATGGTAGAGCTTCAGCAGCAACATAGAGGCACTGCTCGTCACGTGGACAATGTGAACCAGAGGCTAAAAGCTGCAGAGCAACGGCAGAAGCAACTACTCTCTTTCTTAGCTAAGTTGTTTCAAAACCCGGGTTTCTTAGAACGTCTGAAGAACCTCAAAGAAAGAGAAAGAGAAGCTATCGGAATGGAAAAGGCGAAAAGGAAGTTCATTAAGCACCAGCAACCTCAGGATTCATCAACAGGAGTGGAGATAGTCAAGTATGAAGCTGATGATTGGGAGGGACTGTTATTGCCTGAAGAAGAGATGGAGACCATTCCAGTCTCAGGCCAAGGGACTACTTCAAGCATTGGAGGAACCGATCCTAAAGGCAAGAATTTAATGAATCCATCAGAAGAAGAGATGATAAAATCAGATTACTTATTGTCCTTCCCATCTCCTGAAGGACTTATCAAACAAGAAGAAGCATGGAGTATGGGATTCGATACTACAATACCGAGTTTCAGTAACACTGATGTATGGGGAAACACTATGGACTATAATGATGTTTCAGAGTTTGGTTCTGTTGCAGAAGAAACAACAACAACAAGTGCTGGTTTGCCTGATGTTTGCTGGGAACAATTTGCTGCAGGAATCATAGAGACTGGATTTAATTGGCCAACTGGTGATGGTACTAACACACCAATGGATGATCCTTAAGAGCTTTCATATATATAGTTTAGACCAAACAAACCCGTTTATTATCGGGTGAAACTATTAATTCATTATTGATTTGAATGCACTCTTATACATATAATAATAATGAGTTTGATTTGTGCCTTACTTATTCAAAATCCAGGTCTCTTTACATTGATTCTGAAGAATCACATAAAACTGTTTATCTTTTTACTCTGTTTTTTGAGGAATCAAGTGTCGCAGGTCTGAAATGGAACCAGTGTCTCTTTCAGGATTCTTGTCTCTGAAGCTGTCTGGTTTCATCTCCACAATCTTTATGTTCCAGGTACGAATTGAACACATCTTCCTCTCTCTCCACAAGCTGTCTGGTTTTGTATTTGTGTTTTATTGTCTTAATACAATTTGAGGATTCATTTATATTTTTGGATTATTCATACTCAGAACTTAGGTAGTTTCACATAATAATAACAAATATATATAAACGATGAAGAGAAGAACTAAGGCTTGTTATGGCTTTGAGTGTAGATATAGTCCAGGTGAGATTCAGTCATCATCCTTCTCTTCATACACTCTTCATCATTCTTCTCACACTTCTCTTCTCCCATTAGCTTGAACCACAAAAATAAAATATAATTTGATAAATAAGAATATTCGTAGTAAGAAAAAATTGAATATAAAGATGGATAAAAAAGTATTTACATGCAATGATTCTTGGGCCATCTCTGAGGCCTTATCTGCTTCTATAACCTTAGTCCAAACCCAATTATCATTCTTGTTTCCTTGATCTTTTACAAAAAGTGTGAAAAATTAGTGAAGAAAAACCAAATCAAATAGAATTCAACAAGAAGAACAAAGTATTAGAAAACTATCATCTCTCCTATAAAACATAATCTGGATGGTTTGAACATAGGTTGCATATGGTGAGGGATGTCCAACTACACCTGGAAGCTGGAGAAGTCAGGTAAAAGTTCTTTAAATACTGCACACAATATTGTGAGGGATGTCCAGCTACACTCGGAAGCTAGATAACTCATGTAAAATTCCTTAAATACCGCACACAATATAGTGAGGGAGGTTCGAATTCAGATAGCATACTAGTGTTAATATCATGACTGTGTTGGCTAAATTTGTATACTTATATACATATATGTAGATCATACATGCATGTTATAAATCTATACATAAAAGAAATAAAGATCGAGGATCGATACCTTCTTCATCCATTTGCAGAGGAATTTGAGCTGAACAAAGCTCAGAGAGCTGAAGAAGAAGAACAACAAATAGAAAGAACACAATACCAAGCTTCTTCTTCATTTTTGTTTTGCTTCAGAGAGTTTGTGAGGAAACACAACACATGAAGAAGAAGAAGAAGAAGAAGTCAAAAGTTTAAATAAACGTGTAGATCATTCACATGCTTGGTTACATTTACATTATTGCCCATCTTTTGTTTAGAGTGGACCCAACTTTACTAAAACTAAAACACTTCACTGAACGAAATTGAGTCGGTAACTTCATCATCCAGACAAAACCCAAACCACTTATTATTTAACACTCTTATACTAATTTGTATAAACATAATTTTTGTACACATCGATCATTCATTTTCTTAACTAGTTCTATGTTTTATAACGTAATAGTTCTTTATATATTGACAAAACACAATAGTGATAAAACTAGCCACGAGAATAAAAGAGAAAGATTCTTCCTCGTTGGTTGTGTAATGCAGTGACAAAAGCAAAAATGTACGCACTCACTCTCTTTTGGCGTTACACTATATTACTACTCTATTGTATCATGTCTCTTCTTCACTTTGTTTTTGTTTGGGGTTTTCCTCTTCTTCCTTTGTTTTCTATAGTTTATTTTGTATATATATGTCAAAATTTTCTTTAAGCTTAGATCGTATTCACATGTAACAGCTTCAAGTATTGTTAGTGGTGGAGCTCAAGTCCATAACAAAGTCCACCAAAAAACCCCAAATCCAGCAGAAACGAGTTCGGACCCTGAAAGAACCTAAGAATAATTACCGAATCAAATCTCATTGTAATCGGATTGCGACATAAAAAGAAAAAAGATTTATTGAGACATTAAAGACTTATGCGTATAAGGAGGAGAACGAACCATCGGAAAACAGAACATCAAACCCTACAAAAAACACTAGTTAGAATCGAGAATATATACCTTAGTTCCATTACGAATAGATCTTATCTTATTGTCAATTCTGATTTACTGTTAGTTTCTGTATTAACAAAGATATTTTGCTTAATCGATGTGTAATATCGATTAGTGTAGCAAAGATAACAATAACAATTCAATCTGAATACACAAATGTGAATTGTGCATGAATATCTTTTTGTCGTTGATGATTTCTAAGTGGATCAAAAACAAGATATATGATATTAAAAAAAACCTTGTTAATAAACTACATGTCACAATAATTTTAGTAATGTAGGTTGTTATATAATAAACAGACAAATTAATGAAAACCTAAAATGCTTAGGGATTTGGATCTATCTTTTACTAATCTGATTTTTGTGTGACAATGAACTTAGGAAAATAAGGTATGATGAATAGCCTAATTTATCATATACTATTTTTGCTGTTAGCCGACAGACAATTCAAGAAATTAATAAGAGTTTTGAAAATTATGTAAACTTGTGTTAAAATATGAATTGTATTGTGTCAAAACATTATATCAATTAAGATGAAGACAAGATAAGAAAAGAGACCTTTCACTACTTTCTTTTGATTTTTAGTGGAAGTCCTTATCATTTATGCTTTGTAAATTTACACATGTGATTTTATAAACCTGTCTAATCACATTTTAGATTGGATTTTTCTTCGAAACATTAGGTCTAGATTATTGTAAATTAATTCGATATCAAACAAACCAAATTTTATCTAGATTATTTGACGAATAGATGTTTGATTTCTATAAACACTCGAAATGGTTCTAATGTTAGATTGCTCCGAAGTTTTGAAGATAGTAGTAGAATCAAATGAGTGGTCATCATTTAAACCTTATATAGATGATTTCACAAGTTTCGTTTCTATATTTTAAAACACATCTTGTGTCCCAAAGATTTTTAAGAGTTCATTTATATTGATGTATTACCGAACTATTTCATTCATTAACATAGTGAAATCGATGAGTTGAAGAAAGGGAAAAAGCCAACCAAATTCCATATTTAATTTGAAATTTTGATAGAACATTATTGCAATTTAGTTTCTTGTGTAACGGCTTGTACAATTAATATAAAATATTTAGAGTTACAGAACAAAAAGTTGATATGGCCGAGTTGGTCTAAGGCGCCAGATTAAGGTTCTGGTCCGAAAGGGCGTGGGTTCAAATCCCACTGTCAACAATTTATTTTTTGTTTTTTTTACATATTTATATTGGCTATTAAGCCTCGGCCCATTACTTTACTTTTTGTTTCTTTCCAGAATCATATTTGGGCTATTTAGTATCGGCCCATTAATAACATATTATTGCAAGTGGATCTAGCAGCTTATATATTATAGTTAAAAATAGTCCTCACTTTTACATAATTCATTTTTCAGCAAATATTCAATATCAAAAAACATAACACTTGTCAAAGGACACTGGTCTAGTGATAGTGGTCACTTTACAAATTCTCAGATACCAGAGTTTGATTCTTCCCCGATGTAAAGGGAAAGAAAAAAATAGAGATTTTAGGATATGAAGTTTGGCTGTAAATCGAACTTTGTCGATCCAATTATAAAAATAAGGTTTGACAAAAAAAACACCAAATTCACATACATATTCAGTGAATAATGCGATTTTGTGTTAGTTGACATATAATTAAATGTTAAACTAATTAAGCTAAGTAATAGATGTAAACATGTGAGATGCCAAGAAAAAACCTAATTTTATTAATATTTTGTTCGTTAAGCAAGTTGAAAAATGTGACTTCTTTATTGACAATGTACACAATTTTCCTTTTCCCAGTCAATTGCTTGGAAAAACGAATATTACTAGTAATTGTTTTAATAATATTTATATTTATTCAAATTTGTAATAGTGATCTTTTGTCCTTCCAAACAAGTCTTTGATTTGACAATTGCAGAACGACCAGATTCGTGATTTGATTTTATCGACTATTTATTTAGAAAATAGACACTGAGAGAAATTCTCTCTCGAGGTTGATCTTGAGCTTCGCCGAGTAGCTATGGCCGGTAACCAATCCGGATATGTTCCGGTTTTTTTCCGATCTTGATATCGGTTTTATTTTCTTTCGTGTTCCGGTGACATTTCTTCTCTATTCTCTTGCGATCTATATCTTGAGAGGGTTTGAGAAGTCATCTTTGTCACGCGGATTTCAATCTCAGCTCTTGGCTGAATATCCTTCCGGAGTTTGCCTTCGGTGATTGGAGTCTCTTGCACCTTCCTTCGATGTTCACCTCTTCGATCGTCCCCACTGAAGCCGAGAAGAGGTCCTATGTGGATGAAGTTCAGACCAATTTTGGTTATGTGGACGGCGGAGTTGTTGCAGCAACACTTTGTGATTGGAGGATAGCAGCGTTTGGATCTCCAGATCTACATCTACCGATGGAAGCATAATCGGAAGTGGTGACCACAATTGGGTCTTCGACAAGAGAAGCGGAGTGTGATGGTTGCCGGCGAAGGTTTCCGATCGCCGGCCGGTTTCCATGCTGCGCACATCAAGAGGACGACATGTGGTGCTTCAGTTGTGGGATTCGTGGCTTTGGATCCACCTCCTCCTTCTGTTTTGGGCTTCTGTGTAATTGGGCCTTTTCTCTTTGTACCCAGTTGTAAACTTTCCCCATTTTGGGCTTAGTTAATAAAAATTAGACGGTAAAAAAGAAGACACTTGTTAATAATGGAACTGGACCTATCTGGTCTCAATCTAGATCTAATTTATTAAAAATCTATTTTTTTCTTTAAGGAGTTAAAATTTTATTTTTTGTCTTCATATTTCATTTCTTAAATTCATACTAAAATAAATTTTAGACCAAAAAAAAATTCCTACTAGATGTGAGATTTGTTCAAATCTTTTTGATAATGAAGAAACTTTCTCCTAAATTATAGACTAATTTTCAAAATCTGAATAAGCTGGATTCTTTTTTATTTTATCCAAAAAAGATTATTTTGAAATTTAATTTTAAGGGTGTACTGTAGATAAATTTTAGAAGTTATGGGATTAATCAAAGTTATACAGTAATAGAGACATATACATGAACAAATATACTACAAAAAAATAAATTAATAATGTAGGGAATTAGTAAATTTATTAATTTATTCATAAATAGTACTCCTATTATTAATTTATAGAAATATTTTACAAACAGAATACGAAAATACTACATTTGGCTTAAAAAAATAAAAATACGTTGTTATGTTTTCTTTAATGTTTTAGTATTCACATATTTCATATTACGTTGATATTTTATTTTAATTTTGAATAAAGTACGACTTCAATATTTATAAAAACATGAAGTTTTCTATATTTCTATCAAGCTAGTTACATGTAATTTACCAATTATTACATTTAATTCTTTATGATTTGTGTATGCATATCAAAATACTAATATTATAATATTTTGATTAGTAATTTGTGCATATTGTTCGTCTTTTTTTTTGTGATAAGTAAGGTTTTGACAAATATCATTTTTTTTGTTTAAACTCTATAAATTTATAGTTTTCTAAACTTATGAAATTATCAATCGAATATCAAATTTATTCGAATCTAGAAGATTATCAATGCGTCTTAATTATTGTTGGAGAAAATTTTATTTCATAAAATTATGTATAACACAATTGCTTACAACAAGATGGCATTGCTATCAAATTTTCACAAAATAAAACAAGTCATGAATTCATTACACAATTTATTATATATGAAAAACACGTAAGTTGTGTTGGATGAAATATAAAGAAGAGTTGTTTCATGTCACTTATAAATTATGTGAATCACGTATAAACTATGTGCCACAATCAGTTTGGTCAAGCCGGAAGTAAAATAAATTTGTGTTAAAGCATCAAAAATGAGATGTCACAACTCTTACAAGTAGTTTAGACAAATTTATCTATTGAAGAAATGCAAATTTTGAACAAATGTGTTCTTGCTTAAAAATTGAAACGCTTTTTTGATAATGAATGAAATTTCACCTAAATTATATGATTATTTTTTAAAACCTAAAAGTAAGGTGGAAATTTTTAAGCAAGAACATATTTGTTCTTACTTTTAGATTACTCTTGTTCATAATCAAGAACACATTGTTATTGCATTTCTTCAATAGATAAATTGAAACGCTTTTTTGATAATGAATGAAATTTCACCTAAATTATATGATTACTTTTAAAAACCTAAAAGTAAGGTGGAAATTTTTTTATTTTAGGAAAAATTAGAAATAAAGGATCTTTTTTCTATATATTTTGGGGATATATACTTTTTTTTTATAAATTTTGTTACTATAATCTTTATATTATTGTTAAACCATTTTTTTTATAAATTTCACCGCGTTTTCCTCTCTTCTTCAACTTCTCTGGTTTCGATTACACTTGTTTTCTCTGTAGTTTTTTTATTCCTTTCCTGGAACTGAAATCGGAAAGAATAACATGGCCGGCGGTAATTATAGTTCGTCGGAGTCCACTAACGCTTGTGGCGGAGGGATTAGAAAAGAGATTATGCTGTTTGGCGTCAGAGTTGTGCTTGAACAATTTGAACAATTTATCTGATTATGAACAGACGGAAGAGACTCCAAAAATCGATTGTGAGGATAAAAATGGAGAAGATAACATCAAAACTCTACCTGCTTATGCCTCTGCAGATGAAGCAGTTCCGGTTTCTTCTTCTAACGGAACTCGTGAGAGAAAACGAGGTACTGTGTCTTGATTTGGATTTTTGGATTTGGATTTTTGAAAGATGACTAAATTTCTTTGTTTTCCTTTTTTACAATTTAAGGAGTTCCATGGACTAAAGAAGAACACAAGCTCTTCTTACTTGGGTTGCAGAGAGTAGGAAAAGGAGATTGGAAAGGAATATCTAGAAACTTTGTTAAGAGTAGAACCTCTACACAAGTTGCTAGTCATGCTCAGAAATACTTCCTCCGGCGAAGTAATCTCAACCGTCGCCGGCGAAGTAATAGCTTTTGAGACACTCACCCTTCCTGATTGGATCAGGTAAAATGTCCTCTCTTTGTTGTATGTTGTTTATTCAAGTCTCATAGATTACTCAAACATTCAAACTGTGAATTTGCCATTTCGTTAATTTCATTACAGTTGGCACAACAGTCGGTACAGCTATCTAGTGCCAATGAGATCGCTTGGCCCGGATAGTTGGAAGATTGCAGCTGCTCTTATGAGAAAACATATCGGTGGAGGTAACATAACTTCCAGACACAGTTTCATGTCTTGTCATCGCTATATCACATATAATTTGCATTTTCATTGTTGTATGTTCAGCTGTCAACTACGTCGCTATAGTGAGTTCTCCCGACGCTACACCATCGGTATTAGCTGCTGGATTGGCTGCTGATAATGTTATATGTGTTGTATATTTCATGACATTGTTTGCTTTGGCTTCCAAAATACCTGCAGAATCTTCACCGCCACCGAGTAATGGTAAATGTGATGATGTCTAAATCAGTTCCATTTGGCTTCCTTTAAAATTGTATATTTTCAGTTTATCAGTTAGGAAGTCACGTATATTGGATGAGATATCCAGAGGAAAGTGTTCTGTTTCATTCCTCTGTTTTGACCTGTAAATTATGTTGATTGATTCAGTCTCCGAATTCTGACTAAAGTGTTACTCTTTTGATGGCAGATGTAGAGATAAACGAAGATACTGAAACTACAGACAAAATTTCTTTGACACTGATAGCTACTGGAATTGCTGTGTCATTAGCTATATGCAAGGCTGGGGCTTTTCTAACCAAGTATTTTGGGATTTCTGGTGGTATCTTACCAGTTGTAACTGCAATTGTTGTTGTTTTAGCTACTCTCTTCCCGTCCCAGTTAAGTCGTCTTGCTCCATCTCGAGAAGCCATGGCTCTAATCCTGATGCAGGTGGAGTTTTGAGAACAACACAATATCTTCCTGCAAAGTATTAACTTTTCTTATTTTTTCAGGTGTTCTTCACTGTGATAGGTGCTAGTGGAAACTTATGGAGTGTGATGAACACAGCGCCGAGTATATTGTTGTTTGCGTTGGTCCAAATTGGGACACATCTTGTTGTGATATTAGGCATAGGAAAGCTGCTCAACATCGAGCTAAGGTTGCTGCTTTTAGCATCAAATGCTAATGTTGGTGTAGCCTCGAATGCAGCTGGAATGGCGACGGGAAAGGGATGGAATTCGTTGATAGTTCCTGGAATTCTGGCTGGAATATTTGGGATCTCCATTGCAACTTTCTTAGGAATTTCATTTGGAGGGAGAATTCTGCAGTTCATGTGAAGATGGTAATTGTGGATTAGATTTAGACTCCTAATCTCTCTGTGTGTGTCTCTCTTTCCCATTCGCCTTTCTCTTTCCCATTTACTGTGCATCTTTCATAATAAAGAGAACAGTCTCTTCTCCAGTTATGTTGTAAACACATTTGTGTTTGAATAAACAAAGATGTAGGATTTTAAACCAAGATGATATTGCAGAAATATTGCATATGATAAGTCAATGCTCCTATTCCACCAAAGGTTTATTTGCCTTGAAAGAGGTACTCAAGACGGTACATCGTATCTTCTACCTTATTAATCTAGGAGTTGACTTTATGATTAGTATTGTCCAACAGTTTAGCGTATCTACCTTACAATATTGTAATTAGGAGTTTACTTTATGATTAGTATTGTCCAACAGTAGTAGTCCATATTACAACTTATATATAGAGAGGAGTTTACTTTAAATCCAATTCAACTATTTGAACCGGATTTAACACAAATGTTTTAAATCTGATGATTCTGAGATTCAAAAGGAAATATGTAGAATAAATGAGAGCAAAAGTGCTGAGTAGCTTTGTATTACTTATGTGTAAATTATGAGAGTTTGGTCTCTTTGTGGAGACATTCTCCTCCATTTATAATAATATAATAAATAGAGGCAGTTACAATAGAATCAAAAAAGGAAATATTACATTTCGGTTTAGATTCGAAGTTATCTTAAAGATCTTAGTAAAAAATCCATAAATATTTCAAATCGTTAAAGGAATATTTCCATATTTCTTCTTTGGAAGTGTGTCAGCCAAGCTTCCTTGATCCGCAACGAGATAAATTACCGAAATAGGTAAATTTGTCGAGATGATAAGATTGCCGAGTTAACACTTTATGTGGAAATACTATCTCGGGCATTCATCTATATTTTCAAGGTAGGAACTTAGCGGGTTGGGATTCACTTACTGCTTTGGGGATCGAAGAAGGGATTTATACGAAATACACTTTCAACAAAATAGGTAAATAATAGTATATAGTCAAAAGGTAAAAAATGAAAACATTAATTTCTAGCCAAAGCTATAATACATAAAAAAAAACATACGGACATTTCTTGATTTATTGAAATGTTTTGTACTTTGGATAATTATATATTGATAAGGTTTTTTTAGCCATCTTTATTTTATTAAAAGAAATTTTCATATTGGACTTATTACAACAAAAGTTACAAATATAAAGTTACAAATATGGTAATGGACCAATATAGAAGCCTGTAAGAAAGATCTAGAGTTAACACCTCACTAGCATCATAGACACATGTCGACGTTCTGTTGAATTCGGCATGCAAGTCACCGGAATGGAGAAGACCACTAATCTCAAGTAACTCCGTCTTGTCTCCTGGTAGAAACCATCAGGTAGGTTTAGATGGTACAAATATTCTGCCGGAGATGACAAATTCAGGATCAGAATGTTTCTCGCAAGTAAGACTAACACTATTCCGATATGCTCCTCTAGATAGGAAAAATCACCACTAGAAAGAGTTTCATGTTCCCATCTTCGATCTTCTTCTCCGAGATACTCCACCGCCTCAAGATCCAACTGAGTGAACTTGAAATTTACTCACATATATGCTTTCGATGAGCAAGTGAAAGCTTGTGAAGAATGATTCTCTTAGATGAGAATACATCATCGAGAACATCCAAAGTGAAGCAAATGTCGATGCTAATAACACCGTTGCAGATCTTCATAGTAGAAACAAACAATTTTTCTAGATTCCAACACTAAGATTGGAAAGTTGAAGCCAGAAAAATTGTGATGTTTAAGCACCGAGACCAAACCATATAAATATAAATGAAACTAAAACTTATACAAACAGAAATCACAATAAAAAAACCGGCAACAACACCGGATAAGTAACCGGAACAAACACCAGAGTTTGACTGGCTTATTCGGAAAATTATCTTCAATCGGTAAAAAACCTCTCAATTTTTCTCTGAAAAATTGACGTATTGAAAGAGAGATGAGCTGAAATATCGTCGAAAAAGAAGCAAAAACGAGAAAAAAAGTCTCTCTTGTAGATTTTGATTTTCTTTTACTTTATATCACTTTTTGTTATATTGATAAGTTTAAACATGACAATTATATCAGATAGTGTTAGCTCTATATAAACAAACAATATAAAAACAAAATAATCGTTCATATACACAAATAAAAAAACATTCAGAAGAACGTTAATCGTTGGCATCGGGCCCTTTTCCGATCAATCGTTCTTTTTCCTCTTATTTTTGGTTTCTCTTTCACTCCTCTGGGACTTAATGGCGAGAAACGACGGTGGTGCTCGTGCTCCTCTGGCATGAGGAAGACGACGTCGCCTCTTCTTTGTTTGTTCCCAGACACTCACTTTTATCCGGCAGCTGCTGAGACCTACCCGCTTAATCCCATCTACCTCGCGATTTCTGAGTTTCGACGATGGCATCTGTTGTTTCTCTGCTCCGGCGTTACATTGGTGAGCTCTGTCGCTCCACTATTCCCCCCTCAGTGTCTCATGACTCGAGATCTGCTAGGTGTGGTCTTTTATCCCTCTACTTTGCACAATTGGAGTTCCTATTCACTGGCTTTAAGCTATGACGAGTCTCTTATGAATCCTCCGCCGCTCATGTCTTCAAGTGTTGAAGATTTTGAAAGTGGTCAGAGTTTTGGCAACATGGGACGATTTCTCCGGCGATCTAGTCATGAACATAAATTGCGAGATGAACAAAACTCACAGTTATTACGACAAGCGTGCAGAGGTATCTTGGAGCTCCGGTGTTCTTCCGGCTATCTAACGTATTTTACCAGCGTCGTATTTCTAGATATGCTAGGCAACATCTCCTCTAGGGTTTCCACAAGTCATTGGACTAGACTCTGGCTTTGGGCCTTAACTTCAATCAGGTATCTCATAAATGCTTTTCTCTTAAGTTCATTAGAATTATCTGCAGGGGACAGACTTTCTGATGGGCCTTAGACAAAACATTAATGGACCTCTATTAGTTATTAAGACTTTTATTAGGGCTAACTTATCTAGTGATAATTTTAGTTTCTATCGGATCCCCTCTCTGAGAGATAATGTGATCCTTTACGTTACTCCGATTTGTACTACTCCGATATGGAGAAACTGTATCAAACCTCGAAATGGTTATTTCAAAGAGCCTCATTATTGTTTGACTGACGTATATAGCGACAGATTAGTTCAGAATCTGTTTCAAACTCGAGAACATATATCCAATCACTATCCAAAAATTTCGGTACGTCTGAATATCTCTGTCCGGTTGTTGTTTAAGTTTAAGTTTTTATTACGTTGGTCTGTAATTTTTATCATTTCTTATATGTTGTATCGTGACTTTAATCTATAAGTAATGGAAGAATTTGTTTGAAAAAAAACAGAACGTTAAGTTTGGTGAGAAAATTTGAATAAAAGGAACAAAAGAGTTGTTGTATAGTTGAACTTAAATGATGTCAACACAATTAAATTAAATTAACAAAACAAAAAGTAAGTCAAAATCCGAAAGTGGTGAGACTTTCTATGTGTTGGTTACGATACATTCATACATATCTTACCACGATTGCTCAACTCCTCACATTTATTGAGACTTTTATAAAGTCAATCCACGTGACTTGATAAGAACTGAACGATATATCTAACTATAAATAAAGAGACACGCATTCTTCTACCAAATTCTGTAATGTAACAACTTAATTCCAATGAACCGATCGTCGCGGGAAAACCAATTCTAACAAGTAAATCTTTTGTTCATTATTTATGACTAAAACGGATTAAAAAAAAATTATCAATAATCTTGTTCGATTGTATTATGTTGTATATAAACTTAATTCCAATGAACCGATCGTCGCCGGAAAACCAATGCTAACAAATAAATCTTTTGTTCATTATTTATGATTAAAACGAATTAAAAAAATAACTATCAGTAATCTTGTTCGATTGTATTCTGTTGTATAAAAACTTAATTCAATCGTCGCCGGAAAATCAATTCTAATAAATAAAAAATTTGTTCATTATTTGTCACTAAAACGGATAAAAAAAGATAATTATCAGTAATCTTGTTCAATTATTAGAAATTTCAGATAAAATAAATTAATTAAATTGAAAAATTTATGACCGATTGTCTGAATCTAAAAGAACATCGATTAACATCAGAATTTTTAAAAACTATTGTATTTTGGATATAGTAAATTAAAACATGCAATTTGATAGATCAGCTTGTGCATATTCATATAGCTATAGCATGCATGATGCATGTATACACCGCCATGGTCCCATTTTTAAGCTATTGGCAGTGTAAATGATATATATTGCAAGTTGGAACTTGAGAGATCGATGACCTGACACAAACTAATGAAGAGCTTGAGTCTTTTGACCTTTTAGATTTGGTACGACTTTTGTCTTAAACTTCAATTTCTACATTTAGCAACTTTATTTCACTTTTTAACATATGGTCTAGATTTCACCTTCAAATTATTAGGGTTTACCAACATATACCTTAAAACATAGTAAATTTAACAAGTACTTTTAGAAAATATGAAATTAGCATATAACATGGATCTGAACGGATTCAAAATCCATTCGAAAACCAATTTTTTTGAGATATTAATGACTTCGAAATATAAAAAAAGAATGAGAAAAAAGAAAGATATCAATGTTAAATCTTAGACTGACAAGAAAAAAAGAAATCGATTAATCAAAAGAACTAGAAGAGAACGAGCAGAGTCGAAGATAAAAACTTCTCGACTCGAGCAATAGATCCACCTATTCGGTACAAAATCTATAAGTAGGTAGATTTATTGCTTAAATCCAGAAGCTTCTAGCTTCGACTTTTTTTTTTGTTTATCTAATTTTTCTTCTCTTATCAGATCTTAAGATTTAATAATCAATTTCTGAGACATTCAACATTGCCACAAAAATTAGTTAGAATCAAAAATAACAAAATGACACTATAAATACATCTTATTTTTTTTCTAATCTTTGTTTCCATTGTTGATTTCTGCATTAACAATACCAATATATACACTATCACATGCTAGTGCGTCCAATAATTGTCTTTATATGATATTTTAGGCATAGATAATTATACTGGTTTAGCGCATTACATATACTGTTCCATTTGCAAGTAATGTATAATAATGATAACAATATAATTCCCACCAGAAAACCATATCTTCCTCATATCATGATTTCAATTATTTATTATTAAATCATTCGTTGAACGATATCGACGCCGTTTTATATTGTAACATATTCTATTGCCGCAAACATTATTTATCATTTTCAATGTTTCTGTGTCTATATATACTATGATTCAAGCATATGACTCAACATTGAGTCTCTGCATGAAAGAATAAATAAAAAACATCACAATTTCTCTTTAGTTTTAAGTTACCAAAAATGGAAGGTTTGTGTTTAAGCTCTTTGAGTCGTTTTGTACTTTTATTGTCCGTTTGTTTCCTTTTTGATCATAAATCGCATCTAGTCAACGCGGGCAAACCGGTTTTTGAGATAGTCAAAGGATTTGAAGCTAAACCGGACTCATCCGTCGAGCTATTTCAGCCTCTACTCACTGACCGAAGCGGAAACTTCTCATTCGGGTTCTTACGGGTAAACGGGTCACGTCTTTCTCTCGCTGTAACGCACCGGAATTTAACGGATCCATTATGGGTTTTTGACCCGACCCGTTCAGGAAGCTGGTCACATAAGACAACACTCTTTTTCAATGGCAGTCTCGTAATTTCTGATCATTCTTCGAGGTTAGAATGGTCAACTCACAGTAACGGAGATCGTCTCATCCTCCGTAACGATTCGAATCTTCAGGTGGTTAAATCGTCGTCTTCCTCCGTTGAATGGGAGAGTTTCGATTTTCCGGGGAATACTCTCGTTGAGAATCAGAATTTCACATCTTCCATGGCTTTGGTTTCGTCCAATGGTTTGTATTCGATGAAATTAGGCAGCGATTTCTTCGGATTATACGCTAAATTCAGTGAAGATTCTCAACAATTTTACTGGAAACACAGTGCTCTTCAAGCTAAAGCTAAAGTCAAAGACGGAGCGGGTCCGATTCTCGCTCGGATCAATCCGAATGGATATCTAGGTATGTACCAAATCGGAAACACTCCAATTGACGTCGAAGCGTTCAACAGTTTTCAACGACCGGTTAACGGTCTTCTAATTCTCCGATTAGAAAACGACGGAAATCTCCGTGGATATCTCTGGGATGGATCTCACTGGGCACTAAACTACGAAGCAATCCGCGAAACTTGTGATCTCCCAAATCCGTGTGGTCCGTATAGTCTATGCACGTCGGGAAGAGGTTGCTCTTGTATCGATAACGCTACAGTGATCGGAGAATGTACTCGTGGACCTCCGGGACCGGCGGATTTTTGCGGGAAGAAGACGGAGTTTAAAGTGGTGAGACGTGAAGGTGTCGAAGTGCCGTTTAAGGAACTAATGGATCACAAAACGACGTCGTCTTTAGGAGAATGTGAAGATATGTGTGTAGAGAATTGTAAGTGTTTCGGGGCGGTTTATAATAACGGGTCCGGGTTTTGTTATTTGGTTAATTACCCGATTCGGACTATGTTAGGCGTTTCGGATCCGAGTAAAGTGGGTTATTTTAAGGTACATGAAGGTGTAGGGA
This sequence comes from Lepidium didymum, assembly GCA_963920545.1. Lineage (NCBI taxonomy): Eukaryota > Viridiplantae > Streptophyta > Magnoliopsida > Brassicales > Brassicaceae > Lepidium > Lepidium didymum. The sequence goes on along the minus strand of OY986996.1, from coordinate 999,605 downwards.
AGAAAAAAAGCGAAGTTGGATTAACGGTTTGGATGTCACTGCTTGCTGTAGTTGCGTTAGTTTTAACGGTGGCTATTGTGTGTGTTGGATTTAGGAGATGGAGTAGAGAAAAACGGGTAATAGAGGAAGATGGTGGGTTATCATCCGGCCCGTATAAAAATCTCGGGTCGGATAGTTTTAGCTCCGTTGAAATGAGTCGTAGATGATAGCTTTTTTTAACAAAAGAGATTATTTATTTAATACATATATGTAAATTAATTTCTCTTTTTCTTTTTATTCTTTGACTACATTCGCATGCTTGCAGGTGAACTTTTTACCTAATAATTACTAATTACGAAAATATATTATATGATTGTCTGGTAGACATACTTTTCACTATTAATTTTGTTTGTGAAAAGGCGAAATGGTAGAAATAATTGATTTGATAAGAGCAATAGTACGTCATGCATGACGTTTAACAAGTGTGGATGAGTTGACTTTATTTGAGACCCACATGAGACTTCCACTGTCCTTATCTTCGTTATTACCTTTTCTATTATTCTGAAATCTGCATCAGCTTTATAGTGCTAACTTCACGAACTTCACGGGCTCAACTACCAGATTTTAACTTCGTTACAACATCAAATTTTTTTGGGTAACATTACATCATCCAGAAAATCTAATCCATAGTTTAAAACTTATTCTATAAATTTTTTAGTTAATCTATCAATTATAGAAGAGATGAATGGAGCGGACCTATAGTAAAAAAAATTTATTGTCATTTTATTAGGTATTTTTTTTTTAAGTTTAAATAATGCTACCACTAAAGTAAAAAAGTTGCCCCCACATTTATCACAAAAACCCATCCACACCCACGTACACAAAATATTTATTCATGTATGTAAACCCAAGCCCAAATATATCAAAATTTAAACTAACACTAACTAAATTTACAAAATCCTAAAACATTTTTATTTTTTCCTCTTAACTTTTTTAATCCCCCTTTGACTCTTTATTCCATCTCTGTTGTCACTTCTCCTGGCAGAGCATATTAAAAATGTGACTTTTTATATTATATATATATATTTTTTGCCAGCACTTTTTGTATTATATTTTGTTCTTATTACATGTTATTTTATATTGATAATTTATTTCTAAATAGTAGTATTTATGTTGAATTGCAAATTATGAAGATATAAACTAACTAAATATGATTAAGTGATTGTCTTGTGTGTTTGATTGAAAATAAGTTTGAATCTGTTTCAAATAAAAAAATGATTCAAAAATTTTAAATGTTAAATTAGAATAGTTTTATAAAAATTCATTAAAGTTTTTGTTTTTGGTTAAAAAATTTATTAAAGATTTTATATATTATTATTGTGCTATATTTTTTTTTTATTTCTACTAAGAAAACTTTTTAGATCTGTCACTAAATCGAACCCTAGATATCAAAATCGTTAGCTGAATTATCTTAAATTCTTAACTAGCATTCGGTATATCAATTTTTCTTTTAAAATTTTATTTTCAAGACTTATTGCTTTGCAATATTTCACGGTGAAGACTATTATAATTAGCACTTTAGCAGCTAAATTATGTAAAATAATGGTCATTCCGAAAATAGATAAGTTTCCTATGGCAATGCGACAATTTCTATTAGTCTATGGATTGACAAATTTTTATGGGCCGCTCATAAACCACTATTTTTATCGCCGTGTCCGTCTCCAATGCAGCCTTTTAAAGGCCCATTATCCTCCTTAATTTCAAATCGTTCTCATTTATCTCATTCGCTTCTACACACAACTCAACAATCGGAACTATTTTCTCCGTCGCCTCTTTCATCCACAATGTCGTGCTTCAAATCCAAATTCACCGGTAAATTTTCACCGTTTATTCAATTTTCCATCTTCGATTACATAACTTTACTTGTCTTGATTCGTTGCACGTTTCATCGATCGTGATCCTCTGTCAATTTCATTTCTTCTGTTACAAACTTCTTCGATCACAGCTCGATGAGTTCTGTTTAGCCTTAAATCAATTTCACCTGAATCTTATTTGTTTCTTTGTGTTCCGATCTTCACAGATGAACTCATCGCCAATGCCGCTTATATCGGTACACCAGGGAAAGGTATTCTCGCTGCTGATGAATCCACAGGGACCATCGGAAAACGTTTTGCAAGCATTAACGTCGAGAACAATGAATCTAACCGACGTGCTCTTCGTGAGCTTTTGTTCACCACTCCTGGAGCTCTCCAATACATCAGTGGTATCATCCTCTTCGAGGAAACTCTCTTCCAGAAAACCGCTTCAGGTTCAAATTCTAAAACCTCAAAACAATTTCACATTTTCTGGTGCAATGATCTCTGAAGTTGTTGTTTATAATACTCGTTAGGTTATTTCAGTCTCTATATAATACAATATTTCCTCACATCCTAAACTCTTTTCATCATTTGATCGTTCTTCTAACAATATTACATTTTCTGTTGCTTCTGATGTGTTGAAGGATCTGTGAAGTTATTCGTTAGATTTGTAGATAAAGTCTTATAAACTGATCATTCTATCATTGGTGTTCTTCATTTGAATCCTATAAACTGATCATTCTATCATTTGGAATTTGATTTGAATCCTATAAACTGATCATTCTATCATTTAACGTTTGTGATGTTTGCTATAGGAAAGCCATTTGTTGATGTAATGAAGGAAGCTGGAGTCCTTCCAGGTATTAAAGTCGATAAAGGAACCGTCGAGCTCGCTGGCACAAGCGGTGAAACCACGACCACTGGCCTCGATGGACTCGGAGAACGTTGCAAGAAATACTATGAAGCTGGTGCACGTTTTGCCAAGTGGCGTGCTGTTCTCAAAATCGGAAACAACGAGCCTTCTGAGTTAGCAATCCACGAGAACGCTTACGGTTTAGCGAGATACGCAGTCATTTGCCAAGAGAATGGTCTTGTCCCCATTGTTGAACCAGAGATTCTTGTTGATGGACCTCATGACATTGAGAAATGTGCTTACGTAACAGAACGAGTCCTCGCAGCTTGTTACAAAGCTCTTAATGATCACCATGCGATCTTAGAAGGAACACTCTTGAAACCAAACATGGTGACTCCAGGTTCGGATTGTAGCTCCAAAGCTAAACCCGAAGAGATCGCTGAACACACAGTCCGTGCTTTACAACGCACTGTTCCCGCTGCAGTTCCAGCAGTTGTGTTCTTGTCTGGAGGACAAAGTGAGGAACAAGCAACTGTGAATCTAAACGCCATTAATCAGCTCAAAGGAAAGAAACCATGGAGCTTAACATTCTCATATGGACGTGCACTTCAACAGAGTACGCTTAAGACTTGGGGAGGTAAGGAAGAGAATGTGGAGAAGGCTCAAAAGGCGTTTTTGGCTCGAGCAAAGGCTAACTCTGAGGCAACTGTTGGTGGCTACAAGGGTGATGCTGAGCTCAGTGAAGGTGCTTCCGAGAGCCTTCACGTTAAAGACTACAAATACTAAAAAGGTCATTTTTGGAATTCCATTGGAGATATGGATTTTATCGTACTGATTATAACGTGACTGTGTAAATATTATTATTACATATATTCTTTTGTATATAAGACGGTTTAATTATTCTTTTTGTGGGGTTAGATATTGTTTTCTAACTCATTAATGGGCAAATTTTGTTGCAATAATAAAATGCCTCATGATTGTAAATTATTTACAAAGGATGTATAAGTTAACATCCAATAAAAATTATAAAATTCAATTATATTACGTTTACTTAATTTAGCTCCCAATTATCAAATTCGCCACTAAATTAAATTTCGTAGCTCCTCGTTTTAAAAATGTGCGATATTTTACTTTGATAAAGGTAAGTATGAATTTTGATTTTATCAAAAAAAAGGTATGATTTTGGTTTTTTTTTATTCAACATGAATATATTTTTATTAATATGTCTATATATAAATAATTTCATGCGAAATTTATGTTCTATAAATCTGCTCTAAAATTTAAACAAAAGCATGTTCTATAATCTTATGAAATCTTCCATGTATGGTAGAAGTATTGGACAGTCATTTAGTTTATACACTTTACCGTCCATAAAAATAGAGTTTCGACCAAATTATCCAGAAAACAAAACCAACCCAATCCTCAAATGCATTTCACATTTTTGCAGGACCCATAAACAAAATAACTGTTTGTTTTTGTATTTCTAAAACAATCCATCCATCATATGATTTTAGAATAGAATTATATATAAAAAACGTAAGAAGAAAATAATAAATAAGAAATAATGAGGTGATGATGTGTCTAGTCGTAGGGAGGACAGAATAGAGAGACAATGGCAGTGACTGATCGTAACATTTAGCGTCTCATCCAAATCTGTTTTCTATCTTTACTCTTCCATATTGCTATGATATCTGTCTCTTTTTCTTAGATTTACTTTTCCAGTAGTAATCTAATGACATGTGATAAGTCTACTAAAAACAGACGTATTTATGTAATCTAGGAATTGAATCATACTATTTATATTATGTAAAAATTTGGTTAATAGACTGGCCAGTTATGCCAAATGTTAATAAAAAAAAATATTGCACAAAGTGGCTTTAAATTGGTCATTTATTTCCTGCATATAATTTTCTAAAAATATAACGGTAGTTTACCATAGTACAAAATTATAAAAGTTATACACAAAAGCAATGAAAAATTAAAATTATTATTATTATATAACTCTAGTAATCCGATTCAACAGGAAATTTTTAAATACTACAAATATAAAAAGTTCTGAATCAGCAAAAAAAATTATTTGTGAACCAATTCAACATGTCTAGGGGTCAAAGATCCGACTAAATCTTGAAGTCAGGATGAATCATGTAAATACCCATGATATCACGCATAAATGGAATTTTGTTTTCAAGAACATTTGAACTCGAGATAGTACACATTACTACTTTCTCAAAATCCAGTGGACGATCATGCCCACATGCCCAAAATTAAAATTATTATGTGACGTGTTCTCTAAATTTTCCACATAATATATATGATCACATGTATGAAATGAAATAATGACACATATATACATACATATATGTATATCCAAAATAAATAGTTAAGAAAGTTTGACAAGAAGAATCAGCAAGGTCTAAAGAATGTGACTGGTCTTGAGTGTGTGGAACCCATAAAAATGAACAAACAAGGCACATAAATGCGAATAGAGACAATACAGAATTAATCAAACGTTATCAATAATGTGTACATACGAAGAATTGTATTGACTCGTGCTCCTGTCTCACTGTCTCTATAGGGAATAGGGACAAAACGAGAAGAGTCATGAGATCATCTTCATAGAAAGAGAGAGAAAGATAAAGGCAAATCGTCACTTTCTCTCTGATCATCAACACACTGAATCATCCAGACCTTACTTCACTACTCTCTCTCCTTATCTTCATAACTCTCTCTCTAGAATTACCCTAATTTACACCTCTAGCCTTCTATATGTATCTTCATTTATGTACATATATTAATTATTAGGTTGAGTCTTCTAGACCAAATCATGTTCAAACAAGTTTCATTATTTAAAGCGATCAAATAAATTATGTATAATAGAGGGAATTTGCTCAATTTATACTATTATATTCACGTGGCAGAAAATTTGGTCCAAAAGCGGAATAGAAGAAGACAAAGCTATGAATTTTTATGTTTTTACTAAATTATTTTATTTTTAGTTTTCAATGTAATGTTTTAGTTGGAAACCAAAAGCTAAAAGTATCAAACTAGAGGTATGATATTTCGTCTAGTGATTAAATCTATATTATTGTCATCTCTACCAAATTTTGATTTCAGAAAATTGTACATTTGCATGTAATATTGTTTGGGATTCATAAACTGGGATTTAGTGTTTAGAAAATAAGGTTTAGGTTATATATAAGAAATTATCAATCTGACAAAAGAAAATCAAACTAATATTAAGAGAAAATTCAAAGACTAGAAACTAAGTAAATAGTCGTTAGATGTCGATAGACAAGAACCGTATGGTTCATGTATTGTGTCTCAATTAAACCTATTCACAATTTCAATCTACTAGTAAACAAAATTTATATAGTCACAATGAAGCTAGGAAAAAATTCGTGGCTAGGTAATAGCTACATGAATAACTATGAATTTTCATCAAAATAGCTATGAATTTTTTAGAAACAAACAACGATTGGCCACCATTTTATTTAACAATGATCGTATAGCTACATATTTTTTCTTGTGGCTAGACCAGCTATACGGCATGCCCAAAAAAGTGGTGGCTAATTGTCTTTTTTAAAAAAAAAATTTGTAGCTATTTGATGACTATTCGTAGATGATCTCGTAATTATTATCTAGCCACCAATTTTTTCGTAGCTTAGATTGCGGCTATTGAAACTTTTTTTATAGTGATCTGTCAAGAAAAAGTGCTAAGAGGTATTGGCACAGTCAATTCCTTTCAAACAAATCATCAAAATTAATTACAAATTCAGTCCCCCGGAAATTTTGGTTTAATTTTCAATGTGCGAGTCGCTTGAGAAATGCATGATTTGATTTTTTAGTTATCCTATGACATGTCTTGTCTGGTTTTGCGTGTCTACACCTTTAGATGTCAAAATTATATTCTCTAAAATAATTTTCATGAGATACAATCTTTGAGTTAGCAAATGATATTATTAAGTATGCTATATTTAGAGAAAAGATTGATATTAATAAACAGTCTTACAAAATAAATACATGAAAACATAAGATATAATCGTTTGGTTAAAACCTAATTTAGTTTAATTTAATATTCATCTTATATATGCTAATATATAACTCGTTAAGCCCCAACAATATATATTCCTTAATTTTGAGCATATACTAGCTAAGTCAAGGTTTGTCTCATATAGAGCTAACTTAAAAAGAATTAGTTAACCAAACGATCTCACCTTCTTCTTCTTCTTCTTCTTCTTCATTGACATACATTACTTACTGATTCTCTCCTTTACTTAGCCTCAAACCATAACTCTCCCATATATTCTGATCTCCATCTCCCATGAAGAATGGAAAACAGTTTGTACTAGCTGCCATTGTGCCGCTTGGATTCTCAGAAGTTGCGTTTGCGTTTGCGTTTGTTGTTGAAGAACCTACATTGGCTTGTTCATTCACTTGATGCTGATCATTATCATTGTATCCACTTTCTCGATTGTTGTAGATTTGGTTCTCTTCGGTTCTCGGATAATAAACACCGCAGCTCGATGAATTCTCCTTCCTTTTCTTGTTGATTTGATTCTTCTGTTTCCTTATTTCATTGCTTATCCGTTCCCACTTTTCCTTGCATAACAAGGCACTTCTCTGAGCAAACCCTAATTGAATCAATTTCGCTGCGATTTCCTCCCATAGAAACTCATCAGAACATCCTCTTAATATCTCTTGAAACGCAGAATCCATGCTTGCTCTTATTTCCATAAGCTTCATAATCTCTTGTTCATTCCAACAGCTACTACTTCCTTTAACAACAACATTGTTAGTCATCGTTTGATCACTTCCATTCTCATTCTGATTCTCACTATTGTTTTGGATCTCATTATTACCATTAATCCTTTCTTCAGGAGATGAACACAATGGCTTAATCAATGGCTTTCCTGTCAAATATTGCAATGCTTCAATCACTGCAGTATCTCTAGCTTCCATTCTCTCCCTTTCTTTAGCCCAAAACAAATGCTCTTTATCAGTCCTCGCAGATTCAATCTTCCTCCATTCTTCTTCTTTCATCAACCTTTGTTCCTCTTTATCTTCAATAACCTTTGTTAACTTCTCAAGCCAAACATCTTGTCTCTCTATCAACCTCTTCATATTCGCATCAATGAACTCTTTGATCTTCGCTTTCCAACTTCTCTTCTTCCTTCTACTACTAGAATCATTCCCTTCTGAAGAAGACGTCATCAACTCCAACTCGGAAGAGTTGTAGTTGTTAGAAAGACTAAGACTTTGATGAAACCCATGAATATTATCAATGTTAGATGTTGTTGTAGTAATGTTCATAGGGTTTTGAGTGTGGAAACCATGAATAGCATTGCTCATAAACTGTGTGTTACGACTTGGACAAGAAACCAAGTTATTTGAATCACCGTAAAGAGCTTCAAGTTGCCTGAAGAATCTATAGTGTTTACCGTCTTGTCTTCCAGCTTTGCCTTCTTTAGTCTTCCTATAGTATTTGTACAGATTCTCAAACTTCTCTCTGCATTTCTTCCCACTCCTTTGGTATCCATGTTCTTCAGACATAATCCTAGTTCAAAAAAGATAAAGACTTAATTAGTTCATGTCTTAATTGAATAGGGTTTGTTCTAACCGGAGTTAGCACAATGACGATTTGTTTTAACGTGGACAAGAGATCTCGTTTATTCAAAACGGTGCAGTGCCCTAATCTTAGAATTTAGCTTAAATGATGAACCATTTACAAAATCTCATGCATGTTGGATTAGAAAGTGACACACATAAAGTTGGTCTTTCTTCTAACATGATACACTCGTTAACTTTTGGACCAAAAGACTGTTCTTAAGATCATCCACTAGTTACATGTTTCGATATGTTGAGTTATTTCACAAAAGAAGAGAGGTAGATATGTTAAGAAGTTAAGAAAGATGAATCAGAAGTTATCAGTAAAAAAGGAGAAAAAGCTTCCCAAAAATCAAAGTCAAAGAAGATAATAAAAACCTTTTTGGTTTTGTTTTACTCTAGTTTATGTTTTACCCTTTTGGGTTTTTAAAGCACCTGATAGTGTCTTAACTGAAACTGCCAAGGTCTGGTCATTCTCTTGACCAACTCAAAAACTACTCCTAAAGCAAAATCGTTTGAAACTGACCACTCTATAAATATACATCAATATTTGTGCATCTATACATAAGAAGAATAATGTAACATATACTAATATATATGTTTATTAATTAGCTGAAAAAAGTGAGTTTAAATTGAAGAACCCGAGGTAAGTGTTGAGGTCACATTCTTTCTTGTTATCAATGCAAAGAATTAAAAAATAATTAAAATTTGGCTTCGGGATTTTCACTTGAAAGGTCTAATTTTTAACACGAACTCGTATGAAATGTCAAATCTGAAAGAATTAAAAAAAACTGTTTAATAAAATGGAAACTAATTAGTGTTAAGAAATTAGTTTGTCTAATTACTTAGGAGACATATACAACTTAAAAAAGGAAAAAAAAATTGAGACATTATTGATGAATTATCAAACAATTGTGGGTATGAATTTGTTTGAAAAATTTGCAATAAGTTTTTTATTTTTTTGATAAAGTGAAAATGAAGAAAGAGAGAAATTAGGGTAAAATTTGTGTGAAGGTAAGTGAAGCAAACCTAGAAACTTCATCCCAAAGAGGTCCTTTTTGATTAGCTTCTTTGAATTTATGATCAAGACGAGATCTAATTTCCAACAAAGTTAGGGTTTCTTGTCTCGGCCATCTTCCTGTTCCTCCACCGTCACCTCCGACACCAAAAGCTCCACTGTCAAGAAAACCACTGAAACCACCACCACCACCACCACCACTAGTACTTGCGTTTAAGTTACTACCATTTCCAGTTGAAGAACCTCCACCCAATCCATGTATGCCACGTGGCAAAAACCCCATTTCCTGATCAGTAGTGAAGTGATTCAGACGGTGTGGTGGTGGTGGTGGTGCCGGAGTTAGGTTAAAGCCAAAGAAATCAGAGGGAAAATGAGTAGAAGTTGAGGGTGTTGTTGTTGTTGTTCTTCCTCCGCCTTTCATGAGTTGTCTAAGCTCCGGTATACCGTACTGAGGATGTTGATCTTGATCCATTATTGAAGATATTCAATGGATAGTGAAGGAGATAGGAAAAAGGTAATTCCCAAAAAAAAGAGAGAAAAGATTGAAACTTTTATTGTTAGAGAGAGAGTAAGTGAATGAGAGAAAAGCAGATCGTGTAGTCCACGAAAAGGGTCGAATGTAAGCTACAGAGACGATATGGTCCCATGACTTAATAACCTTTATATTCTTCTTGAATGTGTGTGGGCGAGAGAGAGAGTGGAGTGAGAGTGAGAGATATGAATAGATACAAAATACAGATCTTTTTGTATAAGATATTGTATGTATATACCAAGTGATGATACGCCAGTAGTTCTTGGTACCGAATATCCAAAGGATCTCAGATTCGAATCCGTTCTTTGAGAGAGGTACTTTTAGTCGAAAAGTGATAATATATTGGTATTTAGTGTCAAAGATTCTGATCTGCTATAATGGATAATGAAAAATTCTATAAATCGGAATCAACTATCACTTATAAGCTAGAATCTCTCGCCTTATGTTTTCTGACTTATGTTTAGGGTCGGCTTATGTTTAGGGTTGGCTTATGTTTAGGGTCGGCTTATGTTTAGGGTTGGCTTATGTTTAGGGTTCAACTTAGCTTTTCGATTTTAAAAAGAAAAGAAAAAAGGGAGATAAAGATTGAGAGGGAGAGGTCTGAATAGTTACAAGATACAGATCTTTTGTATAAGATTTTGTATGTATACGTGTGTTTTTGTGTCTCAGATTTCATTATTTCAATCAAATAATTCGAATACATGAGTGTGCATTGATGTGTATACATTCATATCAATGTAAGATTTTGTCTCATTTAGAGACAATAATAGATCGAGGTCCTTCTCTTTGAAAGTTTGGGATTTTTACTTTTAATTAATTAAAATAAAAAGATTTGTATAGGGTTTTAAATAATTATCTTTCTGGAGTTTTATTATTTGGATTTTATGAGAATAATTTTACTGCAATTTCGCATGCACATGTGACTCCATAATTGCTATAAAGGGTTTCTTATTTAATCATTCATGATTTCATTCAATTTTATTAGGTAACATATCAACATTATATGGCTTAATTTATTCTCTTGTTTTTCTAGAGTTTCTTTTGTAAATATAAAATTAATTAAATACTTGTATGGTTTACTTTGGGCAACCCTAAATAAGTAGCTATTCATTTATTTATTTCTATAATTCTAGTTTTTGGCAAATGTAATATGCAATAGCATAACAAGAACAATGCACTATACATACAAATTAATAAAATACAAATCATGGTTTAATTTTACTTAACTTATATATAAAGATAGAATTAGAGAGGTATATAAGTGTAAAATTAGAAGAAAATAAAATAGAATTAAGTGACCGCAATAAGAGGGGGTCCTCTAAGAAATTACCAAATTATTGGCTTTTATGCTCCCTAACATTTCAACCTGTCTAATCCCTAACCATTTGGCTTTATTGTCCTTTTTCATACTTTTATTGCTTCAATCCTAATGTTCACTACAATTTTATTCCCTTTTCCAAATTTCATCCCATCAAACTAATTGCTCAAATCTTATTAATTAAACTAAGAGAAAACATGTTCTTCTTTGATAAATAGTTATATAAATAAAATCAAAAGAGTTCTTTAAACTAAATATACAATTTCATACTAATATAAGATATATACATATATCAAACTAAATAGAATTGATAGTATCTTATCAAATTTATTATCAATGACTAAGTGTTGTTAATTAAAGTAATCTTATTTAGTTATTGCTTTAATGTTAGACTATTGACATATTTGCTAAATTCTCAACTCCAACTTTTTATTCTCCTTAAGCAATGAATATATAAATTCTGTGTTTCTAGTAAAAATATTCTTAAGTATTGGCCAATCAATTATAAATTTCTCAATTATGTTATTTTTTATGAAAATAATATTTCTTAGATATTAGTTGTCTATTTTAAGTTTTCAACTAAATCACTAATAGATTGATCGAGATAATTAAGAACAAAATTAAGTAACATTCTAGAAAAATAGTGGACAACAAAAAGTTAATTAAGAGGAAAAGAAAACAAACTTTTGATTAAAATGACAACAAAAAGAACACGTGTCGGATTCATAGCCGTGTATTAGATGACCCCAACAAAGTTTCCACATGAGGTAGGAGAGACTTCAACAGTTCCTCATCTGAAAACGACATCGTTTCGATTTCTATGTTAATCGACAAAGGTTTTTTTTGTGAGTTTGTCAATTTTGATATTTTTATTGATATAGAAAACATAATTAATTGCTTCTTCTTCTTCTTCCATGCCTTGGGGGCAAACAAGTAGTAGCCTAGGGTTTGTATTTGTCACCTACCTATTTATTGTTTCTATACACCGCCAAATTAATTGACACCTTATCTTTTTCCATTTTCTTTTTATTTATTTTATTTTAAGGAATCTAATTCGCATAAATTTATGAATCATTTCACCTCTAAAATTTTTCTTCAATTTTGCTATTGGATTTTTTTTCTTCTTCTCAAAAGCAGGTTGGTTAATGACTTAAAAAGATAACCAAAACAGAAAACAGAAAGATTGTTATCATCAAAATACACAATGTGACAAGACTATAAAATAATTATACAGAAATGATTTTATTATAAAACTCAATCATATCAAATGAAGATATAATTATTTTTCACACCATATTTTAATAATTTTCATTAAAGTTATTTTTAACTATGGTATAAGTGATCTATATTATTATATTCGGATTGTTTTAACTAATACTTTAGATTCAGCTAACCCAATAATTACCATTGTGTTGATTATGAAAATACTTTTGAATTATCTTCTTATCATTCAGTTTTTGTTGTATTTAGTATTACTAAGAAGATTTGGTATCCTAAAAACTATGACACTACTCGAATTTTTGCCATCCGTAGTATTACTTTGATACCACGAGAATTATTGGAAGACTTAATTAAACAAATTTCTCTTTAACCACAATTACACGTGTGTTGTAATGATCCTCTTTTCCCATTCACAAATTCAAAAGCAGATGGGGTACGAATCTAAAATTATCTTAGGAAAAATAATTTTTTTTATCAACAGTTAATTAATAAAAAAATTACCAAAAAAATAGTTAAATTAATAAAAGCCGATATATAGTCAAATGTATTAAATATTTAACAATTTTACATGAGCCTGACAAAACTCTCTAAAATAAAGTTTCGATGGATAAGACACCAAAAATGACACTCAACCACTTATACAAAATATATGAAAAACTGATTTTGAATCCAATAAAATCAAATTTAAATATTTCAAATGCTTTCAAACCCTAAAACACTTAAGACTTGGTATGTATAGATATATATGTGTTGTGTTGTGTTGTGTTTGTTTGTTAGGTGCAGAAGATGGCCTATAAATTTCCACATCGGCTAAAGTCTAAGTAGCATGCTTTTGTGCGAAAGTGAGACTAAAATCTAAACTCTACAAAGATGGGTCGATGTTATGTATACACATGCATCCCATAATTTTTTCAAATTATTTAACAATTCTAATAGTATGAAGTAGGGCCTTTATTCATTCGTACCTCCATAGTATTCCTACATTTATTACTAATTCGTACACTACAATAAAAAATAATATAAATGTATAAAATTTCTATGAAAGTAAAAATTATTCATCGTAAAATTATAATTAATCATGAGGCTTTTTTTTATATAATACATGTAGTTTGGTCTCAAGAAGTAGTGTATTATCACTGCATGTGCCAAATTCGAGTTCACATGAAGACTAGAGAAGTCATGTAGGAAATACATTTACACTATACTTCTATGATATGAGAATAATTTACAAAAATTCGAACTTGGATATAGTGTATTATTACTTTTTTTTATATAATCTCCAAGTTTGGATCAAACCTTAAATTTTGACTATCCAAAAACATGTTTTAGATATTTTTTTTGAAAATATTTCTTTTCCCCGCATAAGCTAAGATTCGAATTGGTAACCTCTCAACCTTCACCACTTAGAAATGTGCCAATAGCATTAGCTCGTCCGGGTTGATAGTGTGTTATTGTTGTTATAAGTTTTTTTCGCTCAACTACTAAACCCTACGTTGTATTGGTGAATAATCACGAGTATTATAGATGGATACATCCAAAATATTCAAATGTTGAGTTGGTAATTTTTTTTTTTGTCAACTTAACTCAATTATTGAATAGAACTATCTCAAAAAGAGGGAATATTATTCACAAAAGATTGATTCCTAGATAACCCTCTAACATTACGGGCTATGAAATCAGCTTTGTGATTTAGCATTCGCGGAATCCATCCCAGGGAACACCGGCAAAAGTGGCCTCTAAGTCTCAAAATTTCTTCTAAGTAAGGGCGGAATGTTAGCCAATTTGTAGGAGCACCTATCATCTTCAGGAGCTCTAAAAAATCTACGGCAAACTCCACCTCCGATATACAGAGAACAATAAGACAAGTCATCGGCCATAGAAGCGCCTCAAATTCCGTGTGGAGAAGAGAGAGACTCCGTCGAAAGCTCTGTGCCCCATGTTTGTTCCTCCAGCTTCATAAGGGAAGCAGTACCAGCCTAAACTTGTAAAAAGATCAGACTCCTTCCAAAAAGCGTCAATCATGCATCTATATCTTGTAAACGTCAAATTTACTGCAAGAGGTCTAGATATCCTCCCATCCTGATCTTGTGTGCATGGATACAACGATTATATTATTATTAGCTTTGTTTCCTTTCTGAATCAACTCCCAAGCCTCTGCCTCTGATTCTACAGCCAACACTAGGTCTCGGGGATCTATATCCTTGTTTGTGAAAATCTTCGCCTTTCTAGCTTTCCAGAGGTGCCAAAGTATCCAAGAAAAACTCCTCAATTCCTCTGTTTTGGGTAAATGCCAAATTAGGTGGTCAATATTCGAGAAAATAGAGGGTCTTGGGAAATTAGGTTCGGCTGGTATTTTGGATAACGCCCAGACTTGTAAAGCTGAAAGACACTCAGAAAGCACATGATTTATCGTCTCATTATCTGCCCCACAACGGGCACACCGTTGTCACATTGAATGCCTCTGTGAACTAAATTTGATTTGACTGCTACTTGACCGGAAATGGCTTGCTAGATAAAGTCGTATTTTTTGTGGTGCACTAACTTTCCAGACTTGGGATTGGAGATCTTGGATATGTGGTCCGAAGGACTCCAGCGAATATTGGGAAATATTCATTTCTGCCCAATATCTTGTTTTAACCGTGTAAGAACTTGTCTTGGTAAAATGCCACCCTAGACGGTCAGGAGTAGGATATCTTGGTATATGGATTCCAAGAATCAAATCAGCATCTCTTGCAACAAAAAGTTATCTAATCAAGACTTCTCTCCATAATCGTGATTGGGGGTTCTATTAAATCCGAAACCTTAAGGTCTGGGTATATGTTTGGACCCACTCCTACTGCTAATCTTGGAATACTATATGGGATCCACTGATTATTCCAGACATGGATGGTATCACCGTTTCCCACTATTATGATAAGACTTTTCATTACCAAAGCTCATGCAGAAATAATACTTTTCCATCCATAAGAAGGTGAATATAAACGCCTGGGTTCTAGAGGATTTGAACCTGCAAAGTAGCGGCCCTTGAAAACTTTGGAATGTATAGAATCAGGTCGATCTAGTAACCTCCACAACTGTTTAGCCAGAAGAGCAAAATTAAATTCCTCAATTTCTCGAAAGCCTAAACTACCTTTGTTTTTGTTCTTGCATAAGTATTCTCATTTAACCCAATGAACTCCACGCGATCGATGTTCTTGAATTGTGCCACCAAAAGTTTGCAATAACTGCTGAGATCTTGGAAGTAATTGTCATAGGAAGTCGATAGCATGACATCACATAGGAAGAGAAATTTCGCAAACGAGTAATTAATCCTTGCGTCTATTTTTTCTTTTACGAAAGCAAACACCTTTGTTTTTGCTTCTTCTAGTCCTTCTGGCAACCCAAGATATGTACCCATTCCCCCAAGTGTATTAATACCTAAGAGGACATGGATCTCGTGTCTCCTGATTATATCAACATTTTTCCCAAACTGGATAGAAGATTTCGTAAAATTTATTTGTTATCCTGAAACTTTCTCATAGTCCTTATGGACTTTTAAAATTGTTGAAGATTCTTCTACATCGGCCTTACAAAAAAAGAGACTATACCTTACAAAAAAGAGAGGCTATCATCTGCAAAGAGAATATGAGAAACTGTCATGCTTGTTCGTGCAACCGAAATCCCGGTCAACTTTTTTTGTGTTTTGGCCTCCTTCAATTTGGATATCAGAACTTCTATGTATAGAATAAACAAATATGGTGACAGAGGATCACCTTGTCATAACCCTCTATGAGGTGTAATACATCCTCTCGGTGTCCCATTTATAAGAATGGAATATCGAACAGATGAAACACAATGCATTATCCCTTTGACCCATCGTTCATGGAACCCGAGCTTCAAGAGTAACTTGCTTAAAAACCTCCCATTCAATTCTATCATAAGCCTTCCTCATGTCTGTTTTGATAGCCATATATGCTCCTTTCACCTTTTTGTTCGATTTTAGCGCATGAAACATTTTTTGAGCTATCAAAATGTTGTCAGAAATTAATCGCTCAAAACAAAAGTTGATTGTGTATCTGATACTAAGTGAGGCAAAAATTTCCTTAGCCTCATACACTTTACTTTTGAGATTACTTTATATACGACGTTGCATAGACTTATAAGCTTAAATTCCGCCATTGTAGTTAGTCTTGAAATCTTCAGAATCAAGCAAATATTCGTAAGGATTTAACTCTTTCTCAAATAATCCAATTTCCAAAAAATCATTAATCAGGCGCACCATATCTTCTTTAATCACATGCCAGGATTGCTGAAAGAACAAAGCAGTCATGTCATCCATTAGACGTGAATAGTCAATTAAAATATTTAACAGCTTCGGCTTCAATTTCCTCCTCCTAGTCAATCCATTTATTACTCTCATTCATGAGTCCTATAATCTTATTTTTTGTGTGTCTTTATTTTGTTTGCGCATAAAAACATTTTGTACTCTTGTCTCTTTCTTGTAGTCATTTATTTCGATTCTTCTGGATCTAATATGATTCATGTTCCTTGTATGCCATATGTAAATTATTTGCAACTGCTTGAATCTCGGTAGTAGGACATAAGTCTAATTTTTTCAGTTCTTCTAACTTACGTTTTAGGGATTCAATCTTTGCTTTGCCAGATGTCATTTGATGTTTCCTCCATATGGAGACTCTTCTTCTGCAATTAGCCATCGAGATTTTAATATATTCTATGAATCTTTCTTTATATGAAAATGTGATGATTTCTCGTTAAAGCAACCTTTGGTTTTTATTGAAAAAAGGGAAAGTTGCCTCAACCATGATCTGTTTTTATCGAATATATTTTTGTTCTATCATTGAAGATCTATCTCTTTAATTTGTTAAACAAAGATCTATCTTTCCATAGTTATGAATCAATATATTATATTCCTTAGCAATCATATCATTTAAAAAAATTTAAAACTGAAAGGCATTCTTCTCACAAAAGTTGTGGACCAAGGTACCAAAAAATCATAAGAGTTTTTGTTTTCTTTTATAATCCAAATAATTAATATTAAACACGAGATAGCTAGATGCCGACAAATACATAATGATCATCACTTGGATTTATTTATTTTTAAAAAGAAATAATAATAAGTGAAGATGTAATAATTTCCTAGAAAGGACAAACAAAAGTAAAATATGTACAGTATATATATTTTTTTTAAATTATATAACGAGGTGTTAACTGGCATGGAAAGAGAGATAAGCAATCAATTCTTAATATTATTATTACGTAAATTAAATACCAAAAATTGAAATTAAAAAAGAGTATGTACGTAGAGAGTGATGAAATCATGGACAGTGTATAGTAAACTGTAAGAGAAGAAGAGAGTTCTTAATAAGGGAAACATACTGAACAGAAGAATCTCAGTCTTCTTCACTCAGTCTTTGTCTTAACCCCGACACATAAATTAAATAAATAATTCTTAAAATGTGTTTTTATTCTTTAAAAATTTGAAAAATATAGAAATAAAAAAGGAAAAATATTAATGTGATGAGTCTGAATAACAGAGAAGTCAGAACTGATGACTTGCTTTTCACGTAGGTAGACGTTGGATCCATGCAATATATATATATATATATATATATATATACTCTTATTATACAGATCCATCATCCATATATGTTTATTTCTACAGTTTACAGTGTTTTGTAATTTCCACCATTACTGCTCTCTAACAGTTATTTTGATCCTTTTTTCTGTCTTTGATGAAGATTTATTTATATATAATATTATATGTGTGTGTACGAATGGGTTAGAGGAAGAGTCCATAAAATACGCATAATCAGGTGTTGCAGCTCTGCTGCAATCGAATTGCCTAATCTCTTTACCTTCTTCGATGCAAACGTCTTAAGTCATTGCACGATTATGATGGGGCTTTACCATGTATAATTACATTATTTTAAAACAATTTTTTCCCTATATTTATTAAAAGAAGTATGTTTGATCAATTGGTTAAATGTCAATATTCTTTTTTTATCAACCCAAATATCATCGTTTTTACCACTACTTTACTCTATTAGTAAAGAAATTCTCTAATACTTACAGAAAATTTGTAGGTAGCTAAAAATCGCAACTACGAAAATTGCCAAACAAAATCATTACAAAATTATGAAGTAACTATGATTTTTTTTAATAACAACCGTATAGCTACACTTCTTAATTAACATAAGACAATACTACTAGTCATATGTAATATTGAAGCTCTGAATTGTAGTTGATATATATGATTATTTGATTAGCATTGTTGTAAAAGCAAAACTCGAAGCAAACTGTCTAGTTCACAAAGGTTCGTTAGTTGGTGCGTCCACGACTTTTGGTTGCCAAGACCACCAACAATGCTTTATTGCAATATTTGAATCTTCACTATATTAAAAAGTTTTTAATGCATAATTAACTAGTTGTATGCATTATACATTTAACTGAATTATATAACAGTAGTAACAGTTTAAACACATTAAAATAATACAATACTAACTTAAACAGTAAAATACAATTATTTTCAAAAAAAAATCTATATGAAAATTCTCTTCAGTTGAGTAGTTAAATTTATATCGGCTACTTTCTCTACCAATATTCAATTTTATGGAGTCGCATATCGCTATATGATAAGTTTTTAAAAATAGATTTTGGCTATATATAGCTAAAAGCTATTGTATACACAGCGAATTTGCAATCTCATCTTGCAGTTATCAAGTTGGGATATATTAAAAACTTCCTCAAACTTTTTACACAGAATATTTAAAAACACGTATGAGGAATAAAGATAAAACAAAAACCTTAAGTCTAAGTCATATATTCTTATAAAATGAATGTAGAAAATTTGGAAGGATGAAATAGATATTGTAATCGAGTTATGCCCAATGTTTGAAAAGAGGAGTACATTGATGGATTTCGATAAGAATGTGGGGTCACACCCACCAGCTGTTTTTTTTTTTTACTTTTGATTTTGCCTTTTGTTTTATAATTCGTGAGACAAAAACCAACAAAGACTTTATAAATTTAAAATAAAAATCAAGAAGAACAAAAAGAAGAAAAGAGGAAAGGTTTTATACTGCGAAGGCCCATCTTGATGGAAGGTTTGAAACGACGGATGCATGCATTTGGCAACCCTGAAACTATATTTTTTATTTTATATATAAACACTTTGGTATATATTTTGGAGGGGTGCTTACATCAGATTGTTGGGAAGTAATGAAAATAGTGATGATCCCAAACAAGTGACCAGTATTAAGATGAAAGTCATGCCAACATTAACAGATATTATAAACTAGTAACAAAAAATATTCTAATTCAAAAAAAAAGAAGATCATTATTATCATATAACAAAAACAAGTAAAAAAACTAGCAAATAAAATATTAGCTATAAAATATATTTTGTTTCACCAAATTTTCAAAACCAATTTCCTAATAAAAAAAATGTTAATTAGTTAGTATTTTATGTGACCTACTTGTTCAGTAAGAAATTTTTTTAAATTGACGCACTAAACTATTAAAAAATTATTATTGTAAATGAACTATTAAATTATTACCATTGATAGATTGCAACTTTTTTAAATCAAATTAAATATATCTAAATATTTGTTCATATTTTTAAAATTGATATGTATATGTGACTATTATTTCTGAATTAATAAAATATATGTCCATGTTGACAAAAAATAAAAAATAAAAATATGCCCCTAAATTTTGTCCAAAATTTATTGTCCTAAGCCAATGTTTAATTTTGATACATTGTGGCACAGCCCGGATTAAGACTATATTTTGAAAATTTAGCACGACTTAAGATCATCTTCACCAGTTTTATATTTACTATTATTCTTTGTTTTTTGCATTACAAAACTGATATTATTGTCTGCAATACTAGAGTATTTTTTGAATTTTTTTTAAGATTTTCCGCATGCAATTCAGTTGGTTTTCTATATCACAATGAAAATTTGTTGGACCTTTGCAGCAACAGAATATATAAAATTATGGTTTATTTCGCAGCAATTTGTATTGGATTGTAGTACCAATTGTGCTAGATTTTTTTTTTTGTGTTTCTTCATTAATATATGTGATTTTAGCGTGCACTTTTTTGTTGTCTGCAACATAATTTTATCTTTTTGTTAAGAAAACAAGAAATAAAAACGACAAATATGTAATGAGGTAAAGGGACGTGATTGTGTTATGTTGTTGCAGTACACACAATTAATTTGACAAAACAGAACATTGAAATAGACAGACAGGTTTGAGTTTCCATAATGTGAAACAAATTTTTTCATAAATGTAGATCACAGTCAGCTTTTTGTGTGAGAATTTTTTTTTTGTCAAACAATTAGACCGATAAGGTCCGATCTATAGCCTAAAACTCATCTCTATAATTCTTTTTTTAAGCTATCATAATGCAGCGGGTAGGAATCAAACCATGATGCCAAATCATTAGCTGGATCATCCTAACCACCAGATTAAGAGCAACTCGGCTGTGTGAATATTTTTAGATTTGGTTATAGACACAAATACACATAACAAAAGTATGTTGTAAATAGAAATTTATTTATATAAGTTAAATATTTTGTTTAACCCTTATATTTTATTTACTTTTTTTTGGATAAAGTATATTTTTATTACTTTCATATTATATTAACTCGTTTGAGCTAACAGTTATAAGATAAATAGTAGTTCTAGTATCTCTAAAGTTTAATGTATATGCAAAAATTTATATATTCTCTATTTTACCAATAACACAATTAATTTAAAATCATTTGAGCTAAAAGAATTTGGTTATATGTATAAAAAAATTATTAAATAGGGTCTGCCATTAACATCGAGCTGAAGAATTAGGTGGAGGAGCTCTATAGGAAAGGGATGGTGCTAAATTCAAAAGGTAAAACGTTGAAATAATTAAAATAAAAACAGTAAAAAGTTATATCAATAAATTATAAATTTATATAAAAATATTTACCAATATTAATGAAAGCATACTTCTCTTTTTCATTGCCTTTTTGAATTTTTGTTTCCCTTTTTAAGATCTTGTCAAGATTTGTCAATAGAAAATATATACACTATATCTAATTCTTATGATGCATTATTCTTTTATAATAATTTGTATATTTTGTTATTATTTTAATAATAAATCAAGTAATGGAACATAAATTTTCATATGTATTTATATTTGATAAATAAATATAAAATAGCACTTTAGTTGATGTATTGACCCTAGTCACAGTTAGTCTTGCCAAAAAGCAGGTGGTCCAATTGGCTTGCTTTTGATCTAGCTAGACACCAGGTAAAGAGTTTGAATCCTATCAGCTCTAGTTTGAGCATTTAAGTTATAAATCTGACATGGTCAGTCTTTAATATATAATAAACTCTTAACAATAACATTATTATCACTAAATAGAGCGGTGCATAAAGAAGAAGAAAAAAAATATTTGCATGGAACCCTCAAATAATATCTTGATTTTGGGGTCTCTAAATATTGAAAATATTTTGTAATACAATAGTTTTTAGGTCTTTTTATAAAATGAGTAATTAAGGTTCAAACCATTTAAACTAATTTTTGAAATTAGCTGTTTTCTTTTAGTAAAAACGCAAAAAGAAAAATCCTCATAGGATTTAAAATGAAAAAATATATATAGAAAAAAGAAGAAAGAAATCTTCATTAGGTTTTATAAAAGAAACTCCAAAAAACTCTTGATTGTAAAAGGAAAAAAATTAAATTTGAAATCGAAAAAGAATCTTTTAATAATTGTTCTAGTTCAGGGTTTTACAAAAAAAAAAAAAAAAAAAAAAAAAAAAAAAAAAAACCTAAACAGCTGTTAGTAGTTTTTTTTTGTTTTCATACGTTTGTATATTTATTTAAGTGATGAAATTTATAGAAAAAGTTTTGAGGATTATTGTGTACTTTAGTTATGAATTATTATTTTTATTGATAAGGTCCTTTTTATTAATTTCGCCTTAGCTCTTCGTAACTCTAGGGTCGGCACTGTTACTAAATATTCTATTATCTATCCAATTTTGTGTTATAATTACAATAACATTTCACCTTGAGAACTACTATACCAAGAGTTTACTATATGCATTTTATTAGCACTTTTCTATAATTGTTTGTTTGGGAACATATTAATTCAATCATATTGTAGATTAGTATCCAAATTTTATTTCGTGTAATAATAAAATTGTGTTAATCTAGTGCTGTGATTTAAATAAGTTGGAGTTTTATTTAATCTGACAACAATGGACCACATGAATTACTTTAGACATCGACCTGAAAAATTATTTTGTAATAATAGTAATATCATTGGATATCATTGCCTCATTCACTAAAGTCTTTTTTTCCCTTTTCCAAAAAAATATCGCCCGTAACGTTATACATTTTCTAAGTTTTGGGCCTTATGGGCCGTAATAATCTAATGCATTTTATTTGGCCCATAATGATTTGTTTTAAGTTTCGATCCAAATTTTCTCTAATTGTCAATTACAACTACTTAACCAGAGAATATCGACCCGATTCAAAAACCCGACCCGAAAGTTGAGATGGATCCTAAGAATTTCTCTGTTATCATAACAATCTGAATACTCTCATGAACCAAAATTTTTACATACAGTACATTCACCATTAAGTTAGTTATCATTACTCGGAAGCTACTAGACGATCTGAAATCAATCACCAATCTCCACCAACTTGTTCTGATAATTCTTCAACTAAATCCTCAAAAATCTCAAACTCAATATCCAAAACAGTCTCTGCAACTTCTGCATCATTCTTTGATCTCCATAATCCCAAACTCTCTGTTCTAAAATCATGATCAACCATCATATCAATTGTGTTTGACTCCACATCTCTCCAAGATCTCAATCTCTCATGTACTCTTTTAGCTATAATGTCGGATTCAGCTTCACCGTCGTCGCTTTGTAATTCCTCTGCTGCAAGGTCTAAGATCAATGTTTCTATACCTTCAGGAACTTCATCAAAGTACGTTTTAAGAACTCTCTGAGTTATAATCTCACAATCATAAAGAACATTCATCTCTTCTTCTTCTTCCTCTTCAGTCTCTTGATCTGATATTCTTTTCTCGAGTTCCATTGGATCCAAACCCGCAAGATCCTCGAATCTACAAAGCTTTTGTAGAAGTAGATGTTTTGCTTCTGTAAAAATTAGATCCAAACATCAGTCTTAGTCATTGAAAGACACTTATTAACATACAGTGTATACAAAACTAGTCCTAGGCATAAAAAACTGGAACCGAAATACAAAACCGAAAACAGGTATTCGGTTCGGTTTTGGCTCTTGGTAAAAAGCGTTTGGTTTCAATATCTAGACTACTTTGAAACTCGGTTCAGTTCTTAACCGAGAACCAAACGAAATAAGAACCAAAGCTAATTTGTATGGACTGAAACCAAACTAAAACTGAACCGAATTTTAATTGGTATTACCACATTTCCAAAATCGAAAGAGCTGACTCAAACCAAACTAAAGAACCGAATGCTAAGACTATACTATACTAACAGTGTTCGTACAAGAACATGTTACTGTCGTGTATTTTGGAGAATAGATCACAAATTGCAACTGTTTCATACCATTTAAGAGGAATCAATAGCTGAGTACGTAGGGTATACGATATGATCCCAAAAAGATCTAAAATTAAATTAAAAAGACAAAAAGGAGTGGTTCAAAAAACGTACTTTGTACAGATCTAAAGCTGGAAGAGATGTTATTGTCATCATCCATGTGAAGGTCTTCGTCATCGTCCTGAAATGGAGGGTCCAAAACTGAAACTGGACTGCTTTGTTCTTTATCTTCTTCTTCTTCCTCCATTTCTAGTTTCTTCACTTCATAACTCTCTTTCTTCTTCTTCTTCTGTTTTTATACATTATTAACAAAGTTAGATCAAATAATTAACTTCAAATTTGATTTTTGGAAATACACAGACAGTGACAAAGTTTTTGGACTCTATTGTTGAATAATTTAAGTAGACAAAAACCAAAAAGAAAGAACACAAAAACATGAAGAGAGAGTGTTTCATGTCAGAAAACAGAGATCCACTTTGTTTTCACAAACACGAAAGGCTGAGTTAATATACGAAAAGACCAAAATGCCCTTGTCTTTAGCTTTTATTTGAAACGAACCAAAAAAGAAATTTGCAGGGTAATCTGGTCATTTCCACTAATTCAAACGACTCAAACTAGTCATCTATACATATTTTTGGAATTAGCATTTTCAAATATTAATATTATCGAGTTTAATTATTATTAGTTTATTAGTATTGTCATTTATATCAATTATTTTTATTTGTTTGATTTGTAACTAACGAATATGATCAATAATGTAATCATTATTTAAATAATGAATAGAGAAAAGAGACAAACCTGTAGACAATCGTGGCGTGGAGAAGCCGTCGGAGACGCGAAATTCGGTGTTTTGAAACCGCAAGGAGAAGGCATTGTTTGTAGAACAAAATGAAACGGACTTTCACAATAGCGTTTATCTTTTGATAAATCTGGACTGTTCAATGTTCCACACTCAATCTCGTCAAACTGATCTGAACCGTCCGATTGGCTACAACAACTAATCGACGTTTCGAAATCAACGTCCCAAGATCTCTCTCCATTTGTAACGCTTTCTGACCAAACACCACTACTACTAGACCTCCTTGAGAACTGCGTTTCAGACGCGATTTTCTGCGTTTGGGAAGAGTCGTTTTTGCGTTTAGATTTTCTTGTGACTATTTTACGAACAACTGGAGATTCCCATCTCAACATATCCTTCACCGACGAAGAAACGCGAGTAGCGTCTTTACCGTCGCTGATTTCGCGTTTCTTTCGATGCGTTAGCTTCTTCAAAACAGAACCAAATAACCCAAACGCGTTTCCTGCGTTTCTTCGCGGTTTTGATCCTTCTGAAGACTGTTTCTGTATCCTAACCGCAGCTTCTAGTAAAATCGAAGCGGTTTTCGCCGGTATATTGACAAAAATCGCGTTTTGATTCCGATTAGGCGATTTGAGCTCAAAAAGCGGAGATTTCCTCGGGTCAGGAGATTCACGAAGAGAGAAGAAACAAGCGTTGCGACAGAAACGCGAAGGAAGTCCAGATTTTTGAGAGATGGGTCTGCGTTTTTTGACTTGTAAATGCGTTACAGGAGGATTGATATGAGAACGACGATCAGAGATGTAACTCTTAAGCTGAAATGGCTCTTGATCTTCTTCGAGAAAATCCTTTAAAAGTGATTTAGACGCCATTGTAGCAGAATTAAAACAACAACAGAGAATAAAAAACAGTACTTTACGTGAGTTTATCTTCAAAGGTTTTAACTTTGGACAGATTGAGAGAAGAGAGAAAGAGAGAGAGATGTTGATGGTGATTCAAAAATTGTGGATGGTTTAAAAGATCGAGGAGAGGGTTAAGTAAATAGTTGTAGGTAAGAAGAAACAAAAATAATTATTTTATATTTTTTTTTTGTGAATTAAATAATTTGTTGTTAGTCTATTTTATTGTTTGTTGTGTAATGGGTGATTTAAGGGCACACCAACAAAATAGAAAATATTATAAAATTTAGAGAGCAACCTCAATCTAAGAATGTGTGATTTTTAAGAGCACACCAACAAAAAATAAAATATTTTAAAATTCAGAAGGTGTCCTCAATGTTATTGCCAATTTCCAGAAGGAACAAATTTTTTATATATATTTAAATTGAATTTGGTTCCCTTGATTATTAATTGCTCTTTGTTGTAATTGATGTTTTTACTATGCATACATATTAAAAAAAGTTGATCAATCACATGAATATATTTTTATTTTGTACTATCTCCAAGTGTTTTCTAAATAAATGTGTCAATAGAATTTATGGTTATGATGATATATGCTAGTGTCAAAAGTTAGATTTTTTCCAATTATAGAAATTACACTAAAAAGAATTTGAAAAAATAAAATTTAAGATATAGATCGTATTTTTTCGATTCAATTATTGAAAAAAATGTGCTACAAAATTTTTTTTTAATGAAAGTGATCATGTTTTTATTATTTTATAGTATTACCTTTATTACCCTTTCAAAATATAAGACATTTTACTTAAAAACATGTAAATTTAAAAATTTAATTATATTGTAAGATTAAATTAATATAATTCTACCAATTATGTAAGAGATTACAAAATATTAATAGTTACAAAAATAAAATACATGCATAGAAATATGTAAAATACCTTATAATGTAAAGTGTTCTTTTTTTGTAAAACTCTTTGCAAAGTGAAATTATAGAATGAAACAGAGTTAGTATTAGTTAATCATAAAATGATTAATTATATACTACAAAATTAGTTAGAAAATAGCAACTAATATTTTTTACGTTAAAAATATATAAAATAATATTTTATTCCTTTTGCTCCAATGGGAATAGCGTTGACGACCTCAAAATAGGATGAAAGAGTTACCAAAAAAAAATGTTTTCATAAAAAAAAATCGATAAAGAAAAAAAAGGTAAAGAGAAAAGGACAAAATGGACAAAATGTAAAGCACGCATGCCCAATTTATTGTAAGAACTCCATTTTGATCCATTCACTTTTTTTAACGCACCACTTTTGTAATATATTTTATCTTCGAAAAAATTTCTGTCTTCTTTGTTTCTCCAACCAAAACATATAATATCTATTCAAGTTACCACATGAAAGACTAAGAAATTTCTTTTTTCACAAGAAAATAGATTTGCTATTTCGATGAAAATGAAATACATCAACTTTACAGGAATTTAACATGAAATTTAGACATATGTTTGTTTTTACCTAGGTTAAACTATCATGACTTTCTTAAGACTAGTGTGTATGAGAAACTTTGAAATGTATTATATAAGATACTTTGCAATTATGGACCTTATCATATAAAGAATTTGAATTATGAATGCATATAACTATATATATATATATATATTGTATACTATTTTTCAATTTTTTAAAAGTTTTTATCAGTTTTATTATGTTAGAGAAGATAATCAATTGTGTGGTGAAAAATCTACAAATGATAATTCTCGAGAAATTTTTCTCACGTTAGACAATAAAATAGCTTTGAAACTTAAGTTTTAGGAATAAGAGTAACACAATCCTAATGAGGAGACTCTTTAGACGTGTAAAATTTTCGAGATAAGAGCTAAAATCTAGTCAGTCGGCTGCTCAGCATCTTTATTACATTCGAACAATAATCACCACTTCAATTATTCTCAACGAATCTAAAATGATATATTGCCCGGAGACTCTTTAGATATGTAAAAATTTTGAGATAAGAGCCAAAAACTAGCTAGTCGGCTGCTCATATCACCATCTTTATTACATCCGAACAATAGTCACCACTTCAATTATTCTCAACAAATCTAAAATGATATATATCGCCCGTAAAACAACTTCAAACTCACTAAGAAAGTACATGCTCCTTGTAGTTCTTCATGCCCTTATGCATAAAGAGTTTAAATTTCTAATTAATGTAATACATAGATGAATTATAA
Organism: Lepidium didymum; assembly: GCA_963920545.1. Classification (NCBI taxonomy): domain Eukaryota; kingdom Viridiplantae; phylum Streptophyta; class Magnoliopsida; order Brassicales; family Brassicaceae; genus Lepidium; species Lepidium didymum. The sequence goes on along the minus strand of OY986996.1, from coordinate 971,728 downwards.
AAATTGAACTTATTAATCTGATATATTATAGGTCCCTAAATTATATTCCCTCAATAAAGGTATGCATGGTGCAAATAATTGAAACTTCTTAAATCAAAGCATCAACATCAACATCAACCACACACAACAATCACATGAAGCAATCTTTTGCTATGAGAATTCAAAATTACAAAGAGAATTCGAAATATAAACAAAACTAATATTAAAAAAATTAGGTTTTACAGTGCTCCTCGTGCGTAGAGTAGAGAGACTGGCAGAGAAAAGGACAGTGTACGACATTATAGAGCTTTAGTTTGATTGGTTACTCAACAACAACATCAACTTTAATTTAAAATGAAAAAAAGCTTTATTTGTAAAGTCTGTGAAATTGAAAAGAAGTAATTATGATTGTGTTTCTGAGAATGGTAATTTTAATAAAGTTGATTACAGTTATTTCCTTATATAGTTTTCAGATATATTTTAGGTCAGAGCAACGCGTGCCTTCTTTTCTTTTCTTTCAATCACTTTCTTCTTCTACTGTGACCTCTTGTGGGGACTTCTCTGATCAACCCAAAAATTATTTGGATCATTATTATTTCAAACTATAATTAGAATTATTTAAAATATAAGTTTAAATTTAATTCGAATTTAATTTGAAGTTATGATATATTTTTTCTTAATTTAGTTACTATTTATTAATTGAATTTGAATTATTTGAATTTTTTAATATGAATTGATTGTTTAATAGTTTAATATTATTTATATAATATATATTTTATATATGATATATGTTTCTAAAATATACCCGTTTCTTAAAAAAATTTAAATTTTTGTTTCTACGTTTTCATACGTTTCGTTTCCACGTACCTGTTTCTTTTTTCATGCAACATAGTTCGAAGTTGTATAGTATTGAATGTTAAAGTTATAAATTGCATGATGCATTTTTTTTAAAAAATGTCTTGTTTTCAGTTGGAATGCATTTGTTAAAAATTAATTAATAGAAATTGATAACTCTTAGCCATTTTCAGAAAATATGTGAGTATTTTAGATCTTCATCTTTGAGGTACATTCATTAGTTTTAGTAAAAAAATTTATCCATTCATATAGCAATATCTTTGGTTTCTTTGATTTTTTCTTCCTAACTAATTTTTTTGGGACTGGTTATAAAAAAATTTCTTGTTTGGGTTTTTGTTTCTTCTAGGGTTATATTTTACGAAAATATCTTTATTTTTCACCATCTTTTATATTTTTCACCCTTATATTCCTCTCTTATTTAATTATATATATGGGTTTCTTGTGAAAAAGATGATTGATAACTTACTTATGTTTTTGTTACGCATTATAATCAAATTTTGTGTAGGTTAATATTTTTCTTGCGAATTCAAAATTGAAACATTCCTTTGAATTTCAATTTGTGCGGAGCTATTTGGTATGCGCATAAAAGGTGCAGCTTTTGATAATGGTCTTTTAGATTCGAATAGTAAATAAATATACTATTCATTGTGGTAATAAACACGTTTAATTACCCAAGAAAATCTCTAAACAATACAAGTATTTACAAGTTGAGAGAATCCTAGGCAGGAATATATTTCTTTCATAAATATCAGAAAGAAAAATAGAACTCAAGTCATTGTATCGTAGTTTTTAGATTGTTTCATGGCTCTAATATTTGAAATGAAGTATTAGAGTATTCCATTTCCTTTACGATTATATATATAGCTAGTGAATTAGGACATTTTAGACATCTCCAAATGATTAAAGTATTTAAGGTGTGACATTATTCTGATAGGTAGTGTGTATATGGATATATTTTCTTGCCAATCTAAATTTGTTCATTACTATATATATATATATATATTGATAAGGATTTATAGTGTTTTCATGTCACCACAGGAAGTTTATTCCATTGTGATTTGACAATACGTAGATGAAGTTGACAATCTGTCAATTGTGATGACAACATTCACTAATCAAATAATGTTACCACTTACTAATCGCATGCATGCATATAATCTAGTGAAAGGGAAAATTATGGTTCATGAAAGTTAATTGGTGTTCAATAAATGTTAAATGTTAATTACTTTATATGATTAATCAACATACGAAAAAAAAACATAATAATATATATATATCGAACCTCCACGACTATTTCTTTATTGGCGTGATGATCAACCTTTAGATTGGGTCACAATCACAACCTTTTTGGTGGGATATATTATAATTAAACTTTTAATCATAAGTAATGGGTCAAATTATATAATGGTATAAATTGTTATGCCAAATTACATCTAACTAAGATAAGATAGACAAACACATTCCTAAGTGCATTTAAAATCCTAATTATTGTGCTTAATTAACTGGCATAGAAAAAGACATTTCCATGATTGAGACACTTAAGTAGAAAGCAACTTATCATATTAATTATACGATTAATATAACTTAGTAATATATTGTCACATAATTCGTGAAAAGCTATGGTCTCACAAAATAAAACTAAAAGCTACAAGAGTTTGGAATTTCGTAAATATATTTTAAGCAAAGTATAAAAGCATAATTTTTCAAAATGTTGTTGTGGCGTGGCAAAGAGACAAATCCGAAGTATTATCATACTCATGGGTTTTATTCTCCCAATTATTTCGGATATCCTTAACACATATATAATTCTATTTAACGGTCTATTAAAAAATACGAAAAATAATTTATTTATAAACTGGAAATCTGCTAAAAAAATTATCTAAATTTCTCTTATAAGTTTTAGGAACTTTTGAGTAAAAAAAAAAAAATCATAATCAATGATATGTTATGTAAGTAATTGTAAAGATTATGCAATTTGACAAAAATGCTGTATAAAGATTCGTGAGTATATATGTATACACAAATAGACTATATTGCCTAGATATTTATAGGTTTAATATAAAAATATAAGTGAAATATTCGAAGTGGTAAGGAACTAGTTACACGACCTTATTAATTGAAGTTTGATGGACAATTGAACCTCTTTCAAGATTCGTACGGGTTATTCTCACTCAGTTAAGCGTTTTTTGATATGAGTATCGGAGGTTGTCTTTTGGACGAGATCGCTAATAATTATCATTAGACTCTAGGAAATATTATTAGGTATTAGTGTCAGTGCTTTTTGCTACCTTGGTCTTCCGGCTCCACTTCTCTTCTTTATTTTCGGTGATTGGTTTTTCTATTTATTATTAATTTGTTGTATTGTATTTTTCATTTTTTCTATAGTTTTATTTAATCTATTTTCTTTGTTTTCCTGTATGTGTAAACAACTTGAAAATCAGTATGAAAATAAGATTTTTCATTTGCTACAAAAAAAAAAAGTTTGATGGACAAGTCTTATAATAAAATCTCGACAACATGTCAAGGGAAGCCAATGAACATAATTGATAAAGTCTTTAAGTTTATCTTAAGAACATTTCTATAAAATTAATCACTTTTGTTGTAATTAGGTAAAGGTTGGCGCTTATAGTGGTTGGTGTTTGGTAAGTATAGTTTCTCAATATTCTTAATTGTTTTCATATACCAAGACAAACTTATGACATACCCTATTTTTATATTATTATGATGCTTTAGGTTATCAATTATTGGTCTAATCGCATAGTTAATTTGGTCGTAATTTTATTAGGTAAACATGGGTAATCAACATCAAGAATTTGATATGGCCAACATAGTCGTAGTGTAATGATCGAAAGAATAATTTAGGAAACGGTAATATGTTATTTGAGTTTCAGTCTCACTCATCATATCATATATATCATTATATGATATTCAAAAGATTATGTATAGTTCTAAGTGTAACCAAACATAAGACAACAATGTTAGAAAATTGGGATATTGTTATATACATGACAATTTAGTGTTGTGCCTAAGCCTATAGATATCTAAGACAAATTATAAAATAAATAATATTTTATTACTTTCATATTTATATATTTTGTTTAAGTAGTAGAAATAATTCATAATTTTAGTAAAATAGGATTTAAAACATTATAAAAACGTCATATGAATGTTTTTAATAAAGAATTATAGTGACACAACATTCTCTAACCATTTAATATTGCTTATACTTGTAAAAATGAAAATTAACATTAGCTTTGTAAAAAAAAAATGTAGCCTTCAATTGTTTGGAAAAAAAATTTGTGGCCTTCAAATTTTGATAAAAAATTTGGGGCGTAAGGCAATTGTCTTTTTTCAATGCATGGGAGACACGACTCTACGTAACATTAATAAAAACTAAGTACTGATAAGTCAAATTAACATTGTAGTTTATCAAAAAAATAAAATTAACATTATAGTTTTTTTTTGGGTCAATATTGGACCACAACTGACCGGCCCATTAGCCAAGTTTCTACATAATATAGGCGGTGAGACTCGATACATAGATGTGCAACTGTGCATGTTTTTTATGGACTTACTATCTGCCACTAGACTAAATGTCACATGCATTTAACATTATAGTTTAGTTTATGTATAGAATTTTTTAAAAGTCGGATTATTATAGTCCATTTAATCATAAAAATCAGCGTAATGACTCACGTTTAAAGATTATGTAATGCGTGGGTAAATTCAATTTTTTTAATTACAGTTGTACTATTTAATTATTAAATTAGAAGTTAAGTACAATTAGTCAAAAGTGAAAGTAATAATTGAATAAAATAGTAGTCATAGTATAGACATGAGGAGACAATAACATCGATTCATGAATATTAGTAAAAATCAAATTGGGTCCTATTTTCTTTTTTATTATTATGTTTCTTTCTCTTGAATTTAAAGAGCACCGTCAGACAAACTTCGTGTGCGTCCAGACACACGTGTGTTCCATTACATGTTGACACGTGTATAATTAGTCGGCGTTTTGTTTAGCCGCTTGTTATTGACGTCCACAACTCGCGGTTTGGTGACGTGGCGTTTCCCTCATTGGATTCTTTTTCGCGTTTTCGTCTCTTTTCTCCATAATTTTTGTTCTTTTTTTTGTTTCATTTCAATAATTCTTCTGCATTGTTTGCATCCAAATATTATTTTGTATATGTTGACAAAAAATATTATTTGATATCAGTGTTACATTAAAACCAAGAAGAAAAACTATTGACACTGAATTTCAGTTATGTGCAATGGCACCAAATTTTGAAATTAGCATTTAATAATATCTCTCATCTTTTTTTGTTAAAGGTTCATTTCACAATCTACTCTTTTTTTATAAAAAAATGTACTATTTGAGAAAAATAAAGATGTCTACGTAATTTCTTATTTTATATTATAAATCACACGTTTATTAGTAAATGATTTCACCGCCGAATATATTATAAATCTTAGTTTTTTTTTTTCCTAAATCTTAGTTGTTTGGTAGCACGTTTTACTAATTTGATATATTTATAATATTTGTTTTTCTTTTTTTTTCTTTTGTAGATTTTGGAAGAGATTACGTTTTATTTTGATTTGAGAAGTTTCCAAGAAGGAAGATATTGAAATATTTTATCATTTTAAATGGAAAAAAAATTAGAAAAGAGACAAGAATTCTGAATGAGCATATATATGATGTTGGATATTAGTAATAAATACGTAGACATGTTGTATTATCAAAATCGAGACTCACATATTGAATTTGTACGTATACGGCATTATTCATGTGAACCAATCGATAGAGATATTAAAGAGATATGGGCAGATAGAAAGAAGTATGTCCCAATACAATTTATGTAGATCGAATATCATAATAATAATATCTAATATATATGAATTATTGAAACGAAAAATATCGGTCCAATTAAAATAAGGTCTAGTTTATGACTTTGACTTATTGTTAGAGACAATATGTCTCCGTATGTATCTAAAACTTGGATCCTGTCGTTTGATTTGTAGCTTTCCTCCATGCTCACGCACGACCGGTACATTTGTTTTTCTACACAACTTCACCGAACACGTCAACATTTTTAGAACACATACACTGACACACATTATGTATCTACACAGTTTTGGACCATTTTATGAAATCAAACATCACAGAAGATTTACGAAAAACTAGGCAATGGTAGCCTAGTAATAATAGGACCAGAATCAGTGTAAGTAAATTCATTCAACGTTTCTTAGAAATTTTTAAGTACCATTAATTTCTTGGAGTATTGGGTTTCATATCTACATGTTCAGCAGTTTTTAATGGGCTAATGGATTACTAATTTAGTCGAAATACGAATTTTTTTTATCTATACTATTATGTTTTAAAAAGGCCTAAAATTTGTTTCTAGTAAAATGTAAAAGAGCCCAAAAATTTAAGAATCCAAAATTTAGTAATTAACTAAGTTAAAAAGCAAATTTGAGCTTTTTTTTTTGAATATGGGTTTTACTATTCTATTATTAACTAAGCTAGAAATATTTTTGGGGTTTTTTTTTATATAAACTTGAGCCCTTTTATTATATTTTCTTCAAATCTTACAATAAAAAATAAATTTGAATCATGGACCCTAGATAAATGTCTATTTTGCCACTTTCTAGCGACAGACCTGAGTAAAAATCTAAATTACTAGAATTATATAAAAGATTTATGTAAATGTACAAAGAAATAGAAAAAATGCACTAGTGATTAAATGTCAACTTCTACGATGTTTTAATAGAATTTGATTTTAAGTAGTCGTATAGTTATACATGATAGAATTTGAGATATAGATCGTATTCTGTAGATTTAAATGAAAATAAATACTCTTTCTGTTTCACTATGTTATATGTTTTAGCAATTTCAACACTTTAAGAAAATTTGTAAAATGATATTTTAACCTTATTTATTGCAAAAGAAAAATTAATTAAGAAGAGAAAGAACAAAAATAACTAAAGGCAAAATAAAAAATCTCTAGTTAAATATATATTAAAAATACAAAACATCATTAAGATACAAATTTTTTTTCCATAACATCTATCTATTATAGTGAAACAGAAGGAATATATTTAAAGGAGAGAGATATTTCAATGGCTAGGAATCAAAATTGGCACATTATAGATGTGATAAGAATGATTAATTAACCCAATAATTATAGATGCATGAACTTCTTATATAAAATTAGAGGTGTTAAGCGGGCTACATGTCTGGAGGCTTCGCCCAATTTGGTCTGTGGTGGGGCAAAACTAGACATATATTTTGTGTCCGTTTAAAAAACGGGCTTCGCAGACAAACCCGTTACAGATTGTGGGCATAATAAGTTTCATCCGGAAATTTGTGGATCAACCCGCGAACTATATGTTATTTCTTTTTTAAAAATACATAGTTTATTAAAACCTTAGAGTCTTATAGTTATTACATGGTATTTGATTATTAATATTCTCAAAAATTTATTTTAAAACTAATCAAAATATTTTTAAAATCATTATTTCTAAAAATAGAAAATCAAAAAAAATTTCTTTGGGAATAGAAACTCAAGATTTTGTATATTGTTAAACATGATACAAATATTTTTGAAATTTCAATAGTTTTTTGGTAATCAAATATAGCAATTTTATTGAAAATTATATTATGTAAGGTTTTCTAAAGTTTTTACCATTTTACTTATTTTTAACAGAATTTATTGTTATTTTTCAAAAAAAAAATAAAAAATTTCATATATGTTTAATGTCAATATATATTAGATAATTCTGTAAAAATACATGTGTCTACGCAATTTTTTAAGTTTTTATTTTTAGTTATTTAAGTTGAATATTGTTTTTATAAATATTTTTAAATAAATGAATTTAAAATAAAATATTAAAAATAAAGTCCGCGGGCCGACCCATTTGTCCATCAGATTTTGCGGGGTGGATCTGGACATTGTTTCGTGGACCGTGGTCCTAACAGACCAGCCCGCTACGGTCACAAGAAAAATAATTTTCCGCTATGAACAGTTGACGCGGACCAGCCCGCTTGACACCTCCATGTGAAGATCATACTAGGAAAGATCGTTGCTGATTCCTCCAAACCAAACATTGATTATAATTCCATTTTGTTTAGATTCTATTTTATTTTTATAATAAGAAATGGTCGAAATGAACATATAATTGAAGAGAATGCTTCCGAATAAACATAGTTTCTTTACATTATTACAAATTTAAGAATCACACCGACAATATATATAATGACATCGTAACTTAGTTACAAATTCTTTGCAACATCTAGTTCAAAACCATATATTGTTACTTTATGATTTTATTATATATATATATATATATATCTTATATTACTAGAATGATAAAAGAACAATGAAAACAGTCTAACACTGATTTTATCAGTTACTATTTTATAACTTTAAATAGCTCAAATCCCAGTGGCTGTGTTCCTCCAACACTAAGGTTTGGTTAGATCAATATTCTTGCTTAGCTCTTCCAGCTTCTTAAACCTGAATTTCTCGCTTTCTCCTTCCAACTGCACGATTCATGAATAAATAAAAACCCTGTCAAGTCTCGGTCTCCAAAACCATCACAAGAACATGATCAAAGTGAATATAAACAACACTTTTGATAGAGCAGGTTTATCACATAGTACAAGTATGGCATATAGTGAAGCTACAGAAAAGACGAGCAAACATTCATGATTAGTCTTTTGACTTGCTCAGAAGAGGTGTCTAACTTGTAGAAAATATAAAATGCAAAGCACCCAAACATGAAGAGTCCTGACATGGAGACTCTATACTGATCTCACATTTCAAATGTGACTCATTTTAGAATCAAGAATTCAACCATTGAAATTGGCAAACTCAGAGATTGGATTCCGAAACCTGTAAGATCACGACTTCCCCTGACAATTGCAGTGGGAGACTTTTCTTGAACAAAACTATGGTCCTAATTCCTTTACCTACATTTGTAAAGTTCTAAGGGAAGGTAATTGTAAATTGGTATGCACCAAAACAGCTAAAACCCTATAAGTTTGATAGACAACACACCAATTCTTTGGTCCTAAAGCTGACTATCAAGATACATTTGTCATGATCAGACCAGCTAGAACTTTCATTCAACACGACACCCTGTTTTTACTTGGAAAAGATAGGGAGAAGTGAGATCATATTGAACAAACCTCCTGTAGCTTGGTGATGAGCTCCACCTTCTCCTTGTTCTTTTCATTGAATGCTTCAAGAGCGTCCTTGTACTCTGTTTCCTGCACATTGTGAAGAAAGATTAAAAAAAAGCTAGGAATCCTATGAACTCATCCGGAAATTATTCAGTATAAAGTCAGTATGATTTGTGAGGTACAGCCCGATATATATATGGATCGTCTGATATGAAGAATTTGGTCTCTAAACTCAGTGCTTAGTTACAATCTTATCTTAAGTTTTTAGCATCACAGAGGAAAAGCATATCTACTTCTCAATAGCAAAGAGCAAACCTTTTTCTGAACTGTATGTCCCAATGGCTTTAATTCTTTGTCGAGAGAATCAATCTTCTTACGCACTAAAGTAACTTCCTTCTTCAGAGGATCACCAAAACCTTCAAGTTCCTAAATCCATTTAACCATTAAATTTATCAAAAAATCCCCCAAATCTAGCACATAATAACTGAAAATCCCTAAAATCAACCAAATCCAGTTTTCTAATTTAAAAATATTTATATACTAAATCCGAAATCGAAATTGATTTTCTCCCCCTCTCTAATCCATGAGATGTTGATCTAATCTACACTACGATGAAATGTAAAGTATCCCCACTCATCTCATCCCAAAACCCTCCAAAAAGCGATATAACTATCGTGAATTTGAAATCAAACCTCGCGAATCATAGCAAGACGTCTGGTCTCGTCTTCAACACGACCAAGCTGAGCTTGAACTCTTTCTCTAATCTCCATCTTCTTTTTCTCGATCTCCTCTTCTTTGGCTTTGAACGCCGACAAAGCTTTCGAAGACAACTCGTCGTCTTCCTTCTTCATTTGGCTACTGAAACTCATACTCTCCGATAACTGATCCTTAAGCCGGCGGCCTTGCTCCGCCGTCGCCGGCTGCGACGTCTCTGTCGGCTGCATCTTCTTCTTCGTGTTCTAGAGAGTCTTACTTTTTAGCCGTTTATCTGGTGCGATCTACGATGACCGTTGGATTCTTAATCCTATAATAATGGAAGCAAAAGGCGTGTGACTGTCTCTAAACCGGAACTATTCGACCAAACCAAATCTAATTTAACCAAAATTTGTCCGTTGAGATTTTCTGTAAAATACAATTTTTAGTCCGTTAGATTTTGTTTTAATGCGATCATAATTAGTAGTTTATGTGATTAATAAATAAGTGTCCCCATTAATCTTCTTTCTTGATTTTCTTTTGAGTATAGTATCGTCGCAATCGCAATTATGTGACCTTTACACTTATCGTCGAATTTCCTAGAAACAAAATTATATTCGCACGCATAAATAATATTCATATGGTTTTTCCTGGTCTTAAAATTATTCAGATTTCATGGCCCGTTGATTTTAAAACATGTTGGACTAGTCCAGAATTCCTGGTTATGGTGGTTTCGTTAAGCTGGATTATCGGAGTTATAAAACAAATGTTTATTGGATTAATAATTAATCAAATACACAACTGTTAAAATATATCAAGATTCAAGAGCGTTGGTCTGGAGTAGATAGATGGCTATTGTTTTGTGGGACAGAGACCAAGATCCAGATTCACACTATCTCTGGTTTATTGTTTTAGATATTTTCATTACCAAACTTTACATTCTCGGTAATCTTTGTTCCCATGAGTTCAACCTAGTCAAGAGCACACATATTTTCATCATTTCTCTTATCTGATTACGATTTAGGATCCACCAAAGTTCGAGAGTTCTAATCGTCGTTTGCTAAAGCGTAAACCACAGCGGTTCTACATGGTGCATAAACCATGAAGGAGCAGGGTCGTCCGTCGTATGAGCCATCCTGCATTTACCATGTTTGGTCAACAGATTGAAACAGACGGTAATACATGTGAAGTTTTTAATTAAATGGTTTCGATTTTCTTACAAATGTGAAATACTCTGCCTTGCGATCCAGCCTACTAAAGCCACCAAACAGAGGATCGTCCGAGTCCAATACGATCTGGAATGTCCAAAAGTAGAGAGATAACAGAAAGAATTAAAGGAATATTACTCAAAATGAATACAATTGAGACCTAAGTAAAGATGATTTTAGATGTGTATACCTTATATTTCCCAGGCTTGGAGGAACCAATGCGATAATCGAAGTAGCTGCTGGTCCAGTGGAAGTTGAAGACGAAGATGAGATCACCTCTTTCGAATACAATTACTCTGTCTCCTTCGTCTTTTCGTGATATAAATTGGTGTTCCGAAGTCATAAACTGTTTAAATGCAAAATGGGAATAAAGCTAAACGCATAATTGAGATGAGCTACAATGATTTTAAGTTGGAGACTTACGCCGTATCTCTCTTCAAGATGTTGCATTGCCTGATCAAATTCTTGAAGACCACGGTATCTGAGATAATCTGCGTCCCCCTGTATACGAATTCTTCTGAATCAGAACACAGTTAAGCATTGATCTTGAGTCATGAAATTAGCAAACTCTAAGAACTCACGAGATCAAATCTGCGTCGGCATTTGTCAAAACTATTATTGTTCCCGGGAATCACACTCCCATCAGAAAGACGCTGCTCGCCTCTGGGAAAATCGATCCATTCTGAAAATGGCAGGATAAGATGAAGAAAATTAATCTAATAACCCATAAAGTACATGAAATAAGCTTAATTGATATTGTACCTGGATGTCCGAATTCGTTTCCCATAAAATTTAAGTATCCTTCACCACCTAATCCCATAGTTATAAGCCTAATCATTTTATGCAAAGCTATTCCTCTATCGATAAGAGGGGTTGATGGTCTGTCTAATGCCATAAAATCATACATATCCTGGAAACGAACAAACAACATTGACACAACTTCCTAAGAGTTAATGAATATAGAAAAGTATACTGGCATCTAATCTATACCTTGTCCATTAACCAGAAGGCAATTGTTTTATCACCAACAAGAGCTTGATCATGACTTTCAGCATAAGAAACACACTTCTCTAACCACCTTCTGTTGGTTAGTGTGTAAATTATGTCGCCCATTTTCCAATCTTCATCTCTCTTCCTTCACAGCATAACAAGGAGGAGTGAGTAGGACAGATTCGTTTCACCAAACGTAAGCAGGTTGCAACTCAAGTAATTGCAGCGGAAAAAACACAAAGAAACTCACTTGAGAATTTCTATCCACTTATCAGCTATGGCCATGTGTAAACGGTAATCAAATCCAACGCCACCATCTTGAACAGGAATACAGAATGTTGGCATACCACTAACCTGAAACAAAACGATCATTTTGAGCATACATCACATGATAGCCAGCACCAAAAATCTATACCAGCTTTTCCTGCATTGAACTATCATTAATTTGATAAACCCATATGTATCCCAAATGGCTCTATTGAGAAAAAATTATATTGCAGAATTCACCAGATAAGTGTTTTTATGTCCGAAATCTCACTGAAAGTATAAGATAGCAGACTATCCAGTTAGTATATCCAGTTAGTATGTTAGCGTAGTAATAAGTTCTTAGAAGTGAATGTGATATGGGTACTAAGAAAATTTTGTGTAGGGGGCGTTTATCTTAGATTAAGGTACTTTATACAAAAGTTATATCAGATCGGTGGTGATAAAGAAGACATTCAGAAAACTTACATCTTCACCAATGGTAATCGCTTCAGGGTAGAGTCCATGAATCATATCATTTACCAGCATGAGATATGTCACAGCATCCACATCAGTTTCCAATCCAAAGTACTCTGTGTAATTCCCAGTAAAACCAACCTATCCAAAACCCAATAACTGAACGTCAACAGACGTATGTAAAAAAAGCGTAAAACCTGACACAAATTTGATTAAGAACATGGGAAACACACAAAATAATATGCATTTCTTGAAAAAGGTAAGCCATTCACTGAAGAAAAGTTTGAAGTACCGAGAGTCCATGATGAGTATACATCATTGAGGTAACACCATCAAATCTAAATCCATCAAACTTGTATTCTTCTAGCCACCACCGTGCATTTGAAAGGAGATATCGTAATACCTGTTAGAATAGAGACTGTTGGAGCTAATACTGTTCAAGGAAGTTGTCTGTTCAAAATATTTTTTGATTAGAAATTCACAATATTACATACTTCCCAGCTCCCATAATTGAAAAGACGTGAGTCCCACATCCAATGGTAACCCCGAGGTCCAGAGTGAAAATAGTGAGCATCAGTTCCATCGAACATGTTCAGTCCATCCAATGTATTTTTTGAGGCATGGCTGCGCAGGTTCAAGAAATACAATATCAAATGACTTGTAAAATCACATTTCACATTGTTTGCTTTCATGAAACCTTCACTACCTATGAACGATATCCATCAGAACGACAAGGCCTAACTCATGAGCTCTGTCTATCAGTGACTTTAGTTCCTCTGGGGTTCCACAACGACTGCTAGGTGCAAAAAAGTTGGTGACATGGTACCTGTATCCACCATGTTCAGTAATAAAATATCAATAAGAATTCAAGAACCATTACTACTAGCTGCCTTACGAAACAGATAACAGCATGGCACCAAGGCTTATAGTTTTGCAGGGATAAATGCAAACATTCAGGATTTTATTTCAGGTTAGAAGAATACCCAAAGCTGGCATAATATGAATGTTCTTGTATAGCCATGATTTGAACAGCATTATAGCCAAGCTTTTTGATACGTGGAAGAACATCATCTCTAAAGTTAGCGTAAGTATTGACCATTGGTTCCTGCATAACAAGTACATTCTCACCATTCACGTGATATAAAATATCCAGAAAATGGAGAAATGGAAAAGTGCAAAAACTCTTTGTGAAAAAAATCCTGTTTATCTATAAATGTAATTTTACATTTCTAGACGTTGAATTAGAGTTCTTACATTATACTATGTCTAGCTTTATCTAGTATATTCAAAGGTGCTGAAGTCACAGTTAAAATTTACATTGAACTTGGTAATATTGTTATCAAGATGATACATTTCTTTTAATATTGATGTAGGATCTTGATCAGACAGACACATTCTGAAATGGGACCTATGTCATTATAATCGAGCAACTATACTGAACAAACAAACAACGTGGCATATTAATAAGGGGTTTGGTATGCAATTGTTAAGGACCAAATTATTTAAGACGAAGAGGCAGATACGCACCGTGCTACTCATACCAACATGTGCTTCATAGATCCTCAGGGACTTGGGTCTCTTTGGTTGAGGATGTTTGAATACATACTTCTCCTGCAAAGAAATTTAGAACCGTTGAAGGGAGAAGCAAAAGCTTTTGCATTGACAGTACCAACTTATCTGTAAACATGAATCTTCAAATACTTCAGATTAGCACTGGCCTATCATTTCCCACAAGATAATTATTCAGAAGACTGCAGAACCGTACCTCTTTTGGAGGCTCGTAGTATATGCCGTTGAATGGAATTTCACCTGGAGCTTGCACCGAGAACTTGATCCAAGCAGGAATCGAGTCTTTAATGCCGGATGGTGTATCCATACGAATCTGGAGTATTGGGGATCACACGTTATGTATTGACTCATTGCGATTTTATCCATACGTTTACAAAGATCAATCAGAAGATATGTTAAGGCAGTGTAGCACTTTACACTAATATATATCTTTTTTGCATTCCTAAGCAAATTCCCTATTCTACATCTGGTTTTTGAAATAAGTTGCAAACGCAACAGATAAACATATGTTTCTGTGCATAATCTAGAAAAGATTGCTTACAACAGTGAGACCACCTCTTCGAAATAAAACATGCAATAGTTGGTGGGGCAGAAACGAATGAGTGAAGCTACTTGTTAGTTACCTTTACTCGTGAGCCATGAGGTATTGCAGGCGAGCCATCAGTGTTGTTGGGCAAAAAGATTTCCCAAACACCAAATTCATTCTGTATAAGATTTGATGAAGAAACCATTGGTCATATATAAATTCAATTTACCAAGCATAAGGAATCTACTCAAAGTAGTCAATAGGCCATACTCGTGTCATGATGTCTGCGTTTGGGTTCCAGTTGTTAAAATCTCCAATAAGTGATGCGGCCTAAAAACAGGGGAAGATAGCAGTTTAGAAAAACAACCAAACTAGTTATAAGATATGTACACACATATCATGAGACACATTTCGGAATGCGTAAACCAATTTTCAGAATTTTCAAGACCAGGCAGCCAGATTCAATAGTTAATCCTCACATGACCAGCTCTAACATTTCTAACACAGTGACTGTCCGATAATATCTGACCCTTTTTCTACACCTAATATTTACTTTTCAAAAAAAAGTCTATAATTTTATAGTGGAAAACTAAAAGAGACAAACCTTAGCTCCAGGCGCCCACTCTCTATAAGTTATACCGGCATCACTGAAATTGCAAGGAAAACAATTCAAAATAGAATATAATGCCAGAATCATAGCCTCCAGAAAGGGTTAGATCTTATAAACTCTACTTAAGAGCTATTGGTGGTAGCAAACAGTTACCTGCGCAAAAATCCTAACTTTTCGTAGCCCCGAGAGAATGCCTCCAGACCACCCTCATATTTGTCTATTTCCTCACGCAATCTTCTATACTGTCTATAACTGTAGCCGACAAAATTGCAGGATAGTTAAGTGGAATCCAAAGTCACGACAAAATCTAGCCTTTCTACAAACTTTACACAAAACGTGAGAAGACCTCCAATAAATAAGATATGGAGGCTTATATAATAAATCTAAAGAAACAACGTGAAGCATGTATGAGAGAATATTCTTGCCGGTAATCAAGATGATCCCTGTAACTTAGCAGCATGGGGTCTATCTCATATATTTTTGTCCCATCACCAGGTGGGGGAACTATTCCTGGCTTCACTCCTCTCTCTTTGACGACTTTGGCATCATTGTAAATTTCACTCGAATCAAAAACAGACACTTGGTCTTCTGTTCTTACTGAGTCATTCCCATCCATTGTTTGAATTTCTATATCAAATCTCTACAAAAAGAAATTGTTTCCATGTTAAAACATCTAAAAATTTGCAATTCACAGAAGGTTTAACTTCTAACAATTTGCCTCTACATTGTATATAGCTCACCGATTAAAGAGCAGAGATGACAGGGTATCTACCTGTGGTTCTTCTGAAAAACTGCTGGGATCATCCTCAAGATTATCAGGTACTAAGACTTTCTCTGACGCAGCGATAGCTTGTGACGAAGAATCAAACTCCGCAGATTGATTCCCAGCCAAGATCTTCCCTACAGACATGGATCTAATCAAGGTTTCTTTCTATATAAAATTATAAACTACATTTTCCAGAATCACAAATGTTTCTGTTTCAACACAAAATTGATCATAACATGCATCTTCCTAACCTAATAGGGAAGCTAGGGGAGCCTGTAAAGCAGCTGGTCTCAGTCTTACTGTTGACTGTGCTAGGGCAATTAGAACAGTTTGATTCCAATTTTATTTTAAAAAAAACACTGGTTCCGATCATCATTGCAGTTCATAAAGCTATATGAACAACGAATTAGCTTAAAACCAAAAAACAACGAATTAGCTAATAACTCTAAGAAATCAATTTAAAACTCATCAGTACGACAATGGTGTCCCAGAGCAAAGCACTATACAGAGAGAGATAGAGAAAGAGAGAGGCGTACGAGAAAGACGGTGTTCCTTCAGAAAGAAAGAGACAGTAGAGTTTCTATTAAAGCTGGAACTGATAGATCGCCTACAGGAAAGAGGAAGAGGGAAGCGTGGAGTAACAGACACTCCGGCAATCACCAACATATCCCCTCACCGCCGGTGACTCCTAGAGAAAGAGCAGAGATCTGAAAGGAGAAGAAGAGTGAAAAAATCGAGGACAAAGAAAAATCTGGAAGAAGAGAAATCAAATGAGTGGCGGGTTTGCGATTTTTTTTTCTTTAATTATTTGCTAAATTTGTGATAGCGAAACAAAGTGAATTGCTTATAGATATCAGTGTGAACTGGGGTCCACGCGGATCACAATTCCCCATCGTCCATTTTACTTTTTTATTTTCTCACAAATATTTATGTTTATTTTATTTTTCATTGTTTTTTGTAACGGTCCAAAATTAATTTTGAGCAAAAAATCTTGTGTACGAAGCAAATCATTGCCATACCACGTGAGATTTTACGGTCCTTTTTTTTAGTAAGACAAATTACGTTACTTTCTAACCGTTAAACCATATATATGGTCAGTTTATATATGGAATGAATGTTAAAAAAAACCTTCAATTTTCAAAAATTATCGCAAAAACATTGAATTTTGGAGCTTACTAAATTAAATCGTGAATTTTTGTTGATAAATCCATTTTCAATAAAATCATTACTTTTTAAAACAAAATTGACTACTATAAAAATAACATTGAGTAAAAATGACTCAATAAACTAAGATTTACGATTTAATTGATAACTTAACATAAAAAAATATAATTTACTTAATAACTCAACAAAAATTCATGATTAAATTCAACAGCTCAAAAATTCATAGTTTTTTTGTCACTGGTTTTCAAAATTGAATTTTTCTTTTGACATTTTTTGGAAAATTTATATATTAAACCAAATAACTTCGTTTACACAAAACGAAACAAAAAGTAATTGATTACAAATACCCAAAAAGCGACTGCATAACATGCAATATGAAAGACTTAAAGTCAAACGTAAACTTCTTCTTCTTCTTTTTTTTTTTGTCAAATAAACTTCTTCATAATCTAGAATAACTGAAACTCAAGGTGTTCACCAACTGCCTTGCAATCCAAGTAATTACTTTTCCCTTCATGATTCGGAACTCCATAGTCATAAAAATCCGGAAGCTCAGGTGGAATCGCACACCGAATCAAAGCCCAATTCAAACCTTCAAAGAACGCATGCCGTTTAATCTCCGCCGCTCCTTTCTCCGTCCCTAACCGATTCTCTGGTTCCTTAACCAACAAGCCTTTTATAAGATCCTTAGCTTGAAAACTCACATTAGGGTTATCAGGAAACTTCAAACTCTGAAGCACAACATTAGCTATAGTCTCTTCATTAGTAGCTCCTTTGAATGGAGTTTTCCCATAAAGTAACTCATATAGAAAGATTCCAAAAGTCCACCAATCAACTGCTGCACCATGACCTTCACCTTTAATGATCTCTGGAGCTAGATACTCGTGTGTACCAACAAAAGAGTTTGATCTTGCATCTGTTGGTTCTGCTACAAGTTGTGGTAATGATTTGAACCGTGCTATTAGGTCGGATTTTTTGAGTTTTTTCATCATAATGCGATGTTGTTTGGCTTTTTTCTTGGTCCCTGATCCACGAGAGAGTTTAGGACGGAAACATGATGGCTCGATGCAGTTAGAGCCGCGGCTACCTGAAGATAGTCTTATAGCATCCGCGTGGAGTGGAGATGACCAGTTTAGAAGCGTTGGACTCACTGTACATCTTAAAGAGAGATCAAAATCTGTCACCATGATATGTCCATCGTCTCGTACCAAAATGTTCTCTGGCTTCAAATCGCGGTATATAACCCCTAGCATATGCAAATATTCCAATGCTAGAAGCACCTCTGCAACATAGAACCTGAAAAAACATCATAAAGAACTCACATCAAAACTAGAAGCATAACTAAAAGTAAACCACTATGTTGTAAGAAAAGTACCTAGCAGCTGGCTCAGGAAACCACCTTCCGGGCTGCTTTTGCCTTAAAACATGTAAATCACCTCCTGGACAACATTCCATGACCAAACAGGATAAGTTATCGGAAGTGAAGTGAGCGTATAATGTCGGAAGAAATGGATGATCAAGCATTTTGAGAATCTCTTTCTCAGTTTGAGCTCTAGACATCTTGTTTCTTCTCTCCAAGAATTCATTATCCATCACTTTTATAGCAAACAAGCAGTTTGTTCCCGTGAGTTCAGCAAGATAAACAGTTCCTATATCTCCACATCCGAGCTTTTTCAGAAGATTAAAATGTCTAAGACCCAATGAACCAAGCCCATGTTGTGCCCTTATATGTTGAATAGCTTCCCACCTTACATCTTTAGACATATGGGGTCTGTTTCCAAAGCTAGATCTTGTCATTATGTTATTGTTCTGTTCTTGTTCTTCTTCGCTTATACTCGTGCTTGAGCTGTTGTATCCGATACATTCCCCACCTTTTTTTTCGATTTCCGAGTTCTCGTTGATATCTTCAACTGTTGCTCTGTCTAAGCTGAGTTTGTTTGGAGGACTATCTGGATTCATCACAACAGATTTCTCACTAAAAGAACCAATCTCCACGCTTTGTTCTGACATAAAACCAGAACCTTTATGCCCAACTTCTTTTCCGGATAGAGAATCTTCCTCAGTGATCTTATTGCTGCCATATTCAGGAACATCTTCAATCCTTTTATCACCAAATGCAGATGCTAGAGAAACTTGAGAGGTCTCTGAATTCATCAAATCCAGAGAGTTTCTTATCTTATCAAGTTTGGTCTCTGCACTAGCACTTATCTCATGAGAGCTCTCATAGCTTGAACTGGAGAAAGAAGCCAGTTCATCTAAATAACCTTCTTTAACGCTCGGATTCATCCCAAAATTTGCATGTACAGGTGTGTCTTCTTTACCTGCAGCGTTCTTCAAAGAGAAATGACATCTATGGCACAGAAGTTCCTTCGCAATAGGATCATAAAAGCCATCTACTTCATCATACACATTTGTTGCCCTCTTATTCAAGCCACCTTTGCTCCTTAGAGTTGGTTTAGCTCCTCGTGGAATGTTTCTTGTTAACTTCGCCACTCTCTTGCCGTTAACTATGGTGGAAGTCGGTGTATTAGCATACAATAGCCTCACTTTTCTAACTGATTTGAGTCCAACCACTTTTTTATTGTTCCCTGCTACAGGTGATGATGAACCAAAGCTCCTCTTCTCGATTCTCAGTTCTTCGTCGCCAAGAGACAAGTTCTTATGTTTTTCGACTGATGCCTGAGAGTTTTGGCTCGAAGAATGTATCTTAAGAAGACGAAATTGCTGCGATATGCTATCACTTGAACTACTTTGAGCCTCTTCAAGTAACTCAACAAGAACCGATTTACCTTCTTCATTAGCTCCACTTCCTGGTTCAACCAAAACAGAACCATAAACCGAACCTCCAATACTTCCCTTATGCACCCGTTTAGTAGCTGCAGTTTCAGATGCCTTAGAGACACATAAATCTCTCAAAGCTTGTTTTAAATTCGCTGGTTCAGCAGTTCTCTTACTCGGTGATCGAGGTCCCACAGGATTTGCAGGACTTTTCAAAGCAGTCCTCTGCAATGGACTGTTGTTTCTACTGCTACTACTTGCACCAACTTGATAAGAAGGAATCATTCCAGATGTTCTAATGCTTATAGACTCGAAAAGTTGGTTGATATCATCTTCTAATGAACCTCTATAACCTAATTTCAATACTGGTCGCTCCAGATCCTTGTCGTCAACAATGCTTGAACTAGAATGTGGATTAGCTGTTGATCTTGCGGAAGAGTATACAAGTGAGTTTTGACGGTCGTCTTTCTCTTCCACAATTTCACACTTTCCGGCAAATGAACCCATAACATTAAAGCTCAATCACACAGCATCTTAGTAACCGCGTAAATGCGAGTTATCTAAACTGGTACATACATCTTTTGATACCACACACACCTGCAATTATCATTCACTTATCAGTCAAACACACACACAACTTAAAGAAAAATTCGTCATTAAACATGTTAATAAAGGATTCATAAGATTAGAACAGAACATAACATAAACAGAACACAGATCCATAAGAACAAAACATAACATAACAGAACACAGATCCTTACAAAACAGAACGGAATCATTTCTTCTTAAGGCACCAATAAACTTTGATCAATGACTAAGAACATAACAGAAGAAACCTATCAAACAGTCACATATCAGGAAAATCTAGTCCCACAAATCACAATGTCTGCAACTGCAGATGTTTCTTAGTTTGAATTAGAAACTTTGGATTCTTTTATGAAAGTTCAATCTTTTTCTTCAAGCACAGCATAACAGACATATATTGTTTCATAACAATCTAGAACAAACTCAGATAAAAACTAAATTCATTGGAAAGAAACAAAAAAAATTCAGATAAAAGTGATGATACTCTAGTTTCATCATGTTGATTCATCTATGAACAAGAGTTTGATAATACCTGGAGAAATTATTGAAGAACCCTATGAAGAAAATCGAAATAGACAAAGAAAAGCTTTTGTTTCTTCTTCTGTCTCTTCTCTCTTTTGTTTTGCTGAGTTTTTTGTCGGTATATTTTGGAAGAGGTTTCATAAGAATTCTGCATTTTTCTGTGCAGTTTGAAGAACAAGTGATGGGACCCATATCATATGTTTGTGGGTCTCATGTAACAACGAGATTAGTAAATATTTTAATTAATTCTATGAAGACTATTATTGACATGTTGATCACTACTTATCGTTTCTGGTCGTGTCCTATTCATTGACAAATGTCTTTGAAATTCTTAACTCTTTAAGTAAACAAGTTTAATCTGTTTTAGTAGATCATCATGACAATCTAATCTAGTTTCTTTTTGACAATAATGCTGGTTTTTGTATCACACTATAAGTCTATTACTATAATTAAATACATATTACTTAGCTCGAGGAAAGTTACAGTGTTTTTTCTATACTTTTTTTTTGGTCAGCGGAGAGAAAACCCTCCCAAGACATTTATTAATAATAAAAAATAAACAAATTAACCAATACAAATAAATCTAGAAACTCCAACACCAACTCTATCTTTTTCCAAAATTAGAAGAAGATGACTCAGTGTGTCAAGCAAAAAATGATAACTCAAATCCAAACTAAAAGCATGATTAGCTAAACTATCTGCAAGGCAATTAACTTCACGATGCACATGTGTAACTCGGACATTCTAATCCTTTAAAATAAAGTCATAGCACAAATGTATTAGGAAAGACACGGGATGAGAATCACTGATCCCTAAATTAAGAAAACCTACAACCATCTCCGAATCAACCTCAACCTCGACATGAGTAGCACGACGATCCCGAGCAATATAAAGAATATAGTAAATACCCCATAGTTCTGCTAGAGGAGCAGAACAAACTCCAATGTTCACGGAAAAGCCTCCACACCAATTCTCACTCTCATCACGCAAAAACCCTTCAGCCACAGCCAAGCCCGGGTTACCCTGTGAAGCACCATCAATATTCAATCTCAACCAACCAGATGAGGCAGGAGACCAAACAACAAGCCGCTCGACTCAGTCCGGTTTCCTTCCACCTTCCCGATGGGTATAATATGAATTCCAAGCTTCTTTGCTCTTGTCTTTAATGAAAAAAGTTATATCACGACATCTTCATTGGCTATTAAAAATATTGCAGTATCTCCAACGCCATGCCCACCAAATAGCAGTGGCAAAATAAGTGGACCAAGGCACATTCTCCAGAGAAACTTGGCAACTAAGATTCTCGAAGAACCAATTGAACATCAATTACTCAAAAAAGCATGTTGTCTTGTACCAGGAACAATTCTTTGCCAAATTCTAGACATATTGGGACAATCTATGAGAATATGCAATAATGATTCATCAGCACTCTTACAAACAGTGCATAAGGCCGAGCCGTAAAGGTGACACCTAATACGTTCCATATTCGTCATCACAGCTTGATGAGAAGCAAGCCATAAGAATGTATGAATCTTCTCTGGGACTTGTACCTTCCAGACCTTATCATAAAACGTGTGCATATTCGGTCTCGGGTCATGATTCTTAACGAGGAAAGAATACACAGTTTTAACTGAGAAAATATCATTTAGAGAGGCCTTCCAAGCTATTCGATCAATAGAATTCGTGACTTCATCAACAACTAATGATCGAAGTTGTAACATGATATTGTCATGAACATAAGGATTAATAGAATCCATAAGCCATCCAGTGTTTATTTGCCAAAAATCCTTAACAATAAGTGACAAGAACTGCTCTTGGAGATTTTGCAAAGCAACCGAAGAGAGAAGGATATCGAGTAACCAACAATCAGACCAAAATAAGGTACTCTTACCATCCCAACAACCCATTTTAGGCCTTTAAGAACGACATCTTTGAGACCATGGACAATACTCTACCAAATAGCTGAACCAAAATGAGAACGATCTAACCAAGAAACATCACAGAAGACCCCCAACTTATACTTGTGGCGGAGAAGATTGGCCCAAAGACTCGAGTGATCATGTAATAGCCGTCACCCAATTTTTGCGACTAGTGCAAGGATCATGTCTGCGGCACATTTAATCACAAGACCACCATCACAGTTAGGCTTACACAAAGTGTTCCAACTTACCAAGTGTTGTTTCTTGTTTTCTGGAGAATTCCCCCAAATAAACTGTCTATATCATATCAAGTCTTTTCAAGGTTGATGCAGAAAGGCAAACAACGCTCATTTGATGAACCGGGATTGAAGAAAAAACGGCTTTAGTAAGGGTAATACGACCAGCCAGATTAAGGAAACGACTTTTCCAACCTGATAACCTTGATGAAATGCATTCTAAAAGACCATTAAACGTGTCTTTATTTATGCGCCTTTTGAAGAACTGGCATTCCCAAATACTTGCCAAGATCTTTAGTGGAGCTGATACCACTAATCTCACTTATTTACTTTTCCAAATCTCGGTTAACATTCTTAGAGAAAAAGATTTTAGATTTCTCCAAGCTAATATTCTGACCTGATGCTTCACAAAATCGATTCAAAACATCTTTTATCACTCTTACTTGGTCCACAGAAGCTTCAACATATAAAATCAAATCGTTTGCAAAACATATATGGGAAAACCTGGGACCACTTCGAGAAAGTTTAATCGGTTTCCAAGCTCCAGTAGATACAACCATTTCAATAAGATGGCATAGACGTTCGATGCATAGTACAAACATATAAGGGGATAAAGGATCCCCTTGTCGGAGGCCCTTAGCTTGCCTGAACCCATCTGTAACTTCTCCATTCCATAACAGTTTCATTCATGGTTCTGAAACATAACTCATTATCCAATTGATCCATGACTCGGAAAATTTTGCGTCTCTTAAGGTATCTTGAAGGTAGTCCCATCGAACTCTATCATAAGCCTTCTCAAGATCCAACTTAAGAAGCATCCAACCTAATTTCCGTTTTTTCTTCCTCATTGAATGAACCACTTCTTGGACCACCACAATATTATCAATACTCATAACGGCCATGCAAAAAGCTTGCTTGAACCGGACCAATAAGTTTCGTCATGATTGGTTTAAGCCGCAAAACCATAGCTTTGGTGATTATTTTAAATCGAACATTGTAGCGACTTATAAGTCTTAATTGCTTGATGTTTTTGGGATTTCAAACCTTGGCAATCAAGACTACAAGAGCATCGTTAACTCCTTGCAGAAGAAGCCCACAATGAAAGAAATCCATCGCAAAGCGAATGACTAAATCACCAACAACCTTCCAACAATTCTGGAAAAATAGTGGTTGGAAACCATCAATGCCATGAGCTTTGTACCGACTCATGCTCTTAATCGATCGCTCAATCTCCTCTGGCGTAAAATGTCTCTCCATATCGTCAAGATATACCGAGGAAAGAACAGGGAAACTCCCACCAGGAAGCAAAGCCACCGAGGGAGCAACATCATCTAAAGAATAGAGTTGTTTATAATAATCCAACACCAGCTTTTCTTAATCCAGAGGTTTCGAAATCCAAGCACCAGAATCATCCTTTAATCTTACAATCTTATTATGTCTACGCCCAATGATGGTGGAGGTGTGAAAAAACTTAGTGCTGCGGTCACCAAAAGCGACCCACTTCTCACGAGACTTTTGGTATCACATTCACATCATCAATAGACTTTGAAGTAGCCTCTGCAGGATTCTCAATATGTGACGGAACAAGAGCATTCTTGTGCTCCAAAGAACCATCAGGGAGAAGTCCATCAGACATAATACTCAATATCTCACCACCAACATCCCTCACTCCTAGCGGATCTACACGTAATCGCTTACCCGTAGGTGATAATTCAATATCACCACTCACAGGTCCAAATATTAAACCTCTCGTATGTGAAGGAACCAATTTCTTAGATTTGGATTTAAAGTTTACAGCCTGCTTAGTACCTCCAAATCACTTCCCCTTACTTTTACCTTGAAGACCTTGCTCAAAAATCTGAAAAACACCATTCAACCTCACTACATCATGATCAGACTTATTCTCTAATATCGGACCCGAGTTATTAATGTGAAACACTTCATTCTCTTTATTAGCGGCGTTGTCACGAACCAGGCCACTAACACTTTCTTGACCGAGATTAACAGTGAACATATCGAATTTGTTAACCAAGGGAACATTCTCATGCGACAAAATACGATGATTCTCCTGTAACACTCTTCCATTACCCTACTCAGGATTGATCGTAGGAGAAAGAGCTTTCTTAGCCGCACCTGCCCCACCCTTACCATGTCGGTGGACAGTCGTAAAGCCATCAACATTTTCAGAACAAGGAGGCTCTTGCACAGCTGGAACAACAGAGACAATTGGTAACACGCTAGGAGTTTCCTTCGAAGCTTGAGGAAAATTTTGGACTTGATGTCCATAGATCCCGCAACGTGAACATATATTTTGGAGGTCTTCATACAACACAAAGTACTAATCTTCATTGTCGAAATCGAGCCCTTCAAAGGTCGAGATAAATCAACTTATACACAAACTCTTGCAAAACGACCTCTAGTAAAATTGAGAGTATTCTCATCCACACGAATAGGTTTGCCAATACCACTAGCAAACTCCATTAAAAGGGTATCGTGATACAAATTCATTGGTATCCTATCAATGCGAATCCAAACGGGAGTCGTCGGATATCATTGCGGGAGGGGTCAAAAGTAGGGGACCAGGCTTGAGTTATGAGGTAACTACCGAACACCCTCCAAGGGCCTCCTGTCAACGCAACTAGGTAATCATTCTCAACTCCAAACTTGACGAGAAAGAAATTACGTGGCAGATCAATTATTTTCATTGAACCCACATGTTTCCAAATGTCATGAAGTTTCCTTGTCATAGCTGCGATGTTAACATTGCGACCCAGAACTTTCACGTACATATTGTTATCCCACAAGGCATTCATGGTCTTCATAACCTCATCATCAATTAAAACCTTGGTTTCACCATCTCTTCCTTGAGGATATTCAACCCTAACCTTAATCCTAGCCTTTATAAACTCACTAGAAACCTGTGCAGCGAAAATCAAACCTCCACCAGACCTAGCAATAGTCTCAGCCCAAGAAGGCAGAGGAACCAGCGAATGTCCCTTATCAATGACATCAAGCATAGTTGTGTCATCTGCATTCTTCTCTAAAACCCTAGCCTCGTCTCCAAAAACTTCTACTGCACTCTTCTGTAAAACCCTAAATATCAATTCAATAGACACACCACAAGATGCAGTGCGATCCAAAGAATCTCTAAGCGGATCCGGCGTGTCAACCATGACGGCATCACTTCTGTCCCCACCGTTTGCCCTAATCACCCTCGTCGCCATCATATCGCTTTTGTTGTTAAAATTATGAATTTTATTATAGTGTTTTTTCTATTGAATATTCAAAAGTTATAAACATACTATTAAAAAGTTAAAAAGTTTACACTAGTTTCTTAAAGCTAAGCTCATTTTTAAAGCATTTCTAAAAGCTTCGCAAATCCAGGAAGATCAATAAGCAAATGGGCCACTATAAATAATTAATGAATATATATATTTATTGATTGTGCTCACCATCATTGTTTTTTTAGGTAGAGATAAGTGTTATTTTGGTCATGAACAATTTATCTCAATCATAAATTGCAATAAATTTCATTTTAGTCATTCATCTTCTAGCAAAGGTTCAACTATCACCAAATGTTGATTTATAACGTTGACTTTTTTTTGATTTACTAGAAAGTAAAAAGTTTTTATTATGTGAAACACATTCAAAGATGGCCAAATATATTAACCACTGTGCATAGACGCATAGCACTAATCAGAAGCCTGCAACTAATTTATATATGTACAAAGGAATTATTTATTTTTAACAACAATATACAATGAGTGAACACAGTTGTCGACTTTTTTCTTAATAAAAATACTCTTATAAAAATGAGAATTGAGCATTTGCTGTCTAGAAAAATGAAAAAAATATAGAATATGGTATATAGAATTGTAATATTCGACAAGCCCGTTAACAGATCGACCCGGCCCATTAACAGAAGCCCGTTATATCTTTATTTTGGACCCAAGCTCGTCCTTAATGCCCCTCAAATCTCAATAATGCATGCAAGAAAAAAATATATTATCCAAAAGTAATCTTAAAAAAATAAAATAAATAAATATTGTCAAGTGCTAAATTATAGATGCACTAACATGAAACCCATGAAGCGAGCATCTACGAATAATATTATCAACATTATTATCACATTTCTAAATCAAAAAGGTATGTATAAAATATTATAAATATATAAATTTCAGTTTTATAAAATCTGAATTGTGAAATTGTAGTGATTATATTCTTGACACGTCCGGTGAATTAGATTCTTAGTTTTATATCATACTTAAATTCATATAGTACATAAATTCCAATAAACCAAACAACTCCTTAATCTAATATTATATATCAACTTTTTTTGGTCATTAAATATATTTTACTTTATTCGTTGATTTTGAGTAGTGGCTGCTGACCAAGTATAAATAATGATTCCTTTTATACAAATGTAAATAATGATTTCCAAATATGAAAAAAAAATAAAAGAAAAAAATCTATAAATATGAAAAAATAAAAATCGACGAATATGAAAGGTATGAATAAACTGAATTGTGTCGGAATTTTTAAAGCTAATAAATGGCAGTTTCACATAGATGTGACCCGGTCAAGAATGTTAGACGCAAATACTTATTTTGATTTTGATTACTATAACGAAGCGGGATATCTGACGGTTTAGATTACGCCACGTGTTAAGATTCCTTCTATACCGGGAGATGTCTCTCTCTATATATAAGACCACGCATCCAATCATTTCTCTCCGTTCAGAAAGGAAAATAAAAAGACAAATCGCGAATCATATATATATAGAAATCGAGAGACGATTCGATAGCATCAATGGCGGAAGAGAAAAGCTTCAAGTACGTGATCGTCGGTGGTGGTGTTGCCGCCGTAAGTCTCTCTGTTCTTCTCATTTTCTAATGAATTTTTGTTTAGATCTTTTCGCTTACGAATGATCACTGTGTACTGCTCTCACTGTTTGGCTATTTGAATTCTCTTCACTCGAGAAGTGAAGTTGCTTGTAATTCTAGATCTACTGGCTTTTATGATTCAGTAGAACTAGGTAGTAGAGTAGAACGATGACGATTTAGTTACACAAACGAATCAGAAGATTCAAAAGTCTTAAACATTGTTGTGTTTGGTGTTATTGATTCACAGGGATACGCGGCGAGAGAATTTGTTAAACAAGGTCTCAAGCCGGGTGAACTTGCTATTATATCCAGGGAACAAGTAAGTTTCATGATGAAGAAATGATTCTTGTAACTATATTTAGGCTAGCTCTTGCGATCGATTCATGTTCAGGATTATTGTGAATTATAGAGTAGTATTGACAAGTTTTTTGTTAAACAGGTGCCTCCATATGAGCGTCCTGCACTTAGCAAGGGATATATCCACCTTGAGAGTAAAAATCTGATTCTACATCTTTGTTGCATCATATTGAGTTTGTGTCCTCTTCTTAATTAGATTATTGTTCTCATTGGTAAACAGATAAAGCTACACTTCCGAATTTCTATGTCTGTGCTGGAAGTGGTGGAGATAAACAGTCCCCTCAGTGGTACAAAGACAACGGTGGGTTTTCTTTTTGTGTGCTTTAATCGCATTATATCACAATGTCTCTCTGCTCATATGTATTTTGCTATTGTTTCTACTTGTTGCAGGGATTGAGCTGATTCTGGGCACAGATATTGTCAAAGCCGATCTTGCTGCAAAGACACTTGTCACTAGTACTGGACATGTCTTTAAGTACCAAACTTTGCTAGCTGCAACTGGTTCTACTGTGAGGACAATATCTCTCTCTTTCTCTACTTCCATCCAATGTCTTTTCTCGTATCTTGTCTAAGGAATTTCTTAAACTGTGAAGGTCACAAGATTGTCAGATTTTGGCGTCCAAGGTGCAGATGCTAAGAATATATTCTACCTGAGAGAACTCGATGATGCTGATGAACTTACGGCTGCAATGGAAGCAAAAGCCAATGGAAAGGCCGTGGTTGTTGGTGGCGGTTACATTGGTCTTGAACTCAGTGCTGCTCTGAAGGCTAACAACCTTGAAGTTACCATGGTTTATCCAGAACCTTGGTGCAGTAAGTGGAAACTTTAAGCCAATGCACTAGCAACAAAATTCTCATTTCTCTTCATTTTCTTAACATCTTTCCTTTTTGTTGTGCTCATTGAAAAGTGCCTCGGCTTTTCACCGCTGGCATTGCTTCATTCTACGAGGGTTACTACGCTAACAAAGGAATCAACATTGTTAAAGGCACTGTTGCAGCAGGTTTCAGCACCAACTCAGATGGAGAGGTTAGAAAATAGCACCAATTCAAACAGTAGTTTCTTTTTTCTGCGCTTCTTCAACAATATCGCTCTGTTTCTTAATGATGCAGGTCACTGAGGTAAAACTGAAGGACGGAAGAACATTAGAAGCTGATATCGTAATCGTAGGTGTTGGGGCTAGACCTGTCATATCACTCTTCAAAGGTCAAGTTGAAGAAGAGAAGGGTGGTTTGAAGGTTCGGGACTTACAGACTCCATTTTCTGCAGTATCTTTTCGAAATTAACTTTGGTTATTCACGTGATCTTTCTTTGATTGCAGACCGATGCGTTCTTCAAAACAAGCGTCCCAGATGTATACGCCATTGGTGATATAGCCACCTTCCCAATGAAACTATACAACGAAATGAGACGCGTTGAACACGTTGACCATGCTCGCAAATCTGCTGAACAGGCCGTCAAGGTATAAATAAGAAAATGCTTCTCCTTCCTGTCTTTATCGATAAAATGGGTTCTACAGAATCATCCAAACTAAACTGTCGTTTTATGATTGTAGGCGATTAAGGCTGCAGAAGAAGGAAATTCGATTCCCGAATATGATTATCTTCCATACTTCTACTCTCGAGCCTTTGATCTCTCATGGCAATTCTACGGTGACAACGTTGGAGAATCCGTATTGTTTGGAGACAATGACCCAACATCATCTAAACCTAAATTCGGTACATACTGGATTAAAGAAGGGAAACTAATTGGAGCGTTTCTAGAAGGTGGAACTCCAGAAGAGAACAAAGCAATTGCAAAGGTTGCAAGAGCACAACCTTCTGTTGAGAGCCTTGACCTGTTGTCTAAGGAAGGTATTTCCTTCGCCAGCAAGATATAAATTGCTTCTAGGGTTATGTGTTAGTGTGAGCTTTGAGTTTGTGTGGCTTTATGTCATTTTGCTATTGTGATAGCATAGTGGACCACTTCAATTTGGTTTGATACGCTTTTGTTCGAATTGTTTGGTTCATGAATGAAGTTGACAGTTATTTAGTTATAGGTCTTGAAACATGACAGTTATTCAGTTATAAGTCTTGAAAACCAGCATCATTGCATACGCTGCTGACGTGGTACTCGAATTTGGCAAGGTAATAATGTGTCATCTGGAAACAAAATCACTTGTGAAAGCAGTATCATGGGTATTTACATGGCTGGCTGCGGATTATTCAGATTTTATAGCATGTTGATCCGTTGAACCGATTTAGGAGAAAAACTTTTGATTATTCCAGAACTCTTGCGCTTATGATATTTTTCATTGAACCGAATCATCCGAATTATAATAAAACCACCATCATTGACCTAAAGTCTAAAAACTTTTATCAACACTATTATTAAAAGAAAAAAAAAACATAATCACTACAATTTTGAAAATAAACAAAGAACTAAGTTTTGTTATAAAAAACTAACTTTTAACCGAAATTGTTGTCTGATCGAAACAACAGAATTGGACTTCTAACAAGATGACCTCTGGAATCATCCCATTCAATAGAAGCCGACACAATTCCTTTCATAGCCTCTACCCAAATTGCATCAATCATAACCTTAAAATTCTTCTCCTCTCCAGCCTTCTCAAAAAGCATAACATTAGGCACAACTTCTACCTTTATACCGTTTGGTGCCCAAACCCTAGCGACGTAGATCGATTGTCCATATCCCACATTCTTTACCGTTCTGTAGAAAACCTCCGAGACTTTTGGATCCGTAGTACTCACTTGTTTGTGCATCGATGGATAATTTAGCCCATCAGATCCTAACAATCCCGTTGAATTCTCGCATTTGTATTCTGTCTTCTTCGTCGTGTTCTTGTTATCTCCGATTAGAAGTCCAATGGTTGTGCTGTTATAACCTTCTTTGCAGAGGAATTTTAAGTAAGAACTTTCAGTTATGTCGTAGATTAGACCCGGGTGAATTGCTCTTCTCGGGTTTATTTGACCCGACCCGTAACTTAGTTCTGCTTCACTGCCTTTGATTCTCATTGGAGTAGCTGTAAGGAAGTGAAAAAATTGGAACTTTCTCTTCAAGTTTTCATTTTTGTTTGTTTGGTGATTCAGTTGATTGGTTTTTGTTACCTGTTGTCATAATGGCGGATTTGATTGCAGCTGGAGACCAATCAGGATGGATTGATTTGACATAAGCTGCTGTTGCTGCTGCGTGAGGACAAGCCATTGATGTTCCTGACATTATAGTGAAAGATGTTTGTCTATTATCGTCTGGATAACCTGTTACTGATCTTAACTTTGTGTATGCCGCGAGAATGTTTAGTCCCGGAGCTGAAATGTCAGGCTGTTGAAGAATATCAGGATTCAATTCAATTCATTTTGATGCAGAGGGAAGGAGGGAAAAAGAACCAACCTTGAGAATGTTGGGGCTGATTCGTTGAGGTCCTCTTGCTGAGAAAGTAGCAATTGATGGTGCTACCATTTTGGTTGTTGTTGTCTTATAGATAACAGCTTGAGGGTTCCTGTTAAAGTCGACATGTGAGGAACAAGAACAACAGAGAAAGTAAGAAGAGAGACAGAGATTGAGTGATTGATTTGGTTACTTGGTAGAGTTGATATATTCAGAGATCTTTGTACCGTCTTCGAAGAAGACATAAGTACCAGCCATGATAGTTGAAACGGCTCTATCAGTGGGTTCTAAAAGTTGAACGATAATGCCAGCTCCTTCTAAGCTTCTCACAACATAGTCTTGGCCATGACCTGCATTGCCTCCTTCTTCATGTTCTGCTTCACAGTAAACTACCTTCCCCATCACTTTATCCTCTCCTAATGTCCCAGACTCACAGGTTCTGTAATAAACTCGCAATCGTTTTAAGACGAACAAAACTGAGTAAGATTGAAGTTGTTTCTCTGGTCTTGAAATTTTACCTGGGCTCTCCATAGCCTCCTTTAGATATGTTAGACGCAAGCAAACCGCTTGTTAAAGGATACATTTGCTTTTCTGGAGAGAATCCGTTTAGAGAGATTCCCTGCAAATGAGAACTTGGAATCTTAATTTACTTGCCAAACAAGGAATTTGAATGGTACTTAAAGTTCTTGAAAGAGAGATGTTTACAGATGCGGTGTGGCCATTGCCTAGCTTGACAATAGTCTCAAACTTCCGGTCGAGGGAGTTAGCCGCGACAGTCAGTACCCACGGTGCGAGATTGGAAACAGTGAAGAGACCAGGACCGTTATTTCCTGCAGAACACGTTGTCAAGATCCCTCTTTTCATAGCATGAAACGCTCCAATTGCAATAGGATCTTCGAAAAAAGGAAGTGAGGCTCCTCCAATTGAAATCGATATCACATCAACACCATCAGAAATCGCCTCGTCGAATGCTGCCAACATGTCCATATCCGAACAGCCTGAGTCCCAACACACCTTAAGTTGAATTCAGAGCATACTGTGTCAGATATTCCTCTAAACTCCAAGAGAACAGAAAGGATTAAACCAACCTTATAAGTGGCTATTCGAGCAGAAGGGACACCTCCTCGAGCCGTTCCATTTGCAATTCCAAAGAGACTAGCACTGGAGATAGAAACACCAGCAATTGTAGAAGAAGTATGAGTCCCATGACCATCATAATCTGCAGCTGAATCTCCTTTACCATCAGGAAGTCCCTCTGTATCGAGATGAAAGTACTTTGCGCCGATTACTTTACTGTTTCAACATCAATCCAAAAGCCAAACTAAGTTACAAAAAGAGACAAAAAGAGAAGTTGCAGAAACAGAGGATAGAAACAGAGCATTTGTACTTATTGCAACGAGTCAAGTTATGTCCAGTTACACATTTTCCTTTCCATTTAGCTGGTGGAGGTCCAACGCCTTTATCATTAAAGCTCGGTGCGTCGACGTAGATTCCTTTAGAAAACAACAAAACTGAGTAACAAAATCACTGTATCGATATTTTCAGATTTCAGTTCTATGTTTTACTTTACCTGTGTCAAGAACTCCCACAATGATATTACTCTCTTCTGCTACATTTCTTCTGTATTTAGATTCATGAATCCCTAGAAAATCCCATGATCTTGTCGTGTGAAGCTGCTTTTGAGTGTTCTTAAACACAGAAACAACTCCTTTTTCACCTGCAAAGAACCAATCTGGCATCAATAATCCATCTACTTCATTGAGATCACTAATTAGGCTAACTTACGTGATAGCTTCTCTGCTTCATGTGGATAAAGTCTTGCCACAAATCCATTAATGTTCTTCCCATAGCTATACATCTTAAGCTCTCTTGCTTTGCTCTCACTGCAACAACACATCAAAAACATAAAAATCTGGATAGATCAAGGAATGAACAAAGAGCTGAATCTTACTCTCCGATCACTGTCGATAAAAGATTGTGATGATGTATTGCAGCTTCATCATGAGAAACCTCAGCTGCGTCTCCCATGTAAACAATGTAAGGCTATAAAAAAAAGAATAATCACAACACAAACTTGGGAGATTCAGTAACCATTGATTTGTCTCATCACCTAACACAAACAAAAACATTCTTCACTCGAACATTATTACCTTTCTCTCTTCGTTTGCATCTTCTGACACTGCTTTGAACACGGTGTTAACAAGGCAAAAACAGATTACAAACATCCGTAAACGCTGATTCGAAACCATCGTTTCGATATAGAGAGATCTGAGCTTTTGGTTGAGAAGAAAATCTACTGATCAAAACAGACAATACTTGATAGCCACTGAGCTTATAAAACGCTTTCTTAAGATCAGTGTTAAGTATAATACTCAGAGTCATTGGGCTTGTAATTAGGATCTTATTCAACCGAATATACCGGTGTGTTAGTTGATTTCCTTTACTATTTCTGGTTCCTCTTAATAAAAGTAAATAGACTTTGATTTAATAACAGAAAGAACAAGTTTATAGAGGTTTTATTTGTCACACAATCTTAAACAAACACAAATGAATGAAGAGATGCTGAAATACAGAGAAAGAAGATACATTGAGATTGATAAGACGAAACATTCTATTGAACATTTGTTCAAGCATTAATGAAAGATGAAGCAAGAGTTTGGCGTAAAACGAAGTAAACTGATCTCCAACCTTGCTCAGTAGGATGAAGACCATCCCAAAAGAAAGCAGATTTAGGGTCATCACATATTGTATACTTCTTCATTCCCTTTTCATCAACACTTCCACAGTTATACTCTCTGCTCACACCAACACAACATGGCTTCAATGGATTCTCAAACGTTGTACTCCCTGCAATTTCCACATAACCAATCAGCTTAAGCCTTATAAGGAAAACCGATCTTTTCCCCAAACTAAGACTTCGTGCTATATCTCCCCCATAATAAGGTTGACGATCTAAATCTCTCCGAAATAAAATTTCTAAATTTAAGGATACTAGTTCGATACCTAAAACTCCATTAGTTTTGGTTTAAATCGGTATATTATTAGTTAGTATTGTGATATCTAGGTATCAAACTATTGTTTAGGAGATATATAGGTTTAGAACTTTTATTTTGGGAGATTTAGATTTTTAACATTATTATCAGAGAGATATAATACAAAGTCTTCGTTTAAGGTGCATCTGGTGCTATATGATAGCTCTCGTGGGCAAAATAGATCGTATTCCCTTTCTTTAATGATCAAAATTGATTAGGGTTTTACCTGGATGAGCTCCTTTGTTCTTAAAGACAGTCAAAAAAGCGTTGTAGAGATCGAGAATGACAAAAGTCGATTGCTTGGTTTCGTTATTGAGCTTAGCCACAACTTGTTGCAATAAGTTGTTGTGTAGGTTCACTAAAGCGTTTTGAGTCTCGTTGCAACGTTGAAATGAGGAGACAAAAGTGATACCAGGAAGACATCCGAGTGGCTGTAGTGAAGGTACTGCAATCTTTTTTACTCCTAAGCTATGAATTCTTCTTAGATTCACTTCTATTTGATCCACCACTTGCTTTATGAATCCTGGAAATTCCTGCAATTAGGAATCAAAACTATTTAATTCGATACACATTTGACTCTAATATAGGGTTTGATTGGTAGCATAAAACACAGAACGTTTGCATTAGTTGTTGTTTATTTTGCTACCAATCAAAGCTGTTGAAACATGCGTGTAAAAATCAGCAGTTAATAGACGTTTGAACTTATTTACAGGCTTTTAACCACTGTTTTAATTTGAAATGGATATATTTATGGATGTTTGCTAACCACTATTTTTAACTGTTTGTTTCCAAACGACCTTCTATTCAACCACTCATTTTTTATATCAACCGTCTTGTTCAAACATAATCACCAATAGAAATATGAAATGTCTTTTTCTTGAAATCTTACCGAGTTAGGGCGGTTTTGGGAGATGAAATTGGAGTAATCATTGCCGGCTACGCTGACGAGAGCGACGGAGGAAGTAAGCTCGGCGGGTGAGTAAATGTCGCCGGCGGTAAGAAGGTTCTGGAAGAAATTGATTTGAGTGGTCATGTTGGGCATTGGAGCTTGAGTGTTGAACACTCCAGTTCCTCCGTACGCAAAATTCATACCGTATTGTAACCGTTTCTTTCCCGCGTAATCTTTCCAGAAGAATGGAATTGGTGATTTTATCCCCACGAATTTTGCTACAAAAATATTTATATTATTTCAGATTAATATTTTAATAAGAAATAATGGCATTTCATGGTTAAAAAAAAGAGAAAAAAATTAATATGTGTAAGGGTAAATTCGTATAGAAAAAGGCTAATTTGACAGCACATATGTTGGTGTTTAGCTTTATACTCTTTTTATAAGATGATAAAAAGATGAAAAGCAAAAGAAGAAGAAGCCTCAATTTGCTTTGTTGATGCTAAGTGGTAAGCGTTATGATGAGATTGTTTCACATGTTAAACTTTTCAGAAAAATATATATTAATGACAAGAAGAATATATAGATCATAAGCACCGAATCCAATGAATATTAAATGTATAAATTACTTACATAAATATATATTTACTTATATAATATACTTTTATTGTCATCGTACTAATATGGTTTTTAATGCTAAATAGACAGAGTTTCAGTATGTTTTATTTTGTTGCCATTAAAACGTATGATGATAATATCATAAATAATATAAAAACATAGTACTTCTGTATATAATATATAAATAAATAGAAGTTTCAGATGAAAACATGAGATAAAAGACAATGGTATATTTGTCATATATATGACAATAATTTGACACAACACTGACAACTCGTAAATAATCGAACTTATTTCCTTTACCAACCAAACCCATTTTACAAATCATATAAAAATAATTACTAGTTTCACAATATATATATATATATGTATATAATATTCAAACATATTTTAATTTACTTGGTAATATGTTAACTATGATTCAAGACTCAAACATTACTACATATTGAAATTTAGTTAGAAGGAATAAGTTTTTAGAATATAAGGAGAATAAAAAATAGAATTTCAGATTAATAAACAAAAAAAAAGAGAGTACGAAAGTGGCTTTAGAAAAAGCAAAGAAGAAGAAGAAGATGGCGAGAAGAAATAAAGGTAAGTCGTGCACTGGATTGACACTAAGACCACTCTTCCATCATTGTTTTTGCACCTTATTTTAATCTTACTCAAAATCATTCATGTTTACACACTCACACACACTATATATATATATACAATAATGACTTAGTATTGACACATTCAATACCTAATTACAGTAATCAATGATCTACCAATTGCAATATAGTTTTATACTAATCGAGTATTGTGTACTACCAAACCATTTTTTAATAATCCAGGTAGTTTAATCTCAAGTAGTGTATGTTCGAATTCACTTGAAAATGAAATGATTATTTTTAGCTCGGAATCTAGACCAGAATTCAACTAATTTCCGAAGAACTAATACTGATAATCAACATGACTACGAATTTTCTAATGAACCTAAAGCATAGTTTCATTTCGTTTGGTAAGATGATAACAACTTAGTTTCCGACAGGAATTCAACTCAGAAATAATGAATTTACACTTTCTTCCAAGTCAATCTCTACCACCCGATTACTATTGCTTGATTTATACATACATTCATTATTAACACATTCTACCTAATTACCCTAATCAATGATTTACCTAACTACAACATAATTTGATACAAACCAGGTATTTGTACTACCAAACCATATTGCATATTAACTCCTCATTAAAGTCAGTCAGATAACTTTTGCAGTAGACAGACTGACTAAATTGGTCGTACAATTTAGATTTTTTTCTGTTTTTTCTTTAAGTCAACAAAATTGCTTAGACATTTTGTTTTAAGAGTTACCTAGAAAATCGGTAGAGACACGACCATCGGAGAAACGACCGGCCGGTTTACCGGGAAAAGTGATACCATAAGGAGATTTCCAAGAACTAGACAGAGACTTTTTGATGTTTCCTGTATCTGCATATGAATCTCCAAACACAAACAGTTTCGTTGGTCTAAATGAGTACAAGTGATGACTTGTACCTTCAACTCCATTGAATTCTCCTGCATAATTAAGAAAAAAAAGACATTTAATATTGGTTTTGAAGAATTTGTAGTGATGAGAGGTTAAAGATAGATGTAAATTTAATTACCAAATAGAAGTGAAATAAATAGGAAGAGAGAAAGAGAGAAGAAGAGTTTGATCAAATAATCCATTTTTGAAGATTCAAAGCAAAGGTTTCTCCTTAATTAACCAAGACAAAAGAGAGAAGATGGGGTTTTTTTTTGGTCTAAAGAAGAGAACTTTGAGAATTAATTGAAAATGAATTGTATTGTCACTAATGTATTTGTGGCTTTATATAGGAAACCACTAAGGCTTTAGCATCAATGTGAAAACGACGACGTTATGGTCAACTTTTATATATTTGTTTATCCCTCGTTTTTGTTTAAGTCTTTTGGACAAGTTGTTTTCATCAACTGTGTTTGTATGTTTCTGAGGTAATTCAAAAATGAATTCAACGAGTTTTATGGATTTAGTGTCTTATTGTGATGATTACCGAAGACAAGATAAGAGAGGCCAAAACGCTTGTGGTCTAGTAATATCTTTGTGCAAGGTATTTTGAGAGGTTTTGGGAGCAAGTTATCTCAAAAAAAATATATATATAAAATATTTTTCTAATCCAGCGGTAGTAGTCGAGTAGATGGATGTATAACAGTTTAGATATCAAGACGTAACTTAGTAAAATTTTGGGTTCGATTTCTGCAAAAAACTTGTAATATTATTTTTGGGTTAACTGAGTCTATATTTGTTTTGATAATTTGTGTTTTCCAATGATGTGATACATCTCGTAAATGTGCGATGAGTTTTCGTCATATATCTGGATAAGAGATCATAGGTTTCATTGGTGTAGAGTTTCATGGAAATTTGGGCAGGCGTTACTATTTTGAATTTTTATTTCTTGGTATTTGACATTAACTTTTGGAGTCTTCTACTACTGTTAATTTGTTAGTATGTCTACGTTACTGATATACTATTAACTTCATTTTTTATGCAATAAGACTAATCTCGTTTCTCGCAATTTAGATTTCTCATCACACGTTATCCAATTCGGAGGCCAATTTATTCATAAACAAAACAAATGGACGGTTTTGACTTATTCAGAAAATATTAAGAAAACAATTATAGAATTTTTTTACAAAAGAAAAAGCAATTATAGAAATAAATAACAAAAAACAACAATAAGTTGATAAAATGATTACAACGTCAACTTCCATAATTGCTAGTTATGGACCGTATGGTTCATTTTTTTGTCAAAAATTAGATAGACAAAACAAAATTTATAAATAATAATTATGATTTCTTCTTTTCCATATTATTATGCTCAAGTATACTTTTGTATTTCCTTTTGAATCTTGTTATTTGTTTTATCAAACATTGCATGGAACATTGGAATTTCTATTATTATTATTTATTTTAGTTTATTAATATTATTATCCGAAAATATCTAATTCCATTTTTCTTTCATTGACATTTTTATATTCAAACTTATTTCCGCGGACACAAAGTGGCTACGGACCTATCAACGAAGACTTTTTGTATTGTCGTTAATGGAATATTGGCCACCTTCAATTCTTTTTACACTTAATTAATTGTCCCAACGAACGTTTTTTATAATTTTCTCGTATATTTCTTTATTACCTATTGCTCTCAAATTAATAATTTCTTAGGTCTTCAATCTTCATAGCTTATGATACACGTGAGGGTAAACAAATTAAATTAGTTACAGGAAGACAGAAAATGCAACACTTGATTTAAAAATAAAATGGAGAGGAAATCCAGGATATGATTTAAATTAAGAAGAGCAATTACAGGATTGAGATTGGAATCTGTTATTACTAAAGTATTTATATAGAGTAATTAACTTACATTAATTAAAGAGTCAACTTTCGAATTATCATTCGAGTTAATGGCAACATTAAGATTTATAGTAAAGGTTTTTTTTTTATTGTTTTGTTAGGAGAATCTTGATTTGACATCAAATCTTTTCTGTCAAATTCTAATTACAGCCCTAAATAATGGATAGTAATAATAATGAATCTAACAATTTAACCGAAATTAAATAAAGTTTTTTGATAGTTGAATCGACAAAGTCTAATTTATAGTCAAACTCTTAAACCCTTAACAATATTACGTGAGACAAATGTTATTCCTTGAAATTTAGTTAAATCCCTAAACTCTTAACAATATATATGACACTCAATCATTTGACCGAAAATAAAGTTTTGAGTTCCACAATTTAAGCGGGTTATTTATTTCTTCATTTGTATAATTTTTTTCTTACTTTTAAAAATAAAATTAAGATTTCATGGTCAATAAATAAATTTTAACCTTATCTTCTTTATCGGATATAAAAACAAATTTTTAAGACAAGAAAAATCAAGCAAGATTTTGAAAAATTAAGATGCATTGATTGTTTTAATGATACATTTGATATCTAAATATATATATCAACATATTTGTATAAATAAAAGCATTTCTACTCTTAGATAGGAGTATGTATATTTTCCTCTCTGAAAGAATCACATCGATTTCATAGAAAATATGAATCACTTCTCATGTTTTTTGGTTATCATAACATTGTGTGTTGGCTTAACTAACGCAAGCCTTGGGGGAAAAAACTTAGTAGAATTTAAGAACAGTCTAAGTTCAGGAATTAAACTCTATGTTTTTTTGTAAATTCAACGGAAAACCTCTATTTGCGGCTACTTTGGAAGTTGGACAGTTCTATGATCATCGTTTTCATGGTGAGTTCATTACCTCAAACGTAATGGATTGTGTCTTAACGCAGCTTGGAAATGATCATCTTGTTGCAAGATTTAGGGCATTTAAAGGTCCAAGTGGTCCTTTTGATTTTGGTAAAAAAAATTATTGGGATGCTAGAGAAGATGGAATTTACTTCACACATGGTAAAGAAGCTCCAAAGTTAGAATATCAATGATAAAAGTTGTATATCATTCAGCAAACGGTATTTGTGTGATTGGATATTGTAAAGAAAACTAAAACATATGAAAAAAAAAACTCAACCTAAAAGTTATAGTATTTCGTAAAAACAGTTTTTCGTCTCTATAGTTTTCTTTTGTTATTTATATATTTCATCAATATAGAAACGAATACTCGCTGAATTACTCTCAGTCTGGTGGTTAAAATAACTCAGCTAATGATTTGGTACCAATGTTCGATTCTTACCTACTGCATTATGGTAGCTTAAAAAGGGAATTATAGGGTGAGCTTTAAGCTATGGATCGGTTTTGTCGATCCAATTGTTGACAAAAAAAAAGAAACGAGAACTCTAGAATTATGGGTTTCCAACTCAAATCCAATTGGCAATGAGTGGATTGACCCTTATTTTATATATAGTATTTAAATCTCATTTAAACTTCCGATGTGGGATGTTTATTCTCACATGTACCAAAAACATTGTTTGTAAAAGATATTTCACAAACTAAATTTTTTTTGTCAATCTTACTATAATTGGATCGATAAGACCCGATCCATAGCCAAAATTCACACTTTAAAATCTCTTTTTCTCTTTCCCTTTATATCAGGGAGGAATCAAACCCTGGTGCACGAGAATTTCACAAGCTAAATTTTTAACATAAAGAGTTCAATAGTTTTCTTAATATGTGTGAAAAAAAATTAGAGAAAATATGAACTTTAAAATTAATCACCTAATATAGGATACTAATAAATTTAACAGTGAACCAAAAAGGAAGCTTTGGCTAGATAATTCTTTTGTTTTGGTTTCACCTTTTGTATATGTTTATGTTAAGAAAATTAAGATTTAAGAATATTAATTGGTCAATAAAATAAAATTTTCAAGTTGCTCCTTTTCTTTTCTAATCATCTAAATATTTAATCCAAGAAAATGAAGAACTTTTGTAAAATAAAATAAGATGGGATCTTGTATTAATTTCTTACAATTTTTAGTGAAAAATCTAAATATATATATATATATTACCACAAGATATTACCACAATTACCATAATTCTCCAGATTTAGAATACACTACCATTAGGATTTCTTAATTTTTCTTGATAGTTTTATCCCTATATATATAGACACATTTGTATAAATTTGAATATTTATCATTCACATACATATATATCACATTCACACCTAATGAAAAACCACATCGTAAATCTTTCAGTGAAACATTTATCATATTTTGTCATTGTTATGACATTTTGTGTTGGATTAACTAACGCAAAACTGTTTGCAAAAAACGGTTTACATATTAAGAATTCTCTTAATCCGGGAAAACAACTTGAAGTTTATTGTAAATATAACAAAATAGGATTGCATCCCGTTTTTCTAATGCCAGGAGAAACTTTCAATTTTAGTTTCCATGGTGGATTTGTTATTAAGAACAAGATTAATTGTGTCTTACAACAAGGAGATATTTATGCAACGTTTAGGGCTTTTGAATGTCCAAGTGGTGCTTTTGATCATGGTAAACAAAATTATTGGGATGCTAGAGAAGATGGTATTTATTTTACTCATGGTAAACAACCTCCAAAGTTAGAATATAAATGGATCCAAAGTGGAAAATCTCGTGAAGAATTTTCTAATTTATATCATTAAAAATCTGTTATTTTCTGTTGTTTTTAATTATCGTTTTGTAATGGTAATCTTATGTCAATTTCAACAACAACAATAATAATAATAATAATAATAATAATAATAATAATAATAATATAATAATAATAATAATAATAATAATAATAATAATAATAATAATAATAATAATAATAATAATAATAATAATAATAATAATAATAATAATAATAATAATAATGGTAATCTTATGTTTATGTTTGGGTACCACTGTAACTCAATTATAATTATATAATGGAGTATGTTTTGTCCGAAAAAAGGGGTCTCTAGTGTATATAACATTTGACATATATTATTGTTTGTTACTCAAACAAAGCTAAATACATCTCATTTTAATAAAGTTGCAATTATCTATATATTAGTTATAATTTATGAACCATGTAATTACAACATTGATTGGATATCTGGATTTATGTGGATCTATATGAAAAATAATTTTTGGCTTCTTGAAAAAAGATAAAGTAAAATTTGATACAAAATATCTTTCTTTTCTGTCAACAGTTGTATCAACAAAGTTCGATTTATGGTCAAACTTCCTCTCTAAACTCTTTTAGTGATATTATATAGGGCAAGTGCGACTACATGGAATCAAACTCGGATTTAATGTTAAGTTTTTGCTTTTTTTTTCCTCAAAAATTAGATATACTCCCAATATCTCCTAACAATAATAACATGTGGACCAAACATGATTCCCTAGAATAGAACTTGGGTTTAATATTAAGTTTTTTGTTTTTTTTTTGAACAGTTGGATTAACAAAACATAATTAATGCCAAACTTCCTCCCAAAACTCTCATAATAATATTACGTAGGGCAAACACGATTCTTTAAGTTTAATGTTAAGTTTTTATTTATTTTTATCCACAATTGAATCGACAAGTTTTGATCTATGTTCAAACTCTTTTATCAATATTATATGGGCAAACACAACATTTTCGTAACCCGTACTCTGGTTTAATGTTACGTTTTTGCTTTTAAAGTTAAGTTTAGCATTCGTTATAATTGGAAATGAATTCTATATGTAAGCATCTCTTTCTTTCTACACATGAAGAAACACAAAAGTTCTTTAGTATGGAATTAGAAAGCAAATTAATATGAATCTGGACCCATTAGCCAGAAAATATTAAACAAGATTATCTAATTAAGTTAAAGCATTAAATGAGAACAAATGAATAAGTACATGAAAATATAAACAAACAATCTCCATATTCTCAATTGATTCTCTTCTTAACACATAACAAAAACAAGATAGGATAAATTATTAACGGAAAATGACGTCACCACCGCTGTTAGTGATGTTGGTGACGGCGGCGATTATATTACCAACTCTGTCCGATGCTTTTCCGCCGTATCTCCTTCAACACAGGTCTGTACGGACTTCACCACTTTATTTTCTGTCGTTATGGCT
This sequence comes from Lepidium didymum, assembly GCA_963920545.1. Taxonomy (NCBI): domain Eukaryota; kingdom Viridiplantae; phylum Streptophyta; class Magnoliopsida; order Brassicales; family Brassicaceae; genus Lepidium; species Lepidium didymum. The sequence continues at coordinate 927,689 of OY986996.1, read as the reverse complement.
CAAATGTTTTTCTTTTTTTGTCAATATTGGCTCAAATGTTATGTTATCGTTTTTTATTTATTTTACATCATAATTTTATTACATTTCATGAGGCATGAAAACTACATTCTATCAATATTGTTGAATGCAAAAGAGATATTTTGTTTGAGTCACAAGAGCATGAACCTTTTTTTTTTATCTTATTGAAATTCGATTAAAAATTATTTACTTTCTTATTTATCTTACAAAATTTTTTATTTTTTTCACCACATAAAATTTATTTAAATTTTATACATTTAACATCCGAAAAACTAAAATAGTCAAAGATAGAAGACAAAGATTTTTAGTTATAATTTTTCATCCTATATAGTTATTAAATATTTTTTTACAAAAAAAAAGAGACAATCATAGTCAAACTGTAATCACTCTTTTTAATTAATAAATTAATGAGAATTTGAATATCATATCTACTTTTTTTGCTAATTTTGTTACAAAGATCTTTGTGTGTATGATTTTATTTATTACATTTATTATTATGAATGTATAGAACAGACCTAAAGATGAGCAACGATGGATCTTCTTCTTCTCATAGCAAATTTACAAGTTTGTATATAACAAATCTTGATGCACAAATCTCCGAAGAGATGTTGATTTTGATGTTTTCGGATTTCGGAAAGATCATTAGATCGAATCTTTCAAAAGATTTTAGAGGACAGTCTCGAGGATTTGCTTTCATTGATTATGAAAGTGTGATTAGTGCTAAACAAGCCGTGATTTATATGAACGGAAGGCTAATAGGTATATCCATGGTTTAGATTTTCTTATTGTTTTCTATTGTCAACAACTTCATAGGCAAATTTCCATCCATAGACAAACTTCCAAACTTTTTACAATATCACGTTATCACGTAGAGCATACTCGAAACTTTCCAAATTTTTAACAATACTACGTGGGGTAAACGCAATTATCATGAATCGAACTCGGGTGAAAAAACCAGTAAAACTGGCACTTAACCACTTGATAAAGACACTTTGCCAAAATTTTCTTATTCTTTAAATGATATTTTATAAAAATATAAATATTTAGGAGAAGTGTTTTTGGTCAAGTGGTTGAATGTCAGTTCTGCTGTCTATCCATTCGAGTTCGACTCAAAGAAATTGCTTTTACCTCATACAATATTGTTAAAAATTTGGGGGGTTTAAATATAGATCGGCTTTATCGATAAAAAAAATGTTTAAAGGTTTTAGTAAATCTCGGTTTGTAATTTGATGATTTGGTCAGAAGATTCTATACGTTGAGAGGACACCAAAGATCGAAGATGGTTGAGGCGTTTTGCTTTTGTGATTAAAAATTGTCTTCGTTAAACTTTGTCGTTGATATGAATACATAATTATTTTATCATAATTAATATGACCAGCAAGTATTACTTAAATATCGCTGATACATGTTTCATTATAACATTTCATTTACAAAATGTCGAATAATTCAAATATTTCTGTATCGAAAGATAGATACAAATTTTTTTCATGAAACAAATAAGTTGTTCAATAATGGAATCTTCTCCAAGTGAAATAGATGTTTTCGAATACGATAAAGATGAACTGTATAGAGTATTCCGCCTAACGAAACCGTAGCAAAGGAGAATAATATCAATATCCAAAAATCCTGAAATCACATATAAAAAAAAATGTAAGAAAAATTAAAAATTATTAGAAAATAAGATAAATAATCGATGATTAATTTACCTGAGGATTAGATACAATGATACCCAAAAGATTAGCCATCAAATCAAGAGCAGCTTGTAACGAGTTTTGTACACCTCCAACCACACACCGGTCTGATTCTGGCACAAGATCCTAAACCAATGTTCCCAAATCATCACTTACTCAACAAAAACAGTTTGATGCAATATTCAGACAAGACAAAACCAGTTTTCAGCTTATACCTGCATTTGTTGGATTACGGCTAGATCAAACATCCACAAACCAAGTCTTGATGCAGCAACTCCAGCCATGAGCATGTATGCTGCTAATTTCTCCTTATCAACCCAAATGGACCCAACACATACCAATAAACAAGTCCACTAAAGAAGAATGACTTGTCAGCATTTGATATCCCATATCGGAGATGTTAGGTTATACCACCTACTTCTCGAAAAAGCATGTTAGAATGTGATATATCAATACCCTACATTGGAAGTTGTGATAATTCTAATCTAATATATGATCCAAAGGTCAATCTACTATTATCAATTGATTTGAATTGGAAACCCATAATTTATGAGAACCCGAATTTGATGACATATATAAATCAAAGGCTATCAAACTCCTAGCTCAGAGAGCACAAATCCTTGATCAACTAGCCTAGCAAACAACTCAGAAATGCCGGTTCATATATGGTGTTGGTTATATACCTGAAACCAGAAGGACCAAAGTCCTGTTCTGAGCGGTAAGAGATGGGATTGCATGAGAGGGTACACGACAGTAGCAGCTAATCCAACACCGGCACTGATTCCTCTAGCTATACCAATGATATATGTAGGTACACCTTTCCACTCCAATGTAGCCGTCATCAATGTTCCAAAGCTGTCTCAGAAGAAAACTATAACTATGTGAATCAAAAGCCAACACGAACTGAAAAATGACCAAAAGATATAAACCTGAGAACAGTGAAGAACAATAGAGCTAGAGCAACTCCTGGAAGCACAATGTCTTGATTGAGATAATTCCTCCATGCACCAACAAAAGAGGACTCAGAGATTCTCTGAAGAACCCTCATGATACTGTTTCTACTTTGTGTGTTTCCAAAAGCTTCCTCTTCGGTTGTTCTCTGTAAAAGAGGAACACTATTTGTCTCTTCTTGTTGTGATTGAGACAACCTTAAACTCCTTCTCTCATCGCTTTGTACTATTGCAGGAACACCGTTATATACAGATATAAAGAGCCAATACTCAATCCATACAGTTATAGTAGCCCAAGCTGCAAATGTAATGGCTGATGCTCTCAGAGAGACAAAGCTTATGATCAAACCAGTCATGACTGGAGATAGTAGCTTCGAGCTCAAGTCAATTCCTCTAATAACCGAATTCATCCTTGTTAAAACCGTTGGTGAATGACCTTCTGACATTACCACAACCCTGTAACAAACACACAACAAAATCTCGTTTTCAGATTGTGTGATTACAATGCCACTATGAAGCTATTCTAAACTTTAACTTACCAGTCTCGTTCGATCAAAATAGTGCCAGCAAGAGTCGAGAGTACTCCAATGGCACCAGAAAGGTTTGTCAACACGACTAATGTTGCGAAAACGGTGAAATTCTGAGACTTAAGATCAGGAAATAGCAGCAAAGCAATTACTGCACCACCAGCAACAATGAATGAGAGGTTTTGAGTCACAAGCCAGAGTCTAAGTACTTTAACATAACTCATTCCATCGATCATTTGGCCTACAATGGGACCAAAAATGGCCGTTGAACCGGACTCTACAGCACCATACATAGCAGTGAGAAACAGAGAGTTTGGCCAGAGGTAAATCATATACAGAGCAACAGAGAATTCCCAAGTTCTGCAATTTTGTTTCATATAGTAAACAATCTTTACGAAAAAATTATATTTTGAATCTATGAAGATTGAATACTGACCTTGCACCCCATCGAGCAAGAAAGTAGCCGAGATAAAGAGAGATCACCATGGAAAGTGGTAACAATGGTTCTTCTTCTTCTTCTTCTTCTTCGTATGATAGAAAAACCCTAGTTTCTGTCTCTTCCTCCATTTCTGCTGACTAATTTGGATCTTTTTCCTTGGAATTCCAATTGAATCTGAAACTCATGAACATCGATAAAAGCGTATACAGTGTTATTCATTGGCATGGAGAAAAACATCATATATTAGAAAAAGGTTAAGAAAATGCCAAAATGGGGAAATTTGTGATTTTACGTTAGACTGCATGCAGAATTTTATTTTCTGCTAACCATTTAATTTTCCGAGATATTTTACAAGAATTTATGTATCATCTAAATAATTTATTTTCGTATTAAGAAATTTGATTTGTGATTTCTTTCTACCTATGTATCAATAGTAATTAAGTTCACACAAATATTATCCCCCACTAGCTATTTTTCTTTCTTCTTAGTTTCATATTTATATATTTTTATATAATATTGTTTTATCAGTAGAAACAATCCATAATTTTAATAAAATAGGATTTAAAACATTATAAAAAACGTTATAAGGATGTTTTTAAGAAAAAATTATAGTGACACAACGTTCTCAACCATTTAATATTGCTTATAGTTGTAGAAAAGGAAAAATAACATTAGCTTTTGTAAGAAAAAAATGTGGCCTTCAATTGTGTTAAAAACAAAAATTATGGCCTTCAAATTTGATAAAATTTTAGGGGCCTAAAGGGAGGCACGACTCTGTGTATAATCCCGAGCTATTGTTTTAACTTTGTAAGTTAGAAAATCTATTCTGAAATTTAACAAGTGGGGAATTATTGCAAAACAACTCAAGAAAAGGCTGGAATCAACAATTTGAATGAATTAAAGAGATGGATTGTGAAATTTGAGTAGAATTGAATGAATTAAAGAGATGGATTGTGAAATTTGAGTGGAATTGTAGAAATATCAAGGTTGTGATAATAAATCTAAAATCTTATAACATAATATGATTAAGAAGTATGAGCTAATTTGGTTTCTCACTTTTGTATTAAACATGTAATTAATTTACAAATCATTTTAAAAGATGAATTGAAACCAGAATATCGGTGCTCTTTCGTGATTCAAAGAATAGCATAATCGTATAAGATCTTAATTAAGAAGATGAGATCTCACCTGACGCACGTACGACCTTGAAGGAAGACTGATCGAAGCCGAAGAAAGTGAGAGACATTTTTCTAGGGTACTTAGAACTAAGTTATATATGGGGATTGTCTTCGGAGAGTAAGAGTAATTGAATAATTTTTAGATTATGTGCTTCCAACTCAAAACCAATTGTGAAGAGTGGAGAGGTCCATATTTTAGATATATTAGTTAAGATTATTTCCAAGTTCCGATATGGGATAATATTCTCTAATACGCTTCCTCGAGATGATGGTTCTTTGGCTATTGATCCTAATATGTTTAGGGATGGGTCGACGACACCAATTTTGAACTTAAGTTATCGATAATTGAACCAATTTTGGGTCGGATCGGGTTAGACAACGTGGATCATGGGTTCTGATACCATATTAGATTATAAGTTTTCAATTCAAAATTAATTGATGATGAGTGGAGATGTCCATATCTCACTTCTAACTTTTTTAATGTGAGATCTGAATATATTCTCGTTTCTAGCGTCAATGATGATCAGATCAATATTATAATTGTAGATTTTTTGTGTCACGTTAATTAGAATTATCTAAGCTTTGTATGCTAACAAACAAAAGAAGAAAGAAAAAAAATAGTCTCGGACAGCACAACGACTGAGTAAATAAGACAACGATTTCTTTTTTTGAGAACCATAGTTTATACAAAACAACAATCCGTCGTTTTATTGATCTACAAAAATTCAACATTATCTTCTCATTATCGACGTAAATACGGACAAGAGGATAGTTATTATATCACAACATGAACTTGTAAGCTGAAGCATGATGCATCGTGTTTGAGTTGATACAACAGTCTTAAAACTTTGGTACCAACTGATTAACACATTTTGTCCTTATGAAGAAAACGGCGGGATGTGTTGATCCACGAGAGAAACGGCACGTAATTTAAACATGGTGTAATAAACCACGAGAAAAACGGCACGTAGTCACATAAGTGTAATAACCACAAAGTCCGGAACTTTCCGAGTTTTCTCTCCCTCCTAAGCTCAGTCCATGGCGGTTCGTCTCGTGAGGTCATTGGTTGCGTCATCCTCTTCACGGCCGTCGCTTCCCACAATCGGATGTCGAAATTCGGCGTCTTCCACTGCGATTAATGGCGGAGAGTTTTCTGAATTTGGTAGGGCTTTGGCCTTTTATTCGTCTTCGTCTTTTTGGTGGTCGTCTCCTGAGGATTTGACATCGGGATCGAAAAGGCGAGAGAAGAAGACTACAGACCGTTTCTCTACCGTGATTGACGCAGTCCATGACCGGAAACTCCCGCCGGAGCTACGTGGACGACGCGATTTCGTAAGGTACACTTTTTTACAATTTCTCTGCTCATCTTCTTTATATGTGGTTGTACGTTAAAATTGATATATTTTTTACTTAGGGTTCATAGGTTTTTGTTGAGAATATAGAGTGTCTTTGCAGATTAATCCAAAATAGTGACTAGTGAGATACCATATGCTGAATTCATCTCTTACCTTGTTTTAGCGTTTTCTTCTTCACATGTCAATTTCAAGGTCCAATTCAAATTCACTATTTCCTTGGTTATTCGGTGGAGTTTTTGCACGGCAATTCAGCTCCGAGACTAAGCGAGTTAACACCAAAGTCAATTTCTCTCTGTCCGATGATGACTCAGATGAGGAAACTCCGGTTACAAAAGATTCTGCTAAGCCGGAGCTCCCACCTCCTTATGACCCTTTCAGCAAGAAACAGGCGATTGAGGAACCAGAGGATCCTAAGAATCTCCAAGAAATATTTCACAAGATGAGAACAGAGGGTTTTACAAATGAAGCAGTGAAAATGTTTGATGCCCTGTCCAAAGACGGCCTTACTCATGAGGCGCTCGAGCTCTTCTCTCAGATCAAAAATAAAAATCAAATGCCTGACGTTGTGGCTCATACTGCTATCATTGAGGCCTATGCTAATGCAGGCCAACAGAAGGGAGCTCTCAAGACTTTCATGCGTATGCTCGCCTGTGGTGTTTCACCTAATGCCTATACATATACAGTTTTGATAAAAGGGCTTGCAGCTGACGGCAAAACCCTTAAGGATGCAAAGAAGTACTTGTTGGAAATGATGGGAAAAGGCATGAGTCCTAATGCTGCCACTTACACTGCAGTGTTTGAAGCTTTTGTAAAAGAGGAAAAAGAGGAATCAGCTAGAGAATTGTTGGAAGAAATGAAGGGAAAAGGTTTTGTGCCTGTTGAGAAAGCTGTGAGAGAGGCTCTTCAATCTAAAAGAGGCCAAGTCTTTAGGACTGTCATGAACCTTTTATTTGATAAGTAGTACTACTAGCAGTAGTAGCAGTTAGTATTTTGTGATCCTTCACTAGATAGAAGAACCGGCTTCTGTGCGATGCACCTGATAATGTTGCCTAGTTTTTTGTTTTGTTTTGATGTTGACACAGTTGTCGATAGCTTTGATGTTTAGATGTGGATGATATTACATTTGCTGTCAGAGAAAGCTTGTTTCTTTTTTCTTTTTTGCATTTGGATTGTGTCTTGCAGATGTATCTCCCTTGTGAGATTCTTCATCTTATGAAGCATTCTATTGCTTTGACCTGCTTGTAGCGGATACTAACATGGGATGATGTTGCAGGTCAGAAACTGACATAATCAACGTGGTTGAGCAAAGGATATGGCATTCAATGGAAGAAGGCCAGTTTGAGAACTTGCCTGGTAAAGGCAAACCTTTGAAACTCAACACAAATCCTCACGCAGACCCAGCGGAGGACACATTGTATCGAATTCTTAACAAAAATGGGTTTGCTCCTGAATGGGTGGAGCTCAACAAAGAGATAAGAAACAAAGCAAAAGACTGGAGAGTTTCACTGAAGAAAGCATGGATAATGAAACTCAAGGAAGACCAATCAGATTGGGAAGAGAAATCAAAGTCGCTGAAAACAGAGTTGAAACAAATCAACAACATGGCAAGTCTTTAATTAAGATCGTTTTATAATATACTTGAGTCGCTTATGTGATCTCTTGCTATTAGCAGGTTTTCAGATACAACTTGATCGCTCCTTTTGGTCGTCAAATGTTTGGATTGAAATGGGAGAAAGAGATTGATCGCTTAAATGAATAACATTTTCAGAGGCCAAGACTTTGAACGTTTAGTCACACATTTATGAAACTACTCTGTTCTTGAGTTTGTAGTATATTTATAGTATACGAGTCAATGTGGCTCCCTCCTGGTTCTTAGGTTATAGAAGAATAAGAAACAAGTGCTTGACTTTCAAACTTGTCTCATGTATGTTGTATTGTATCCATCAAATACTCCTTAGAAAGAAAATTATAACTTAACAAAGTGTTTAAGGATCAAATCGCGTTCTTTAATTGAGTAATTTTCGACTAAATGAGCTGGCCAATAAAAAGTCAACGACTCGAGTAACATGAAGAAAAAGAAAAGAATATTTTTTAAGAGATTAGAATCTTAATATAAAAATGAGATGTGAGAGCGACAACACATCCACTAACACATGGTTCATCACCAACCACATGTTTCTCAGATTACTTAAACAGAAGAGCAAGCTCAATCAGACCGCACAATTCTTTCTCTCTCTTTTCTGTTTGGGAGAAGAGACTCAATGGTATCCAGTTGTTTGAGCCTTAGCCTTTATTGCAATCTTCATCCCCACAGACACAATCACAATTCACTTCCTTCCTTAAGATCCCACACAAAATCTAAACTTGATCATGTCTCTTTCGCTCCTTCAAGCCACAAGAGATTCAACTCTTCTTCTTCTTCTTCTATATCTACGTTTGACTCACAACCTAAAAGTCGCAAACAGCACTTGACTTCGAGCCGATCTGGTGTCATCTGCACAAGAATCTCGGCGATGACCGGCTCAGAATCTGATGGTTACGAGCACGACGAATCCCAATTCGACCCGTCACTCACGAATGATGACTTGAAACCGACAAAGCCAAGCCAAAGAACATTTTCCTGGTTGGATATGTCAAGTCTCTGGATCGGTCTCGTAGTCGGTGTGCCTACATACTACCTCGCCGGGAGCCTCGTGGACCTTGGCATGGCTTGGTGGCAAGGGATAGCCACAGTGGTTGCTGCCAACCTAATACTACTCGTGCCGCTGGTTCTCACTGCACAGCCTGGCACTATGTACGGTATCTCCTTCCCTGTTCTCGCTAGAGCATCGTTTGGAGTCCGTGGAGCCCATATCCCGACTCTACTTAGAGCTTTAATTGGTTGTGGATGGTACGGTATCGAGACATGGATTGGAGGTGAAGCCATCTTCTTGCTTTTACCAAGTCACATTAAGAACTCAAATTTGTCTCATACACTACCTTGGCTTGGCACTTCTCCGCTTGAATTCTTTTGTTTCATTGTCTTCTGGTTGGCTCAGCTTTGTATTGTCTGGAGAGGTATGGATGGAATCAGAAAGCTTGAAAAGTTCTCAGCTCCAATTCTGATTACTCTCACTTCATGTCTCCTTATCTGGTCTTATCTCAAAGCCGGTGGATTTGGTCACATGCTTTCCTTGTCATCCAAGCTAACTTCTGCTCAGTTCTGGTCTCTCTTCTTCCCTTCCTTAACCGCAAACATAAGTTTCTGGGCAACTCTAGCTTTAAACATCCCTGATTTCTCCCGGTTTGCGAAATCCCAAACCGATCAAATCATCGGTCAAGCCGGTTTACCCATATTCATGGGCTTGTTCACATTTGTCGGTGTAGCTGTTACTTCCTCCACAAGTATCATCTTTGGAAGAGTCATCTCCAATCCAATTGAGCTTCTAGGTCAAATCGGAGGCTTAGCCACAACTCTACTCGCTATCCTTGGAATCTCACTAGCTACAATCACTACAAACATAGCTGCAAACGTCGTTGCTCCAGCAAACGCACTTGTGAATTTAAGCCCTAAGTACTTCACATTTGGAAGAGGAGCGTTCTTAACCGCGATTCTCGGAATCGTGTTTCAACCATGGAGATTACTCAAATCAAGTGAGAGCTTTGTCTACACATGGCTTATTGGTTACTCAGCACTTCTAGGTCCAATTGGTGGTATAGTTCTCGTTGATTATTACCTGATTAAGAAGATGAAACTCGATATTGGAGATTTATACTCTTTAACTCCCTCCGGAGAATACTACTTTTCCAAAGGATATAATTTCCCCGCCGTTGTGGCTTTAGTAGCCGGAATCATCCCAGTTGTGCCTGGTTTCTTACACAAGATCGGAGCTTTGTTGAAGATCTCTAATGGGTTTGTTGTTGTTTACGACAATGCTTTGTTTTTCAGTTTCATCATCGCAGGATTTGTTTATTGGATCATGATGTCTTGTCTGAGAAGGAAACAGAACTCGTTGTCTTCTTCTTCAGATCCGCTTTTGTAGATCTTGATACTCTATTGGTTTTGTAAGTAATTGAATCTCATTTCACAGAGTTGCAGTGCTAAACAGTAAACAGAATTGTAATAACAGTTATAATTTAGGTCTGGATTTTTACAGCCCATGGGCTTTCATCAGCCAGTGAGAAATGTACCAACTTAAGCCCGTATCGAGCATCACAAATACATGGGCTGTAAATAACCCGTAAGCCCATGAATATATTGTATCGTACGTGTTAAGTTATTTACAGCCCATGAGCTTTACACGGCCCGTGAAAAAGGTCTCACATTAAGCCCGTATCGAGCATTACAAAATACAAATACAGAAAGAAGGAGAAGAACATTTAACACTTTCCAATTTGATAATGTTGTGAATGTTAGAATGTGATTAATATTATTATCTCATACAGTGGCGGATCCAGCAAAATTATTTATCGGAGTCATAATATAATAAAATAATAAATAATTTTTTAAAAAAAAATATAAAAATATATTGTTTCATAGATAGGAAGTGATAAATACTATAAAAAAATATAATCGATAAAAACATCAATATAGTGGTTAGCATGATTAGCTAATGATTCATGCATCAAATGTTTGATCTTTTTCTACTACTTATAATAGATTAAAAATAGATTTAAAAGTGTAGACTTTTACATATTGATCGGATCTTGTCGATTTAATTGTTGACAAAAAGAATATATTAAAAATTAAATTATTTTCAAATAAGAGAGTTATTGAATAAAGTAATTGTGTGTTATGAGAGTATAAAAAAAATTCTTTAAAAAGAATTGGTGAGTTGATTAAATGGATGTTTGTGAGTTGATTTTTTGCTAGTTATTAAAATTTAGTTAATTGCATGTCAAAATAATAATGAAGTTGAATTTGGTTACAATAAAAAATAAATGTTTCATATAATATTTTTTTCAAAATTAAAAAAAAAAAATCAAAATTGAAAGGGTTCAATTGAACCCCTTCCCTTACCTTTGGGTCCGCCTCTGATCTCATATCCTAAAAGTTGAGATCAATTCTATCTAATATATATTGATGTAAGAACAAATTTATTCATTGTCAATTGGTTGGTTTTAGGTTGGAAGCCTATTATTTAACATTATATCAAACTATATATCAAAGATAAAGTTGACCAACATATGCTAACACGTCTGGTTTTGGCATATCCAACAAAAGCTAACACATCTAGTTGTTGCATAATCAACCTCGATGCTTCATGTGTGTATCTCCAATGAAACCCTAACTCTTATACTACTCACAAGATCTAGCTAGAGCAAAATATTTGGTTAGTGTTGGAAAAACTAGTTTAATAATTTGGAAAAATTTGGTACCTAAGCACATATATTTGTACATCTAGTGCCTAGTGGGAAGTGACGATCCTTTATGTGGCCCATGCTTGTAAATGGAATAACACACAGGTTTGAAGTGGAATTAACCTTTTGGGGATCATCAAATCCATTTACAACAATAACCTAACTAAGTGGATGGCGATTAAGGCATGTTGGAAGCATTTGAACATGTTTCATCTCTCGCTTATGACGTTAGCAAAGTGTAATTTTCAGACATATCCAGAAACTGCATAGAATGTCAAAGTACAACTCGAAAAGCTCAAGATTACATACAAAATCCCTCCGCAGCATCTTTACCACACACCTTTGCGTGATCTCACTGAAGCTGATTTGAGCAAAGCTTCCGAGGATTTTGTCTAGTCTTACACAACCTGTTTTAAGCTTGACAAGTTTTCCTTGGATAAGAAGACTTGGGAACTCGAAGTAGAGGTCTATATTAAACATGTTTTCATGACCACGTCTACTTTCAAAGTTGTTTTTGGTATGAATGTCAAATATTTCTTTATACCATTTTTAAATTTTTGACATAATTACAAGAAAAAGAGAGAAAAAAAATCTATATAAGAGACGAAAGCACAAAACAACAATCTAACATACCTACATACTAGACTAACAAACAAAAGACAAACAAGAAAATGAACCAACAAGACAAATAAATGCAACTAGCAACACATACACCAAATTTTGGTGATACTTTCCAAGAAATTACGAGCGAACTGGTATAGAGTTAACTCTGAAATTTTAAACCAAATAATATTTAGAACTTTTATGAGAAATAACTGGCTTTGATTCTGAGTGTATCTCAAAGTTGAGAAGGAGAAGAAAAAGCCAAAGAAGAGACTAAGCTGGATACACGAGGGCTAAACAAAAGATTAGGGCGATGAAATTATATTTGAGCACAGACATGTAGCATGAAGAAGCATACACCTTATGCTAAAGAGCATAAACTTAGAAAAGGTTATAAACTAGTTGAAGATATATGATTGGAATAATATTGATCATTTAATATTAAAATTACAAAATTAGACATTTTTTAGAAAATTGATATTATCAACAAAAAGTCATATTAGATAATATTTTAATGATTTTTAATGTTTTATGTTTATTAAAAATTTAATTTAGAAGCATTGAGTTATGTAGCATTTAGAGAATATTATGCTCTCTTTAATGCTCAAATAATAAACATAATTGACTTTTAATGCTATCATTAGGTTTTGTTAATACCAATCGCAAATATATCGTCCAGTTTGTTTGTCTTTGATTTAGCTACACATCAGGTAATGACTTTAAATTCTACCCAACTTTAGTTAGAAAATTTGGATTATGGATCGAATTTTATCGTGTAATGGTTACTCGTTGACAAAAAAAAAATTATACCAATCAACACCCCGATATACTACAAAATTGTTTTAATAGCTTTTGAGACGCACCTTAATTACTAATTAGGGCACTCTTCGGTTTCCTTTCTTCGTAGATGCTCCTATAATGTCTACAAGATTTTGATTGGCTATATAACTTGGACTATTAATGGGCTAAAAATGGGCCAACTTAATTAGAAGTATTCTTGCTAAAACAAAAATTGTTTGAATAAACTTCAAAAATGGAAACCGAATATACTTTTATTCCTCACACACACACAGATAGGAGAACACACTTGAATGATGCGTCACATGGGATAACAACACACACAATGAAAGACAAAACATAACAAAATCAAAGTCAAGAAACCAACCCAGACATGAAACAAACTAAACATAGACAATAATAAGAGCTAGAAAGTTTAATAATCTGCCTGATTCCGAGGGGAGCTTGCCAAAGGATCGAAGTTGCCCAAACGAGAGGGATAACAAAAGACACATCAAAGCTTTGTCTTCATCAACCTTCATGCAATCTTCATCGCTCCATTCACACACACAAATCCTCATCATAATGATGATGATCATCATTCACCACAACACTTACACACAAATAGACAATCATGATCTTCAAGAGATCTCTTCTTCTTACATTAGCCATCCCCTAAAGAGAAGAAACTTTGAGAACCTCGCAAGACCCTTAGTTGGTGAGATCTTCTGATAGATTCAGAGGGTTCTTCAAGCTTCATTCTCTTTAGGAGATGGCCATATTTTGTATGTATAGTGTTGTGTCAAAGAGAGTTCTAACAATGGAAGTTGTTAGGATTTTTATGGTTTCTCTCTTTGTCTTTGGTCATGGAGACAAATTAAACGAGAGGTTGAAAAAGACTCAAAGCTTAAGCTATAGTGTTCTTTCCACTTTTCCATTAAAATACTCATTTTCGTAATAATTAATAAACTTAGTGTAACAACGGTATCTCGTGTGTCTGCATATGATAGATTATTTTGTTTTTGCCTAAACTGTATCCAAAAGTGAATACACAGATGACTTGACATTAAAAATATTTTGAAACAGTATATATATGTATGAAGTATAAGAATTCAAAGTATTTGTTTGTATGAACTATTGCAAGTGACAATAAATAAATAAAATTAGAAGAAAAAGGAATATGATTGGTGTAAAGGGGAATAAAAGTAAGGATTTTAATTGGTGTAAAGATGACATCGAAAGAAATCAGAAAATGATATAAAATGAAAAAGTGGAAGAAGATGATGGAAATGGGAATGTCTCCATGTAAAGATGTTGGGAGAATTTGGGATCTTCGAAAAGGAATATGCCATTACCAAACACATATACATGTGTGTGTTTTAAACCATTTTCCACTTTTTTATTACTATACTCTCTTTTCTTTTCTCACTTTTTCGTTTGAAGTCCACGTAGATCGATCTCTTTTGTCTTGTCCTGTTCATTGCCAATCTTTGGTCGGTTTCTTATAGCTATTAATATTTGGGATTGATTACTTTTTTATATTCTATGTTCCAAATTATTCTTTTAATTTATCAATAGTTGGATCGACAATATTTAATCTATAACTAAATTTTTATTTTTTTATATATTTTTAATAATATTACATGAAACAAACACACCTATCCAAAATCGGATGGGAATAACATAGATAACACACAACCAATTAATAAAATAGAACTCTGAATTAATTTTCTAAAGAACTAATTACTAATCGCCACTTTTCAGTCATTTGAAAGGTGATTACTGATTTAGGGCCAACTTGTTTCTTTTCATAATTTATATTATTTTAAGCCATTTTGAAGTACTATAATAGAAAACTAAAAACATACAAAATTAATTGGCGTTTAGCTGATTAAATTAAAGAGTTAATTACAAAAACGGTACTGGTTTATCTTTTTATTATAGAAATAGGCATCAGTAGGTATTCTTGGTCAGAGCATATGTTAATTAGTTTAGTCATTGACTATTCTGCCCTTCGTTGACGGCTCCGCTTCTTCTCCGTTTACTTTTGTGTGTGAAAGTAAACTACTTTCTTTTATTTCTCGTTTCAGTTTCCCCCAATTTCTCATCACTATGGATCGTGTTTCTGAGATTTCTTTCACTAGGGTTTTCAATCCTTTGATTTTTTCCCTCATTGCTCCGTTTCGTTTTTCGATGGTCATTATTAGGAGCAGAGCTCGGTCTGATTCACGTTGATACAAACATTCATCGTGAAGAGCGGAGGGATTCAAAGCCCTAAATGAACTAACAGTGTCACGCCGCCATGTTTCGTTTTAGGTTAAACCCTCAGCCGCCGGAACCAAACTTTCCGATGGAGTTCCTTTTGAGATTCACTGGAGGACTCTAGTCTGGGTAAGGTCGGGTGAATCGGGAGAAAAGATTCGAACTTTCCAACAATCTGAGGCTGGAGAATCGACGCCGGCGATCTATTCTGTGTATTGGGTAATCAACCTATTTGGTTCACTTTGAAGACTCGTGATGAAGAGATGGAGAAGATAGATTTGGATGGTGACATCGAATTTGACGTCTCCGTAATCGACCATGTTATAGGTATTCAATTTTGTAAGTTTAGATCACCCAAATTCGTCTAATTTGATTCATTTATGTATTTGTTTCTGATTTGTGCCTGAATCTGGATTCTGGAATTTTGGTCTCTTTAGCCATCTTAATTTGTTTGGACTTGTGTTGTATGCATAGTTGAAGTTCCTTATAACGACGTTTTAGTTTATGGATTGCCTCTTCCTTTCTAATGTCCAAACTCTTGCACTTTGATAAGATTTATTTTGTTAAGATGAGTCTCATATACTTACTGTGGTGTTGCTGCAGAGTTTGGATTTCTTGTGATTGGGAAACAATTTGATCAGTATCCAAATACTATATTTTTTCCATATATATGTAGGTTGTGCTTGGGTTCACTAATTCCCACCTAGGGTATAGTTTCCTTGCTCTTTGGTTTTTTGTATATCTATGTGATTTAGTATTCATACTCTTCTCTGAAGTTGGTATATTGTATTGCTTCCTAAAGTTAGTATACAATATTGTTTTTGTTCACCATGGTGAGTTGGTGACTGTATCTTTTCCATATATAGAGGTTGTGCTTGGTTTCACTAATTCCTACCTTGGGTATAGTTCCCTTGCTCTTTAGTTTTTTGTATATCTATGTGATTTAGTATATATTCCTCTCTGAAGTTTGTTGTCTGAAGTTGGTATACTGTATTGTTTCCTGAAGTTGGTATAATAATGCAGGTTAACAGAAGTTACCTTCTCTCATAATTCTGTACACTTTAAAGAAATAGCCACTAGTATTGATCGACCATCATCATCTGAAGAAGGTATGACATACAATCATATACATCTTGCTTGCTTTTCCATTTCTGTTTTAGTTATACAATTTTTAATTTATTTTCAGATGTTGAAAGATGTCGGCAACGTTTACCTACAGATTGGGATCCAAGACAGAGGAAGATAAACCAGAATTTGAGGTGTTTTTGTTGTCGGGGTTTGGGGTTTTAATCATGTCGAACTAATGACTACAATCAAAAACTAAACTATAAGCATATCACGTGTATAATTTCGAGCCATTCATGTTGAATTAATGACACAAAACATTGTTATTACGTTTGCCCAAATTATGACAAAAAATGCAGACCAAAGCAATGATGCACTACGTTTGACAAAAAAAAAAAAGAAAAAAGAAGAAGCAATGCACTATAATTCTTCAGTCTACACTCTATATAGTGTAACACAGAAGCTAATCACGTGCCTCTTATCCGTGCGTGAGGTGTCGATGCATTAAGGACAAATAGTCATAATTTTGCTGAGATTATGATAAAAAGTTCCTAGTACCGTTTTTCGTAGGTTACTATTACGATACCTCTTTTCATAAATTTCTCTAAATTAAATGTTAAGTTGATTAGTTATGCTCTTTATTCTCGATTTTAGCTTTAGTTCATTTTGAAAAATCTTGTACATATTTAATATAAAAATAAATTACGTGTTCTCTTTGATTTTTATTCACAATGAAAAAAATAATAGCGTATCATGCAAGTGGCCTTTAGTCTAGTGGTAGGCGATAAGTCCACTAAAGACAGCACACTAGCACAACCAGGGATCGAGTCCCACCGCCTACATTATGTAGGAATTTGTACAAAGTCCATAACCAAAATTCAAATCTAAACCCAAACCGATCCAACCAAACTATTTAGATTTCGGATGTATCCAAAAGTGTAGGGCATAAAATCCATACCCGAACCCGAACATATCCAACCAAACCATTTAGATTAAAAACTAGTTATAAACATGTATTTTAGGTGCAATAACTGTCCGAAATCGAATCCATTGATATTATATAACTCCGAAACCGAACTGAATCTAAATTGAATCTGAATTGAACCCGAAACCAAAGCTTAATAATAACCGAATGGACCTTAAACATTTTAAAACTAAAAAACCGAAAACACGAAATAACGTTTGATAACCGATCGGTTCTCTGAACGGCCAGACCGACACATGCATTAACCTAATTCCTCAGCATTCACGGCTTAGTAAATCGAATAACATTAATAATCTGATATCGAACAAGATGTTAATTTTCGATTTTTAATTTGAACAGACAATATATTCGGCGAAGAAAGTAATGAATAATAATTAAGAGAAAATGGAAATGAAAAAAAAGTAGGAATGCTGAAAAGAATCGCTTCTGCTGCGCGTGGGATAATTAATGATATGGATCTTCCTGTAAATTTCTTTATGGGCTTCCGTGTAAGCAATTGGCCCAGTTTATGTTCCCAACGAAAATAGTTTCTTTATGGGCTAGCGTGTAAACGATTGGGCCAGTTCATGAAAACAGTTGGCCCAATTTATATCTCCGATGAAAATAGTTATTTTATGGGCTGCCGTATAAAAAATTGGCCCAGTTGATATCTACGATGAAAATAGATCTCAATCCGTTTGATAAGACTTCATAAGACCACGATTATTCCAAAATGTGAAGGTAAACAAAACAGGCTACTCTGTCTCCGAGTAAATTTACACACATTGCTGTGTTACTAACAAACAATTTCACATTCCACAAGCATAAAAGTGCAAAGCGCAAAAAGAACAAAAACAAAAAAACAAAATGTGGTTACTCACTCCATATACAAAGGCGACAGAAATTTACCATACACAATTAGTTTTCATTGTCTTTTGTTGTTTTGTTTTAGCGTCGTGGTTCATTCATAGACTTACCTTCAAACAACTCACCCAACAATCTTTCAAGATCTTCAGCTGTATACTTTATGTATTTCTGTGGATTTTTCCCACTCTCAACCAAAGGCCTACCACGATAGTCTCATTAGAATTTTGCAATTCGACCATATAAAAAAGCGCTTTAGGAGGTAAAAAGAGAAAGAAGAAGATGTTTACCCAAAGCGTTTGAGGAATGATCTGTAAGCAGGTAATAATACTTCAGCAACAGCAAGTCTTAGTGACTCTCTTAACTCTGTGTCTGGAACTGTCCATTGAGATTGTCTCTGATGCAACTCATCAAACTGCATATTGAACATCTTGAACCTGTTCCATTGTTTTTAGTTAATTAATAATCATTCATCATTACAACTACTCTGTATGTGTGTGGTGTTTAAGAGCTGTTTAAACCCTTTATTACCTCTCTTTTAATAATCCTCTTGAAACTCCACTGCTATTTCCTCCTTCTAGACTTCCTCCACCAGATGAGGTCAAACCTTGCGCCGATGAGCATTGTAATATCTACAATACATGTATATATCAGTATCTTAGTAACAAGGTAATGAAGGTTTATAAAAGTGTTTTTTTTAAATAGAGTTAGAAAAATCCAAAGAACCTTGGTCCAGGCAATTCTTTTGTATTGGTTTGCATGTTGCTGAACGATACGCCTATGCCTTTGGACCCAATCATCACCTAACAAATCCTTGGCTTCTGACCTGGAAAGTTATGATATCCATAAAACCAACTAGATCAATTGGGTACCGTCTTTTTCTTTTTTGTTGATCGGTTTATAAACGTGAAACTAAACATACCTTCGCACAGATCTGACCATGTAATGAATGTTGTTCATCAGGAACAAGTGTGTCAATGCAGGGTCTTTGTACTGTTTTGATTTTCCGTCCAAGTTGTTTTGAAGCGCTTGCATTATCCGCATTGTTACGGATGCTAGCTGCGAGTTTGAGTCATCTCCATTTCCAAATTCCAAGAAAAGTTGCTTCAATGTTGTTTGGTAGCTGAAACCAAAGATCATCAATAAAAGCGTGGAAAGAGATACTATGCAAATAGCATGATGAAGAAAGAGATTCAAAGAAAGTACTTAGGCTAGTCCTAACCAAGTCGACTAATGGCTGTACTTACTCAAATAAAAACTTGACATAATTGATGACATAGCTTGTTAGTGGGTGGACAGTGCCGTCTAGAACAGCAGTCTTTGTTGCATCTTTCTCAACAGCTTCTTCAAAATCACCAAATGTTTCCTGAGCCGTTTGAGCCAACCGCTTTGTCAAGCCTGTAGCTGAATCTCTAATTTCAAGGCATGCCTTGCCTTTGAAAATTGTCTCAATCTGTCCATGGAGACAAATTTCATGAGATTGTAGCACAATCTAGTGTTATCATACAATGTAGCACTAAAACCAAACTAGTCATCAGATAATTCACGCTCTATGTATTCCTAGATAGCAAATTTCAACCACATATGTTTACAAAGCTGAAACTACATATATTTTTTTCCACTTGATAATAATATTAGAGCAACAATGAGAAAATTCTTACCTCTGTATGAAGCTCCCGCATTATCTCATACATATCTAAGAGTACAAACAATTTTTCTGGAGATCTCTTGCTCCTGGCTATAGCATCCCCAAAGCTAAGTAGCATTGAGACACTGCTTACTGTAACTTCTGCAAAACACTGATCACTAAGAGAATCGAAGCCTCGGAATATCTGGTCGCATACTTGCCTTTCTCCAGCAAAAAGTAGTTTAACCTGTTGGAAAAACATCTTTGAGTTAAGAGTTAAATGTTAAAACTAAATCAAAAGGTACCTAGCGTCCTTACAGCAATGCGCATGAAATGGATCCAATTTCCAATTTTGGCTTCTAAAACTTCCCACTGCATTCTCTGAACATCTTCTTTGCTAAGTTTTTCAACTCCCAATTTCTTTAAGCTTTCTTCCAAGACAAAAGAACGTGTATCTCTGAACAAAATACAAAATATTGAACAGAAGGAGGTTAAAAGTTATGATAAAAAAGTTCATCTAGGAGCATTATTTGACAATGCTTTACATGACATACAGCAAGAGACCAAGAACCAAAAAGTTCACCTATAAATTTGTAGCAACTGTTGGTGGTGACCAGCCTGAACCATTTGCTGTGCCAAATCATGCAAAAGTGGCAATACCCTTGATGGAATGAGAATAGGAAGTGTATAAGAAGCAGTTTCCGCGTCCTCATTGTGATGTCCGTGGGGTTTTCCACTTGCATCGCCATCTGATGATGGTCTCAGTGAGTTGGGAAGGCCATCAAAAAGGCGATCAGGCTCCACAGCTTTACTGATTATAACATAAGACAAATTGAAAAGGGTATTGAGTACGAGATGAGTGTAGATAATTTGAAAACGATACTTAATTTAAACTTTCATACATTTATTGCTAATATGAAGTGCTAACTTTTTCAAGGATGTGAACTAGATGCCCTTTTCAGGCACAGAAGCACAAACCTGTATGAAGCTAGCAATTGCTTGAACTCCTCCTCCAGCTTTGACTGTGCTTTAGCAAGCAAGTTATTTGCATGGTTGAGGACTCCATCGCTACTCTTAAAGCTTTTGTTGCTCATAAAATAACGAATAATTTTTCTGAGTTGAGCTATAGCCTCCAGATAACTTTCCAGGTCCTCATGTGGCCCCTTGAGTACTTTAGTCTCTGCCTAGAAATGAATTGAGAGCATAATTAGATATGAATTGCCTAGATGACATACAGTAGATCCACTTCTCACAAGCTAATATATCATAGACATATGCTAACGAAACTGTGGGGACTTAAGATTCTAAATTTGGTGAGTGTAAATATACAACAAGCGACACACACACAAATCCAAACCTTTCTATTGATCTATCTACTTATACACAATCGATCTTAGTAAAATTGAAATGATAAAATCTCATAGGAATGGACTGGGAAGTAAGATTTCTAGAACAAACCTGACGGAGGAGATCGAATTGAGACAAAATAACTTCAGCAGCCTTAAGAGTCCTATCAATATTCTCATGAGCTTTCCTTATGGCATGCGTCCTAATCTGAGATTCAAACACAGTCAAACAAAATTCCAATCAAGTCAGCGAAATTTCAGAGAGAAATCATTCCAGATCTGAATAGAAAACATTCAAATAATACGATCGAAGCACTCTAAACAAACCTGAGTGGGACGCATAGCGGTTTCAAGAGCAGAAAGACGACTATCGAAAGAGCCAAGGATTGAAACAACATTATCGGTAATAGTTTGACTCTTCTGAAGAGATTGTCTCATCAACACAGCTCTTTCACTGAGAAGATCCATTTTACTATCTACAGCCATAGCAAAATCGAAAACCAAGAAAAACTTCTTCTACTTCTCGTCGCCTTCGCGAACGGAAGTTGAAGAGAAGAAAGAGAGAAGAAGTCGGTTTGGTGATGACAAAGCCGAACCGGTACAAAGCCAGCTAAGCTTTTTCTTTTCCCTTCTTAACCAACAAAGCTTAATTTTGAAACATTCTTATAAAAATATGATATTTGACGTCTGTTTTTTTTTTTCATACTTTGTAAACAAACCAATGAAAATATTTGATTTAAGAAGAAGAAGCAGGAAAAAAAAGTGTTTCGGCCTTTTGTAAAAGTACAAGGCTGTAAATAGTAATGGACATCTAGTTAAAGAGCTCTGGCCCACTAACAGAAGGCTATGTGACCCATATAACCTATACAGCCCATTAAATACGACTGCCAGCTTTTTTCATATATAGTAAAAAAAAAATATATTAACTATTGGAATTACAAAGCCCTAAAATCTCTTTCTAATGTACTGAATAATAACGCCAAAAAGCAGGTGGTCCAATTGGCTTGTCCCTGATCTAGCTAGGCACCAAGTGAGAAGTTCGAATCCCACAAACTCTAATTTGAGCATTTAGGCTATGGATCAAGCCTTGTTAATCCAAATCCAATGAATAAGGTTGACAAAAAAAAAAAATGTACCGAATAACATAGGGAAACTTGTCATTAGTTGTATTATTACATGCCCGATTTTATATTGTCAACCATTTTTTCATTTATTAAATGGACAAATTTCAAGCCAAAACACCTTAATAAAAATAATTCTGCGAAATTTTTTTAATATTTCGGAGAAAAAGATTTGTTTTGTAGTTCAGCAAACGAAGAATCATAATAATAAAAAAATTACTATTATGAATTGATTTGAACTTTTTGTTTTTTCTGGTGGGATGATTTTGTTTTGTTTTGATGGAAACAAACATAAACGATGTTAAGTTCATTACTTTTTCTTTTAAAACTGTAATTAAAAAAGTTTAGGATATGAAAGATCGTTGTAGGATATATTTTTATCGATTATATTATATAAATTTTATTACTTATTATTTGTGAAAAATTATTTAATATTTAATTTATATTATGATCCAGTAAAAATAATTTCTGGTCCGTCGTCACTGTACAATTACAAACATATAAAGAGAAACTTTTTAGTGACGTTATGATCGGAGAGTGTAAACCACGCACATTGACTACGCGCGTCAACTTTAATCTTGCCGTAAAGGTGGGGCTTCGCGGGTGGCACAACTGACAGCAAGTGAAGGCCATGTTTGGCTCCCCCACAATCCATCCATTTCCATTCATTACATCTTGCCGACTCCTAAAACGTTGTACCTTTTGAATTTGATTGGTAGCAATGAAAAAATCATTTGTAAATTATATGCTTATTTTTGTTACAGATTAGTACTTTTTATAAATTTACTATTGAAATAATTATTTAAATTTATTTATAAGCGTTTAAATAGTTGTATCCAACATATTTATATATGGACATTTGGAAATTGTTTGTATTAGAAAAGTTTATTAATCTTTATCTAATTATACTCTTTTAGTCATGTATTGTCACAAATTTTTTTTGTGGATCACTATTTCTAGCCGCTTATTTGTTTTCGGACTACTCTTGTTTCAACCGTTATTTCATTTGAACTGTTTTGTTCAAACGATTCACTAATCAATAAAACTATTTATTTCATTAATTTGACCACTTTGTAACTTTCAATGGAAAACGCAGCCGCGATTCTAAAACGCTACACACATGTCGACAAAAGAACCTGGAAGATGAAAACTTGAACCAAACAGAGACGTTTCAGTGAAGCAAAGTGTCGGGAGAGAAAGCAAAGAACAAACGTTACTATCAAAGGTTTGTCTCGTCTTGTCTTCTTCGATAAACTCTCAAAAAACTTGGTCTCCTCTCTTTCCCCGTAAAGAATAAATCTTTCAATTTCTTCATCACATTTCTTTTCATATTTTAATATCAAATTTGTTTGCATCATCCACGGGCAAATAAAAATTCTCTCTTCTTCTTCGATTGTTACTTGTAAAGTATATATAGGAAAAAAAGAGTGCAGATAGATGTAATTATCAACGAGAATCATCATCATTGTTATTATTAAAGACACAGCTTAAAGTTGCCTTTTTTCTAGCTGCTGTTTAAGGAGGTGTTGATTGATTCGATCTTTCGTGGGTTTCTTCTTCTTATTCTTCTTCAATTACAGATCGAGAAACAGTTGAGTGAGAGATTACAAAATGGGATCTTCTTCTGGGCAAAGTGGATACGATCTGTCCTTTAAGATCTTGCTGATTGGAGATTCTGGTGTTGGTAAAAGCAGTTTGCTTGTGAGCTTCATTTCTAGCTCCGTTGAAGATCGTGCTCCTACAATCGGTAGATTGTTTCTTCAACTTGTTTTCCTTTTTATTCCAAGCAAATTTAAAGGAGAAGAGGTCTTAAATTTATGTTGACTGAAGCTAAGTCATATCTTTTGTGCTTTGTTTGTTGATCAAACAGTTGTCTCCATATCTGTAAAGGCTTGATGATCATCTGTCTTAATTGTGTTTGAAATGATCATATACCTATGATCGAATTGCCACTGAGACAATTTTAGTTTCTGATGATACTTTCTGTCTGTTAATTTAGCAGTCTGATCTTGGTTTGGTTTTAAGGAATTCTTTTTTGTCTGTATCATATTGTTGATTCAACATTATTATTGCTCACAGGTGTTGATTTCAAGATCAAACAATTGACAGTAGGAGGCAAAAGATTGAAACTTACGATATGGGACACAGGTGATTCTACTATGTTTCTAAGAAAACGAAAAGTACGTAAATACTTACTTACAATATCATCTGTTTACTCGTTGTAGCTGGACAGGAACGGTTTAGAACCCTGACGAGCTCTTATTACAGAGGCGCACAAGGAATCATTCTCGGTAATGTGAATGTCCATCAACAATCAATCACAGGAGACTAATAGATGTCTCAGTCTGTAAACTGTTTAGTTAATGTTTCTTGGTGAATGCAGTTTATGATGTGACGAGAAGGGAGACATTTACAAACTTAGTAGATGTGTGGGGTAAGGAGATTGAGCTTTACTCCACAAACCAAGAATGTGTTAGGATGCTTGTTGGTAACAAAGTCGATAGAGTGAGTAGCAATCAAAATGACACAATTTGTCCTTAAAACACACATGATTAGTTGTTTTGATGAAACAAATGATTACAGGAATCCGAGAGAGGAGTTAGCAGAGAAGAAGGAATTGCTCTAGCTAAAGAACTCAAGTGCATGTTTCTTGAATGTAGTGCGAGAACTCGACAAAACGTGGAGCAGTGTTTCGAGGAGCTGGCTTTGAAGGTAAGTTCCTTAATTGGTGAAAATTCACATTCCAAAAGAGACATCTTGTACATAACAAGGAATGATTGTGATTTAACAGATAATGGAGGTACCTAGTCTTCTGGAAGAAGGATCAAGTGCTGTGAAGAGAAACATCTTGAAGCAGAAACCTGAGCAGCAGAATACTCCTCAAGGTGGATGTTGCAGTTCGTGAAGCGAGTCGATTTCACATATAAAAAGACTCTGTTGTTCTTCTGTGTATCGCAAACTAAATCTGATTCTTCTCTCCGCAGCTGCATCTTATTTGTGTAGAATATAATGTTAGCCTCTCTGTAAATTTGTGAGTTCCTTGTGTTATGCTTTTGCTTCTGAAAATATCATTTCTGCTTTTGTTTCTGAAATGAGAATTGTAATAACATTATGATGTAAGATTTGTTACAAGATTACAATGGTTCAGTGCTTTCTTCGAATCTGTGTTTATGTTGGGTCAAACTTTTGAGTTCCATTAGAGACCATCACTCTTCTTTCTTGTGGCTTTAAGTTTAGGTTCCATTAAAGACCACCACTCAGAGTCAAGAAGATTATATTATTTTAACTGTGTAGTCAGAATTTTACACACTACAACAGTTTAATTTTTCATAAATTCAAAGTCTTTAACATAGTTTTTGGACCAACATAGTCTTCCATATCAGGAAGATTCTTGTACAGAATTAAGGAGATAGCAAATTAGACATAAAGATCACAACCATCAATGAGATTACCTACTCGTTCTAGGTAAACAACATGAGAACGATCTCTGATTTGAGATGTAAGAGATTAAAAAGATTAAAAACCAGTGCAGGTGAGAAAGAGCAATCATACTCCTAAACGTAACTACAGCAAGCAGACTTCTCGGTTGTTGAAGAAGATGAGGCAGTATCTTGTTTAGTGATCTTGATGCCTTGGGGCTGCAAAAAAACAATTACAGTTCAAGCAGTTCCCCGTTAATGTCTGTATAATAACATGAATAGAGAGTATTTTTATTAGATTACTTGGGTTCTTACCTCTGCCTTTGTATCGGTTTCTGTCAATCTTTGTTTAATGTCTTTTGCGATGGAAAGGAAAACTGACTCGACATTGAGGTTTGTTTTCGCACTCTGCAACAATTTCAATCACATCAGTAACCTTAAGGACATCGGGATATATTAGCAGACATGTTATGTCTTTTTATCTAGCTCACCGTCTCAAAGAATTTAATTCCGTACTCATCAGCCAAAGCTTGGCCTTTTGCTGTTGGAACAGCCTGAAGGAGAATATAATGCATCAGTATACTACAAACTATAAGTCAAGAAAGTAAGTATAAAACTGAAATTTACTTACCCTTTTGCTTTCATCCATATCAGCTTTGTTACCAACCAATATTTTGTTGACATTATCTGAGGCATGTTGCTCGATATTCTTCATCCAGTTTCTAATATCTGTCAAAAAAATCTGGCGTTCAGAGTCTCGTAATCCGATTTTCTTTAAAAATGTCATAGCAACAATTTAACTTGATAAGATAAGATAGTAACAAGAAACACAATAAAGCCAAAGACATACTGTTGAAAGACGACTCATCTGTTACATCGTAGACAAGCAGTATACCCATAGCTCCCCTGTAATATGCTGCAGGAAAGAAAAACACAAATGAATTGTCTTTTTCCGAGTTGAAAAAGGGATACATCCAAGTTTATAATCAAGACAAGACAAAGGAATCAATCAACCAGTGCAAGTAGGATCTACATATATATGCTTCCCAAAGATCTGTTCACTTCGTAGAAACATTAAACCTGTGTTTTTTACCTGTAGTTATAGTTCTAAAACGTTCTTGACCAGCTGTGTCCCATATCTGCAATTTGATACGCTTCCCATCAAGTTCAACAGTTCTTATCTTGAAGTCAATTCTGAAAACCAAAGAGAAGTAATAACTTAGCTAAAAGTTATTACCATTGAGACAATATTTAAATAAACAGGCTTATTGCAGAAAGAAGACATACCCAATGGTAGTAATGAAACTTGTAGTGAAAGTATCATCAGAGAAACGTAGTAGCAAGCAACTTTTTCCCACACCTGAACATAAACACATACAGCTAAAACAAACAATTTAACACAAAATTTATCTAATTTTGTCAACAAGTTCCAAAATTTCTCAGCTTTTACGTCGTTTAAACAAGATTTCTTCTACTATTAGCACAAACAAATCAAAATCATAAGACCCTAATTAAGATCGCAAACAGACACGAACACGATTTCAGAAACTAAAATCAAACACTTCTGAGATTTTCAATTGCTAATTAATCACTGAAACAAAGAAAGAAGCTTACCGCTATCGCCGATGAGAAGAAGCTTGATTAGGTAATCATAGTCAGAACGAGCTCTTGCCGGCGCAACCGCCATCGAAGAAGAAGATTAAAAGTTTTTTAAAAAGTCGCAAGTTTATCCCTTTTGCTTCTCAATGAAAGCTAAAACGAGTACTGCTTCGTCTTCTACTTTTTTTCCGTCGACGAAAGATTGAAAATTTTCTGGAGACAGCAAAAAAGGGTAAAAGCTGAATGGAATGCTTCCAATGTCGCTGAAGAAAACAAGTTGATATCTGCTCAAAATTAATTTGTTGGTGGATAGAATTTTATTTTGTTTTTATTGTTTTTTGACCTGAAACTTTTAATATTTTCAGTTAGCCCCTATTAACAGCATGAACTTTTTAAGACTTCACATAAGAAGTTTCTATTTCGGTTCACATTCATACCTACATCAGATTTAAAATTCAATGGAAAGGGATTTTATTAAATATGATTGTTAGAACAAATCTTAAACTAAACCGAATTTAATCGTTATGGCTTTTAGCCAGTTCGAATATGTTATTGTGTTGTTCGAGTTTGGTTTCTTACAAGTTGAGGATGTTTCATTTTTTGTTTGAATTTTTGAAACTTGATCGAGGTATAATATTTTTATAGGTTCTATCACAATGTCAATCAGTTGAATGTATTTCTGACTTCGTCAATTCTAAAAGAGTTGTAGGATGTGTGTTACCAGATTACAAGCCATCATTGATATTCTTATTCGTTACAAAAGACTTAGTATTGCGTTTATCTTTTTTTTATTTTGCACTAACTTTGACTTCGAGTTCGAGAAAATATTTTATTGAATCTTTGTCATGTTCTAACTAGGTCCTTTTTTATAGGTTTTTTTTTCAGTTTTATCTCCAGAAATATTATTTCAGGTAAAGTGGAAGAAAACGAATGACTTCTTTTTTTGGATGATAATAATAATAATTGGGATGATTGTTTGAGATTTAGGAAAGTTCAGCAGAAAAAAAAAAAGATAGGTTCGAAATGATCTAGTGCGGTAAGTGTACCTACCTTTTTTTAGATAGTGTAGAAAGTTTAGAAACTCCATTATTTGTAGTGTAGGAAACTCCCCAATGTTCGGGTGAAGACACCAATTTCAGGATTTCTGAATAGTCTGTTATTATTTCTACTTATAAGTAGTCTGTTGATATATTAAGTTTTTTTTGTCAACATTAGACTACAACTGGTCGATCTATTAGCCAAATTTTTACGTAATATAGGCGATAAAATTTAATCCCTGATTATGCAAGTGCGCATGTTTTAATAGACTTACTGTCTGTTATTAAAATAAATGCTACTTGCATATATAAGTTAGATTACTTAATTAATTTTTATGTTTTTGTGTTTCTAAAAGATACTTACATTTAAATAACATAATATATAAACAAATATCCGTTTTTTAAGCTATAGTTGATAGTTAATGTGTCAAGATTCTCCAACGGTCTTTTGTAATAGATCCATGTCAGGAACCAAGTCATATAAACACGCTTTACATTTCGTTTTTTCACAAGTATTTTTTTTCTAAATTACTCTAGATTTCGTGTAATAATTTATATAATTTTAAAAATAGTTATGGGTGTATTATATAAAAAATCTGAAAAAAACGAACAACCCCAAATTGAAGTGAAGTGAATCAAAAGTAGTTTAATGGAGGCTAACAAACGAAGTGACTTTATACGAAAGTCATCGTCACATGCTTCTTCCATTCTCCAAGGAACATCGATCCTTAGCATCTTTTATAATTCTCCCAAAGTTAAGTATTACATTTCTTTATCATTATTATTACATTTTGATGATTTTCAAAATGTGCTAAATTATGTAACAATGAATGAGTAAAGAGTTTGAAAGAATGAAATTAATTTGAAGTTGTGCTATGTCTTTCAGGTCAGGTTTCTGTGTACTTAACCACAAAGCTGATTATTTAGCCCGCACAGCTAAAAGGTCTTCCCGATATCATGTTTTTGTGAACATGGTGTTTTGAACTTAGTTTTGTATGAAGTTATTAGTAAAGTTGACAAAAAAAATTAATTTGAAGTTAATCCAATCAAATGTCAAATTACAATGAATCAATGGATAATAAACAAGTAAGAGTTGAGTTAATGTTTTGATATATCAATGTAAATAAAATGTAGTTAATTACAAGAACAAATTTAGATTAGTGATGACAATCAATCAAAGAATTTGATGTTGCAGCGAAGAGAAGAATTTGATCTTTAGAAGCAAACGCGAATTTCGATTTCTCGCAGCAACGTTCATCTTCTGGTGCTGGAAGATTCAGATCTAATTGAAGAAAGTTCTTTGGTCGACGTATAGATTCTTCATGATGATTACTTGATGATGATATCGTTGTTTTGATGTTTGTTGAAGTAGCGTTTGCGTTTGCGTTTATTGTTAAACCTCTATGTCTTCTCATATGACCTCCTAAAGCTTGTCCTGAAGAAAACTCAGCTCTGCAGATTGAACATCCATGAGTTTTCTCAGGTTTCTTATTACCTTCATTGCTAGTTACTTGTAGAGAAAGAAAGCTTCCTACCGCTCCAGCTTCAATCGTTTCAGCCACAGATACAAACGCGGTTTTCTTCTCGTCGCATTTGAAAACGTTTGATCCTAGTTTAGGCTTCTTATGGCTAGCTCTGTGACCTCCTAAAGCTTGAAACGAATGGAAGCTTTTATCACAAGTTTTACACTGATAAATCCCATCAAGCCCTAACCCTAGCCCTAGAGAAGAAGAAGAAGCTAGAGGTTTCTTGTTACTTAAGAAACTACTCTTCCCTTGAGACAACAATATCAAACAATTAGCCATATCTTCATCTTCATTAGTAGCTCCTTGAAATTCAACTTCACCAATAGCTTCTTCTTCTCTTGAAGCCTCAAGTGAAGACCTTTCACCGCTTGAAACGTTCATAAGAGGAGACGCAGAACGCTGACGTTTAGTGCGTTTGCCTTTGATGAGAAGAACAAGACGCGCGTGGTCTCCACTCTCCTCATGAACACTTGTCATTGGCTCTTGATCTCTGTGTATTGTAAGAACTTGATGAAGAGATAAATGTATTTATGGAGAGAAGTGTTTGGTGGGTTTGGTTTATATGTCTGAAGTGTATCTGTCTCTTTGTATATTTATAAATATATGAATGTATTTGTTTATACACAAACATAGAATAGTATTAATTGTTGTATAAATATAATGAATGGGTAAAGAGAAAAGATGAGAAAAGAAGCAAACCCCAAATAACTTTTGGTGAAGGATTCCTTTCTGGATGTTTTGGTTTGCAAGCCTGGAACCACTTGTTTTTGCTCTTCTTGTTTTTTTTTTTGTCTTTCAATTATTTTAATTTGTATTTTTCTCTTTTTTTGGTGAACTTTGTTTTGCTTGTTTTATATATGAATCACATATTTTTATTTTATTAAATTTAAAGATGCATAAGCTAACTAATATATATTTTACTAGTAGATTTTATTCTACAGAAAACCATAATTGACATTATATTTTTAGACTTTGTTTCTTTAGTTACAAGTAGAGTGTCTTTCTACAATTTGAATGCATAATTTTTTTTAATTGATTGAATATGTTATGCATGTTAAAAAATAGTTGACCAATTGGCTTTCTCCTCGTTTAGCTAGGCATCAGGTGGTGAGTTCAAATTTTCACCCAGCTCTAGATGAAGAACTTTGGCTGTAGATCGAGTCTTATCAATCTAATGGTTACTTGTTGACAAAAAAATAAAAACTTCATCCATTAATCTTCCCATATATATAAAGATTATTTTTTTGGATCAAAATGTTTATTCTTTACATCATGCATTATATTAATTTGCTTAAAATTATGAAAATTTCATAAATGAAAATTTATGGTCTAGTGGTTTATAGAAATGAGTATGCCATCATTCAATTTCATATTCCCACAATGCATATTATAAATTAAAAAATAAAAAATAAATCTATAGTCTATATTAAATGACAACACATAATTAAACTTACAGCATATTAACAAATTACATTTACTACACAAATTGAAATACATTTGTATATGTATATATAAGCTATGAAAGTACATATTTAACTTGAAAATACGACACTTGTAATTGTGTTTCATAGACACTACTAATCATTGTGGATTTATGTACACTGAACTTAGCTTGCTGATTAGTTAATTAAGTTAATTAATTGGAAAGTAAAAGGCAATCGAATTTTGGGGTCGAGCAGTTCATGTGCAGTTGAGCCAACCCACAATTATGAATCATGATCCTACTTAATATTTATTTTATTTAATTATATTCATATTAGCTATACCAATATATTATTATCATTTCCTATCTTTGCGCCTCTTTCTAAGATGTACATTTATTTTTATTTTTAGTCACCCAATTATTTGATCAATCCATTATTAATCTTGTGATTAGCTAATAATATGTATTCGGTGTAGCTAGTAAACTCTCTTCTCTTAGTTTCTTAAATATTTGTAATCAACAATATTTAATTATTAAGGTATAATTTTATAAACTTAATTAGAAACAAACGATTGTCTTAGAAAAGGGTCCAAATTCAAATTTTGTCGGAAGAAATATTTTTGTTCAAATAGTTATGTATCACTTTTGCTATTTTCCTATCTAAATTTGACTTCAGATAGTCGCATTTACTCTAATTAATATTGTTAGAAATTCGAGAATTTGAGTATGAATTATGTTTTGTTGATTTGAATGATGAAAAAGAAAATCTGTTTATATTAGTTGTCCTACCAGCTCTATAATTAAATCTTGTTAACGTGTAATCATAAATATAGTAGATTATTAACAAGAATATATTTGAGTGTAATGTGAAGCTAGCATATATTATTTTAGGAGGAATTGATTATAAGTCTTGGCGTTGAGGATTGTGTGTGTGTGAAAGAGAGAGATAGAGATAGAGAATTGCTTGGCCGCCAAAAGAAGCCATAACTTGCCAACTAGCTAGCTTCACTACTCACCCTAAGCAAAGCATATACCTTTGTCTTATTTTATTAATCAAACATAATTAATCACCGATCAATCAATCATTCATCATCCTTACATAACCCTTTTTGCAAGATTTGTCTGAAACCGTTAATTAGTTGTTTCAACTTGCAAGGATCATCTAAGACAATGACTCATGTGTTTTTACTAGCCCATCAATGTATATTCTTTTGTCGATAATACTATGCAGACTTACACAGTTCTCTGAATCGAACTCTAGTTAAAAAAAAACTACATAAATAAATATTTTATCATCGTTGAAGTATTCTCAACCTAGTGATTTAGATGACTAAACTAAAAATTCTGATATCGTGAGTTTGACCATTTTCCACTAAAATATTTTTTTTAAAAATTATAAAGTGAACTATAGATCATGACTTATTAATCCAATTATTTAAAAAAAAAATCAAATATATTTCCCCACCGATCAATATATTGCTCACATGATAATTGGTTATTAACACTAAAGTGACAGAAGAAGATAAAAAAATTACACATTTTATTTATTGTGATAGATTCATTAGAGTCTTTCAAATTCTTTGACAAGTCTTTGTAAATCAGCGATGGAGCTTCCACTTGTCACGGCGACTTCAGTATTCCGGCGTAATTCCTCCCCTCGAGTAGCCACCTCACGTCCTCCCTCACCCATTGTTTCCGCTATGACCCGACCCAACTCAACCGGATCGGGCACAGTTTCACCCCCTTCACAAACTCTTACCGCAACTTTTAAATGATCCACAAGCAACATCGCATTCACAAATTGGTCCGCTTCCATGGGCCAGCCCAATACGACAGGCCCATTAGTTATCGCTTCAAGCACCGAATTCCATCCACAATGACTTAAAAACCCACCAATTGCCACGTGTCGTAACAACTCAAACTGTGGGACCCATCCTCTAATCACTATTCCCCGTCCGGAAACCCGATCCTCAAACCCATCGGGTATGGGTTCTTTTTTAACCACCCAAATAAACCGGGCCTTGCTTTTTTCAAGGCCCAAAGCTAGAGCTTCAGACTGGGCTGTAGTTAAAACCTTTTGACTTCCGAAACAAACGTAAAGGACTGAGCTATTTGGGGCTTTGTCAAGCCAACTCAGCAATTTCAGGTCTATAGAACCTGAATCGGATTTAAGACCCGACCCGATTGAACAAAGAGGCCCAATTGCGTATATGCGATCATGGCCCATCTTCTGTTTTACGTACTCCAGATACTCATCTTCAAGACACTTGGAGGAATTGAAAACAGATCCGTAGCTAAGGAAATTCATGCAGAATTCTTCGATTGTTTCGAGATCTGGTGATGTAGCTCGGAGTGATCGTCGGACTAGAGAAGGAAGTTGCTCTTCCTTGAAGATTGGAGTACGAGGAAGCTCCAGGAAATGGATCGGATCCGTTGATTTGAGTCGGTCGGTGTTTTCGAAGCAGAATTGGAGAACAGAAACTAAGAAGGGACCACTGGAGAAGAAAGTGAATCGAGGAATACCGATTTGATTGCAGAGATCATGAGTCCATCCGAGGAAGAAATCGGAGATGAGAGCAATCGGAGGATTAGAGTGAGATCGAAACCATATGATGATTGGTTCACGAAGCTGACGAAGAGAAGCCATAATTGGGAGATTTCCGGAATTTCCAACGTCCTTAGCGTTTTCGACGCCGGGAGGAAGTGAGGGATGAGGAGGGAAAGGGAAAACGACGGAGGAGACGGAGGAAGGATGAGCGGAGAGAAGAGGAGAGAGGTAAGTTAAGTTTCCGGGGGTGAGGATGGCGGAGACATTGACTCCACGGAGGCAGAGTTGGTGAGTCAATTCAAAAAGTGGAAGTAAGTGGCCTTGTGCTGGGAATGGAAACACCACAATATGCGGTGGTTTTGAATTCTCCGATACATTTCCCGGCACCAACACCTCCGTCATTTCACGGTGGCGTGACGGTTACGTTTTTGTGTACTAGTGGGATTAGAATATAGCTACACACCTACTTCATTTTGGTGGTTATATAACCAAAATTTGGAAAATAAAGAACATTACAAAATAGAAGAAAAACTGTACATTGACTTAACTTAATGAAAGACTTTTGATTCCATTATACACGTTTAGACTTTAGTGAATGGAGAAGAATATTATTACTTTGATGCTTTGATGTTTTTGTCGATCTTCTCTTTTCTCGCTCAACCACTGGCTTTTTTTTGGCGTTGCTCTTTCACGTGTTTCGATTTGGCTTCTTTCTCTTCAAAGAGCTCGTAGTGGGTCCATCTTCGAGCTTGATTCCAGCGAAGCGAATATGATTGGAAGTATGACGCTTCGGCATGCTTGCACATTGTTTCACAAGAACAGAGCTCGTTCTGCTGCAACCTGCAGTGCATGGTTATATACGCATGTGGCGGTCAGAGATTGGGATTTCCTAGTAATCAAGCATAATTTCAGATATGTTTGAGCTCTGGAAAGAAAATTCCATGACATACGACATAAATTCTATAATTGCCTACACGGACATGGTCTAGTAGTAATATTAAAATTTGAGAAATTAATAATTTGCTATTCCGGATTCATATGGTTTCTTTGACCATGAAATTATCCGGATCTCATGGTTTATTGACGCGTAGAACTGTTGAATCGGCTTGAAAGAATTTTTAACGTTTTGGTTGAACTGAATTAGCCAAGTTATTACAAAAAAGACTCCATAATTTAAAGGTTGATATGCATAGATAGTGAGAAGTTGCTATCATTAAGATTTTGATGATTAAATTACATAAACACTATCATATAATTTAGTTTTTCAAATTTTTATATGTTAGATTCTTCACTTGGGATATTAACAACCTTAGAAGAAAACGAACAAGAAGACAATATTTAGAATTTAACCATAGATAACATTATACAATTTAAGACTTCATGAGACACTATATTATTAGCTTAACTAGTAGAGTGGTACGAGAGGAATTCGAAATCTCCTACATGCAAATGATTCTCGACAAAAGTTTCAAAAGAAAATTACCATAAACTTTTCAACGTACGTTACTTTATCACACTATAGGTAATTTCATCTTCGTGTTTTGTCCAAAAAATATCCACAAATACCAAAAGCTTTATTAAAGAAATGACTTGGCTTCAATCCTGCTTAACTCCACTAGTCTGCTCCGCATGGACAGGTTTAGGTATCGTTTCTGTATCTTGAGCTCCAGTTTCTGCAGCCACCTGTGACAAGAAAGTGTAACACTAAGATTCAAATGCAACCATGTATAAGACCCAAACAAACTCAGAAATCAGATAAGAAGTGAATATTCAGAGGTACAAATGTGAGTTAATGGAAGCCTAATGGGATCATGGCACATTGTTGAATAGAAGATATGTTTCAACTAAACTGCTTCAACTAAGAAAGAATGTAGTTTTCAATGGATAAGAAGCGCCAAGCAAGCAAGTCAATCTATACACTTACTTTGGTGGCGTTGTCATTTTTGGCAACTGGCTTGAAAGGACAAGCTGGAGGAACTCTTGCCGGCTTCCTGTACTCCCACCCGAGCAACGCGTACAACTTGGCCTATGTTTTATTAGTATGAACATACAAAACTCAAGAGTCAACATAATGGTTAGAAGAAAATATCCAATACTGAAACTACCTGCAAGATTCACTAAAGCATGACCTCAACAGAATATACAAAAGAAAAACATAATTCGTTGTGACGCACTAGCAGAACTAAGATTTACAAACATCTTCAATTTTCTAAGAGCCAACCTCAAGCAGATAGCAAAAGCTATAGCTTCTTCCTTTCCCATTTTTACAAGCACAGATCAT
Source organism: Lepidium didymum (assembly GCA_963920545.1). Classification (NCBI taxonomy): domain Eukaryota; kingdom Viridiplantae; phylum Streptophyta; class Magnoliopsida; order Brassicales; family Brassicaceae; genus Lepidium; species Lepidium didymum. Next base: position 891,729 of record OY986996.1, on the reverse strand, counting down.
GATCATGTGTTGTTGCTAAACCCTCATTCTCATCTTTATCGATTTCCATCTATATTATGTTCTCTCTACCCCTTTCTAATTTCCAATCTTTGGTTTTGCCTTCAAAGAAAGCTATCTGCTTTGAGACTAACCACATATAACACTCTAGCATCTTAAAATTCCAAAATTGTGAGTCCTAACATTCGAGTCCCATGAACCTGATCAATCTTCCGTGGTATAATAAAAAAATTAAGATTATCACGAAAGTATGAGCCAATTACCATGAAGTAATCTATGATTCGAGGCATCAAATTGACGATTGGGATGAGGAACAGAGGCACCAAACACATAACGCAAACCTGTGAAATTCATGAACTTCATAGATTCAAACAATCTGAAACGGAACCCGCAAAATTGACAAACAAAAACTAGATCCAAATCAAAACAAGTCGATGGAAGAAATCTAACCATATTGAAATTAGGGTCCTAGACTCAGAAAATTGGGAATTTCGACGAAAAGATGAATCGCGGCTAAAATTGCAAAGATCAAAATATGATTGTACTTCCTTGAAGTCGTCGTCGATTTGCTTTATGACTTTAAACATCTACCTAATATATAAAGTGAACCCTCTGAGTCAGTTAGAGATTTTGACGGCGTTGAGAAACGGACGTTCATCTCACGGAGTTTTTTTTGTCAAGCACTTCGAATTGACGGCGTTAAGAAAACGTGACTTTAACGTACGTACAATACCGAAAAAGCCCTTTTAGTATTAGTATTGTGATTATTGATAAGGGTAAGGTTTAGTGTTTGGTAAACCAACAAATTAGCAAGAGATTATTAATGAATAATCTTCAAGTTTAATACATGACAGATTGGAGGATCAATGTAGTCCAAATATGGTTCATTAGGATTTAGGCGCAATCGCCTTTGCAAGGAACATCTGCGCAGCGGCAAACTGGTTTCCCTGAAGCTTCCCAACCATTAAAGCCACGTTCCAAGATCATTATGTTTTTGATTCCAGTATCTTGTTTCTTCTCATCAAGATAATTCACGAGTCTTCTTGCACAAGTTGGGCCACGAACCTGCAGAGCATTGGTTTCAAGGCTTAGCAATCTCATCGTTTCGAGTGAAAAAGAAACAACATTGATTTATGTTAGGACTTCAGACAGAACAAAGTGAGAAGCCCCAAATCAGATTCAGAGGTTGCCACTCCGTGGGATGCATGAGAATATATGGACTAGTAGGCAAACAATATCGAAAAACAGTTGGATTTTGCGACCTTATATCCACTTTTGACACATGAAGGTCACTTTAAAAGGACACATAATGCAGAATCTCTTTCTAAGATAACCCGATTGCTAACTTATGAAACGTTAAATCGACTCAAAATTTCAAGTTAAAACAACAACATTGATTATGTTAGGACATCGGACAGAACAAAGATGTGAGAACTGCCCCAAATCAGAGGTTGCTGCACCTTGGAATGTATGAGAATAGCTGGACTAGTAGGCAAACCATATCCAACAACAGTTGGATTTCGCGACCTTATATCCACTTTTGACACATGAAAGTCACTTCAAAAGGACACATATTGCAGAATCTCTTTCTAAGATAATCTGATTGCTAACTTATGAAACATTAAATCGACTCAAAACTTCAAAATACGAATCTTCTACCACAACCAGTTATCGTTCAAGCATCGCGAGACAGTGCTATATCAAATGAACACAAACAATGGGAAAAGAAGATATTGTGGGAAAGTGAAAAGAGTGTAATACACATTCAGACCTGGCTCAAAGCACAATGAAAGACAAGTGTGTCTTTGTCCTTGACATTTTGAACAAGATGAGTGATCCTGTCATCAAAAGAGCCACTAGCATAGTGTAGCGACCCAGCTATATGCCCGTCATAGTTTCTCTCTTCGTCCCTTAAAATCAAACAATTAATCCCGAGTGTTAAATACATAGCTTCATAAAAAGTGTGCCTTTTTAGCCATAACTCTGCATCAAACCTTAGCTAAGAAATAAAATCGTTTCATTATTCACTCCTTAGCCCACCTAACCACAAAAGAATTGATCCAAGCTCATGAGGTTCCTAATAGTTTTTAGAAACCATTGAGATTCCACTTGATTCACAATCTGCTCTCAGAATCAACCAGAAATTCAAAAGTAAAGGACTTTCCTAAAACCCAAATCATTATTACATGGTTGAGCAAAATTAAAACCTAAGACCAATCGAATTGATTTGAACTATAATCTGGTAAAGGCTAGTAATTTAAACCGACGAATTGAATCGCGTATGAAAGTACCTGACATCTATGATGGCGATATTAGGACTACGATGGAGAGGGAGAAGCTGAGTAGAAGTGATGTAAGAGATGCTTCTCGCCATCGCCATTTTTTTCTTTCTAGTGAAAAAGGAAAAAATACTTCTCCCCATCTAATTCCTTTCTTCCATAAAAGTCATGAACATATTCCATTTGCGAGTGCGACCAATTTGAGGTGACGCTTAACTTATAAAACTATTTAAAGTGTCGCGATGCGATATCAACAAGCGGGGATAGCTCAGTTGGGAGAGCGTCAGACTGAAGATCTGAAGGTCGCGTGTTCGATCCACGCTCACCGCATCATTTTTTATTCCTTTTTTTTTTTTTACCTTTTTTTGTTTTTTTTAAAATTGTTTTAACGTTTTGTTAAAACTAGTGGGCAGATTTATGTAAAATATCTAGTGGAAGCAAAATGGTACAAAAGAGGTTACAAACCAAGTTTTTTGAACAATATATGCAAAATGCTTGGATTTCTGTTACTGCCCCAACAGCATCTATCCACTTTTACTGTGCTTACTCGGACGAAATCTCGATTAAATCTTGGATTCCTTGTCTCAATGTCACATGTACGAGAAAGGAGCCTCAGAGGAACAGGCTCGCGCACACATACAACAAATGATCAATGACACATGGGACGAAATGAACTATTTTACGAGTTCATGTATTTTTCACCTATTTTTCCTGTGTATTATATTTCATGCGAGATAAGGGTTGTATAAACGTATGAATCATTACTATCAATAGTAGCGGATCTAAAAATATTTTTTATCGGGGTTATAAAAATAACTTATCCACATATAATAAGTAATAAAATATTATATTATATAAAATATAATCAAGAAAAACTATCCTACAAAACTACTCTCCGAAATTTTTTTATCACAAAAAAAAAAAAACTTATGCTCTATAAAAGCTAATTTTGTTTTGAAAAAAGAGAGGCTAATTTTATAAAGGAATCAAAGCTTTATATTATTATAAAAGAAATGATGATTGTAGGCTCTTATGATTTATATTAAGAGAAACAATTCATGTTAACTAGAGAAGAAGATTGTAGTTATCATGTACTAAAACTAAGGTTAATTAAACTTATTAGTTGTTAGATAGATAGCTTAATATTGAATAAGGCAATATTTAGTTTCTTAAATATTATTAGAAAAAAGGTTCTTCCAAAAAATAAGGCACCGTAACTTGCATTAGTTGAATCATGAACCTTTTAGTGGACTATAATTTATTTACTAAAATAAAATTACTATTTTTTAACTAATTTGGTGTCAATGTAAGAGTGGTTTTAATTATTTGGGTGTCAATAAAGAGTGTGTTTTATTTAATGGGGTGTCAATAAAAGAGAAAAAAAATTAATTCAATTACCACAAGTACATTAGCTGTATATTAAAACAAAAATTTCCTAAATTTATGGTGTGTCATTTGAATCTCCTTTAGTCTTAATAGGTCCCCCAATGACTATCAATACAGTGAATCAACAACAAGCATTACCAGTAAATCAAATCGACAAAGTTACATCAACAAAACTTCTTCCTACATAAATCACTAGACCTACCAGATCCTCACTATGCACTTACCAACATATAGAATCTACTTGCAAAATCTACAACATTGACAAAACCTTTTTCGTTTCAAAAGGGGAGTCAACAGTGAAGATATGTGAAAAGGAAGTCACAGGTCCAATGAGAAAGGTAAATAAAAACACTTAGCACCCAAATGCCAAATGAAGTATAATGTCAAAAACCTAAAAGACACCTACTGCGCTATAACCATCAAAGACATCCACAACAGATCAAATTGGCCATATAGCTCAGACATACTTACCAAACTTGCAGGAGGAGAGAGGAAGGCCCTTGGGAGCTTTTTTCTTGTGCAGCTCTCTCCCTTCCAAGCAACACCTTCGGAATGACAACAACAGGTTTATCAGATAATATTAGAAACACAAGAATTCACTAGAAAAACAATTTAAAAGCAAAAGAAACTGTAATTTCCCAAACACAAATGAGAGCCAAGAAAAACAACCATTGTACCTTCTCCGGTGTGCCTTTAAAGCATTGAAAGACGTTAGGACTGTCTCTAAGCAGTGGTAGATGTCCTGGAGAAAGAGAACATCAGACCATTGAAAGACCAGAAAAGATAATGAAGCATTGCAATACACAAATGATATCCACAGAGCTTCCATATTCTTGAAACAGAAAAACCAAAAAGGAAAAACTCAGAATGGCCGAGGCCTCTTCTTAATTAGATGAAAAGTTTCCAAACATAGACTTTAATGAGTAAAGTCGGCAATGATTACACAGCAGGATAAAGAAAGAAAGCGCCATTTGCGAGTTGTCTTACAATAGAGAACCAGTAAAGTCCCCTGAGAATCGCCGGTAATGAGAACTCCACCCGTGTTGACATTGTAACCAAAGCTCTCACGCAGCAGAAGAAAGGTAAAAGGCAATTCAAAAATTAGAAGCGTAAATTAAAATTAACAGAACGAAAACGGCATTGTGGTTTCACTTGCCAGTGATGAATGGGTGAGCTAATGCCTGTGACACAGTCAGTCTCCTTTACGGATCAAGGATGAACATTTTGTCCATGAGATCCCTGAAATGAGCTAACATCTTGGGATCCTCACTAGTATAGCCTTTAATAATTGAATTAAAATCTTTTGGCTTTACCTTTACAATCATTCTCTTTATCAGCTTCCCACTAACAATGTCCTCCTCAGTAACGTGAAAGTTCAAGTCGTGATCAAAGTGCTGATCAATAAATGCTCCCTGGCGAAGCATCTTTTTAGGGAAAGGACCTTTCAATTTCATATGAAGGCGTAACATATCATTGTTTGTGGCGCCAGGGAAAAGAACTTTTCCGCTATAAAGCTCATACAGACAGCAGCCAACAGACCATATATCCAACGGATGGTCATAGGTGAGGCCCAGAATGATTTCAGGGGAATCTGTAAAAGCGACTAACAAGATATGGTGTAACTTCGTTTTTACCAGCAAACATTGCATTGGCAAAGTCACAAAGCTTTAACACGTTTTTCCTCTCATTGACCAGCATGTTGTCAGGTTTTATATCACAGTGAAGAACCCCACAATTCTTCAGATGTTTAAGAGCAATGAATAGCTGCTTTGCATACGCCCTAACAGCAGAGAGATGAAGACCAATGTTGCGACCAAACTTCTTCACGACTTGACGAAGATTCAAATGGAGTGACTCAAACACCAAGCAAAGGTGATTACGGTACTTAAAGCTTGAAAGAAAACGAACACAGTGGCGCTTGTCATCTCGGTCAGCACCAGCTAGCTTCTTCAATATCTGAACCTCAATCTGGCCAGCTTTATGCATCGTTTGATTGTTACGAATAATTTTTATACCCACTTCTTCAGGCTCAGCTGGTCCAGCTTTCAAATCTTTTGCACGAACCACAGTAGAGAAGACACCTTTTCCATGAGTAGCAATGACTTCATACCTACCATCAAGTAGCTCGCCAAACTGATAGCTCTAATAACCCTCTGCATCATCCCAATCATCATAAAGCCCACTCCTCACCATGGGAACACCCTCACCTTTCCGATTACCAACAGGGGACTCTTCATCATGAAACATGTCAGCTGACCTTTCACTCTGACGTAGCGTACGAATTCGAATTGTAGCTCAATCAAGGAATCTGATGGTGAATCCTTGAGACCTACTCGCTCAACTAAGAGATTGACTATTCTCTTGGGACCGACTTCCTGCTATGATGAATTTAATCAAATCAAAGCAAGGTTAGGAGAAAGACTCTCGTTTATCAATTATCTCAAAAGCTGCCTCTTACATTCGAAACCTTATATAGGCGAGAGGTTTTAGAGTTAAAAAGGAAAAACAATACTTAAAAGGAAAAGAATAAAACTGGCAATAATAGAAATAAGGAAAAGTTGCAATAATATATATGTGTCAGTGTGTGTATTTCCTGATATCCGAATGTTATATACTCAGCGAAGCTTTTGGTCTTCTTCTCGTCTGATACAAAACGGAACCGTTCGTTTGGCGCTTAATTTTAGGTTTTAGGCCTAATGCCGCGTCGCCGGCGTTACACCTTCAATGGTGGCGGAATAACAATCGAAGAATTCGATGAACCTGAGGTGGGAGAAGGAGAAGAATATGGGTTTGAAGTTGGAGAAGGAGGAGAAACCGAAGAAGAAGACACTGACGAAGAAGAAGAAACTGACGAAGAAGAAGGCACCGACGAAGAAGAGGAGGAAGAAGACGAACGCCAAACCAGGGAAATCATCGATGTGGTAGATTCACCTAGGGTTTCACAGAAGGAGAGTGAAGAGAAAGAGAATCAGACAAAGTCACAAAGTGTTTGTTCGACTTCAGGATCGCAAGAAAATGGGGAATGGAAATTCGGCGAAACTGAGGGATTATTCTGTTTGATCTGTATGGAAGTTTGGACCAACGGTGGCGAACACCAAGTCTGGTAATTTCAATTTCAGTAATTGTATGAACAAAATTTGGGTTTCTTTAACTTGTGAGATTTTTAGCCTGTTTGGAATTTCGTTGGCTCTTCACATTCTATGATAGGTCTAGCAGTTTGAATTTCACGATCGAGTTCTATCAATTTTGATGAGATTTAGACAGTAATTTGCTGCTGAAAGTCATCTAGTTCTTAGTTGATTAGGTTGTGTCCAGAGACGAGCATCCCTTTTCATTAATTGATAACTCTGGTCTCTAAGTTTTTGAATTCAACTTATGTTGTTCTCTTATCTTTTTATTTGTGTGATATAAGTTTTTTTTGATAAATTGTAAAATTTTGTGTGATATAAGTTGTCTACCCTGTGGACACTTGTATGGATTTTCCTGCATCAAGAAGTGGTTACAGCAGCGACGAAGTGTAGGAAAGGTATGTTGTGTGGTTGTTATGTAGTCATCAGATACTTTTGCTGTTTTTGAGCCACATTGGGTTTTTTGTTTGTTTAGTGTCCCCAATGCAACCGGAAATGTAGCCAAAAAGATGTCAGAAAAATTTATGCATCACGGGTTGTTGCAGTAGATGATGAAGCACAAAAGGTCATGTATTGAGTGTTTTTCTGAAATACATACATTAAAGCAAATCTTGGTAATGAAAATCTGATATTCTTATTTATTTTCATATTCGCAGAGAATCTCATTTCTCGAGGCCAAGTTAAGTTCAGTTGAGCAGAAGGTAAGACAAATTACTGATTGGGTAGTTCATAATATTGCTATACTCAGTCGGTCCTATTCTGAGCTTAGTCTTTATATTACTTTTAAATCATTCGAAAGAAGATTTTCTTGAGTACTTAGACCTCTTTATGTCTTCATAATTAGTCGTCTATATGGGTTGAGCAATATTTCTTACATGTGATGCAGACTGCAAGTTGGATTAACAAAGAAGCTCAATGGAGAAAAGTGGAAGCAGAGCTAAGATTAGAAGTTTATAAGCTTAAGAAGGTACACTCTTAAGAGTATACTGTTACTTGGTTACTCTTAACATACTGGTTTAAGTCTGGGCCGATTGTGATAGTTTTGTTTAGTGTTTTGCATCATTTAGAAGGGACCTGAGTTTGACTAAAAGTTTCCATTTATTTTTCCTCCGACTTAAGATTATCTCTTTGTTTTTTTTTCTGCACATACCTATCACTCATGTTACTCCTCTTGTTAGCTTCATGGCTAGATATTTTGTTTTTGCAGAAGATAGCTAATATGGCAAGTACGACTATGAGTGCACATAGACAGTCTAATGTGGCTTCGCAGGAGCAGTATATACCTGGTAAGCACACAATAACATTCTTTATGGTTGTAACACATGCAGCTTTGTACATCTATTTGGTAGATCAGATATTATGTGGTTGGCTTTTCCGTCCTAAAATCCCTTACTTTTCAGATTCCATGCTTGCACCATATTGTTGTATGAATTGCCTCAATGCATATGCTGTCGTGCCATTGTTTTCATACTGACCTTAGGTCTAAATTTATGGCATTTCATTACCAAATAGTGATAAATGTTTTTCTTTCCCCTCTGAAATTCAATACATGTATCTTCCTAAATAGTTGTAGTGCATGCCTGCAGGTCATAAGATCTACCAAGAACATCATGGACATACTCTTTGCAGCTTCAAACATCAGGTGTGGCATTGTGTTCCATTCTACACACATTATTTTAGAGTTTTGGCTGATTTATTGCATGTCATGCAATTTTGTTGATGTGTGTAATGCACATTATAAAGTTTCTGTTCATCTATTTTTCCGTAGGAAGAACTGCTAGTTAATGGTGGCCGTATATTTGACATAGATGGTGGTAGACAAATTTTATTGTTGGCCCGTAGGCTCTCAGGTGTTGGTGGAAATTTTGTGCTTACACAAGTAAGTTTTTTTCTTTCTTTGCCTCTGATTTTTTATCTTGCACTAGTTTAAATGATGCTATTGTTTGACCTTTTCCTAAAATATTGCAGATGAGCCTACATTCATCAAGTGAGACTGATGATATTTTGTTGCCTCCTACCACTAGAGCAATTAAAGATCTTCACCTCTCCCCTCACAATAATGGGCTTGCAGTATTTGGTTCTCTAGGGAAAAAATTATCTGTTATAAGCTTGGAGAGCCACAACACTGTGCTATCTTATGATCTACCTGCTGCACCTTGGTCGTGCTCTTGGGATCTCTACAACTCTCACCATATTTATGCTGGTCTACAGAATGGAATGGTTTTAGTATTTGACATGCGTCAAACCACAGGACCTTTTGCATCGTTCAATGGCTTAACAAGCAATCCAGTTCATACTATCCATCATCTCTCTTCCAATTCCTCTCCAACTTCTGATTTCTGTGCCCTCTTATCTGCTTCTTCCATAGGGCTGTGTCAGTGGAACATTAGTGGCAGCGTGGGAAGGTAAGGTTTTATGTTTCTCTGACATTGATGCTTGTTCACATCTCATGAAACCAAACCTACAGTTCTCGTAGACTAAAAATAGATGACAGAATTTTAGCATCTGCTTGAAGAAGTTTACCAATGCATTTTCTAGGCTCTAACCCATTATATTTTCGTTTTTGTCTTTTTTTTTAGCCCATCATTAATTTCAGAAACGGGAAACCCAGGAGTTTGCATATCCTCCTCGTATTGTCCTCGCAGCGATCATATAGTGGCTTCGTATAGGCCAAGAGTTGGATCTTCTGATGATCCAATCCCAACTCAGACTCAGCCTTCGTTGACTCAAACAGGAGTCAGTAATCGCAATAGTAATAGTGTAGATGGATTTCATGTTTGTCTTAAGAGAGGAGGTACTGTTTCTTATTTTGAGAAAGTTTCATCCACACAAGCTTCTGTAGATACCATCCGTTTGCCAAGAACAGCGATTGTCGACTTTGGTGATGAAAGGAATCCACTCTTTGCATCTTGTAATGAGCCCACTCGAGAGCTCATCTTGCAAGATCCTTCTTCTTTTGCTGTCTCTCAACGGTTCCCATTGTCAAGTCATCACCCGCTTCAAGACGTGAAATACACTCGCCTCAATGGTTCGGGTCTTCTCGGTCTCTTAACCGATGATAGATTGCAGCTTCTTAGGAACTAATCGCCATGAAAAAGGGGAAAAGGTAGAACTGGTCAGATTAATAAGCTAATGTAAAGCGGCTAACTTCTTTAGCTTTTGTAACTATATTCAGACGCTCATATTTTGATAACGATTCTAATCCTGCAAAACTTAATATATATATCCTTTTTGTATATACGAGTAGTATCAAAATTAGTTATTTGATCTATGGTAATGGTGCACTTGAGAAATATGAGAAAAAATAAACAACTCAAATCGATACGAAGTTCATTTGATGCGAAAAATTATAAATATCAAAATTAAAACGTCCGACCTGCCGGAATCGAACCAGCGACCTAAAGATCACAGCAACTACTACAGTCTTCCGCTCTACCAACTGAGCTAAGATCGGAGATGTTAATTTTGTAATTATAATTAATTAAATACTAATATTCTGTTAGAACACATGCCATTGGATTCTGCTCATCAAACATCCTGATTAGCTAAGGTTAAATCTCTCTTTCTCTTTGTCTTGTTTATAATTTCGCCAGATTGTGGTTAATTGGAATGAAGCATCTCTGTAATGTCCTCCATTGGTGAAATCCTTGACACAATTCTTTTCTTTTGATTAGTCCCATGAACAGTTTCGTTCTTTTCAAATTATGGGTTGAAATTTTTTTAGGGTTCCAGAACATGACTTATCTTCTGATCTTTTTGCGTTTTGGCATCCAGGAAAAGTTTTAGGGTTCTTCCCTGTTTTGAATAGAAATATGCAATGCTTCTGATTGTGCTATCCAAATTGTACTTTCAATCTGACTCTTAAGACGACCAATAGTTGCTGAGTGTCATGGTTTGACAAAGTGTTAATTGTAGGTGAATTGTTATGTCTTGTTAAAGTGATTACATTATTTTTGTTTTTCCAGAGTCTTTCTGTCTTGGTTCAAGCTTTTAAGGTTTGGGCATTCTGATCAGTCTTTGATTCTACGAGGATTTTTGTAAAGGCAATGGAAGTTTATTGCGATTCTGCAAATGTTTCTAGTAATTCAAGCAATGATAAAGAAGAATCGAATGAGAACTTTGTCAATCATGGTAATCTTTTGACACCCTTCACAATTTATGGTTCATTGTTTTGACGTTTTGGTCTAATCATGGTTTATTATTAGATGGGTTTGCTGAAAATCTTTGACAATCAAGGGAAGCTGATTCTCTGATCAGGTTTATTATTGTCAGATTCTAGGATTAAGTTCTTATGAACAGCATCTATCTTGCTCAGTTTCTTTAGAAGAATATGGAATATATGATCACATGATTTTAAATGGTGAATTGGCGTTTATCGTGCAGCCGAGCTTGCCTGGCAAGAGCTGAGAAAGAAGTGGGTTGGAGATCCATCTAAAATGATCTCAGAGTTGCCTGTTGAACCTGTAATAGGGTACATAACAAAGCTTAATTATCATTGCTCAGCACTTTCGAATCTTCAAGCTTCAGGTTTTACATATATTAACATTTTAAACCTCTTTCTTCAACTCTAAATCTTTGGTAGCTTCAACGTCACTTATGAAGACTTGCTTCTATCCAACACTCCTTTTCACAAGCCTATCCCTCTAGCTGTGAGTTTCTACAATACTCCAAATACATTTCCTCTTCTTTTTAAGTTCGTTGTACTTGGACCTTGTTTCCTTCAAGAACAATCTCGTAAACCCCCATTGGTTACTTTGCGGATGTGAAAATTTGCTTGAAATGGTGGAATTTCTGGTAGATTTTTGGCAAGAAGATGGTCTTTTCGATTAGGTAACTAAGGAGATTCTTAAGATTCTTGATACAGAATATAGTTGCAGGCTCTAATCCATTTAGGTTAACCAACATCTCTGGTTAAAAGATAAAAGAGGTACATGAAACTTTGGTATTCATTGTCATACCATGAACTTATAATGAATTAGGTTTATTGACTTTTTTCTTCCAAAAAAAAAAAGACAAGGATCATGCTTATGTTTGATTCTAAATATGGGTCCAAAACAACTAAATCTAAAACTCAACCAACAAACCTTCCTCTCGTCGGTGAGAGTGTAGGAAGTGCAACCTTCGGATCAGCTTGTTGATGCCGATTACACTTATCCATTTGGGATATTGATTTCTCTTTACTAAGCTTCCCCAACCCTTCTCCTATCTGACCCTTACCGAACCATCTCACCCAGTTGCATGCAATCAAATCTTGCGATTCGGCTTCATCCGTTACCTCTCTCTCGCTGACCAAAGCTCCAAATCCCAGTCTCAAATCAAAAATTTCTCTCAATCAAACACATCAATCCTTCAATCGCACCTCCAGATCATCAATTTTCAACAACATCCTCACCCCATATCGCACTAAGTTGTGATTTCGCGAAGAGCAAGCTCGTCGCCTTGGATATGGACTATCCACTGATGGAGGCGATGCGAGCGATGTCGATCCTTGACGAAACCCCCATCGATCTCCCCGCTTCAGGCTCATACTCCAACTGCATGGAGGATCAACACATTTTGGTAAGACGATTACTAAATCCTAGGCAACAGAACATGGCTAAGATGCTCCTCACAATGCCTCGCATTTGGAGGCTCCAGAATAAAATTCAAGGTACGGTCGTTTCCAAAGATACTTTCCAATTCAAATTCCCCTCTGAAGAAACTCTCTTGTCTATTACCCAATTTGGTCTCTGGAATTTTGATGATTGGTGATTAGTAGTTGTCAGACAAGATAAGGATTTCAGTCCTAAATTACTAGAGTTTGTCCCGCTCTGGGTCAGACTGTTCAATATCCCTATTGAACATTATACCATCGACCTGTTCTCGACCATTGCCAACACCATTTGGTGAAGTTCTGGAAGTGGATTATAACCTTGAGCGAACGCACCTCTTTGAGTAAATCCGGGTGAAAATTTTGTTTAACACAACTAATCCAGTTCGACGATCTAAAGTCTTTAAATTACTAGATGGGAAATCAATTAGCGTCAAATTCGACTTCGAGCGGGTTAAACGATCTTGTTTTTCATGTAGACGCCTCACCCATGAAATAGCTCACTGTCCATCAAACACTCAAATCACCCCCAGAGGAACCACCATAATATGCCCAAAACCATGATAATCAGATTGATGTTGAGAAAGAACCCACCAAACGAGCACCACCTAGTAATTCTTCTAGGAATCCAGCTCCCACAACAGATATTCTTAGCATGCTCCAAAAGCTGGTCCAATCGGAACAACTTGACAAAACAGCCGAAAGACAAGCCCTTGAAGCGCTCTCAGTCTCTCTGAACCAACCTACACTACCAACTACTCCAGCAACCTCTGATAAATCTGTCAGCACTTTTCTCATGGCATCTCAGAAAGCTACAAAACCAGATAAAGAGATTATGCTGATCAACAGAAATAAAAAAGCTGCAAAAGATCGGAAATCACAGTTGGACTACATTGACAACACTCCCACTCTTGGAACCCACCCATTAACCCCAAAATCAGATAGCACAGCTCATAAGAAACAAAGGACTATCCACATCTCCATCTCAAGCACTGCACATAAGAACCAAAGTTCGGAAGAAGGTATGGTGCCTCCCCTGAAGCCACTCTGGTCCCCATGAGTGTGATGAGTTGGAATTGTCAGGGATTGAGGAGCACCCTGACAGTTCAATGCCTAAAAAAGATAAGGTAATTCTTATTTATGGACATTTTGTTCCGCTTTGAGACAAAAAAAACACTAGGGAATATTTAGTTTCGGTTCAAAGATGGTTAGGATATGACAATTTAGTTACAGTAGAACCTGTAGGACTCAGTGGTGGGCTTGCCCTCTTTTGGAAGGAAAGACGTCACGTCCAGATCCTTCAAACAGATACCCACTTCATTGACACCAAACTGGTCATTGGCAACAACATGATTATCTCCACCTTCATTTATGGCCACCCAAATAGACAACTAAGACCACAAACCTGGGATTTTATCTTAGAGAAACTCTTGCCTAGACTTGAATCTTGGTTCTTAATTGGGATTTCAGTGATCTACTTGCTAATGAGGACAAACTTGGTGGATCTTCACGACATAATTCTAGCTTTCAACACTTTAAAACTTTGTGGAAACATGTTGCATCTGTGATATCCCCAACTCTGGCTCTTGGTTCTCATGATGTGGATTTAGAAACACTAACTGGACCCAGTGCCGTTTAGATAGAAGTTTCTGCAATGCAGAATGCCTCACTCTGTTTCCCCATATTCACACTAGATACATGGCTTGGATGGGTTCAGATCACCGACCACTGCTAACATCATTTGCCCTAGATAACCAAACATATCAGAAGCGCTTCTACTTTGACAAAAGATGGATTTGTAGAAAACATTTTGAAAAAGTGATTCAAAATGGCTAGTATCCTTCTGTACACTAAATGGAAACCTCATGTTATGACATAATCATAACATGTAGGAATGAAATCTCCAGACGTTTATGTTCATGAAGCGTCAATCACCAGAGCTTTCCTGCTACGTGCGAAAGTGAAGATCCACATCTATTACAGCTCAAGTTCTTCCAATCACTCAGATTTTTTGATGGAGATCGTGTGATAGTACAATTTCACTATGAACAGCTCCCAAGACTTTGCCTCAACTGCCAACACCTCACACATAACACCATCCACTGCCTATACATCCCTCAACCATCAGAATACTATTTCCCGATGCATCCACAAGCCGAGGACTCAGGAGATCACTCTCACACTCAGGAAGATAGCCATAACTCTGGCAGTGGCATATCCATTGATACTCGATCCCCTGTTTCTGCGGCTCCACTGGCACGACCACCATCTCCATCACTAACTCAACAGCTCAACCCCCTGCAACCAGTCTCTAACACGGAGATCACATACTTACACACCCTTGACAATACTCTGCTAGACTTGGATTTGGATAACTTTGGTGTGGATGTTGAACAAGACCTGGCCACGAATTTGGAACAACAAACCACAATTTCTCTCTTGTCTAAGGCAGCCAAGCAGACCTGTTACCCAGATCACGCGGAAGGTTCCAACCACCACTCATCCAAAAGTTTGTAAGAAGCCTATATCACTCTCTGTTCTGTTGGGTCAATTTTCTCTTTTAAGTTATGCTTTTACTAGCTTCTTTTATGCTCTTTCAATTAACTTATGCCCCTTGTTCCCTGAATCTCGCATGATTAGGGTGGGCGATTCTATCTCTTTTATCTTTTGAGTCCTAATCTTAGAGTGTGTCTTTTTTCTCATTCCCGATGCTCATTCCGGTTGAGTTCTATTTTGTAAAGTTCTATTTTGTTGAATGAAATACTTCTCATGGGAAAAAAAATATGGGTGCGTATTTAGACCAACATAAAGATGCCATTTGGTTGACTTATTGATGTTAAACATGTGATTTAACAGATAATCCTCATATGATATTTTATTATTCTTTTAAGAATGATTTTGGTATTAAATTTGAAAGAAACAGCAGATTTGACCCTGAGATATGGGGTTAAAATAAACGTGTATGATCATGATACGCGCGACTACGTTTAGTGATTGCGATTAGGTGTCGAAACGCATTTGGGAATAAAGCACTAACTCATTTTCCCCAAAGAAAAGTCAAACTGAAATTCGTTGAACGTGAGTCTGTGACAATTCCATTCAATGAAAAGGAAACTTCTAATTAGTTATAAAATTATTTTAATTTTATGTTTAATCAAAAGTATATTTAAAGAAATTATAGATGTTTGACCATGAAGATAATCTGATATCAAATTATAGAAGGATTAGTTGTTTAATTAACATTGTCGACAAAAGCCTGCAATTTTCTAAGTTATTGTATTGGTTTATTAGGTTCAATGTATATGAAAGACTTGTGCGATACATTCTATAATCTTGAATGTTGTGCCTTTGGCAAATGAGTAAGTCCTATTTTCACACGAATTCTATTATAAGAAATCGCATAGTATTCCTATAATATTATTTAAAATTTTAAAGATAAATTTAAATTATAAATTAAATTTTCTCAATCCTGAAACAAATATTACAATATGATTTTTGGCATTGTTAAGAAGAAATTTTTTTAGGTCAATGTTATTCATAGATCAACAAAACGAATCAACCTAAACATTCTAACTGAATAGTGAAATTCATATTCATCACATAATGTCTAAGTAGATCATAGTCAAACTAACTAAACCAATTCAAATTTGTCATCTGATATCTAGGTAGATTAGAGCTAAACCAACTGTTTTTTGTTTTTTTCATAAATGAGTATGAAATTTTTGTTTTCTTGTTTAAAAAACAGATTTTTCAGATTTATGATGGGTTTTAGATAAATTGGGTGTGGCAATAAAAAGTTTGGAACTTTTGGAATAAAAAAGGAAAATAAAATATCGATAAATACCGTTTTTAATTGAAGAAGAATCTCGTCACTTGTCCAAAACCAAAAATTCTTCTTTCTGTTTTCTCTTCATCTCCAGCAATCTAATTACTGCCGGCGAAAATTCATTTCGAGTCGTCGGATAAGGTGAGAACTTTGAGTTTTTCAACTGTTCGTAAATCCATAGATACTTCTCAATCTGCAAAGGCAACGATTTTGTATTGAATTCCTTAACATTGACGTTGCCAATTTGTGGGCTTTCTTGTCGTAGATTTTGATCCTTGCATTTTTTCTGGGTTATCAGGAGAGAAGAGATTGATGGAGATCGAAAAAGCGATCGGAGAAAGTGACGATAAGAGGTTGAAGACCAAGTACAATAACGCCATCTACGTCATTAGAAGAGCTCTTGCTCTTTACTCGTGAGTTCTCTCTTTCTCTATATTAGTTTGGTCTATTGAAACTCTTCGATCTTCAGATTCATTATCCTGAAACTTGTAGCTAGAGAGATTTAAGATGAAGCAAAATTTGTCCTCTTGGGATGTGTGTGATTTATCTTTGAAAATCTGAAAATGTTATAGTTTGATGAGATGTCGTTATTGGAAGTTGAATGTTGAGAGATATTTGCTGGATTTAGTTATAGTGAAAAGGATTTTGAGGATCATTCAGTTAAAGTTACTACTAGTGATATTATCTTTTGAGAAGATCTCTTTCGTAGGATGGATTTTCAGTATTTGATCTTCTAGCCATATTTGGCTATCTCCATTGTGCAATTGAAAGGACGATCTTGGTGTCCTTATAATCGATTGTAGTGGGCAAGACATTATCAGATATAAGTGTTGAGGATCCATCAAATAACTTGTAAATGTTTTGTACCATTAGAAAATGAAAGATGCTCTCTGTTCATTACTTGTGTGCCATATGCTTGTGTGTTCATTGTTTGTGTATACTATACAAACATTGCACAAGGTAGTTAAATGCAACGTCTTACTGATTCTTGAAAATATCGAATGTGTTGACTTCTACAGTATTGAAGAGGTCGCCTTTAGTTTTAATGGAGGAAAGGACTCTACTGTAAGTTACAACTGTTTCCTTTAAAAGTCTCCTGTTTTGCTCTTTTTTCAATCCTGTTTTCTAAGTAATAATAATGACTCTCATCGTAATTTTAGGTGTTGTTGCATCTTCTTAGAGCTGGCTATTTTTTGCATAAGAAAGAGCAGAGTTGTTCTAATGGAGGTCTATCAAGTTTTCCAGTCCGGACTATATATTTCGAGAGCCCTTCTGCCTTCACTGAAATCAATGCATTTACATATGATGCAGCTCAAAGGTAAGAAAAGTATTCTTCTTCCGCATTCATTTTTCTATCTCTTACTGATATCTTTTAACTGAAGTTGACAGTATTTCGGGTAAGATTGTTAAACCGTGTATGCTCTTAGAATGATATTATCTAGTGGTTAGCTAATCATATTATTCTCTATCTGCAGTTACAATCTGCAACTTGATATCATTCGCCAGGATTTCAAATCCGGGTTGGAGGCATTATTAAAGGCTAACCCTATTAGAGCTATTTTTCTTGGTGTCCGAATTGGTGATCCTACTGCGGTTAGCTTCACTTCAAATCTTTAATCTCAAGACTCAGATGCAAATCTTTTAGTGTAAAAAGTATGATCTCTGTGAATAATTACTTCTCAATGAACTTTTTAGGTTGGGCAAGAGCAGTTCTCTCCTAGTTCACCTGGATGGCCGCCTTTCATGAGGGTGAATCCTATATTAGATTGGTCGTACAGGTATCTTTTTTCTCCTTAATCATATCTTCTTATGTTTCGGATGTGTTACATGCAGAAAATCTTGAGCCCAGTTTTGATGGTATATATTTTGTACAAAGAGAAAGTCTATTAAACTATCAACTTTGGTGGACACTGTAATTGGTTTCGCCGAACTATAATAGTCTAACCCAAATAAAGGCTTAGGAGAATCAGAAACTAGAGCAATTTTACAGTACTGTGATCTCTGATTTTCATTTGATACTTGGGTTTTGGATCTTTTATTCTGAATTTTTCAAATGTTTCTTATGCAGAGATGTTTGGGCATTTCTCCTGACTTGCAAGGTCAAGTACTGTAGTCTTTATGACCAGGGGTAATAGTCCTCTCAACAATTTAACTTTTACAAGCTATTTCTGTCTATCCCAATTTGTCTTATTTTTTTTGTTTCTTCTCTGAAATACAGATATACATCAATTGGGAGTATTCATGATACTGTTCCCAATGCATTATTGTCTGTTAACGACACCAGCAGTAAAGATAAATTCAAACCTGCTTATTTGCTTTCTGATGGGAGATTAGAAAGAGCAGGGAGAGTCAAAAAAATTGCGTCAATCAATAGTGACACAGATACTGAATCACATAAACACGAGGTGCTTTTGGCGTCAGTTATTGCTGTTGGCGATGAGATTCTGTAAGTCATTAATCCTTGTTATATCAGGCTCTGTATTAATAATTACTTTTACAAAACATTAGAGTTAGGCCAACTACGCATTAAAAAGATCTCTTGGTGGTTATATATCTACTAGGCAATGAAGTTCTTCCGACCCATTTATCTGTTCCATAGCTCAGGTCTGGCACTGTTGAGGATCAATTAGGATTGTTGCTGTGTAAAAAGTTGACTTCTGTTGGCTGGTCTGTACAACAAGCCGCTGTCCTTCGGAATGATGTGAGTGAGATCTACTCAGTGTCTTTGTTGCATCAATTTTCATCCATGGAAACATGTTAATCAGATACTGTCAAAGTTTCTTTGATCGGCTTATTAATCTCGATTACTGCTTCTGCATGTTTCTTTAATCAGATAGATTCTGTATCCGAGGAAGTTGACCGCCAAAGGTCTACTAGTGATATGGTAAGTCCTTTAAACAGATGATAATAAAATCAAAGTGAGGTTGCCTTTTTAAGATTTTGACAGATTTACTCTGCTCGATGCTTTTGGAGGTATTTATTTATGGAGGAGTTGGTCCCTTACATTCAGATGTTACTTTGGCTGGTATTGCTAAGGCATTCGGGGTTCGCCTGGTACGTTCCTTGTTAATTTGAACACAGACTCATGGTTATGCCTTATGATCTCAACGCATCTGAGTGTCAATAATGTGAAGAAAGATCACTACAATGCGAGGAGCTAATAACGTGGTTTATTCAGGCACCTGATGAAGAGTTTGAGGAATACCTTAGGCATCTGATCAGCGAGCAGTGCACAGGTGACAGGAATGAGGTGAGTTCGGCCATGAGAATTGTTATATATGTATATACATATCTCTTCAGACAATGAGCTAAATTTTATAGTATAAGTCGCTTTGCTATGAAATTTCCTCATTCCATATGGTTTCTCTTCGATTGCTTTTCTCAATTCAGATGGCTCAGTTACCAGAAGGAATCACTGAACTACTGCATCATGAAAAGCTTTCAGTGCCATTGGTATGTGCCCTCAAAACTCCATTCAAAGTTATAATGTTTCACGGTTATCCTCCATATAAATTTGATTATATGATCACTGGTCAATTTTCTGTAGATCAAGTGTTGCAATGTGATTGTTCTTGCTGCTACAAACACTGAGGAGCTCGAGAAAGAGTGGGATTGTCTGACCGAGCTAACAAAATTGGGTGGAGGTTCTTCACTCGTGGAGATATATGAGTCAAGGCGCTTGATGACATCTTTAACAGATGTATGTTTTGCTTTCCATTTCACCTTTTTTTTTGTGATGGCTTGCTTTGAGCTAGTTAAACAAACATCACTACTTCTACGCGATTCTATGCAAAAATCATTGTGTGAACCAAGAATCATAATTCCTGATAGATTCATGCTTCCTTTATGCTGATTAAACACACTCACTACCAAAATGCAGGTTGAAGTTGCAGAGCCTCTGTCCAAACTTGTTCTTGAGTTTCCAGACATATATCTTGGTAAAAATCTTTGGTTTGTCTAGTATTTTCAACTTTGAGAGCATCTAAAGTCTCTCTCTTAACCGCAAATCTTCATCAGGGTGTTACCGGAAATCTAAACAAGGTCCTATCATCATCTGCTTGAAGGGAAAGGTACACACACAAGATCTGGTTTCATCTTTTTTCCTCATTTTTCAAAGCTCATAAAGGTTTCCTCTTCTTATTGATTTACAGGACAATGCTCGGATTGACTCAGCTGTACATGCACTACGCAAGAAATTTAAGAAAGATGTGTTCGTAGAAATCAAATAGACACAAGTTTGAGAACCGGTTGAGCATGAGAAGCAGATTCAGTGCTGCACTTGAGTTGCTTCAATGTACCGGTCGCAGAACCCGAGAGAGCTGGAGAGGATAGGAAGAACCTGACACTTATAAAGAAACTGAATCAATCATTGTGGCAAGTAAAAGAATTGAACCTTTAAATTGGATGTCTTATCAACTTTCTTTTTTTTGTCACCAACATGCTTCTATTAATTAAACAACGAGTGTTACATCAATACAGGAAGCAAAATACATAATATCAAGCATAATCTTAAAAACATCTAGGTGAGGAAAGCTCTAATACACTAGGAAAGTTGGGTAGAAGTTGGAATTACGATCTTGACTCTGCATAGAATCGAGGTACTCTTGGTTCTATCGTCTCGAAAAAAGTTGAACACACACGCGAGCTCGTTAAATTGAAGGTATTGAGCTTTGAATAACCATAGCCAAATATGCAAGAAATTGGGATGAAATGTTCTCCCAAAAGGAAGAAGCGAAAGAAACAAAATTCTTACAAAAAGAATAAGACCCACTAACTTATGTTAAATATACGTAGGTAACTAAACTCAGTATGTGTAATATCCAATAGGAAATCCAAGTCCTCAAAAGGCCTATATTATATGGATAATTAAATAAAAAGAGAATTGATATTTTAAATTAATATAAGCTCTTGGTCCATCATTAGGCTCATCAGCGATGGGTAAGGTGAACCAATAAAATTCATCTCTTGGTACAAATCAGGCTCACGAGTTTGTCTTTAATATAGGCCCAACTCAACTAAATGGGGATCCCTGCCACGCCAGCCCTACGTGGAATAAGCAAGGAGCCGCCTCAGATAGAAAAACGACGCTAGAGATACTAGATCGGAGAAACTGGTCTGATTGCTCGGCTAGACCTCGGATTGAACGGATTTGGAAGAAGTGATGAAAGATAGTAGATTGTCCGGTGAGATGAGTAAAAAACGGCGGAAACACAGCTGCAACCAATGAGGTGTCCTCTTCCCCGGGAGAAGTTTTGATGGCCGACGATTAAGCTGTAACTGACGCGGTGGGTGAGAAGGAATTGATCTCGCCTGAGAAGAATCTCAGACGGAAAATAGTATATGGTGAGTTTGCCTCCGACGAAAAAAAAGAGACAGAAACCGAAACTAAGAAGAAAAGGTGGTTGAGAGAAAGAGAGAGTGTGTTGCTGAAAAAAGAAGGCCGACGCCAATGATCTGAGCCACCGCCGGCGATGGGAATGGCTTGGTTAAAAGTGTTCTCGATCTTATTGTTTGAGAGAGTTTCTAAGGAGAAATTCCTTCCTCTTTAAGGAGAAATTCCTTCCTTTTTCTCTCTCATGAATGTCTTATCAACTTTCATTGTATGGAATTTGTAGGAAAGTAGCCCATAAGGGTTTTACTTTTATACTTCTGGTTATCAATCGCTTTAAGGCATAAGCTCATAAGGGTGCTTATGTTGCAGTTTAAGGGCCTTGAACCCCAATTATGCTCTCTCCTTTTTTTTCTTCATTATATAAGACAAATATATTATCTAATCATTTACATGAAGTAATAATTTTGTACATTGTCTACTTCTATCTCGAAATCATTGAAGAGGCTAATCAAACGTTAAATCTATTTGCTCTGCTCCTTTCACCTGATCAAACCCGTGCCTATCATATGGAGTGAATTCAACTCGAAAAGAAACAGTAAAAGCACGAAATCATCATCTGACTACTTTGAGAATGTTGTTTGTGATGTGTCCTTTTGTAACTGAATCTCTTTGAGGATCTGTTATCCATTGACTATCCACAATGAACTTTATCTCATATGTACCTGGATATAACCACAGTAATGTCGACCAAAATTTCTGTTCCCTGCAATAACATTAAACAGGTAGAATCAATGGATCATCATTCTAAACACCATCAGAAGCAAAATATTCGAGAGGAATCTAAATGCTGCTTGTAAAAGGCAAGAAGTATTGAGTGAGGGAACCAATACTAACCCGATTGACTTGGATGCTTGAAGTTCCATTCCCACTCGGTGTTGCCACCCATTGAAGCTGCCAGTCACTTCCACAACATTACCATCTCCGCAAAACTCAATCACAACCTGAAGCAGAAGTTCGCTTAAATTAATCTTAGTATCAAGTTCTCAACAAATTCATGACACTCAAAAACCTATGAAGCTTAACTAAGCTACCTCTTGCAATCCTGAAAGATTTTCCTCAACTTCTTGCAATTCAGCATCCTTCTCTAAGATAAGCATTTGAGCCTCATGGATCTCTGTTTCAGCTTGTCTTTGGAGAACCAATAGAGACAGCTGAATCCAGGAAATTGGAGATTAGGAACACAAATAACTATCAGCCTTTGCAAGAGTATGAGACTAGAGAAACATCACGAAAGGTATCATTCAGGTATAAACTGATGTATAAAATCTACCAATTCATGAGCCTTTTTGCTAATGGATACTTATTTACAATATGTTCCTGGAGAATAGTTGCTTACCTTTTCCTTTTCAATTTGCTCCTTCAGCCTTGACAACTCCAGCTCTTTTTGATGCTAACCAAGCAAAAAATGACCAACAAATTAGTAAAATTCACTTTATCGGGTTGACATATTGAGATAAAGCAATCAATGTACCAGCATGGACCTCAGTCGAGTAATTTCAACTTGATTTTCCTGTTTCCTGGTCTGCAACATTTCAGAACAAGGTTCAATGAAAATGTATACGAAACATAGTTAAAGTTCAATGACTTAAGAATCAATTTGTGAGAGTTCAATGAGCAGGATCTTTCAAGACCTCATCATGTGGATCCGTGTCCAGGTCATCACTTCCATCTCTCTGACCGCTATTACTGTAAATAAAAATTAAAAAGTTTGAGGTGGACCACGGATGATGTATATCAACTCATGCATTAATGAAATTAATGCTTGGCGTGGCTTCAACTAATAGGCTCACAGTTAAATGTTCTTTTCACGCATTAGAAATCTGAGCAATACCAGATTCTTGAGAAACACCAAATATTACGCTTGGGTGTGATTTCTAGGATCATTTAAAAATGCAAATAATGATCAAGAGCAACAGACTAGACCTTGAAGGTTAAGACTCACCTGTCAAAGCTATTAACTTCTGTAACATGGGTAACCTCTTCCAAAGTTAAGGCACTTCCATTTGATGGCGTACTGAGACTTTTCTGACCACCATAACTGTCTCCTATGTACTTATCACTTTTGGTTGTTTCTACACTTTCTTTAGCTTCTTCAGGATCGCTTTCATGAGTTATTTCATCTGAAACAGATTTCAATTAAATTTTTCACCACAGGAAAAATATTTTACTACAGAAACATGCATGGATAATGAATATATCGATACGGCATGCCATCATATATACATATATACATATATACGTAAATGCAATTAAGACCAGAAAGTTATATGTAAGCTTCAAGAAATCGAACATACCATCAACTGTATCCAAGTATCCACTTTGAAGAAATCTGGTTGTTCTTTCTTCTATGCTTGAAGTGGAAGAAGAAAGTCCGGACATCCAACCATTACTCTCAGACTCAACTAAACTATCATCCCCACTACCAGAACGATTTTCAGCCATATCAGCAGACAAGGATTCAGTAGCAATGTCAACACGTTTGGTGTAACTGAGATCTGGACTAGTGTAATGATTATAGGTAGGACTGGTGTAATGATCATTGGTAGGACTGGTATAATGATCATTGGTAGGACTGGTGTAATGATCATTGGTAGGACTGGTGTAATGATCATAGGTGAGAGAGAAATCTTTGTCCAAATCATCGACTTCCTCGTTCTCTGTCATCAAAACATCATCAGCTTCTGTGTCTGGACAACTTGAAGTACCATCTAAAACAAGTGAATGGCTAGCAGAAATAGTAGCTTCAGAAGATGTATTGTCCACGTCAGGTCTATTATTGAGCTCCACTCTCTCAATCTTCAAAGTGTTCTCCGTGATTTCTCCTGACTGATTACTGTCACCCAAGTTAGAAAAAGAGTTTTCGCTGCTCAAAATTCCAGTCAGTGACAATTCATCTTTATT
The DNA here is from genome assembly GCA_963920545.1 of Lepidium didymum. Lineage (NCBI taxonomy): Eukaryota > Viridiplantae > Streptophyta > Magnoliopsida > Brassicales > Brassicaceae > Lepidium > Lepidium didymum. Next base: position 867,230 of record OY986996.1, on the reverse strand, counting down.
CACACTTCCGTGTACTTCAGCCTCAGGACTTGGATTTGTGATAGCATCTTCTTTTAGATAATCATTTCTTTCCTGATCAAGAGGCATACTCCCATCTGGTGCAGTAAAGTATAGCTCACTGCCTGAAGGTTGTTCAGTAGACAAATTTTCGTCAACCACATCCCTTACTCCTTCGCCCTGACCTTCTACATCACATAAATATATTAGAAAAGTGGAGACTATCTTACACAACTACCTATAACAATTTTAATTTTTTGTTCTCATGTTGAATTATGCATTTGACCTGTTAACGAATGTTCCAAAGAAACGCCACTTGCACTTGAATCCATGTTTGTACTTTTCTCAGAGACTAGCTCATTACAGTCTTCCAAATCAGAGTTTGCAAGAAGTTCCTTGACGAACTTATATCCTCTTCGTCTGACAATGTTGGCAAGATCAACTCTACAAAAAAGTTCCCACAACCAAAACTTAAACAAGTCAAGAGTTTCTGAAGCAATCCCCTAAACTCAGAAGACTTTCAAAGAGTGAATTTCACACAATTCAAGAAGTCTACCAGCTAATCAACAGTATACCGCCACTAATAGTTACCATACAACAAGAAATTTAACGAAATCTGTAAACTCGGAATTTGAAAATTTCAAACCTTCCATGAGCCGAGAGTTCCTTCATGGACGGAACATGACCTTGAGGAAGCCCAGCAAAAGAAACGAATTCCATAATCTCGCTCCGAAGCTCCTCGTTGCTCTTCACTTTCTTACGAACTCTGCCAAACCAAATCGAATTAAAGCAGCCTAATAAACAGTAACAGAAATTTATATCCAAAACCTCCGGCAGATCGAAACAATCGAAAAAGAGAACGAGAAATTTCGAACCTGGTTTGTTTGATGGAACAAGCGAAACAGATAAAACCATGCTTCTTCGTGGAATTCAAGTACGAAACAAAATGTGGAGGTTGCTGATGATGATGATGATAGTAGAACAATGGTTTCCGGAATTCGAAGGACGGGAAAGAAAGAGAGAAAGGTATATGAGAAATCGTCGCCATGGCCGAACTATCTCAACCTTCAGCATTTAAAGATTACAACTTTCGAATCTCACTGAAAATGAAACAGAACAACACTTCTTGAGTCGTATGATTGATATTTGATACTAAACCTTTTTTTAACCGGCTTACGGTTTAACAAATGAAACATTAAATCCCGAACCGGATTTTGGTTAGATAGAACCGGACCTTAATGATTAATCCAGTTCACAATTTCCATAAATAGAAGGTTCATATATCAATAACGATTAGCAATTCATTTCTACACATACAAAAAGAGAGCAAAGTGTCTTTTTTTTCTGTGGCAAAGAAACCTAAAATTGCTAAACCTGAGATGGAATCCTAGATTTGGTATTGACAATACCGATAAACCACCAGTATAAATTTACCTCTAAACCGGCTCTTGGTCAAAAAAAAACATGGTAGTTTTTTAAGACAACTTTACAGTTTTACAGAAATTGTACAATGCCCTCCATACTTGAGCTCCTTTATGTTTCAATTCTCCGGCTTCACATGGTTCTTTATTATACCTGGAAGATGCGGTGATGTCACCGGAGCAGTATCAGCTGCGGAAGCAATGTCATTAGTCTCAGGCATAGGAATGATTTGTGGCTGAGAATGCAGCTGACGTTGTGGTGGTTGAAGATGATTAGACTGGTACAAATCCGGCTGCGACGCTGGTCCCGTGCTGGGGCATTCGTTCTGTACTTCTGGCACAAAACTGTGAGAAGAAATCTGGCTGTCGTTGTGTCCGTTTGATTGCGGTGGTTGATCACAAAACTTCATTGTCTTGAGGACAAAATTGTCGTCGTGAAGCTCAAATGGAGTGCTGCAAATAGTGAAAAGAGTTGTCTCGGTAATATTATTTTATGGAGACCATTTGGCTGAAGAGATACCATTATTGATGTTTTACTTTTACCTGTTGAAATCAAAATGCACGAGCTGCATATCTTCTGATATTTCCACTTCTACTGTTGCATGAGGGCGAGTCTAGTGCAAGAGAAACAATAACAATCAGACGATAACAAACAAGAACGACGAAAAGAAGGCTTTTTTCACTTTGCTTGTGGATCAACAAGAAGCTGTTGCTGAAGTTACCTGGACAAGGATAAACGGAAGGGCAACGCCACCACTAGGAGCATTTCCAGAGCTATACAAGTGCTCATTTCTTTGTATCAGATTCTGAAGGCCTACGTACTTTCAGAAATATATTGAAGAAAAGACCATGTGAGAATCTCTGATAAAGATAACAAGAAGATCAAGCAGATATGCCAAGAGTATATGTGATGTCCATTACTTGTTCTTCTAGTTCTTGGGCATATGCAGTTTTTTTGTCAATCCTGTTCCTAAGTGAGAGTCGTTCATTCTGCAGAAAATTAACCCAAAGTCAGGAACAATCTCTAGAAGAGCTATGGAACATGGCTAAACTGAAAACCTGGTTAAAAACCTTTAATTCTTCAATGTCGCTTAAGCTTGTCCGAGGAAGACCTTTCCATTGAATCTCTTTTTTATCCTTGGATATTATATCCATAGCCATGAGGACATTTAACGCATCATATACTCTTCTTCTTATGTTTTTCTCATCATACTGTTGCTGTTCAAACGTTTTCAGAGGATATAAAATTCCATGACTGTGTTCAAATTTATATATAGAGAACAACTTGTAAATAGATGTATTGCATGTTACACACTATCGAAAATACACATACCTGATCAGGGGATGTTCCATCGTTATTGGGGAGTGCAAATTCAGCAACAAGCTCATCTGCAACCTGTAAGTACTTTTACTTATTAGATGATGGATTACAGATCTACAAGTTTGTCATACTTCTCATGAGACAACTTTATATCACTATGTGAGTGAAAACTATTGTGCACACTGGTAAGCACTAAAAAACATCAGTATCTCGGTAAATAAACATTTTGTTTTTCTTCTAAAACAGAGCAGTTCCAAGAGATAATTGATTGCACATCATAATGTAAAAGAACCGGATGGGTCTTGTAAAATAGACATATTTTCAAAGCTCTATGCTTTAAGGAAACTACTGTACCTCGTTATAAGTAGTCCTCCCCTTGCTTTCCACCTTTTCACAAACTGAGAGGAAGCCACATGAACGCAAGATTAGGAGGCATTATACCAAATCCATAGCTAGAAAGTTCAAAAGAGATAGATGGAAGCAGAAAAGAGGCAGAGAGAGAGAGAGAGAAGTTACACAGACCTTTCATGCTAAATTGACGTAGCCCTCTACCACTTTTATCTGGACCAGCTGCGCGCTGCCCCCTCTTCTTCTTCTTACCACTGTCAATATATTACACACAAAAGATATATAACAACTTCAATAAAATCGAAGCACAGAGAAGGTAGCCTAAAACAGTTCTATTTTATCAAGCATATAAAGAGATAGATTCTTAATTTGGAAAAACTTAAAGCATTAGATAGTGTGCTCATCAGGAGGGCCAAAATTCAAGCTTGTAAACGTATGATCTTTACACAATACTTCCAGGGTTAAGCATAAATGAAACCCTAAATCGCTAAACCCAGCATCACATGATTAAACCATAGAACCTTTACCAAATCCCAGAAATGAAAAGACTTTTTACATACCCAGAAGCTCCTTGAGAACCAGCATCGTCACCTTGAATGTCCAAATTGTTCAGGCGTAGAAAAGTACTGTCACTAGCAGATGTAGCAACGGTGGTGGTTTGTTCACTCCGGCTCGATGGTGAGCCCATACTGCCGCTAGTAGACACCGATTGACCTGAAATCGCCGTGCCCCAAGACCTCGTGATAGGGTTATTGTTGTTATTGTTGTTCTTACCGAAACCATCGTCATGGTGGTTGTGGTTAGAATTAGACCCAGTTATTGTCATCTTTCACCTAACTAATTACCGCAAAAACCGCAACTGAAGAATTCGATAAAAAAAAAAGAGATACATTTGTGAACTTTATAACATAAATTTACGATTTTGATGAAAATCCAGATGAGAACTGACCTTAAATCGACTTGGGTTTTTGGACTTTAACGAGAACAGAAGCTTCAATAATGGTGGATCACCATAAGATTCCTAACTGAGATAATTCTCTGAAACGGCGATTTTCGTGACGGAAAGATTATCAATTCGCCGGAGAAGGAAAAATAAGTCGATCGGAGTTGTGAAATGATGAAAGAGATGGCCACAATGAGATGTGAGGACCAAACTGACTAGGTAAAAGCGGTAAAGAGGATAATTTCCTTTTTTATTTTACAAAAATATTAATTGTCTTTTAGATTTTTGTTTGTAATAATAATATACTGAAATTATCTTATCCTTTAATTTTTCTTTAAAAAAGCTAAATTATCATAATATAATTTTTGATATTGTGCTAATATCAATCAGTTAAGCACATTGGGTGTAACTTACTTATATGAAAAATATAATTAGAACTCGGAATATGATGTGTATTCATATTTTAGTTTAATAAAATTTTAATCTAGTCTTTATATCTGCAATATGAACTAAATTGACAAAAAAACAAAAAAATTTGAAAATAATAGAAATTGTTTTGGTCAAGTGATTTGAGAATAAAACACATAAATGTGTTGGTCAAGTAATTTAGTGATACTTCTACTAAATTTTTTTTGTGTCTAAGTTTGACTTCTGGTTGTTGATCGGATCTTGTCGATAACTAATTGATGCACAATATTCAAGGAATTTTAAGGTTCACGAAAAGCACATAACTTGCAGGTTCTTCTTTTGTTTTTAACCTTTTCCTGTTTTTTATATAAACAATTACATGCAATCTATTTTACATGTGGCTTCGAACAACTAGTGATAGATTTTTTTTCATTTATTAAGACAAATAAATTGTTATATATGCAAAAAAAAATACATACATACACACACACACATATATATATATATATATATATATATATATATATATATTCTAGCTTTAGTTTTTATTCGGAAAATTTGATTGACCACTTTTAACTTGTTATGAATCAAAGAAACAAAATGATATCACTTGCACGATCACTTCTCTAACCTTTTTCTGTCTCAAATCATGAGTTTCAGAACCATCTCTCCAATTAATCATGTACGTAGTCAAAAAGTATATAATGTAATCATTATCATACGAATAAATAAATATTTAAGATCCATGAATTTAAGATTCTTCCAAAAGATCAAAGATAGATCTATCTCAACTCAAACAATGGTTCATGTCGATAAAGCCTTACTCTAAGTCATTAAGTTTGACTTGGAACTGCTCACCTGTAGACAGAACCTTCACACTGACCGAACCATCTTCCCACTCTTGTTTCCCAACTAAAACCAGCCTTCTTGCGTTTACTCGAGCCGCCCTTTTGAACACCCATTTCAAAGGTTTACTTTCCAATACCAAATCAACGGTTTGGCCTTTGTTTCTGAGAGTGGTTGCAACGGTGGCTGCAGCTCCTTGATGATCTTTGTCCAAAGCACAGACAATGTTCTCTACATCTTGTCCCAGTTCTGGCAACAAATCCTTCTCCTTAAGCAACTAAACGAAAGAGGTAAATAAGAATCAGAGATTCATAGACTAAAATTGAACTTTTCACCGCCAAAGCGTTTAGTAGAAGCTTACTTCAACAATTACAGCATCACCGAAACCAAAACCACAAGCCGGAATGTCATCACCTCCATAAGTGGAGAGTAATCTGTCGTATCTCCCACCACCACATATAGCTCGTAGCTTCCCTTTTCGATCAAATCCCTGTGACAATATTTATATCCATTGTTATCAGAAAACAGTAGACAAGTATCTATGAAGGGAAAAGATTATGTCACAGAAACCAACCTCGAAGACGATACCAGTGTAATAAGCAAGACCGCGCACAACAGATGCATCAAACTGTATCCACTCTGAATAGGCATACTTTTCAGCAAGTGAGAAGAGTTGCTTCAAATCTGCAATAGCTTCTCCTGCTCCACCAAGTATACCTGCTTATACAAATTAGATGTTCTTATTAGCAGCAACTTTTGGAGAAGAGATTCAATAAAAGTAACAAAAGAAATTACCTTCCAAATCATCTAAGGACTTGACAGAAAGCACTTGCAATAACTGTTCAATAGCATCTTCCGATATTCCCGTCAACCTAAGTTCCTTTTTTATCTCATCAACTGGGATCTTTTCTATCTATATACAAGTAGGATAACAAAATCAGCAATAGTGGACATGTTCATGAAGCTGGAGTATTTACTGATTTTAGTAGATGAAGTAGCCATTCAAAGCAGCAGTATATTGATGGCTAAACTACTAACCTTATCTATAATGATACAAACTCTTCCAAACAGGTTTTCAGGTACACCATACTTTTTTAACAGTTCTTGTAAAACCTGCACAAAGAAGTTACGGGAGATGATAGCTAGAGTAAATATCAAGATTCTGCCGAAAGTGCATGATAATCTCAAATCATGTTTGCCGTTGCAAGTAAGAAAAAGAGAATCAAGTTCCTTGGTTCTGTAGATAGAGTGTAAACTAGGAAACAAGATGATCAAATAATCCACTCAAAAGAGAAAATAAGCAAAAATACCTTGCGGCTTGAAACCTTAAAACCAACATCTGATGCAGTGATCCCAATTCGCTTGAAGAAGGTGATTATAGATGAAATTAATTCTGCTTCAGCCTAGTTTTGGGGACCAAATTAGCTTATAGAGACTTAAAAACACAGATGAGGTCTATATAGCAAGAAACTAGAAAGACTAAAAATGATTGCAGGTGTGAGAGATACATACTGTTACTTCAGGCACACCTATTATATCCATATTCCACTGGTAATGCTCACGTCGCCTTCCTCGTGTCATTCGCTCATAGCGCCAACACTGCCCAACAGCAAACCACTTCAAAGGAAGTGAAACGGATTTTCTGGACCAAAAAGAATATGGGAATCAACATTCTCACATCCATACCTGGATACAAAAGTTGTACAAACAAAATAAATAAAAATGCCCTTTGGAGATTACGGACAATTCTCAAGACTTGAGAGAAATTCTAGGATTCTTTGTTAATTACCCTTTCTGTATCACAAGCCTCGCTAAAGAAGGTGTAAGCTCAGGCCTCAATGCTACACGCCGATTACCCCTATCTTCAAAGCAGTAAAGCTACACAACAAGGTTGCAAGAGTTTAAACTAAGGAGCTAAATTCTTTTAACGATTCTACTTAAGCTGTAACTTAAGGTTATTACACCCAAACTGCAGATAAAGATCCTAAGATTAAAAGCAAATGTAAACGAATGAATGAGAAATATAGAAACACAAACTTGATCTCTAATCTCCTCCCCTGCTTTTCTGATGAACAATGCCTCCGTCTCCAGAACTGGAAAATCCACTTCCTCGTACCCAAATAACCGTGAGACCTACAAAGCAAAGAAAATAAACAAAAGATGCAACTTTGAACACAGAGTTAATCTGAAATCAGAAATAATCATCGAACCAAAGACGAGAGGAAGTACAGAAATTCATAGGAACAGAAAGGATGAAAAGTCACTGAATATTTTGCAGAAACAATACAAAAAATATCAAATTTCGTAAAGTTCATCGATTTATCTTATATGAATGTGATTCTCTAACCTCTTTGAAATGGTTGAAAAGCCAGTTTCGGAGTCTCATATCCTCAGGAGGGAAATCACGAGTTCCTTTAGGTGGGTTGACATCAATCTTCTGAAAATCTTCAGTCACCAATGGAGCCACAATTGAACCAGACCTGCCTCCTCCATTAGCCTTCGTCGCGGCACAAATAAGACGCCTACTGATAGAGAACTCTCGAGGAGGCGAATAAGAAACAAAATCAAGCAAAATAGGCCTAAAACTTGAACTCAACCTCGTCGTCACGATGTGAATTGCTCTCATCTCTTTCAATTGTTTTTCTTCAACTGAGAAACGACCAAAAGAAGAGGCTTTGTTGATATGAGGGAGGAAGAGGATCCGGAGGAAGAAAGAAGATAACAAAGTTAAAAAAAATAAAGGCCGTTTTATTGGGCCGTACCAAGATAAATCAAAAGCCCAAAAAAGAGCAGACAACGCTGTAGTACTCTTTTATTGGGCCTAGCTTCTAAATAAAGCCCATAAATACTTTGCCTACAATAATGATGGTAAATGAATGATTCTACAGCGGAAGTTCTAAATAAAGTCAATTTGTATATATATGAAGTTTTTTTGGAAACGAAAACTTAAAACCCAAATTTATAAATTTTAAATGTCTATTAATAAAATTATTTAGTATTTGAAGTTTAACATAATTCTACCAATCATATAAGAGACTGCAGAATTTTAATAATCACAAAAAATTAAATACATTTAATTTTGCATAGAAAATATTTTATAATATGAAATAAATTTTTTTCACTTAAACACTTTATAAAATGAAATAGAGAGGGTATTTTTCTGCAAAAAAAAAATCAGAAACAAAGAAAATCTACGAACTAAAGTTTATAACAAGAAAAACTCAAAACTACATTTCTAATCAATCCGTCTATAAGACTTATTTTCTTTGAATTTAAATTATTTTCCTACTATACATGAAAACATTAAATCATATTTTTTCTTTTTGTATATTAAATTTGTTGCTAAATATAGAAAAGAAGAGATATGTTACGCAGCTAAGTACAGAAATTCAACAATACAACATACAAGTTTGGTACAAGTCAAGCGAAAATAAGTTTGACTCACATCCTTCAAAGTCAAAATCATTGGGCCGAGGATAATTTCGTCATTTCACATTCAAACCGGTTAAGAAAAAGTAATTAAAACGCCGGAATTTTGCAACGTTTATCATCGTCATAAATGGATAATGAGTCCAATACGACGTGAATTAAAAAACAATCGGCGTACTAATCCTGACTCTCGTGTTTTTAATTTTCGTATATGTAATTAATTAACATATATACAAAAGTTATATCATCACCATGTCATCATCATCATTATTGTTGATAGAAAAAAAGAGGGCACATAAAAGTCTATATATAAGTCATCTTCCTGTTTTTCCTCCTCTCCAAACCAGAACAAAATATTCTCTCGGTTATTTCCAGAGTATATTCAAAATTCTTCCATTAAAGGATAACATCAAAAGTATTTGATTCTCTTTACTACTTCAATGGGTGAGGTCAGTTACTCTTCTTCTTCTTCCTCTCTCTGTATCTATCTCTATCTCTCAATTTCTCTTTAACATGTAATTGATTTCAATTTCTTTTGTTCACGGGTGGGTTTTACAGAAAAAGGAAGAGAAAGCGACGAAACCTGAAGAAGATAAGAAACCAATCGATGCGAAAAAAGGAGGAGATGGTGGAATCACCACCGTCGTTATGAAGCTAGATATGCATTGCGAAGGTTGTGGGAAGAAAATCAAACGAATGCTTAAACATTACAAAGGTATAATCATTGAATTTCAGACTGATTTCTCTCTGAATTTCAAAAAAAAATCACGAATCAATTCGAGTCTATGAATCACAACTAGTGACGTCTAATTAAAACCCTAATTTTGTGTTTATAATTCAGGTGTTGCAGATGTAAACATCGATTACAAGGCTAACAAATTGACGGTGATTGGAAACGTAGATCCAGTGGCAATTCGAGATAAAGTAGCCGAGAAAAATAAGAGGAATGTTGACCTCGTCTCTACAGTAACACCGCCTAAGAAAGAAACTCCTCCTTCAAGCGGTGAGAAGAAAACGACGGAGGAGAAACCTACCGAGAAAAAACCAGAGGTTGTGAAGAAAGACGATAAGAAGAAAGAAGGAGAGAAGAAAGTTCCTCCTCCACAACAACCAAAAGAGGTAATTAATTGTGTACTCATCTCTTCTAATTAAAATTAAAATAATAATTAAGGATAAAACAAATTTTTAAAGTCAGAAAGCGAAAGTATAATAAAGTTTGCATACGTCAGTCCATTTGCTTGTGGTCTATAACGTGTGTGTGTGAACTTCGAAACTTTGCCGTATTTGCACTCGTTCTTCTAACATTTGATGACTTTTATATTGGATTTTTTCTAAGTATAATTAATAATTAATTAGACTTTTCTGATGTAATTTTCTTTGATTTGTGATGCAGAGTACTGTGGTTCTTAAGACGAAATTACATTGTGAAGGTTGTGAACACAAAATCAAAAGAATAGTCAACAAAATCAAAGGTATAATTTTTATGATCCTATATCCAATTTGGAACGTTCTTTAGTTGATAATATACAAAAAATGAATTGATACTGTTGGTGATTGAAGCTAACAGAAGCAAAGACAAGATTTTTATATTCATTAAATTAGGTTGAACTCAACTACCTATAGACATAGCTTATTTATTAATTTAGTGAGAAAGAAATATCAAATGGTTAGCTTAGAAGTGGTTAGCCCAAATTAAGGGCTTAATTATTCTATTAATTACAGAGTAATTAACTAAAGTTTTAATTTTTAATTACAGGGGTTGATTCAGTCTCTATTGATACAGACAAGAACTTGGTGATAGTGAAGGGTATAGTTGACGTTAAAACACTAACTCCTTATCTTAATGAGAAGCTTAAACGTACTGTTGAAGTTGTTCCGGCGAAAAATGATGTTTCACCGACTCCGGCGGTTGCAGCCGGTGGCGGTGAGAAGAAAGAAGGTGGAGAAAAGAAAGACGGTGGTGGTGAGAAGAAGAAAGAAGTAGCAGTCGGAGGCGGTGGAGGAGACGGTGGTGCTACGGTGGATGTGAAGAAATCGGAGTATAGTGGTTACGGTTATCCACCACAAGCGGTGTATTATTACCCACCAGCACAAGAGTTTGGTCAACAACATTACATGATGCAACAAGGTCAATCATCACAATCGTATGTACAGGAACCGTATATGAACCAAGGATATGTTCAAGAATCGTATTCAAATCAAGGATACGGTCAAGGACCTCAAGGCTATGCACCACCAACACCATACATGAACCAGCAAGGTTACGGAGATCCTTATGGTCATATGCGTGCACCTGAGTTGTTTAGTGATGAAAATCCAAATGGGTGTTCTGTGATGTAATTAGTAAGATTGGGAAGGAATTTGTAATTAAGTAAAAAATATAGGGAAAGGAAGGTAAATATGATATATAACTTGCATACTACGAAAGCACGAAAAACTTCCCGGGTCCGGTAATCTAAACCGGTTGGTTGAGAACCGGTTTTTGAGAGGCGTGGATTTGGTTGGTTGGTTTATTTCTTTTTATATAGTAGATCATTTTGTTTTGAAAGTCTGTCGTTGTAATAACTTTTTTGTGCTATGTCATTTTCATTTAATCATAACGAAAAGAAAATATAAATCATTTCTGATTTATAGTAAACTTTTTTTTGTTTCGAGAATCGTTCTTTACCGGTATTGAAAACCCTATTGAAAATGTATAATATTGGATGATGATGATGATAACACAACCGACTCAAATCAAGAGATATAGGACCACATTTTATTCTTTGGTTCGAATTAGTGTAAGTTATGACACTTCCATTTATATATTTTACATTAGAAACGAGTTTTGTCATCCTTGAAATCAAAAAATGTGGTTATAAGCCTTTTATCAATATATATATATATATATGGTTAGTTTTTTTTTCCATTTCTTTTTGGATTATCATAATTCGGATAATCTAATTTATCAAATATATCATGATTATTAGAAACTTTAAATTAGTTTTAAAAAAACTTCTTTTGAGCTAATTTAACAAATCTATAAATACAACGGGTTGATAAGTTATGAAATCCGATTAATTTTAAAGCTAAAAGAATGATGTCAATACTTCTAACGAGAGAATATAATCTTTCTTCTAAGAATATTCAAATTCTCAATATATAAGATATTATTATTTTTCCAAATTGTAATACTATCACATTGGCTTTTGCTTGAGCTATATGGTTAGTCTTTTATATTTTAAAACCATATTTACATAAAAAGGCTGAGTAAAAATAATCTTATAGTTTCCAGAAGTTTCCAATTAATGGTTAACACATTATAAAACACAATACGCCTTGAACTTAAAGTTATAAATAACAAAGACTAATTTCTGTGTGTATATTAATAAATATGGTTGTGTATTTGTATTTTAATAAATGTAGTTGTATTTATATATATGATTGTATTAAGGAATTGGGAACAATATTTGACTCATTGTTTATAAATAAGACCAAAAAGAAGAATCGATAGAGACGTTGTTTATGGATGTTAGGTATGAAAGAAGTTACAAATTTTGACTTTGATTAATAATATTTATAAATAATTTATAAATAAAATGGTTTAAATGTATTAAAGCAACTTTGGAGCACAACGCATTAGACGCAACTTGTTTTTTTTGTATTCAGAGTTCAAGACGTTTCTCTGGACTATAACGTGTCTTTTATCCCTATAGGTCGGGAGATAGAGTTCCTAGTCGATTGTGCCGAGCTACTGAAAATAATTGAAGAATCCCATGCGTGGCCTGCCTTTCTACCTTATCTCTCGATAATTTCTTAAGACTCCGAAGTTCGTTCCGGTCATGTTATGTCCTCAATGTCTCCCGAGTACTTAACCATAAAGATGATCATCTTGCATGTTGAGCCAAAAGATAGTTACAATCTATTTTCTTTGTGAAGAATGTATCTTATATTTAGACTCTACTCACTATTATTATGAGTTAAGTTTGAAAAAAAAAAAAAAAACTTTCGTTGTGGTATCAGGAAAACTTGTGCTAAAGTTAAAACTGTCTTCATCTGAATATGATCATCAAAACTTTGTGAGTGGTCAGAACTACCAAAGGACAATAACCATTAGCATTGTCTAATAGATACATTTATATAAAAATTATTTATTCTGATCTATTCAAACGCCATAAGCCATAATTAACCACATTTTGAACAATGCAAGAAATAGTTTATGTTTTTTTTTTATAAAAACGATAATGTTGTTTCATGCAACCTTTTGCTCAGATTGTTGAGCCAAACAATTAAAGTTGAATCAATTACATAGAAACTATTTTAAGAAATTAATTTTAGAAAAAAATATAATTTTCTAAATGCATTTAGAAAAATTGCATATAATATTTTTTGAAAACGAAAATTACACAAAATAATTACACATTTAGTGGTTGTGGATATTAATGTATATTATTTATATAAAATGTGATATTATCAAGTTTAAAATACTAAATAATGAATTTGTAAGTATTTTCTAAACGTTATATTTAAAATATTTTTAAAATAAATTGACTAAATTTAAAAATTATTAGGGAATATTATCCGACATTGAAAGTTGGAATGGATCCTATTATATAAGATATGAGACTCTCCACTTATTGTCAATTAATTTTAGTTGGAAACACATAATCTAATATGATATCAGAGTTTACGATCCACACTGTCCAACCCGATCTAATCCAAAATAGTTCAATTATTGACAACCCAGATCCAAAATTGGTGTCATCGATTCATCCCTGCAGAGTCGTGCCTAAAAACGAGAAAAAAATATTTGTCTAGAATCTCCAAATAATATATAGATTTTGGGGCCCTAAATATTGAAAATAGAGTACTATGGTTTTTAGGTTCTATATAAAATAAATAACCAAAGTTCGAACCATTTTAAGTAATTTTGGAGAATTAACTGTTTTTTTTATATCAACAATATATATATAAAAAGAAGTAAAAAATCTCGATTAGGTTTTTTATAAAAGGAAATTTGAAAAAATCATGATTGAAAAAGAAGAAAATAAATTTGAAATCGAAAAAGTATCAAGTAATTGTTCTAATTCAGATTTTTACAACAAAAAAATAAAAAAATACTTAAAAAGCTGTTAGTTGGTTCTATTTTTTTTATACGTTATGTATATGTATTTAAGTGATAAAATTTATAGGAAAAGCTCTGAGGATTATTGTGTGCCTGAATATATATGTTTATTATATATGATCATAAAAAAAAAATTATATTGATAAGGTCTTTTGTATTAATTTCGTCTTAGGCATATGTAGTTCTCGGCACGGCACTACTGATCCTCGAACATATCAAGGTTAATGGTCAAATATATATAAGATATATGTCTCTCTATTTATTGTAAATTGATTTAGAGTTAAAAACACATAATCTAATAAATACTCCACTAAAATTTCCTCTTTTGTTAACGGAGAAGTAAGTATGTTATGCCATAAATAAAAGAGAAAATTATGGAAAATACTCTTATTGAGTTTTAAATTGTAAATACCTTTTTTTTAAAATTTCTGCAAAATATACCTTTTTACGAAAAAGAGTTATTCGATATGAAGACCAAAAATAAAATTTTGTCTAACGGTGGACATTTATATGGTTTACGGTAGATAAATATAGTATATTTTACGTATTTGATATCCACAAAAGACAAGTTCATCAGATTTGTCTACCAGAAATAGTATAATGTCCATTATAAACAGTATCATGTCCTTACAGATAATATAACATATGTATATTTATCGTGGACCACGTATATTGTGCAACGCCCTATTATAAAATATTCTTTTTTCAAAAATTTACATTTTACATAAAAGATAGAAATATGGTTATTTTCTGTAATTTTAAACTCAAAAAATTATTTTATACTCTCTAAATAAAACCAAAAGACGACCGACTCATAAAATTGCAAAACAAGTAGAATAATACAAAGTCTTAAAACGGAAAAGTTATAAAAAAGACTTTCTTTATAATTTTCTAGAGAAAAAAAGTCAAATAATCTAGTTTACTGATATTGGATTGTAAAGAAACTCACTAATCAATGAATGACCAAAAAGATCTCTTACAAAATATTGCGACATTATTGTTTTTTGTCTATTTGAACATCAGAATAGCTCAAAATCTTGTCTGAAAATAAAATAAAATATTGAAAGTCTTATTGTTAATTGAAAAACAATGGTTTCTAGAATTTCTAGCGTTTGCATTGCCATAAAACGATAAATCTTCTAATGATATAACTAAGAAAAATTAACCAATGAATTGAAATGAAATTGTTGGCTTTGTAAATAAAGTTTGTTGGTTCCTTTCACACATACAAAGTTAGTGGGGGCAGATGAATCTAATTATAACCCTTCCTTCTACTAATTAATTATGTAAATCTAATAATATATCATTTAATTAGAAGAATAATAGCCGAGTTGTTCTCAGTCTAGTGGTTATGATGATCTAACTAATAATTTGATATCAGGTTTCGATTCATACCTATTACATTATGGTAGTTTAAAAAAATTTATAAGAATAGACTTTAGGCTATGAATCAGATTTTATTGATCTAATTGTTGACAAAAAATATTAGAAGAATGATATGGATCAAACACCAACTATTAAATTTAAATATTTCACGTGTCATATGAAGTCTGCAGTAATTAAATATTTGAATAAAAGTAGATTAACGGTTAATTTTGAAGAATTTTTTAATTAAAGAACATAACAGCCACATAATTTAATTTATTATGAGTAGTTATTTGGACGGACCGACGTATGATCACGTTTACGTGTGATTTGCTTCGTTTATATATACTTTTAATTCATATTATTTAATAATTTCCAATAATGATTTTAAGATAAGAAGATATACATCAGCAAGCATTTTGAATTTTATGTTCTATAATTATTATAGATTATATATACGGCAACTTAAATATATATACTTTTTATTTCATACGTCGTAAACAATAAACAATGTCGTTCCTTTGTCTCTGTCATACGCAACAAATGGCAAAAATTATGATTTGATTTTTATGGCAAAATAAATCAAATAGTAGCTATGTTTTTAGGAATATTCCAATATATACATTTATCTTGTTTGATTTACTGAATAAAACCAAAAAGTGAAGTCGTAAACATCGAATTAATAAATATCAACTAGGTTAGTATACACAAAAAATTCAATGTGAGCTCCACCAAACAACAATATGAACATAAATTTTGATATAAAATAATAATACAAATCATTTGCTGATGCGGAAACCTAATGCAGCACTTATAAATGGATTATAAAAATTAAATAATTGGAATAAAATCAAGAAAGATCCATTAGCAAAATTATTTAAAAAAATGTAGAATAAAGTGGTATGATGACGATGGAGAGAGTAAGGTGAGACTCCGTGTCGCTGAGCAAGCTTTGAATGTGACATTTAATTACAAGAGTTAAAGTTTGTCCTTTTTGGAGCTTAGGTCTCTCTTTCTCCTCCAGAGTTTGATAGAGCTTTGTTTAAATATTTTAATGTGGTTCTTCTTATTTTCCAGCTATTTTTCACGGTTGACCTAGCAATCTTCGTCCTTGTTTTATTCAATCTTTCTCTCTTCACTTGTTTCTAGCTAGATTCTCTTCACGATAATCATTATTAAAGACAATATCAACATTTATGGATCAGAGAGTACATCAGAGTGAAAGTGAAGTTTGACGTTTCTAATATGAACAAGTTGATCCAACGGTTTTAGCTACTGCATCCTCTGATGTTGGTACTTCCAAGACAACAAGTTCTCTCCTCAAAGCAAGAAAAAAGACCCCAAAAAAACTGCCAAACCTACACTCGAAGAGGAAAACCAAACTCTCATATCACTATCACTCTTCAGACTATTCAAGAGCAACTTCCGAAGCTGTTACCTAAAAGAGGAGGAATATTCGCTGAGAGTTCTAGCTCTGAAGTTTCTAAAAGACCTCGTGTTGCGGTAGTTTCAATTGAGGAACTACTGGCTAATCAATGAGCTTAATATTTTGGAATTGTCAAGGTCTTGGTGGTATCCATAACTTGATAATTCATAGGCTAAAAGAAATGTGGTTGTCGCATTTTCTGATATTTTATTTTTAATGGAAACTAAAACTTCTCAGGATGTATTAATGAATTTGCAAGAATAGTTAGATTACTATATGGTCAAATTTTCCAGATACCACAAATATTAATGGTCAAAATTTTCAGCAAAACATTGGGTAAAACGTCAATATCTTTGTTGGGATTATTGGGTGTTACTACAACTATATATGGAGCTTAGAGCTTCTGCCCAAATACAAGATAGAGATGTGAAATTTTTTTTGAAAATTCTTCTTTTGAATTGAAACTTTCAACATCAACCTTTATTATTATCATGCCTAAAGCAATTATTTTGAAATTTTTTAAGGATCGTGACAATTTAAGATTTTTGAATTAGAGTTTTAGAATTAGAAATTTTTCAAATCGGGTGGATTATGATTGTACGGTGGATTGTAATTGGATTTAACTTTTTATTATTTTAATTTTATTTAATTTATTTTTTGTTTTTATTCTAATAAATAATTTTATTTAATTTTAATTTTAGTAATTTAAATCAATATATTTTAATAAATTATAATGTTATTTTATTTTATTGTAATATTATATTATATTTTTGGTTTTTTATTTAAACTATATTACTTTAATTTTTATAAATTTTTTATTGGTTTATTTTATTTTGCCGGACACATGTCATTTAACTGTGATTTGACGTGATTTAACGGTTGACTAACAAAGTTAACGGTTAATGTAAGTCTTGGCCATATTTTATTTAGTTCATGTTTTTGAATGTTTTGATATTTCGAATACAATTAAGATAGGGTATTAAATTCATGTATGAAATGATACGAATTTTCCTTTGTTTCCCAATTGTTTACTTATTTTACCTTAATAAACCAATTCTAATTAGAGAAATTATAAAATCGAATATGGGGAAAATTTAAGAGTGATAAGATGTATGATGTATGTGGTTATTATGAATTTAGTGAGGTTTATAGGAAGATGAATATGGAAGGAAGAAAAGAAGCCCGAAGCATGATGATGAGTGATTATGATGTATTATTATTAATTATGATTAAAATGTGTGGTGATTAATGTTGACATGTTAATGGTGGGACCGGCCCACGTAAGGCCCACATGTCTCGGTTTGGATTGCACGCCACGAGTCTCCCCACAAATACAGCTGGATTTTATTCCATTTCATAAATAGAAATGTCTTCTTCTATTATTAGCATCATGTCCCATATTTTTTAAAAACTCTCTACATGTCATGTATAGACTGTACACAATTATATATATACTCGTTTCCCCGTATTTGCTCGATTTGTTTTACATTATCTTTTAATCTTTTCGATCTTTTTCCAACAAATTGATTATGTTGTCTTCATTCTAAAATCGCTTTTCTCGTCTAAAAAAATTCGATCTCTAATATCAGAATTATAAAATAGGTCATTTGACCGAAAATAATACGATAAATTTTTAAAAAATTTAAGTATGAATTTATATACAATCACAAATTTTTGTTCCATCAGAAAGAAACCGTCAAGTACTCGCTGTTTGCGAGTCTACGATATGCGACGGCTTGATTGTGTACCATCATCAACGTTTGCTTTATCTTTGTTTTTTTTCATCGGTGTTCTTTCATCTCAAAGAAGTAGTCTCCAACAGTTTCCACTTGCTCCATAAAGATAGCATAGATGTGGGTAAAGTTCAAATTCACTGTGAAAAGGAGCTTTTCGAAAAAGAAGATAACATATGGAACTCTAAACCTTTCTGGTGGTGTTTTCTACTAATTACAGGAGCATATCAGACTTTAGGTGGTCATATCACATAACAGATTCACGGCCAGAATTATCGTTTTCGGCGGTGTGTTCCACCAGACGTTTACTCAAAAGAAAAGACGGTTAAACTTGAGATCGACGACGACGATCACCTCTCCGGTGACTTGCATGTCAGAGTCATTGTTGTGTCGATACGTGCCCACGAAGGAAGTGATATGTCACCTCTAGAACCTTCATATGGGCCTTTTGTTTAACTTTTTCTAAATCATAATGTAACATGTGTTATAACAGGCCTATTTTCGCTCTCTCTTTTTAATAAAATTATGAGGACAAAAAAAAAGAAGTATGAATTTATCTTATAATATCATATGAATGATAAAGATATGCTTATCATTTTATACGATTTGGATAGTAAGTCAAAAACTTTTGAGAATAAATACGATTACGAAAAACAAATGGTTGCTAACAAAATATAACAAGATGTCAATCACAATCGAGATGACCGGTGATAAGTCTATTATAAATATACGTATTTATATATTTAGGGATCGAGTTATACCGTCTATTAACAAAAAAAAAATGTTAATCATAAAAAAATATATATATCAAGTTGTAATAAAGAAATAAATATATTATAAGGAAAATTGTGAATTGTCCAAAATCACTTGGTCGCGCAGCCACACGTGCAATCATGTTTCCACGTTGTTTCGTTTTGTTATGACTTATGAGTTATGAAGGTCTCGACTCGTTCCTGTTTTGTTTTTGACATTTTTACACCAAAAAAAGAAAGAAAGAAAAACAGAGAAGAGTCTTCTGTGTGCACGAGGAAGCCACGATAGTCCGTCCAATCCAACTCCCCAAGAAACGTTTCTTTGAATTTTTGACTATTTCCCCATATAAATTGCAACTAATTTGACTCTTCTATTTATTTTGTTTCATAGATTGTTTTGTCAAACACTTTGAACTTAAGTTATTTAATGTTACGCTGACTTTATTTCATATGACCCAATATGTTTTTCTATTTTAGATTCTGTTACACTTTGTATACAATACTTGAGTACTGTTTTATTATATACGAGGATAAATAGAAACGAGGTCAAATAAAAAAAAAAAAAAAAAAAAGAAGAAGAAGAAGAGGAAGACATTGTATATGGGCCGACATTCTAAATTTGTTTTACTGGGCTTCATTAATGTGGGCCAGAAGAATATTGAGATATTTGAAAATGGGCCGTAATTTTATACGCTCGTTAACCGGTTTCGTTAATCGTCCTCCATTCAGCTCCTCCTTGATATATTTTAGCGATGATTCGGATTACAAATAAGAGTTTTTTCAAAAATAACTCAATTTGTAAATTGCAAACATAATCCACCCTTTTCTCTTTCTAAATATTTTATCATTTTATCCTTAAATCTTGAGAATTTCAGTTTTGAGAATTTCAGTTATGCTGTTATTTACTTTTTTATTTTATTTTCTTTAACTAACAAAAAAATTCAAAAAAACACAAATATTTAATTTATACTACTTATTTACAAAAATATTATCTTAATCAATTTTTTCAATCATGAGTAACAACCAAAATTGAACTCTAAATGCTCATTTACTAACCAAATTCGGTCATTATCAACCCATAATAAATTTCATAACTTCATATTTTTGTAAGTCATTCAAGTAAGAAGGAACAGTGACCACAGCGTTCTTAACCGTAGAGCCAAGGTAAGTTTCAGTAATCTCACGCATCTTAATGAGAACCGAGATTTCTTCGGCGGTAAATTGTTTCTCTTCACCTTTGTAGTCAACGACGATCATTGGTTTGTCTGCAGGACCGGGGATGATTTTGAAAGGCCAGAACTTCATGTCAATCTGAACGGATGTGTCATTGAATCTACGACCAATTAACCTCTTTGCATCTGTCACATTCAGGTGAAATAAATAGAGTTTAGTCAAATACTCTCAGCAATTTAACAACTAAGTCTTGGCAAATTAAAATGAGAGATTATGATGAATATACTGACAAAAGATAAGTAACATACTGACGGTGTTAACCGGGTTCATGGCGACCTGGTTCTTAGCACCATCACCGATCAACCTCTCGCAGTCAGTGAAGGCGACGCAAGACGGCGTTGTTCTATTACCGTGATCATTAGCAATGATCTCAACACGCTCGTGTCGCCAAACTGCGACGCAAGAGTTAGTACTTCCGAGATCAATCCTGATCGCTGGATCTTCTTCTTTACCGGCCATTATTACACTAACAGAGAAAGAAGCTTTAAGCTAATAAGAAGAGACTAAGAGAGAGAAGATAGAAGACTCAGCTAGCTCTTCCTAGTTATGAAGATAAAGACGTCAAAGTCTGGTTTATGTAACGGTCTTAAGTTTTCTCTGGTCGACCAATAGTCCTTGTTATACTAGAAAAGAAAAAGAAAACAGAGAGGAGCACTACACTGCACGTTATTTCGTTATCTGTGCACGAGGAAGCCACTATATATGGGCCGATATTTTAAATTAATTATACTGGGCTTCATTATTGTTGCCCAAAAGAATATTGAGAGATTTGAGAATGGGCCGTGAACAATGTTGCGTCCTATACGCTCGTTAACCGGTTAGTTAGACAAAGTAACCGGATTCGTTAAGGAAATAACCCAAAAATACTGAAAACATGTGAAATTTTCTCTAAACGAAGAATGGCCTCAATTGTTGGAATTCGAACAAGATTCCTGAGTTTCGGGAAGGTTCCACAAATCTCTACTTCACTGTTGGGAACCCATAATCCTCGTTGTCTCTCTGTTCGCCTTCGTCATCGGAATCTTCTTCTTCGTCCGTGTTTCACTGTTACTCATCCTCTGCTTTGGTTTCGCTCATCTCCTCCTGTGTTCTCCATGACCACTCAGGCTGGATCTGGGGATTCCCAGCAATCTGATTCTGCGAAAACGGTATTTTCTAATACTTCGTAATTGTTACTAAATTTTGAGATTTTTCTTCTCTATTGAGTGATTGTGCAATTTTGTTACTGGTTTAAATTAGGTTTTCCTCTTCAATGTCTATTGAAGTATTGATGATGATTTTGCTTTGTTTGAATTCAGTGGACAATATAGCGTATGAGTTAAAGCCATAGTTCAATTTATAGCCGAAGTGGGTTATGTTTCGCCATTGATTTATCATTCAAAACGTGGAACTTCGACCTATGCTATAAATGAAACTATGATGCTCATTCAGATACTGGTTCATATTATCTTGTCTTCTCTTCATGCTGATGGATAGATATCCACAAAATATTGATTCAACCATCGGATTATTATATAAGTCTTGTTGGTGCTTGAGTTATCTGTTAATATGTACTGAAGATATAAATGTTGGAGCAGGTGAGGGTGGTGATAAAGGGAAGAGTGCAAGGAGTGTGTTACAGGAACTGGACTGTTGAGAATGCAGAGCAGCTTGGGATAAAGGGATGGGTAAGGAACCGCAGAGATGGTTCAGTGGAAGCACTCTTTTCTGGACCATCTGAAGCAGTTGATGAGATGCATTCGAGGTGTCGACGTGGTCCTCCTGCGGCTATGGTTACCGGATTGGAGGCTTTCCCTTCCACTGAAGAACCAGGAACACGTTTTGAATATAGATCAACTGTCTGATTGATTCTATTTCAACGGAGAGGGAGAGAGAGATCAAGATTTTTCCAGAAGAGATGTGGTGATAAATTTCTCTGGTTGAATACTGAATGAAAAAAGCTTCTACATTGTGAAGGAGGATCGCCATGTTGAAAGAGCATCGCTATGACCCTTTTAAGCTTCCTTCTTTGCCAAGTATCTTGCTTTATGTTCAAATGTGCTTGAGACTTTGTGATCTAATAATTATAAATAAGATCTGTTCAACTATAACCATTGATGCAAAGAAAAAGTCTTCTTCCGAGTACAATTTTCGGTGGAATGATCTCATAACAAATATTATAGAACATACAGTTTGACTAATCAATACAACTGAACACAAATCCGATAATATATTATATTACAAAAAAAGAATTAGTGTCCATCAAGCTACTTGGTCACCTTTTGAATCCTTAACCCTTTTAAGGATTTATCAAACAAAATGAGGAACAATATATGGATTATTCACGTGTTTCGAAAAATATCTTGTGCGGACAACGCTTTCTACAACGGATGCAAACAGGTCGAGACATATGATTGTTGGGCAGAGTACGTAAACCTAGTATAGAAAACCACAGTGATCCAGGCTTCATGTACAAGTCCACCCCAAGCATACAATCAATGTGTAGGGTGACACAACAGTTCTCTGTTAAAGAACTCTGATGAACTTCTTTATTTACTGTAAATTCTCTTCAGTTTCTCAAACGAGATACCAGTTTGTGAACCCCTTTACAATAAGTTTTCCTCTCTCTTTATAGTCAGTTGTGGATAAACAAACTCCAACAACTCTAACTAATTCATAACCAACAAAGACAATTCCAAAACTCTCTAGAAAAATCACGTGTCAATAGCAAAAGAAGTAAAGAGATGATTAATCAATTACGAGCCGGTTTGGTCGAACCGCACTTCTCCCAAACCATTACGAACCCTCTGATTTAACTAAAGTCTTTCTCCCATCTCTTTCTTCCTCTGTTTTGCTCTGTTTCTGCTTCTTCAAACAGAGTCTTTTACTCTTGAGTTTCTTCTCCTCACATACTGCCTCCACGACATATCATTCTCATCACACATAAAACCGTTCTTTTGGATCTATTTCTCCTTCACAACTTTCACACCAATAAGTCTTGATACTTGCTTTCTCCCCATAAGAAAGAGTCAGCACATGCTTATCATGCTTTTTTTTTTTTTTGTCAAAACATGCTTATCATGCTTATACCTCACTTTTTGAGGTAAAGTAGCACATCCAAAACACATAGCAAAGTCGCACTTCTCCTCAACGCAATTGAATGTTTCATGTGTGGAACAATGCCCTGACTTTTTGCAAATGTAACCAATTCTTCCAGCTTCTTCTTCTTTTGGCTTGGATGTCAGGAACAAAGAATGCATATGACTTGGATGGTCTAGTGGCTCAGAAATTGTGCCGCATCCGACATGTAACACAAAATGACATTCTTCTTTATGGCATTTATAGAAGTAACCAGCTGTGCACCTCGACGGACAAGCTGAACAGAAAAAAACCTTCAAGCTAAATTTTTCAGTAGCACCATTCACTAAAATCAGCTCATGAGGATGTATCGGGTGTTGTATTTTGCGGGGATAATCTGCACATTTTTCGTGGAGAATGAAATCACACTTCATACAAGAGTAGATGTTACCGAAGTAAATTGGCATAACGCATGCTTCACACAGCTTATACTCGTCGTAGTCTCTGCCTGTGTTCTGATCAAGTCTCCAATAACGATTTGGATGAATGAAATGCTTTATGAATCCGTAGCCTATCGTCACAAACGGAGGAAGTTCTTCTTCTTCAACTTCTTCTGGCACTCCCTCGAGGTCTATACCATCCCACACATTGCTCTGTGTGCCACATTTTGTATGTGTCACATACAAACATTCCTTCTTGGTGCAAGAATATCCCCCATAATCATTGTTGATTTTTCTGCGACAAATATGACAAAACAGATCTATTTGGTCAAAAGAAGGGGTAAAATAGATACAATGACGATGGCGAGATATCTTTATGACATACACTTTTGATAAACCACAAAGTCACACGGAGGACACATATAGATTGGACAGCTTGAATGAGTCAAGGCGCAGACGTTGCAGTTTGAAGAAGTCAATCTTGGAAACAGAGCAAGTGTATGCTGTTCATGCCACTTTGAATGTTGTATAGATAAGATTGGGGGTTTCTCCACACAAGCTATATTCATAGCGTAATCGCAACCCGAGCAATAATAAAATATCTTATGTAGATCTGTATCACAACAATAGCAAACCCTGGTGTTGTTGTCCGTGTCCACCCTCACAAGCTGAAGATAATGCTTTGGATGAAGAGGGTGTTTGATTTCAACTGGAACCTTGTTATATTCTTTATGGTTCTCGCCATTGCAGGTTGGGCAGTGGAAATGAGTAAAGGGTTGTTCTCCGTAGAGGTCGTTTTTATGTTCTGGCCAGGTGAAGTCCTTGTCTCCTGGGAAGTTGAAGATCTTCCAGTTAAATGGGAGACACCTCCATTTATTATTGCTGCTCCACGAGATTTTCCCTTCAATTACATAAAAGTTGCCTTTTTCAAATCTTACTTGCGCTTGAGAGCTTGAGGGCTTAAGGAATTACGCTTCTTCAAGGTTGGGTCCATAGAGCAAACAAGAGAAGATATTTGATAGATGAGTGACAAGAGCTCTTGCTCCCGCTCGTTTAAAGAGTTAACGAGAGAGAAATGTAGGCAAAAAATGAGTGATCTCAGCTCCAACACCAGCCGCGGCCATGAATGGCATGAAGGTTTACGCATAGAGAAGAATATTTGCTTAATGAGTGGCATAACCTTTAACTCCGGCTTCTGCTGCGACTCCAAATCGGTAGATTTGACGAGAGAGATTAGTTGCTTAATGAGTGATATAAACTCTGACTCCGGCTTCGGCTGCGAATCCAAATCCATTGAGCTGACGAGAGAACTCATATCAGTAATGAATGGTTTGATGAATCTCCAAAGTGGTATCTCGTCCTTGGACGTCCAAAGACTTTTGCTAAAGATTAGACGCGTAAGGAGTGACTTGAGATTCGACTCCGGTGTGAGAACCAACTTGAAGAGAGAGATTATTTGAGTCACGTATGATAAGAACATCGCATCCCAATATGTAGCGTGGCGGCAAGAGAGTAGTTCATTAATGCTTGGTCGCATCCCCGGATCCAGCTCATATATTTACAATGGGCGAGGAAGAATATTTGAGAAATGAGTGATAGGAGCTCTGATTCTGAATCCATAGAGTCGAGATGATAAAATATTTGAGCAATAAATGGCATGATCTCCGACTCTGGATCCGATTCAATAGAGCTGGTGAGAGAGATCATTTGAGTCACGAGTGAGAGACCACCTGCGACTCGTGTCCCCAACCATCCGATACAGAGTTTCCGAAAGAGATGATTTGCTTAATGAGTGATATGAGCTCAGACTCTGGCTTCGGCTGTGTATCCAAATCCATTGAGCTTACGAGAGATATTAGTTGAATAGACAGTGATGTGAGTTTTGATGACAACTCTGAACCCTTAAATCTTAGGACAGATACGATTCGAGTGATGAAAAATATGAGCTTTGACTCCGGCTCCGCCGGCTCCGGCAATGTAGAGTAGGCGCTAAATTGAAGAGTCCTATTAATGTAAGATATGAGCTCAGACTCCGACATCGGCTCCGGCTTAGAGGGCATGACTGATGCCATTTGATGAATGAATGAAATGAGGAAATGAGTATAAGAAACGTACTTAGTGCTAATCAGATCCGCTTTCATGTATATACTCCCTCTGTAATTAGGGTTAGACAAAACTATTAAACAAATACTTATCACTCACACTCTCTCTAATTACATGTGCTTATGTAAAAACTGGTTTAATTTTGTCAACTTAACTCAATTTTGAAGATTTCTAGACTAATGCAAGGATACATCATCAACAAAGAAATGACTTCTGGGCAAACCTTTAACGTTGCGGGACAAAAAATAGATTTTGTGGTTAAGCGTGTGAGAAATTAATCCTAAAGAGCCGACTCTAAAAAGGTTTCGTACACAAGAAAAATCTTCGAGATATGGTAGGAAAACCGGCCAGACAAGCAGATCTTCTACCATCTTGAAGAGTTTCGAGCAATCCACATAAAATCTACCTCCAAAATCTATAAAGAGTAAGAACATTACATAGTCCACAGTAGTTTTTTATTTAGTACTTGAATGTTGAATTGTAGAGACTGTTATTGAAATATTAGAAAAAACTAATTTCTCAAATGGTTAAAAACAGATTTCTTGATAAACAAAAACCAAAAGTTCTCCTAAAGACACTCACTAGTCAAACACCTACATCCAAAAACTAATAAGAAAAAAGCCAACATCCATTCATATCAAAGAGTGTACAAGGCTTGGATTGAGAATGAAAACTCCAAGGTTACACTGGAGAATGAAACCTAAAATGCCTTTCATCGTATCCCGTTTATTTATCTTGAGGTATTCCGTGAAACCATGTACACTGGTTTTGCCACTGCCATAGACCCCAGCATTCGGAGCTGGACCTTAGTGAACAATGCCAAGAACACCATAACCGATTTTGTTCGGTTATGTTTTTTCTTTGTAATCAGAGTGGTAACTGAGTGAATAGAAAAGTAAAAATCTGTAGTTTGCGAGGCAATTGTTGTATGTTGATCTTTCATTGGGCAACGATTCTCAGTAGAGATCCAGACATATAACTTCACAACACTCTTTTCAAGAATCAAAAATTAACGCAAAGCACAACACTTACTTTGAGTAGGATTAAAATAAAAACATCTCATAACGTTATACAGATCAGTGTTTGACTAAGCAGTATGATAAAAATCAAAACTTCATGTCGATCTCCGGTGAGAACAGTCTGCCACGATGATTGAATATCATGAAATCTAGGTTATCTGGTAAAGAAACCGCCCTGTAAAAGTTTCAAAATAATCAGTTAACAGATAATATCACTTAATTTAACAGAATGTATGATAAGATAGGTGAGAGGTGGTGACATAGGAGGAACAATCCTGTTACACCAAAGGGTGTCTTAAATCTATGAGGAAAATCTAAACTGATTGAATGAGTTAATGGCAGAACTGCTTAAATGACCCATTGCCGTAAGGCCCGTAACTGGACCAAATCTAAACTAGAAGATGTCTTTATAACCAGCAACCTTGGAGTGTCCCGCTTTTTATACAACTTTAGCTAAATAAAGTACTAGTAAAAGAAACATCAATGTTGGAAAACTCAGGACACCTCTAGAGGACAAGTTACCTATGATACTTGCAATAATATAAACTATCAAAGTTCAATGTTTCAGATCGATAAACACTGATGCACTGAGGTCAGAGAGAGATCAAAGCTAGACACTTAAAATATCTCTAGAACAGAAGTTCCTTTTTAATGAATCCATGAATAAACATTTTTTTTTATGAAATCCATGAATAAACATCCATTAGCCTGTGTAGTAAAAGGCAAAAATATTCACTAGAAATTGCAATATGAAGTCATTGGACCAACTCTAAACTAGAAATTTTGTTCCTAAACCCCCTAGTTGTGTTCCAAGCGAAAAAAACTACCAATTTGGGAACACATACATCCTTTAATTGAAACATGAATGTCAAAAAATCTCTACAACACGAATTCCATGACAACGAATCTATGAACAACCTCAGTCAATAGCAAAAGTATTCACTAGGAAAAATGATTCAGATTGATTCAAACTGATACACAACTCCTAGTTCAAAAAAATCATAATCACAAACCTGTTTTCATCGGAATCTGGATGGATCGAGAGAAATTTCCCAGGGAAAGTCAAAGCAGCCCACATACACAGAGCTAGTCCAATGATCAACTCCAGAACAACCTTAAGAATCCAATCACAAGACAAATCAAACCATAATCATGCTGATAAAATTCCAAGAGAAAAAGAGAAGCCTTTAGCAATACTCACATTCATCGGTGGTCCTGAAAACTCTTCTTCCATGATCTTCAACAATCCTCTATCTAAAAATCGAAGATAAACCCAAATCAAGATACTA
This sequence comes from Lepidium didymum, assembly GCA_963920545.1. Taxonomy (NCBI): domain Eukaryota; kingdom Viridiplantae; phylum Streptophyta; class Magnoliopsida; order Brassicales; family Brassicaceae; genus Lepidium; species Lepidium didymum. The sequence goes on along the minus strand of OY986996.1, from coordinate 838,996 downwards.
GATGCTATCGCAAAAAAAGCAAAGTAGATCTGAATTTATCTGAACTGGAATTACGAGTAGACATACATTGGATTGTTGAATAAGCAGCATGCGAGAGAATAAGGATGCCGAAAGCTCCAACTAAGAACCCTAAATTCATGACTCCCGCTTCTTTTCAATTCTCTCTTAAGATTATTCCCGATCTGGATTTTCTCGTCGATTAATCTTCGCCGAGAATCCAAGTAGAATAGAAGACAATACAGTAGTTTACTAAATGGCAGGTAGTTATAATATGGAGAATATCAAAATGATAAACGGCACAGACTTATGTCGAGGAGATCATAAACAGCACGGAGTCCTATATTAGCAAGTTTTTATTATTATGGCTTGTGGGTAGACGAGTTGGGCCAGGCCCAAATCGGTCTGCCATGGAGCACATATGGATTTTGGCCCGGTTAAGAAAAAAGTAATTAAAAACGTGTTGCTTGCTTGATACCGCTACCTAAGACTTCTATTCCTTGCTTGTGTTTGTTATCACTAGAAAGTAGAAACCAAAAAGGAAACTGTTCCTTTTCTTTTCTTTTTTTGTAAATGAAGAAAAAAAAGGAAAACTGTTATTCTCATCTCTTTATTACTTTTATTTTCAATTTTCCCCCATAGCTTTTAAAATTAACAATTAGGTACCCTTACCACAATATTACTTTAGTTTACATTTACTAAAATGAGATCCAATTAATTTATAAATTTTTAAATATATTTGATGTTTCTCATTGAGTGGTTGATAAATTAAAATATATAAAGTTTAGCAAGAAAAGAAAATGTGGTGGGGGGTGTAATAACAATATATTGTTAGTATGGGAATATTTTGGGATAGATTTAAATATGGGGGTTTGATTTGAGATTAATTAAAGAATAATAAATGGAAATAAATTCCGCTTCTTTTTTCCAACAAGAAACACCGATATATAAATACTGTAATCTTCTCCTTGAGATCACATTCTCATCATCAATTCGATCTCTCTAGAAACAAAATTTCTCAAACTTTCTTCGCTTTCCTCAGAGAACTCTCTTGTCAGTTTTAGCTATAACCATGTCAAAACAACCTGAATCTTCCGATTCGTAAGTACTTAGATCTCCGATTTTCGTTTTTAATCAGCAAAATTCAATTCTTCACTGGGGATGCTGGGGTTAGGGTTTTTAGTTGATCTCAGCTTTTAAACTGATTTTGTTTCTTTTTTGTTATATTGTTTTAGGAAACCTAAAAAGGATTTCAGTACTGCGATTCTTGAGAGGAAGAAGTCTCCAAACCGACTTGTTGTAGACGAAGCCATTAACGATGACAACTCTGTCGTTTCGCTTCATCCTGCCACCATGGAAACTCTTCAGCTTTTCCGCGGCGATACGATTCTCATCAAGGTTTATTTTTTGTTCCTTCTGTTGAAAATCTTTTTTTGAATACTAAGTTATCTATGGTTGGATTGATTGTTGTTACCAGAATTGGTAATTCCTTGCGTGGCTAATGGATTCTTATGTGATTTTACCTCTTCACTTCTCTAGCGTTTTGAATTATGAGAGTAGACTTGTAACTTTGTGTCCATAATTAAAGAAACTTGTAATCAAAGACTTGACTTTTGTGTCTAGAATTGTGCTATATTGCCTGTGTTTTTACTTTATATCACTAGGATGTTTTTACTTTGTATGATCATGTAAACACATTCAGTTTGGGGTACAACTTATCACCTTTTTCTGTCTGAAGATCTGATTTGTTATCTCTGTGATTGCAGGGTAAGAAAAGGAAGGACACTGTGTGCATTGCCCTTGCTGATGAATCATGTGAGGAACCCAAGATCAGAATGAATAAGGTTGTAAGGTCTAACTTGAGGGTTAGGCTGGGAGATGTTATTTCTGTTCACCAATGCCCGGATGTCAAGTATGGAAAGCGTGTCCACATCCTGCCAGTTGATGATACAGTTGAAGGGGTTACTGGAAATCTCTTTGATGCGTACCTGAAACGTAAGTAGCATGAATCGTTGATTATATTTCATATCATAGTGGAGCTCGTCTTTTGGAGTATGTGTTTGCGTTAAGATATCGTTTATAAGTTTGGATGGCTTCTGAACTCAAATTGATTTTATTTTCGACAGCTTACTTCCTGGAGGCATACCGCCCAGTGAGGAAGGGAGATCTTTTCCTAGTGAGAGGAGGAATGAGGAGTGTGGAATTCAAAGTTCTTGAGACTGATCCTGCTGAATACTGTGTGGTGGCTCCAGATACAGAGATTTTCTGTGAGGGTGAACCAGTTAAGAGGGAGGATGAAGAAAGGCTGGATGATGTCGGTTATGATGATGTTGGTGGTGTCAGGAAACAAATGGCTCAGATTAGGGAATTGGTTGAGCTTCCCTTGAGGCATCCGCAACTCTTTAAATCCATTGGTGTGAAGCCTCCGAAAGGAATTCTACTTTATGGACCTCCCGGATCTGGAAAGACTTTGATTGCTCGTGCTGTGGCAAATGAAACCGGAGCGTTTTTCTTCTGTATCAATGGACCAGAAATCATGTCTAAATTGGCTGGTGAGAGTGAGAGCAACCTCCGCAAAGCATTTGAAGAGGCTGAGAAGAATGCCCCTTCCATTATATTCATAGATGAGATTGATTCTATTGCACCAAAAAGAGAGAAGACAAATGGAGAGGTTGAGAGGAGGATTGTTTCTCAGCTTCTTACGCTTATGGATGGACTAAAATCACGTGCTCATGTCATTGTCATGGGAGCAACAAATCGGCCTAATAGTATTGATCCGGCTTTGAGAAGGTTTGGAAGATTCGACAGGGAAATTGATATCGGTGTTCCTGATGAAATTGGACGTCTTGAAGTTCTTAGGATCCACACGAAGAACATGAAGCTAGCTGAAGATGTAAAATTTCTTTAGTCAATAACATCTTTACAAGTTATGTTGACGTATTCGTAATTGCAATGCTTATATATATATTTTTTTCTTCTAAACAGGTGGATCTAGAAAGGATCTCCAAGGACACACATGGATATGTTGGAGCTGATCTTGCAGCTTTATGTACTGAAGCTGCCCTTCAATGTATCAGAGAGAAAATGGATGTGATTGACTTGGAAGATGACTCTATTGACGCTGAAATCCTCAATTCCATGGCAGTGTCTAATGAACACTTCCACACCGCCCTTGGAAACAGCAACCCATCCGCACTTCGGGAAACTGTAAGTTGTTATCCTCTGCTTGTAAATGTTTCAAAACGTGATACTTCACCCGGTTTTGATCCTAATCATTTGATTTCATTTCACAGGTTGTGGAGGTTCCAAATGTCTCCTGGTCGGATATTGGAGGTCTTGAGAATGTTAAGAGAGAACTCCAGGAGGTAAAATTTGTTATTGCATCCTTTGCTTGGGTCCAAATAATTTCATTTTCTTAGAACTCAGCAACTGGATTCTTGTTTTTGTGTTAATACAGACTGTTCAGTATCCTGTGGAGCATCCAGAGAAATTCGAAAAGTTTGGGATGTCTCCATCAAAGGGAGTTCTTTTCTACGGTCCTCCTGGATGCGGGAAAACCCTTTTAGCGAAAGCTATAGCAAATGAGTGCCAAGCAAACTTCATAAGCGTCAAGGGTCCCGAGCTCCTCACAATGTGGTTTGGAGAAAGTGAAGCCAACGTCCGTGAAATCTTTGACAAGGCTCGTCAATCTGCTCCTTGTGTCCTGTTTTTCGATGAGCTCGACTCAATTGCTACTCAGAGAGGAAGCAGTGTGGGCGATGCAGGCGGTGCAGCTGATAGAGTGCTGAATCAGCTTCTGACAGAAATGGATGGAATGAATGCAAAGAAGACGGTATTCATTATTGGAGCAACTAACAGACCCGATATCATAGATCCTGCTCTTCTTCGACCTGGAAGACTCGACCAGCTTATCTACATTCCATTACCCGATGAAGATTCTCGTCTCAATATCTTCAAGGCCTGCTTGAGAAAATCTCCTGTTGCTAAAGATGTTGATTTGACTGCACTTGCCAAGTACACTCAGGGATTCAGTGGTGCTGATATCACCGAGATCTGTCAGAGAGCTTGCAAGTACGCCATCAGAGAAAATATCGAAAAGGTCAGATTGTTTAGCTCCTTGAGTGCTAGTAATGTAAACCGTAAATGCTAATTCGTCTTCATTTTTTGGGTTTTTTTGTTCTTCAGGATATAGAGAAAGAGCGTAGAAGGAGCGAGAATCCAGAGGCAATGGACGAAGATATGGTGGATGATGAAGTTGCAGAGATTAGGGCTGCTCATTTTGAAGAATCGATGAAATATGCAAGGAGGAGTGTGAGTGATGCTGATATTCGCAAGTACCAAGCTTTTGCTCAAACGCTGCAGCAATCGAGAGGAATTGGTAGCGAGTTCAGGTTTGACCCGACAGCTGCTGCTGGACGAACCACTGGTGGTGCAGCAGCTGATCCTTTTGCTACTTCTGCAGCTGCAGCCGATGACGATGATCTCTACAGTTAGACTATGTTTAATCCTTTTTTTCTCTTCTACTACAGTGAACTCCGTCGGTTTGTTATGTTATCATCACTCATAAACTCACTTGAGCGAATTGTTTCGATGTTAATCATAATGCTTTGATCAGTTTCTCATTCTTCTTTCTTCAGGCTAATTTACTTGAAACTTTTTTACAATTTGAAATGTTTGATAACTTCATATTAAAGTAACCATCAAAATGTTGTGTATCTTTTATTCTATTTGTAAACTAATTTCTTTTTTGCTGAAAATTTTCTTTCTTTTAAGAGAGAAAACAATATTATTGCAAGACTTTGAAGCTGTCGGCTCTGTTCATCTTCTCTCTAAAAAGGGACTATTTTAAGGAACATTTAAGTCAATAAATATTTAATGTAACCCATTGATGATGATCCATGGCCTGTCTAGTTCCCAAAACGCCACCATTTTTTCTTTCTCTGTAGCTCAATCGCAGATGTATCTGTACAAAAGAAATAACAACAAAAACACGATCTCTCTCTTAACAAAAGTACAACAGAGATGGTAAAGTACGTAAAGGTTTCTAGGAGTTACCTCTGTTTAAGTAAATGGAGTTGTAATGAACCTCTGCCCAGAAGCTCAAGAAGAGTACTGCACATAACAAGAGCAAAATAACACATCACTGTGATAACTATCAAGACAGAGATGAAGAAGATAAGCAAATGAATAGTGGAAGAAACACTTCACCTCCTTTAGATTCTTGGGAGGTGGGAAGAATTTCGATGTAATATGTATCCTTAAACGATGTTAGGACTACTATTTTCACCCGATACTGCAGAGATAAGAACGTTTACACCAAAGTGATTAACTTTGAAATGAGAAAAGTAGAAATGATCAGTTCATCTTTTTACAAGTTTGAGAATATATACCGCATCTGCAGCTGCTTGTAATGTAACGTGATCGCCCCACTCGCCGCTCCTGTTTCAAAATTTAACATTGTTTGTCTTAACAAAAGATGGGGCAAGAATTACGGTTATGGAGTTTACTAGGAGATGAGATTTTACCGAGACATCTTCCTTAGATACTCGGAGAAGTCCATAGGAACATATCCTTCGTAAGAATCAGGGTCAGATTTGAGCTAAAGCCAAGGGTTGAAGATTTGCACCAAAGTGAGTTCAAATGTAACTTGTCACAAAGCTTCTAAAGATTCTCAAGAAGCAAAAAGATCTTCAAACCTGTTTTACTATTTGTCGTCTAATATGTTTATGGCGATCTGCGGTTTTGTATAGTTGATCAGCTAAAGCTCGGAACTGAAAGAAAAAGACAGAAGAGGGAAGATTTAAAGTTCAAAATGATCAATAAAGTCTAAATCTTCCTTAACTATCCACTAATGGAGATGAAGAAGACAAAGATGAAATTTACCTGGCAATTACCATCTCCTGGAACTTTAACCTCGGCGAAGTCATACATCTCTAACCTGCAATAGTTAGAAACAATGGAATTGAAAATGGTTTATTTATGATTAAAAACATAAATGGAACAAAAATACATACCTATTCCGAAGTCTTTCATGATCAGAAACTGCTTCTTCTTCAGGAGGTATTTCTCCATTTATTTTTGGTATATACTGCATACATATACATATAATGAATCTATTATCAGATGAAGGATCATATTAACATCACTTTATGCATAATATGGTGTTATTGTCTAGAGTAAATACCGGAATGGGGACCATTTGATTCAATCTCCTCCCAAATTCACCATCAGCATCACATTGATCTGATTCCCAAGAGTACACATACTCATCTGTGTCACTCGGGCTTGAACACGAAAAGACATTAACCGAATCATCACTCCTCCCATCTTGATCATTATCATTTTCTATCCATTCTACAACATACCAAAACACAAATTTATCATCTAATCCCCAAAACACAAACATACACAAATGAAGAACATAGACCAATGAAGAGCCTGTTCTAATAACCTGAAGAGTATTCCACAGGAGACTGATCGTTCCAACCATATTCGTTGTTGTTATTGCTATAGTTGTTAGTATAACCTTCATGTTGATGTTGATGTTGTTGTGGATGTTGATGTTGGTGTTGATGTGAATAATCGTTACTTTCTGCGATTTCAAGCTGCAAAAAATCGTCTTGGAGTGTTCTTGCAATAATCTCATCATTATCTACATCGCTACTACGATGATCTTCATACCCTCTGTAATACTCACCGCTATGGTGATGAGCAACTTCATCTTCCTCATGAATCATCTCAATGCCATAAGGAGGATACGTGTAAGGATGTGGACCAAGAAACCATTCCACAATACTTGTGTTCTCTTCATGTGACACCATCTTCGAAAAACCTGCCAACCAAAACGTTATCAGGAAACCAAAAATCTTATCCATAAGCAATCAAAATCATATACCACTTAATTAACACTTCAAAATCAAAATCTTCACGGTTTAGTGGCGTAAATCTTGGGAGACCTCTTAGAATTTGGACAGGACAATTAAACAACAAAGACTTTTCAACAAAGAGGAAATGTGACTCCAAAGAATTACACAATGTTAACTTCAGAATCCTCCAATCATATTTGTTTATTCCTAAATTAGATACAGTAACTAGAAGTCATTATCACAATCAAAACTATGAAGAAAAAAACCCGAATTAGAAACTAAAAAACCCACTAAATGCTTTTGAAATCACGAGATGAATAGTCAAACAAAGAGACCAACCTGGAGATTTGGTAAGGATAAACTCAAAGAACGATTTTTATGCTATGAATCCATAATCAATTTTAAAAGATTAGAAAATCGACCTAGATCTGAAAAAATAAATAGATTGTATGGATACGAAGTTAGATCAAAAGATGAAGAGAAACTCACCTTTCACTTGCTAAATCTCTGCAACTTGAAGACGGAATTATTTTTACTAAAAATAGACAACTTTTAGAAATTCGGGATGAAAGATTGAGAATTTAGGTTGAAAATAGACATAATTCAAATGGGAATTTTTTCTTCTTTTTTTCTCACTTTCTTCTTCTAAAAAGACTGAATTTTTTGGCGGATGATGAGCAAGAAAAAGGATCGAGAATGATTCGAATATTAATAAAGTTCATAGCTTTATTATTTTTTCGATTCGAGAAACCCAGAAAAATAAATTGAGAAAACGCGCAAAATGCACTCAATATATATGAATTTCTGGGCTTTAGCTCATTTGCTACGAGGCTTGGTAGCCGTTGGATCATTAATATCAACGGTCAAAAATTTATGGTCTATATTTATTATTTTGTTCATTCTTTAATATTTTATGACCATTTTTCCAAAAAGATTTAATAAGGAAAAAAACCCAAGTTGATTAAAAAAGATCAATTATTTATTAATTAACATATTAGGGGGGCAGAATCTAGTTTGATTCGCATAGAACTATTTTGGTTCCGACTAAGAAATTAAATCGAAATTCCAATATAATGATTTTTTTAATTTGTTAATAATTAGATTGATAAAATTTCATTCATAACATAAAATTTAATATCTAATATTTTTTGATTATTCTTTAGTTTAAAATAAATTAGATATTTATTATCAAATATATTGTGACATCCTAAAAAAATATATTAAATAATTGAAAAACTTTTAAAAATCACTAAAAAAATTGGGGTATTTTTAAATTAAACACTAATTTATCCTTGAAACAATCATAAATGAATGATGATATTCTTTAAATTGTTGAAATTTTAGCTCTTTACCAAATCCCAATAAAATAAATTCATAGTTAATGAGCTTTAAAGGAAGGATTAGCATGCAAAATGCAATAGTTAAAAAAAAAAAAAATTAGTGGTAGGCTTAACTGTTGAAATTTTTCTCAAATAGGCAAATGGGTCCAATAACACATGGCTGCATAGTTTTGAAGTTTCCCCAATCATATCCGGCGCGAATATATTTTTTATATTTTACTTTATTTTTGTCAGGGTAAGAATTCCACGTGGCATCCACTCAATTTATTTTTATAATTCAAAAACCATCAAATTCAATTCTTTCAAAAGCCCACTTTATTTGATTTAATTAAAACTCACTCAATACTCATGGGAGACTAATTTGTAAATCATTTTTAATATTTTAATGATATTGGGAACAAATAAAAAACAGAAGTTTCTTCTTGTTAAAGTTACTTGGGTTAGTTTAATTTCGGACACTTAATCAACTTTTGTGTCAGATCAACTAATCTCGGATAATATTTTGATCACCTAAGAGATGTTCTATGTCCTCAAAACTAACAAACGTATTAAGAGCAACTATATGGCGGTTAAGACCAATATGAGTAAAACATATGACTGCATAGAATGGAAATTCCTGTGTCATCTTTTACTCAAACTTGGTTTCTATGAAAGATGGGTACGGGGTGTTATGCATTGTGTAAGTTCGGTCACCTATTTAGTTTTGTTGAACGGGGTTCCACGAGGATGTATCAGACCCAAAAGAGGTGTACGTCAAGGAGATCCCTTATCACCATATCTATTTATCATATGCACTGAGGCTTTAATTTCTCAATTAAAAACGGCGGAATCTCAGAAGAACCTTTCGGGGATTTCTATCGCACGATCAAACCTTGCGATATCTCATATATTGTTTGCAGACGATAGCCTATTTTTCTGCAAGGCTACCCTTGAAGAGGAAGATACTATCCTACGCATCCTAACAAACTACAAAAGGCGTCTAGTCAAACAATCAACTTCTCTAAATCCTCAATTCAATTTGGTAAAGAGGTCGATCAGTTAAAACGATTGGAAATTCAAGGTCATCTTGGGATTACCACCAATAGGTACCTATCTGGGTCTGCCAGAAGGTCTAGAAGGTGCCAAAATAAAGGTTTTTGCTTTTGTTACTGATAAAATAAAATCACGAATCAATTCATGGACGACAAAGTTTCTATCAAAAGGAAGCAAGGAGGTATTGATCAAATCGGTACTCACCACTATCCCCTCCTATGTTATGTCATGCTACTGTATCCCAAAAATGATAACCTCGAAGATTTCAACAGCTATAGCAAATTTCTGGTGGCATAGTTCGGGTACTTCAAAAGGAATTCATTGGGCTCGATGGGAGAAATTCTGTAAACCTAAACTGGAAGGGGGCTTAGGTTTCAGGGTAATCGAGGAATTCAATTCGGCTTTACTAGCCAAACAGTTATGAAGGTTAATAGATCGACCGGACTCCTTACTCTCGCGAATTCTACGAGGAAGATACTATCTCGATTCTAACCCGCTAGATCCTCGACGTTTATATTCTCCTTCTTATGGTTGGCAGAGTATTATCTCAGCCCGTGGTCTAGTCATGAAAGGACTAATAAAGCAGGTGGGAAATGGAGATTCCATTAGAGCTTGGTCAGACCCTTGGATTCCGGATAAGTTTCCTCGTCCTGCTAGGGGTATGACCGTCGATATCCACCCCAATTTACGTGTATCGGAGTTAATTAATCCTCAGACGAGGTTATGGCGCGAGACTCTGATTAATCAACTCTTCTTTCGAGAAGATGCGAAGCTGATTCTTGGGATTCATATCCCACGATGAGCGGAATCAGACCGACTGGGTTGGCACTTTAACAAAAATAGTGTATATTCGGTGAAATCCGGCTACTGGGCAAAGAGGAACCTCTCATTATGCTGCTTCTGTCAACATGGCCCTACTATACAAGAGCTGCAAGCTCATGTTCGGAAAGTGAAGGCACCTCATAAGATTAAACATTTCATGTGGCAAGCCGTTTCAGGACAACTACCGGTTAAATCAAACCTCACCAGGCGAGGCATAAACTGTGATGAACAATGTGATTTATGTGGTGCTACTACAGAAACAATTAATCATGTTCTATTTGAATGCCCGCCAGCCCTACAGGCCTGGGCTCTATAAAAAATCCCTGCAGGAATGAATTTTCCGAGGAAATCACTTTTCTCCAATATGGATCACTTACTATGGAGACTACCTAGTAAAGAGGAAGTTGCTTGTTTTCCATGGATCCTATGGCAATTATGGAAGGTGCGAAACGAGAAAGTATTTTCAAATAAGAATAATAACCCTCGGGATATTATCCAAATGGCGGAGAGTGAGGCCTTAACATGGGCGGAAGCACACAAAGAAAATACCGCTACGTCAGGATATCAAACGAAGGCAACTCATATCTACTTAAGATCGTTTTCACGCTTATGATCTCTGACTTTGCCTTCTCAGGATACAAATGTATGGTGGATGCTTCCTGGAAGGACTCAGATCTATTTACAGGTTTGGGTTGGTACTCTTTTCTGGACGAGATTGAGGGTATTAATTATGGAGCACAATGTATAAGACGCAACCTATCCGCTTTGCACTCAGAATTTGAAGCACTCCTCTGGGCCATGACGTGCCATGTCTCTCTTCAGATTGTGGAAGTAGAGTTCTTAGTAGATTGTGCTGAATTACCCCGGATGATAGAAGATCCCCACAGTTGGTCAGCGTTCTTCCATATCTGGATGATTTCACAAGACTCAGAAGCTCTTTTCGATTATGCACCGTCCTCTACATTCCTCGCACTCTGAACCACAAAGCTGATCACCTCGCCAGCACAGCCAGAGGGTTTTCGCGGTCTCATGCTTTTGTGCACAGTGTGCCTCTTTAGTAACACGTTGTAATTCTTTAATGAGTTACGTTGACCAAAAAAAAGTTACTTGAGTTGTAATAAATGAACTAGGTTCTATGTTCCGGCGATACTTTGCTAATTCTTCAATTTATTTAATGGGATTATTTTCTTGCATAATATTTTTGAAAAAATATAGTTATACATAAGTATAAGCTTAATATTTTTTTAGAGTGTGAATTTGGAAAAATGGTTAATAGAAGTGTAACTTTGTAGAAATAGTTTATTTTGTCAATTATTAGATAAAATTTCAATATATAGTTAAATTCTCTAAACTTCTAACAATATAGTATATGATAAATACAATTCTTGATTTTGGATGGAAAACAGTTGATATGATATTAAACCATTTGATGATTAAAATCACTTTTTCAACGTACAGAAAAATATTAAAAATTTAGATTATAGTTTAAACTTTTCTATCTAATCATTTATAAAAACCTAAATTTCTTTCAACCCATATTGAAAATTTTATGTAGTATGAGATATAATGTGTTTGCTTAAATTATATACATGGAATAGTCAGATAAAAATAATGTCAAACTATTTGCAAATATAAAAAGAAGAGAAAATAGTCAATTTACATGAATCAGCCTATGATAATTCAATATATTTTAATTTTCATGGCATGGGTCATGAATGATTTGAGAAACCCAAAAGGCAATTTTTTAGGTAATTTAAATAGAAAAATTAAACTTGTTAGGTAGCTAAACGCATACGTAATTATGGTGTCTTTTTATCAATGTTAGTGGTTGTATAGATTATGCTGATGTAGTCATTAGCAAATTAAAAGACTTCTTTTTTTATGTTTTCAATCATCCTATGTTCATATTTTATATTACATGTCAATTATCGATTTTTATAGTGAAAATAGTCCATTTCAAAAAAAGGGTCAATGCATTATTTTATAGTGTTAAAAATAAATAAATGTTACCATTGTAGTAGTTCACAGAGCATAACAACCAAGCAAAATGCGTTTTAAAAAAAAATCATAATTGAGAACCAAGTCTTATCAATTTTATGTTCAAACCTATGTTCAAAATTTGGCTAGGTGCTAATCAGCCACTTGATCTGCATTTAGTGCCTAATGAAAAAATTATAAACTAAACGGAGACTAGTTTTATCAATTTATCACTACCTTTAACTGCTATAATGAAAGATTATCACTACGTTATCACTATCTTTAACTGCTATAATGAAAGGTTATTGTTGCATGGTGTAGGGATACTGTCTCCATGAGTGACTTGTCACATTTTCTCTCATAGAACCATAATTTCTGGACAAAAAAGTATTATAGAATCGAATATTTATGAATAATTTGATACATATTTTTATAGCTAATAGCGTTGTTTTCTTAAAAATAATAGCTTGGTTCTTTTGTTGATATCTCACGACAACTAGACAACTAAAATTTGATTTATCGTAATATATTAAAAGTCAAAAACAAAGAAATAAATTGTTGCGAAAACTGAAAAGAATTATCATTGTTACTAGATTTTAGAACGACTTCTTTGTCATTTTAGCGATACTTCTATTTGTCTGTTGACACTTTCATTCTTGTCGTTTATTTCTAACGACTCTTATTTTATTATTCTGACATTTTTTTTCCGCCAACACAATTATTCTTTTTGTTATATTTTGTTAATTAAAGTAATTATTGTAGTTTTACTTTATTATTTTTGGTATCACAACAACAAATAAAAATACATACTAAATTTTTCTGTAATTGAAACGATAAAAAAATAATGAAAAATCATCGTTATTTAATACATTTTAATTTTATGAACTAATAATATAGTGTTAAAATTTCATAAAACAATGTAATAAGAAAATTAAATGCATAGTTTGCTAATTAGAATTAACATCTAAATAACATTCAAATTCTATATGGAATGCAATATTCTAATGATACTATATTTTGACTTATCAACAAATCAAATTCTAAACGATCTAATATTTTTAATTATGATTCAATTTATCTTATAAGAAATAGTTACATATTTAATCAAATTAGACGACGTGCATTAATCAATCGACTCAGATGATTACCAATTAACGCTTACCCAGAGATTAATCGGCTAGGCGGTCGATTTTTTGAATTCAAACCAAACATGACATATAAATAGATAAATAAATGTAGCTAATACTACTTAATAAACAAAGAAATTACATGATTAACGTGTGTCTGTGTAAGAGTATTAGTTAGTAGTTCCTAATCTCCAAGAGATGTAATAAACTGACACATGCTTTCGATTGCAGCAAAGGTTTTTTCAATAGTTATTAGATTCTGTAAATGCTTAAAATACACTATTTATATTTTGATATGCTATAAGTCTTTAACTACAATGATTTATTGTAATATCATTAACTCTCAATTGATTTATTTTCTGTTCTTTTACACCAAAGCAGTCAATTTTTTTTATTATCACCAATTTTTGAACTATTTATAATTTTATTTGCCTACAATTTTGCCTTTTGAGGTTACTTTAAATATTTTTATCTTTAAGATGCTATGAAAATGAATAAAAATTTAGGTAAAAGCTCAAAAATTAATGGCTTCCCCTGTTTTCAGCCAAAATCAATGCTTCAAAAGTCAATTTGTTTGCCATTGTTAGTACACATGAGTTGAATGCAATCTTATCAATTATTTCACTTATTGTCTTAAAAAAAACAAATGATGTCCTTTTTTTCCAATTTATCTTCGTTTAAATTTAAATTTTGCATTCTTAAAAGTACAACAAAATCTTCAACGAATCTTTATATACTGTATAATGACATAGTAGTTAGTTGTAGACTTTCATGCCAACGTCCGTACGATCCTTTATGAAGGGCCTTATATCATAAGCTTATTGAAGTTTGCTAGTGACTAAAGGCCCAATATAGTTCGTTAGTGACCAAAAGCCCAATTGATCGTTCTTCGTTGCGATGGTAAACTAAATCCACTTTTGGTTCATTGTGCTAGGCACGGCACTGATTGTTGTTCATTCAAGTTTTAGGATTGGGTCTAGATCGGATTTTAGAGCTAAACTTAAACTCTGTCGAACCTCCTGCTGGACACGACCTAGAGTTCTCGCCGAACCTTTTGCTCGGTAAATTTGTAACTAGTTTGTATTCTTTTTGCGTCTTAATACAAAATATTTTACTTGTTTTACCTCTTAATTTATGTTGGTAATAAGGCTCAACCAAAGGCGAATTCAAATATATGAAGGTGGCAGTTAATCCTACCAAAGAGAAAAAAATTATTGAATTTAATATAATTTTTTGTTATTTAATGTAATTTTGTTTGTCAAATTTGAAACATTGTCACATTTATTAGTATCTTATATTTTTGTTTTCGGTATACAAAATTTCTATATCTAATTTTGGGTTAAACGAATCTAGACTAATATATTAAGGTCCAACTAACAAATCTAAATCCATATGCCGAAATAAAAACAGCGGAATAAATCAGCACAATAAAAAAAAGAAAACTCTTTTTTAAAATTTGGTGAAAGATTAGACATCGTAACTAAGCAATCAAATCCCAAACAAACAAAAAACAAAGAAAACCTTCAAACCTTAATACACAAAACTAATAAAAAGTGCGAAAGAATAGACGAAGAAACTGTCGGCACTCGCAAAAAACACTTACAATTATAGCTAGTTTTGTATCAAGAATAGCTCGACTCTTATCAAAGAAATCCTAATTTGTTGTTAGATCCTTAATAGAATCATTTCCTCTTGATTAGTTTCTACATTAGCAACTCTTTGTGGGATGATTGCGATTAGAAAGAATTCGAAAAAGCCTTACAAAAATGTGCATGAGCTTGTAATTATAATTGAATGAAATTTGTGAGGCTGGAAATAATAGTAAGCAAAGCTGCACGTGATTAGTTTGAACTATAGACAAATAAAAAAAACGTTGATAAATATAATACGAAAAGGGGAAAAAACGGATGGCCTCAAATTCGAAGCGAAGCGTCTCCACATATATTATACCAACTCTCTGCCCGCCATCTGCTTTTTGTCATCTTTCTCTCCCTCTACTCGATCGTTATCTTGAAAAAAGTTCCGATGACCTCGTTGCCATTAAGGAATCCGGTGGTTGATGAAGTCCGACCGATGGAAACTGCTACAGAAACTACGACAACGACGACGACGGAAGCTGCAGATGCTCCGGAGAAGAAGGTGAGGAAAGCTTATACGATCACTAAGTCCAGAGAGAGTTGGACTGAAGGAGAGCACGATAAGTTTCTGGAAGCTCTTCAATTGTAAATTTACTTTCTCTTAACGTTTTTCTTCTTCTTCCGCCAGGATTTGATTTACTAGTTGTGTATTCTCGAGCGCTAATTAGTAGTTTGCTGACTTTTGCGTAGTTTCGCTTCATTTCTTCTCAGTTTGTGTAATCTGTATATTAAACACTATCTAAGAAAGGATCTGTATATCAGGGTTAGTTTTCTGACCTAACCGATCTGTGAAAGTTGGGCCTTCCGATAAAATGTTATGTTAGGGTTGATGAAGTGTCATAAAGTTTGATCATAGTTCATTAGTTTGGCTGTAGTTTGGTCTTGAGGGTTTAGATGAAATTATTTATGAGATTTTGCAAAGCAATTGTGGATTTTGATTTTGAAGAAATCGTGTCTTTATTGCAATTGTTCAACATGAGAACTTAGAAACATATTTTAAGTCAGTTTGAGATCTATTCCTACCAACCCTGAACTTTTTCTTCACAGTATTCTGGATAATGCTTCATTATATTAAATCTTACAGTATGTTTTTTCTGTGTGTGTGTAAAAGGTCCCTCTCTCTATTTCTGAAAGGAATCCTACTTTGTTGCTGGTGATTTCCTTATGTATCTAGGTTTGATCGTGACTGGAAAAAAATAGAAGATTTTGTTGGTTCAAAGACAGTAATCCAGGTTTGTGATCAGCTTCTTTGGTTTAATCTACACCCTTGTCACGTTTACCCCACCTAATCTTCCTGTGCCTCCTTGATTATACTGCAGATCAGGAGCCATGCTCAAAAATACTTTCTAAAGGTCCAGAAGAATGGAACTTTAGCACATGTGCCACCCCCTAGGCCTAAGCGCAAAGCTGCCCATCCATATCCACAAAAAGCATCTAAGAATGGTGAGTTTCATTACTTTGGGTGGAGAGATGAAGTACTATGTTATTAATCTGAGTTCAACTCAATCTGCAGCTCAAATGTCTCTTCACGTTTCCATGTCATTTCCTACTCAAATAAATAACCTCCCTAGATATTCCCCATGGGATGATGATACCTCTGCATTGCTAAACATAGCCATAAGCGGGGTTATTCCACCGCAAGATGAATTTGGTTCTTTTTCTGGAGAAGAAGGCATGCATTGTCATCTGTATTCTTTTTTGTTTTGTTTAGTAGCTAAGTTGCTCCATCTGATGAATCGTCATATGCTAATTGTGGTTTATGATGTTATTACTTCAGTTGTTATTGGATCGAATGATATAACAAGTGAAAGCAGTCTTTCAGCATCTGGTATAGGAAGCTCAAGCAGAACACTATCAAATTCAAAGGGTTTAAGACCAGTGAAACAAGCTCCTTCAATGCATGGTAATTATCTGAAAAGTTGTGGGACTATTTCTGATTTTTCATTTCTGGTGAACACTGTTCTAATGGTTGCTTTGCAGGTCTTCCTGATTTTGCTGAGGTTTATAACTTCATTGGGAGTGTCTTCGATCCTGATAGCAAAGGCCGCATGAAAAAGCTCAAGGAAATGGATCCTATAAATTTCGAAACTGTGAGTTGGAACTTCCTTGCCTGTATTGGTTGAATGATGTGCGTGACAACATATCTCTTGTTTAGGCTTCGACTTGAATGGTGCTTCTTCTTTGAGCACCCTTGTATCTTTATCTGCAACCATACTCTGGCTTCGTGGTGCTTCCAACTCTATAATCATTCTCACACAGCTGAATTTAAGATATTCTGTTTCAAATTTTATTGGTACCGTGATTCTAATTTATTTTGGTCAAAGATGGGGTTTTACAACTATGGCTAGTTTTGAAGTGCCCTGGTACCTCTATGTATCTGTCAGTGATTATTCTTTTTTCCAGTACCTTTCATTAATCACAGTTTTTCTTGCAGGTTATGCTGTTGATGAGAAACCTCACAGTGAACTTGTCAAACCCTGACTTCGAACCTGTTGTAAGTGCTTATTAATTTGTCTTTTCGTAAAAGTTCTCTTACGCCTAACAGATCTGCTGACTATGTATGTGCCTTCAAATCCGAATTGCCTAATTTGTTCTTAATTAAATTTCCTAAACCGTTAGAAATTGCCTAAACTCTTAGTCTGTGGTACTTCTCCAAAAACATCAACTGCTGATTAATCTAACCTTGGAACAGTCTGAACACTATGATGCTCCAGAGGAAGGTCCTGAGCAAGTAAACGCATAGATAACAGTGCGGGATCCATTGTCAAGAACTCAACAAGTGATATATCTTCTTGACGACTTCTTGCTCAGGAACTTTATATCAGCTATCAAGTAAGTGTGGTTTTGTTATCTCATCCCACCAACATGAATATAGAAAAACTTTGCTACTAGCAGTGTTCATAAGACTTTAATGTTCCCCCATCTGTCACTGTAGTTACTGTCACATGATCATGAACGTCATAGTATGAATTCTCTGTGGATTCGTAACTGTTAGAATCTCAGCTTAGCTGCTATAGTTCTGAACTTCTGATCATACTTCTCTTAAGGTTTGCGTTAAGAGTTATATGGCTTTTATGGTCTTACCGAATCGGTATTTGATCTCTGCATTTGGTGGATTGTTTCAGATGCTTGTTACTGGTGTTTTCTGAGGAGAACATAATTGAGGCGTCGCAAAAAGAGAAACATATGCAGTTCGGTGAATGGTAAATATATGTTCGTGTGTAGAAATGGTTACCAATTGTATCTTCTTTGTGATATATATATTTGTTCATGCCTTTTGTAACTTGTAGTTACTTCACATCTTTTCCTGATTTATTTTTTGGTTATCTATTTAAGCAAAAGCCATGTAACAGCTAGCAAATTGCTACGTACCCCAAAAATTAGATACATAACTCTTGTGTATTGTATTTATATCAAAGCATCGAATTCCGAGTTTTGTCTCAAGTCTTCGTGTGAAACTCGACGTCAATTACCAGTACTTGAAAACCTTCTGGCTGGTGCCGAAGTTTACCAAGTCACTAAAATTATTGGCCCATGATCTGACCGGATCAACCGATGACCCGGTTAAAACTTTCGGGTTCGCTTTTCGTCGATTGTCTTTAAATCGAAAAAAAATCTCAGTTTCTTTGGTTGCAGTTTTTCCCAGGAGAAGATGCTGCAGCATCAGATCGTACAATCTCCGGCGAGATTAGGGTTAACAGGCCCTGGTTCTCCCTCTGTACAAAATCCAACGCCTCCTCGTCATGGCCATCCAACCTCTTCTTCATCTTCACAATCTCAGCACCAACAGATCCAACAACCTTCTAATTTTCTCCCTTCATCCACCGTCGCCGCCGCAGCATCAACCTCTGCAGCTATTTCATCCTCCGCTTTGCTATCGCTCCTTCCGCCTTTGCCAAGAGCTCAAGCGCTTCTCCAGCAAATGGCGGTTTTGACGTCTAAGCTCTTCGATGTCTCTCCCAATCGCGCTCTCTGGCTCTCCGCTTTCCGTGGCTCTCTCCCTTCGTTCCTCTCCTCCCATTCGTTACCACCGTCTCCGCCGCTTGAAAACCCTAATCCTGCATCCACTAAAGAGATCCTCTCTCAATTCAATTCCCTCCAGACTCAGCTCTTTGAAGCCGTTACGGAGCTTCAAGAGATCCTCGATCTGCAAGACGTGAAACAGAAAGTCGCGCGTGAGATCAAGTCCAAAGATTCATCTCTTCTCGCATTCGCTAACAAGCTCAAGGAAGCAGAACGTGTTCTCGACATGCTCGTCGATGACTACTCTGATTATCGCAAACCAAAACGAAGCAAAACTGTTAGTGAATCTATAAAGGAAGATGAAGATAATGAATCTTCTGCTACCACCACAGTTTCTTCTCGACTCAAGCTTAAGGACATTCTAGCTTACGCTCACAAGATTAGCTACACTACATTTGCTCCTCCAGAATTTGGTGCAGGCCAAGCACCTCTCCGTGGTGCATTGCCACCAGCTCCACAAGACGAACAAATGAGAGCTTCTCAACTCTACACCTTCGCTGATCTCGATATCGGGCTACCGAAAACCATAGAAACCATGGAGAAGAAGGTTGAAGCACTCATTGAGCCACCACCACCAGAAAGTATAAATCTTTCTGCAATTCAAAACCTTCTTCCGCAAAATCTCGAAGTTCCATCTGGATGGAAACCAGGTATGCCAGTGGAATTACCAAAAGATTTGCTATTGCCAGTGCGACCTCCTGGATGGAAACTAGGAGACCCAGTTATGTTACCACCATTGGATTCAAATACTGCTCCTAGACCCGAAGGGCAGCAACAAATGCGGCCTCCTCATATGGGACTTCACAGACCACCTGAAGTCATACAGGTTCGAGCTGTTCAGCTTGACATTTTGGAGGATGATGATAGCAGTGATTACAGCAGCGATGATGCGAGTTCAGATGAGGAGGATTAATCAACATTGTGATTGATGATTCTCGCTTAGGTAATACAATTGACCACCAATGTTACTGCTAATGCTTCATTTTGTTTGGCAGTGATCTTTACGTATATGCTTTGTTTCCAGCATCTTTGATGTATTCAAAAACCCATATTCTAATCCATTTTACAGAATTTATGGGTTATGTTTCTTCTAGATTCAGTCTCTTGAGTGTTTCTAGTAAGTTGCAACTTTCAGATAAGCATTTTGATGCCTTTGGTTTCAAAGCTCATTTACTCAAACCAAAGGTTCCTATGTAAATAGGCCATAAATGGCAAGCCGGTTTTTAGTTTTAGTTTTTGGATTTTGGTTTTTAATTTTTGTTTTTTGGTTTTTGGTTTTTACTGTAAATTTTAGTTTTAAAAAAACATGAATGGTAATTTTTATACTTTTTGGTTTTTGCCCATAGAATTTTTTTGTCTAAATATATTATTATAAATTGATTTTTCCTACACTGATGTGAATACGATATTTTAATATATTTTTTATGTTTGGTTTGTTCTAAATTTATTATAAAAATTATATTAAAATTAAATATTAGAAAATAAAAACTTACAAATTTCATAAACTAAAATATTGTTTCTAAAATATTACTTTTGAAGTATAAAGTCTAATTTATAATCTTCAAATTTTATGATCATTAGTGTTATCTTTAATTTGAAGACTTTTTTGTAATTAGTAGATTATAAATTAAAATTATTTAAATGCACACTACTTTTGATTTTAATATAATGGTTATTGTGACAAAAAAATGCACACTAATTCCATACATATATTAGTACATCAATTTAAAAGATGTACATATATTAGATAATTATGAGTAGGGTTGGTATATTTACCGAACTGAATAGTTTTTTACCAAATCGATCTGAATTATGTAATTTGGTTCGGGTTTGAGAATTCTATATATCTTGATTGGATACAATTCTGTATCTAAATACCAATTACCCAAATAAAAATATCATATGTCAATATATATATATATATGTATGGTTAGGTAACATACATTTGATTATCAATTGTTATGTATTTGCAGGTAGAGATTAATGTAGCTCTCGTTGGTCTCAAAGTAAAATATCTTTCTTTTTAAAAACTTTCAAAAATTAAACAATTATTCGAAAATTATTACTTTTTTTTTAATCTTTTGAATATTAATTATTAGTTATTATACTTTTGTTTATTTTATTTTTTATTCTAAAAAGTGAAGAAAAGTTCATCAAAAAATTACAAATTTTTATTAATATTATGTTCAAATTAATTAAATTTAAACCAAATAACCGAATAACTCAAATTTACCGAATAACCGATATTATTAGAATTAACCTATTTAAAGTTTGGTAATTGTTTATAGAAACCGAACCGAACCGAACTGAAAATATATTTTGTATCATTCGACTACTTTTTTCTAATTTTAAATTTTCTGAATCTGAACCGAATTCAAACCGTTTAACCGAATGCCCGTCTAATTATAAGCATCGGGTGGGGGAGGGAAATGACAATACATACATATATTGACTCCCATTTTTAATAGAGTTGTTTTTAATATATGTAATTTAAAGAAAATAAATTATAAATAAAAAGTGCCGAAGACATGTGGTGCAGTGGTAGTAGTCACTTTATAAATCTTCAGGCACTAAGGTTCGATTTCTCCGGGAAAGGAAAAAAAGAAGGATTTTAGGATATGAGGTTTGGCTATAGATCGGATCTTGTCGATCCAATTATAAGAGTAAAGTTGACAAAAAAAAATCATAAAATAAAAATAAAAATTCTCGAGAAACCACTCAAATCTGGTTTTTTAGTTTTTGTTTAAGAATTACTAAAAACTCTCAAAACTAGTTTCCCTATTTTGTAGGAAATGCAAAAACTTATTGGTTCATTTTTGGCTTATAATAGAAGAAACTAAAACCCAAAACGGGTGTAAAAACACTGTTGGGCATGTTTTGGCCTTCCTTTCCTCTCTCTTAAACCTCGTCTCTCTCGTCTCCATCTTACAGAGAAGCTCAACTCACACCACATCCTCTTTTCCCGGCGGCTTGGCCGTCTCACCGCCGTCGGGAAAAGATACTTCTCATCCGCCTCTTCATTCTCCCAATCACCTGGTGGCTATCCTCTCCTCGACGCGCCCTGCAAGTCCTTTTACGTCACTCCGATCATCTCCACCACATCAACTCTGGCGCGGCTACGGTAGTGCGTTTAGGTGTGAGTGGTGGCCTCCTTATCCTGTTGGTTAAATATCTCACAATAGTCTCTATGTCTGATCCGCTTCACCAGCTTGGATCTGTCAGATCTGTTTGTCTTGGTTGACCGGAACATCTAAACTTCAGATTTGGCCTCCGGTGGTGTAGCTGCTTCCAACCTTGGTAAGTGACTGTTGGAGTTGCTGAAAGTTGGAACTTGTTCCTTTTGTAAGGTTGTTGGTGGTCTGGTGGTGCTTGGTTCGGTGTATTGATGTTGTCACTGAAATTTTCTTTGACAACACGATTATCGGATTGCTGGATGATTGGATCGGAAGAGGTGGTTATAAGTATATTATAAGTATGTCTTATTAGCTCCCATATAGGTTGGGTATGGACTGGTTTTGATTTAGTTACGAAGTGATTTCCTAGTTTTCGATTAGTTGCCTTATCTGGCTAGGCTCTCTTCTCCTTTCTGGTTTCGTTCTGAAGTTGTTCTTTCCGGCGTTCGGCTTTCACTGGTTATAGATGGTTTCGCTCCTTGTCTGCATTTAGAAGACTTGTTCGAGGTCTTGTTTCATTGGGTTTGCGACGGCATCAATGAGTCTTTGGACGTCGCTCTTGACAGTCCTTTGTGTCTCTGCCATTATCGGAAGTTATTATGTCTCATCTCCTTCCTTTTCAGCAGCCTAGGTTCTTCAATCGTGAGATGCACCTATTCACTATAGGAGGTCTCGTCGCCTGCGTTTCCTTTTGCTTGGTTCGTAGTGACATTGCCTTGCCGAATTGGTCTGTAACTTTCGAGTCTAGTCTTCCTTCTCACTAAATGAATTCTGGTCCTAGTATCAAATAAACTCTCCCTTTTGTTAGGTGTACTCTCCCGGGGAGGCCTTGGTTCTCTCTGGTTACTCTCTTTAACGTTTTGTTCGGGGAATCTATGTTATTCCACCGCTATTTGTACCTTGTAACTTTGGTCTTTTGTTGACTTAATAATAATGATGATGAGACAAAAAAAAAAAAAAACACTGTTGGGCTGCTTTCAATTGACTCCCTTGAGCTAAAAAGCAGGGAGAGCATAACTAGGCCAAAGCTTCGGGTGCCCCCGAAACGCAGGAACGATCTGACTAGAAAGTCATTCAAAACTTGATCGAAGAACCATCGTTTATTTAAGAAGCTATAGAGTCGACCTAACAAGAACAACGGAGTCACGCTCTGTAGGATTTGAACCTACGACATTGGATTTTGGAGACCCACGTTCTACCGAATTGAACTAAGAGCGCTTTCTTAGCACAATTGATTAGATTGTCAACCAGTCAAGGCCGTATGCTTCTTAGGATGTTGTTAAACAGTTACAGACTCCTTCAGACTAAGTCTAGTCCGTTTAAGTGTTAGGCCCACTATAGATCCAGGTCGTTTATGTATAAGGACCACTATGGGTCAAGCCCATTTATGTATTAGGCCCACTTTGGATCCAGCCCGTTTTATTATTAGCCCACTCTAACCTGTTGGATCCGAGCGAGCCACGTGGACAAAATCTTAGGGGTTTAATTGACCCCGGTAAAAGACAGGGGGAAGAAAAAAAAAAAATTTGTGTTCTTCAAATAAAAAAATCTGACAAAAAATATCCATTCATTTCTCTTCTTCCCTCTCGCTCTCTTCTGGTTCTGTCTTGCCTCTAATGGCGGACAAGCTTGCACTCCCTCTTCTACTTCCCTGCAATCCTTCCTCAAAACCCTTTTCACACGACCAAAACCATCATCTCTCTCGGACTCCCTTTTTTACTACGTCTCATTCTTCACCACCTCCAACGCCTGTAGAACCTCTCCTCCATGATGTATTCCTTCATCAGAACCCTACTTCCAGGCAACCTATCAGTTCTCAAACTTCTAGAAGCCGTAACCGGACGCGAATTGGTAAGTCACGAGACCCTAACCTCGGTAAACCGTGGTCTTACAATGGTCTTTCTCCACATGGTCAGCAAGTTCTGCGTTCCCTCATCGAACCCTCTTTCGATTCCAATCAACTTGATGCTGTACTTTCACAGTTATTTGAACCGTATAAGGATAAGCCAGAGTCGATCTCGTCGGAATTACTAGCTTTTCTCAAGGGATTAGGATTTAATAAGAAGTTCGATTTGGCTCTGCGTGCTTTTGATTGGTTTATGAAGCAAAAGGATTATAAGTCCATGTTGGATAACTCTGTTGTTGCTACAGTTATCAGTATGCTAGGTAAAGAAGGCAGAGTATCTTCTGCTGCCAATTTGTTCAATGGTTTGCAAGAGAATAGGTTTCCGCTTGATGTTTACTCTTATACTTCGTTAATATCAGCGTTTGCTAATAGCGGAAGGTACAGGGAAGCTGTAATGGTGTTCAAGAAGATGAATGAAGAAGGTTGTAAACCGACTTTGATAACTTATAATGTAATGTTGAATGTGTATGGGAAAATGGGTACTCCTTGGAATAAGATCACGTCTCTCGTGGAGAAGATGAAGAGTGACGGGATTTCCCCGGACGCATATACCTACAACACGCTTATAACTTGTTGTAAACGAGGCTCTTTGCATGAGGAAGCTGCTAAGCTTTTTGAAGAAATGAAAGCTGCGGGGTTTAGTCATGATAAGGTTACTTACAATGCGTTATTAGATGTTTATGGAAAGTCTCATCGGCCTAAGGAAGCTATGAAGGTTTTGAATGAGATGGAGCTCCATGGGTTTTCTCCGAGCATTGTGACTTACAACTCCTTGATCTCCGCATATGCGCGGGATGGTATGCTGGATGAGGCAATTAAGCTTAAGAAGCAGATGGCGGAAAAGGGAACAAAACCTGATGTTTACACTTACACATCACTTTTATCGGGGTTTGAGAGGGCTGGGAAGGTTGAATCTGCTATGAATATTTTTGAAGAGATGAGAAATGCAGGGTGCAAACCAAATATTTGTACTTTTAATGCCTTCATAAAGATGTATGGTAACAGGGGAAAATTTGCTGATATGATGAAGATATTTGATGAGATCAACATGTGCGGTCTTTCCCCTGACATTGTCACTTGGAATACACTTTTAGCAGTCTTTGGCCAAAACGGGATGGATTCAGAAGTATCGGGTGTATTCAAGGAAATGAAGAGAGCTGGGTTCGTACCAGAAAGGGAAACTTTCAACACCCTAATCAGTGCGTATAGCCGCTGTGGTTCATTTGAACAAGCTATGACTGTTTACAGGCGAATGCTTGAAGCTGGGGTCACGCCTGACCTTTCCACCTATAACACTGTATTGGCTGCTTTGGCCCGTGGAGGAATGTGGGAACAATCTGAGAAAGTTCTTGCAGAGATGGAGGATGGTCGGTGTAAACCAAATGAGTTAACTTACTGCTCTCTACTTCATGCATATGCAAATGGCAAGGAGATAGGTCTGATGCATGCTCTTGCAGAAGAGGTCTATTCTGGGGTTATTGAGCCTCGAGCTGTTCTTTTAAAGACCCTTGTCTTGGTTTGTAGTAAGTGTGATCTTTTGCCAGAGGCTGAACGTGCATTCTCTGAGCTCAAAGAAAGAGGGTTTTCACCAGACATAACCACATTAAATTCCATGGTCTCAATATATGGAAGACGGCAGATGGTGGCAAAGGCGAATGAAGTCTTGGATTACATGAAAGAAAGGGGATTCACACCAAGTATGGCAACCTACAATAGCCTCATGTATATGCATAGTCGGTCTGCAGATTTCGGGAAATCAGAGGAGATCTTGAGGGAAATACTGGCTAAGGGAATCAAGCCAGATATCATATCGTACAATACAGTCATATACGCTTATTGTAGAAATACTCGGATGAGAGATGCTTCTAGGATATTCTCAGAGATGAGGGATTCAGGAATTGTCCCTGATGTTATCACCTACAATACGTTTATTGGTTCTTATGCGGCTGACTCAATGTTTGAGGAGGCCATTGGCGTCGTTAGGTACATGATCAAGCATGGTTGTAAACCAAACCAGAATACCTACAACTCCATTGTCGATGGATACTGCAAGCTAAACAGGAAAGATGAGGCAAAACTCTTTGTTGAAGATCTGAGGAATCTCGATCCACATGTTTCCAAAGGCGAGGATCTCAGGTTGCTGGAACGGATAGCGAAGAAATGGCCATAGATCATTGTTGACGAGAAACCTCACACTGAATTTGTCAAATCCTGACTTCAAATCTGCTGTGAGTGATATTGTATATATGTAGACACGTTAAATACTAACTTCTGGAATGATTTCAATCTAACCTTGAGATATTCTGAACACTTTGATGCTGCAGAGGAAGGTCCTGCACACTTAAGCTTGTAGCTATCAGTGCGGGGTCGCTAGTGAAAACTCATCAAGTGATATATCTTTATAGTGACTCGTGGTAAGAATTGTCTGTACATAAGAGCTTACATGTTTCCCAGTCCTCACTGCAGCACTTTTTATTAAGGCTCTTACATAATGACTTTGATCTCTGCATTAGGTCGATTGTGTCAGATGCTTCTCAAGGTTGTTGTCTGAGGAATATAACTGAAGCAATCGTCACAAACAAGAGAGCCACACGCAGTTTTGGTTCAGTGAATGGTAGATTATATATATAAAGTGTACTGTATGTAGAAAAATGGTTAGCAATTGTATTTTCTTTTCAATATTTGTGTTCATGGGTCTTGTAATTTGTAGTTTCTCAAATTGGAATTGTTTGGTTATCTATTTAATTTAACCAGAACCAATGTAACATTTGGTACGTTTCACTAAACCCATTTTTAAGATACATAACTATGTTGTATTGTACATGTTAATGTCTTCCAATAAAACTAAGGCAAAACTTTACTGGGCCTAATTGGGCCTTTCGGGCTACATATATACTTCCACTTTAGCAATTGACGATAATACCCTTTCAAGAAACCCTAAATAGCTAATGTGTGCTGCTTTAAAAGCACACAATCTCAATCGCAAACCCTTCGTTCCAGCCAAAAAAAACCAAAAATGGTTTCTTCAGCCGCCGCAAGACCCCTTGTCACCGTCCAAGGACTCGACGGTGACATGACCACCGATCAATCTACCACCGTCACTTTACCTGACGTCATGACTGCCCCGGTTCGACCAGATATTGTCAACTTCGTCCACGCTCAAATCTCCAACAATAGTCGTCAGCCTTATGCAGTCTCCAAAAAAGCCGGTCACCAAACCTCTGCTGAGTCATGGGGAACCGGAAGAGCTGTGTCTCGTATTCCTCGTGTTCCCGGTGGTGGAACTCACCGTGCTGGTCAAGCAGCGTTCGGAAACATGTGTCGTGGTGGTCGTATGTTTGCTCCGACTAAGATCTGGCGTCGCTGGCATCGTCGTGTCAATGTCAACATGAAGAGACATGCAATTGTTTCTGCAATCGCTGCTACTGCTGTTCCAGCTCTTGTGATGGCTCGTGGACACAAGATTGAGAATGTTCCTGAGATGCCGCTTGTTGTCAGTGACTCAGCTGAGGCTGTGGAGAAGACTTCAGTTGCGATCAAGGTTTTGAAGCAGATCGGTGCTTATGACGATGCGGAGAAAGCTAAGAACAGTATTGGAATCCGTCCTGGTAAGGGTAAAATGAGGAACCGTCGTTACATTTCTAGGAAAGGTCCTCTTGTTGTGTTTGGAACTGAAGGAGCCAAGATTGTGAAAGCATTTAGGAATCTTCCTGGTGTTGAGCTTTGTCATGTTGAAAGGCTTAATTTGTTGAAACTAGCTCCTGGTGGTCACCTTGGTCGGTTTGTCATTTGGACTAAGTCAGCTTTCGACAAGCTTGAGTCTATCTATGGCTCATTTGAGAAACCCTCTGAGAAGAAGAAGGGATACGTCTTGCCTCGTTCAAAGATGGTGAATGCAGATCTTGCTAGGATTATTAACTCTGATGAGGTTCAAAGTGTGGTGAAGCCAATTAAGAAGGATGCTAAGAGAGCTGTTCTTAAGAAGAACCCATTGAAGAACCTTAATGTGATGCTCAAGTTGAATCCTTATGCTAAGACTGCTAAGAGGATGTCTCTGTTGGCTGAAGCTCAAAGGGTGAAGGCTAAGAAGGAGAAGCTCGAGAAGAAGAGAAAGGTCGTCTCTAAGGTAAACTCAATGCTCCCTTTTTCTTTTATGCGTTCCATTGTTGTATGTTTATTTCTAACTTGAGTGACCATTTGATCTGGTGATGACATAACTTGTGCAAATTCCAAGGCTTTTGATGTAGATAGTGTTTATACCAAATTGAGTTTGAATTTGGAATATTTCTTGGAGTTTCTGAGATATTTCCAATGGTGGATTTCATTTTTTCTAAGCAGTCTATGATGTGTTAACCAAAGCATGTGTCTTGTTGAAGTCCTATCATAAGCATTGCTAATTAGTTAATTCGTTGATGTTATTTGGGGATTGATTTCAGTGATTGATTAAGATTGGTTTTGTAGAGACTCATTTGTTTTCATTAGTTTCTTTTTTCCCCATTAGAATTACAGTTGTCTCCTTTAAGTAAATTCTTTTGTTTTCTTGTTTACTTTAGGAGGAAGCACAAGCAATTAAAGCAGCAGGCAAGGCTTGGTACCAGACTATGATCTCTGACAGTGATTACACCGAGTTTGATAACTTCTCCAAGTGGCTCGGCTCTAGTCAGTAATAATGCTTTCTTCATCACAAATTCTATCATATTTAGGCAAAGATTTTGGTGGTCATCTGTTTTATGATCTTCGTATCTCATGGATTTATCTGTTTTCGTGTGATGATGTTTGTCAAAAGGATTTTTTAAGAATTATGAGCATGTTTGCAAACTCTTTTCATTCTATTTTTCTCTTAGTGACTTATGCTCTTTGATGATTATGAATGGATGATCATCATCTTATCGAATAATCTTGTGATATGTTGATGAGAAAAAACTGAAACCTACGATACAACAAAGGTATATAATTGCTTCTGGGCTAAAACAGCACTTGGTGC
This sequence comes from Lepidium didymum, assembly GCA_963920545.1. NCBI lineage: Eukaryota > Viridiplantae > Streptophyta > Magnoliopsida > Brassicales > Brassicaceae > Lepidium > Lepidium didymum. Next base: position 810,112 of record OY986996.1, on the reverse strand, counting down.
AACAGTGATCAAGGGTTAATGTAACTGTTTTTGTGTCAAAAATGAAGCTTTGTCTCAGAAATTGGGCCGGAATTAGGCTGGCCCAGTTAAATATATCGTCCTTTCGTGTACCTCAAGTTTTCTTAAGTTTGATCCTCCAAACAAGTCAACAAGATACTAGTAATTTAGGGTTGGTTTAAACTTTAAAATTTAAATGCAGATTTGTTTCAGGCCTTGGGCTACAAAACTACGCTGGTCCAGTCCGATAGATATAAGCGTGCATTGTCTTTCTTGTACCTCAAGTTTCTCAAAATTTGTGGAAAGAAATAAAATATATCAAAGCAAGATTTTTTTTTTGGTCAATAAACCAAGATTTTGTGTTAATTAATTGGAGATAATGGAGATATTAATATCTTAAGTCAAAAAAGTTAATTTTTTTCTTTTGACCAGATAACAACTTTCACCACATTCCTTGTAAATTACAAGGAAATTAGTTAGAATATTATGGAGGATTTTGTGTGTAGATATGGGTTTTATCAATAATATTTTAATCTAGCTGGGAAAAAAATATCTTAATCTATTAGTAGGCATATCTTTTGAATTTCTGAACGAATTATTATACTATTGGGTCCAGATGATTTGAAAGTTTTTTTAATTATTTTTATTTTATTTTCGACCAATATTGGAAGATAATTAATTTACTTAATATTGCATGAATTTAGTTAAAAACATTTAATTTCCATACCCAAAAAAAAAGGAAAAAAAGACTAATTAGGCAATTAAGAATGAATCAATTGTAACGCTGTGAACAAAAAGGAAACTTTTGGATTAAATTGTACGGTTTAAAGCTGTTAATAACGACACGTGTCACAAGCAACTACATGAGGCGGTGCTAAATACTTCCCAAAACCGGAAAAGAAGAGATACAAATATTTACATCCCTTGGATCTTCTTATAGCCAATTCGTAACCGTTCGATCTAATCAAATCTTTTGACGTGTACAGTAACTACTGTGCGGACATGCCGCAGAGGATATAATTTCTTGAAACATTAGAAGTATGTCAAATTAACAACCAGCGTCTTAGCAAATAAGCTTAAGGAAAAAGTATATACATATAGATATTCTTATAGAATCTATGTGGCTTCTTCTTCCTGGAGATTAAATTTTCCAATCATAAAACCCTAGATTCTCATCTTATTTATCTTCAATTTTCTCTTGAGTTTTTTTTTAAGAATTTCGATACCAATCATAAGGCGACTGGATTTCTTCATAAAGATTGGGGCAAACTGGTGAGACTTGAAGGTGTGATTACGAGAGTTCTTTTTTTCGAAATTTTTAATGCGATCATGATCGTCGTTTCTTTCGTTGTTGTTGTTCTAAGTTGATGATTGTTGTTCCAAAATATGTTATCGGTAATTGTATTACTTGTTTTCTTATTTGTTTTTGTGTTTTTTCTTTGTTGCTACTGAAGCCTCTCTGTGTGGTTCTTTTCGATTTTTTATTTTTGTTGAATCGATCGTCTGTATCTGTGTTGATTCGTGGAGATTGTGGTTGATAATGGTCTTGATAGAAAAAAAAAACTACAGAAAAAGCCCTAAATTTGTTGCTGTTATATCCACTGATTTTGGGTAGTGATTGACTCTTACTTGTACGTTCTTATCCTTTTTTTCTTCTGGGTTTTTGTGGTTTTTAGTGGGAAGACATTTTGTTACTTAAAGACTTGAATTTTGATCATTTTCCGTGATGACAGGTTGAAATCAGGTAATTTGATTGGAAGAGTAAGTTATGGAGAACAGAGGCCAGAAACGAATGGAGGTTGTGGAAGAGCTACCTGCTGATAAAAGAGCTTGTAACTCTCAGGATTTCAGGCCTAGTACATCTGGATCATCTGTTCAGGCTCAAGATAATGGTACGATTTTAGCACATGAAAACGTTGACGTCAATATGGATACTTCTTCATCTGCTTCACCTTCGAGTCATTCAGATGGAGAACAAGACCAGGATTCAGACTATGGATCTTGCGATTCTGATGATGCAGACCCCAGACAGAGGGTTCTTCAGGATTTTCAGAGGCGGAGATCATCTGATGATCAAGGGAAATTGAAGTCTCTGATGTCTAGTTTGAGTGAAGGAAACGATCCTTCAGTGCAGTTAACTGGGCTTACGGAGTTATGCGAAGTGCTATCATTTTGTACGGAAGAGTCACTATCCAGCCCAATGGCTGACATGCTATCACCAGTACTTGTAAAGTTAGTTAAGCATGAGAGCAATGCAGATATTATGCTCCTCGCAATCAGAGCAATTACTTATTTGTGTGATGTTTATCCGCGTTCAGTAGCATTCCTTGTAAGACATGAGACTGTTCCTGCTCTCTGTGAAAGACTATTGACTATTGAGTACTTGGACGTTGCTGAGCAGGTACGTTATAGATTTCTCCAAATGAGCTTATTGTTTACATCTAAAAGAGCTAGTTTTGATCACTATGCATACTTACTTTTATATTGGCTAGTGTTTGCAAGCACTTGAGAAAATATCCCGAGATCAGCCAGTAGCCTGCTTGAATGCTGGAGCAATCATGGCAGTGCTTTCTTTTATTGATTTCTTTTCGACAAGCATACAGGTTAATCATCTCAAGAATGAACTTGCTGCGTCAAATTTTCTGTTATTGTAATTTGGCTCGAATGTGTGACTTTACGAGACTTATCATCTTTACATCGCATTTGCATCAGAGAGTTGCAATTTCTACTGTGGTGAATATATGTAGGAAGCTTCCATCTGAGTCACCCTCGCCTTTCATGGATGCTGTTCCAATATTATGCAATCTTCTTCAATATGAAGATCGACAGGTCAGAATAATTCTCAGCTTTTTTGCTACTTCTTCTCACTGTATTAACGAATCTTCTGCGAAATAGTGATACCATATATGTTTCTATTTGCAGTTGGTCGAGAATGTGGCTATTTGTTTGACAAAAATAGCAGATCAAGTTAGTCAGTCACCTACAATGTTAGATCAATTGTGTACGCATGGACTGATTCATCAATCCACACATCTCTTAAACTTAAACAGCCGCAGTACCATATCTCAACCTGTGTACAATGTACATAAAATTCTTCTCCTTGTGTATGACCCCTTCGTAGTACTCATTGCATAGAGATAGCATCATAAACTTTATATTTGACTGGCAGGGTGTGATTGGATTGCTTAGAAAACTTTCTTCCGGTTCAGCACTAGCTTTCAAAACGTTATATGAGCTTAACATTGGCTACAGGTTGAAAGAAATCATGTCTACGTATGACATTTCTCATTCAGTGTCTTCTATACATCCTATCAATGCATGTTCCAACCAGGTTTGAGTTTTATTAGCAATCCCTCTTCTATTTTTCGTTACTCCAAGGAAGGATTTCTTTTCAAAATAGTCATGTATCAAAATAACATTTGGTGGAATGAGAATATTTGTTAGTAAGGCTAATTTTTGAAAGAATGAGGTGATAAGGCTTTTTTATGCTGGTGGAAACCAAACGTACAAACTCAGGTGCATGAAGTCTTGAAGTTGGTAATTGAGCTTCTTCCAGTTTCACCTGTAGAAGATAATCAGCTGGCGTTGGAAAAGGAAAATTTTCTTCTCAAGCAGCCTGATCTTTTGGGACAATTTGGAAAAGACATGCTTCCTGTTATGATTCAGGTTATTTTCGACATACAATTATATTCTCTATATATATGAGCTTTCTTGTTACTTCTCTCTAATGTTGTGATATATAATGTGAATGCTTTGTAGGTGCTAAACTCTGGAGCTAACGTATATGTTTCTTATGGTTGCCTATCAGCAATTCACAAGCTAACTTGCTTGAGTAAGTCGGGTGATCTTGTCGAGTTGCTGAAGAATGCCAACATTTCAAGGTGATTTGTTTTGTGATATTATCTCCGTAGCTTTTAAATTCTGTTGTTTTCTAGGTAATAATAGTGCATTTCATGATGCTGCAGTGTTTTGGCTGGCATTCTGTCAAGGAAGGATCGTCATGTGGTTGTAGTAGCGCTGCAGCTTGCCGAAGTACTTCTTGAGAAATACAGATATGCTTTTTTGAACTCCTTTATAAAGGAAGGTGTTTTTTTCGCCATTGAAGCACTGTCAAGAGGGCGTCAAAATCCAGTGTCTGGTTTCAGTCAGGGATCAGCTGACCTCTCACAGAAGCCTGTTACGAGAGAGATCGTGAAATGCTTGTGCCAATCTTTTGAAAGTTGGGCATCCTCTTCGTCACAAGCTTGTAAGATTGAAAATGATTCCGTCTCCATTCTTGCAACACAGATCAAGGAGAATTTCTTTGGACCTGAGGTCTTCAACTCTGAGAAAGGATTGACAGATGTCCTCCAAAACCTCAAGAACTTGTCGGGAGCACTTCGCGATTTGATGACTGTACCCATTGATGCACATGTCTTGCATGATGAGGAGAAGTTCTTCTTTATATGGAACCAAATCATGGAAAGGCTGAATGGAACGGAATCTGTGTCCACTTTTGAATTTACTGAGAGTGGAGTTGTAAAGTCACTGGCTAATTACCTGTCAAATGGTCTTTATCAAAAGAGATTTAGCAAAGGAGATCCTGAATGTGATAGTTTACCATTTGTTGGCAAGAGATTTGAGGTGTTCACGAGATTACTTTGGTCTGATGGCGTGGCAACTTCATCCATATTAATACAGAAGCTCCAAAATTCTTTATCTTCTTTGGAAAACTTCCCCATTGCCCTAAGCCAATTTTTGAAGCAAAAGAACTCATTTGCGGCTGTTCCAAATGGGCGTTGCACAAGTTATCCATGCCTAAGAGTTCGTTTTCTGAAAGCAGAGGGGGAGGCTTCTTTGCGCGATTACTCCCAAGACTTTGTCACTGTTGACCCACTTTGCTCTTTAGATGCTGTTGATCATTACATGTGGCCAAAAGTGAATTTAGAACCTATGGCTTCTGTGGAAGCAAATGATAAGGCTATAGAATGTCAATCTTCTCAATTGCAGTCAACATCGATATCTTGTCAAGGTGAAAGCTCAAGTCCTATGGAGATTGACAGTGTGCCTCCTAATGTGCCCCAGTTGCAGGTAATTTTCTAAAATGCATTTAGTCTTTAGTCTCACGGTAGTAGTATGTGCAATCTTTCTTTTCGTCTTCAAGATTTGTTTGATTAGAGTAATCCAAACTTCTCCAGCATGAGTTCAGGGGAAGCAATAATGTACTAGACGTGAATTTTCTTCTTGGTTAATTTAGTCAATTAATCTTGTTATCTGGAAATTTTATTGTGTCAAGGGATCGCAAGTAGAAGATCAGACGCAGCGTGGAGGGCCATGCAGTGGTTCAGATCAACAAAATGCTTCCTCCTCTGAAAAAGAGGATCCGCTGCCTAGACTTTTGTTTCGTCTCGAAGGGCTCGAACTAGACCGCTCTTTGACTCTATACCAGTCAATTCTATTGCACAAACTAAAATCAGATAGTGACACTACCAACAGTACGAAGCTGAGTGGATCCCACAACATCACTTATGAAAGGGCTGGACAACTTCGGGACTCTTCTGAGAATTTATTTCCACCTGGATCTACGGAAAATAATGAGTACCGCCCATTCTTATCCTACTTGTTTGCTCATAGACTTGCTTTGCGGCTCAAGGGGTCAAGTCCTCCTGCGTACGACATGTTGTTTCTGCTTAAGAGTCTGGAGGCTATGAACAGATTTCTCTTTCACCTGATTTCACTTGAGAGAATTAATGCTTTTGGCCAAGGTCGGCTGGAAAATTTGGATGATCTGAGGGTACAAGTTCGTTCTGTGCCACATTCTGAATTTGTTAGCAGTAAGCTTACAGAGAAGTTAGAGCAGCAGCTTCGTGATTCTTTTGCTGTGTCAACGTGCGGTCTGCCACCATGGTTTAATGATCTAATGGGTTCATGTCCATTTCTGTTCAGTTTTGAAGTCAAATCAAAATACTTCCGACTTGCAGCCTTTGGCTCACAAAAAATCCATCATCCACAGCATCTTAGCAGTTCCAATGTTCATGGTGAAGGGCGTACAGTAACTGGCAATTTACCTCGTAAAAAGTTCTTAGCTTGCCGTGAAAAAATTCTAGAGTCTGCAGCAAAAATGATGGAGTTATACAGCAACCAGAAGGTGGTCATTGAGGTTGAATACAGTGAAGAAGTTGGAACCGGTCTTGGGCCAACGCTGGAGTTCTATACACTTGTCAGTAGGGAATTTCAACATCCTGATCTTGGTATGTGGAGGTGTGATTTCAGATCCTTTGTTGGAAAGGCAACCGAAGACTCGGGAGTTTTGGCATCTCCTTCAGGACTCTTTCCTCGCCCTTGGTCAGGTGCATCAACTGCTTTTTCAGATGTGCTGAAGAAATTTGTCCTCTTGGGGACAGTGGTAGCAAAGGCTTTACAAGATGGACGAGTCTTAGACCTTCCTTTTTCTAAAGCCTTCTATAAACTAATTCTCGGACAGGTAAATTGGGATCCTTGACTCATTTACATTCTAATATCTCTTTCCGACATTATTTGAGAATCTCACAGAGAAAGTTTTGTTTTAGGATTTGAGTTCATTCGACATCCACTTCATTGACCCTGAACTTTGTAAAACAATAGTGGAATTGCAAGCTCTTGCACGTAGGAAAAAGGTTTTCGCAGAAGCACAGCGTAATTCCCTAGCAGCTAAGTGTGATGATTTAAGTTTCCATGGAACAAAGATCGAGGACCTTTGTCTTGAATTTACGTTACCTGGATACACGGACTATGATCTCGCTTCCTATGCTGATAATGAGACGGTACGTAGTATTTTAGTTCTGAAAATAAATCTCAACATTAGATCCTCGAACATATGGACTTATATCTACGTTTCTTCTCTCTCTAGGTAAATTTGGATAACCTTGAGGAATATATCAAGGCAATTGTCAATGCCACAGTATGTAGCGGAATTCAAAAACAAGTGGAAGCATTTCGGTCTGGATTCAATAAAGTATGTAATCTTCTTCTCTTTAGCTAAATTCTTCCTCTGTAAATTTAAGCTTGCCCTCATACATGCTCTTCTTTTTTTTTCTTTTAGGTTTTCCCTATTGAACATCTTCGGATATTCAACGAAGAGGAGCTGGAAACTATGTTGTGTGGAGAACGCGATCTCTTTAATGTAACTAATCCCCTTCAGATGTTACGTGTTGGGTACCGTTTTTCATTAGCTCAAAAAAGTTTTTACCTTGCAGATGAATGAAGTTTTGGATCACATTAAGTTCGATCATGGATACACTTCCAGCAGCCCGCCGGTTGAAAATGTCGGATTTTTTCAACGCATAATCAAACACGTTTCTTTCTTCATCATGTTATTCTTTTCATGGATCAAAGTTTAAGGTTCAATTGTTCTGTATTTCAGTTATTGGAAGTTCTGCATGAGTTTGACAGGGAGCAACAAAGAGCCTTTCTGCAATTTGTGACAGGATCTCCTCGACTACCTCATGGCGGTTTGGCGTCTCTCAATCCCAAACTAACAATTGTCCGCAAGGTCTGAAAAATTATCTGTTTTTCTTACATCCAATGTAAGAATCTCTCTGTGTTCTCAACAGACTTTTGCTCTGTTTCTTTTGTTGTTCAACAGCATGGCAGCGATTCTTCAGAAAGCGACCTGCCTAGTGTGATGACATGCGCTAATTATCTGAAGCTTCCTCCTTATTCTACCAAAGTGACATCTCTCTTCATATTTGTTATTTACTCTTTTACTCCGAGTTTTCTCTGGACTTTCTGGTCCCATGATTAATCTCACTTTGTATTGTCTTGTGTGTGTGTTTGCAGGAGAAGATGAAGGAGAAGCTAATTTATGCCATAACTGAAGGTCAAGGTTCCTTCCATCTCTCTTAAAATAGCTGTAAAAATTTAGCAGAATCGGTAGGAGAATGTGAGGACTGGATTGTTGGGCAGTGACAAAGAGGAAGAAGCCTCTTCTTCTTCCTAACATGGCTTTTTAAAGTTTTTTTATTTTATTTTCATAAGTTAGGATTTTGTACAAAAGATTAGTAATAAGTAGAGAAATAGGCAAAAAGAATCTCTCTTTTGGACTAATGGCAAAGTTTGTACATAGATATTCTCTTAATATTATTATTAACTCGCTACAAAAATATACATCACAATTTACCAAATTCTAAACTTGATAAACATTATATCAATCGTGGAAACATATGATAAACATTAAATAAAGCGTTACAGTGATATCAATGAATCACTGTTTTGGTACTGCAACAATATATTTGGGATGCGACTTGACATCTCCAAAAGTAGATGGGACAACGAACACAACCCCACTTGAGACGGACCCAACCCAACATGAAGTACCTTCAAGTCGTTCTCCAAACGCTAAACTCTTATTAAGAACTCCACCATTCGTCTCCTCCAAATCGCCACCGCAGTCGCAATTTCTAGTCGCTTCATCTTTTGAATGTATCTCTACCTTCACATCATCACATTCAGTACTAATTTTCTTGTTCTCTTGTTCCTTGACAAACAAGAAAACATCCCCACTTGCTTTTTCTTGGGTTATGATACTTGGTGAAATTTTTAGGCATGTTTTGGCCTGAAAAACAACTGGTTCACCGCGGTCGAGAACTGAGGCTGACCTACGAAGTTCAATTTGGAAATTACTAAGGGACCGATTGATAGAAGGTAGGTAGAACATTGGCTTGAGTGTGGTTTGGGATTGAGCTAAAAAGCTTTGATTTTTAGACCATTTGGTCAAGAAATCTGTCTCCAGGAGGATATCAGCTATTAGGACGCTGCAGCTTATTCCAATCGAATACCCACCACTCTCAAAATTTGTCACCTATTAACAAATTTCAAATTTAATATTAGTTCGTAAGGTTAGATACATCAACTATTATCTTAATATTTTATGACTTACGAATTTTATTTATTTATTTGTATATTACTTGACAAATTTTTAGCTTTTTAATATGCTTTATCGAGATATAGATGGAAAAATGACGCAAACCTATTATCTCAGAATTATCAGACAAATTATTTATACGAGCCACATAGATGGGAAACCGTTTTTGTGTAAAGCGTCAGTTGCGCCAAACTTGGACTATATTAGAACTTTCCATAAATCGAACCTTGAGTCTTATACTATATATATGAATATAACTATTAAAAGATATCTAACCTGAACATAGAACAATGGAGAGAACTGAGGTTCATCTTCATCAATATCTTTCCAAAACACAGTCTCAGCTTCAGCTCTACTTTTGTCTCTCTTCACCATCTCAAGAAACTCCGACAAACTCGCCGGAAACTTAGCCTCCAAAAGCCTAATACCACTATCATTAGCCACCACCTCAAAACCATCCTCCGTCTTCGTCCTCCTCAACCTACCGGAAAGCATCGGTTGCTCCGACAAAGCTCTCCCTAACGACCTCTTGATCCACCCAGCAGCTAACCACCCTCTCTCACAACTATCTTCCTTGTAATACGTAACTATGTTCAATGTTCGCCGGAATATTCCAACTCCGACAGGATCTTCAACGGATATTGAACGAACGTTGCGATTCTGCGTTACTTCAAAGGGCATAACACTTTGTACTCCGGCGATCATGGACTTAGGGACTTTTGTTTCCATTTTCTTCTCTAAATTGTGATATTTGGCCCTACCTCGTTATCTTCTATTTATTGAAAGTTAGCAACCAAACTATGACTACAGTAGTTATTACCTACAACTTGGAAAACAAAACAAGATGAACTTTAATGTCATCAATGAAACTCAACAGCAAACGCTTGCCCAGTTTGAACCACCTCTGCATTAACTGATAAAGTCAACAACAAGTGTTTTGTATCAATCTTTTTGTCTCAATTTGCGGAAAAATTAAGTATGGAGCATTAATGATAATTGACTATTGTTGAAACGTGAGTCCCGATTGGCAGTTGGGTGTTTATACAAACTGATACTTCATGTTTAATGGCTTATCAAACTATATTGGTTGCAGAGTCTGCAATTAATGGTTTAACTTCTGTTCGTAGCATTATGTTATTCTTTTTGTTTGTTTGCATATTTAATCACTTTTCACCCCTCAAATAGATTATTTATGTCAACAACATCGATAAATCCTATGGTAGGTCCAAATCTAAACTCTATAATGCAAAATTACCCAACTACGCAAAATTGAATTCCGGTAAAAAATAATAATATGAGTAGATAGTACTATGTAATTCAAATTTTTCTTGACAAAATCAATATTACACAAAGACATAAACTAAAAAGATATTTTAATTTAGAATCATTTATATAAAAACCACAATTTTTCAAAAAACTTTAAAAAGACTAAAATGTTTTGCGTACAATAAAGACATAGACTAAAAAGATATTTAAATTTAGAATCAATCATGTAAAAACCACAATTTTTCAAAAAACTTGAAAATAGCACTTTCAATAAATACTTACAGATTTCGAGATTTAAAAATAAATAAATTTACAAAAAAAATTATTCACTTGAGTTTAGTAAGTTATAGAGATTATGGTGTAATTATTTATATAAAGTATGATTTAATCAAATACATACCTAGCTAGATCTCTTAAGACATCTTAAAAGTCTTCTTCTAAAAATATTTGTTAGACAAATTGAGATTGTGGCACCACATCTTCATTGTTTGAGATTGAGACATTCTCGTTTACCATCTACTTTAGTGGATGTTTCTTCTCTAACAGAAGCTGACTTGAACATTTACTTTTGTGATCTTGGAGCCCTTACAGCTGATTATCTTCAACATAATGTTGTAAAGATGCTAGAAGATTTGCAGAATGTTGACAAGCTTACATTGGAGGTACCTTTCTTCAGGTTTGTTAGCCATTTTTGCAGTCTCTTAAGGTCTACAAGTCTCCACGTCGTAGAATCACATGGCTTTCTTTTGTGATGATGTCTGTGTTTTGGTATTAAGTAAACTTTTTTATGTGCCTTTCAGATGTTGGCGCTTGCCTCGCTCTGTGGTGTACCATTTCCAACACTTAAGGTCAAAGATTTGACTCTTGAAACGATGATTATACGGTCTGTGATTCCTGGTATAACAAAGATGTTACAGAACTCACCTGGATTAAGAAAGCTAACAATACACAAATGCAGCAGCATATCGGTACGTTCACACACTCTCTTTTATTCTCCTTCATGTATCCGACCATAGTGACTGTGATAAAATAGGAACAATCCAAGAACCACGTCCATCACTTTCTAGGATATCAACAGTCTTCGTAGATCAAAATGATTATCATGATTGTAATCACTTTCTATGATTGTAATTGTAATTAAGGGTCTTTGATCATTTAGTTAGTGGAAGGCTTATGTCTTAGGGAGAGATTAGGGACTTTAAAACATAAACCCTAGAGTGCATTCTTTCTCCATTCTTTGAGTAATAAAGAGATATTGGTTCTGGTTCTTAACACAAAGTATTTACTTTGCTTGATGAAACATTTTGTACTGTTTTACAGGAAGTGCATCTCAACGCCTACTTGCGTTCACATAGCTTGAATCAACGTCAATGCTGGAGATCCAACACTGTCTTCCCAGGTTCTCTCAAAACCATTTCTATGTTGGTGGGGAAACATTCAGAGTCCAATCTCATGGCTTTGTTCATGGAACTTCTACTAAAAAGTTCAAAAAGTCTAGAAACAATGGTTGTACGCTTGGAAGGTTACCTTGATGCATCAGGTTTTGAAGAACTTCTTGCAATGGCTACAACACTTTCTCACGACAATGTCTCCATTTTGATCAAGCGAAGCCATGTTGAATCTGTATGTAATAGTTTCACTCAACGATAATGTCTTATGGATCAAGCCAAAACCATTGTTAAATATGTATCCATAGGTTTTATACTCAAAAAATCAGATTAATTGTATTATATAATTTTAATGAAAGAATTTCAGTTGACCACTTCAGTTACTTCAAGGCCTAAATCTTAAACAAACTCGTAAAATTAGTTTAATCCTAATAATTTTATTAATAATTAGCGTCACGTGGCACATTCCTTTAGCTCCCTTATAAATACCCATCAAAACGCAAAACTCTTTTTTGAGACGTCTTCATTTCTCCCTAAAGTCGAGCTCTCGTCGCCGGAGAAACTACCACCGTCACGGCCACCGGAGGTCTGTTCCCTTTATCTTTTTCCTTCACCGTATTGTGTTCGTCTTCTTGTACAGGTACTGTTTTTGCTTAAATGGAAGTATATACTAAAGTAATTTCTGCTGATTTTTTCTTCGGCATCTAGGGATATTTGTTGGTGCCTATTATGTCTAAAGAACCAGGAAGAGTCGAATCGGACTCCAACGCTGATTTTTTGGAGAATGTGTTGAGGTTCGACTATGGAGTGGCCCCGACATGTGAAACCCTAGCTGATGTTGTGAGCTCTCAAGCTCAGGACTTGGTAGTGAAGCTAACTGGAGTTGAGCGAAAAAGCTGTGTTTCTGCTGGTGATGATAAGGATGTGGATTCTCATGGCGATAATCTCTGTAATGTAGTTGATTCTATTTCTAGTGCAGAATCCGAGGATATTGGTGAGAACAAAAACCTAGGTGGCTCGAAACTTGGTGTGGCTTTACCTGGTTCAAATCTGCTGAAGAGCAACGATAAGAATGGTTTCAACGCTTCTGGTACTGAGAATCTGAAGCTGTTTGAGTCAGATTTGGTTTGGGCCAAAGTAAGGAGCTATCCATGGTGGCCTGGACAGGTGTTTGATGCATCGTTTGCATCTAAAAAGGCGATGAAGCACTTCAAGAAGGGAAATCTGTTGGTTGCTTATTTTTGGGGTTATACTTTTGCTTGGAATAATGCATCTCAGATAAAGCCTTTTCATGAGAACTTCTCTCCAATGCAGGGACAGAGTAACTCGCCTGAGTTTCGTGATGCTATTGATTGTGCTTTGGAAGAGGTTTCAAGGAGAGTTGAGTTTGGTTTATCTTGTCCTTGTATCTCAAGAGGAAGCCTATAACAAAGTCAAGACTCAGACCATACTCAATCTTGGAATTCGAGAGGACTCACGTATTACTTATGGTGGAGACAAGTTATCAAATGCTCTCTCTTTTAAACCTGCTAAATTTTTGGAATATATGAAGCATTTAGCTCGCTCTCCTAGCTTTGATGTGACTGGGCAGCTGCAGTTTGTTTATAACCGAGCTCAGTTTTTGGCTTTTCAACAATGGAAAAGCAATGTTAACTTCCCCAAATACGACACATTCATCAACTCGGTAGAGTCTGTAGCACCAACCGAGGCTTTTCTCCTGGAACCAGATACAGATGAAGAAATGTCTTCCAAAAAGAGAAAGACAGATTACAAAGATAACGCTGAACACAAGCAAAAGTTTGATTCCAAAAAATTTATGTGTTCAGGCTCGAACGAGCAAAGCGGTCTAAAGAACTATTCTGCGGATTCATCTGCTCCCAATACGTTAATCCTAAACTATGCGGATTCAGTTTCAGTTCCATCAGCAGAAAAACTGAACGATATATTTAACCGATACGGTCCTCTGCAAGAATCGAATCAAGGCAAGAGAGCAAAAGTTGTGTTGAAAAGGGGCGAAGATGCAAAGTCAGCCTTCAGCAGCTCCGGGAAATACAGCATCTTTGGACCTTCTCTTCTAAGTTACAAACTCAAGTTCGTTAAGTGAAATAGAGCTACAACATGACTACTCGAACCACATTGTAGGCATCGTCGCTTTCACAGTTTTGGATCACCTTCAATAGGTCTCCAGATTTCACTAGCTTTGATCAGATTCATCTGATTATTTGGTTTCTCCTTCTATAGATCTCCACATTTCACTAGGTTTGATCAGAATCATCAGATTAGGGTCTGAACAGATAGATGTACATCAGCTAGTTTTTGTGATGAGACGAGAATGGATTTTTTTAAAACTTTAATAACAAATCAACAACCTTCAAATGAGACTTCGGTTCAAAGCTGGTACGTCTGATTCTTCATTCTTAATTCTTTACTGACATGGAAAACATAAAACTAGAGACAAGGCTTAGAGAGAAAAATGATTTAAAACAAATAACATTTAACGATCATGTCTAAACTCAAAAACCATAGAATGTAACACACAAGTTCTTGAACCTTTAAAGTAGAGAACAGAACACAAAACTTCTTAACTGAACTATCAAAATCAATTTCAAAAGCTTGATGCTTTGCATTAGGTTGCTTAAGACCTTGGCTTCTCCTTCTTTTCCTTGAAGAGGGCCAAGAGTGAAACACCTGAAACCTTCACAACCTTGAACCTAACTCCGGGAATATCTCCCACAGCATGACCCTTACGACCAAATCCAGCAATCAAGACCTCATCCTGCAATAACATAAACAAAAGAAATCATTCAATAAATGAAATTAACTAAACCATGGTGTTATGATTACAAAGGCTTCTCATTCAACATACGTTTTCCTCGATGTAGTTCAAACAACCATCATTGGGGACAAAAGCAGCAATCTTCTTTCCATTCTTAATAAGTTGAACTCTAGCACACTTACGAATAGCAGAGTTAGGCTGCTTAGCCTCAATACCACTGCATAATCAAAAACACAAGAGTCACTTCAACATTAATGTCTAGGATCAATGACCAATAAAAGCTTGAACTTTATGTTTTTACAAACATACATTTTCTCAAGGACGATTCCCTTAGCATGAGAAGATCCAGCAAAAGGCTTCTTCCATTCGTTTCCCAAGTGAGACTTCTTGTACTGCTTGTCTGCCCACCTCTGGTTAATTCGGAGTCTTTTGAGCTTGCGCCCAGCTCCCATTCCACGTGTCTTACTGTAAAACACAATCACACAGAATAAACAATTCAGCTATGTATTCAAATGAAAACAGAACCTTAATCTCTAATATCACACCACTAGTGTGAGCATTCGTAAACCCGGTAAAGAGAATCAATAAGCAATGCAGCTAAGAATTGCAATAAACAATTTTAAACACAGCACAAAAAATAACTCTTAAGATCCAGTTTCTACCATTTGAATTCATTAACACATTAATACTCCAGATTAGTTCGTATCTCTAGAATTGTCTTCCTAACACTTAGCACAATTAGTATAGTCTATTGTGGACCCAAAATGAAAACACATAGACGGAGATTCGCGATAAAATCAAATACAATCATCAATCGGTTTCAAACAAAATGAGATATGAACACGAAGGATCTAAGAGAGGAGAAACGTACCCCATGTTTGTCGATAAAGGAGAAGATCAACAGCAAAGAGATATTTGAAGGAAGAAGAAGGAGATAGCTTTAAAGCGGCTGCGGTAACCCTAAACCTACTTAAGGCGGTGACTCTTAATATATGCGAAGTTGGATATACCTCCGCCGAATTATAACACTTAGCCCATTAATGAAAAGACCCATATAATATTGGGCTTTTGAAAATGGCCTACAATGTTTCAACTCTTTTGGGCTTTTAAAAGCTATACCGTTAGATCTAATGGACGTTCCAGATGATGTATACGTGTAACTCCGTACTAAAAATAGAGAATAACTTTCTCCATCACATATCGGATGATTTGGCGATTTTTAGGCAATTTTTCGAAATTCGAACTTTCAACTGTCAATCGGTGACGGTTATTTCCCTCAACACTGATGTCGTGGATCAGAAGCTATTTTTCCCACCTTTTTTGGTGGTATTACCTTCCTCTATTACAAAGTCTCCTATTTATACTAACACAAAATTCTTCTATGCGGCAACCAAACAACGTACAGCTCGCAATCAACTACTTGCCATAGAAAATTTAGATGGATCAATAGGCGAGGCGATGAAGCTATTGGACTCACAGCAGCTACATACTTCACTCACAAGATCATGCTACTACATATACGGACGTATTCTCAGGTTTTCAAAGTAGAATAACTTCTTAGATGAATGCACAACTAGAAAGACTGATCATGAATGAAGAGATAGATGATGCAGTATTTTCGATTGGAGCTGATAGAGCACCAAGCCCAGATGGATTTTCGGGTGCATTTTATTATCAATTCTGGCCAGAAATAAAACAAGATATATATAGAGAGGTTAAAGAGTTTTTCTCAACATCACGCCTACAACCAGGGACAAATCATAGCCACTTATGTCTGATACCGAAAACAGAGGTACCAAGAACTATGACAGATTTCTAACCAATAGCTCTATTTAATGTCCGCTATAAGATTATCTCAAAACTCATGGTACAATGCTTAAAGAATCTTTTGCCTTCAATCATAAGTGAAGAACAAGCTGCTTTTACAAAAGGTTGACAAGTTGTGGATAACATCATAACAGAAGTTCTTGTGCGATTATAATGTTATCCACAACTTGTCAACCTTTTGTAAAAGCAGCTTGTTCTTCACTTATGATTGAATGCAAAAGATTTTTTAAGCATCGTACCATGAGTTTTGAGATAATCTTATAGTGGACATTACATAGAGCTATTGGTTAGAAATCTGTCATAGTTTTTGGTACCTCTGTTTTCGGTATCAGGCATAAGTGGTTATGATTTGTCTCTGGTTGCATAGACAAATCATAGATTATGATGTTAGAAAAAAAAAAAAAAAAAACTTTTCCATCACGTGTACCTAACCCACCATACCTACACCTTGTTCCACCTCAGCAAAACCCGTAATCTTTACGAAACCGGCTGTTCCCGGTAAAAGGGAAACACAAAGAGTGAACTGTCCGCACGACACTCACTGGCTAAGCCGGTCCCCACCACTTAACAGTCAATACCACGGCATACCAACGTGGACAAATCAGAACCGTTTATTTCAAAAAAGCCATCGTGATCGTGTGGTCCATATTCATTTAATGTACGAAAGATGAAATTAGAAAGACACAGTCGGAGAGAGTTCCTCAATGGCGGACTGGCATTTTTTAGCTTAGCTATTCAAATGAAGTAGGCGATGGAGAATATTGAAAAGGAAGAACAAAAACAAAGAAAAGTGGAGCTGAAGAATAAATTGAAGATTCGAATCGAACAATAGTCTTGTGTCTAAGCTCTTTCTACGTCATTCGGTAAGACAAACTTTTATCTCCTTTCTTAAGAAAAAGAGATATATGATTCGTTATTCGATTTTTTTTTCGAGTTATTTCTATAAAAATGGTTTAGCTTGAATTTCACGCTTTGTAAAGGTGTCACTCGCAGCTTATTTTCGCCATCTTCTATTTCTCTCTCTTTCTCTTTGTTGTCCTTAAAGTTTCGTCTATTCGTATAAATGAATGTAGAGGTTTTGCTGTGAAGAATTGGTTCGGGTATTAGGGTTTTTGATGCTGGTGAAATCGAGAAGTTGAAGAAAATGGAGGAAATTAGAGGAGTGCCTACGTGGCAGGAAGATTTGGCGAGTCTCGTTGACGCTAATTTACGATACGACGGAGCTCCGATCGATTTAACGGCGGCTACCGAAATCGGCTCAAAGAGATCAAGTTTTGTGTCGGTGGATGGATCCGGATCCGAACCAAAGGAGACATTGAAAGATCAAGTGACAGGGTTCATGATATCATGGGGTGAGATGCTTGTTGACCTCACCAAAGGATGCAGGGATATAGTGTTGCAGACGGTGGTGACTGAGGACTCAATCGTCGTGCAGAAGCTCCGGAAACCAGCAGTTAAAGTGTCGAAGAAGCTAAGCTTCCTGAACGAGTTCTTGCCTGAGGATCGTGATCCAATTCACGCATGGCCTGTGATTTTTTTCGTCTTTCTCTTAGCACTCGCAGGTAATTGATTAAACAGATTGTGAACATTAGCTCAGTAAATTGTGTGCAGTTCAGAATCTCATTCACTTATTATAGATAGCTTGATAGCCAATCTTCTGCATGCACTTTTTTCTCTTTTAGGTTGTAGAATAGATATGGTATGTTGAGTAATTGATGATTGATTTAGTAAAATTTGGGTACTTTCTTGACATATTTGCAATGCCATGCCCTGAACAGTTACACAATGCTGAATATTGGGATGGATCTTCGAGGAATTTCTTGGTCGGGCGATGTTTTTGGTTGTCTGTCTTTTTGCTTATATGTAGCTTAAGTAGCAGTATTGTAAGAGCCTCTTTTTAGTGCAAAGGCTTGGATCCTTGCATTGACAAATTCTACTTTGAAGTGTAGCATTAAGCTTTAGTCCGGGAGACAATACACCAGTGCCAGTGATAAAGAAACTGCGTTTACATCCTTCCAGTGCAACTCGTGTACAGCTTCCAGATGGTAGATATGTAGCTTACCAAGAGTTAGGTGTTTCAGCAGAAAGAGCAAGATACACTTTAGTTACGCCTCAATCTTTTCTTTCATCTCGACTTGCAGGTATTCAATTAGTTTTCATCAGTTTTAGTTACTTCCCAATACGTTTGTTTTGCCTTTAATGTTTGGAATTACCTAATCAAGGCATACCTGGAGTGAAGGAATCACTGCTTATGGAGTACGGTGTCCGTTTAGTATCATATGATCTTCCAGGGTTTGGAGAGAGTGATCCTCATCGAGATCGAAACCTTAGCTCATCAGCCTCGGATATGATTAACCTAGCAGCTGCCCTCGGAATTGATGAGAAATTCTGGTTACTCGGCTACTCTACTGGTAGTATGCATACATGGGCTGCAATGAAATACTTCCCTGACAAAATTGCCGGTATCAACAGTATTCCCATAAAACACATTCTCGTAATTGCTGAGTAGAAAGTTGAATATGTTTAAGGCTTTTGCTGACTGGTTTTGGTTTTGTAAAACTTCAGGAGCTGCAATGGTGGCTCCGGTGATCAACCCATATGAGCCAAGCATGGCCAAGGAAGAGATATTGAAAACATGGGAACAATGGCTAACAAAGAGAAAATTCATGTACTTTTTAGCTCGCCGGTTTCCAATGCTTCTCCAATTCTTCTACCGTAGATCTTTTCTCTCTGGTAAACTCGATCAGATTGATGAATGGATGTCATTATCATTAGGAGAAAAGGTATAACTCTCCTCCACTATGGATTACAACGCTGAGAGGTTAGCTAGGAGAAAGAGAGAGGCATCTTAGCTAACTATTGTTCTTTTCCTTACAGGATAAACATCTAATCAAAGACTTACATTTCCAAGAATTTTACCAAAGGAACGTGGAGGAATCTGTTCGTCAAGGAATCACAAAGCCATTTGTAGAAGAAGCTGTGCTTCAAGTATCAAACTGGGGGTTTACTCTTTCTGAATTCCGCACACAAAAGAAATGTTCAACCAATGGTATTCTCTCTTGGCTCATGTCAGTATACAGTGAAGCTGAATGTGAACTAATCGGATTTCGAAAACCCATTCACATATGGCAGGTAAGTTTCTACCTCATACAGTGCATGATGTTAATAAAACCATCTTGTGTATCTGAAGTTCTTAATATAGTTTAAATTTTTGTGTCGTGAAAGGGGATGGATGATCAAGTAGCTCCACCATCGATGAGTGAGTACATAAGCAGAATGATTCCAGAAGCTACTGTATATAAGATTGCAAACGAAGGTCATTTCTCCTTCTTCTATTTCTGTGATGAATGCCATAGACAGATTTTTTATGCTTTATTCGGAGAACCCAAAGGACAGCTTGAGAAGATAAAAGAAACAAAGGAGACTCTACTGGAAACAGAGGCACATAAGGACACTAGTACTACTACAACCACCAAAAAGAGTAAAGACGTTAAAAAGGTGGAAAACTGAAGAAATTCAAAATTACATATATTTTTCAGATTTTATAGGATTATACCAAGCAAAATTTTATTTTAGATCACATTCAAAGAGCGTAGTAAAAGAGGATAGATCAAGACTATAGGAGTTTTCAATTTACTATTTTTTTCATTTACAAGCAAACGTTCCCAACAAATTTTTTATATTACTCTCCTAGTTTTTCAAAGAGAGATTAACATAAAAAACCAGTATGAAGTATAAACGGTAAGAAGAATAGGCCCATAAAACATAACATTTTTAACGTTGATTTAAGCATTTTGGGCCTAAACGTTAACGGAATTTAGGCTAGGTCTTAATTAAAATATTAGTTTATATGGGCCTAATATAACTTTAATTGAGTCCCTTGAGAGTGAGCCCATTTAAACAAGCTTATTTTTGACTAGAATCAACTTACATGGGCCTGATATCAATTTAATCGATCCCGTTAGAATAATAATTCAGCGCACTAAAATGAGCCTATTAGAATGAATCTGACACGCGCTTTTACGTGGAAAATTAACACGCACCCGCACGCGCGCGTTTGTCTGCAAGATATTCCCCACGCGCATCCCTAACGCGTTGAGCGCGTGCAGAAAATTCGGTGGGTACTTATAGTGAAAGTTGATTTTTAAGCCTTTTTAAGCTATATCTTTTTGTAAAACCCACCAAAAATCCGTGGGTACTTGTAGTGAAACCCACCAAAATGGCCTTTTTAAGCTAATTATCTTTTTGTAATTGATTTAGGTGCGTGAAGTACTTATAGTGGAAGTTGGGTTGAAGTGGAAGTACATATAGAATTAGGCGCGTGAATTTCGCTATCCCGAAATTGTCTCGTCTTTTAAACTAATAAATCAATAATTTTTTGCATATTAAATATATGAACTTGAAATGTATAATAGACTTTATACAAAATATTAATTTTTAATATATACTAATTTGTTACTAAACGACAGATGTTTTGACAGATAATATATTTTAAATTTATTCGATATATTTTAGAATACTGATACATATTTGATAATAATAATAACTACATACAAGCCTCTGGTTTCAAATTAGGTATTATCAATATATGAAAAATATTTGGATCGTTAGAGACTTTAGATTATAGATCAGATTTTGTCAATTCAATGATTATTTGTTTAAAAAAAAAACCATTTTCTTCTTAAAATTGACCCAAGAAAAACTAGTTTTTATCTTTACAGAAATTTAGTGGCAAGAATCAACTTTCAAGTGTTAAATAAAAGAATAAAGTTTTTATTATATGATCCTTTGTTCGATATAAAAATCAAATGGGCAATGTGCCTGAGAAATTGACTGCTTCAATATCCTTTAAAGAATGATGTACAACAAGAAGAACAAATCGTAATACATTCAAAACAAAACAGAACGAAAATACATACATTTCGTTGGTTCTTATCATCAAACTCATCAAAATCAAAAAGCAGAAGTGGTGTTGTTGGATTTTCTAAGCATCATATCTTTAGCTTCATTGATCTTAGAAGCAAGATAGTGACTGCCTCCCGCGTCCGGATGGTTTGCGACCATCACTCTACGGTGAGCTTCCTTCACCTTCTCCGCCACAACACTCTCCCTATTATACAAACACCATCATACAAACTCAATCAAGCCAAACCTGTAATGTCGTAGGATTCAAGTTCAAGCAGGATTGAACTATGAATCTCAAGACCATATCATTTTGAGGAGCAAAACAAATAAGATCAAGCAGGTTAAATAAAGTGGACACACCTAACTCCAAGAATAAGAGCAGCTTCTCGCCGTGTCATAGTACTATGGAAACCACCTTCATAGAACCTGCGCATTTTAGGCACACGTGGCCTCGCCTTGAAAGCTTGCCAAGCCAATATACCATATCTACCAGCTACAGCAGCTGCAGCAATAGCAGCACCTGCAATCATGGGCGTAGCCTGTGTAACCAGAACAAAAAGCAACGTCACATACATGAAAAAAGAAAAGGAACACACTTTTACTTAATCAAAGAGAAGAAACATTCTCAATTGATATCACAGAACAATAGAGAGATCGATCATCTCTTTATCCATTAGTTGTGGCATTAACACAACACAATGAGACTAACGGATACTATGATTAACAGCAACAATACCTATCTATTTTCGACATTCTTAGGTCTTTTCAAACCTCTTCTTTGCTGAGAAATTACAAATGAAAATCCCTTACGAAGATTTCACGATACTCTCCTAATCATTCAGATAGAGAAAGAAAAGAGATTTAGTGATGCAAAAATGCGAAAACGAAAAAAAAAAGAAAAAAAAAAAAGAAAAAAGAAGAAGAACGACTGTGAAATTCTAGTAAATCTAAAAAGGATTACGGAAACCAAAATCTAGTTGGGATTCACAATCTCATCAAAAAATCTTCCACCATCATCACGCGATAGTGAAACAAAATACAGAAAAATCTAGATTAAATGGAAATAAAACCAGACACACAAACTTACCATTATTGACGTAGATTCAAGCGTCGTGGATTAGTTGGAGATAATTCAATCGGATTAACAGTAAACGAGAAACACTTATTCGATATTCTCGATCGAATTTGGGGAATGGGTTTAGGGTTCTTCAAGGGGAAGAAAATTTTTTTATAAAAAGAATTCTGCTGCTTGATTTTAATTTAGTTTTTTTGCGTGGGGAAGAGGTCGGTTTGGAGAATTATTATGCCTTGTCGTCCATTTATAACGTCGGTTCATCAAAATTGTCGGTTAGGTGAGTCTAAACCGACATTGTTAGTAAGAAACAGTCAAAAGTCAAACCCTTCTTAATCAACCGGAGGATTACGTTTTCGCTTGATGCGAATTACAGTTAACTCGCATATTTTGAATTTCCTTAAACGTTAGTCGAATAGGGCCTAGCACCGAATTAGTTAATCGGAAATGAAACGGAGATTAATCGAAAATTTATTTTGAAACATCTACCTTAAATAGGTATTAAATAATATTTATTGTATTAATAATCCAAATTTTACTCAATTGTTTTTTTTAACATAAATGAAGAATAAATATGACTTTTATCTATCATATTCTCTATGAATTTTTATCAGGAAATCTTAACCTACACGATGGCTGTTATTTTTGGGGTTTTCATCTTTTTTTCATTTTATTTTATGTTTGTGCCAATAAATCACAGATCTATGTAAAACTAATTGATTTTTGATTAAATCTATTAGATTTTCAAGTAAAAAGAATGATTTTTCTCAGATACCTAATTTTATTATCCAATTTGTTACAATCGTCGCGGTTTCTGATCGTCGTTTAAGCGGCAGCATTTTAGAACACGGGTTAACACATCATAATACAGAAGCTAGGAGTTTTTTGCAATGGGTAATAAAATTTTAAAGGTAAAGCTTATCGTCAAATAATAAAATTTATAAAAATAAAAATAAATAACTGGCTCTTACACTGCACAAATGAATTACGAAATGAAAGAAACACATGACAGACAACAATCTCGGACACATTTCATAAGTGGGAAGATAAATATATTAAAAAAGATACAACAATAAATTACCTCAGCTGACTCCTCCGTTGCTCACGACAACGCCGCCACTCTCCACCTTAGGCGGAGCTGAAAACCGCCTCGGTTTAGGCAATGCAGGTGAAGTCGGATAAGCAAGCCGTTTCTTAGCTGATGCCTTATCTGTGAAGCCATCGTTTTCTTGTGTGGTACCAGCTAATGGACTTTGCGGCTTAAGCCTGGCTCGAGCTGATTTCGTTGGGACCATGTAGCTTGGGAGAGCTGGTGAGCAAGCGAGGCTTTCGTCATCTCTTACTGATGAACCAGCGATGCTGTGTCTGCGGTTCCTTTCAGATAGGACCGAGATTGTGCTTTTGGCATCGTCGTCATTGTTGTTTGATTTTCTCGAGGATTGGTTTAGCCTTGAGGGTGTTGGAGGAGAGAAGAAACTGTTTTTGTTTCTTGGGGTTCCTCTTGCGGATGATGGCGTGTTTGGCTGAGTTGAGACATTGCGGGTTAGAGGTTTTACAGCTTCGTTACGGTTAATAGAGACCTTGACCGAGGCGGCATTGTCGTTGCTGTTGCTGTTTTGTTCTTTCTCGGAATTCTCTAGTGGCCGACCAGCCATCCATCTCTCTAACCAGCTCCAACCCCATGTCGGGTTGCTTGGATCCATGAACATTGGGTTTCCAGATTTAGAGTTGTTCTTCCAGTTTTGCTGCAAACATGAGAACATATATAATCATCCCACCATCCAAATGAACCACAGATTCATCTTCAATGGATGTGTAAACTTTTAATAGTATCTTTCCACAGATTCAGAATTTGGGTTATATTAATGAGAATACCTGATGAGAGAATGCATAAGCCAATGCCCTTTCCCTTCTCATTGTTGCCTCATACTTGCTTAACAAATTTGCTTCAACTTTTTCTTTTGATTGAATGCTATCATTCCAGTTATCCCCGTTCTGAGAGCAGCAGCAGAAAAAAAAAAGACAGTTGATTTATAGTAAGCATTAATTATGATAATAGTGAATAACAATGCTTAGGAAAACGAGATACTGGCTATTAACCCTTTCCAGAATAATAAGCAGAAACCATCCTACAAAAAATAATAACAGACTGGTAGGTAAAAATCAACTACTCTTACTTCTTAGCATTTCTCACCTAAAACAAAGGACAAAACGTAGAGTAAGAAGAAGAAATTTGAATCAGACAGGTGACAGAGAGAGACAGGAAGAGTTACCTTCAAGCCAGCTAGCTCTTTGGCATGCTTCTGAAGGAGTTGTTTCTGGCGAGCCTGATTCTCTTCTGACATTCTGATTCTCCTAGCCCGGATCTGTGACTGTACGCGAGAGAGGGTCTGCATACATTTTAAAGTATTTGCAGCTTGCCGTTTAACAACAGATCCTTCCATCAATAACTTAAGTCTGACCAATCCCCTCATTGCCCGCAGTGCTCTTCTTGCCTGTTTGACAGATATTACACAAGATAAGGATATGCTTATTATTGTCATTTCTAAATTCCATGATAACAGATTAATTGAAAGGAAAGTTAGGCAATGATATACAATATCAAATGTCTTGGTCAATTTCTAAAACTTCCGGGGGAAGTGAGTTTCTGCAGAATATCAATGCTAATTCAAGAGTAGGATTATATAAAGAAGTACATACCAAATAGCCTCTAAATACAGTCTGAATCAAGATTGCCGCAGCTTCTTCGTTTGACTTTCCGGAAAATCGAGTAACTGTAGCACGACGAACGACCTCAGGAGCAGATGAAGATACAACAACTGGAACATCAGTCGCTGTAACATTCACAGCATCTGTCGAAGGAGGGGAAGGATTCCTGTTCCGTTCAACAATCACTTCAGCTACTCTCACCTCACGAGGAGGAGAAGGAGGAGAAGGAAGAGGAGGAGTAGAAGATTCTCTGGCATTATTGGCCACATGAGGATTAGAAACTACATCAACTTGACCCTCAGTCAATTTTTGTTTCGACTTCTGAGAAAAAAAAACATCAAACATCCAGAACTTATGAGACTCGAGAACACTGAGACAAATCAAATATAATACAGAAATTCATGAACTTTAATACCTTTGAATCTGGGCTGAAAGCTTTCTTAACGCTCGAAAACCATTTTCCTTTTTTGCCCATTTCTGTGTAATCCTTCACAGAGAAAAAAGCAAAACAATTTATTAAAAAGGAAACTAAATCTAATGATCTCAATATCACTTCCCTGAAGCTTAAATCAACAAATTCAACATTCACCAAACGCAATGGAATAAAATGATTACGACAGATCTCGATATGTATGAGTTAAATTCATCAATTAAACTCAACAATTGATACTCAAACGAGTTGGAATCAAAGACAAACAGAAATTGTACCTGTGAGAAGACAGTGACACCAGATCTGATAGACGAAGAGTTCAAAAACCTTGGATATAAAAACCTGGAGGAGTCCAACAACCTCAACGCGGTTCACAGTGACCTTATCGGAGAAGACGAAAAGGCTAAGATACTCGGTTGAGTTTGGATCTTTGCTGAGGTGCGAAGATATCTTCTCAACTTTCACATTATCATAATTGCGAATGAAAAAGAGAGAGAGAGAAAGGAGACAGATGGGTTCAAAGCTCTGTGTAGAGTATTTGTGACGGTGTGTGTATATGTGTGTTTGTGCGTGAAGCCACTAAATGGGCCGCTTTTATGGGCCCCACTTTACTCATTTTCCTTCTTTTTACCATTTTTTATAAATAAAGATCTTTTTTACCATCTTGGTCCTCTTTTACATATTTCTATTTACTTCTTTTTCTTCTTCTATAAACTGTTGTAATTATAATCAGTTTATTTATAAACAAGCTATTAAGTTTTATTCTTAAGTTCATAAATATTAAATCAAATTTTTATTTATATTTTTTCCGATTAATAATATAATTTCTATTTATATATCTACGTAATATGGTGCATTTCAAAAATAGGATAATAATTAAAAGGGTATGTTGGTGTTGTTTTATTTTTCTTAAAATGTAGAAAATTTCCTGAATAATCATTAACGTGCAAAATGAAAATTGTATTTGATTTTTTTACTTTTTCAGAAACTATATTTAATGCATCAAAGTTTAACCTAGTAATGGTATTGGTAACAGTGACCTCAAAAAATAAAAAATAACTTGGTGCTCTACTTCACCTGATAAAACCAAATCGTAGAACAAAAGTTTTTATTCGTCTTTTCTTTTTCGATATGGGTTTTTATTCGTCGTTAGTGGGGTAAAATGTAACACTGTATTTTTGTGTTATCTATAATTTTGTTAAAAATTGTAATTTGTCGTCAAATATCAATAGTTTAAGTGTGTTTTATACACGCTTACATGAGTAGTACCGACAAACCCATGTACCTGTCCAACAGTGAGACAGCTTTTATCATTTTATATAATGCTCTAACAAGCCACCATATACAATACTTAATCTTTTCTGGATTTGATAAATCATTCAAATTAGTTTTAGTATATTTTATAAATATACCCACCAAACTACTATGTTAATTTCTAATGGATGAACAAAAAAAAATATTTGACTACAAAATATCATTTCATTTTGTTTTCCCGATGTTATTTTAAGGGAATGTATGGGGCAAGACGAATATAGAAGAATTTTTTTGCACTTCATTCAGAAGTAGAAGTTATGCTTTAAGCTATGAAATCCATGATTTTGATTCAGCACTTAGAAGTGGAGATAACTACGAATTGTATGGATGTTTTGAAGTTTTTGACCTATCCAGAAGAGTAGTCGGTTTTTCAACCATACCAGGAGAATTTTTTCAGGTTAAAATCTTTTTTTCAGATTAAAATCTCTTTTTCGTATTTTTTCCTGCCATGTAATTTCGAGATATCTAAATCATAAAACTGATAGTTCATTTTACCCTTTGGTAATTGTTTCAATTGGTATATTGGTTGAAAAAAAACAAAGAAAAAAAAAATCCCGTTGTAACATACAATGAACTAACTCGAAAAATAAATAAAGGGTATTTAATATTGGCTCTATTATCTGCCAAAATCATTGACTTTTTGAAGATAACTCAAAAGGTTTCAATTTCATTATCGGTGGCCAGCTTGTACAGTCTTCGTGTAATTTTCGTTATTCAAAACAATAAAATTCATTTAAATATGTCCAATCGCTCCATGTGGCGTTTTCTTTGTTTCGTTTAATGGAAAACCCTTAAGTTTAGAAAATAGAGTTGTTTTCATATACTTGTATATAGAAATAATTGAGAACTAGCCGTTGGAATTTAATAATTTTAACTAATCATATGATTTATCGTTGTCCAATATATCATTGTCTGTGGAAAACTATATATATATATATACAAGGATATGCAATCTGATAATTTACAATATTAAAATAGATCGACGATCTAAATCTCCTTGAAAATATCATATATCATCAGAACTATACGAATTATAATTTTTTTTTAATTTCCACTCTACAAAAATTGAAAATTTCTCCCTCAACATAAGTTAAATTTCAATATTCCTCCAATGTTTTTGTTCGGTTGAACCATTACAATTCTAAAATCAAACCTTATTGTGTGAAAGTAAATCATTTTGGTAACCCGAAGACAATTAAAATCCAATCCATTTTTGTTTCCCCCAAATTGAAAAACATTTGAACCTAATTTCACAAATCCGAGAATTAAAATCCAACCCGTTTGATTTCACAAATCCCATTGTTAAAATCCAACCCATTTTCGTTTCCCCAGACCATATCTTTGGAATTGTCATTGTCAAGGGTTTAATCTGAGCATAAAATCATGAATCCTCTTTCGGAATCAGGAATACACATCGAAAGTGAAAGAGAATCTTGGCCAGGAGAAGCTTTGTCGAAAGTGGTATGTGGTATGAAAAAATCATTCGGCCAAGCACTGTAGTTTTTGTGGACATAACAGAGCATGATTGAGAAGATGACAAATGTTATTATGTTGTCGTGTTATGCTGTTGTAAACAATTGTTGACAAATAGTGGTTAAATATACTGAGAAATGGAGTCATACTATAAAGAGAAATGGATTTTAGGAGTTTGGCATTTAGAGTTTGACATTTAGAGAGATGAACGAACGGGTTGGATTTTGAGAAATTTTTGTAATCGTGCAGTAAGGGTTGATGATGGAGAGAAATTTGGGGATTTTTTTTTATCTTTCTCAAATTGGGTTGGGCAACAATTTAAAGATGAAATCTGGTTACAAATGGTTTAAATTAATGAAATCGGGTTTAATTCGCGATTATGATACGATAAGGCTCTGTTTTGGTTAAGTGATATACAGTAAACCGACTTCAATTCAATTGTGGAGAAATTAGTATTCAACTTCTAGAGATGGGAAAAATTAAAACTTAACTTGTGTTTAGGGAGAAATTAGTTTTCAATTTATGTAGAAGGGGAAACTAAAAAAGGTCCATAGTTTGTGTAGTTTTGATACTATATGATATTTTCGAGAGAGTTCCAGATCGTCGACGCTATTAAAATTTAAAATTCCAAAGTTGGTAGTTATATTGAGATATGGACATCCCACCTAATATAATTCAAACATCTTCATTGCCCAAAAAAAATTTATTTATAGACCCCTTGTGAAACTTTCTCTCCCCGTCGGTCAACATTGTAGCTAATTAGACGGTAAAACTAATTTATCTGATCTATATTTATGAACTTTTATCGACACATTTAAGATGTCTATATTTTAAAGTGTCTACTTATGTTAAAGTAATTTAACCGAGACTAAACTATGTGGATAGAAACGACATACAAGGTGAAATTATAGTATGTTAAAAAAATAAGAGTGAGCTTATAATAGAAATATGTAGTAGACATAGAAACATAAGTCAGCAGTAAGTTTATGTAATTTTTTAAATATTTGTAAATGAATAAAATATGGAAAGAAAAATTAAGCAGACCGAAAACCGATATGGCATTATCTGGAATGTAAGTGGGGTCTAGAAATGAGGTAAAGGCCGTTAGCCTTATAAAGAGGATGTACCAGCCAGAGAGTTTGGTAACGACCCGACAATATGTTTTGTCGTTTTGTAATATCATTGCAAAACCCAAAACGGTAGAAGATTCCTATATTGGCCTACACCTAAAACTCACTCTCATTATTAACCCATACTTCTTCCACTGAGTTCAACTAAATTAACAGTTTCTATATGTAGATTGGCCAATATATCTCCTTGGTAATGTTAATTCATTATTTTCATTATATGTGTTTTAACACCATTGGAAGATAGAGTATAATATGTTCTTGGTAATGGCTATAGTAATTGGTGATAAAGTTTTAGATTGTTACCTCAAGGCTCAATGGTAGGATTCTGAAGCAGGTAACGAGCGTTGTGTAAGATGGAAGTAGTCTCCTCGTTTGATGCATCAAGCAAACGCAATTCCTTGATCACTTCCTGCCATTTCTCAACATGTTCCTTGTGTATCCTGTTTATGTATGTGAATGGTGATACATGTGAGTATATCAAAATCTCAGTCATGATACTTACAGATATACTCTAATATTTTAGTTTTTTTTTCAATCTTACATGATCAAACGTTCTTCGAATTGGTCGCTGAGTTCCTTGAATATTGTCTTCCCTGATTCTAGCAAGTTAGAAACCTACACAAGAATCATCATTGATGAATAGATTAAACTTGATAACCATATCAAATTTCTTATTAAAGTTATAGTTGATTTCAGGGAAATAATCAGAGCTTACAGTTTGTGTGAAGCTCTCAATCTTATCGAGAATCTGAGCAATGTTATGTTTTATCTCCTCAGAAGCAACAAGTTTCGTCTCAGTTTCTCTCTCAATGGTATTATCAAGGCTAATTCCATCCTTCGAAACTTATTTTCCGTCTTCATCCTATCAACATTTCCAGTCAAAAACGTTCAAGTTATGTGATCTACCACAGATCACCATCACGAGATCAATAACAAATTCCAGAAACTGTAAGAAACATACATATAGTTTCATGCGTTTCCGCAACTCTCCATTTCGTGCGTCTTCTTCCATCTCAATAATCATCTACACTGCAGTGATTCGAAACGATACTTCATGAACTTCGAATTCCGAGTTTATGTACGCAAAAGTAACGAATACATCGTGAACAGATTTCAATTAGGTTTTCTACTCGATGCGATGGAATCCACTAAACATCGCAACAGATTCCGATTTCAAATCACAAACTGTACGATTAAATTCCGAACAGTCTAGCTTACGATTCTACAATAAAACGGAGAAACTACAACAACGAATACATACTGAATAGATTTCGATTAAATTTTCTACTCGATGCGATGGAATTCACTAGTTAAACCATCGCAACAGATTCCGATTGCAATCTAAAGCTGTACGAATAAATTCCGAACAACGTAGCTTAAGATTCTACAATCAAACGGGAGAAACAACAACGAGATCGACAATACAACTTTCGGAAACGATTAATGGAGAGAACTTACGCTTAGAGAAGAAACCAAACTATGAAAATCGAAGATTCCGCTAGGAAGAAATTTGAGAGAGGGAGGAGAATTAGAGAGAGTGTGAGTGTACAGAGAATGAGGCAGAAGATGTCAATGCAAATTGTGAACCGATTTGGATCCATTAACCCGACTTTGATACAATTAAACCGACTTGGATACATTAAACCGACTTGGATTTGAAGTCCTAACGTATATATACTGTTCAAAATACAGACGGACAAAATATTCACCTAACAGGATACTTATCATCAGATCTAGTTCCCCAAAAAATATTGAAACTTCGGGACAAAACAAAAACGATACACAGGAGAATTCATAAGATATACCTTAAAACTATCTTAACTTAAGTGTAACATCTAATTCTCATCTTCAACCTCTGTGTTTACTCATTACTGCATCGAAGAAGGATTCAAGACTTTATACTCGGGGTCTTTTCAAGGGCACTATTACAAAATCATCTGATGATGATGACGACAATGATGATGATGATGGTAGATGATTCCATTTTGATGAGTTTGGTACGTGTAATTGTTGTATTCGTTTTGTATCAACAGACCTTTGAGGGACTTTGTTACTCTTTGTTGCAGCATTATCGGATTCAGCATCACTATCGTCGATGATCACAATCTGATCTGCACACAACAGAGAAGATACAAAAAAACTTTCTTACATAAGAGATATACATATGCTCTTCAATCAAACATATCAAAACACTTAAGCACATACCTGTAAGAGCGTTATTCACATTATGATCATCGACCACAATAACCTCGTTCTTTAAAGCTACATCATTTCCTCCTAGAACAGTGAGCTTCTCAGCATTGTAGAGTGATTTTACGTGTGAGCATTCCGTTTCAACCATACCACATCTCTCAGTTAATTCATCAAACTTGTTCTCCAGCTCCTCCTTTAAACTCTCTCTCTCAATCACGAGCTTCTGATTCTTATTTTTCAGATCGCTGATCGTGGCCTCTTTTTCACTCCCTATTTTCTCCATCTTTTTCTTAAACTCCTCCTTCTCACTTTCACATTTCTTTTCTAATTCACCACACCTGGTCTTCATCTTCTTCAGTTCCTTCTCTTCTTTCTCTTTCGTAATTAAGAGCTCCTGATTCTTAACCCTCAAATCTTTGATCATGTTCTCTTTCTCACCCTCCATCTTTGTCCTCTCCTCCTTCGCACTTTCCAATCTCTTTGCTAATTCACCACACTTGTTCTTCATCTTCTTCAGTTCCTTCTCTTCTTTCTCTTTTGCAGTTAAGAGCTCCTGATTCTTTTTTTGTAGACCGTTGATCAGTTTCATGGCCTCTTTCTTTAACATCTCCTTCTCACTTTTCTCTTTCTCTAAATCCTTGACTAAGCGCTCAAGCTTCGCCTCGAGTTCCTTAGTTTCTTTCTGATGATTTACCTTCAACGCCTCACTTACCTCCTTTTCAAGCTTAAACATTTCCTCCAGAATTTCGTAATCTCTCTTCAGAGTCTCATGATTCTCCTTCAAAATTCCATGTTCTGTCACCCAAAAATTATATTGACCAAAGAAATCGCTGCTCCTAGCGGTATCCACCGACGTGATTTTCTTCTTCCCCGACCTGTCTGGATGATCTGATGATTCTTTTCCAGTCATAACTTCAAAATCCTAACCTCAAACATCACAAAAACAGAGCCAAGCTCTCTCAAGTCTTAATCTTACCAAAGTTACAAACTTTAACAAATTCAGACCAAACCCTAGAACCCAGATTCGTTCTAAACTCCAACGAAAGAACAAACTTTTTTAACAATCTAGGATCTCGAAAGCTAGACCAATACGTACAACGAAACACAAAAAAAAAAAAAAAAAAAAAGAAGAAGAAGAAGGGAATTTTGGAAGAAATATCTTACCCACAAAATCTCTTTGTTTTCTTCTTCAAACTTTAGAGGTTAAGGAAAAGAAGAGTTAGCTTTTGAAAAATGGAACTAGCTTCAGGGGGAAAAGAAACAAATCCCTAGATGCGGAGAAAGTGAAGAAGCGGGAATACGAAAGGACAATATTATGATCAAATTGAAAAAACAAAAAATAAAAATGGAAACATTTTATTAATTATTATTTTCACAAGATAAAAACAATAGAAATTGTGTTACCTCTCTTGCACAGTTCTTCTCTGTCTCTTTCAGATTTTCAAGAGCATCACAGTAAAGGATTTCAGTTCAATAAACCCTAGCAGAGAAAATACAAGAAAATAACAATAGATCATCAATTCTCCAAATTTGTAACAAAATAAGATCACCTAAAACAAAAATTAAAAAAGCAGAAGAAACAAAACCACAGTAAACTCAGAACTAAAAGAAAATGAGTAACTTACCAGGAACGGTTATTCTGAATCCGTCTAAATCTCCAAATTAGCTCAATCAAAGGAAATATTATATGAAAGATTTTGAAATTGGGAAAACTAAAAAAGTGTACGAAAGCTCATTTTAAGTAAAACTGAAAAGCTGCTTCGTTGCAGTCAAAGGGTTAATAAATCTTCCGAAACACGATTCTGAAGCTTATGACGTGGCACAGAATTGCCAAGGGAGTAACCTTCCAATCTAGTCAGAGGGTGTTAAACACTTGGTTGCTTTCACATAATTTTCCTTTGTTCGTAGGCCTGCTTGTAACACAGATACAAAGAAAAACTCCAATGGTGAGACAAAACTGTATTACAAGTTACACGTTTATACAACAACAACACAAAGAGGAACCCAAAAACTAAAGATATTTACTTTCTATTTCCCACTCACTCTATTTGCTTCCAAGTAAAAGCTATGATGACTAGTTTCCTTTGATTCCATCATCTGACTTTATTTGTATATTCCCACCCTAAAATCCGAGGCAATGTCGGATCTCGATTCCATAATCTTCACGAAAGTATTTATCCACAAGACTGTTTGTCATGACTCTTAGCTCTTCGTTCTCATGGAACTGAAACCTTTCCATTGCATCAATACCGTCTTCTTCTTCCACAAACTTTGGACCTTCTCCGTTTGGCATTCCTCTTAAAACCTGAAATCAAATCATCAGAATAATTCTGGATCCAAAAATAACAATGCAATGTCAACATCGAAGCAAACTCGAGCCTCGTTGAGCTTTTAGACAATCTAGTACCTTCAATATCAGGAGATCTTTTGTGTTCCCGCAGCTATATTACCCACGCAGCTTCTTACAGAATTGAGTTTAGTGATGAAAGTTTCATAAGATTTTAAAAACTGAAGTGGGTATGTGATACTGACCTTCTTTAAAACACGGTGCTCACTTCTTAAGCACTTTGCAAGCACACCAATTATACTTCTGTAATTTGATTCAGAACATCAGTCTCTTGAACAATATATATGACTAACGTAATGGTGTTTCACTCTCATTAGTAACCCATACTTCATCTTCTTCCACTAAATTAACAGTTTCTATATGCAGATTGGTAAATAAATCTCCTCAGTCATATTAATTCACATTTTTTTTTTTTTTTTTTTTTTTTACTGAAGGTTATTTAGCATGTTCCATGCTTTCCTTTAGGACATCATATAGTTTTTCCTACTGATCACATACTCATATGTTTTTATATATGGGTTATAACACCATATATTGGACGATAGAAGATGATCTGTTCTTGGCAATGGCTAATAGTATTTGATGATAAAGTTTTAGATTGTTACCTCAAGGTTTAATGCTAGGATTCTGAGGCAGGTAACGAGCGTTGTGTAAAATGGAAGTAGTCTCCTCATTTGATGCATCAAGCAAACGCAATTCCTTGATCTCCTCCTGCCATTTCTCAACATGTTCCTTGTGTATCCTGTTTATGTATGTGAATGGTGATACTCATGTGAGTGTATAAACATATCAGTCATGATACACAGATATATTCTAATATTCTAGACTTCTAGTCTTTTCAATCTCACATGACCAAACGTTCTTCGAATTGGTTGCTGAGTTCCTTGAATATTTTCTTCCCTGATTCTAGCAAGTTAGAAACCTACACAAGAATCATCATTGATGAATAGATTAAACTTGATAACCATATCAAATATCTTTCTAAACTTATAGTTGATTTCAGGGAAATGATCAGAGCTTACAGTTTGTGTGAAGCTCTCAATCTTGTCGACAATCTGAGCAATGTTATGTCCCATCTCCTCTGAAGCAACAAGTTTCGTCTCAGTTTCTTCACTCTCAATGGTATTTTCAAGGCTAATTTAATCCTTCGAATCTCCTTTTCCCTCTTCATCCTATCGAAATTTCCAGGCAAAAACGTTCAATTTATATGATCTACCACAGATCATCAACACGAGATCAATAACAAATCTAAAAAACCGTAAGAAATATACAGATAGTTTCATGCGTTTCCGAGAATCTCCATTTCTTGCGTCTTCTTCCATCTCAGTAATCATCTACACTGCAGTGGTTCGAAACTATACTTCACGAACTTCGAATTCCGAGTTTATGTACGCAAAAGTAACGAGTACATTTTGACCATATTTCGATTAGGTTTTGTACTTGATGTGATGGAATCTACTAGTTAAACCAATGTAACAGATTCCGATTTCAATCTAAAACTGTATGATTAAATTCCGAATAATCAAGCTTAAGATTCTACAATAGAACGGGAGAAACTACAACGAGATCAACAATATAAGTATCGAAACGGATTAGTAGACAGTAGACTTACGCTTTAAGAAGAAACCAAACGATGAAGATCGAAGAATCGCTGGGAAGGAATTTGAGAGAAGGTGAAGGAGAATTAGAGTGTGAGTGTAGAGAGAATGAGGCAAAAGATATTTATATGCTTAAGATTTTTAAGGATTCAAATGTCAATGCAAATTGTGAACCGATTTGAAACCATTAAACCGACTTGGATACAGTAAACCGACATGGATCCATTAAACCGACTAATCCGAACATATACTGTTCCAAAAACAGACAGACAAAATATTCACTTAACAAGATACTAATGGTTAGATCTTAGTTCCCCAAAAGATATTGAAACTCCGGGACAACAAAAACGATACACCGGAGAATCCATAAGATATACCTTAAAACTAGCTTAACTTAAGACCGAGTAACTTCCAATTCTCTTCTTCTAGCTCTGTGTTTACTGCATCGAAGAAGGATTCAAGACTTTATACTCGGGGTCTTTTATAGGAACCTCGCTTTATTACAAATTCATCTGATGATGAAGACGGTGGCGATGGTAGATGATTCCCAATTGATGAGTTTGGTACGTCGAATTGCTGTTCTTGTTTTAAATCAACAGGCCTTTGAGGCACATTGTTACTGTTTCTTGCAGCATTATCAGATTCAGTATCACTCTCGTCCATGATCACAATCAGATCTGCACACAACACAGAAGATTCAAAGAAACTTTCTTACATAGGCTCTTCAATCAAAACATATCAAAACACTTAGGGACATACCTGTAATAGCGTTATTCACATTATGATCATCGACCTCAGTAACCTCTTTCTTTAAAGCTTCATTGCTTCCTTCTAGATCCGTGAGCATCTCAGCATCGTAGAGTGATTTTACGTATGAGCATTCCTTTTCAACTGTGACAAATTTCTCTCCTAATTCAAGATACTTGTTCTCCAGCTCGTAGATCATGGCCTTTTTCTCAGTCTCTATTCTCTCCATCTCTTTCTTAAACACCTCCTTCTCACTTTCACATTTCTCTGCTAATTTACCACACTTGTTCTTCATCTTCTTCAGTTTCTTCTCTTCTTTCTCTTTCGCATTCACAAGCTCCTGAATCTTCTTTTGCAGAACGTTGACGTTGATCACGACCTCTTTCTCAATCTCTATTTTCTCCATCTTTTTCTTTAACTCCTCCTTCTCACTTTCAGATTTAACATACTTGTCCTTCATCTTCTTCAGTTCATTCTCTTCTTTCGCTGTCTTACTCTTCATTCTCTCCATCTCTTTCTTTAACACCTCCTTCTCACCTTTCTCTTTCGCTAAATCCTTGCCTAAGCGTTCAAGCTTCGTCTCCAGTTCCTTAGTTTCTTTCTGTTGATTCACCTTCAACGCCTCACTTACCTCTTTTTCAAGCTTAAACGTTTCCTCCAGAATTTTGTAATCTTTGTTCAGAGTCTCATGATTCTCCTTCAGAATTCCATATTCTGTCACCAAACAATCATACCCAAACAAATCGCTTCTCTCAGCAGTATCCACCGACGGGATTTTCTTCTTCCCCGACCCGTCTGGAGGATTCGATGATTCTTTTCCAGTCATGACTTCGAAACCCTAACCTCAAACATAACAAAAACAGAGTCAAGCTCTCTCAAGTCTTAATCTTGCCAAATTTACAAACTTTTAACAGATTTTGACCGGAAAACAACAAACCCTAGAACCCAGATTCGTTCTAAGCTCCAACGAAAAAATAACAAATTTTTTTAACAATCTAGGATCTCTAAAAGCTAAACCAATACGTACTACGGAAGAAAAGAATTAAAAAATGAAATTTTAGAACAAAAATCTTACCTTCAAATTTCTTTGTTTTCTTCTTCAAAGAAGCAGAAGACTTAGCTTTTGAAAAATGAAATTAACTTACAGAGGAAAAGAGACAAAGCCCTAGACGCAGAGAAAATGAAGCGGGAATAAGAAAGGACAATATTTCTAATCAAATAAAAACTTTTTATAAAAAGTGAATAACATTTATTATTATTTTTTCATAAGATAAAGAAAAAAAAACAGAATTGCCAAAGGGAGTAACCTTCCGAGGCAGTCAGAGGGTTTTAAACACTTGGTCACTTTCAGTCTTTCACACAGTTTTCCTTTATTCGTAGGCCTGCTTGTAACACAGATTCAACGAAAAACTCAAATGGTGAGACAAAACTGTATTACAAGTTACAAGTTTACAACAACAAGACAAAGAGGAACCCAAAACCTAAAGATGTCTACTCTCTATTTCTCTGTCTCACTCTATTTGCTTCCAAGTAAAAGCTACGATGACTGGTTTCCTTTGATCCATCATCTGACTTTCTTTGTATTCCCACCCTAAACTCCTGAGGCCATTTCAAACATCGATTCCATAATCTTCACCAAAGTATTTATCCACAAGACTGTTTGCCATGACTCTTAGTTCTTCGTTCTCATGGAACTGAAACCTTTCCATTGCATCAATACCGTCTTCTTCTTCCACAAGTTTTGGACCTTCTCCGTTTGGCATTCCTCTTAAAACCTAACCACCCCGAAAACAAAATCCATGATGATGATTCTGAATTCAAATTGACTATGCGATGTCAACATAGAAGGAAACTCGGGCCTCGTTGAGCTTTGAAAAAATCTAGTTAGTTGCTTACCAGCTCAATGAACTGAAGACCAAGCCTAGCACCTTCGATATCAGGAGATCTGACCAACTCAAGAAAGCCTGGGAGACAACCACCACTGACGATGGAAACTAAGTGCTCCTGAATGATCCTTGGTTTTGTGTCTCCTTCCGCTGATTCTACACAGAGATTTCCCAAGACATAGGCAACTTCTTTTCTTATATCAAACGGTGATGTGCACAAGAGCCGTAGCAACAATGGCAATGCTTCAGAATAATGTATCATTCTTTTGTGTTCAACAGATCCAGCAGCTATATTAGATAGCACCCACGCAGCTTCCTACAGAATTGAGTTTAGTGATAGAAGCTTGATAAAATTAAAAAAACTGAATTGGGTATGTGTACTGACCTTCTTTAAAACGTGGTGCTCACTTCTTAAGCACTTTGCAAGCACACCAATTATACTTTCTGTAATTTGATTCGGAACATCAGTCTCTTGAACAATATATATGACTAAGGTAATGGTGTTTCACCCTCAAAAGATAAGATAACAGATACTAGCCTTCAGTGTTCTGTTCACGGACAAGGATGGTTAATATTGCTTTGGGATCAACAGCGACAAAGTTCCCTAAACTTCTTAGAACCTGAATCCAAACATTTTTTTCTTAGAGAGATCCAAGATTGCAGCATATGAAAAAAAATTCTATACAATCATGTTATTAGTATTCTGTTTTAATCAGTCATACTAATATGAGTATGAATGAAATCAATGGTACTATACGCAATTACTTGAGTAGCATAGTCTGTGGTAATATGTGAACTAGAATCCTTCTCTTGAAAAGGTTACCGGGATAAGAAGCTGCAGACAATTTGAGGTTGCTAATCTTTCAATAAGTAGTGGAAGAATGCCTCCTCTCAAGAGTAGACTGGTAGCGATATCTGAAAGGGCAGAAAGGTAAACAACGACCCATGCAATTTCTGTGGCAATTTCTTCATCCCTGAATCCAACAATCAATAATAGTTTCATCAAATTATCCATCAAAGTTAAACAATCGAATCTCGATGGCATAAAATACCCGCATGAATCTAAAGACTAAGTACAACGCAAGACACCACGAGCAGCTAAGGAATGGTTGCAATTAAGTATATTTTACTCACATTTTCTTCAAGTGTCGGAGAATTGCGTCCAGTATCCCATCAATTTTAGCAAGCTGTGCTGCCGCCTTTGGTTCAGGCCCCTATATTAAGGCATAGTGAAAGTAGTGAGTAAAAAGGCCTGTAAATAATAAGTTATAACAAATGTATTAAAAATACTTCAGATTCTTCCACACCTTAATCAGATTTGACAATGCCCATGCAGCTGTTCTAACTGTTGAACCCTTGTCGGGAAAAATCATTCGTGCTAGAGGCGGCAGAGCCCCTTGAGACAAAAGAACATTTTTCAAATCTTCTCCTTCACCCGCAACATTACCAATTGCCCATGCACACTGTTCAGCTACCGGTGCAGAGCTCTTTTCTGAATATAAACATGGAATCATATGAAATCTAATCCATCAAAAGAAATAGTTATAATAACCTTGGTTGGCAAGTACAAACCCCCAAGGAGAGCAATGAGCAACGGCAGTGCAGGTAATAGAGCTTTTGTTTCTTCAGGTTTTCCAGCAGCGATGT
This sequence comes from Lepidium didymum, assembly GCA_963920545.1. Classification (NCBI taxonomy): domain Eukaryota; kingdom Viridiplantae; phylum Streptophyta; class Magnoliopsida; order Brassicales; family Brassicaceae; genus Lepidium; species Lepidium didymum. Next base: position 770,526 of record OY986996.1, on the reverse strand, counting down.
TTGTGAGACACCAAGCTGACTCAAGTAACTGCAGTTTGACAGAACTGGGATCAAAAGATTACAAACCTCCATAATTTTTCCTACTGCAATGAAATGATTTTACTTGAAATAATCTTACAAGATCCAAAATCTAAATAGTAAAGTGGTGGGAAAATATATAAGCAAATAAATGCAATAACGAAGCATAAATGAGGACAATGTAAGATACCTGTTCATCGGGAGAACCAAATGAAAGACACTGTACAAGAAAAGGTATTGCACCAGCGCTGAGCACAGCTTCAACAGGAGGGAACTCGGATTTTGACAGTAAACGTCTAAGCTCACGAAGTGCAGTCACCCTCTTCTGCAAAGCACCTTTTCCCCTGAAGATTGAACAAGAAGATGATACATAGATATTAGACAGAATTCTAGCCAACAGATTCAGGTAAATGTTATATTATGTGTTCTTCACTAACAATACCCAAAACAGTGAAGAAATGAAAAGGATGACAAACTAGACTAATTCCTCTATGTTATAGTTCTACGAAGATGACAGATTTACTTACTGATATTGAACAGCGGACTTGAGATCTTCCACGGATTTACTGGCTTGAGCCTCCAATATTGGCTGCTCTTCATCAATCATCATCTCATTCTCAACATGAGTATCCTCAACATCGCCATTAGTACCCACCCTGCAAAGCCGCTTTGCCCTAACCAGTGATTCCCTTCTTTCCTTCGCCACCGTAACAGCTTGTTGTCGTCTTCTTTGTCCCGCAGCATTCCCAACTACACACCGCCATATGAAGAGTACAATCAAATTTATGTCACCGGTTGAAGAGTCCAATCGTTCAGCAAGTCTATATTTTTTTTTTGGTCGAAAATCGATACCTAATATATATGTGTAATTTCCTACGTTCCTAAACTAATCAATATACAAGAAAATCGATACCATATCGCTAAACTTGTGAAGTTCCAGACTATCAAAAATACAACAAGAAACAAACTAATCGATACCATATCGCTAAACTTGTGAAGTTCCAGACTATCAAAAATACAACAAGAAACAAACTAAACATGTAAACACATAAGCTCATACAACAAGCCATAGAGAAACCAAATACAGAACGAACACAGTGAAGTTCCAAATTGAAAATCCTTTTATTAAATCACGAAGCATCTAAAATTTATTCTGACCCTAATCACCACCTAACCTAAATTTCTCTGGAAGCAAACAAAGAACACTCTCCATCAGTAACACTAACACTATTCAGGTGCCAAGCCAATCTCAAAAGTTTACACTAAAACCCAGAACGAAAATACTGAAGTACTTCTCCTCTAAATTTTTCTGTGTTCAGTTACAAACTAGGCAAGGCCAAAACCGAAGACGAAGACAAAAAAATCACCTGAAGCCTTTATTGGGTCTCTTCGATTAGATGCGGAGCCATCATCTGCCATTGGCTTAGCTAGAGCAAAAGTAGTTTCTTCTGGATTAGAGTTTGTAACAGAATTTCACTGAAGAAAAATATCCAACGAAAAGGATTTATGAATTTTGCCGACCAGATTAACGAAGGATTATTTTGAGTTCTTTGGATCCCTTCCCTCGCGCCTGCCCACTCCGGGAAAAAAAAAAAACGCCGACTCGTATATTTTTGTCAATATTTCATTTTAATCCCTAGTATTTCCAATAATACATAAAGGACCCGTTAACTTCATAATTGTCTCATAGAGTCCCAGACGATCGTGGTTTCACGAAGTGTTTAACAGAACATGACGTGGCGGTTCCCCATTTGTGGATTGCGTACACCGTAATCTTATGTGACGACGCATGTGAAAGCATCTGCTTTAACAGTAGACACATTTCATTCATCCACATGGTTCTCTTGATTTTTCCGTCTTAACCTTTTCTCACCCAATTTTCCGTCACTTTCTCAGTTGATTTCTCGAGAAAATTAAAAAGGAGAAGACGAAAACAAAACCCAAAATTCTCTCTGTTAACAAGTTTTGTTTGGATCTATCGTCTTTCAATTCAAATTCCTAATGGATCTTCCTCAGCAGCTTAAAGCCGTAACTCTCACTCACGTCCGATACCGTCGCGGCGATCAGCTCGGACATTTTCTCGCCTGGATCTCTCTCGTCCCGGTCTTTATTAGCCTAGGTGGATTCGTATCTCATTTCCTATTCCGTCGTGAGCTTCAAGGGATATTCTTCGGTATAGGTCTCGTGATCTCGCAGTTCATCAACGAGTTTATTAAAACATCCGTAGAGCAGGCTCGCCCTGAGACTTGTACGTTGCTTGAAGCTTGTGATTCACATGGATGGCCATCAAGCCATTCACAGTTCATGTTCTTCTTCGCTATGTACTACAGTTTGATGGGATGTAAAGGAATTGGATTCTGGTTTGGGTTGAAAAGCAGATGGATTTTGAATCTTCTCAATTGGTCTCTAGCTATTGTTACTATGTATTCAAGGGTTTACTTAGGTTACCACACAGTGGCTCAGGTTTTCGCCGGCGCGACTCTTGGTGCGGTTGTTGGTTCGAGTTGGTTTTGGGTGGTGAATTCTGTGTTGTTTCCATATTTTCCGGTGATTGAGGAGAGTGCATTAGGAAGGATGTTCTATGTGAAGGATACTTCACATATTCCTGATGTGTTAAAGTTTGAATATGACAATGCAAGAGCTGCGAGGAACAGTATGAACCCCAAATCTGATTAATTTGACTAATTTGATATTGGTAAGTTAAAATTTCTTCACTTTTTCATTGGTCAGTTTTATCTTTTGATACTTTATAATTTAGCTCAAGAATGCATTGACACTCACTATTGCCTGATTTTCCACTGATTCATAAACTGGTTATTAGCTGTCTTAATGCAGATCAAGTAATAACCTTGGTTTTCTTGTCATGGTATTGATTGCCTGATTGGTAGCTATGGTGGATGATATTATTGAAGATTGTTCGATTTTGATCGATAAAAAGACATCTTGATTCTGGTTTGTCTTGTTTTGCTATAGGAGTAGGTAGGTACTAGGTAGTCAGGTTATGTATATGTTGTACCAATATCGGAAGAACAATGTGAGCCTAAAACCAGTTCAAGTCATTCTTCTTGAAGTTCATTAGCTGTTTTGCTCATCCCTCATTAGCTTAACAAATCTAATTTTGACATTACTAATGCCACCAACAGATGTGGTTCAGTTTGAGTTTCTTGTTTTCTTCTTTGTTCCGCAAGCAAATCTCATTTGCTTCAACTCCATTTGCAGGTCGAGAACTCTGGAAAGCTTTATATAGCGGTCTTGTTATCCTTTTTTCTTATTATTACATTATTATCAGGAATGGCAACGAGATAGGGAGATTCCAAGCTGAGATTAATTGATTCCGAACATATACTATCACAAGAAGAACCTTCTTCACACTTATTTAGTGATCTTCGCTTCTTTTTTTCCCTTTTTTTGTATTCGCTTATGTATTGAAAGAAACAGTTTCGTGAATTAAAGAAAAAAGTTAATGAGCAAAGAGTTTCGTATTCACTTTTCCAACTTGATGTTTTGCCTCTCCTTGTTGTATCTATGAGTATGTTCCTTGGTATAAGCAGATGGTTCGGGTCTCACATTATCTGAAAGACTGAAACTTCAAATTGACTCATATAGGCCCTTAAACGGGACGATCGTTAAATGGACCGATCTTCTCTTGCCGATCCATGACTCGATTTTGATGTAGCTGAGTCAACATGTCTAAGATTTGACTTAACACTGTTAGAATCAATATCTGTTTTAATCTAAAAATGATATTCAATGTATGAATTGACACAATTACATATATATGTATGTTGCTGTGGACCTTCACTTGACTTGACTTGATGTATTCATAAACCAATTTTACTGTCGTTGGGCATTATTGTCGTCGTTGGTAAGTCTTTGGTCTTCACTTGTAAACACCACACGCAAAAGGCAAAAACTTTACTCCGCCTAAAGCGGATCTCGAAATTATGTTTCTGTAGAAACTAACACATGTGGTGAAAAAGTGATATTTGAAGCAATGCTTCAAAACTTAACAATATAAAGTTCCTAAATTTGGTGAAAACTAACACATGTGATGAAAAGGAACTAAAATTCATTTGGTTTAGTTTAGATTGGACAACCACATAACAAAAAAGAATGTTTGGTGTATACCGTTTTCACATTCGTTATTTTTGTTTTGGTTATAAGTGGCTAAAACGAATGAAAAACTTTTGTTTTTTTTTTCGACAATCATTATATGATATCTCATTAAATTGCACATTCACATAGATTGTATAACTTAGGAATAGTCACGAATCAACTCTCTAACATTACAGGTTAACAAATCGGTTATAGAATTTAATAATCTAGATATTAAAGAGACAAAAACTCGCTTAAAATGCTCTTGAATCTTGAATTATTTTTTCCATAATGGGTAAATGGCTGTCAAATTTCTGGGTTGCTCATCATCTTCACAAATTTTACGTTGTCTATTGCAAACGCCATTTCAGTCACTTAAAATAAAATCAAACTCGTTATTGTCCAAAATAAAGCTTCAATTTGTGAGTGAAGTGAAAAAGACTTCGTTGAATACTACATGTTCCATCTACATAATAAATTTATTTCATGCAATATTTTTTTCTTCTTCTTGAAAACAATCAATAAATGTATAGTTGGGTTGAAATTATTGAAGGGTTACTACCGAAGAAAATTGATAGTGGGAGACAAGAGTTGGAGTTGATATAGAGAGTTGAGTGTTGCTTTTGTTTAACCAAAAAGATTTTCACTTTATGTTTTAGTCATTTCCAAATCATAACATCAAAAGCTAAGTCAAATTCACACTTCATAAGTCTTCAAAATTTATCAATTAGACTATTAACTTCTAGTGATCATTTACTATTATTGGCCAATATATTGCAATCTATTTTGGAATTGGGTCCATTTTTATACATACAAAACATTCTTCTAATGGTTTGAGTAGATTTTTTGAGTAATATCAGCAAAAGAAGCAAAATAGATTTTTTATTTCTATACTCAACAACGACGACACCAATGACTAAACTAAGAAATTAAGATTTAAATTTACTAAAGATTCGTTTCAAAGCAGTCAAAGTCACATAAGAGGGTTAATAAAAAGAATAAATAAAGTTTTTTTTTGTGGGAATCTTAAAGAGTAAGTTGTTGGGTAATTAGAAAAAAAAAAAAAATTGCAAAAGTTGATTCAGAAGTAAATCTACATTGTAGGTAACCATTCTAATATAGTATTAAGTATAATTAAAGAAGGTTAAAAATAAGATTAAACAACCTTTAAAGTGATATTATTAGAAATTAATTTAAATTTTCAAAAGTAGATCAAGAAGTAAATCGTCATTGTAGGTAACCATTCTTATAAATTAAGTATGATTAAAAAGGTTTAAAATAACATTGAACAACCTATAAAGTGATTTTGTAAAGACCCTAAAAATTTTATCCGTTACAGACCAAAAAATAAAATAAATGTTTTATTCAAAATCATTAAGTGCTTACAAACAAAAAAAAACAAGTGCGGACAAAAGGAACCAGAAAACAGTGGAGAGAAGCGAAGAGAGAGACACTGTGTGTTGTGTAGGAAGAAGATGATGATTTCTCGGAGACCCGTTTCGAGTCCGGGTCGGGTCGAGAAATATCAACCACCTTTTATGGGCTTTTTGAGAAGTAAAAGCAACAGTGGAAGTAGAAGTCGGAGTAGAAGAAGGTCACGCGCGAGTCCTTTATTTGTTCGTCGGAATAAATCTGTTGCGGCGGTGACTCAAGAGCCGTCGTCTCCGAAGGTTACTTGCATGGGTCAAGTCCGGGTCAAGCGTTCGAAGGCGAAAATTCAGACCCGAAGACGATGTAAGTGGATCGAAAACGCGTCGTTTTGGAATAAATTCGCCGGGAAAATTAAAACGATGTCGTTTTGGCCGAAATGGGGATTGTGTTCGTTACAGTGTAGTCGTCGGAAATCGAAGGTTGATTCTCCGAGAAATCAATTAGATCATCCGGCAACGGAATCAGTCGGCGAAGAAATAGGGGAAATTTTCAAAATCCCTAAATTAGATCGTCCAGCAGCGGAAACAGTCGGAGAAGAAGAAGAAGAAGGGGAGAATTTCAAAATCCCTAAATTTATAGTGACTCCGGCTTCTACGCCGCCGATAAACGCTCTATTGTTGACGAGAAGCAGATCTGCACCGTACAGATCCTCGTCATTAGCGTTTAAATTCTGGGAAGAGAATAATCAACGAGAAGTTGAATTACGAAGCAAAAGAGAGCAAAATGTTAGATCGGAAAATACAGAATCCGAAGTTTCTTCCGAGAATATCAACGGTAAATACGACTCAGCTAACATTGACAAAACGGAAGTAGAGTTACCGGAGTCAGGGTTAATACGACGGCCTGAGTTGACAAGGAGCAAATCGGAGCCGGCGAGGATCAGCGAGAAGATACTTCCGGATGGAGAAGAAGGTTAGGTAGGGTTTAAGTCTCTCATGTGATTAGTCAATAAATTTGACTAATTTTAATTAATCGTTCACATTTAAATTTATTTATGTTAATTTGACTATGTTAGTTTTTCAATTAGATACCGAGAGAAAATACAATTTGTATAGTTGAAGATTTGTATTCATCACACTTATAGCTTAAGCTTAACAATACATTACCTTAAATCATTTTCAAGTTTTTAGTTTTGCAGTATCTCTTTCATTTTTATTTCATTTTCATACTTTTTATATATTGACAATCAAACAAAACTTTACTTTTCCTAATATTCAGAACTATTCAAAACAAAATGTATATATTCAATTCTAGCCCAATTTATTTAGTATAGTTGTTTTTATAACAATTGAATCGACAATTCCGATCTATAATCTTAAACTCATACAATCATATTTTAAAAATTCTTTTTAATCTACTAGTATAATAAGAAGAATCAAATGTAGAATCTGAATCATTATCTGGATCATCTTAAATTCTAACCACTAAACTTAGAATAATTTGGCAATACAGTGATTTAGATTATCTAGTTAATTTTTTAAAACGTTCATAGCATTGTGATCCATTTTTTCCCATAACATTAAGATTAAAATAATATGATTTTCTGAAATGAGGTTTGACCTCTGAATTAAGTTTTGTCTATCAGAGTGTTGACAAAAAAAAACAAAACATATACATTCAATAATTAAACTCTATTAATTCGGAAATGCAGGTCAAATTGATTAAATGTATGACTATTTGACATTTTTAGCTTGGAGCTAGAGCTCGAATCTTCTCAATGCATGTATTGACAAAAATACCGAACGTTATGGGCTTATTACATTCTGAGCAGGAACAAAATATTATGGGCCTAATGGGCTTCCACATTGTAGGCCTTTTTAGTTAGGTACATGACCGATTGAAGACCCAAAATGTTTGAATCTAATAGTAATTTTGTTAATAATCTCATTTATTATATAACCCGAGACAAAATATTGATCAATAAATGCATCACATTGCAAAATATGATTATATAAGTTATAAAAAAAAAAAAAAGATGTATGGGTATGAAAATGAAAGGAAAAAGAAGAAAAAACACAACCATGAAATAGCTGTAGGAGAGATGGAAATGGACCCAATAGAATTTATGAATTTATGAATTGAGAAGGAAGAAGATGTTAGACAAAATCATTTATTGGACTTCTCACACTCATTCACTTCTATATAATTCCAAATATTTTAATTTTCCCTACCCCAAAGACTAAGACATCTCTCACCTCTATTATAACTCAACTTTGTTGAAAAGTTCATAACTTTTTTTCGATTTTATGAGACCACAATGATCTGCAAATGGATATTGATTGGATTTTTCAGATTTAACTGTTTGATTTTGGATGCATTTTTACTTTTCTTTTGTCCATTTGTTAATATAATTACATAAATTAAAATCTCGTTCATTTTGTATTTTTTTAAATTAAAATACTTGGATCGACAAACATCAATTTATAGATTAAATTTTTAAACCTTAACAATATTATACTCAACAAATTGATTGATAAAAGCACTTCTCCTAATTCATTTGGCATTTTAGTACCATGAAAACATTTTAAGAGAATTTGTTTTCTAATTAATTTACTTATGGAGTCAAAGGTTTACTTTTGTAAACTATAAGAGTCTCAAAAGGTCAAAAGCATATACATTGGAATGTACGGACGTACTTGGTTTATATAAATTAGTAATAAAAATAATTAAAAATGATATAAAGGTTTTCAAAAAAGGACTAATTGGTGAATTTTGGAGTCAAACTTTGTAAACACATGAGTGTAGTGATTGGTCCAATTTGCACGCATCCATTCTCTATAATTGTCTCTGCCTTCAATCAAGTTATATATATATATCAATGTGATTGTTTTCTTTCATAAATTATTTTGCTTCTCTATTTAATCTCTTGTTTAAGTATTATTTGAAACATGTATATATAAATTAGAAAGAAAAAAAACAGACAAAATTCCACAAATTTTTTTTAAAAACTAGATCAATAAAGTCTAAACTATAGTTTTTACTCCGTGAGTCAGAAACGGGGTACAACCTCTCTTTTTGGACCCAAAACTTGTTTCGGTAGGTCGATCCGGACGGAGGACATTGTTAGGTAAACTCACCTCCTAAACTTTAAACAAAATTACATGAAAATATGTGATTTTATAAAACCAAACTCTAATAGAAAAAAACTTATGTGAATTTAATCATTCGATCAAATACCGAATTCTTTTTAATTTGATGGTTAGGATAATCTAAAAATTTGATATCAAAGGTTGGAATCCTCCCCACTACATTGCAGTGGACTAAAAAGAAATTTTAGGGATAAAATTTAAGCAATGAATCAAGTTTTATCATCCAATTATTTAAAAAAAAAACTTATTCGATCAAATACATTTTTCTAATTCCTCAATTCATTTGTGTCTACTTCTAATAAAATATTTAAAAAGCTTAACTATTATGTTTATGAATAAATACATGGCATTGGTAGTATCACTCTATACAGATGTAGATGACATCGTAATGAATGATGAATGTGATGTATTGATAAAATAGAAATGTCTATACATCTATCGACCGACTTGAAGTAAATGGAAAGGTTGAGAGTACAGTTGTAACAAATTAAGTGGGGAATAGAGGAAGCATTTGTATCATTTTATATCTCCTCATTAATAAATCAACTTCATACCAGCGATTTCTATATATCACCGCCAAAATAACAATTTTAGTAGAATTGAAATGAAAATGGTACAGTAGTATTGTTCAATAAACACGTTTTGATGCAGATAGAAATGAATAAATATGGAACACGAATTCAGCTTGATAGCCATGAGATTCAAAGCTAATACTTTCCCTTACACATGAACTTGTCTTTTATTTTATTTTATTTTTTTAAATGAATTTTCGTCAAAAAGAATCAATAATGTTCCAAAGCATTTGAATCAGTTCATACAAATATTTTGGTTGGATAATATGAGTAATTGAGTACGCAATATATATATTGTTGAGATAAGTTTGAAGACCAAAGTTTGATGAGTAAACTAAGAGATTGATAAGGTTAAGTTGCTATAGTTTAGGAGTTATCTAAACTAAATGTGTTTCCTATTAGTAGTAGGTTTAATTTTATCTATATAAAGAGATGCCAAAGTTGTGGCATAACTTGTGAAATTAAGAGATTAAGAATTTAAAGTTTCGAAGAAGCTAAAGATTCAAAGGAATGGACTATGGCTTCTGAAGATGAAATTTCATCAATCATTAGGAATCAAACTTGGAGTCTTATTGATCTTCCCATCAGAGTCAAACCAATAGGTTTAAAGTGGATATTCAAAGTGAAAAGAAATTCGGATGAAAGTATAAACAAGTACAAAGCAAGGCTTATGTGCAAAGGAAATGAGGACAAGGTCGATATACTAAAAAAGGCACTATGAATATTGAAGTTCAAAGAAATGAGAGATTTCATTGGAGTTCAAAATGTGTCAAAAGAAGAGTTCAGACTTAAAAAGGAGAATGTTGAGATAAGCTTGAAGATCAAAACTTGAGGAGCAAGCTAAGTTTAAGTTGCTATAGTTTAAGAGTTATCTAAACTAAATGTGTTTCGTATTAGGAGTATGATTAATCTTATCTATATAAGGAGATGTCAAAGTTGTAACATAACTTGTGAGATTAAGAAATTGAGAACTTAAGTTTTGAGAGAGTTTCTTAAGTTAATAAAAGAGTTAGTTTTTTAAATTCTTATTCTTTACAAAAGTTTAATTCAATATATATATATATATATATATATATATATATATTGGAAGAGAATTTTAATACAATGTTACTGACAATTTGCATGGAACAAAAGGAAAAATTGGCCAAAAAACTATTATAAGTGTATAAAAAATTCTTAAAAAAGAAAAACAGAATAATTCGAATATTAATTATAAAAGGATGAAAACATGACACATGTATTTGCAGTCGACTCCACGCTATATATAAATAAGACCATCATGTATGTCAATAATGTTATCATTCAAAACAAAAACAAAAACATAGTAAAAGAATAATTAAGATCTGAGAGAGAGAATTACATTCAAAAATTCTATCTTGTTTCTAAATAATCATAAAAATGAAATCGAGCTTCGTGATTTTCCTCATCATCTACCTTCTACTTACCATTTCTTGCTGCGCTAAAGGTAATTTTGTTCTTTGTATATATTTAAAAAAACCACTGATTAGGGTTTTTACTATACTTAATCCGTTGTACTATATAATATGATTTAGAGTTGGAGCAAACGGATTCAGAAGTGTACGAAATAGATTACAGGGGACCGGAGACTCATAACTCTATACCTCCGCCGGAGACTTTACACGGCAAGCCACCGCATATCCACCATAAAACCTCCGCCGCTGGTTCGGGTGGTTCTCATGTAGGAGAAAAGAGTAAGTCTTCTATATTTAAGTTAGTGAAAGATATTTTTCTCGTCATTAAATGGTTTTAAAGCTTCTTCTTTCTTTATTTTTTTTTTGATAATTTTGGCAAAGATATTTCATAATGATCCAAAGAGTTAGTTTTTTGTTTCCTTGCATAATGGATATTATGTGATTAATTGAACTCACTACAATCGATAAAAACTCGATTCATAGCTTAAAATCATCTAATAATCTATTAACTGTAGTGAAGATGGCCGGTCGAACTTTTGATGTTATAATCATTAGCTAAATCATCCTAACCACAAGATTTAAAATAGTTCGGTTATATGATTTTTTGACCTTTTTTTGTTTTGAATTATCAGATTAGAGAGAGGGAGAGAGTGAGAAGCTTGGAGTTAAAGAAAAATTGAATACGAGGGTTATGATATATATGAGTAATGAATGTGTTGATACAAAGTTTTATTTATACATTAATACATATTTATCATATATATATGATCATGGATGTGAAACTGTTACAAAGTTTGTGCTCAAACAAAACATCAACTACTACTCTTCTAATCTCATGTCTGGTTTTTTTCCTTTTGTATGTTTATCATATTGTTATTAGATAAAAGTTTAAAGTTCATATTAACAAGGTTTTTTTTGTATTATTGTATTGTACATGATACTCAAATTAAAATTCATGATTGATGATCATATATGGAGTAATGTAAGACACTGAACCAAGGGACCCTCTTTGATCAAAAGTTGACCCACATTTTGATTAAACAGCCTCAATCATTTCATTTTTAAGATATGGACCATGCATGAGTATATCACAAGATTCATAACCAAACATCTCTCATGTGAGAGCATAGTTTTGATTATGAACAATGATTATTTGTGATATGTAGATTTATGTCATTTGATTAGATTACTAGATCTACCAAATGTTGTGTACTTTTTAAAGATTTTTCATGACACACGTCAAATGTTATAGAAGGCATACACAAATATTCATGCCTAAAAAAAGTTTCAGAATCTAAATTTCACTGTATGATGATGAGGGATCAGTTCTGTCTATTAAAAAAATAAAAAAAATAATATTCAAGATCAGAACTTATTATTAATGGTTACAAAAAAAATAGAATACTGTTATGGAATTTGTTGATTTTGTTTCTCGGATGGCATTGAAAAAACATATTTGGAGCTAGAAGAATAAGAAGAAGTTTATCAACGTTGCATTGAAGCAGTATTATGAATTATGATTTGTATGATGTCTTTACAAGTCGAGATGGCGATAAATTGTATAGAAATACTAAAAATGGTTGCTAACCCGAAGGACTACATCAGGTTCCTACCTAAAAAACTTTGCGAAATTAAGAGATTATTCCATTGTTTCTCTTTATTTTTCCCCATATCGTTAAAACTTAACACAAATTTTCTCTTTCAAAATGTTCAAACATATTAGTTACTAATCCACTAATTGCGGGCTCCTACTGGGCTGCAACAAGGATATCGTTAAAATACTGGCCCAATTATTTGACTGTAAGTGCTTCACAATTGGATGGACCCTTAAAGCCTAGAAATTGTCCAAGTTTCGTCAGAAATCCCATAATTTAATTCTTCGTATATAATTTTTCCCCAATTTTAAATGCTTTTAAAATAATTCTCTGACCTCATATTGATGTCTGTCTAATGTAAAACTTTACAACCCAACCAAAAAAAAAAATTGACTTATATTCCTAATTATTAGGAGTGTTACGGAGCGGATATCCGGCCCAATTTGACATATCCGTATCCGTATCCGTATCCAACGGATAGTAAAAATCTGTTATCCGTATCCGTATCCGGAAGGGCCAGATATCCGTTAAAAATTGGATATCCGTTTTTTTTTTTAGTATATATTTTCTAAATGGGCGGGATATCCGCAGATATCCGCTCCGTATCCGGCCCATTTAGACTTCGATCCGTATTCGTATCCTAAATGGGCCAGATATCAGCTTTGTATCTGGCCCATTTAATTTTTGATCTGTATCCGTATCCTAAATGGACCGGATATCCGTTCCGTATCCGCTCCGTATCCGGCCCATTTAGACTTCGGTAATGGGCCGGATATATTTCATCATATCCGTATCCGTATCTGGCGGATAGTAAAATCTATTATCCGTATCCGTTTAATCCGGATATCCGTATTACGGATAAAATTTCGAATACGGATACGGATATCCGGCGGATAATGGATAATGATTAACAGCCCTACTAATTATTCAACACATAGACAAAAATATTAAACCGAAATTCAAAAAAAAAAAAAAGTAAACAATCACCCACCTGATTAGTTAGTGTAAGGACCAATGCTTCACCACTCAAAAAAGTTAAATAAAGTATTGAGTTGATTTTGTTATTATAAATATATGTATTTGTATATTGATTGATGTAAGAAAATAGTAAGATTCCCATTAAGTTAATGTCATTATTTATAGTCTATAACTAACCACTAGTTTATATTTCTAATTTTATTTTATTAAGTTATCTATTTGTCTTTCTAAAGTTTGTCATCCTTCTACTCAATCTCATGTTCCCTCTTTATATGATTCTAAGTTTTTTCTCTTCCATGATTATACAACATTTCAAACTATTTTTTTTCCTTTAACCAAATCTAGCCGTTTACTTAGACTTAAACTACAAGAAATTCTATATTAATGCCAAAGTGTATTTCTTAGTGTAAAAGGAGTATTTATGGAAGCCTAACGAATAAACTCGGAAATAGACAATATCTTGTATGATTTTTTTACAGATAACAGAAATAGAGATAATGTAGTGTTAGTTTTAGATGACTACTGACCGACGTATTTTTTTTACCTAAAACATTTTGTAAGATTAAAGAGTTGTTGATTCCGATTAAAGGATAGAGAGGCGAAAGTCTTTGGTCTTCGCTCATCGCTCATGTGAATTATTGGAGTCTCACAAGTCTTTTTGTATAATCTTTAGATAGTTGAATCATAAAATTAATTTCATCATTCTAACTGATTCTTTCTTTTTGGTTATTAAACTCTTATTTATTAACATTTGTTATTCATCATTGTAAATAAATTTCACATTTAAAAGAAATAAAAAAAAATTGAGGATAGGTGACCCAGTGGTAGTGGTCACTTTACAAATCCTCAGATACACGGGTTCGAATTCTCCCCAATGCAAAGAGAAAGAAAAAAAAAAGAATTTTAGAATATGAGGTTTGGTTATAGATCGGACCTTGTCGATCCATTTATAAAAGTAAAGTTTGACAAAAAAAAAAAAGTTTCACTTGTAAATTTTTAGTAAATTAGTTATAGATGTGGAACCGATATCTAAAACATATTCTTAGAGACAGTAGAAGCTCTTATCAAAATCAAAGTATGGAAAGCGACATTCACCAAACTTTTACTATCCAAGTTGAACTGTTAAAATAATCAAAACATTATTTTTAATGCTTTTTAAAATCGAATCATCGTTACATGTAAAAAAATATACCATTTCTATAAGTTAGTATCTAATGTCGACACCTTTGATTTTTCACTTTATCTTATTTGGAATTTACATACAAAATTGTCCCTTCAAATTTATAATTAATTGTAATTTTAAAATAATGTTTTTTTATTTTAAACCGATCGATCCGTGCCGACAATGAAGATGTCTTGATCCGACGAGGAACATGAAGTCGTTGAAATCGGAGCCAAAACTTCATTACAATCTGAAACACTGTCTTGTAATGTAAGTAATAGCTCCGATGTGGTAAAGCTCATTGAAGACGACGGCTTTGCAATAGGAACTTCAGGTACATCAGCTTCACCGACTAGAATCTGAACCACACTTCTCATAGTGGGTCGGGTTACCGGGTCAGGTTTTGAACAAGCAAGACCCACCATTAAAACCCGACTTATCTCCTCCGGATTAAACTCTCCACCGTTTCTTAACCGATCATCCACCGCCGTTAATAGATTTCCTTCTCTATACAAACCCCAAACCCAATCTACTAAACTCGACCCGGTTTTTAAACCGGGTCTTAAACCCGGTTCCTTTTCGGGTCGGTTTATTGGTCTTCTACCAGTACATACTTCGAGAACAACAGCTCCATAGCTGAAAACGTCGGTTTTTTCCGTTGCTTGACCGGTAATTAAATACTCCGGAGCTAAATACCCCATTGTTCCGGCGGCGGCGGTTGCGTCCGGCGATTTGTCGTGCTCTGTTTGTCTAGCTAGTCCGAAATCGCCTAACTTCGGATTGAATATGTCATCGAGCATGATATTACTTGTTTTAACATCACGGTGAATGATTTGATTCTCACACTCTTGATGTAAATAAGCCAAAGCAGAAGCGACTCCTAGAAGGATTTTTCTCCGGTGATGCCACGGTAATGTCGTCGGAGACTCGTAGAGTGCTTTGTCGAGAGATCCATTAGGCATTAGATCATAAATTAACAGAATTTCTCCTTTTTCTCTGCAATAGCCTTGAAGACGAAGAAGATTCCGGTGACGAAGTGTTCCGATTAGAGATAATTCCGATAAGAATTCAGTGTTTCCTTGAGAAATGTGACTACATCTTTTGATTGCGATGATTTCGCCGGAATCTGGTAAGATTCCTTTGTAGACAGTGCCGAATGCTCCGTTTCCGATCACTCTCGATGTGTTGAAAGAATCAGTGGCTAATCTCAGTTCCTTGTATGTGAATTCTCTCGGTGATTTGATGATTTCCAATGCGAATGATTCAGACTTTCGAGTGTATTTGATTCTTTTGGAGTAAATCCAGATTATCACTCCGGCGAATAGAGCTAAGAAAAATACTCCGGCGGTTACTACTCCGGCAACGGCGGCTGGATATTTTGCACAGAGCTTGTTACGGCAAGAAGACGATGAATCGGTGGATTTTCTCCGGACAGTGGAAACAGATGGTGGAATCGACGACGGTGACGACGGAGAAGGAGAATTAGAAATCGGCGGAGGAGATCCCGATGATTCAAAAGAGGAAGAAAAGCTCCACCAATCAATAGTGTGAATCTCTGTACTTCCTTGTGTTGATCCAGAGAATCCCACAAACATTGAATCATTAACGTATTGATCGAGATCGAGAGGAACCGACAAAATCGGCGATTTGGGTTTCACGTTTGAGTAAGAGACGTAAATGGTTAAAACCCGACCCGACCCGTCATAACTGATCCACGAATTCACGGCATTTCCACTCTTGAGATCGATATCAACGTTACCTAAATCGGAAACCGCAGCTGAAACGACGCCGTTTAGATCCAATCCTACATGATTCCCGTTTACGTCTTTGAATTGCACATCCATTAATGTATCGAATTCAACCGCTACGAAACCCGACCCGGATCCGGTTTCTCCGGTAAGACCCAAAAATCCACCAGCAGATCCGACGAATTCACCATCAGGACAGATTACGAAAGCTAATCCACCACCAATTGAAGAAGGATTAAGATTCGTCACTGAAAACGAAAAGTAAGTGGTGAAGCTAACCGGAGATTGAGTTTCCGGGTGACGGAAATTAACCGGTTTACCGTAAAGAGTTTTTCCGGCGGTGGAAGTAGGAACAGAGAGTTCACGAGTGAGTTTTATAGTTCCGTTGTTGAGATGAGCTTCACCGAGAAGCTTAAGACTTGAAAGAGTCAAAGTTCCTAAATCGAATCTAGTCGCCGGAAAATCTCCTCTGACGTCGGAGGAACAAAGAAAAGAAGCAATAATGTGCATTAAAGTTGAGTAAACAGAGAATAATCTTAAAGGAAATTTCAACATTTGTAAATGTTTAACATTGGATTCCTTTGAAATCTGAAGAAATTGAAGATTTTGGGGGGTTGTTGAGTTCAGTGATACAATCATACAGAGAGATTAAGACAAATTAGTGAATCAGACAGAAGAAGACGGAAGAAGACAGAAGAGAGTGGAAGATAAAAAGATTAGAACTGAAGAAGACAGGTGGATCTGCTGATTGACACGTGGCATTTATAAACAGTTGACTTTTTATTAATAAAAAATTCAGCGATTAAAAATATCCTCAAAGTATTTTCTTTTGTCGTCTTAGATTATTAATAATACTGAGCTAACTCTTTGAACATTACAAAGATAAAATACACAAAAGCATTAAAATTTTAGGATGCAAAGTTCAAATAAGAGAGACGAGAAAAACATTTTAAGACTAGCTCCGAAAAAGATTATGTTAAAATCTTAAAATAAAAATTTAAAAATTACCACCCTAAAAAAAATGGAAAACTGAAAACATCGTTAAGGTATCTACCAATCGGTCTATGTTTGGTTTCGACTTCATTATAGCCGAGAATAATAGGTTTTTTTCGCCGATGTAGTTGTACTCGTGCCTTTTTTTTATTGTTGCATGTTGTATTCGTTTTTCTTTGAAATAATGTCTTTTAATACAAAGTTTTAAAGGAAAATTCGTATGGATATGACGTTTCTATATACTAACAAAAGAATATTTCAATATTGTTAATCATGATCTTTTAACTAATCCACAATCGCAGCTCCTTGTTTTCATACCAACTCCTGTTAATGTCTATATTCTTTCTTTTTGGGTTTTTTTTTTCTCTCTGTGTATTTCTCCAAATATATTAAGTCATTATCTTACAAAAAAAAAATCATAATTATAAAATATTTGAAGTATTAGAGGGTGTTATTGGATCTAGAATTTTAAAATATTTCGATGGATTTGAAAACAGTGGTTTTAAATGAATTCCGAGGAATTACGTGAGATTTTAAAATCCATGACCAATGGAATTAGATTTGGATTTAATTGTATTTTGAAAACATCCAAAACACAATAACTGTCAAAAGAAAAGAAAGACAAACTTTCTTCTCGTTTAATTCTTCTACCTCTGATGTACTGAAATAATGGATTATTGATTTGCTGAAATAAACTAAACTTTTGTTATTATTCTCTCGTTAATCAAACCATTAAAACAAACAGTTCTTAGATTTGTACATTGTGTACATAAATTAATACATAACCAGAGTCTGTGTACACAAAATATATGTCTATCTGAAGTATTTTTAATTGCGGTCAATGAGAGATTGGAAGAGAAGAGACCATCATTTTCAAGCTCATAGTTTAATATATGGAATTGTATGTAAAAGTCTCAAATATATGTTATGGACTTGGGAGGTAGCGCGATAATGAACTTCATCAATCAACTCATCTAATGGGCTTAATGGGCTTTATTTCTTTTTGGCTCAGATTGGTTTCTAAATATGGGCTGATCTACACTGGTCGTATTCATCACATCCGGTTTAAATGGGCTTATATGGGCCTCTTATGCAACGTGAGTATAATTTAATAAAAATGATTTAAGGAAAATGAATTATTGATAGTGACGTGACGTCGAACTTATTTGAATATTGACCGGATGTGTTGAATACGACCATTGTCCATATTTAAATCATCAAATAGACATAAAAAAAACAATTTGGACCCAAAAAAAAGACAAAAAAAATCAAATAGTCACAGTTTTTTTTTTGTTGTTGTCAAAGTAAATAGTCACAGTTTAACCATAATTTTTTCTAAGTTACGAATTTTTTCTGTAGCTACTATTGTAACTAGATCAACAAACTTTTGTGACTAAATCATAGTTATGAGAATTTGTTGTTTAATAATACAAACTGATTTATGTACTAATTTAAAATGAATTTTCAATCCACAATTTCAGGCTAGACTTAACAAAATTAACTTTGTAAATGTGTGTATTAACAAAGATTAAAAAAAAAAAAAAAGATAATTAGTCATAGACACAAACTTTGGATACCAATCGGGGAAATACAAAAGCATCCAATGAAGCAAAAGAGGGCAAACACAAAAAGCCAAAAGAGAGGTTGAGTTGCATTATTTATGGTTTTTTAATGTAATCTAATCTCTATAATATACGTATAATTATTGTACTACTTGTTTATTTTATTTAACATGTTGAAAATTATTATTCTTAATTAAAAACTATAGTCGGTCTTCATATATACATATGCATGTCTGTGTTCATTTACAATTTGTCAAGTTTTTTCCAACTAATCAGAAAATTTAAACCTTTTACTTTTTAATATTTTGATTTGTCATATTAATTTTATATAGTGGTAAGCTGAATATATTTATGTAGTAGGTGGTAACATTTAAAAGTAAATTATTAAACAGTAAACCAATACCAAACATTTTTGTATATTAATTCTTAGTATGGTTTAAAGTATTAAAAGTTAATACTTATATTATCAACTTGACGACATACACGTATATATATTATCTTTGATGAATTTTCAAAGGTTTGTGACCATATATTTGTTTTGTATTAAAATTATGTATATAGGTTCAAGTAAATCATACTATTTATATATATATGTACTCTAATATTATTTGAGAAATATAAATAGAATTGTGAGTAGATTATTTTGTACTTTTACAATTACAAAAATCATAACATTTACATAATTTTAACCCTATAACAAAAACAAAACACTAACAAAATTTCTTTATAATTCGGATAATGTGATTCAACAAAATCACGATAAGCGTTAGGAGCTTTAGTTATATCAGAAAATGAATTTTTTTTCGAACCGATTCATAGGTCAACGAGTCATGAGATCCCATTAATCTAAAAATTAGAAAAATAATATGAATATCTTTGATACTATACACACAAATGCTCAAATATAATTTAGTTTCTAAAAGAACACAAACTTAGCATAACATGTTACTACCAGTTTCATCAAGATCACGTTCGCGTTGACAGTATTAATAGAATTTTAAATTAGTAAACATAAAAAACTAATCCTATCCTATAGTAGAAAAGAGGTCATCTGGATTAGACTTGGATCCAAATCTAAAGATTGAGGAAGTCATAGTCATGATTATGATCAAGATGAAAGATTGATGATAATAATAGATGGGAATGGATGATAATAGAAGAAGAAGAAGAGCAATGTGCATGAGATGAGAGAATCATAGCTTAAAAAAGAAGAGAGATCGGACCCACAGACAGAGAGACAGGCGTCACGGACTGTCCTATCGTCTTCATCGGGAAATGGCCAAAGATCCTTTCACTCTCTCACACACAAACAACAACAACATGCAACATGCTATGTTTCCTCCTTTTTTACTTGTAATTATGTCTTAATCATTTCTTTCCCTTCTTTTTCTCCTTAAAGGTATTTCCCTTTTCTTCCTCGATTCTACAAAACCCTAACAAAAAATCACAAAAACTAAAGAAGTAAGAATGAAAAACTTTTTTGTGTAAGTAAATAGAGTAGTACTCCACTCAACAAATACAATAATCTTATTTTGTCCACACTCATTATCAAGTTTTTCATTCGTAACATTCATTTATTTCAGACCCTTTTTATGCCCATTTTAATAGCAAAAGCCAAAAATAAAAAATAACTCGTGTATGAAGTATGAACCATGTTCTTTTCATTTATTTCTGTTAACAAAGGACCATATTAAAATTTTATCACTTATGAATAAACCATGTTTACATTTGTTTTTAGTTATAAAAAATGAACCATGTTCTACTTCTAACATGACTTCTGATTAAATCTTTTATAGAAAAAAACCAAACAATTAATATGACTTTCAATTACAATATTGGGTTATTGTAACATCTTTTATATACTATCTATGTTAACTATAACTAGACTATATCATATTTTGACTTCTCTTGGGTGTATTCTTTATTACATGTAAACATAAATTACTTTTTCATGTCTTTTTTATAAGAGTAATCTGTAATTCGAATTAAAAAATGTTTAAATAAAATGAAGAGTTAAAAAGAAATAGAAATAACAAAAAAGGCTTTTTTTGAGTTCCTAAAACTTTTTGGGAGTCAAAGATGGTGCTCTCTTTAAACAATGAGAACTTTTTGCATCTACCTATATGCTTTGTTCTTGGGACACAGAACATTTTCCTTTTCCATACACAATTTTTTCTTGGGTGAACAAAACTTTTATTTTATATTAAAATAGGAGTTGAAACTATGTCCAAATTTATTAATTTATATGTAAATCTAAAACATAGCAAGTACAAATTAAACTAGTTACATCTTAGAATAACTAAGTAAAGACTGTTATATGGCACTAGCAACTAACTCACTTAAATTTTATGTCAAACCTTTGAAAAGGGTTACTATTAAGAAGATATAAACTAAAAAGTGGAATTGTGTTTATCTACATAAAAAATGATTCAGACGGTAAAAAAAAGTTTATATTTGTATATATTTATGTATAAAATATGCAATATTTAATTTTGAAAATGATATAAATGGACTCAATTTCAGAGAAAATTATATTAGTATTAAAAACTTAAGAAAAAACAATAAGATTCCAATTTAACTATAAAAAAAAAAAATTCCTAAACTAGAAAAAGAAACAGTTTCAATATATTACCATAAATATTAAATGGTATTTTTAATACTATTTTTTTGCAATTGACAATATCGGACTCATACTAAAACCAACCTTACCTGTAATTTTATCATTCTCTCAAATCGAAATTAGGAGAAGAAAATAATATAATTAACACTCACTCACGGGTCTAAACGTTTAAAACTATATGAATAAATCTTTTACATAAAAGAATAAATTCAAAAAAATATCTATCTAATTGTGTATTGACATACACTAATTGACTAATAATATTCATGTAAACATATCACCAAAAATATAATAAAAAAAACATATCACCAAAAATATAATTTTAGGCTAACTTTTAAACACACCATAGATGTATACACATGCACGTGTGTCTATGTAACTACGAGAACGGAAGTGACTCTGGCCTTTTCAAAGAAAATATTATTTAAAGGAAAAAAATCACTTTCTCCTTTGAAATAAATTCACAGACTCTTCCCAAAAAAAGTAGATCTATATAAGAAAATCTCCCAGATCTCTCGACATTATTTAAATAGAAAAAAAAACCTTTATTCCTATATAAGTTTTCTTTAATATGTAATAACAAATCCTCTTTCAATATTTATACATATATACTTGATGCCTTGAAATTTTCTTCATCACCTTCTTTGGTCTTTTCTTGTCATTTGGCATAACCAAAGAGTCAAGCACATTCAAACATTCCTCAAGTCCTAAAACCCAAAACAAAAACATTTTCTTTCTTCTTCTCCTCTCTATACAAATTAAACCCTAATTAACTATCTCTTTTGTTTGTATACTGTTCTAAACCACCTGATCACCATCTTGTTTTTTTGCTAGATTTTAGTAAAACAAACAAAACCCAGCTGTTTTTGTTCTTGTTCTTTACCTCTCTAGCTTTGAAATCAAAAATATGCAGATGATTCCAGGAGATCCATTTTCTATTTCATCTTCCATAGGCGGTTTTGTTCATCAAGAAACCCACCTTCATCACCTTCAGCAACAGATCCCTGATCTTAACCCTAATTCTAACCCTAACCCTAATGCTAAACCAAACTCTTCATCAGCTAAGAAGAAGAGAAATCAACCTGGCACTCCAGGTAACTCCTTCAACACCATAACATACTCACATGCATATATATATATATATGTATGTATCATATATTTACATGTAAATATGTATTTATACATATTTAGTATACATATATATATATATATATACTTATAGTGATGAGCATCATATGTTGAAAGCAGCTCCATACTTTTTGTAAATCTGTTCTCTAATGAAAGTAACACAAACAATATATTTGTATAGGTATATATTATTTGCTGAAATAATCACAAAGTCAATATTTACATCTCTCTATATATTGCTCATATTGATTAATTCGGATAGTCATGTTTTATATTTGTTTCTTAGTATGATCTTTGCAAAATCTTGGAGTCGTTAGAACATAATATGTGTTGATATATACATAAGATAGTAAATTGATCATAATTTAAACATATATGGACAGATCCAGATGCAGATGTTATCGCTCTATCACCAACAACACTCATGGCGACAAACAGATTTGTATGTGAGATCTGCAACAAAGGGTTTCAAAGGGATCAGAACTTACAACTCCATCGCCGTGGCCACAATCTTCCATGGAAGTTAAAGCAACGATCCAACAAAGAAGTGATAAAGAAGAAAGTTTACATATGTCCTATCAAAACTTGTGTACACCATGATGCTTCTCGAGCCCTTGGTGATCTCACTGGGATCAAAAAACATTATAGCCGCAAACATGGAGAAAAGAAATGGAAGTGTGAAAAGTGTTCTAAGAAATATGCAGTTCAATCTGATTGGAAAGCACATGCTAAGACTTGTGGTACTCGTGAGTATAAGTGTGACTGTGGCACGTTGTTCTCAAGGTACTATTTACTTACAAAATTATCATAATTTGGTATATATTATTAGTTAGTGTATAAGTTTAGTTTCTGCTATTTTAGAGAAAACGATCTATTTCCTTACGAGATTTATCAATCTCCAAACTAAGATATCGTGCTATATGTAAGTGATATATAATAATTCTCGTTGGGAAATATATTGTTTTCGATATTTTAAGATAAGAACAAGGTTAAGAATTCATGTGAAGTAACCTAAAATTATTGTATATGTCCTCTAATAGAGATAGGTATGTATAGCATGAATGTGTGTGCAATGTCTTGTGATCAGATATATCGATCTGTTGAGAAGTTAGATTAGAGCAGAGCATTAATTGAAGACCTTTTTTACTTTTGGGTAACGTTATTTATATATTTTGTTCAAGATTTTAAATAAAAGCTGCATACTTTATGGATATGATAGTCTATGAGATTTTTCAATGTGTTTGTATGTATCTGTACATGTCTATTTGGCTTCATTATTGTCTTCTATTCACACTAGCTATTTGTATCTGTACATGTCTAAATGTTGTGTTTTTGTACATACCAATTAAGTTTTATGTTTGTTTCTGTCTTCGTGTCGTGAATTTGCATAGGAGAAATAAATGCTTACTTATGCCAAGAATGTCTTGTGTTGCAAATGATTTCAAATTCAATGCTCTTGTCTCATTTCTCAAATTAATATATTTTATTATTATTATCATCCCGTTTTATTCAATATTTGAACAAACCTAAACCATTTCTATTTATTTAATTAATGATGATTTATAGGAAAGATAGTTTTATCACACATAGAGCGTTCTGCGATGCATTGACGGAAGAAGGTGCGAGGATGAGTTCACTCAGTAATAACAATCCAGTGATCTCCACAACAATGACGACGAATCTCAGTTTTGGAAATAATTCAAATGTTATGAATAATCCAAATCTTCCTCATGGATTTGTTCATAGAGGAGTTCATCATCCTGACATTAATGCAGCTATCTCTCAATTTGGTCTAGGGTTCGGACATGACCTAAGTGCAATGCATGCTCAAGGTACAAATCATATCTCACTTAGCTAATGTAACAATGATTAAGCTGGCTTATTTTCTGATATATATATATATACTTTTGAAAATTCTGGTGGTCGGATTTTTCACTACCCGACTAATTTCGAATCTATTAACTTGTGGGATGTTTTCTTTCTGATATATTTTCTTTACACATTTTACATTTAATAGCGTTTAGGTTTATCAGAAATTGTTTATATTTTTATAACTTTAGTGATCAGAGTTTTTATCACCCGACTAATTTCGTATCCATTAAATTTTGTTTTAGGGTTATCGGAAATGGTTCAAATGGCTTCCACTGGAAACCACCACCTCTTCCCCTCGTCATCATTATCACTCCCTGATTTCTCCGGCCACCATCACAACCAAAAATTTCAAATTCCAACAACTTCCACAAACCCTAATCTCACCTTATCATCATCCTCAACATCACAACAAACCTCAGCTTCATTACCATCATTACAACAACAACAAACCCTAAGAGACTCATCTTTTTCACCACTATTCTCTTCCTCTGAAAACAAACAAAACAAACCTCTCTCTCCAATGTCTGCCACTGCTCTCTTACAAAAAGCTGCACAAATGGGATCCACTAGAAGCAACTCCACTACCAATCCTTCATTCTTCGCCGGTCCAACAATCACATCATCCTCAGCCACTGGTTCTCCTCCTCCTCCTCCTCCTCCTCCTAGATCATCTTCTCCAATGATGATCCAACAACAACTCAACAACAGCTTCAACACCAATGTCTCAAGAGAGAACCATAATCTTGTTCCTCCTCCTCCAACCACTAGTAGCATGGAGAACAATCCTTTTCAATCGAACCGGTCTGGTCTAAACCCGGTTCAACAAATGGGTCTAACCCGGGACTTTCTTGGAGTTAGCAACGAGCATCACCCTCACCAATCTGGTCGTCGCCAGTTTTTGCCTCAAGAACTCGCAAGGTTTGCTCCATTGGGTTGATTATGTGTTTAGTGTACTTCATATTTGGATCGAATCAAAGAGATCGATGTCTAGGGGGCAAGTTTTTGGGTTTGATTAAGATTGGGAAGCTCCTTTGAGGAGACAAGTCTATTATTAAGAATCGTACCCCCTTGTGAAGTGGTCGGAATGTGGGACAATGGTTGACAAGACATCACCACTTCCATTTTACATTGAATGTTATGTACCTTTCCTATGTTTATCATAATCACCATCACCATGACATGCATGGATATGTATTTGCTACGTTGTCGTTTTGTAAATGTTATTTTGTTTTCATTATTGTAATGAGACATTTGAAGAATTGGTCGGTCTAATCTTTAGCCTTTTCCAAGTATGTTTACAAGATTTTCGGCAGATGTTATTATCAAGTGATAAGTGATATATAAGGTCGTTTGTTTGAATATATTGTGAAATATTTCATATTTTCTTTTAAAATCAAAATTTTGTGTAAGTTTTTTAGTGAAGTGATTGAATGTCGCATGTGCTGTGTTTCTCATTTGAATTTGATTTTAGACAATCATAGAATCTTGTAGATCCAAATGTGACAAAAACTATCAAAATTATTACTATGGAAAAGTATAGTTGAAGCTGAACGAACTTGTTGAAAGTTACTTCCACTAGGTACTATCCAAACTCAAGTTATCGAGATGTGTGTCAGTGTTTCCTTTGGATTCTCGCATAAATTAAGCGTTACTATTTCCAGTAGCAATAATAGGCCTTGTCTGTATTTTGTCATAATTTCAAACTCCACGATAATAGACATATCTATAATTTATTATTTACCTTGAAAATATGAAATATGTCGTCTTGTGGATCCATTCATTATTCCTTTTTTATTGTCAAACACTACAAGAATATCTATATGTTATTTTTGCTTCCCCCACCTATTGTAGAAATCCTAATATAAGTGCCCCTAGCTAGGTTAGATATATAGGTTTAAATTTGATTTTTTCTATAATGACATTTAAGGGAAAAAATCAAAATTTTAATTAATTATAATGCTTGGCCAAACTTTATAAAAAAGGTAATGTTTGTTTTAGAAATTGTAATTATCACCAAATTCATATGATAATTCTGGACAAAGAAGGCAGTGCTCCGGTTAATTACATCGTAAACATTTTGGGCCCATCAAGTAATATATTGGGCCCGTAGTAATATATTATACTTATAGAGGTTGACTCATTTAAGGCCTCGTTTTTGTAAAGTCTTAATGTAGGCCCAAGTATTTAGTAATCTTACGTGGCAAATTAAGAACCTACGTGTATTAGTTAGTCATGCTTTTGATTATCGTTGGTAAGATTTTGCCAAACTGGAAAATAATAAAACATATTCCACGTGGATGATAGTTATTGGATACAACAACGTGTAGTTACTAAGCACATAAATTCATGCAAATCAAAATAGAAAAAGCTTCGAATTCGATCACCGATTTTCTTAAAAACCAATTTGGTGAGCTTGTTTGAACCTAGGAATCTTCTTCGTCTTCTTCGTTCGTTTCGTTGTTTCTAAATATCCCAAATTTGTGGGTGTAACTTGGCGTATACAGACGTGTATGTATTGAGATCGAGAATGGATCTGTTCCGAGTTTGGTCAGGGATGGATTTCTTAGCTTGGAGAGGAATGGCGTACACTCTTCTTCTGCTTAATTTTGTCTTCGCTTGCCAACTTCTTCTTCTTCAACCTCTCGTTTCCGCTTTAGGTACTATTTTTCCATTTTTGGTTTAATTTCTCTGTGGTAAAACTGATGATAGTTTTTAGCTGATTTGGGAATATTGGGTATAGACATTTGCTCTGAATGGCGAATTTTTGTATAAGTTTTCGAGAATTCGCTCCTTTTGGTGTTTGGCTTGTGAAATCTCCGGCGCTCTGTGGATATTGAGGTTCCTTGTGATGGTATTGGAATGGAATTAAGACTCTTTTATTAGGGTATTGAAGGATAGTGAGATCCATCAGAGTGAAAATAGACAGACTTGCTTGGTACACAATGCGAATTGATTAAACTTGGAAACCGTGTTGTGAAAGTGAAGCAAGAATGCATTTTGGTATATAATTTATGTTTACATTGTTATCATTGATGGTTATTTTGGTACAGATGGTCAATCTGTAAATGCTGCTGAGTTATTTGAGAGAGCTTCACAAAGTATTAAAGTCCAGCGATACAGCGATGCCCTCGATGATCTGAATGCAGCCATAGAAGCAGACCCTGCGCTTTCTGAAGCTTATTTTAGGCGTGCCTCTGTGCTTCGTCATATTTGCAGGTATGGGGAAATGACAAAAGGTTCTCTTGGTTTGGATTAGTTTCCATTCTAAATGCTATGTTCTTGATGTTGACTGTCTTCCCTGTGTTGTAGATACGAAGCATCTGAAAGTGATTACCAGAAATATCTGGAATTCAGATCAGGAGATTCAAATGCCGAGAAAGAGCTCTCTCAACTTCATCAAGCTAAGAGTGCTTTGGAGACTGCCTCGACTCTTTATGAATCAAACGAAATTGGGAAGGCTCTTGAGTTTGTTGACAAAGTTGTTCTTGTCTTCTCCCCAGCTTGCTCTAAGGTTTTCTTCTTGATGGCTATCTGCAATATATTTTAGTACTCTCTGATCATGCAGTTTCTTATTATGTACATCGTTTTTCATTTCAGGCAAAGCTACTCAAAGTCAAGCTCCTTATGGTGTCTAAAGACTACTCTGCTGCAATTTCCGAGACTGGCTTTATCCTTAAGGAAGATGAAAATAGCCTTGAGGCTTTGCTCCTACGTGGCCGTGCCTACTATTATTTGGCAGACCATGATATTGCCCAAAGGTCTAGTCTAACTTCAACCTAGTTTCCAATCAGAGAGGGCTTGAATCCACGACTGATATACTTGAGTTATCCCTCTGTTTCAGGCACTACCAAAAAGGGCTTCGTCTTGATCCGGAACACAGTGCACTGAAGAAAGCCTACTTCGGATTGAAAAAATTACTCAAGAAAACAAAAAGCGTAAGTCCTGCATATCTCTTTGTCTTCTTCCAACACTGAGCTTTAGTTGCCAATTTATTGTGTTTAAAACCTGTGCTTTATTGCAGGCAGAAGATAATGCGAACAAAGGTAAATTGCGAGTTTCAGCAGAGGATTACAAAGAAGCTATTGCTCTAGACCCAGAACACATTGCACACAACGTTCATCTCTATCTTGGACTATGCAAGGTCTCAGTCAGGCTCGGCCGTGGAAAAGAGGGCTTAAATAGTTGTAATGAAGCACTTAACATCGATGCAGAGCTGATTGAAGCCTTACATCAGGTTCAAATCACTAACTATTCAATCAAAACATTCACAACTTTTATCGAGCCAACAGGTTTCTGATTACTACTTCATCAGAGGGGAGAAGCTAAACTGTTGCTTGAAGATTGGGAAGGAGCTGTGGAGGATCTAAAGCAAGCCGCTCAAAGCTCTCAGGTTGGTTAAAGATTAGCTTGTATGATGTTAATCAGATCCTTAGACTCAGCTAAAGACGCATCTAATTGTTTTAGGATATGGAAATTCATGAAGCACTTGGTAGAGCAGAGAAAGCACTGAAGATGAGTAAACGAAAAGATTGGTATAAAATTCTTGGAATTTCCAGAACCGCCTCTATTGCTGAAATCAAACGAGCCTACAAGAAGCTTGCTTTAAAATGGCATCCTGATAAAAACGTAGACAATAGAGAAGAGGCTGAGAACAAATTCCGAGAAATCGCTGCAGCTTATGAGGTTCAACAAAGTTCTACATTCCTTCACATTTACACACACATGGTCATTGTCTTTCTCATTCTCTAGATATCTAACCTGTGAATTGACCAGGTTCTCGGAGATGACAATAAGCGAGCTAGATTTGACAGAGGAGAGGATCTTGAAGATATGGGTGAAGGCGGCGGTGGTGGAGGTTTCAATCCGTTTCATGGTGGTGGCGGTGGCCAACAGTACACTTTCCATTTCGAGGGCGGTTTTCCCGGTGGTGGTGGTGGTTTTGGCGGTTTTGGTTTTTAACTTGGACATGAAGAAATCATGTAACTTACAAAGTTTTCAAAAATTATACTCAAAATCAGTATCACATTTTAGTTTCTTTCATCGAAAAAGTTTTGCGCAGTCTTAAGTCGTAATGTTGTCTCATTTAGAATCAAAACAATAACACGTAATAATACAATCTATAACACAATCTCAAAGTACAACAAATTTAAAGCTCTCTTTGTTATTCTTAAAATTTGCAATGTGGACACTTGAGAAAGCTCTCTTTCTCGTTAGATCCACAGAGAAGAAGCGGCAGCAATGGCTGCCACTGTAGCGAGTCTGGCCCCAAACCCGAAATCGATTATCCCTGCATCAGATGAATCAGTAGAATCTCCTCCATCGTCACCACCAGAAGCTGAACCTTTTGAAACCGAGCCGCCTTTCTCAGGGGCCGGAGCAGGAGCTGAGCTTGATCCGAACATAGCTAATGGCAGCAAAACTTGATCGACCTGGTAAACAGCAAGCTGCTTATCGCTGTACAGAGAGTTAGAAACGGTGGCGCTTACAACTCCGGTGGTGATGTTGACTTGGTTACCAGAGCTAGTGATGTTGAGAGGGAACTTATCACTTTGTCCATCACCAGCTTGCGTGCGTAAGGGGTTACTAACGGTTTGAAACTGAGGCATGGTTAAGAGATTGGGAAGGACATGAAACTGAACAAGTTGAACTTTTTGCTGGTCAGACAATGAGTTTAAGGTTCCGGATTTGAGACTGTTGAAGGCATTATCTGTAGGAGCAAACACGGTTAAGCCATTGCTCGAGGAAGAATTGATCTGAGTGTTGATTTGGTCTGCAGCTTGTGTGCTCTTGAGGAGTCTTATGAATATTGTGAATTGACCGGCTTTTTCTAAGACTGCAGTTATATTGGTTGGACCTGAAGGAGTTGGAGCTGGAGCCTGACCATTGGTAGTTGTAGCCAGAACGAGGAAGAAGATGAAGAGACTAATGAAAGATCTTGAAGTAGCCATTGTTGTGATTGTGTGTGGGTGTGTATTGAGTTGTTTTGAGGTATGTTTTATAGAGAGAGATGTAGTTTGGTGAAGAGTGATTCTCTTGTTAGTGTGAAGATTATAACTTGGTAACTAAAAGAAAATTCTTGCAATTAGTCCAGTAAGTGCTTGGAAATGTTTCTTTTCATGTTAATAAAGTATGTTTGGATTGAGAGTGACAGAACAGAAAAGAGTGACATTGCTTTGAAGGGAAAGATTGGGTGGGTGAGGATTGAAAGTGAAGAATGAACTGAAAAAAGCGCACGTGTGAACTGTCAAAAGCTGTGAAGGTGTTATACAAGAAATATTGGATTGCTAATCATACAAACTGCTCATTATGATTTATGTGTCATGTGTGTCTATCACTTTCATCGTTGACAAAATGAAAATTTATGTATAGTAAAGTGAGAAGAGTCTGTATTTGGTTTGTTTCTTCGTTTTGAAATACAACCAATCATCTCCACATAGACAAACTGGTTTAGCTCAACCGAAAACGTAATTCGGATGGTTCGATTCACCATAAAAAGCTCGGTTCATCGAAAACCATTTAATCCTTTAGGAACTCTTAGCTTGTGTTATGCGGTACTCTGCTGTCTGAGACGGTGGTGGAATTTACCTGAGAGCTTGCTGGCTCGGCTGGCTGCTGAGCATTGCTTCTCCTCCATTTCAAGTACTCACTAATAGCCGTTTTTCCGGACATGGTAAGTCCAAATCCGATCATAGTAGCTAAGACAATGCACATTACCGGCTGCTTAATCTGCACACAAGTTATGATAGTTAGTGAAAAGATCAAGAACCAGAGCTTTAGCAAAAGTCAGGGTTCTCTAAAGACATAACATCAAATCTTACAGTTTTGAAGAAAACATATGCAAAAAGGTTTACAAAAGCGAACTGAATGGTTGCGTAAATCCAAACATATCTCTTCCTCACTGCACCAAATCATCACTTAGACAATTAGAATGATGATTAACTTGGAATACGAAGAAGAATATGTTTCTGAAAGAGTTTGTATTACCCATTGTTGTTGATGTCATCGATGCAAGAAGACCAATAATGCAAGAGAAGGGTAAAGCTATGGCAACGGCGCTAGATTTCATTTGCACAATCAGAAGCTGCTCGAGGAAACAGAAGTATGCAAGCATGCTTACAATGACAAGAATTGGCACATCTTGCCATGCATTGAACTGTGAACTCTCGCTAACGCCAGCTACTCTAGAACGGTCTTGAGAATCCTGCACGCGGAGAAGGGTCACCGGGAGATTCTTCACTTCTTGCTTACACACATCACATGTTATGTTCCCTTTGATTGTGAACCATTTAATCGTGCATGATTTGTGGGCAAGAGCTAATTCCCCTTTGCACATGCATTCCATCTTAAAAGCTTCTGAATCTTCTTCCATTTCAACCATACATATTCTACACACAGCTTCTTCTTCCGGGACATCTTCTACGCCATCATCATTTTCATCTGAAGGCATATCACTAAATATAAGTTGGGTTTGGTACAGTGGACTAAAAAGTTGTTCAAAATGATCTGTTTGGGAATTGAGAGGTGACTTCTAACCATTTTGTTTACTCGTTTTCGAAGCCTGCATCCTCTCCAAACACTCTGCATTCCCACGAGACGGAGTAGGAATCACACGGAAAACACCTAACGGCTTTACACTTCCATCTTTATTGAAGAACGTTGGGACAGAACGTGAACGACGAATAGGCAGTGAATGCTCCTCTTCCTATCAAAAAGTATAACCAAATCAATAATCAAGATAAAGCAGAAGATAAACCCTTTAAACATTGTATGACAAAGTTTGTAAGATAGATTACTAACCATGGAAGTACTTGGATCAACCTCAACCGCATATCTCCCGTGCATGGACTCGGGGTTTGAGTGAGCTATAGGAGTAACCGGTAAAGACTCTGTCTTCGTTGATTTTCGAGGAGCTAAGAGATTAGTAAGAGACCATGTTCTTGGAATAAAAGATCTATCCTTACCACCTCCAGAAGGAGACACTCCTGCCTCAATATCTACATTGTTTTTCCGGTTTTTGAAGTTTAGTAGATTCTTAGAATTCGTTCTGTTTCTTGACGCTGATGGACTCATGGATACAACACGTCTCCCAATTCTAGGGCTCGACATTGGAGAGAATTTGAACCTTTTGGAAACAGGGCTAGGAGTTAAAGAGCCATTTGTTCTCAAGAAATCGCCACGAGTGTTTTCGTGTGCTCTCGATTGTATATCGAACACAAGGCTTCTCCATCTTTGGTGTTGGCTTGATGATAGCTCCTCTGTTATCTCAGTAGAATCTCCGTTCTAGAAACCAGAAAACAAGATTTCTTCAGTAGATAATTTTCGTATCAGTTCCTCATAAAGTTCAATCCTTGACAAATCATAATCTTTAATTAGCAATTAAGAACCCTAGATTTCACAAAAAAAATTGTGCTTTAAACCGAATCGAAGCTTTTGCATGACTAACAAAGTGACTAAACAACAAGTTGCAGAGATCAGAAAGATACCCTAAGCCCTGAACTTATAAACCCTGAACCCTCAAGACCCAATCTAAACTCTAATTCAGTGAGAAGGAGAAAAAATCAAATTTTGATACCCAATCCATGAAATAGCAACAACTGAAATTAAGTAAAAATCAATCTGAGGAACTGAGTTAAAGAGTGGGAAAAATCACCATTAGAGCTGGAG
This sequence comes from Lepidium didymum, assembly GCA_963920545.1. Lineage (NCBI taxonomy): Eukaryota > Viridiplantae > Streptophyta > Magnoliopsida > Brassicales > Brassicaceae > Lepidium > Lepidium didymum. The sequence continues at coordinate 737,566 of OY986996.1, read as the reverse complement.
AAAGATCTTCGCGGGACCCATGTTCTACTTCGCGAGCTTTATATTGATCATCATCTATCATCGTCGAATGCAAACAAGAGCCAGAAACAGTAGAGTGAAAAGAAGAATCTCTGGAAAACAACTTATCAATCTTTGAGATTAATTACATAAAAAGACAAAAAATTTGGAGAAATTATCCGAGAAAGAAAGAAGCTTTTTCTGAAGAACAATCTGTTGAGTTGCTTTATTGGCATTCATATCAGTGTCTGGCCCGTAAACTACTACAAACGTAAATTGGATTCGACGGTTTTGATTTTTCATTTTTTTGTCTCCATTACCGAAGTAAAAAGGAACTATTTTACTTTTTCTTTTGAGCACTGTGATAGAGACCGAAGCTAACTCGTTAGTCAGCTAATTGGTTAGTGATGTGTTCGAAATTACATAGGTTTTTATTTCTAAAAATCCAGCAAAATTTGGCTTATTGAACACATCAAATGTGTAGAAGAAATTATAGGAAGCTAATCGAGGATGGTTGATAACGTAAACGTGTATGTTATATATAAAGAAATACATCACACAAAATTATCCAAAAATGGTTATGAATACTGTCGGATCTTCTGTTGAGTGTTTGACAAAGAATTCAACAGTTGAAAATAGATATATATCATGTGAATTTCCGACCATTTTTGGAACAAAAATATGAAAAGAATTAAAACAATTGATTGTTTAAGAAATAATATGAACAGATTTGTAATACCAAAAAATTATGAAAACATATATGATGTAGGATTTTTTTCTTGTTTGATATAAGAGAACAAAACAAATTGTCTTTTCGGTGCTAGTTTTGATAGAAACTACATAAAAGAGTAATTTAGATGTTAATTACACTACTTAGTAATAATTAGTAATGATTATTAATGAATATGTATATTAATTCTATTAATATAAAAAGAAAGTTAAACCAAAAAATATAAAATGAAAGTAATGCTAAAATAACAATATAGATAGAGAGAAAGAAATTGGATATATCAAAAACGACTTTGTAGATAAGAACGACTCAAAACGGCAGCGACATATCAGATATACGACACTTACGGTGGGAAAGCAAAGAGAAATATGAATAAGGCAAATGTGACACGTAACGCAACGATGATAATCAATACCGGCTAAATTTACAAATTAAAGTTTTTATATGAATGTTTAGTAAGATTGATAATGTCATTATTTATTCAAAATCTAGATTTGTGATGGTTTGGACTTTGGAGTTGAATTCGTGTTGTATTAATCAATCGAGAGTAGTTTAAAACAGAATCTATTGATTAATTAATTGAATTAGTGTTCAATAAAATAGCCAAATTAACTAATTACTCTCTCCATGTCAAAATGTAAAGAGTTAAAGAGATTTTTATTTTGTTTCAATTTATAAAGTATTTTGTATAAAATTTAATGAAATTGATAATTTTTTACTTTTAATATTCTGCAAAATTATTTATGATTTTTTTTGTCAATAAATAACTATTAGATCAACAACAAGACTTGATTTATAGTTTAAATTATCCAAATGATCTATAATTAGTTAGATTATATTTAAATTAAATATTAAATTATTTTTAAAAGATAATAGATGAGTTTCTTAATATTTGTGTATTTTGACTAAAACTTTTTATATTGTGAAACAGAAGAAATATGAACATAGATATTTGTCACGTATAAAAATATGGCGGCAGAATCTTAACATTTGGTCCCTTGGCTTGGCTATATACACTTCAACATGCATCTCCAATGTACCGGATAAAGCCAGGCCTCTCATGAAATCTTCGCTACTGGCTTCTTCATCTCAGTCTTCGTGGTGGTTGTGTAATTCGCCAGCCAAAAAGCAAATCACGAAGCTGAGACTCAAACATGGATCAAGTCACATGTACTTTCCTCTTGTCTTGTCTTGATAAATTCAACTAAGGAATATAATTGTTGTTGGGTATGCGTCTGTATGACAAATTCAACGAAAGATTAACAATTCTGGACATAAAAAAACATTTGTTTTACAGAGTTTGTGTAGAATCGAATCTTTGCTTGGTGCAAAGTTGAACTTGAAGTTGGTAATTTATCTGATGATTGCTTTATACGTATATTAAATAGCTTATATAGATTGCTGTATAGTTTCTAACTAGATTACTAAATGTTTTCACTTCTAGCTAGATCACAAAATGTTTTTACTTCAAATAAAATTAGGTGTCAAATCTTAAATTTTCTAAAACTAACTGAACTTCAAATTCAGTTCTAAGAATTTTTGGTCCTTGAAGTTCAATTTGTTTTTGAATAATATAGATTTGTACTTGATTTTGTTTGATTATTTTCCTAATATATTTTTATAATTCAATGTTTTCAAAAAAGTTAACTATTTTTATTATTATAATAATTCTTTTTAATATCAAAATCAATGTTTTCAGCAGTTTTAACTAATTTTTTTAATTAAAAATTCTTTTTATTTCAAAAACAATGCTTTCAGAAGTTTTAATAACTTGAAAAATAGATGCAATTGAGGGTTGGTCATATCAGTGTGGGATAAAATAAATGGTCAAATTAATTAATTGGATAATAGGAGCATTAATATTTGACACGTGTCAAAAATATGGCGGCAGAATCTTAACATTTGTCGGAGTATGAATCTGGACAAGTTAAAGTGTTTAGTTTAGACATAAGAGTAGTTAGCTTAACATCTTGTAGATCTGTTCCTCTTCTTCTTCCCCAAATAGCAGAGATCACAAAACCCTAGCCCCGAACCTACAAGCGATTCTCATAAGTAATTGAGGATTGTGTTTAGTTTCTGGATTCTACAAGCATGTAAGACGAGATTTTGTTTTGGCATGTTCGATCGATCAATGAGAATGAAAATGGAGATGCACGAGTTGAAGTGGATTAGGGTTTGGTTTGGATCAAAAATATCAATTGTTATCCTCGTGGGTGGAAACCATACCTCTTCCAGGTTTTGTTCTCGCTAGATTCACGTTTTTCTTCTCCTCAAATATCTTGTTTAGCTAATCGTATTAGACATCATCAATCTCCATTGAGAGATTCTCCTTTCATTGGAGCTGAAAGTTTGAAGAAATCCATGGGTGTAAAGGTCTTGAAGTTCAATATCTTTCGTGGATCTACGAATAGACATGCTCTGTTTCGTGTTCTCATCATCGTCTCTGCTTTATCTGTTGTCCCTTTAATGGAGTTACTTCCAAAGAGCGTCTCTAGTAATGACGCAGCACTGGAACCGAAACTGTTCTTAAGTAAGCTCGTTGAACCATTCTTGGGAAAGCTAGAGACAGAAAAGTGCTCAGAAGTGGTAATTTCTGATCTTGCTGAAGAGCTGATGGATTTAGAGCTATTACATTATGATGCTAAGGTTCTCTGCATTGGTCCTGGATCAGATTCTGCTGTTTCAGTGTTCAAACAGATTGGTTTCTCAGATGTTTATGAGGTTCCTAAGCATCCTTTGTTTCCCTTCTTCAGTAGGAAGCATAAGTTCGAGCTTGAACTTAGTGGTGAAGAGTTATTTGATTTCGTGTTCTCTGTTAATGTTGATCAAGTTACTTCTCCTGCTCTCCTTGTGCTTGAGATGGAGCGTGTTCTGATTCCTGGTGGAATCGGAGCAGTCCTTGTGAGTACTAATGACAACGATCTTGTTAAACCTGCAACTTTGGTTTCACTCTGGCTTAAACAGTCTAAGATAGTGCATATAAACTACTTGGATGAGTTCACCATCATCGTCTTCAAGAGGAATGTAACAGAAGCTCAGCTACCTAGAGATTGCCAATCTCTTGAGACCAAAAAACCTTACATAGAGTTCATGGAGCCTCTACTTGAACAAAAGCCTGTTGATTTCCCAAAAACAGTTGTTTACTTACCTAAACTCCTTGATCTCTCTCTGAAGAAGAGGTTTGTCTACATTGACATTGGAGCAGCTAAGCATCTGAATACTAAATCAACTTCAAACTGGTTTTTTCAATCATACCCACTCGAGAGCAAAGCTTTTGACGCTTACTTTGTTGATCACAATACTTCAGTAATGCTTTCATATGTCAAAAAACCTGGAATCACCTTTGTTTACCATCCAGGTCTAGCTGAGGATAACACAACGGGCAGAAACATAACTCCACTTGAACAGCTAAAACCATTTCCAGAAGATGAGGACTTCAATTTCCTTGCTTGGTTTGAAGAAACTGCTAAATATGCAGACTTTGTAATTCTTAAGATGAACACAAGTGAAGTGGAAATGGAGTTCTTATCTGTTTTACTTAGAACAGGATCCATATGCTATGTGGATGAGCTTTTCCTCCGTTGCAAAACCCACGAACCAGACTGCATAAACATGCTTCAGAATCTGAGAACAAGAGGCGTGTTTGTTCATCAATGGTGGGAAGACTAAACACCAATGTAACTCAATCTCGCTTTGTCTTAGTTATCGTCGTGGTAATGGCTTGACCTTTTATGTTTGCCGTATTTGGTATTTGGCCTTCGCAGCTCATGGCCAAGTACCTATTACTAAATAAGAAGCTGCCTGTCTGTTTATCATTGCTCTTTTTCTTCACTAGTAAATTTGATATATTAATAACAAAGAAGCATACAACGGAGAAATACAAAAGCCGGCCGAATAATAGATATCTCGGGAAACTTACAAAAAAGTTAGAAGAAACTACTAGGAACAGATTCAATAAATTACTAGCCCAAACCGGAAAACGAAAACATCACATTACACAACTAGGCTGATGAAGATGCAAATGACAAAGATAAATAAACTAGACTATTTATCAAAATATAAAGAAAAAGAAAAAACTAAACTTCTGAATCTGTAAAGATAAGACTTCATATATATTTTGGAAATGGTAAAGTCGAAAACTAAGAAAAATAATACTGAAAAAATATTTACATACAAATTAATGAATTATTTAATTATTAATTTTTGTAGAATATAAATGGTCAAAATAGATAAAAATATAATTAATTTTACATCGAAAATTGAAAACATCAAATAATTTGATACAATTTTTTTTCTAAAACATAAGAAAACAAAAATAGTATCAAATAACATCTAGACTTTAGAACGGGCAAAATTAATTAAAATTTCACAAATATTTCGGGTAACTCTTGTAAGTTTTATTAAATATCCAACAATTCACACTGAGTCACAAAACCAGACAAAACTTTTGATGATCTTAAATCTTGTCAAGAACATTAAAAATCTCAGTCGAGACAAAATTGGAAACTGAAATTTCACTGTAATAAATTGAAAAACAAAATCTAGAACTCTCGATTTTTGATCTAGTGTTCTATGAAATTTCTCTCATCGTCTTCCTCATAGATTGTCCCCAACGAAGGTGGAGCTGAGACCTTCACCGGATAAACAAGAATCGCCGGTACTTTCTCAAATGGTCCAATCATCCTCGCCATATGTAGATCAACTAAACTTTCTCTTCAAACTAGGCTTTTAATTTGTTGTAGCTTTCGACTTTGCTCAGAAGATCTATGTAGAAATTTGGTGTTATTGGTGATATTTATAAAGAGATGAGTTGTTATCAATCATCATGTCATTTTATAATTTCATATAAAATTACATGACGAAACGTAACGCAAAAGACACGTGAGTGAATATGGACCGTACGACTCACACGTGATACTTATGTTTCATATTTGGACAATGTTTGATACATAATTATTGACGCGTAAACTGCTTAATTTTCGGACACGTGTCTGTATTAAAAATTAAACAAAACTAAATTCTTGTGGTTTGATTAATCATAGTTTCAGCTTTAATTCTGGTTTGATTACTCAAGATTTTTTGTTTTTTTTTGTTGGGGAAAAAAGCAAAATTAATAACATTGAACTACTAACCAAATATTTTCCCAATAGCCAAATAGAAAATATTGTTTTTTCTATCTCATGTTTAAAGTTTCTACATACAAATTAAAAAATCATTTAATTTTTTTTTTAATAGTTATTCAAAAAATTAGAAGTCAATCTTCATAATACAAAAAATGAAAAAAAAATATTTAATCATATATTGAAAATTATAACATCAAATTATTTGATACGAAATATTTTTTTCTAAAATATCATTAATATGAGATAAACGGAGTAGCAAATTTTAAAACGATCTATAGCCTTATTTTCCGATCCTTGATTCTGATTAAGAAATTTCTGTAAATTTCTATTGAATTTGACTTGGATTTTCTTTGATATTATTCTTTTTTTAAATTTGTTTGATTCCAAGCTACAAAATATGAAAGTATCAAGAAAAATTCACAGATAAATTGAGATTTGATTATACATAATATACCATACAAAATCTCCATCTTATACACTTTTAATACAAAAAAAATATTAAGAAGAATCTATCAACCAAATGATCATTACGAGATTTACACATCTTCGTTGTTATCTTGTTCATGATCGTCTTCTTCAGTCTCTCCTTCAAAAATCGTCTCAAGAATCGGTGAAGTAGACGGCTTCGCCGGATAAATAATCCGCGGAGGAGCAACCTCCATCCACCACGCTTCCATCTTAACCATCGTAAGATTCCGATCACACCGATTATCAAAGAAACACATATTCGATTCGATCAAGAGATAGATTCAAAACTTGTAGAAATAATATTAAACAATTGAGATTTGCTTTTGAACATGAATTGATTTGTTTGATCATATTTATAGAGCAAAGAAGGTGTGAAGAAATGATGTGTTGATGTGAGAGTTTGACAAGTGGACGATGAAGAATGAATGAAGTTAGTTTGTTGACTTGGTCTTAATTTACTAATTATAAATAGAACCAACAGAACATTCTAGAAGTAGAACTACTTGTCGTTATTGTTGTTATAACTTATAAACAAGTGTCGAGTTTATAAATCGTCTATATTTTTCTTGTCTTACACGTCTCAATCCATGATAAAAAGATATTATTATGATATTTTGCCAATATTAAGATATTATAAAAGCTGGATTCTTTTTAGCCGAATTCTTCTAAATTTGTGGTAATTAAATATTTTATATAATAATTTAGGTATATAGAGTTCGATTCTTCTTTATATATGATATGACATTTTAGAATGAGTTTAAATGATAAATCATGTTAATCGAATTTAAAAAATAAAATAAAAAACTAGAAGTTTTGGGTTATTATGAGATAGTTGAAGAGTTTGAAGTTATTAGAAATTGTTTGGACATTTACACTTTGACCTACTAGTCTAAATTAGTCTAGACTGCGTTTACTTGTTAGATGTGTTTCGTCTTTAAGTCAATTCTTTGAATCGCTGAATAAAACGGGTCTAGAACATCTGAAGCGGACTAGAGAATCAATTAGACCCATTTTAAAAGTTATGGGCTCAGTCATAAATTTAAAATGTTATGGGCCTGATCATAAATTTTGTATCTTATGGGCTATCAAACATTGGACATTAGTGTATTATATAAAAGCTCACACTAAATAAACCAATAAGATTAAATTTTGTAAACGAATGTTACAGAACTAAAGCTCACATTAAATAGCCACTACATTTTTTTTTGTCAAAACTGGTTGACATATTAATCAAATTCCTACATGGACAGTGTGACTCAATCTCTAATTGTATAAGTGTGTATATCTTAGTGGACTTACTGTCTGCCAATAAACTAAATGTCACTTGCAAATAATCACTATACTTCAATTGATGTATTCCTAGTGTTCAGTCTTTTCTTTTTAGATAGATAAGTCTAATCCATAATTAAAACCACTAAATCTCTAACAATATTATATAGGACAAACCAAAAATTATCATTTTGGTTTGGTGAAAATGATTAATTTTTTGTACATTTTATCTTTTTCATTTTTTAATATCTTGATGCAATTCGATGAAAGATGAAAAAAATCAATTTTTGATGAAAATGATTATTGTGAAGAGAGGAAAATAATCACTACCTGAAAAATAGAAAGAATTTTTATGATGACAGAAAACCATCTTTTTAGAATTAGATCATTTAAACACATGCCACATGCTAAGTTAATTAAACATTACAACTAAAGTTATATCATCATTTTCATTTATATAAATATAAGATGCCTTAACTTTTCTATATTAACTAAAATTAATTACAAAATTAGTCAATGGCCTGAAAAGGATTAAATAAGATAAGAATATTTGAAAAGTTGCTTTCATTCATTTTCCTTTCTCTTATATTTGTTTTTCTTTTACTTATTGGAATATTCCTTCACTTAATATATATGTTACTTAAAGATAGACAATATTGTGACATAAAAGAATAACCAAAAAGTAATAATAACTGAATTAGTAGGTAAACATATTGTCACTAGACGATTCTAGATTTCACATAAAAGATTAATCTATCTATAGGCAATTATTGGGACGTACCATATGATCGAGCTTGTTACCTAATAAATGTGAACTTATCACATCGCATGAATTTGTGGACCAAATATTCTTTTACACCATTTTTCTTAATGTATGTCAGAGTTATGTTTTATTAATCGAGAATAAGAATTAGATGTCACTAGCTAAATTTTACAACAACAACGAAAATGTGTTTACTAACAATTTACAAAAATTAATGCAGTATGGAGAAACTAGCAATTTACAAAAATTAGCCAAAAAGTAAAATCTTATTGTTATAAAACTAAGTTATTCTCGATTCTAACTAGTCTTTTTGTTACAAAAATAGATGTTCTCTTGATTGATCGCTTCTATTTTCATTTTACATTCAGAAATTCTATATGTTTTAATAAATCTCTTTTTTTTTTATTCTAATCAATCATACACGATTTGATCCAGTAATTATATTTTTCTCGGATTTTGTTCAAACTTCTTTAGAATTTGGATTCATTTCCACTGTATTTGAGATTTTCAGATGGACGAGAATGAACAATGTTTTGAGTCTTGAGCTCGATCAACCTCACCAGTAACATCAAACAACAATATTGATACAAAAGCTCGATTATTATCGTCTGTGTTGTCTAGGTACTTTGTAAATTTTATTATTTATCAAATGCTCCATATAAAGAGGTCTTATCGGCCAATAATTAGTCAACTGGCCACACTACTCTCTATTATTCTTCCACATTTTTTAAATTATATGATCGAATTACAAAATTCATAATGTAAGAAAAACAACAAAAATGAGCAGATAGTGACAAATATTTCACATATATAAACCTACTATTTTTATAACGTATTTGCTATTTCTGTTTATTGTTTACTATTTATACAACGCATTGGTTATTTATATTTATTGTTTACAATAATGTCCATAAGTATAAGATAGATATGACCCTAGCTTCAATATTTATTCGAGTCCCCACATGTTTTGTTACAATCATATCATTGTCCAACATATTTACCAATCAAACTATTTTCATGCTATTATAATATCATATAGTTTTTAGTTAATGCATTTTCGTTTTATCTATTGTGATTTATTTAACAATTGATTATAAAGTATTTCACAATATGATATTGATAGGTATAACAATATACCTACCGTCATAAATATCTAGCATTTTTGTCCATTTTCGTCCATTTTCGTGTACTTAACATCTCAAAAATATTCATTTTTTGAGGTGAATAATAAAAAAAACACAATAAAATGAAAAAAAAAATGAAAGAAAATAATTTGAGGGACCTGGGTGACGTGTCAAGATATAGACGCGGTGAAATATCCATAATTTCAAAAGGAGATGAAGCCCAGTGGGCCAGGTTATGTTGACAACTGATCCTCAGCTATTATTGGCCCACGTGTCCATTATTATCCTCTCTATAATATAGGTGTATTTAATTACAAAAAACAAAAATTTGTATGTTTACAAGTTTTTTTTTTAAGGGTCATATCAGTCAGCATGAACACAAAAATAATTATATATGATCGTTTTTTTTTTTCATTTTTCAGAAACATCTGTTTTTGTTTTATCTTTGATAAATGGTTGACAAAAATAAAATACAAAAATGAAGTCACAATTGCTATCAACATAATTGTTAAAAAGAAATATCAAGTTGAAAAGTCATGTTTTATTATAAAAGAAAAGTAATCCTACGAATAACTGATCCACAAACCAAGTTCTAAATCCTATTAGAATTAGATTAGGCAGCGTTTCTCTTGAATCAAACTCTAATGAAAAAATCTGCAAAAACTAGATAATTTTTTTTTTGTACTGATCGATCGATTAAATAGTTTATTTGTATTTCTATGGGTTGCTAAAATTCTGAAGAAATGGATTCTAAGTGTCAATCAAATTTCGTAATCAGGAAATCGACAGCTCCATTCACAAGACATTGACATCTCCATTCACATCAAATTTATATATGACAGGTTTATTCCTCTCGTTTTTTCCACAAAAGATAGCCGGTTATTTCTGGTATTATATAATCCTGGTACAGAGAGTCTCTCTACTTGGTTTTGGTTGAATACTGATTAATCTCGGTTTAGTTTACCAAATCAAATAAGCTTCGAGAGTCAATAACAGTAATAAATTGATCAATGTTGGTTTACTTACACAAAATGGGTAAAACTTAGAAACTCTATTGTCCTTCTAAAGTGACATAAGCATCCTTCAGAAGTCTCTGTGCTTCTTCTCTTCTCCTGCATCACAACCAAAAACAAAACTTTATTACATAAAGCATGATTATTTCTGATCTCTCCATAAGAACTAACAACAAGCTTTTCAATAATCTTTAGAGTTTATAGATTAATATTGATACAAACCTCTTAATATCCTCCACTGCTTGTTTTCGCTGTTGAATTTGAAGTTCCATGATATGAATAAGTGTTGCTCTGGCCTGGAACATAAGAGCAAAAATAGTAAAAAAAACAATAAAGCAAAAGGATTGAGAACATGTTGTAATTGAAGATGGTGTCTTGTTTACTTGATGAGGCCTCAAGGAATTGAGAAGGTGATGCAAATTCTTGAAGATTGAAGATATATCACCAATTCTCTTTGCATATTGAGATGGCCTCTCAACAAGAACATCAGCAAGCTCCAATATATGTAACTGTAGTTCTCCATTCAGAGACCTGAGCTCCTTCTTGTAATCTACACAACGATATTGGAAATTTCTTCAACAAAACCAAATGTAAAGTAGTGAACTTTTGAAAGAGTTAAGGTTTAGATCAGAAGAAAGCATCTTTCCGATCAATAGAAACCAACAATGTCATGAAATTAGTTTGATTCCAATCCTTATCAACTCTTAAAGTCCATAGCATTTGCGTTAAGTATGATTCACAAAGCCAGAAGATTGACATACCAATATTAGAATCTTTAGGATAGAGTTGAGGCACGCCTTGTTCTTCTAAGCTTGGAAGAACATCTTCAGTCTGAACCAAAAATTGAAACAAAATGTAACCAATAATAATGAAGATGTAACTAAGAGGTAAAAGGAGGAATCTTACTGTATAGTTGCCTCCGAAACAAACGTAAGTTCCTTCGATTGGAGGCGGAGGTTCAGGAGCAGAATTAGGGTTTTCTGAGTAATCCTTGTAAAGTCTGTAATATGGAGGAGGAGGCGGATATGTAGCTGTAGCCATTCTCTATAGATCCTAGTAAAAAACTAAGACAAATCAGCCAAAAATACGCAACAGATTGGGTTTCAGAGCTCCTGAAATTAGGGTTTATAATCGATGCAACAACGAAAAATCGACTGAAATCTAGATTCCAAATCTAAGAATTTCACTTGAACAATTGTAACAATGGAAATGGAGAAAAACTTGGAATTACATCAACAAAACCACACGATGAAAGATCGAAGAAGCTTTGATTTGTTCGGAGAAGATGGAAGAGATCGAGAAGACGAAGCGAATAAGAAGAAGAAAGAATGACTAAAAGCTTTGTGTATTTCATAATTCTGGTTCAACCGGTTCAAAAATGGTTAAATTACCGGTTTAATTTGGTTCAATCGAATGATACATTTGCTTTTTTGGGTCAATGAGAGTTCACGTGTCAAAGGGAGCTCACGATAAGAGCATGAGACTGGCCACACCAGATAAGTTTTCTTTTTATCTTCTTTGTCTGTTTGTCGTTTACTGTATAAGTCGTAAACTCAAATAAGTTAAACTAATAAGCTTATCTCTTTACTTCGTCTCTCTATATAATGATCTCAACATCATCAACTAAAATGTCACAACACCCATCTGAAACACACTACTCGACAATCAGATCAAAAACCCAAAATTCCATTTTTGACAAAGCTTTCGATCTTCATTAATGGCGTCAATGAAGCTTTTTTTTGTGAAGCCTAAATACATCTATCCAGAATCAGAATCAGAGATTTCAGATGAGAATGTATTTGAATTCGATGAATCTGATATTCATAATTTAGGTGATCATCAATTACCAAATTCATTTGAAGCCAAGAGATCGATATCAATTTCCCGATTACGGAGAAAACAGACGAAACCAGGAGATTCTGATAGCCGGAAAGCAACAAAAACCGGTTCGCTTCCGGTTAACATCCCTGATTGGTCGAAGATTTTAAAGAGTGAATATAGAGGTCATACAATACCAGATGACGATAGTGACGATGATGAAGAAGACGATGACGAAATCAACGACGGAGGAAGACGGATTATTCCGCCGCACGAGTATTTAGCACGGCGGAGAGGATCATTGTTCACGGTGCACGATGGAACGGCGAAAGGAAGAGATTTAAGAAGATTGAGGAATGCGATTTGGGAGAAGATTGGGTTTCAGGATTAAGTATGTGATTAATCAAACATAACTTTATAGGTATTATTATAGATAAGTTAATCTATTAATCAGGTTTGGTTTTAGGATCGGTTATAGTTTTGGTCTGAAGGAGAATTTTTCAATATCCTTTTTTGATTATTTCTTCTTGATTATCTTTTTGTGAAAAAATTTCATTTTTGGGTATGATTATATGATATATGAAAATTTTATATTTTTGTGGCTTAAAAAATTGGTTATTTTCTTGTAAAATAAAATTTTTGTTACCATTTTTTTATTTCAAGTGACCTGCAAAAAAAAAGGAGTCATTTATTGAATGAATGTGACCCAAACAAAAACCAAAATATCATTCAAAATATTCATTTGTTTGCTATATTCAAATCAAATAGAGGAATAACATAAATATATAGAGTTCAAGTGGCTAAGTACATTTTTGTTATTTTTTATATTCTAATTTGATTTTATAAAATTGTGTTTGCTGCAAATGGTTTTTACTCTAGTGGTAAAGTGGTAGGTGCACTAAAAATAAATATACTTGTATATCTAGATATTGAGTTCCAATGTCTATGTTATGTAATAACTTATCGAATGGACCAACCAGTTATTACCTAATATTGAAAAAGAAAAAAAAATTGTATCTGTTTCACATGATATTATTAATGGGTTAATGATTTTGGATATTTATCAAATTTTATAGATTCAAATAATGAACCGAGTATAATTCTTTGAAGTATAGAATTGTATTATTATACAAACTCAGGAACCAATGAAATAACATATAATAACGATTGATTATCATTTTGTGTGATATTTAAGATTTTATTTGGTTTTCCTAGTTTTCAATATAGCTAAGTTGTCTATTATGTTATCTGAATTTGAACCGTAATAGATTACTTGAATTCGAACTAAAGAGTAATATATTTTCGAGAAAACGGTCAATTTAATACTAAACTTGCATATTTTTGCCATTTTAATACCGAATTTCTTCTCTCTCCTGATAAATACTAAACTTTGAGTTGACTACGCCGTTTTGGTATTACCGTTAGTCAACATTAGCGGATGTTAAACGTCGTTAGTACAAATTAACCAGCTGTTAATTATGATTAAATAAAGCAAAACGATGTCGTTTTGACCTTTAAAAATTTTGAAACCCCTAAAATCCTAATGCACACAAACTGTTCGACTAAATGCTTAAAAAAAAACTTTTCTAAAATAGAGTAGCAGAATTGATGACTTAGTTTTCTTTTTCCCTCTTTGTGCCAAACAGCATGCTTACTATCTGGATTTCGAGGTAGCATCAACATGTCAAATGATTTTCACTAAATTTAAACGCAAAAGTCTCACGTTTTTTGTGTTATACGCAAAACCGAAGAGCTGAATACATAAATACATACATGGAAAAGCTTGTGTTGTGGGAAACTGTGAGCACAAGGCTGGAAAGTGCAATCACACGAGCAGTGCAAAGAGAACAAGAAGGAACAGATATAGAAGGTCTCTTCTCCATGAAACCTTTGACATTTGCTCTTTGAAGAAACGTATCTTTCGTGCCATCTCTCCACATCTTTTTATCTTCATACATCATCAAACGAGAGTAAAGAAATCCAGGATTACAAATGGTGTAAATAGTATATGCATAAGTAACAGCTTGAGCTGGTGCACCATAAGCTGGGGTAATTGGCCTCAGAGAAGAATCTAAATGCCAACCATCAAGTAGACAGCATCAAAATTTGCCAATAAAGAAATCACATTTATAGAATTAGTGAAGAGATTATAACTTTTGTTAGTAATGTCTTGCTTGTAAAGTCTTTGATCCTTGTAATTAGAGAAAACAAGTGTGTCCTATGATGAAATCCGGAAATCACCACCACTGTATTCTTGAGTTAAAGTCCTCACAGGGAAATCTTTCGGGGTAATATCAGTTGATACACAAAACACCAAACTCGTATCAAAATAGCAGCTTTTCACTTGTTTCTAGTTTGGAATCTGAAATCAAAGTAGAATCAACCAATTAAAAGAAGAATGCATACCCAGATTCACTAGGGCGAGACTCGAGCAAGATGAGCCGGCCACGAGAATCAACGGCGGTGCCGCCAAGACGCTTTGAAGATTCGGAAATGATGTGGGCAGTGATCGGAGACTTCCAGGAACCGTAAGGAGCAGTGGTTATCTGTTGACGAGGAGTTTCAACAGCGTCAGGGGAAAGAAACGACATGAGGAATGCGGAAGAGCGAAATCGTTTGAGCCAACAGTGATTGAATCGTTGATCGAAGAAAAGAGTGAAGCAGAATGTCAAGGAGTGAGACGATGTGATGGAGTGAGGTCAACTGGTGAAGACTGCGGAGACGATTTCCTCGTTCTCTTCGAACAGATTTCCTCGATTTCTTCTTCGATTTCGAAATTAAATCTGTTTTTTTTTTTTTTTTAACTCAGGAATAAATCAAAACGACGCTGTTTTGATGAATTCATTATTTCGTACTAACGGCCGGTTAATTTGTACTAACGACGTTTAACATCCGCTAATGTTGACTAACGGTAATACCAAAACGGCGTGGTCAACTCAAAGTTTAGTATTTATCAGGAAAGAGAACAAATTCGGTATTAAAATGGTAAAAATATGCAAGTTCAATATTAAAATGACCGTTTTCTCATATATTTTCTGAACTCCAACTATCCCGAGGAAAATCTAGAGTAGTCGATCATTTAACTTAAAGATCTACTTCAAAGATATAAAACATTAATTGTCATAGAGCAAGTGACACGTCTTCTAAAGGTCGTGATTTGGACCATATACGTAGTTCGCACTATAAACGATATACCATAAAAGTTTTCACCTAGAAATGACGTGTTGTGTACAACATCGAAGAAGAAAAACTTGATTAATTTTATTTTGTTAATGTTTTATTAAAGAAAAAGTATAATGCTAAATTCAATGAAAGTTATAATTTATACAGTGTAAATGGTAAATACGAAATTGTACTGAATGCATAATCTAACAGAATATTTTTATTTATTATACAGAATCTTATGAAATTATTTAAAATCAAATGGTAACTGTTGAATTCTACTTAATATGAAATCTAATTTTGTTTTTTAATAATTAGATCGACAAAATTCAATTTATAGCCAAATTCTGTCATCAAATTCCATTTAATTTACCTCTGGTAATGGGTTAAATCTTTGATGCTAGATTCATATATATATAAAATATTAGAATTTGAGCTAAACTGAATCCGAGTCAAAATAAATAAATATAACAATATATGTATAATATTATTCATAGTTAATTATATATTTTATTTTAAATATATTTTATTTAAAAGATATGAAAAACTAATCCAATGAATCATTATAAATATTTAAAATATATATAGAAATTAAGAGCCTAAACTAATGAATCATTTTTAATATATTTATTATTTAAATATTAATTAAAGAAGGTAATCATTATGAAATTAAATAAATATTTAGTTGTTTATAATCCTTAACAAAGAAAAATTAGTTGAGGAATTGTACAATTCCATATTATTAGTTAGAGCCTAGATTGATAAAATATAATTTATAATCAAATTTTATCCAAATCATGGACGGAATAAATTCCCCAAAAATATGAGATACAATTATATTTGAAATACATGAAAAGCAATTATTATATATAAAAATAGGATCTGAAATTATTATTTTTAATTAATTAAATATTTTATTAAATATTATTTAAAGAATTGGGGTACGACATGCATAATAAAACAAAGGACGAAATTCATAATGAAAAAATAAAAAAGTGCACGTATAATGTTAGTAGAAATTAGGAAAAGACAAGAAAGAAAAAATATTTAAAAAAAGTAAAAAAAGTTCCACAAATTCCACTGTCACCAGTTACACCCCATGTCTCCCACTTTCTGCAATGCGTTTGTAACAACATTTCAATATTCTGCGTCATTTTATTTCTACACCAATCACCATACTAATAATATATAAATAAATGAAAGACTCGCTGTTTGATACACATTAACGTAATGAGTTTTGACAATAAACATAAAGGCAAAAATTTGACATATGAAGTTAACTCATAACTAAAGCAAAGAAAACAATTGCATGAGTAATCAAAATGGAATAACTGAGGAAATCACACTATTGCATACAGTGATACAGTCAAGTGGCCAACAACAGGCGCCCTTAGTTTTTGGTATGACAAAAGACATTGGTTTTGGAGACTCTTGTAAAAATATATTTTGTCTAATTGACAAAATCCAAAATATAATCAAATATTTTTAAATTCCTAACAATATAACGTGAAACATACACGATTTTTATGTTAAACTCAGATGAAAAAGATGAAAATAATATTTAATAATTTGATCAAATATACTTCTACTCAAATTATATGTTTATAAATATAAATCAAAATATATTTAAACATAATATGAATGACATATAATTTATGGAAAAAAATTTGAATCATAGCAATCTTTTGTAAACAATCTTTTCCTTTTGTAAGCTATATAATGATTATTTGAATTGACAAGAATATATATATATTAAATTATAAATTGCAGACTTGCAGTTTTTCGATAAATATTTTTTTCAATAGTTGTATTAACTTTTTTTTTAGTCTTGCTTATTCAATATATTTCTATGGTTTCCTCCAACAATAATTTTAGAATCAACGGATTTAGTTTTCTCATGTCTCTACACGATGATTTGCTATTTGAGATAGCTTCTAAATGTGCTGGTTCGTCTTTTATCGTCAGTTCGTAACATAAGATTGGTGTACAAGAAGTTCAAAGCTATATGTGATGATGATCGTGTTCTCCAAAGACTTTCAGTTGAAGAAGAACAATTATGTCCAAATTGGGGGGATCCAAGGCAAAATTATGTTAGATATAACATGTTACGCCTGATTCGTAATCATAACGTTTTGTACCATCTAGGAATATTGTGCTATTTTTATGATTATCGTAAAGAAGAAGTTTTTATATTGTTATGTGATGCTTCTAAAATTGGTTATCCTGAGGCCATGTATCTATATTCGGTCATTCTAATATGTCTCGGAAGATCATCAAAAGAGGAGAGTTTTAAAATTCTGTCCTCTTTTCTCATGTCGTTAATGTCCAAAACGATGAAAATATTTAATTTTCTTCGCATATCTGTTTGCAAATATCTCAGGACTAGTGTCAATTCTATTTTTTAGAGTTGAAAACATTATATGTTAGAGATATTTGTAACTGTGACAGTTCAACTAAACTAAAAGATTCATTCGCATCAACATTCCATGACATAACTATGATGTAAGTGAAGACATGTCATCATCTTCTGTGTGTCGAATGTGTTTATGGGATAGCATAGTCTGTGATACACTAGATGGAGAGTAATGGATCGATTACTATGAATACATTTTTTTAATATACTTTAAACTTATTTTTTTTTTTGGTTCTATGGAATTTTGTTATATTTTTTGTTTCTATTTTCGTTTTATAATATATGAAGTTAGTTTCATTTTAAATATTATACTATTTACGTTTGTATCACTTTTGATTTTATGTTTTTAATGTTGTGGATTACTAATTTAAGGTTTATAGTTTATTCATTATTTCTTTTTCAAAAGTATAATCCTTTATGTTGTATATGCATCTTTGTTTTTCTTATTCATAGATTTTATAATATATTTTGTTCCAACTTAGGGTTTAAGTAATATATATAAGATAGAATTAATGTAAAATTAATATCTGATGTAATGAGTATTTAATTTATTACTATTTTTTTACTAGTTTGTATTCGCCCATCAAAATTCTTAGGTTCTCTCTCCCCTAAACAAATCTAAACAAAAATGCATTGTTATGTGATATTACTCATTTTTGAATGATTTAAGACGACTAGATTCTAAATGGCTTTTCATTGACTTTACAAGATCAACCTCCAACAAAACAAACACACACAATCACTAGAAGCGATAAGGCATGAGAGGAGACAAGTATGATATCGTCTGAAACTAGGAAGTAGTAAGAACAAAGACATCGAAATAGTTGCTGGAAAGATTTAAGAGGTGTTCATGGCATCTGCGTGATAGCTCTCAAGATCCTTGTCGAGTTCAGCAGCCGATTTCTCCACTGACTTCTTTCCATTGCCTCGTCCACCAGCACCACGGCCACGGCCACCAGCACCACGTCCTTTACCACGAAAGCCGCCTCTTCCTCCTCTCATCCCTCCCTGCTGGTTATGACTGCCACAGAGAGAGAAATTCAACACTTGATAAAAAAATTCGATTCGCTTTCCACTTGGATGAATATCAGTTCAGATCTCCGCTTATCAGTTCAGATCTCCGCTACATCTAATTATTATACTTACACTGGAAGGCGGCGACTCATAGTAGGAGCTAGACCTCTTCCCAGTCTCCCTCCTCTAACTCTTCCTCTCCCGCCTCCTTGTCTGCAAGTATCAAAGAAGATTGTGTAAGCTTTAAGTTTTTGTCTCTCAACACTGGTACTTAGGGGAAATGAAAAAAGACATAAGTTTATACTGGATAACAACAGTCCTCTTCAGCCTTCCATTAAGTCCAGTAACATTGACATTCACATGACCCGGTAAAGGATTCTCGGAATTGTTGCCACCCAAAATCTCAAGCCTCATTGGCCTTCCATCCAATAACACGTTGTTGTATTTCTTCAGAGCTTGTAATGCACCACTTCTTCTCGGATACACCACTTCAGCTGTGCCCTAAATAAGTCCATGTGTCCCAAAGAAGTCACAGTTAGAAAAAGCCATTTAGAATGGTTCGGTTCGGAATAGATGGAATTCGGATTCGGTTTCGGTTTGGGTTTGGATTCAGTTTTTCCGGTACTTAGATTAAGGATCCATTTATGGTATTTTGTCGTGTTCAGTTCCTCTAATTCTGTATTTTGGTTTTTTTGATTTAAGACTTATTCACGTACTTTATTTTTCTCGGATTTGGTTTGGTTCGGTATATATCGATTTCAGGTTCGAGTATTTTTATATAAAAATACAAAACTTGAAAAAAAAATGGAAAAACTTTTAAAATCTAAAATTTGGGTTCCGGTTCGAGTTCTAATTCGGTTTGTGGGTACATAGATTTTGGATCTATTTAAGTATTTTGTTGGGTTTGGTTTTGCTACTTCGGATCGATTTCGGTCGAGTTTCAGATACATAGATTTATGACACATTTGAGTATTTTATTGGATTCAGTTCATCTAATTTGAATTAATTTCTATTTAAATTTTAGATCTTTAAAACAACATTTTAAAAATAATATTTTAATATATAAACACCAATCTAACAAACCAAGTACAATCCTAGTAAATATATTGCTCTTTACATAAATATGATTTCATCATCACCTAGACTTTATTAGTTTACATATTGGGACAATAGGTCGAACTTTAATATCGTTTCACCAAATAAACGTTTATTTTGTAAAAGAAAATAATAAAATTTCCATAACCATTTTCTCCATACATTTGAGTCGAGAATTATTCAAAGTTGAAAGCACAAAATAGATTTGAAACATGCACTTGGATTATTATTTAAACCTCGAAACATTATGGCCCATTACAAGCCCAACAGAAAGGTTTCTGTAAAAAGAAAGAAAACATAAAATGAAACAACGATAAAGTTCTTTTGTTGTTTTTCCAAGTGCATGACGCTCACTCAAACAACACCACTTCTGACCACAAATTCCATAGCTCAGAAGCCACCACGAAGACGAAGAACCAAGTGAAGAGTCGACTCCTTTTGGATGTTGTAATCAGCCAAAGTACGACCATCCTCAAGCTGTTTACCAGCGAAGATGAGTCTCTGTTGGTCCGGAGGGATCCCTTCCTTGTCTTGAATCTTAGCCTTCACGTTGTCAATTGTGTCTGAGCTCTCAACCTCCAAGGTAATAGTCTTGCCTGTCAATGTCTTAACAAATATCTGCATACCACCGCGAAGACGCAACACAAGGTGAAGGGTCGATTCCTTCTGAATATTGTAATCAGCAAGTGTGCGACCATCCTCGAGCTGTTTACCAGCGAAGATGAGTCTCTGTTGGTCTGGTGGGATCCCTTCCTTATCCTGAATCTTAGCCTTCACATTGTCGATTGTGTCTGAGCTCTCAACCTCCAAAGTTATGGTTTTGCCGGTAAGGGTTTTCACAAAGATTTGCATACCACCACGGAGACGAAGGACAAGGTGCAGTGTAGACTCCTTTTGGATGTTGTAATCAGCAAGGGTGCGTCCGTCTTCGAGCTGTTTACCAGCGAAGATGAGTCTCTGCTGGTCTGGTGGGATCCCTTCCTTGTCTTGAATCTTAGCCTTGACATTGTCGATTGTGTCTGAGCTCTCAACCTCCAAAGTGATGGTTTTGCCTGTGAGGGTCTTCACAAAAATCTGCATACCACCTCTCAAACGAAGCACCAAATGAAGGGTAGACTCTTTCTGGATGTTGTAGTCAGCAAGAGTCCTTCCGTCCTCAAGCTGCTTGCCGGCGAAGATAAGCCTCTGCTGGTCCGGAGGAATACCTTCCTTGTCCTGGATCTTTGTTTTAACATTGTCAATAGTGTCGGAGCTCTCAACCTCCAAAGTGATAGTTTTGCCAGTGAGGGTCTTCACAAAAATCTGCATACCACCTCTCAGACGTAGCACCAAATGGAGAGTTGACTCTTTCTGGATGTTATAATCAGCGAGTGTGCGACCATCCTCTAGCTGCTTGCCGGCAAAAATAAGCCTCTGCTGGTCCGGTGGGATTCCCTCTTTATCTTGGATCTTAGCTTTGACATTATCAATGGTGTCTGAGCTCTCAACCTCTAGAGTAATGGTTTTACCCGTGAGGGTCTTCACGAAGATTTGCATACCACCACGAAGACGAAGCACCAAATGAAGGGTAGACTCTTTCTGGATGTTGTAGTCAGCAAGAGTCCTTCCGTCCTCAAGCTGCTTACCGGCAAAGATAAGTCTTTGCTGGTCCGGAGGAATACCTTCCTTATCTTGGATCTTCGCCTTGACGTTGTCAATTGTGTCTGAGCTTTCAACTTCGAGGGTGATGGTTTTGCCTGTCAGTGTCTTGACAAAGATCTGCATACCACCACGAAGACGAAGGACAAGGTGGAGCGTCGACTCCTTTTGGATGTTGTAATCTGCAAGAGTCCTTCCATCTTCGAGCTGCTTACCGGCAAAGATAAGTCTTTGCTGGTCCGGAGGAATGCCTTCCTTATCTTGGATCTTTGCCTTGACGTTGTCAATAGTGTCAGAGCTTTCAACTTCGAGGGTGATGGTTTTGCCTGTAAGAGTCTTGACAAAGATTTGCATACCACCTCTTAGCCGGAGAACCAAGTGGAGAGTTGATTCTTTCTGGATGTTGTAATCGGCCAAGGTACGGCCATCTTCTAGCTGTTTACCAGCGAAAATTAATCTTTGCTGGTCCGGAGGAATGCCTTCCTTGTCCTGGATCTTTGCCTTGACATTGTCGATGGTGTCAGAGCTCTCGACTTCGAGAGTGATGGTCTTGCCAGTGAGTGTTTTCACGAATATTTGCATCTACAAAACAGAAGACAAATAGTAATTTGATTAGCAAAATTGACAAGCGTAACAAGATATCTAAACAACAACGACCAACGAGCACAAATCTAGACACGAGAGAGGACTAATGACCCAAAAAAAGAAGAGAAAACTGAAAACCGTCATCGGAAACCCTAATTTTTACAAGTATTGCACAATCAAGCCATGGAATAAATAGATCTAAACCGATTTAACGCAAGAAAGATCACAAGATTCCATTAAGTGTTGCATAATTAAGCCATCAAATGAACAGATCTACACCGATTTAAGGCACGAAATTCTACAACATGAAAACCAATATAACTACGCATTAGAGACCTTAGTAATCGAAGTTGACTTACAAACACAAGATAACCAGATAAATCGAGAAAAAATAGATAGAAGAAACGAACGAACACTTTTCGGTAACACTGATTCAACGATTCAATTATCTGAACATAAATCGAAGATTAGAAAAACAATATAAACGAATAGATCGATCAGAAGCAATATCAAAACAAAAGAACCAGTAAAACCTAATACCTTGAAAGCGAGAATAGTAAGAGAATTGCAGAGCGATTTGATGTTTTAGAAGAGATGAAGAATCAGAGGAAAACGAAGGGATGAAAACAGAAGCTTAACACGAAGGTCTTAATATAGTCAGCAACATCGCTAAAATCGACTTTTTGATTAATAGAATAAAAATGAAAGATATCTAATGAAACGTAAGGGACAATAAGACACGTGTCACATTAACCACCGTTATTATCGAAGACCGACTCAACTAGAAACATCGTGTGGTGTATAGTATTACATCAGCAATGACATCTAATCCACTGGCAAATTGTTATATACCCAAATTATTAAATTCTTTTATTTTTTATTTTTTAATTATTTACTTTTCTTCATATGATTTTTTTTAATAAATAATTAAAATAAGAAAAAAAGTACAGAATTATTCTTGCCATTAAGACTTTGTCTTGGTTCACCCAACACAATAAGAATAAGCAATCACCTAATAATAAAAATTCTGTATTTTATTGATTATAATAGGTTATCTTCTTAATCTTTTTATTTAACATATAATATTTGGCAAATAATGATTCTAATCTTCCATCGACTAAAATAAGTAAACTAGTTTACCAATATGTATGTTTTAAAACTCTTTTGATTGCAAAACTAAACCTACTATTGTGCCTAGACTCTTCTTTAATCCTTAATGGGCCGAAATCTATTTCAAATTATGTGGGCCTAAAGTGGATTGAAACTCCAACATGAATACATGAGAATATGAGATTAAAGCTTTTTCTCTAATCTTTTATCTACTATATATAAAGAGACACATTAGAGGATAATAGGGTTAGGTCAAAATGTTAAATGAAATATAGAGATTACGATTTTCATATATTGTATTACCTTTTTAATATTTTATGTTGTGTATATGAAAATTCATACAGTCATTAG
Source organism: Lepidium didymum (assembly GCA_963920545.1). Lineage (NCBI taxonomy): Eukaryota > Viridiplantae > Streptophyta > Magnoliopsida > Brassicales > Brassicaceae > Lepidium > Lepidium didymum. The sequence continues at coordinate 713,893 of OY986996.1, read as the reverse complement.
AATCAACATTGCATGTCATGTTTGTATTATTTCTTAATATGATTTTGTGATCTTTTTGATATTAATCATTTCATAATATCCATGAAATAACTATAAATTGTAACATTCCTTTATATGATGAGATACTAACATTTCTTAAAATGTTATTTCATTTTTAATATGGTATGTCCGACATAATGGAAAATAACAATATTTTAGTTGTAATTATATAAGACACAACAAATAATTTTTTTGTTTGTCACTACACAACAAATAAATATATTGTAAACAAAACAAAGGAATCAAGATTTTTTATTCAAAAGTCAATAGAAAAATAAATTTCTAGATCTGATCCCACAAAATTTTGTCTCGAATTCCTAACCAAAAATTTTATGGAAAAAAAAAAGAATTAAATTAACAGAAAAAGAAGTTGCTGGCTATCTGGTATCATTGAAGAAGATGAAAGATTGAAGTTTTCAACAGATGAAATATTCACAAGTCCAATACTTCTTTTTCTCCTTACTCTTCTGCGATAGACTCGCTCCCTTTCTCTCTCTGTAAAATTTGCTAAAGAGATGGAGATCATTGTCTTATCTCTCACTCTCTTCCCCTGTACTCTCTCTTCTCTCTCACTAATCGGTTTCATTACACAACTCAGACTGAAAGATTGAATCTTTTTCATCATGGCTTTTATGAGACTTGGCTCCAAATCCGAAGCTTTCCATCGTGAAGGCCAAACCTGGTACTCTCTTCCAGCATTTACCTTCACAAATTAGATGATACGAGTAATGGGTTTCTAGTTTTAGTCCGGATTTCTCATCACTGTCGATAATTTCTCACGATTTCGTGTTTCAATCTCTCTCTTTTTGTTCTTCCCTGAATCGTTAGATGCAATTTCCGAAATCATAACTTTTGGATTTAAATAATATGGCTAGGTCTGATTGATTTGTGATATTACAGTGAAGTGTTTCTGTTTTGGGTGATGTTTTATGTCTCTTGTCTACAGGCTTTGCACCACAGGACTCGTGAGTGATGTTACCATTGAAGTTGGAGACATGAAATTTCATCTCCACAAGGTTAAAATCTTTTTATCTTTAGTTTTCAGATTTGATTTAATTGCATGTATATGAAAATTGATGAAATTCCATCTTGATTTGGTGTGTAGTTCCCATTGCTCTCTAGAAGTGGGCTACTTGAGAAGCTAATTGATGAATCTTCAACTGATGATGGTTCAAGCTGCGTTTTGAGTTTAGATGAGATACCAGGAGGTGGTAAAACGTTTGAGCTTGTAACAAAGTTCTGCTATGGTGTGAAAATAGAGCTTACTGCTTTCAATGTTGTTAGCCTTAGATGTGCAGCTGAGTACCTTGAGATGACTGATAACTACGGTGAAAAGAATCTTGTTGGCTTGACGGAGACTTTCCTCAATGAAGTGTTTGGGAACTGGACAGACTCAATCAAAGCTCTTCAGACATGCGAGGAAGTGACTGATCACGCTGAAGATCTTCAGATTATCTCCAGGTGTGTTGATTCTTTAGCTGTTAAAGCATGTGCTGATCCAAGCCTCTTCAATTGGCCTGTGGGAGGAGGGAAGAGCGCTACAAGTGGACAGAACACTGAAGATGAATCACATTTATGGAATGGAATTTCTGCATCAGGAAAGATGTTGCAACCTACTGGTGAAGATTGGTGGTTTGATGATGCTTCTTTTCTTAGCTTACCTCTCTTCAAAAGACTCATTACTGCGATTGAAGCACGAGGCATGCAGCTTGAGAACATTGCCATGGCAGTTATGTACTATACAAGGAAACATGTTCCTTTGATGAATAAACAAGTGACCATGGATAATCAGGTGATTGAGACACCAAATCCTCCTGAAGCAGACCAACAGGCTTGTCTTGAAGAGATTATCGGGTTGCTTCCGAGAAAGAAAGGTGTAAACCCAACCAAGTTTCTTCTCAGGCTGCTGCAGACTGCAATGGTGCTGCATACAAGCCAATCCTCAAGGGAAGATCTAGAAAGACGGATTGGTAATCAGTTGGACCAAGCTGCTTTAGTGGATCTTCTTATACCAAACGTGGACTACTCTGAAACGCTTTATGATGTTGAATGCGTTTTGAGAATGATCGAACAGTTTGTTTCTTCAACTGAACAAGCAGGCATTGTCCCATCTCCATGTATAATTGAAGAAGGACATTTGGTGAAGGATGGAGCTGATTTGCTTACTCCAACAACATTAGTGGCTTCTCTGGTCGACGGTTATCTCGCTGAGGTAGCACCTGATGTTAACTTGAAGCTGGATAAGTTCGAAGCCATTGCTGCTGCAATCCCTCACTATGCAAGGCCACTAGATGATGGAGTTTATCATGCAATTGACGTGTACTTGAAGGTAATAAAAGTCTCTGTTTTAAAATCTAACCAACAGATGTATTTAAGTTTTATGGTTTGATTGCAAATTTTGCAGGCTCATCCATGGATTACGGATTCAGAGAGAGAGCACATATGTAGACTCATGAATTGCCAGAAGCTCTCATTGGAAGCTAGCACACACGCGGCTCAGAATGAGAGGCTGCCTCTTCGTGTGATTGTTCAGGTTCTCTTTTTCGAACAGCTTAGACTCAGGACATCTATATCAGGCTGGTTCTTTGTCTCTGAGAATCTAGACAACCCTGATAACCAAAACGGCAATAATATGGGTTTGCTTAAGCCTAAAGGTGAGACCGTGAAAGAACGGGTTTCTGAGCTGGAAAAAGAGTGTATGAACATGAAACAAGAGCTCCAGAAGCTGGTGAGATCAAAGAGAAGCTGGATGAATTTTACCAGGAAACTCAACTTCAAGAAGAAATCAGAATGCTGCAAGCCAAAGGATCAAGCAACACAAGCAATTTGAGCTCGTTCTATCGATCAATCTCCCCTGTTTTAAAGCAGAACTACTAGTATATTCATTCCTTTGTTAACTTAGGTAGAAAGATCAGGACTTTAGATCAGCTTTGGTTTCCTTTTAATCTTGTGATACTCTTTTTTCATGCTTCTCTTAGTATCTCGCTAAGAGTTTTAATGCTTTCAGGTTCTTATGCAATTAGTTCTTGTTCTGAAGACTTAGTTACATTTCTTATGCAATTTCAGGGTGTTATTGTTACAACCCCACAGAAAACAATCTCAAACACAAAGAAAATCAGCAGTCTGTTTTCGATTCTTAGCACGATGGATAGTCTTTGGGCGGTGGTAGAACAGAAAGCTCAGGTGTATTTCCATTCTCAACGACAAAAGCCATCTTCAAACCCCACATTGTATGGACTTCCAAATGACAGTGCATAAACCAAACACCTGCAACAACATATGCATTGATCAGTTTATCTGCTTCTCATGTATGATCATCATTATACATGTGCATTGACATATCAATCATACCTGGATTATCAGCTCTGAACCTAATGGCAGCCCAACCACCGGTAGGTACTCCAACAGTGTTTCTCTCAGGCGGGTCAATGAGATTGAATTTAGCCGGATCTTTCTTGGGATCAAAGTTTCCAACTCCAGTTCCAACTACAAAGAAGTTGTAGCCGTGAAGATGGAAAGGGTGTGACTCAACGGTTAAGAGATTGGTATCTTGCAAGACGAGCTCAATTGTAGTGTTGAACTTGACTCGACTCAGTCTAGTTCCCGTAGTTGTCCCCAAGTTAGCCGTGAGTGGCACACCAGTGTAATTAAACGCATTAGGAGGTCTGTCTGGGAAATCTGTCCTAAAAACACCTGGAATGTTGAAGTAATGAGCTTTCAAGAGTGCTGTTTTGGGCATAACGAATGTGATATTGTTTATAGAAGCTGCAAGATTTGTCCCATTCACACAAGTTGGGCACGAATTAATGCCTAGACCGATCGTGTAGAACAGTCTCCGGTCAACTTTTAACGGTACAAGAGCTGGAAAGTTTGGTGTGTTGAGACTCTTGAGCTTTCCGGTATAGTCCAAAGCAAAAGATGTGTCGTTAGGCAAAGGAAGCTTTGGTAAGATTGGTAATACCGTGTTTGGCACACCTTTGTATTGAAGAATCGCGGTCACTGTTTTGTTGTCAACAGTTACTGGAGCGTCCATGAATGGACTAGCTGCCATGAAGTAACGGTTTGGAGAACGGTCGGTTTTGACTAGAACGTTTGTGGTTTGACCTGGCCCGATTAAAATGGCATTGGTTGTGAACGGTTTAGTGTAGACCGCATCAATTTCTACTACTGTCATGTTGTGGCCTGCAATCCCGAAGAACAGCTCATCATTTAACGCTGCGTTGATTATCCTTAGAAGATATGTTTTGCCTGCTTCGACCTCTACCACGAACGTATCTGAAAATATGTAAGAAATAAGATTTATGATATCTGAGATCCGATCCAATAACAAACGGTTTAAAAGTGATAAATTATGATTTTCAACTCAAAACCAATTGGTGATAAGTAGATTAACCTCTAGATCGTATATATTAGATTATAATGATCACAAGTTTAGAAATCAGTGAGATATTAATCACATTCTAACAATTCTTACGCTTCTCGGAACATGGGAATAGTGGTCCAGGCTTGCCGTTAATGGTGTGAGCGTCTGACATTGGAGGTGGTGTGCCCAACTGGTTGGCTTGGTTAACCACAGTCTCAATGTCTTTGTTCCACCATTCTCCTATAACCATGTAAAAAGACCGCATGAATTAAGAATAAAACCAATCGGTTGATTGGACCAAATCATACTTAACCGGATCGGTTTGATTTTACTAACCGAGAACTATGTTGGTTTCTTGGTATGGTTGTGGGAACGGATATGGTTTTTCCGGTTCAGGCAATATGACAATAGCTCCATACACAGTGGCTCGTAGCCAGAGGATATGTGCGTGCCACCAAAGGGTCCCTCGCTGACCGGTCACATTGAAATCATAAACATAACTCTGTCCGGTTTGGATCGGACATTGAGTTATGTAAGCTGGACCATCAGCCCAACCGTTCCGGTATTGTTTAAGTCCATGCCTATATATAAACAAACCGTTGAATTATGATTCGATTAAACCGGTTTAGCTGGTCTGAGACGTATGAAAGAGAGACTTTACCAATGAATTGACATATTGTATTGTACATGATTAGTTACGTTGATGATGACTCTATCACCTTCTCTTGCATAAACCGTTGGTCCAGGGAACATTCCGTTAACCGTAACAATTGGTTTAGCATTGCATATTCGGCTTACGTTCTTCATTTGAACCTGTTCCAAACTTAAATGTTAGTAAAAGAAATCCGTATCTAGTGTAATTAAGTTTACAATAAACCGGTTAAACTAAACCGGTTTATTGGCACCTACGTTGAATTGGTACTTCTTCACCGCCGCATTGACCGGAGAATCGCCAAGAAAACCAAGAAGAAACAAGAATAGAAAGAGAAAACCCGGTTTTCGGATTATCTTCATTTCCGGTTTAATCTTCCGGTTTAATGCACTGATGTGTATTTTATCTTCTTACTTTTGGTTATAGAGTTTGTATTGATCATGGCTTGTTATAAATGCTTATATAGCGGATCATATAATGCAAAGAAAAGGTTGGTGAATCTCTCATATAATATAAAAGATATATAATAATGTTTAGGTTTAGAAATGAATAAAAATAAATGTGAAAAACGCATAGAAATATATTACTAAGAATTTATTTTTAAATATATAAATATGGAAGAAGAAGGCTTGTAAGCAACTTTCTGAAAGACGTTGAGGAATCAGCGTAACGTTTGTTAATAAAATGGAGTACCTTCGAAGTTGATATCTAATCTTTAATATTAATGCAAGCCGTTTTAATCTAGTGGCATCTGGTAAATTCATTAAAACATGTTCATTTGCATAAACTAGAGATCGAGTCTCACCGTCTATATTATGTAGGAATTTAGCTAATGAGCCGACCACTTATGACCCAATTTTTGGCTTTCTTTCGATGTAGTAACAAATAAATTAATGTTTAAGTCTCTCTAAAGTTTTATAGGTGATTGGCTACTTATACTTATTTTGTTACCCTAAAATACTCGCTTACAAACGATATGTTTCGGTCAATACTTTTTTTTAAAATTGTTAGAATTATTTATAAGCCTTTGAACACTTGTTTTCAAATAGACTTAAAAACGATAATCACTAAATTTTCTAACTTTTATCTAACTATACTATTTAATTACTACAACATCAACCATTAAACTTAATTTTTAAACAACATTTGTTACAAATATTCTTTGTCCTCTACTATCTAATCGTTCATTTTCAAAGGAAGTTTGTGTTAACCGCTTTTTTATCAATCGTCTTGTTCAAATGATGTTATCAACCAAACCTACAATATTTCTAATTAATATACAAAAAAGACAATCAAGTTCAAAGTTATAAACTTCTTTGAAAAATATTGTAAATGATTCTTTTTCCTTCATAAAACTCAATTAGTAAGAGTAAATAGATATTAGATTTAGATTTACTAATCTTCTTGCTGGCTTGTGAGTGCATGTGATGTGCTAGGATGTTGAGATCGTAGTTACGAGATGTTGAGTTTCGTTTTAAGTTTTCGATTGAGTTTGTTTGGGTAACGTAGAAAGCAAGAGAAAGAAAAACTTATTCCTATTTCTTGTTTTGTGTGTGTTTTTAGTTTCTAGTTCTTAAGGCTTTCGTTTAAAACTTTTGTGGAGAATTTAAATATCCGATTTCAAGTTGAAACCAAGAATTTGAAACTTTAACCATTACTTAATAAATAGTTATAGGTGACTAATATTTTAATTTCAGTATTGCACAAGTAGTGAACGAAATCATCATTTTTCACTTCTTTTTTAGAGAATGTTTCTAGGTATCTCACATCTTCTTTATGACATAACCGTTTATTTCTTCTTCCATAACCTGCCAAAGTTTCCCAATATCAGGATAAATAATGCTTATGATCGATCGAAGGGATATATTAATTTGATGAAATAGGTCAAAGTTATATGTGTATAGATATAGTCATCAACAGGGATGGAATTATAGTTTATTTAGGAATAGGAATACCTATAAATCTATATTCCCAACAGGTTTTGGATTTCTTTTACATTTAACCTAAATCCATCATTATTTTCTTTATCATGTCTAATATAGAAGATTTGATATTCTCTAATCAAATATCACTTAGTTTGTCTATAAAAAATTAATTTTTACTTATGATTATAAGATCAAACACTTTACTTTCCGTTTTAGTTATCGTGGCCATGAAAATTTATAGAGAAAGTGATAATTTTATTACATGAGTTATTGAACCTACCACGGCAATAAATAAATAATAATGTGTTATTTATGTTAATGTATTATCGTGTCGTAATTTGATTGGATGAGAATTTGCTGGTCGCAGTCGTAGGCAAGTGACCGTTTAAGGACTGAGGAGGAGCCTTCTTTTCTTTGTTTTTATTTTATTTGATGACCGACCATTGTGGATGAACCGTTTTTGACTTACCAAAATTTTCTTTTATATAAGTAACCCATGTAAATAAGCAACTACAATATCATCTTCCTAAGTTTAATCTGCTTCTTCACTCTTATCTGCACAAGTTTTTCTATTTCAGAGATTGTTTTTCTTTTTGTTCTTCTCTTCATCATGAATCTAATTCTGAACCACAGAGTTATACCCAATCCTAGACCAGAAGAGGCCGGTATGATCAACAGTCAAGGCCGTGGTCTTTGGTTCAGCTTTTACGGCGCCTTCTACATCTATCAATGATTTCATCGAAGAAGACGATGAGTGTTCATGTAAAGTGAACTTGAATTATTTCTCAATGGAATCAGGAATGAACTACGACGATATTCCAAAGGCTATGCTAGACCTAGTTGTTTATGTTTGTGATGTAACTTCTTCCCCAAGTTACACCAGTTCTCCAGGCTGTGCTTTGAAAGTGTGGTTACGTGTTCCTCTTCCTAGCCCTGAATTGACGATGATAAAATTAAGTCTACGTGTGAAGAGTGTATGATTTGTTTGGAAGAGTTTAACAATGGAGGACGAGTTTTGAGTTTGCCTTGTGGACATAAGTTTGATGAAGAATGTGTTCTTAAGTGGTTCCAGACCAATCATGTTTGTCCTCTCTGTCGCTTCGAGTATTATATTTAGGGTTTCTCTATTTTTTTCCGTGTATTTGAGTCTTTTTGTTAAATTTGTGACCTAATTTAGAGTATGTACGTTGAATAAGAAATAAATTTATAGTCGCTTATCACTTTCTATAATATAAAAATGAAGTTAGATTATTAACATTTATAGTCGCTTATCACTTTCCGTGTTTTCATTTTCAATTCCCTACATTACTCTTTAAAACTTTAACCATTACTTAATAAATAGTTATAGGTGACTAATGTCTTAATTTCAATATTGCATAAATGGTGCACGAACTCATCATTTTTCACATTTTTTTAGAGAATGTTTCTAAGTTTATAGAAATGTTAGACAATGTTTATATGATCTTATGTTTTAAACAGTTTTAATCATCATAAGAAACTAAAAACTAAAATACAATAAACAATACCTAGAAGTTGAGTTGAAAAAAAAAACAATATCTTGAAAGAGGGAAAACAAAACAATTTTGTGATAAACTATTCTTATCATACTCAAATTTTAGATTTGCATTGTGAATAATCTAAGAGAGTCATCTAACCTGATTAAAATATCAAATCCTATAAGCATTAACTAAAGTTTTCCGTAAACTTTAGCCTAATGAACTGTATTGGTGATTATGTTGTATCACAACGCCTATTTAAATTCGATTAGCTATGAATTACAAATAACAATAAAAATAATAATCATCGAAATATATTATATGTATTAATAGCCACGAGTTTCAAATGATTTTTCATGCTCTCGTGATGCTAGGCTACAAAGTATTTAAATTAAAACTTGGAAAACAATGGGCAATAGCTTTAGGTGGTGGCTTTGTCGTTCTTGACCACGAGCAACTTCTTCTTCTTCTTCTTTTTAAAAGCTTTGGGCTTGTAGAGGAATCGCATCTTTGAACTTGATCAGAGATCCATAGCGCGATGCTAACTCAGGTGAAATCACAATTAATTTAACAACAACAACTATTTAATTATAATCATCCAATAGCTACAATAACCTAACTTAGTACTTTAATTATATGAATGATATACATATCTTTAGATTAGAGAGATCAAAATAACCATTTCGTTTGTATCTCACATCCTCTTTAAAAACTAGCCCTATGAAAACCCAACATAAGATCTATTCATAAAGGAGCCAAAAGCGAAATACATGGATCAGATCTAAGAAGCTAAATACTCACAGCCAAACAAACCCAAATTGAAAAGGCATAAGACAAAGACAGAGATAAACAATTGAGTTCTTCTTTTGTAGGAAGATAGACTTAACCGGATTAAATCAAATTGGTTTATAGTATACCGAATTACATATTCGTCAGCACGATTAATATTTATTATTATATCAAGAAATATATGCACATAAGAATAAAATATGTTTTAATATAAAGTTGCTCTTTGAGAGACATGTACAAGAAAAAAAAAGAATTTCATACAATTATTTAGTCAATTTATTGAGTTTGGATCAAATACGTTTGCATTTTGATAGACGTAGAATATTTGTAACATCTCTGATATCTTCATGACAAATGGAACAACTATGTAGGCAATAATCTCCAATTTTAATGTCATACTCTTCTTCTTTTTTGTCTGTGTCTTTGAAATTATAAAGTGAACAACAATGGATGAATAAGTAGATACAGGTTAGTATAGGAATGAATACCATCAAGTAAAAATAGAGCACAAGTGCATTCTCCATCTGCAATTAGAATCAACAAATTAAATATGGTCAAACGAAAAATCAAATAATTAATTGTGATAGAAGTATGAAAATTTACCAGAAATTGGAGGCAGACGAGAATATAAGCAAAGTGAATTGAGTAGTTGAATGCTCTTATGATTGATCAATATCACAATTGAAACGAAAGAATATGTTTGATGAAATAGATCAAAGTTATATGTGTATATATAGTCAACAGGGATAGAATTATAGTTTATCTAGGATTAGGAATACATATCAATCTATATTCCTAATTGGTTTTGGATTTATTTACATTTAACCTAAATTCATCATTATCTTTATCATATCTATTATTGAAGATTTGATATTCACTAATCAAATATCACTTATTTTTCCTATAAAAAATGAATTTTTTACTTATGATTATAATTTACTTAAGCTGATTTGAAAAGAAAAAAAGGTCTTCGTCAGAGTTGATCTCAATTTGAACTTTGGAAATTATTTCTAGAAAAGAAATTAAGATCGAAGATTGCTTGGGAAACTTGTAATTTCAGTTAGGTGTAAATGATGATTTTGTTGCAGGATCAGATCTCAAGTCTTGGGAAGACATAGCTTATTACTCTGTAGCTTAGATTTGAAGGTTCAAATTCCTTTGCAATTCCCATTATTATAAACTCACTGAATTATCTGTTGATACTTATGCAGGACGTTTTCAACTTTGATGACTTCATAGAAAGATTCAAAGAGGAAGAACATCAAAAACTAATGAAAGTACTTCCTCAAGTTGACTCTATTGATCATTCACAAATTAATACTCCCTTTAAAGATTTGGTTGAATCTACTACTCATTGCATGGCACAAGTTTAGTTTATGGGAAGATTCTTTTTGACAAGAAACTAATATAAAGACAAAAGAAAATAAAATCATTAAAATAACGAGAGTGTCACGTCCTAATCTTTATATGAATCAACAAATGTAAAAAATATAAATCTAGGGTTCATCTTGAAGGATGGTTTTAATATGTTGACACTTTGATTTATTAAGTGCTTTCTTGAGTGCTTTGAGATCCTCGTGATAATTTGGACACCGATTGTTACCATAGAGGCAATCCCATGATTTCTTAAGCTCACTACGTTCAAATACGAAGGCATATAGCGAAAGTAAGAGAAACAAAATTATAATCACCAACAGTACGACACAAGCGGTTATGTCTTCTTCCATAACCTGCCAAAAGTTTCCCAATTTCAGGATAAATAATGCTTATGATCGATCGAAGGGATATATTAATTTGATGAAATAGGTCAAAATTATATGTGTATATATAGTCATCAACAGGGATCGAATTATAGTTTATTTAGGAATAGGAATACCTACAAATCTATATTTCCAATAGGTTTTGGATTTTTTTTTACATTTAACCTAAATCCATCATTAATTTTCTTTATCATATCTAATATAGAAAATTTGATGATATTCACTAATCAAACACTTACTTTTCTATAAAAAAATGAATTTTTACTTCTGATTATAAGATCAAACACTTTACTTTCCGTTTTAGTTGTTGTGACCATAAAAATAGCTTTTTCAATTCTTGTGATTATAAGATAACATATATGCTACTTTTTTAAAATAAAAACAAAATATCTTTATTACAGGATAAAATGTGAGAGAATATAGTCCCTAAACTTTGACCTATATAAATTTTATAATCAAATATCAATATAACCCCCACAAATTTTGGAAGATTGCAAATATAAAATAATAGAAAACAAAAATGGAAAAAGAGTATAAATCAGTGATTGATTAACAGACCCCCACAAAATTTGGAAATTATAAATATAAATACGAGATAAAATGAAAATGAAAAAGAAAACCAACACAGCGTGGTAGTGACTAGTGAGTAACACGCTAAATAAATTTAAATTTACTTTGAATTATATTTGTATAAGTGCACTTCAGTTACATGATTTCTTCTAGCCCTAAGTGAATTCGAATTCGACATATATAGCGATAATATGCTATTTGAGATTGAACTACAAAGGAACACTCGTGATTTGCCACACCTTTCTCACGTGCCAAGATGACTTAATTCACAAAGAGAAATATTCACTATAAAACAAAGTTGAACGTAACATAAGAGAAGAAGAAGAAAGTTAACTAAAAAGTTAAACAGTGTCTAAAAACAATTATTCTTCTGTTCTTCCAAATGTAAGAACCAGAAACAATTAAACAAAAACATAGAGAATATAGAAGGTTGAAACGTTGAAAAAGTGGAGAATGAAGTAAGAAAGATGATAAAGAATCATCTGACATTGTCTATTTGTGAATTTCTTTGTTTTCTGACATTGTTTTGTTATCTGACATTGTTTGCTTCTATCTTCTTAAATTAATCGCATGTTGTCATTTCTATGTTTTTTTTTCAATCAACAACACTCAATCCATAGCCTAAATTTTATCTTTATAATTCATTTTTTTAAGCTATCATAATGCAGCGGGTAGGAATCAAATCCTGATGCCAAGTCATTAGCTGGATCATCCTAACTACCAAACTGAGAATAATTCAGCAGTTGTCATTTCATGTTTAAAGTTGCTTCTTCTTTTTTTAAAAATTATAATTTTATATATCATATTATTCCATTTATGAAATAGATGCTTTTTGGATACAAACTAATATAAACTTTAATAAATCTATTATTAATAAAACTAATAGACATCCATAATATCCATCTCAGTCAAACGAAACCAGCTAAGTAGACTTTATTAATAAACGAAATTTTTGCATCATTACCATTCGTCATTTATTGTACAGCTAATACTATTAGCCTAATTATATATATATGCATGCATACATATATCTTTAATTTTTTTAATTTGAAATTCAAGTATTGTTTGATTACGAACTGACATGTCCGTAAATGAAACAAACAAAGGTGATAAGAAACAAATAAATCAATCTAAAAAAATATATATAAATTCTTATTTCCCTTTTTTTCATGGGTAATGACAATTCTTCTTTCTGGTGTTACTTTATTAAAGATACAGGTGGAAAATAATATTTATATTTTAAGCTATGTTGCATTCATACCCGCATGATCAAATTAACCAATTAACCAATTTTTTCAATGGGTAATGACGATTCCTTTTTCTGTTGTTACATTGTTGTATTTATCTTTTAAAATATTCTGTCTTATTCTACTATATTTTGATCATGTTTTTTTTTCTTAAAAAAACTCATTTCATTTCAAAGGAGAAATATAACAAGCAAAAAAAACAAAACATATCTAATCTGAAAAATATAACTCTAAAACTCCAGAAATACAACAGACCTAATCAGAGAAACGATTAAAACAATACTAACATTAATACCCTATCATTAAAAACACACTTAACCTTGTGCTGTTGTGCATAATAAGTACACAAAACTATTCCAGTTTTTCCTACCATGACAATGAACCAAATTACCACATAGTGGATCCTTTGGAACTCTTAGAATTGCGTTGTTTGGCCTCATCCAAATAAAGATGGCTAAAGTTGCAATTAACCCACCTATTATTATGAGTACCGGAATCCTCACGTCCATCTTCAAAATCACAGAGCCTGCAACAAGAGAGGCACAACTCCTGGTAGAAACCAAGTAGTTGATATCCAAACTTTTACAAATGCTTATACAAAACTATCCTTAAACTGTGCATGTACTAAAAATTTTGTCATGTTTGAAATAACATGTCCCGCAAATAAAAATAGCGTTTCATTGATAGTTAGGAAGTGTTTTTTAATATGCACAATGACAACAACGACCATAACGCCATCGATAAGGCTTTTAGAGGCCTATGTTTATAGGATTATGAATGAGTACTGCTTATTTGTTTAAAACTTTAAAGAGATAAGACAGTTAAGTCAAACTCATAAAATAGTGTTGGAGTATTTCTAATGAAGTGAAATTAGCTGTAGTAATTGATAAAGCAACTAAATAAATACTCCACTACAACATTGAGTTGATACCTATTTTTTTAAAAACGTCTTTAGTCTAGAAAGGATAACAAAATGTCAAAATTAAAATTAATAATATAATAGGTATTCGTTTTTTCTGATATAATAGTATAAAATATTTTAAAATAGGTGATTATGTAATGAAAACAACTATTGTTAAATTACAACATACATCAAATTTAAAATTTATAGATTTGTAATAATGGTCATGTGACATAGGTTATCTCAAGAGTCAAGATATATGCTATTCTCCAAAATAAAGCTAGAAAAAAGCCCTTATTTTTTCTTTATAAAATTGGACATATTAATGTTTGAAACTTTAACTATTATTTAATGAATAGTTATAGGTGACTAATGTTTTAATTTCAGTATTGCACAAATCGTGCACGAAATCATCATTTTTCACTTTTTTTGTAGAGAATATTTTTAAGTTTTTAAAAATTTTAGACAATGTTTATATGTTCCTATGTTTTAAACAGTTTTTTGTTACAAAAAAATTATAATTATCGTAGGAAATTGAAAAATAAAATATAATAAATAAATTTTAGAAGTTGGGTTGACCAAAAAAAAAAATTTCTATAAGCTGAAACAAAGAAAAGAGAAAATCGAGACAATTTTATGATAGACTATTTTTATAATACTCAAATTTAGATTTGCATTGTGAATAATCTAAGAGAGTCATCTAACCTAATTAAAATATCAAATCCTATAAGCATTAACTAAAGTTTTCCGTAAACCTAAAAATAATATCTAAAAGGAAAATTAAAGAAGAAATAGAAAAAAATGATTTTGTGATCAAGAACCTTGATATGTAATACTAAAATTAAAACCTACATTGTTGACAATATTTGAAAAAATTAGTAACCTAAAAACTATTTATAACATAAAACACTAAGAAATAATAAGCCCACCAAAATTTCAAAGACTTCTTGATAAAAATAAAGAAAAAAAAATATTCATAACGAAATATCGTTAATATCCATAACACTAGATTTTATGTGTTTCTTACAAATTTATTTTTGGTCAATCGAATTATATAATCTTCTCTAAATTAATTTTTATTCTATTTTGTAAATTACAAACTTTAACGTTTTGTTTTACAACTTATTTTTGATCAATTTATAGACTATAAACATGGCATACATGTTTTATTTAATTTTTTACAAATTTTTTACTTTAAAATCATTTTTTAATTTTTATTTAGCTTAGTTGAAAATATAAATGATATAATCAAGTAGAGATTTTAGCCTCATGAACTGTATTGGTGATTATGTTGTATAACAACGCCTATTTAAATTCGATTAGCTACAAATAACAATAAAAATAATAACGACGCCGGAAAGACAGTTATTCATAAAGGAGCCAAAAGCGAAATATATGGATCTTATCTAAGAAACTAAATACTCACAGCCAAACAAACCCAAATTAAAAAAACATAAGACAAAGACAGAAGATCTCTATTATCTTTTGAGAGAAAAAAACTAAAATGAAAATGATTCTGTTAAAGGAAGTAGAAACAATTGAGTTCTTCTTTTATAGGAACATAGACTTAACCGAAAACTAAACTTGAATTAAATCAAATTGGTTTATAGTATACCAAATTACATATTCTCCAACAAGATTATTATTTATTATTATATCAAGAAGTGTATGCACATAAGAAAATATTTAGTCAATTTATTGAGTTTGGATTGAATACGTTTGCATTCTGATAGACGTAGAATATTTGTAACATCTCTGATATCTTCATGACAAATGGAACAACTATGTAGGCAATAATCTCCAATTTCAATGTCATACTCTTCTTCTTTTTCGTATGTGCCTTTGAAATAATAAAGTGAACAATAATGGATGAATAAGTAGATACAGGTTAGTACAGGAATGAATATCATCAAGTAAGAATAGACCAAATGTGAAGTCTCCATCTGCAATTAGAAACTAGAACAATAATCATGCAAAACAAGAAGTTCATAGTTTACAATAAAAATTTATTGAGCAAAATATCCTATAACAACATTAATACTCTTACCTATCATAATAGTAATCCAAATGATGACACAATGAATTTTTGTTTCTCTCTTAGGAGTATAACCAGAATCCAAAGAGAAAATTTAGTATTGTAATTTTTCTGGCTCTTACTCAACCACGTATTACATTTGCTTTTAGTTAATTAAGACATAAATTGGCTTTGAATTTATTATTGGATATGCTAATATCAATTACTATTATGCTATGATAATTCAGCTAATAATTTGACATTAGAATTTAATTCTTTCTTATTGCATTATGGTAATTTAAAAAAGAATTATATGAGTAGGCTTAAAGCTATCAATCGAGCCTTGTTGATCTAACTGTTGACAAAAAAAATTTGACTTGTGTCATATTATCCGAAACTTTATGTGATTAAATTTGTTTGTTTTTATATTGTACTAACATTTAACTAATCCCCAATAATGTGTTTGTATTTATACGTTTAGTTTGTATCCATATTAATCATATTCATATTATTATTAGGCCACTATTGAAACCCAAACAAAACAAACTACATAAATCAGAGGAATTACAACGAATCAAATCCAGCACAATTCATACGTATCCGATTATTCGGTGTCGGACATATTATATTATAAAAATTGTTCTGTCTAAAACAGATTTTCCTATTCATCATCATGACCAGAAACAATAAACAATGTACAGACTAAAACGACAAAAAAAAAAATCAGAATGTAATAGCTAATTTCTTTTTTCGTAATCGTGGCCATGAAATTAGCTTTTTCAATTCTTGTGAATATCGACAGATATGCTACTTTTAAAAGAAAAACAAAATATCATAACATGGTTCCCTAAACTGTGACCTACATAAATTTTATAATACAATATAACGATTTCTAGACCCCCACAAAATTTGGAAGATTGCAAATATGAAATATATAAGAAACCAAAAATGGACAAAAAGAGTAAAAAATATGTCATTGATTAATAGACCCCCACAAAATTTAGACAATTGTAGATATGAATACGGGAAAAAAATGAAAAAAATAAAAACTCTTTGTAGCTGAGCGAAAAGATTCAGAATAGCAGTTGTATGCTAACTAAATTCGAATTTCCTCTAAATCATATAACTTCTTTTGACTCAGGCGAATCCAAACTCAGGATAGTAGTATTATGCTATTTTTGAAATCGAACCACTTGAATTATAATTGTCAAAAAGAAATGGAAAAACATGTAAAAGTGCTTAACGCGTGTGAGCACCATCTTGTTGATGGATAGAGCTAAAGCCAAAGAGTGAAGCACTCTTTATTACTCGTGATTCCACACATTTCTCACGTGCCAATATATAAGACTTAAACAGAGAGAATCTACAACTATAAAACAAAGCTTAACGTAACATAAGGTTAAAGAGAAGAAGAAGAAGAAAATTAACTTATAATAGACATGTCTAAAAACAAATATTCATTTGTTCTTTCATATATATGTAACAACCAGAAACAAACAAATTGTAGAGAGACTTTGAGCAAATAGGTTAAATGGAGAATGAAGGAAGAAAGATGACGAAGAAAGAGAGTTCAAGGTTTAAGAGTATTTGTGTCTTTTGTGGGAGTAGTAATGGCAACAAAGCTAGTTATCAAGATGCAGCCATTGAGTTAGGCAAAGAATTGGTAATATATATTACATATATACACTTTTATAGTTTCTCCAAGAACATTATCATGCATGTAGTTTTTTTTTTGATAAACCGTAGGAATTCCGAATCTTTGACCCGTAATCTCTTCCAATATCGGGGACCAGTTGTTGATTATACCATGTTTAAGGCGTAAATCATTGCTTCCAAATGGATTTGAACTCATGGTCTCTTTGTTAGAGAAAACCACTAGACCAAAAACTATTTGTTCATACATATAGATTCTTAATTAAGGAACACTGGTTTCAATTTTTGATGAATAGGTGCAGAGGAAGATTGATCTTGTTTATGGTGGAGGAAGCATAGGTTTAATGGGTTTGGTGGCTCAAGCTGTTCATGATGGTGGTCGTCATGTTATTGGGTAATTAATATTTCTTTATATAATATGATTATTATTATGATAATATGAGATATATATAAGGTTTTGATTCTTATTTTGATGCAGAGTCATCCCTAAGCTTCTCATGTTGCAAGAGGTATTGATTGGCTTTATGGATCCGAATTGTTTTTATATCATAATGGTCTCTCTTTTTATGTTTCATAAACAAACACAAAATTATTTGATGATTTTTCGTAGGTATTTGACAATTTTTTGTGGTTTTTTCCGTAATAAAGATTTAACCATTATATTGTTTTTCTGTTGATGCCTCATAAACATGAAGATTATTGGACAAACAGTAGGAGAAGTGAGGGAAGTTGCAGACATGCATCAAAGAAAATCTGAAATGGCTAACCATTCTGATGCATTCATTGCTTTGCCTGGTAATTGCTCTCTCTCACTTTCATTTTGCTAAAAGTTTATTTAAAACTGATTTATGAGAATTTCGTCACTAAATTTTCAAGTTACAAAATGACGTTATCCGTTATTCATTTCAATTAGAGTTTGACTACCTGGAATCGCGTAAAAACTATGTGATATTATTCAGGGTTTAAAGGATGAATTTAGATTATGAATTGAGTATTGTCGGTCTAACTAAATGTTGATAGAAAAATTTAATAATGGTTATTTTAGAATTTTATTCATGATTATATATATTTTGATAAAATTTTATATGTACTACGAATTAGTGTGGACACATCCATGTTAAAACATAAAAACATAAGTGATGGTTAGTGTCCACTTTATATTTTGGAAATTAAAAGTTAGATTTGTTTTCTCTTCTTTATCTTTATCTTTCCTTGTCATCAGATAAACACTTGTCTTTAAAGAGTGCATTTAATAAGTAATAAACAAGTGGTTTGATAAATGATATATGGGAGAGAGATCTCAAATGTCAAAGAATTAAAAGAATCACGACAAGTAACCTTTTTATAAAAATAATTAAAGTGAAAAACTAAAATAGATCCATCAACATCCAAAAGCAATGAAATTGATGTCGACAAAGAACATCTGTTTCTTATCCACTTAAAGAAACTTTAAGTTCTCTGATTATATCCCAAAAAAATCTAGAATTGACATTAAAAGATTGTAATTATCATTTGCAAAATATTGTCTTTTTTTCAAGTATTGAACTTGAGTTACTAGTTTTCTGAGAAGGGACACAATGGTAATTGTGTAGCAAATTATGACAATCATCATTAAGACACTAAGAGTTGACCTTTGACTTAAAAAGTACCAAAGAGTAAGAGATGTTGACTTTTCTTTACAAGTCAAAAATGAAAGTGAAAAAGAAAAATAAAATATCTTTGAAAATTTTACAATTGGGTTTTATCGATCAAACGTGTCTTCTCTATCATCAGGTGGCTATGGTACATTAGAGGAGCTACTTGAAATGATAACTTGGGCACAACTTGGTATTCATAATAAACCGGTAAGTAAATAACCGG
This sequence comes from Lepidium didymum, assembly GCA_963920545.1. NCBI lineage: Eukaryota > Viridiplantae > Streptophyta > Magnoliopsida > Brassicales > Brassicaceae > Lepidium > Lepidium didymum. The sequence goes on along the minus strand of OY986996.1, from coordinate 694,624 downwards.
TTTGTTTTCATAACCATAAGTTAAACCGATGACTAATTGATATTTTTATGGTATTGCAGGTTGGTTTATTGAATGTTGATGGATATTACAATGCTTTGTTATCATTAATCGATAAAGCTGTTGAAGAAGGGTTTATTCTTCCAACTGCTCGACATATTATCGTTTCTGCACCAACCGTAAAAGATATATTTCACAAATTAGAGGTGAACAAAAATCTGGTTATTAAATTTCCTTTTTTTTGGATATAATAAATAATTTTTTTGTTTGAATCTGGTAATTAGTTTGATTGGTTTATACAGGAATATGTACCCCGACACAAGTAATTTAAAAATATCTCAAGATTGAACTTCGAGATCGATTCAAGTAGAAAATTTCAAGAATTTGATATGTTTTGAGATTGAAATCAAGTATTTCTTAGAAAACCAAATTTGTGATTTAACTAGGGTTTAAATTTATGTAAATATGTTGTTTCCAGTTTTATATCCTAATTTTGGTTCATGTGACTGTAATCTATAAATACAAACTAGTGCATATTATTACCTTTTTCTGGTAATTTGAATCAATAGAAACTTTGTAAACAACAGAAGCTTCAGACTAACTAGAAATTTTTCTTCTGAACCGGCTCAACGAACCTATAAATCAATAAACAATAAAATCTAACTAATCTCGTAACTAGGAAGAGTTATGTGAATACTTATAATGCCACACACAAATATAATTTAATTTTCAATGACATTCGGACTCGAAATAATATATTACTATTTTTCTGAATTTTAATACTATCATTCGATACGCCCCACGTAAACCATTATTACAATTTTAGTGAATACATTTTTTTTCCAAGACAATTTTGGTGAATACTTATACTTCTTCTTTTTTTAACGTCTGACTTTTATAAATTAACAGCAGTATTACACATGACATATATTACAGCAGTCTAGTTTATGCTTTACACAACCAACATAACCTTAATTACAACAAAAAATTATTTAAGCCGTAACACCATTAACCTGTAATCAATAGTTATCAAAATAGAGCCCAACCATTGAAGAAAGGTTAACGGTGAATACTTATACTTTGAGAACAATAAATATTACACACACACAAAAAAATAAGTGTAATAAATTTTTAAAAAGTAAAACGTACAAAAAATAAAGAAAGCCCACTTGATAAACCGAAAACATAAGTTGACTAAAACCAGTTAATTGAACAATAAACGAATCTGATTTGTAACAGAAGTTTCTTGTTTTCGAGAGTAATTAGTAAATTAACAAAAATTAAGCAATTCATAGGAACCCACCCACCATGTGTTTTAAGCCCAATAAAGATACAGTGAACCCAGACGAAAAAATAATTAAAATTGTCCTTTACACTAATTGAAAGGTTATGAAACAAAAATCCAATTAAATTTATAAATAAATGTTTGGACACAAAGCCCAAAAGATCACGAATCTAGTTAAATATTAGCGACAATAAAGATTCTTTAAGCTGATGAATGATCTGTACCATGTAGCTTTGTTCCCTATTTGGTGTTTTAACTCTTTACTTAACTATCTTAACAACAACACTTCATTAATATCTCAAATTCAGTTATACGTCAAAATAATAAAATAAATTCTATGTCATTTTGACATTGTTTTGGATATTATAAAATTGTTTATTTTTTTAACAATGGAATCGAAAAAACCTGATTTATAGTTAAGTTTCTTCAACCCTAACAATATTTATGCGAGACAAACATAATTTTTGAAAATTAAACTGAGTAGAAAAGTCATTAAAATGACACTCAACTACTTTTTTTAATCTTTTGTCAACAATTAGATCAACAAGATATCATTTATATATCCTAAAATCTATATCATATTTTTTTCTTCTAATTTACTATATATAGTAAAGAAAGATTGACTTCTATATGCCAAAATTATTAATTAAATCATTCGGAGAAGAACTCGCATCGTCCATAATGAAAACATTTTTCCATAATATTCTGTATATAATCGACAATTTTGATTATCTTGTCTCTTGGATAAAAATTTGGTATGCATTATTATTATTTTTACAATAATAGTATAAAAGAAGTGTGGTCTCAAATGTTATGATTCATTGAACATAAACATAAACATAGGACTGAGAGGAGCCCATATTCCTTTAACTGGTGCAAATTTTTAGTTTTTTTTTTCTGTTTTAATTTGCTTCCTATCTAATATACATATATGTGTATATATATATATAGCTTTGAAGAGAATATGGATAATGATGAGTAGGTTAAATAAATAGTGACAAACTAAATAAATAAAATTTGGAAAAATAGTAAGGTACAATGTATGGCTATCGAAGAATGCCCAAAGCTGTACTTCCATTGATGTAGGAGATGATTGGGAGTACCTCCATTTTATTTTATTTCAATAATATTAAATTATTCAACTTATACTGTCTATTTTTTTTTTTCTCAACTCAAAATTTCATAATATAAAAAATAAGTTTACTCAGGCAAAAATATATTTACAAGAATAATAAGTCAAACCTCTTATATAATTGGAAAAGAAATCCGCAATGTAATTCAATAATTTAGAGATTAGATAGTTTTTTTCCGGGTATTGTATTTTTTTTTATTTTTCTTTTTTGAATTAATGAATATAACTATATTAATACATAGTTTTTCTATTTTTTATTTTATTAATAATTAGATAGAAAACACTTAATTCATAACCAATCTCCAAATTATTAAATACTTAACAATATCCTATGAGATAAATATAATTATCTGCAATCAATCTCTAATAAAAAAAACATAAATGACACTCAACTATGAGTTCAAATTACTTGTTTTTTTTTCTTTTTCTTGAATTAATAAATATAACCAAACTAAAACATGATCTAATTTATTAATTTTTTCTTTTCTTTTTGACGGCCCTAAGTTATTAAATTTGGACAAATATCCAATCTGTGCACTTAATATTGATGTCTATACATAAACAGAAAGGAGATATAAATATATATGCATAAATATCAATCATAGTTACAAAGAACTTGCCATATAAAGACACATATCATTTATAGCATTCGTTGGAGTATATAATGTCCAATCCTGTTATGTTTTCTACTTTTATATATATATATATATATACATTTATACAAATGGTATTAACGCTTTCATTTATTTTTCAAATTTATTTTTCTTTACCATTCAACAACTTCTTTTAGCTAACGCCTAATTGTAATCAGCAACTTCAGTTAGTTTTCTCAAATAACGTCAAACGAAGTTTTGGTTCTAATAAATGTAAATCGGAAATTATAATTAGAAAGTCATATAGTTGTTGAAATTATAAAACAATATGTCAAACAAGAATATTATATCAAGGCATACATATAAAGAAAAAAGACTAATATTAGCGTGGTGTTTATGTTTAAATTTCATTTTCTAATGGGCCAAGGGACAAATAATTTGATTTAGCAATTGAAAAATGTACTATAATTGGTCTATTTATAAAAGGCATTATTTTTTTTGATGCTATTATTACCTATGCAATGAGAGAGAAAAAGGTTCCAATTTTTAAAATATTAATAATTCTCTTGTCCACTTATCTTGGAATCTAAAAAACTAATATTAATTATAATATTAATAAAGATATATGTTAAACCTCAAAGCCAAAGGTAATCTCTTGGGTAGGTGGTGGAGTACCATTTTGGGTGTGTTCTCCACCTCAATTCACTTCAAATAAATTATATTTGTTTTAGGTGATATTGTTAGAAATTCTAAAAATTGATTATTGATTAAAGTTTGTCGATTAAATTATTCGTAACAAAATCTCAAAATTAAATTAAAAAAAATTCTCTCCTCAAATAACTGAGTGATACTTTTATTCTCTTTTTCATATGAATTATATTTTACATAGTCATATTTATTCCAAATGATATTGATAGGAGTTTAGAAGTTTGAACATTAACTATAAATTAATCAGATATTGTTGATAAAAAATTATAAAATAGTTCATAAATTAAGATTAGTCAAATAATAAATGTCTATTTTTTTTGTCTACAATAACATAACTAATTTTTTTTATAGAAACTCAATAAAATTTGAATTCACTATCTGATGTTTAACTAGATCTTAGCGATAAATGTCTACTTTAGTTTTTCTATCGGAATTCCTGTTCAAGTATATGTATTTGGTATGATAAGATTTATAGTTTGGAGTGATCATCAAATTTTTATCATGTTGAAAAAAATAGAAAGAAGCTTTGTAAGAAAAAAAATAAAAACTTGATATTTTACATTTTTTATAATCCTTTTACTTCTCACTATCTCTCTCTTCCTTTCAAAGTGGCACGAGTACCCATAACTTGAGAGCTATAGATACATATGTATGTATATGTAATTTATATTTATTATATATAAATTTGGATCTCTTTTTATCTATCTCTCTTGGACCAAACTCAGCTCTTTCACTCTTTGCCTTTTTTCTCTCTCTATCTCCTGTAACTTGATTATAAGTTTCTCTTGAAGATCCATTTCTATAACTCTCACTCGTTTTATTTTAGGTCAACTTGCCATGGCGATTTCTCTGGTAACGTCTTTTACAAAAACCCTAATTCTCTGCTCTTTTTTTCTTTCTTTTTCACTGAGGACTTTGTACGGACTTCTATGAAGGTTTTATAGTTTTATGTCTTGGGTTTTGTGCAAATGAGAGTTTCTGGGTTTTTTCCTTTTTGTTGCTTTTAATGATTTCATCAGGTGGATCGTATTTGATTTTGTTTAGCTATAGATAGATCTTATGGATTTTTGTAGACTTTTTTGTGAAGAAGATTGTTAAATGTTTAATTTCATCTTGATTTCTGGGTTTTAATTAATAGATTTAAAGCTTATCTTCTACTGTTAGTACTTGTGAATTTCGTTTAGTAGTTGACCTTTTTTATTTCTTGAAGATCTGAATGCGTAGATCATACGGGATCTTTGTATCTTTTCGTCTGCGTTACGATTCTCTTAGCTTGAATTAAGTGAAGTTGTGTATTCTATCGAAGGTCTTTTTATTTTTAGCAATTTAGTTTTCTTGCTGCTGCTACTAAGATTTGATTATTGATTTGTTTCAGGTGTGAAGCTGATTTGGATGATTTGGAAGTATATGGAAGTTTGCGTTCTGTTCTTGGTTGCTCTATTAGGGCTTCCTCCGTTTGGACCAACTTAGTTGGTGTTGTAAGAAAAAACGGTATTTAGATCTTGTTGAAGCAGAAGCAAGCATTAAGGTCTGGTCCTTAACTTAACTTTGAGAAGCTTTATTTGTTGCTAGAGGAATCTTCAGCTTATTAGGTGAAGACTGTACAGAGCTATAAAACAATACAAACGTAGAGTGACACGAGAATCGACTGTATGAGCTTTGGAGGGAATCTAATTTAGCAAGGAATCTGTGAGTTCTACTCGGCTGAGCGTTACAGTGAAATTACAATTGATTTATAGAGTTAACATCAACTCTTCCTCTTGAGTAATTATAATATCAGATAGATTAAGGATGGAAGCTGAAATTGTGAATGTGAGACCTCAGCTTGGGTTCATCCAAAGAATGGTTCCTGTTCTACTGCCTGTACTTCTGGTGTCTGTTGGATATATTGATCCCGGAAAATGGGTTGCATATGTCGAAGGAGGTTCCCGATTTGGGTATGATTTGGTGGCCATTACTCTGCTTTTTAATTTTGCTGCCATCTTGTGTCAGTATGTAGCAGCTCGAATAAGCGTTGTAACTGGTAAAAATTTAGCTCAGGTATCTGTTCCCCACTATGATTTAGTTTCTCCTCTAATTGTATTGCCTGCATCTATTACCAGCTTCTCTGTTTTTCTGACATTTTGATCTACTTTACTGGGACAGGTCTGCAACGAAGAATATGACAAGTGGACGTGCATGTTCTTGGGCATTCAGGCAGAGTTCTCAGCAATTCTGCTCGACCTGACCATGGTAGTTACTCACAATCTTTTTTGTCTTTAATTTTTGGTTATGTTTTCTGAGAAAAATGATTCCATTCCTCTGACATGAGCTTCTCAATTGAACAGGTTGTGGGTGTTGCACATGCACTTAACCTTCTGTTTGGGCTGGAGTTATCCACTGGAGTGTTTTTGGCTGCCGTGGATGCATTTTTCTTTCCTGTTTTCGCCTCTTTCCTTGTATGACTGGCCTTCCAACCTTTTCGTTTTCATTTCTGTGTTATTAAAGTAGCATTATCAAAAATTAGCTGATATGCATGCAATTTACAGGAAAGTTGTGTGGCAAATACAATATCTACTTGCTCAGCAGGCCTGGTTTTACTTCTCTATGTTTCTGGCGTTTTGCTGAGTCAGTCTGAGATCCCATTCTCTATGAATGGAGTTTTAACTCGATTAAATGGAGACAGCGCATTCGCACTGATGGGTCTTCTTGGAGCAAGCATCGTCCCTCACAATTTTTATATCCATTCTTATTTTGCCGGGGTACCTCTCTCTCTTTTTATGTATCCCTCTTTTATATTAAGAAGCAACAATCCTACTAAGCAGTGAATGCTTTCTTGCAGGAAAGTACATCTTCGTCAGATGCTGACAAGAGCAGCCTGTGTCAAGACCATTTGTTTGCCATCTTTGGTGTCTTCAGTGGACTTTCACTTGTAAATTATGTACTAATGAATGCAGCAGCAACTGTGTTCCACAGTACTGGACTTGTTGTACTGACTTTCCAGGATGCCATGTCACTGATGGAGCAGGTTTGTTCTGACGGTTTTATGTTTCTTACTTGTCTGGAATTCTTTTTTAGGGAGACTCTGTCAGAAACATCTTGTGATTATTAATTATTTGGTTCTTGACTATGGGGCGCAGGTGTTTATGAGTCCGCTCATTCCAGTGGCCTTTTTGATTCTCTTGTTCTTCTCTAGTCAAATCACGGCATTAGCTTGGGCTTCGGGCGGAGAGGTGGTTCTGCATGATTTTCTGAAGATAGAAATACCCGGTTGGCTTCATCGTGCTACAATCAGAATTCTTGCAGTTGCTCCTGCCCTTTATTGTGTGTGGACATCTGGTGCAGACGGAATATACCAGTTACTTATATTCACCCAGGTCCTGGTGGCAATGATGCTTCCTTGCTCTGTAATACCGTTATTTCGCATTGCCACGTCGAGACAAATCATGGGTGTCCATAAAATCCCCCAGGTTGGCGAGTTCCTTGTGCTGACAACATTTTTGGGGTTTGTAGGTTTGAATGTTATTTTCGTTGTTGAGATGGTATTTGGGAGCAGTGACTGGGCTGGTGGTTTAAGATGGAATACTATGATGGGCACCTCGGTTCAGTACACTACTCTGCTTGTATCATCTTGTGCATCCTTATGTTTGATGCTATGGCTTGCAGCGACACCGCTGAAATCTGCAAGTAACAGAACAGAAGCTCAATCATGGAACCTAGATGTTCAGAATGCTTTATCTTATCCATCTGTTCAAGAAGAGGAAAGTGGAAAAAGCAAAGCAAGGCGGAATAAAGAAGACTCGATAGTGCAGTTGGAAAGCAGAGTGAAGGATCAGTTGGATACCACGTCTCTTAATAGCTCAGTCTATGATTTACCAGAGAACATTCTAATGACGGATCAAGAAATTCGTTCGAGCCCTATAGAGGAACACGAGTTGGATGTGAAAATCCCTGCCTCTCAAGTTAGTAGTCTTAGGGAAGACTCTGATGTTAAGGAGCAGTCTGTATTGCAGTCAACTGTGGTTGATGAGGTTACTGATAAAGATTTGGTTGTTGAAACAAAGATGGCAAAGACTGAACCTACGAGTCCTGTGGAGAAGACTGTTAGCGTGGAGAATAACAGCAAGTTCATTGAAAAGGATGTTGAAGGAATTTCATGGGAAACAGAAGAAGCTATGAAAGCTGCTCCTGCAAGCACCTATACTGTTGGATCTGATGGTCCGCCTTCATTCCGCAGCTTAAGTGGGGAAGGGGGAAGTGGGGCAGGAAGCCTTTCACGGTTGCAAGGTCTGGGGCGTGCTGCCAGGCGACACTTATCTGCCATCCTTGATGAGTTTTGGGGACATTTATATGATTTTCATGGGCAGTTGGTTTCTGAAGCCAAAGCAAAGAAAATAGATCAGTTATTTGGCGGTGATCAAAAGTCAGTCTCTTCTATGAAAGTAGATTCTTTTGGAAAAGAAATGAGTAGTGGATATTGCATGTCCCCAACTGCAAAGGGGTTGGAATCACAGATGAATTCAAATTTATATGATTCACTGAAGCAGCAAAGGACACCGGGAAGTATCGATTCATTGTATGGATTACAAAGAGGTTCATCACCATCACAATCACCGTTGGTCAACCGTATGCAGATGTTGGGTGCATATAGTAGCACCACTACTAATAATGCTTATGAATTGAGTGAGAGAAGATACTCTAGTCTGCGTGCTCCATCATCTGCAGAGGGTTGGGAACACCAACAACCAGCTACGATTCACGGATACCAGATTAAATCATATGTAGACAATTTGGCAAAAGAAAGGCTTGAAGCCATACAATCCCGTGGGGAGATCCCAGCATCGAGATCTATGGCCCTTGGTACATTGAATTATACACAGCAACTTGCTTTAGCCTTAAAACAGAAGTCACAGAATGGTCTAACCCCTGGACCAGCTCCTGGGTTTGAGAATTATGCTGGGTCTAGAAGCATATCACGGCAATCTGAAAGATCTTATTACGGTGTCCCATCTAGTGGAAGTCCTGATAGTGTTGGTGGAACAGTGGCTAATGAGAAAAAGTATAGTAGCATGCCAGATATCTCAGGATTGTCCATGTCCGCAAGGAAAATGCATTTGCCGAACAACAAGACGGGATACTGGGATCCGTCAAGTGGAGGGTATGGCGCGTCTTATGGTCGATTAAGCAATGAATCATCGTTATATTCTAATATGGGGTCGCGGGGTGGAGTACCCTCGGTTTATGATGACAATTCTCAAGTAAGAGGAGGCTACAGAGATGCCTACACTCGGCCACAGAATGCAACAACTGGGACTGGATCGCTTTGGTCTAGACAACCCTTTGAGCAGTTTGGTGTAGCGGAGAGGAATGGTGGTGCTGTTGGTGAGGAGCTCAGAAATAGATCAAATCCCATTAATATTGACAACAACACGTCTTCAAGTGTTGATGCAGAGGCTAAGCTTCTACAATCATTCAGGCACTGTATTCTTAAGCTTATTAAACTGGAAGGATCCGAGTGGTTGTTTGGACAAAGCGATGGAGTCGATGAGGAACTGATTGACAAGGTAGCTGCACGAGAGAAGTTTATCTACGAAGCTGAAGCTCGAGAAATAAACCAAGTGGGTCACATGGGTGAGCCACTTATCTCATCAGTTCCTAATTGTGGAGATGGTTGCGTTTGGAGAGCTGATTTGATTGTGAGCTTTGGAGTTTGGTGCATCCACCGTGTCCTTGATTTGTCCCTCATGGAGAGTCGACCTGAGCTCTGGGGAAAGTACACTTACGTTCTCAATCGCCTTCAGGTATTTAAAAAAACCGCACTTTCTCATCATTGAAACCAAAGGTTATGTTTTTATTGACTTGACATTTATGGATTCAACAGGGAGTAATAGACCCTGCGTTCTCAAAGCTGAGGACACCAATGACACCGTGCTTTTGCCTTCAAATTCCAGCGAGCCACCAGAGAGCAAGTCCACCTTCAGCTAACGGAATGTTACCTCCGGCTGCAAAACCAGCCAAAGGCAAATGCACAACTGCAGTCACACTCCTTGATCTTATCAAAGACGTTGAAATTGCAATCTCTTGTAGAAAAGGCCGAACCGGTACAGCTGCTGGAGACGTGGCTTTCCCAAAAGGGAAAGAGAATTTGGCATCTGTTTTGAAGCGGTATAAACGTCGGTTATCAAGTAAACCGGGTGCTACGAATCAGGATGGACCGGGTTCAAGAAAAAATGTCTCTGCATACGGATCATTGGGTTAAAAGATGCACATTTGATTGAGAATCTCATGATCCTACGTCGTCGAGAAAGGAAGCTGAAGAATCAAAACTTTTGCTTTTGATTGCTCCTCTGCCTCGTTAATTGTGTATTAAGAAAAGAAGATAAAAAAATTGTATTTTTGTTGCTTCAGAATTTTTCAATCTTCTTCTTAATTTGGTTGTAATGTTATGTTATATACGTATCATCATAGGACCATAGCTACAAACCGAATCCGGTTTGTGTAATTTGATGCGGAAATCATAAAAGAAAAATCGTCGGTTTGATTTGTTAATTATCTCAACCGGATCTAATTGCGTAGCTAACACATCGTCTCTAGATCGCTGACACGTGTCCCTGTCAATCTTTCTTCTCGAATCGTCTTCTGGTTCCTCAAATCCTTCGAATTCTCGGGAAAAAACGAAATCAAGCAGAGAAACTAAAACCATGGGCTATGTAATCTTCATATCGTTTCCAGCGATTCTTCTCCTTTTAATTGTAGCTATCGCTTTCTATCTCCTCGGAAAAAGAATCGGCCGTCGAGAAGGATCGCAGTTTCATTCTAGACCGCAGTTGGGTAGTTTCCCGGCACCTGCACCGCCGCATAATGCTCTAGATAAGCAACCGGAGGTTTAGCAATACCGCTCGTGTATATAGTGACGTATCTATTAAGATGTACTGTTATTAGGCCGATATTGAAACCCAAAAATGTGTTTATTGGGCCTGAGTTTGTAAGAACACTTTGTGCCGTTTCATCAGTGGAATAGAAAACTACGCGGCGTTTTGTTTGGAAGAAATATTCGCTTCTTCTTTAACTTTTGTCCAAATGCAGAAAAGTCCTTTCTATTTCTCTTTCGAATTATTATATTTGCTGCGTCCTTTTGGTGCTTGAAGCGATGACCATGGCAGCAAATCTCGCCAGACGACTGATCGGAAGCCGATCGAGTCAGATCCTTGGAACTGTGAACTCTAACTCTGGTGCGGGTACTTCCGTCGCTAGGGCTTTCTGTTCCTCCACCACTCCCATCACCGCGACGCTTTTCCCTGGCGATGGGATCGGTCCTGAAATCGCTGAATCCGTCAAAAAGGTCCTACATCCTAGTTTTGTTTCTACGCAGAATTGAGAATTTCGTAATTATAATTGTTTGATCGTACTTTGGATTGTCAATGATAATTTTCGATTTGTGGGAATTCGGCGTCTCTGATAGTCAATTTTGTTGATAGTTTATGTTTTTTTTTATACTGATTTAGGTTTTTCAAACCGCTGGTGTGCCAATTGATTGGGAAGAACACTATGTTGGGACTGAGATAGATCCTCGAACTCAGAGTTTCTTGACCTGGGAAAGTCTCGAATCTGTGCGTAGAAACAAAGTTGGTTTGAAAGGTCCAATGGCTACTCCAATTGGGAAAGGTCACCGTTCTTTGAACCTGACTCTCAGAAAAGAGCTGAATCTATATGCAAATGTTAGACCTTGTTACAGTCTTCCTGGTTACAAAACTCGTTATGATGATGTCAATCTCATTACCATTAGAGAAAACACCGAAGGAGAATACAGTGGCCTTGAGCATCAGGTTTAGTTTGTTCTGTCTATTGATTGTGAACATTTCAGATTAGTGCTTTTAAGAAGTGTTTTTGATAATTGTTTTGTTTTCCTGACTCATACATAATAGGTTGTTAGAGGTGTGGTGGAAAGTCTTAAAATCATTACCCGTCAGGCGAGTTTGAGAGTTGCAGAGTATGCCTTTCACTATGCCAAGACTCATGGAAGAGAGAGAGTTTCTGCAATCCACAAAGCCAACATTATGCAGAAAACTGACGGTCTTTTTCTCAAGGTCTGCTCGTTCTGTAACTCCAGAATACATTGTTCATTTTCTTATAGGGAGATCAAAGCAATGATTATTGTGTCTGGTTGGTTTGCTTACCGTTTGTTCTGAGACGATGTTTCTTTTCTTCCTATTTTTCAGTGTTGTCGCGAGGTTGCTGAGAAGTATCCTGAGATCACTTACGAGGAGGTTGTTATTGACAACTGCTGTATGATGGTAAGCTGACGCAGGATTTACCTTTTTCCGTTAATATAGTTAGTTGTTGGGTTTAGCTTATAGTTAGAAGTTAGATTTATTAGCAACTTGTATTTGAGTTCCGTGTTCCCTCTGTTTTTACTTGTTAAACAAGTCCATTTTTGCATTGTGGATATGTGACTGATAATCTTGAGATGCCTGCAGCTTGTGAAGAACCCAGCACTTTTTGATGTCTTGGTGATGCCCAACCTCTATGGTGACATCATCAGTGACCTGTGTGCCGGATTAGTTGGAGGACTAGGATTGACTCCAAGGTGAAACATTTGCTCGTTTACGTTGCATGATATTGTTTATAATGTTATAAGCTTTAAGGCCATATTATCGTTGACGCAGTTGTAATATCGGAGAAGATGCTGTAGCACTTGCTGAAGCAGTTCACGGTTCTGCACCTGATATTGCTGGAAAGGTTAGTTATTTAAACAATTTATCGTTCCGATTCTCTATCATATAGGGAGATCAGTTGCTTGGATCATTGATGGGCTAACGAGTTTCATCTATGAATCCAATGGTTATGTAGAACTTAGCAAACCCAACCGCATTGCTTCTGAGTGGAGTGATGATGTTACGACACCTAAAGCTGAACCAACAAGCAGAACAAATCCACAGTGCAATCATCAACACCATAGCCGAAGGAAAATACAGAACCGCGGATCTTGGAGGTTCTTCTACAACCACGGATTTCACAAAGGCAATCTGTGATCATCTCTAAACATCGTAAAATCCAAATTCTTTATCGAATCTTCTTTTGAGGTCTTTTTTAGCCTCGAATTCTTCTTGTTTTACGATTAGAATAAGAAAAAATACAGTTCTTCATGAGTTTTATTACTTTTGAAGTTCTTCGTTTCTGCCTCAAAACGTCTTTTTATTTAAAGTTCTCTGCCGTAAGGCAAGATTCATAACACTTCAAAAAGTGAATGTTCTTTCTGTGAATCCATCAGAAGAATTTTGTTTTTTCGCTGCTTGACTTGTTTACAATTCTTATAACTTATCTGTCTATGAACTTCACAAATCATTTTTTTTTTAATAACTCGAATAAAATCCTTTTCAACGGAAAAAACTCCACACCAGCCGAAGATTAATAGATCAACGAGCCATACGATATGATTAATTCGAAGCTAAAGGAACCATGTGAATATCTGATGCCGTACTGTGATTTTTGGACCACCGTGTGGGCAACAAATCATGTTTTGCTTCTTTTCTTTGGTCGTCTTTCTTTAATCGAAGTAAGGTAAGATATGTATAGAGACAATCAATACGGCTTACATTTGCTACTAACTAAAAATTACTCATTACATAACACTCTTCATTAATCAATTCTACATACACCTCAAATGGATCCTCCCTAACGTTGAACCTAATCCCAAAACGTTAGAACCCTCTTTCGGAATCAGAGACTCATCAAGAATAACGAGGAGAAGTGCAACGAAGGACCTCAAGGAATAGAGATTCATCACAAGGGATACAAAGCTTGGAGTCTCCAGAAGTAAAATCGTCGTAAGCTTCATCTTTAGATTGTTCAAGCAAAGCTCTGAAGATAGGATCGTTAAGCAACGTGAGCTTGATCACAAACCTCTTGTAACAATCCTCTTCTTTGCCAACGTAGACCACTAGCTGTCCCTTTGGTACATCATGTGGTATATGATCCTTCGATTATCCGGTGGCCATACGGTGGTTTGCGACTCTGCTTGACATTTGCTTCCATGCCTTGGTGATTAGCTTGGTCTTATTCATCATGAGAGAGATGTTTTTGGGGTTTAGTAGTAGAGAAGTACTAGTGATCGTACGTGTATATATATATACACAAAAAGTCACAAAACATAAGTCCACTATCTAATTTTCGGGATTTCACTAAATTAACATTGGTTGGAAAAGTAAACCCTAATTTGAGTCAAATACAAAAGTAACCCAAAAAATTAGTGAAATTACAATATTCTCTTGCGTAACCAAACAAAAAAACAAAGATAACAATTACAATTATAACTTTGTATAATTTACAATGGAATATAAGTAGACTATGAAGTTTACTTTATGAATTTAGTTTATTTTTAATTTTTTAAAATAATAAAAATAATTTGATGAAACATTTGTATACATAACTAAAATATAAGAAATGAATAAGTATTAAAATTAAAATTTATGAAATTAAACTAACAAATATCATATTCCTTAGATTTTGGCATTATGAATATAGAATTTGATATTATGTAACCATAGGGTTTGACATTATGAATTGATAATTATGCTATACTTGTATGTTTAAAATTTTTTTTTTGAATAAATTCTTAAGTTTTGAATATATTAATAATAAGTTTTGTTTAAAGTTTTGACCATTAAATATAAAATAATTAATATTTGGTTTAGCAATTATGTTTAGGGTTTATGGTATAGGGTTTAGTGTTGATTTCATATAAGGTTTTCAATGTAGATTTCTTATGAAGTCTACAACTACAATATAGACTACATATGAAGTCTTGATTTTAGTTTATTTTAAATTTTTAAAATAATAAAAACTATTTTGATGAAACATTTGTAGACATAACCAAAAATAAGCAATTAAGAAGATTAAAATTAAAATTTATGAAATTAAAGTAACAAATATCACATTCTTTAGATTTTGAGTTAGTAATGAGTGTAGGATTTGATATTATGTAACCTTAAGGTTTGACATTATGAATTGATAATTATGTAATACTTCTATTTTTTTAATTTTTGAATGAAATCTTAAGTTTTGAATATATTAATAATAAGTTTTGTTTAAAGTTTTGACCATTAAATATAAAATAATCAATATTTGGTTTAGAAATTATGTTTAGGGTTTAGGGTATATAGGTTAGTGTAAACTTTATATGAAGTTTTCAATGTAGATTTTTTTATGAAGTCTACACAGTGTAGACTTCATATAAAGGCTTCAGTATATAAAGTCTACAATTGAAATTTTGAAATTCGAAATAATTTTGTTCTAGATAAACCAATAATAAACCAACTTATTTAATTTATCCATTGACTAAAATTATTTCTCACTAAACTAAATTGCAGTACAAATTAAATTAGTTTCTTGCCAAACCAACGTTAAACCAAGTCTCTTGTACCCTCAAATTACCCTACATATAAAAAGAATCATTTGTATGTAAAAAACCTAAGAGCCTCCATCTTTTTTACAGTCACCCTCATTTTCTCTTCACCGCCTATGTACATATATGGATGAATAGGTATGGGTAATAATTTTTGTGGACCATGTCATCTTTCCAATAATGAATCATCTACCTTACTTATCATCAAACACTATTTATTATATAAAAGGAGTATGAGATTTAGGTTTAGTTTTTTTTATTAATAATTTAAAATGCTAAATATAGTTAATTTATTTAAAATAATAATATAATACATTAAAAGAATGACTATACTATATATTTATTTCATTAACAATTTACAACAATTAAGAAAGATAATTTTGTGGAATTTATTTTTTTTAAAGTAATTTTAAAAGAAAATTATATAAAGTCTTATCTTGAACTCTGTTATAATCTCATATATACATGTTTTTAATTACAACAAATCAAATACATTTGTAAGATATTTATGTTTGATAATTAAAGTTAGTTTTATGTATATTGTAGATATTTTTGTTTTATATGGCAATTTATGTAATTTTTTTTGTCTATCAGTTATATCGATATAACTCACTGATCCATAATCAAAAACCTTTTCAAATTTTTATTAGTATAATGTGGATAAACACAATCTTCTAGAATCAAACTCTATAGAAAAAACTACAGAAGTGACCAAGCTGTACTTTTGACATACGAAATGGTACGTACGTCCATGCACCAATGGGGTTTTCGTTTTTTTTTGTCAACTGGCCTACTGTCCTTTAATCCCCTCTTTTATACTGTAGGTAGGGGGTTCGAAGTTTGGTGCCTTGAAAATTTATAAAATGACAACACCACTGAACCACCTGTCCTCGACGGGGTTTTCGCTTTAATCATTGCTTTATTATTTTCATTATTTCTTTCTTTTATTTTTCATGAACACTCTTTACCGGCATGGCATCCACATTCTCATTCAACTTTTGTCCAAATTCCAATTATATATATAGTGTATATATGTGTAAATAATTATACGTATAAATCTACGCTCGTCTTCAATTGGTCCCTAAAAACGTATATATAATTTTATGAGAAAAAAGAAAGATATATGATTTTTACAAGTTGTGAAAATAGATGAGGTCCCACAATTTGATTAAATGTAGGAGAAAGATAAGATCTAAAACGAGAGATCAGAAATGGGATAAGATTCTTGGTCTTGGACATAGTGCAATGTAATTCTAAACATTCATAAACATTATCATTATCTCTTATATAATTTAATCATATGGTTTTAGTTGCGTTTAAATGTTACGCAACTTATATTTATACTTTATATAATTAAATGTTTTACTTTATAAGAAAGTTATAATAAACGAAAATGGTGCTTATCTTACACTTGCGCATATTGATTGATCGTACAATACTGCAATCTGACCGGTACGTTTGTTTCGAAGTAAAAATCTTCTTAGAGTGGAGTTGATTGGTCAAGCATTAATCTTGCATAACTCACCAATCAAAAATGTAAAGAAGATCAAACCTAATTAGATATGTACGTAGTTGATACGTAAGAGGTTTGTTTCTTTTCGATATCTCGGATGGTTTAAGTTCGGGTAAAATTTATCTTTATCTCAAATCGACTATATTCAGAGGTCAATGTACATATTTAAAAGTATAGACGCTTGAGATTTTAATTTTAATTTTTTTATGTTTTTCAATGTCATGAGATTATAAATTTCATGTACTTATTCATACATTTATCTATATCTATTTCTATTCATATATTCACTTTTAGTTTATTTTTGTGTTTGTGTTGGAGATTACGAGACGAACAGTTCATCCCCCCCTCAAAGAGACAGGCCATTGCTTCGTCCCATTGGTTATGTGTTTCTCTTTAAGGAAACGACTGATTTTTAGCCTTTGGATCAGAATATTATATATATCCATTCCTAGCCGTTAGATATCTCATAATGTATGTAATGTATTGTCCCATGCTACTCACGAAGCTTCCAAATGGCTTTCATTCACCGTCAGAAATCACAAAGGTTATTGGGCCTATAAATAGAATTAGGCCCATATGTACAAAGGCTATTGGGCCTAATTTTTATATTTCTTTTGTTTATATATTTTCAATTTATTTTCTCCTTTTTGTTTTGGTGTTATTACTTTTGTGTTCGTTAATCTGAAGTCCCAATCTCATGTCGACTTGCTCCTAATTTGTTGACTTAATATTATCATTTTTAAAATACGCGGGAAACAACAGAATTAGACCGACCTGTACCTATCAAATTTAAATTTAATTATCTATATATTATATAGATTTGGATTCTATAACCTTGTTTTTATTATAATCTACAACAAAAAATGACAAGAGAATTATTTTGTTAACAAATGACAGAGAGTTGCAGAGGTGTCAACTTAAATTTCTCACCGAAAGCGAAATTAAAATATTATTGTAATGATTGTTGCTTTCTAATTTTGAATTGTATTTTCCTTGAAAAATGGAAGCTTTGGATTACCATAAAAATCATTGACCAAATTGTCATATTCTTTTCGTACAAGTAGAAGACTGCATAATACTATTAAATTATGGCGTCTCTTTGTTTTTTATGTTTCCACTTTTGGCCTTGTGAAAGCTCTCAACTACCTTTGACTTTCATTTTCTTCTTCTGATTAGTCTTTAGTCTTCTTCATCATCTCTTCTTCTTCTTTCTTTCATAATTATACTTCTGAATTCATTCCTTCATATCTCTCTACTTCATATGTTTATTCTTTTTTGAAGTCAACAATCCAATTTTTGTCAGTAAAACTCCTTTCTCTTGGCGATTGATTTCAAAGTTTTTATTTTTTTTGGAACAAAGTTTTGATTTTTTTTTGTTTTTGTTCACAAAGATTCAAAGGTGAGTTTGTAAATTCTTCATATTTACTTTACCTTTCTGTCACGAAGTTCATAGTTCTTTTGATTGTAGTTTGGGAAGAAAGGGAAAGTTTTCATTTTTCAGTATAAATGAATCAACTTGTTGTTGCTTAGCTCAACTTCCATTCCCTTGGAATTTAGGGTTCGTTGCAGAATTTGGGGTTTTTGGAGTCTATAATTTGATTTGATAACTTAACAGGTTTTCGCTTCTCAGATGCTTAACAAGTTTCGGAATTTTGTGTTAGGTTTGATCAATTGTCTTTTGATCTGTTGGATTCAAAGATTAAATTTAGAGTGTACTTGATTCTGTGGTGGAGAATTCTATTAAGGAACTTGTTCAATTTGGTTATGTATCTTCAATATTCTAGTTAAGTGGTTTTGAGTTTCAATCATTTGCTTCAATGAAGTAAGTTTGTTCACTCTATTTCGTTTGTGTGTATCAGCAGTGGAGGAACCTGGGTGTTTTCATCTCTTTAAGAAGATGAAATGTTTCTTATTCCCTAATGCGGACAAGAAAGATGAACAGAAGAGCCCTAAACCGAAGTCTAACTTCAGTGAGCTTAAGAGAAGATGGTCAGATTTGAGTCCTCGAGATGTCTCTCGAACAAGCACGGTTTCATCCGGTGGGAGGAACTCAATGTCACCTAGAGAAAATAACCTTAGAGAGTTCAGCATTGGTGATCTTAAAGCTGTCACAAAGAACTTCAGTCCGTCTGTTATGATTGGGGAAGGAGGTTTTGGTTGTGTCTATTGGGGAACAATCAAGAGCTTAGAAGACCCTTCAAAGAAAATCGAAGTTGCGGTTAAACAGCTTGGCAAAAGAGGGTTGCAGGTAAGGTTTCTTCATCTGATAATATATATGTTCAATCATCAATGTTCATTCATTAGTGGCTACAACTTCACTCAGTGTTGGCTATAACTCTTGGATATGATCTGTCTGTCACAGGGTCATAAGGAATGGGTGACGGAAGTAAACTTTCTTGGGGTAGTCGAACATCGAAACTTGGTGAAATTGCTTGGCCATTGTGCAGAAGATGATGAACGTGGAATCCAAAGGCTTTTGGTTTATGAATATATGCCAAACCAAAGTGTAGAGTTCCATTTATCACCCCGGTCACCGACAGTACTTACTTGGGACCTCAGATTGAGAATAGCTCAAGACGCAGCCCGAGGTTTAACATACCTTCACGAAGAAATGGACTTCCAGGTTTAACTTGAACATGACAACCTCATTTGCTCCATCTTTCTCTATCACTTGACTATAATCTGTACTCCTTTTGTGTAGATAATATTTCGTGATTTCAAGTCATCTAACATTCTACTAGATGAGGATTGGAAAGCAAAGCTTTCGGATTTCGGTTTGGCTCGCTTAGGTCCATCACCAGGATCAAGTCATGTTTCTACTGATGTAAGATAACTTTTGTACATCTTCATCTTCACTTGATTGTAAGTTGGATAAAGTTCTATCTTGTTGGGGTTAACAGGTAGTAGGAACAATGGGTTATGCAGCTCCAGAGTATATCCAAACAGGTCGTCTCACATCGAAAAGCGATGTGTGGGGTTATGGAGTTTTCATATATGAGCTTATTACAGGAAGGCGGCCATTAGACAGGAATAAGCCTAAAGGAGAGCAGAAGCTTTTAGAATGGGTGAGACCTTACTTATCAGAAACAAAGAGGTTCAGGCTTATTGTAGACCCGAGGCTCCAAGGCAAATACTTGATCAAATCAGTCCAAAAACTTGCTGTTGTAGCCAATCTTTGCCTTGCTAGGAACCCAAAGTCACGTCCAATGATGAGTGAAGTGTTGGAGATGGTGACTAAGATTCTGGAAGCTTCATCCTCTGGGAATGGTACCAAGAAGCCTCAGCTACTTCCTCTGAAGAATCTAGAAGCTTCTAAACCAATGAAATGAAGAACAATGAGATTCTTAATGGTGGTGATGGAGGTTGGTTAGATAAGTTGTGGAACCCGAAGAATGTGAGAGCTTGTTGATTTGAGTTTAGTCAAACACAAAGTAAAAAACAACCTTTGTTCTGTGATTTAATTTGTGTGAGAGTATTTTTGATAATGGGTTTTTTTAAAAAAGAAAATTATTACACGGCCCAGTAAGATATTGAGAAGATCCTGCCATTTATAGATGGGCCTTATTTTAGGTTTGATGTACCAAACCGGTTTATTGTAAAACCGAAAATCTGGTTTGGTTCAGGAGTTGTAAAAATAGCCTTTCAAATCCAATCCATTGGAAAAAATTAAAAATTAAAAACCAGAAAAACTGAGCCACAACAATGATGATGATTCCAACCGTTGGCGAGGAATGAGAGACCTTGTCATCGTCTTTGGCTCTTCCTCCGCCATAACTAATCCTCACTACCACCATTATCACCGTCGCTGTTACGCCACTGGATCAGAGCCCAACCGGAAAACTAAGTCCAGTCCTTCTCTTACCAAGCTACTTCCGTCACTGCCGAAGCAACCCTCACCTTCTCCTGTTCCAGTTTCCGCGGCGAATTCTCTCTCTAGACACTTCTCTAATGTCGTAAGATGGATTCCAGATGGCTCATTGGAGTATTACGCTGATTTCGCGTCTAAGCTCGCTGAGGATGGCCGAATTGAGGATGTCGCACTCATCGCCGAGACCTTGGCTGCAGAGTCCGGTGCTAATGTGGCACGTTTCGCTTCTTTGGTTGATTCTGAACTCTTATCGAAAGGGATTTCGTTGAATCTTCGACAAGGAAAGATTGAGAGCGTGGTTTACACTTTGAAGAGAATTGAGAAGGTGGGGATTGCTCCATTGGACCTCGTCAATGAATCGTCTGTGAAATTAATGAGGAAACATTTTCGCGCAATGGCTAACCCTGTGCAAGTGGAGAGAGCTATTGATCTAATGGAGATACTCGCGGGTAATAAACTACATCAATCTTGCTGTTACGCTGTGTTTTTAGACTCGGCTTTGAAACTCTTTGACTTGAGGCGGCTGCTTCTTATTTCAGGTTTCAGATTCAAAATCAAAGAGCTGGTGGATCCGTTTAATGTAGTCAAGATTTGTGTTGACATTTCCAATCCTCATTTAGCCATTAGGTAAGGCTTGTTTACACTTCTTACATAACGAAATTCAGAATGTAACCACAAGGATACTGAATATAGTATGCTAACGATTTGGTGAATATGCAATGCAGATACGCATGTCTTTTGCCTCATACAGAGATATTGCTCTGTAAAATTATTCATGGTTTTGGAAAAAAAGGAGATATGGTCTCTGTAATGACAGCATATGAAGCCTGCAAACAGATTTTAGTTACTCCTAACATGTATATATGCCGCACTATGATAGATGTTTGTGGCCTTTGTGGTGATTACGTTAAATCTAGGTACATATATGAGGTAATTCCCTAGTTTTACTTGCTGGAGTAATCCTTTAAATGAAACATTGAGTTCAGTTTTGTCTGCCATCCTGCAACTAAAATTTGTAGTTAACTAGAAATCTTGTGGCAGGATCTTCTCAGAGAAGACATTAAGCCAAATATCTATGTAATGAACAGCCTAATGAATGTTAATTCCCATGATCTTGGGTACACACTAAAAGTATACAAGAATATGCAGGTACGTTCTTCTTTCTATCTCTTGATAATACTATATAGTTTACGTAGAAACATATGAGTACGTGAACTGTCTAGATAGTATTTCAGATTTAGGAGTGGGTACCGACTGACCTTGATACTCTACATGTCACGGGCAGAAACTTGATGTTACAGCTGACATGACATCCTACAACATACTACTAAAAACATGTTGCCTGGCTGGAAGAGTTGATCTTGCCCAGGATATATACAAAGAAGCAAAGCGCATGGAATCTTCCGGACTTTTGAAGTTGGATGCTTTTACATATTGTACTATTATAAAGGTACAGTATCGGCTAAAGCTGTCATTAATTTTTGCTTTTGTACCCTTAAGTCTCTGAATAATGCCTTGGATCAGGTTTTCGCAGATGCGAAGATGTGGAAATGGGCACTCAAAGTCAAAGATGATATGAAATCTGTTGGTGTAACCCCAAATACTCATACATGGTCGTCGTTAATCAGCGCATGTGCCAATGCAGGATTAGTAGAGCAGGCAAATCTCCTATTTGAAGAGATGCTTGCATCTGGTTGTGAGCCTAATTCTCAATGTTTCAACATCTTACTGCATGCTTGTGTTGAAGCTTGCCAGTATGACCGAGCTTTTCGTCTTTTTCAATCGTGGAAGGAAAGCTCATTTAAGGAAGCCTTGTATGCAGATAATATAGTTAGTAAAGGTGGTATTTCCAGCCAAAATAAATTGAAAAATCATGGTTCTGGGTCCTTGGTAAATAGCAATTCTACTTCACCTTACGTTCAAGCTTCAAATAGATTTTGCTTTAAGCCAACAACTGCTACATATAATATACTCTTGAAAGCATGTGGTACCGATTACTATCGAGGAAAAGAATTGATGGATGAGATGAAGAGCCTAGGTCTTGCTCCTAATCAAATAACATGGTCGACTCTGATCGATATGTGTGGCAATTCAGGTGACGTAGAAGGTGCTGTACGAGTGAGTAAACTTTTGTTTTTAATTTTTAAAATCATTCATTCAAATCTCTTTCCTAAAATAGAATGGAACCTGCTTCAGTTTATAAGCTTTGTGATACATGCATAGTATAAGTCAAGGTATTCATGCTGAATTATGATATGTTCCCTGATAGACATTCTTCTTTAAGCACAGATTTTGAGAACTATGCATTCGGCTGGAACCAGGCCTGATGTTGTTGCATACACAACAGCTATTAAAGTATTAATCTCTCTCTTAGTGGTGCTACATTTATGCTTTGTTCTTAATTATTACTCAACTTAACTGTGTGAAGATTTAATCCTACTATCTTGCAGATTTGTGCGGAAAATAAAAGTTTGAAGTTGGCATTTTCTTTGTTCGAGGAGATGCGGAGATATCAGATAAAACCAAACTGGGTAATTCTCTTGGGCGAAAATGCTGTGACCTTTAGCCCTCAATAAATTGACCGTTTATCCATCACTTCACCTTAGGGAGTATTAGCAGGCGGAAATTATTAGTATTGCTTACAAAATTATGCATATAAAGTCCGGAAGCTAGTAGACTAGTTTAAATTGTCAGAATGCATTTAGCAAAGACAGAGGAATGCACGTAGCTTGTTAAAAATTGATTTCAGCATTTCTCAGTCCAGAAAGTTGTTTCTCAGGTGACCTACAATACACTTCTTAAAGCACGAAGCAAGTATGGTTCTTTACTTGAAGTGCGGCAATGCTTAGCTATATATCAGGACATGAGAAAAGCAGGGTAACTGCAATTAACTTATATGGTCTACTTTTATTTCTCTTCTATGATGGCCAAGTGAGGAGTCATATCTCTTTTCTCACAAGCAAAGCCATAACACTGCAGGTACAAACCTAACGATCACTTTCTCAAGGAACTTATTGAGGAATGGTTCGAAGGGGTTGTACAGGAGAATGGTCAGAGCAAAGATCATATAAGCGACCAAGTAGCTGATAACAAGGGGAGACCTGTAAGTCTACTCATCGAAAAAGTAGCTACACACTTGCAGGAGAGAATAGCCGGAAACCTTGCAATTGACCTTCAAGGACTGACCAAGGTAAAACTACTGGCACGGAACAAGATATGAATTATGTTTATGCGCTTATAATTCCATCAATTCAACGCCTTTAGCATATGCCCTTGTCAAACGTTTGCATCTATTTATAGGTTGAGGCTCGACTTGTTGTTCTAGCAGTTTTGCGAATGATCAAGGAAGACTATATGCGAGGTAAGATTTGGTAAACCTCTCAAACGGGAACAGCATACAAGCAGCTTTAGTTAAGCCTATAATCACATGTATTTTACTTTTCTGCCAATGGAGACTATGAAGCATACTTTTAACTAACTAAATCTCCTTTGCAGGTGATGTTGTAATAGATGATGTGTTGATCATCCTAGGAACTTCTAATTCAGGAAAGCAAGAGACTGCTGTGAAAGAAGCGCTAGTAAAGCTTCTAAAAGATGAATTGTCTCTGGTAGTTCTTCCTGCTGGACAAAGAGGTATCAAAAAGGATGATACAAACAAAGATCCAGCGCATACACCAGAAAACACTGAGTCGATTTTTAATACATCCTCAACAAGGAGACCTGCAATTCTGGAAAGGTTAATGGTGACAAAGGCGTCTCTGCGTCAGTGGCTGCAGCGCAAAAAGTAGTTGCTCCTGACTGGTACATGACTAATTACTCATCTTTGTATTTGATCTTAATTTCAAACCACATTGCAGAAAATAATGAGAAGATTGCATATTATCTCAGCTGCACATATTATGTAACTCCTTTTATATAATCAAATGAGTTTTCTTCTAAATAACATTCCCCCAGTTCTGAAAACCATAAATTAAACCAAATTTCATTTTTTTTTGCAATATTTTACATGCTAGGAAACATGCAATTACATTATCAGAAACTCGAAAGTTGTAGCATACACTTGTTGGTCTCTCTAATTGAACAGGAAGATAGCAGCCTGATGATCAGAGCCAATCCTGCTGTTGCAATTTAAGGGGCAAGTAAACTTCTGATAAATACTGGAAACCAAAAGAACTCAACGCCTGAATCTCAGCTTTCTGCTTTGTTTTCACCATCAGGTTAAGTTCCTCCACCCACCCGGGATTCTTCTTCACGAAATCCTCCTCTAGCATATCCTTCCCGGTCTTAATATCCTGCTCAGTCATTGGCAACCTACACTGCTCAGGTATCTTGTACTTGTCCAAATCACTTGGCCTGATTCCAAGCCACTTTATATCAGGCGTAGTCAAGTTTGCACTATCATAAGACATGTTCTTTGATCCACATCCATAAACCGACAAGATCTTCAACCCGTAAGGATCACTGTCCACCAAGGCAAGCACCGGAAGCTTAAGCTCCATTTTCATTTTCCTCAAGAAGAGTCTTGTAGCTACATCAGGCTGACCTTTTGCAGTCACAATAATACAAGGGAACCGGTTATAGAATCTATCTTCAGCTAACCTTATATAAGCTGCATCTTTTTCGACTAAGAGTATGAACTTAGCATCACTCTGCATATCTCCAACCCGGTCTATGTTTGGTGGAATGGCTTTACCACCCATTCCCATCTTGGTGCAATCTATCATGTCTCCATTGTCACTGAATATGAGCCTTCCCACCACCACACCTTTCTCTGCTGCAATAACGTTAAGGCTTGATCTTGTACATCCGAGCATACACGAGACATCATCCAACACAGCATCACTCTGTGTCTGGTCCTGAAAATCAGTAAGGTTGCAAATTGGTTCAAAACCTTCCAAATTCGAAACTCTTTTGCTCCATTACACAGGATCAATGAGACAACTTGCTACGACCATTATCAGATATATGTTCCAAAGGTTTACAAGAGCTGAGTGACTATAATTCTCATCTGAAAGCAAATAAAACCTACCTGGAAAAGCTTAACATCGGTGTAGAAGAGATCACGCTTGGTGACGTGAATGTTCCTGAGGCAGAGTTGGTGGATAAGGGCGAGAATGCGAGTGGTGATGGTTGTTTTCCTGACAGAAGATACGGAAGCAAAAGGACGAAGGGTAGATTTGTCTTTTAGCACTATGCGGTCGAGCTCCGGGACATACAGCTGGTTCGAGGCGGCGCGTGAAGGAACACTGAATGAGAAGCCATCACCGGCGAGAATGGAACGAGCAATATGGAGAATAACCGTCTCTATTTCAGTCTGCACAGAGGATAGGGAGAGATCTGCGACTTCACGGCAAGAGGAGGAAAGAGAAAGGTCGGCTAGGGTTAGTGGCTTCGATGAAGACGAAGAAGAGGCACCACCGGCGGATTTGATAGAAGATGAAATATAAGATTCGAGAAGTTTCAAGATAACATCGTCTGGTTCCAAAATGCTTTTGAAAGGAAGATCCTCCGATTCGACATCTTTAGCTCGCTTGCGCTTCTTCTTATCCGCCATCTGTAGACGGCGTCGCGGCGGCGGAGAGAATACTGGTACTAAATGATGGCGGGAAATTTTACTTTAGGTCAACAAATTATCGTGAAGGTCTTTTAAGGCAAATTAAATGATAATTCCAAACAATTTATAAATGGTTAATTACAGTTTAAAACAAAAAGTCGATATGTCCGAGTGGTTAAGGAGACAGACTTGAAATCTGTTGGGCTTCGCCCGCGCAGGTTCGAACCCTGCTGTCGACGATTATTTTTATATTTTTTCTAGTTGAGCTTAGAAATTGTATTTTACGGCCCATATCTTTAGCCCAATATTAAACTACATCTCTTCCGCCAAATCTAATCACCGGTCCAGATGCGCTGCCATTTTTTCACTTTACCACGTGTCAGCACAAAAAGATCTCAGATCTCATATTAGCCTCCTGAACGATAGTTGGGCTTAGTAAGCGTATTTTACGGCCCATATAGTAAGCCGAATATTAAACTACATCTATAAAATCTTTAAAAGCTAGTTGCTTCTCCCTAAATCTAATCAACGGTCCAGATGAGCTTTCATTTAACGTTTCCTTTTTACTATACCACGTGTCAGCACAAAATGATCTCAGATCTGCCACTAGCCTCCTGAACGATTGTTTTTGATATTATCCACCTCAACAATCCTTGCCAATATATGACGTGGAAATATCCGATCTGACGTGGAACTTATCTAACGTTCTGAACCTCTAGTTTTGTCCATGTCAGAAATTTCGATTTTTTAATTTCTTTTTTTTTCGGAGACAATCTTTCTAATATCTTTCTATCTCCGGAAAATAAAAAATCGGTGGTTTATGGTCGTCTCCGATTTCCACTCTCTGGGAGACAGAAAAACCTCATAATCTAAAATTTTCACTGTTTGTGCTTTCTTAAGTTGAGAAGCTTCGATTTCTTGTGTTTATTTTCCTCAATCCTGTTTATCGTTTGGATTATATGTTTCTCTTTCCCAACCGGTAACTGCTTGTGCTAGATCCATTGTTCTGGTTGCTGAGCTGTTTGATGCAACTTCTGGAGCTCGATTCTTTGTTGTAGGATTTGATTATTGTAAGATCAATTCTCCCTTAGAATTCAGATGCTTTTGTTTGGTTTCTATACTTGATGTATTTAGTCGAGATTCGGGTTTTTTTTTCTTCGGTTTTTTGATGATTCTTCTAAAACTTACTTAATTGGCTTTGTTCTTTCGAAATTCATGGTCTTCAACTCTTTATTTTGTTAATCTGGATTGTTGTTGAATTATACTCTAACTTGGACACTTTTTCCAAAATTAGGGTTTCTAGTTTGGTTTTAACATGAAAAGTTCAAATTTTGTCCGAGTGATAAATCTTACCTGTGACACTTTCGGGTGTTTTAGGTTCTCTCTGCTTACTAATTCAAGTGATTTTCTCTGCGCCAGTCTAGCTGGGGAGAAACATTTTAAGTGTTTTAACAATTTGTTCATCTTAATTCAGGAAACAGAATTGATGTGATGAATGTTAACGAAGACGGGGAGGGTACACGTTACGCAACCACTGATCGGAAAACTGGAGAAACGAAATTTGATAGGGTTGAGAGTCGGACAGAGAGGAATAGTGATGAGGATAAAGCCAATGGAATTAGTATGGATGTGAAAAATGGAAGTTCAGGGGCTGCGCAAGGCTCAACTGGACTGCAAATTCAACAGTCACAACAAACTCCGGCAACTGTTTGTTGGGAAAGGTTCCTTCATGTGCGAACCATTAGAGTTCTGCTTGTGGAAAATGATGACTGCACCCGTTACATCGTTACTGCACTTCTTCGTAACTGTAGCTATGAAGGTCAGTCTCGAAACCTAGGCCTCATGCTGATATAATCTTTGCATCCATCGATCATAATGAGTTGCTACTGTTTTTTTTTTTTTTGCCATGTGTTTTGTTGGGTTATTGATTATCAATTCTCTCATGGCAGTTATTGAGGTTGCAAATGGTATTCAAGCATGGAAAGTGTTGGAGGATCTAAACAATCATATTGATATTGTGTTAACCGAGGTAGTCATGCCTTACTTATCTGGTATTGGTCTCTTATGCAAGATCTTGCATCACAAATCTCGTAGGAACATCCCTGTCATCAGTGAGTTCTTAGTCTCTAGTTTCTTGTACATCGAGTTTTCTCTTTGGTAGATTCTTTTAACTACATTACCCTGTGAGATTTTGTGTTGCAGTGATGTCATCTCATGACTCAATGGGGCTGGTCTTTAAGTGCTTATCAAAAGGAGCAGTTGACTTTCTTGTTAAGCCGATAAGAAAAAACGAGCTTAAGATCCTTTGGCAACATGTCTGGAGAAGATGCCAAAGTGTATGTCCTTGATTATTTATGAATGCTTAAATACATTTGGTATTTGACGTACAACTGTTGATGAAACAATAAACTAGAAAGTGATTCTGTAATTGTGGAGAGGTATCTACTTTTTGGTTTCACATGGTTTTCTTTATTTTCTGTTCACAGTCTAGCGGCAGTGGAAGTGAGAGCGGTACACATCAAACTCAAAAGTCTGTGAAATCAAAGACTATTAGGAAATCTGATAACGATTCAGGAAGCAGTGGTGAGAATGAAAATGGAAGCATTGGCCTAAATGCTAGTGATGGAAGTAGTGATGGGAGTGGCGCTCAGGTTAGAAGAATGTGGAATATCAATAACTCTAAGATCTATCTGATAAGTTACCCTCTTGAAATTTCTTCCACGCAAATGATAGGGGTTGGATGATCGAACTTCACATGTGCACTCAGATGCTTAAAAATGGTGGAAGCGCTTAAATAACCAATTGTAGAAGTCAATACTGTTTACTTTAGTTATTTTCAGTGATAAACTGGGTGAAAATATCTAGTTTATTGCGAAGTTTATTTTTGCCGACATATATATTAGTTTCCAAACCTTAGATTTATCTTAATATTCTACTTTTGTTCAGAGCTCTTGGACGAAAAAAGCTGTAGAAGTTGATGATAGTCCACGAGCAGTATCTCCATTGGATCGAGTTGATAGCACATGCGCACAAGTGGTGCATTCTAACCCTGAGGTTCCAAGTAATCAGTTGGTGGCAGCACTTGCTGAGATCGAGACTCAACAAGAAGATGAAAAATTTGGTAAGGAAAGGAAGCTGTGCTAATAATTTCTTTATAACAAAACTTAGAAAAATGATATTAAATTTTCTTTTTTCATTATTTCTGCAGAAGATGTCACAATGGGTAGAGACTTGGAGATTAGTATTCGTAGAAATTGTGATCTGGCAGTGGAGCCAAAAGATGAACAACCCCTAACTAAAACTGCTGGCATTATGAGACAGAATAATTCACTTGAAAAAAGCTCTAGTAAATGGAAAATGAAAGTTGGAAAAGGACCATTGGACCTCGGTAGCGATAGCCGTTCAAGTAAACAAATGCATGAAGATGGAGGCTCGGGTTTCAAAGCTATGTCAAGCCAACTTCAGGATAACAGAGAACCCGAGGCACCTATTACAAACTGCAAAACTCTAGATACCAATGAAGCTGCTGTAAATAAATCCGAAGAGCTAATGCACGTGGAGCATAGTTCAAAGAGGCATAGAGGAATTAAAGACGATGGGACAATAGCTAGGGATGACCGCAATGTACTTAGGCGTTCAGAGGGTTCAGCTTTCTCAAGGTATTTCTAAACTCAATAACAAATCCTAAAACGTTCTGTATTTGTTTTTTTTTAAATAGAAACATTAGAATACCGTATTGAAGAAGTATGCCATATATTGTTGGACTTTTACAGGTATAATCCAGCCTCAAACGCCAATAAAGTGTCTGGAGGGAACTTAGCAAGCAATTCTCTTCCTGATAATAATGGCCAAGCTTTAATAAAAAAGACTGAAACAGCATGTGATTGTCACTTAAACATGAATGAGAGTCTCCCCAACAATCATCACTCACGTGTTGGTAGCAACAACTTCGAGATGAGTTCCACGACTGAGAACAACGCTTTCACAAAACCAGGAGCTCCAAAAGTAAGCTCAGCAGGATCTTCATCAGTCAAGCATTCATCGTTTCAGCCTCGACCTTGTGATAATCATCATCATCACACCTCCCATAATCATGTAAATATAACTGAGCAGAAGCTACCACCACAATATGGATCCTCAAATGTGTACAACGATGCGATTGAAGGTAACAACAACACAGTGAATTACAGTGTGAATGGAAGCGTATCAGGTAGTGGTCATGGAAGCAATGACCCATATGGAAGTAGCAATGGTATGAATGCTGGAGGGATGAATATGGGAAGTGACAATAACGGTCCTGGTAAAAGCGGAAGTAGAGATGGTAGCGGAAGTGGAAGTGGTAGTGGAAATGTAGCTGCTGAAAATAAGATCTCTCAGAGAGAAGCTGCTTTAACAAAGTTTCGTCAGAAGAGAAAAGAGAGATGCTTCAGAAAGAAGGTAAATTCTGAATCAAACCTATGATTGTTTCAATATGACAAAGCTCTATTTTAGTGTGTATATGAATGTTTCATTGTCTTCAGGTCCGATACCAAAGCCGGAAAAAACTAGCGGAACAACGTCCACGTGTTCGTGGCCAATTCGTCCGTAAAACAGCTGCTGCAACGGACGATAACGACATAAAAAACACCGAGGATAGTTAACGGAAAATCGACAAAACCAACTGCCAAACAAAACAAAAAAAAAACATGAGTAATATACTCATCATCTATCTTATATCTATCTATCAGTTGTTTAACAATTTTTCGTTTCCCTTCAAAGTCTGATTCTTTGATACGACCATCCACGAAACAAAGACACGTCCTTTGATTGTTGTTTGTCTGGTCTGATTTGTGAATTTAGGACACGAAGGGTTTGGTTCATGAGTTCCAGGATGTAGTTGATATCTTTGTAGATGTTGTAAACTTGTAAAACAATAACCCTTGTTTGTATATTTTTTATGTAAGCCCCGTTTTGGGAGCTGATTATAATACAGTATCGTATTTTTACCTTGAAGGGAAGATTTAATTCTTTTTTATATATTAAAAACCTAATATAATTGTATTTTTTTTGTCTGAATATAATTGTATTTAACTAGAGCAATTTAACTAATGTTATAAAGATTACAGAATATAAATGGTCATAAAATACAACTAACTCGCAAAAATATAATAAAAATCGAAAAATCAGCGATTGGCTTGGCCGTGCTCTTTTACATTTCAAAGTTCTCAGCTTTTCTCTCTCTCTCGCTTTTGAGATCATCGAACGCAATTAAATTGAAGAATCATTTGAGGAGGGAGACGAAGAAGATCGAGAAGCTAAATGGGTTGGATCCCGTGCTCAGGGAAATCGAGTGGGAAGACTAAGACTCGGAGAAACGGTGACGAAAAACTGAACAGGAAGTCTTCTGATTGTTCCTTGTCTACTTCAGGTATTACTGTTTGAAGGGTTTCTCAGTTTACATCATTTGATTCTGGGTTTTGAGCTTTTTTCAAACAAAATTTCGGGAAATTTGTAAGCTTTTAGCAGTACTACGCTGGCTGATTCCGGTGTGACTAATGCTGATTAGGGTTTTTGACTTTTTGTTTCCTTCGATTTCAGTAGCTTTAGACTACTCTGAACAGTTGAGTTACTCTTAGTAGTATTTTGACCTAAATGATGTGTTATTGCATGTCTCTTTTGCGGTTTATTGTTAAACCAGAGATTGTCCTCCAGTGGAATGCTTTTGTTGAAGTTGTGGATTAAGCTAATCTGGTGAATTGTAATCGAATGAAAGCTGATTTCTGGAATTTCCAGTTTGTCATGATATGTTTCTTCTACTCATTTAGTAATCGCATTGTTGCCTTTCTTAAGCTCTCAAGTCTAGATGGGACTTGCTATGTCCTTTTGTTTTTTTGCTATATTCTAAAACGTTGGTTTGCTGATCCTGCGAAGTAAAGCATTGATCTTGAGACACTTGTGTTCAGCTTGTTTTGATGTATTATTGCTTCTTCTCACTTTCGTTTTTGTAGAGAAATCTAAGGCGAAGTCGTCCTTGAGTGAGAAGAGTGAATCCAAAAACAGAGGCTCTGATCACATTGTGGCACAAACATTTACATTCGCTGATCTAGCTACTGCCACTAGAAACTTCAGAAAAGAATGTCTCATAGGGGAAGGAGGGTTTGGTAGAGTTTACAAAGGATATTTAGCGAGCACTAGCCAGGTTTGTTCTTTTTTATGCTTGATTCTGTGGATTTAACCTTTCGAATGTCCTTGGTCATGAAAACTCACTGACATTGTTCTTCATATGTAGACAGCGGCTATTAAGCAACTTGATCATAATGGTTTACAAGGAAACAGGGAGTTCCTTGTCGAGGTTCTGATGTTGAGTCTTCTTCATCACCCGAATCTAGTTAATTTAATAGGATATTGCGCTGATGGAGATCAAAGGCTTCTGGTGTACGAGTACATGCCACTAGGTTCACTGGAAGATCATTTGCATGGTAAGCTACTAAGATCACATGCCTAGGTATACTTTTAGGGTTATCAATTATGTAGAGAAAAATTCATTAATTTCAAATGACCGATGCATTTTTTTCAGACATTTCACTTGGTAAGCAGCCACTTGACTGGAACACCAGAATGAAAATAGCTGCAGGTGCTGCGAAAGGTTTGGAGTATCTACATGACAAAACCATGCCTCCAGTGATCTATCGTGATTTGAAATGCTCCAATATTTTGCTCGGCGATGACTACTATCCAAAGCTATCCGACTTCGGGTTAGCTAAACTTGGCCCAGTGGGTGACAAGTCTCATGTGTCAACACGGGTTATGGGAACATACGGATATTGTGCTCCTGAATATGCAATGACAGGCCAACTAACACTCAAATCAGACGTTTACAGCTTCGGTGTTGTTCTGTTGGAGATTATAACTGGTAGGAAAGCAATAGACAGTTCAAGAGCTACTGGAGAACAGAATCTAGTAGCATGGGTAAGTAAAAATCATAAGTGGAACAAATTTTGTTCTCTCTGTAGATTCCTCCTTCTAATTTGGTATACTCTGTTTCAGGCAAGGCCTTTGTTTAAAGACAGGAGGAAATTCTCTCAGATGGCTGATCCAATGCTTCAATGTCAATACCCTCCGCGAGGGTTGTACCAAGCACTAGCTGTAGCAGCGATGTGTGTGCAAGAACAACCAAATCTTAGACCTCTCATTGCTGATGTTGTTACTGCACTCTCTTACCTCGCCTCCCAGAAGTTCTATCCTATGGCTCAGTCTGTCCAAGGTTCCCTTTTTGCTCCTGGGACTCCACCTAGATCAAGGAGGGTCTGAAAATATACAGAGAACCGAACTGTGGTGCAAGTTATTCACCTTAGATTTCCGGATGTCTTTCTTGGTAGGGGAGAGTTTCTCAGACTAAATGTGAAAATATTGCTCTCAGAGTGTCTTGTAGATATGTGTAAGAGATAGAATTCATGTAGAGACCGGTTTATACTGTTATAGGTGATGTTGTTCAATGCAAGTTACGCTGTTTTATGTAAGGTCATGTAAGCTCTTGCTTTAAATTGTGACAATATCTCATTATTGTATTGAGAGATGTCTATTTAGTTTCCGGAGTCATTGTATAAATATTAAAATATAGTTTCAGAACTTTCAATGTTTGAGATTTTGATTATATTTCTTCCTTTCATGTGTTTCATTCATGTGTTTCATTCATGTCTTTATAGATTAACAATGCCAATAGTTGGTTACTGATCAACAGTAAAATACAGATCACGCTGCTGCTGTTTGTAGAGTACACATCTTATTACATCATCGGGTTCTTACTTCATGTCTAAGACCAACTGTCCGTACCAGGTGGTTTTGTCAAGTAGACTTCACTCCTTACTGCAGGAAAATAACCAGAATAAGATTTAGGTTGTTTGTAAACCAGTAACCAGCCTTTGGATCCTATAAAATCATGTGGTAGTTACCATGAATTTCTTCTTAAATATCTCCATAATCTCCTTGGGATCGATTTTCGTTTGTGCATAGGCATCGATCTTGTTCATTTCCTGCAAACATTGATCACTTTAGCAACAATCTGATGAAGAAAGGAATAGTCTTTTAAGATTGCCTGCACATATGTATATATACCTCAATCCATGCAGATAGTTTGGGACGTTCTGCAGTAATGTCGCACTTGAATACTTCATTGAGTACAATTTGAAACCTTTCAATGAATGGGATATAAGCAATATCAACCTGGAAAACAAAAACCATAGAGAATTTAGACAATCCATTTAAGACACCAAGATGAAGAAAAAACAGGATCTCAAAAAACGCCAAAAATGGCTTTTACCAAGCTAAACTGACCGAGGAAGAATGGCCCATCATTAAACTTATGCAGAGTGTTTTCCAGATAATCTAACACAGGTGCTGCAGCAAGATTTAGGAACATGCAATTTCAGCTCATACTTTAATTGCTTTCACTCCCCAAAAGGCCAATATACTGAAGAATTTAAAGTCTCACCAGTGTCTTTAGAGGGGTCTTCTTTGAGTGACATATACATAGTTTTAACGAATGTATCAGTGTATTTCATCAACTCTTCTCCAAACTCTCTTTTCGCATGATCCTTGACATAACACAAGAGGACAATGAATTGAGATCAGAGAATAAAGAAAGGAAACAATACCTGGTATGGTATGGTCTTACCTCGGGGTAAAGCGATGGGCCTTCAAAAGTGTTATCAAGATATTTGATCAATTCCAAACTCTCCCCGATGATTTTTCCATTGTGCTCAAGGGCTGGCACCTGCAAAAGATAATGAGAACTTTGCACTTTTGAAGAATGAAATGAGTAAGCTCTAACTAAATTGAGAAGAAACAAATGAACTGGTGAGTTATGATAATATAAGCTTCTTCACCTTGTTCTCTGGATACACTTTCTCCTTGTACCAATCAGGCCTATTCCCAAGATCTAAAGGAACAAGTTTAATCTTTTCCTGCAAACCCTACAATCCACGGAAACCAATTCAGAACAAGTTTAATCTTTTCAGATACATAGGCAGAAGGTATAGTTCATTGGCAGAATCAGAGTATTTCACTGCCATTACTTTGATGCTTATGTGAAGTTTCCAGGAATTTTTAGTCAGAAAGGTGAAGTTAACAAATTTTCTACATGATAACTTTTTTTTAGTTCCTAGCATTCAATGCAGAGGAAAAATTTGAGCATTATACAAAGGAGAAGCTGTTTAAACCTTTAAGTTTCTGGTGATCCAAACTCGTTGAGCATAAGGGCAAACATAGCTTGTGTACAATCTTTGGCAACAAACAATAAGAGGTTAACAACTCTAGAAACCCAATAAAGTAAAGCACAAAGTGTTGTAGAATCTTAAGCTAAAGACAATAACTTTACAAGGAAATAAAGATTTTACTAACCTTATGGTTCCATCAAACAAAGTGGGTTGATCAGCTGTAGCATCAAGCGGAGCTGGACGGTCTTCTGCAACACTGTTTCAAGAGGATCAAGCCAACAAAAAAAAATCACCCAAAAGCCAAAAATTGACAACATTTACTGAAAAAAAAACTGAATTTCGACATAAGAACAAAAATCTTACACATGAGAGGCCATAAAGTATATGTATACGCAGTTCTCTTTCAAGTTTCAAAGATGATTCTGTAGAAGAAATTTGATCATGCAAGAGAAAACAACGCGAATAAACAGTGTGAAAGTGGTTTCTAGGATTACAGTCCTCTTCGTCGATGAAGACAGACACGTGGCAGTTTTTGGACCTTTCTTTCTTTATAAGTAACTCGATATCACATAATGGGCCGTAACTAAAGCTCATTTGATCGGTAACTCGATATATCATAATGGGCCGTACTTGATACAAAACAATAAGGAACTGAAGGCCCATTTACTCAAGTTTTAAACCATAAAGGACAGCGTTTCGTTATTGACATTGAACACACCAACACAAGAACCATGTCTCTTTTGATAAAAGTAAAAACAATAACACAATCTTTCTTATTATCAAACTACAATTCCAAATCCATATTTCTTCTTCATAAACCAACATGCCATCGTAGGCTCAGTCCAATAGATTTGTTACTGCAAAACAAAACCCGAAATCGGTTAATTCTTGTCAAAGAACATTAAAGACAATAACTAAACTATTTTTGATAATAACTGAATCGACAAAATTATATCTATAGCCCAAAATTCATTTTTTATAATCCTTTTAATTATCCACGTATGGTAAAGTCGAACCCCGAATATCAAATCTATTAGCTGAATTATTTAAATTATAAGAGAATAGCTTAATATTTAAGAAAATTGGCATTTGCGTGAAATTTAAGATGTAGAAACTCTTACCATAAACTTCTTGAAAAAATTGATAACATATTCGGAGTCGGTTTTTGTCTGTGTATACGCAACTATTGTGTTCGTTTTCTACACAAAATACATTTTGAGGTTAAAGCAATAAGCAAAGCCTAATTAGACATGTGGATGCATATCTCTATATATATGAGTACCTCAATCCAAGTAGCTAGTTTTGGACGTCCGATTGTAATTTCGTATTTGAAAACTTCGTCGAGAAAGACTTGAAATCTTTACATAAATGTGATATATGCAATATCAACCTAGAAAAACTTACAAAACAAATTTAACCATTGTAAAAAGAAAAAAAGCTGCAATATTCACATTTTTATTCTCTAAAAAATGGGTTTATATACCATACTAAGCTCGCCGAGGAAAAATGGACCATCATCAAACTTCTCCAAAACATTTTCCACGTAATCGAAAATTGATGTTGAGTCGAAAACAAATAAATTTCAATTTTCGTTGTTAACAATTGGATCAACAAAACTCAATCTATAACTCATTTGTAAAACGTTAAAAAGTATCTTATGCTATTTTTTTGAAATCAAACTTTAGTAAAACCACTTTGACCAAATGCATTTCATCTTAATCTCAAGTTTCAGTAGCATTTAATGATTAACAAACACTTACCGGTTTCTTTAACAGGGTCACCTTTGAAAGAGCCAAACACAGTTTTCATGAATGTTGCATCAACATATTTCAATCTCTTCACCAAACTCTCTCTTTGCAGAATTCTACAATCATATATATAATCCCATTAATTGAACGATTATTACATAATTCAAGTTAAGAACAATATTGAAAAAGGGCCTTAGTTAATTACCT
The DNA here is from genome assembly GCA_963920545.1 of Lepidium didymum. Lineage (NCBI taxonomy): Eukaryota > Viridiplantae > Streptophyta > Magnoliopsida > Brassicales > Brassicaceae > Lepidium > Lepidium didymum. Next base: position 657,442 of record OY986996.1, on the reverse strand, counting down.
TAGGGTAAAATGAAGGTCCATCGAAATTGTTATCGACATATTTGATCAAATCAATACTAACCCCAATTATTTTGCCATTGTGTTCAAGTGCAGGAACCTACATATATCATTATCACATTCTTTCACTCTTCCAACTTTTTCAGTGTTAAAAAAAATGTCAGAGGATCAAAATTATTTATAAATTCAAAAAAATCAAAGAAAAATGGCCGCCTAAACAACTTAATTTATGTGAAATGGTTTGCAGATTAATAAAGTGCACCTTGTTTGCTGGAATACTTTCTCTTTGTACTAATCTGGCCTATTAGAAAGGTTTATAGGAACCAATTTGATCTCCTCTTGTAGACCCTAAAACTCCCAAAATATCAAACAAATAATTAAACCAATTTTGCTTTTAAAATATTCATGTCAAAAAACATAAGAATAGTAAATTTTATCATTTTATGAATTGCAAGTATGAATTGAGACAACATAATCTATATGTATAAGACTTTATAGGATCATAGACTTTAAGGTTCAATGATACGACACAAATTAAAGACAGAGAAAGAAGAAAATAAAGTAGTACCTTAAAGTTTATGGTAATCCAAACATGTTGTGCAAATGGGCATGTGTCGTTTATATATCACCTTTATTTTCACAGATTTTAATTAACAAACGAAAAGTAATTAAATTCACTGCGAAAAATCTACAAAGTTTAAATTTTGAGAGAATCTTGATACATTGCGGACAAAAGAAATCAGATTTGAAATTTAAAAACGTTGAAATTAAATAAATATCAAAACTGCATAACATGCTCTAGAGTCTCGCAAATTCTTATTAGAAGCTTTTTCTTATATTCACTGATTATTTATATATTAGAAAGAAAGTAGATACTATGACGGAATATTCCCTAACATGCCTTCAACATGTGGATTGCTCAGTTAGACAGATTTCCCACGAGATCGAAGCTTATCTCATGGGGCCTTCAGGTATCACCTTTATATTGTTTGTGCTCACAGTTCTTAGAAACTCGGGACCACCTCATGATACATTGCGAGTATGTTGTTGCTCTTTGGACTCTGGCTCTTGATCGATTAATGCTAAGAGCTCCGTCTTTCACATCATGGAATAATATGATGGACTGGGCCAAGGGAACGTGCGCCTCAGCTCCCTCAACGCTCCGTAAAGTGGTGTTGCACACTCTCATTTACTCCATCTGGCGTCAATGTAACGATGCTCTTCACAACAACATTTTAATCCCTCCGGCTGCACTATTCCAAACTATTGATAAGGACATCAGAAATCACATCAATGCTAGGAGGAACAGAAGCAAATTTAAGGATCTGATGCAGTTATGGCTCATCTAGCGGCCTCTTTTGTTTAACATTGTTAGTCTCTTGTTTTTACCTTTTTTTGAGCAAGATGCTAGCTGTACAGGTGAAACTTTTCACAAACTCTTCTAATTAATGATATTTGACTTTCTTATCAAAAAAAGAAAAAAATATATTATATGGTTGTCAATACTGACGCCATTATCCACGCCGTTCATTAATTTAACAAATGAACCTCATAACAAAATGTAATCGTTTTGATTTATATTGGGTCGGTCTATTTGGGCCCAACTCAGATTGTTTGTGTTGGGCCTCTTTCGGTTATTTAAGATCCGACCCGACTAGTAAGTGAGAACTGTTAAATAGACGATATTACCCTTCTTTCGTGTGGCTAGTGAGTAAAAATGGATCCGACTATCTAGATCCGATTCGGTCCATACGAATCAAGTTTTTATTACGATATTGCCCTTGGTTGTTAAGGGCCTTAAAGTTTCCTCGAGAACAGACTCATTGACTTTAACCCTACTTTTCCGCAAAATCGCGATAGAAGAACATCTGACGAATTACTTTCTCTTCCTAGGGACGTATTTCGAACGGAGCAGCGATTTCATGGCGAACAACGGAGGCAAGGTCACGGCTACGACTGAGAATGGTGGAGGTCTTTCTGGTGGGGGAAACCCTAAGAAAATCGTAGACCTCAATATTACTGAGCCAGATCGTACTCATGACATTCTCGACGGAGAAGTTAAGGATTTCTCAGAATCTGGTGAGAAAAAGGATGAGGTGGACTCTAATGCTATTGAATCGGCGGTTGGGGCTCAACCTGGGGATGTATCTCCTGTCGATGATATCCAGAAAAAGATTCGACGTGCTGAGAGGTTTGGGGTTACTGTAAAGCTAACCGAAGAAGAGAAACGCAATTCGCGTGCTGAGAGGTAAGAAAACTAGTTCGTTTGATTTACTTTCCCTGAGTTTCAAAGTTTAATTCTGTCGTATTTAGGGATTTCCAAAATTAGGGTTTCTGCATTCTCACGAAGCGTTTTTCTTTTATCTGATTTGGAATTTGTTATTCTTTTGGAGCCATACTTATGCATAGTAGGATTCTTATTTTAGCCATGTTCTCGTATTGTCAAACCAATGTCGCCGAGGTTGAAACGAATATCACCCTCGATGCAGGTTCGGTACTGTAGCAGCAGCAACGGTGAATGACTCAGAGGGAACGAAGAAAGCAGAGGAATTGAAGCGAAAGGCTAGAGCTGATAGGTATTATACCATGTTTTCTTTGTGTTTGATACTTTATTGGTTATATGTTTGGCTTTAAAGAAAAGGAGTTTCATACTCGCCTTTTATGTCAAAACAGATTTGGGGTTCCTGCAGCAACCTCTACCACTGATAAGACTGAGGAAGAGGCAAAGAAGAAAGCTAGGCTCGCTCGTTTTGGAAAAGAAACTAAAGTTGATTCAGCTGAAGAAGATAAACGCAAAGCTAGAGCCTTAAGGTAATTTTCCATGCAACTCAAATTCTGTTAGTCCCTGAAGATTTAAGTAGCGTGCGATGTTAATTAATTATGTGGTTGCGAATTGCCTATCATTAGGTTTTCGAAAGTTGCTTCGGAAACATCTTCAGATTTACCTGGAAAGCAAAATATTAGCAAGGTAAACGGCATTTAACTTCCGTTGTTTCTCCATGTATTAGAATCAGAAAATTAATAGAAAAGCTAATGGTATCTTCTGTTCAACCTTTGTTTCATCAGGAGGCAGCTGCATCAGGAAACGCTGCCTAACTTTTCTGAATAAAGTTCCATTTGTCTTGTAGTTAGGTGAATTTCTCCAGATATTTTTGATGCATAGCAAGTTTTATTGGTGCCTGTTTTTTTCCGTATCTGACTCTAATATTTGATATTGGCAGGTAGTGTATTAGCGTTTTATGATTCCCTCTCTGGCTGCTTCATTCTCTATTTATTTCTGCATTAGAAGTCCCTGTGTGTGGTATATTTATTAAGTTTGAAGTTCGGTGGTGGAGCAAGGTTTTTCAGTCATGTGATGGTTCTCTCAGATGGACGGAAGCTGATTTGCCACTAGATGAGATCTTGAGAAATCAATAAGTAACCTATACTTCTGATTGTCTTAAATAGCAATTAAATGTGTTAGGACCTAGGAATTCTGGAGTGGCTGGTGTTGATGTTTTCCATGTTGCAGGTTCTTGAAGTGGTAAGTATAGCATAGGTAATGCCTTCATTTCGTTTACTATCTAAGAATGTGGATGGTCCTTTTAGTATTGCATGTTCGTATCAAGCACTTAACAGCAATAGAGATTTTGTGTTGCATGCAGCAAATATCTTCAAGGAAAGAGAGGTTTTTTTCCTGCGGTTTTGAAGATTGTGTTCCTTGGACTAGTTACACTTTAGAAGTGTTGATTACTACTATTGAGTTGTGCCAATCTGTTTCCTAACTTTCTAGTTTTGGTAACTAAAGTAAGCTGGTTTTAGTGCTGTTATGTGCTTGATTGCGAATATTGCATACTAAATAGATCCCATAACCATTTGTCGTTCTTTGGTTGCTTAATTTCGTATAACCTCTCAAGCCGCTACTTCAGAATTCCTTTGTCATGTAAAGACATCATTAGAACTATATAGGTACTTGTTGGTTTCCATCTCTCTGGTCTCTGTGACAGTTGAAAGGAAAAAGAGCCTGGGATTCTGAATCTCTGTTCCTGCGACATGGACTTTACTGTCTTTCTGATGCTACACAATATCGTTTGTTTCTGTAATAGATTTAGATAAACTTTGTTGATACTTTTGAATTAAGCGCCAGAAAACACTTTATGAAGGGAATGTAATATTTAATTTTGCTACTTATTGTCTCTGTTGTTATTCTAGTATCGTAAGCTTGTGTGTTGTCGCTATATCATTTCTACAGAGCATTGACATTTATGAACTTGCATGTAAGTACCCTCGTGTACTATTTGATTACAGGGGTACATGACAACTTCTTGTTTTCTTATAGAGAAAGGAGAACATATAAAAGATCTCACAATGAATATATAAAACAAAGTTCTAGCTTATACTACTTATTAACTCTGTGCTTTAGTTTGCACTTAGAGGCATTCACTTGTTGCAGTAAAGATGTGTTCATGAAGTGGAATGCATTAATGGGTATCCTCCTCTAATTGACAATGGAGAAGGGCAAGCATTTGGTTGGGCGTTGAGATAAATCACAATGGCGGTTATGTCGTCGTGGAAATGCCTTCTTACACCAGGATTGATCTCTTTCAGGTCTGAATATCTCATCTCTCTTTTCTTTGCTGCTTCCTTCAATGCAGCTTTGATTAGTCTCCTTGCTATTCCCTGGACATGTGAAGGTTTTTTAATAAACTAATATCTTATTGTAGTCTAAGCTAATCTGATATGGCTTTGGTGTAGAACTTACTTGGCGGGGGGAATTATGTACAATATCAACAGCTTCCTGGTTGCTCAAATGCTCCCAAAGCCCATCTGAAGCAAGAATTATAAACTCGTCTTCTGAGTTAATTCGAGTAACCGTGACTGATGGATCTGCGGTAAGGATTGGCTGCGTGAAATGTTCTGGTAGTCTGAATTTGGGGAGCAACGGTTCTCTGTTGAACTCTGCTCTTTTCAGGTATGCGTCACCTATGGATCTTGTGACCTGATCAAAGTTCATAACACCACATTTATTTGTTAGTCAGTTTTGCAGCCTTACATAGAAACTAATGAGATAAAACACTCTTTGCAGGTTTTTCAGATGTGTAATCATCATATATGAATGTTTACCTGGATAACGCCTTTCACACGCCACGAGCGGTGCTTCATCACAAGAATGTTGGGGTCATTAGGATGCATTGACCATAGCTCTTGCCTTGCAGACTCTAAATTTGCATTGTGCTCTACTGATAACTGCACAGCTCTCACCCCACCTCTCTCACATCTGCCCAACACAGCCCTCGAATCTCCTGCATTTGCAATATACACCAATCCGTTGCATATAACTCCTGCCAAGCAACATGACCCCACTGAGGCCATCTGTGGGTTCATGGGCCATTGCTTCTTCACTGCCTTGAGAAAATCTTTGTCTGTCTCTGTAAATGCTTTGCTGATCGCATGCTCTGAAATCTCCCTATCCTCAGAAGCAAACTCTGTTCATGTGAGATATCATGAGTGTTAGTGTGCCAAACATTTTCAAGAATAATGAGGGAATGAAGAATGAGAAACGCAGTGTCTTACTCTTTAAATTGGGAAAGATGTTGTCTGCAATGTATCTGGAAGCTTGTGGACCTCCATGGCCATCGTAAACTCCAACAAACGTGCCTTGAACTGTCGGATTGTTGAATGTAAGTGGCCCTGATTCGATCTGGCATTGATCCTCCATCACACTGTTGGCTTGGATCATTGCCATTGAAAACTCACCAAAAGCGTGAAGGCCAAGGTCTTTATACCATGTCAAACCATCAATCTTTGTGGGGTTGATCTTGCTTCTCTCTGTACCTCTTCTCCAAAAGGGTTTAATCATCTTCCCAGGTATGTAATCTTAGCTCAAGCAATATCCTAAGATGCACAGATTAAACTGATGAAGGAATGTTAAAACAAAGTAGTAGCTTTGCTGGTTGTGGATTATGAGTCTTATGTTTAAGCAAATATATATATAAATATATATATTTAGCCGTGGAAGCCCTAGATAGAGTAAGCAGAAGATGTTGGTAACGACGGAAAGAGGCCAAAAAGGAATGGGTCAATATAATGAAATTTAATGACTCTGAGAGTTCAACACAAGAGGGCAGTAGTTTAAAGTGGATATTCAGAGATTCTCTTCTTTACTGTTCCATCATGATTCCTCTTGTCTTTGTAGGGTTAAGTCAAAGCTGTCATATTTATCCTTTAAAAATGTACCTCCTTTCTTAAAAGTCAAATTCTGTAAACTTAGGAATCAAGAATGTTCACAGCCAAGACGGTCATATTACGGTTCGAGTCATAGTTGGACAAAATGAATGACTTGTGAGTACTGACTAAAATGAATGTTGGGTCTTCGGTTTGTTTCGGTTTTCAGTTTTCTTGACTTTGACAATATGATAACTATATAGGTACTGACTAAAATTTGGTTCGGTTTTGAGTAATTACTTATAGTAATTAAATAATTGAAAATAAATATTACAATTGTTAGTTTAAAAGAAACAAGTAACCAAATAACATAACAATATACAAATTGGTTATAGTTCTTATTTGGTTATTTTCAGTTATCGGTTAAAAATCGAATTTACCAAAATATTAAAACCGAACGTTTTTTCAAAAATTGAAACCGAACCGAATACTTGTTCTCAGTTCGGTTTTACAGTTCCGATTTTTATGCTCAATCCTACTTTAAGTAGCTAGTAGTTATATGTCTTGTGATTGTCTATTCACTGTGGCTATGTGTTGACTTATATATAGTGTCTTTTACTTGTCATCTTGTAAAATTATGAATGCACAGTTAGTTTGGTAATTTTTGGGAAGAGAATGGATAGAAAAGGAAAGGTCATAGGATGCATGTGTGAGGGGAGAGGGCGTGGGGTTTTTGGAGCATTGAACTTGGAATCATTTAAAGATTTGAAAGTTGAGAAAGAATTAAGAGAGAGGAGAGAAGAACTTTGTGGGGTAACTAAGGAACACTCTTAGCTGTCTTAACCCCTACAGGTTTTGCCCTTTTCTCACTCTCTTGTCTTCTTTAATGTTATCAAAACAAATAGTCTCATCTTCTTAGTTGTGATCAGATTTAGATCGACATTCATTTCATTTATTATGGGGTTGAAATGAATTTTCAAAAAGGATGGATCTTTTTGGTTCTTTTCCTAAGTTCCAACTTGTATTTTGTGGGCTTTTTCTTTTATAAAGATCAACGCATTAAGCTAACACGGTTGTGGTGTAGTGGTAGAACGAAAAGAATTAAAGACAATTTGAATTTTTTTCACCATATTATGTGCGATATTTAAAAGATTCTACTTGGTTTTTTTATTTTCTAGTGTGTAATTGAAATTAGGACAATGGTAATATGCTACTTGAGCTAGACCTATCCAGTTATAGAAAAAGAAAAATCCACACATTGACGTTACAGTAGAGAGAAACATTGTCGCGTGTTGTTGCTAGACGATATTACATTTATTAGATATGTTCAAATGTTTATATTATCTATCTTGAGTTTTCATTTTAGCACTAACACATTGTTGTTGTTGTTGTGTCTTCTACAAGTGGGTTACTATACACAAGTTGAGTTCCACTTGATCTCTTAAATATTGATTAAAACTTCTGCGTTAGAACCAAAACAGGTGCTTAATAAGACGTAATCAAGTTAAGACTAGATCGTGTAACTTAACACATAAATTGGTATATATATATATATATATAAAGTTGATGCTATATAGATCTAAAGTCAAATCATCAAAAGGGTAAGAAAATCACGTGTAGATAGGCAAATTCACGAATAGAGAGAATGGTCCAGGTACATTTGATCAATCTCATGGACCGATTTAATATTGAAGCTAGCATAGAGAAAAACTGATCATCATGTGGCCTTAGAACGTATTGAAGAGTCCTTCAATGCACCATTACAGTACAGTTTGTAATCTCATGTGCTTTCTTCTATTCCTTAATTAATTTCTTATCTTATTACAAAACTAAGTCTCGTTGTGAATTATAAACACATAAAAATATATAATATAGTATATGAAATAGAAAATGAAATATATAAAAATTGAAGCTTTTGTGACAGCTGGGGCCAAAGATGCAGTGTGTGTTTTGTCTTTTGGTCGAGGGAGCATGCATGTCAGTCTATCTCTTTACCCTCTATTTACTTCTTACTTAGCTTTGTTTTTTCTCTTCTCTAATATTTAGTTTAGCACAGTTTTTCTGTAACCGAGAGGTTCCGAATTCTAAAGAACCAAGATTCTGGTGGATAGAGACACAACATTATCTTCTACGATAGACTAGAATTTTTGATATGAAATCGACGCATCATTTTCTTTCCCCGCACATCTTTTTAGGAGCCGGATAAACTCATATGAATTTCTCTTAACCCACTCATCTATCATTGTTTGGTAACTTTGGTTATTCTCTTTAGTTATTTATATGTTAGTGTTATATTTTATTTCTCTTATTATCTAAAGTAAGCTCAATATCAATAAATACAACGACGTTTCAGAAAACTTCTCAAAGCAATTGCTTTATGAACTCGATAGTAAGTAACTAAGTATCAACAAACCTAGTTTGACGGACCAGCATTTTTCTTTTTTACTTCTCATAAAGAAACGTATTACTATTTTTTGTCATAGGTATCACTATATATATTTTGCATGTATAAACATGACCGTGGATAAGCACGTACAGCCAGAAAGTTATCGCGATCTCATGTTTTTGTGCACAGTGTGTCTCTTATTAATCGTTATAATACTTTAACGAGTTAAGTTGACAAAAAAAACAAAGCTGTAGATAAGCACGAGTGACTTTAATTTTATAGAGACACAAAGTACTCTATATATAGGAATTATAGCTTCAAATCCTGCGATATCCATTGGTGCAATTGTTTCCACAAACGTTACATCGAACGCATCGATGCAAATTAGACATTATTATCGTTACGAAAAAAAACATATCCGATCCCCGTTGGATGTCTATCAATTAAATTACGATTTAATTTGTTTTTTTTTTGTCTTTAAAATATATCTAAAAAACAAGAAATTAAATGCCTCAAAATTTTAATTTTTTTTTGTAGGTTATCTAAATAATACAGAGTAAAATGTTATAAAAGAGCATTTAAGTACATCTCAGCTTTCGAGAAACCTAGCTCTCAAGTAAACTGAACCTATACCTATACAAAAAACGAATCTTAAAACGCTAATTATATGTGAATTTATCGTACCAAAATATATAAAAAAACGAATCCAATTCAGCCTACAAAGTACAAACTAATCTTTTATTCGATTTTATTTTCTTAATAAATAATCAAAACTCGATTAATTAAAATCAGAATATGAGACGTGGGCACGTAGAGTAAAGAGAATGCATGACATGCAGGAAACAAGAAACAGACATCGTGAAGGTCCCATATTGTTTGGTCGAACCTAGCTTGACATTTTCTCACAACATTATCTATCTTCTTCACTTCTGTTCTTCGTATTGTCCTTGTACTTTCATTTTAACTCTTAAACTTAATTTTAATATTATTATTATTAGATTTTCGTTTTGTTATCTACCTACGATTGTATCTGGACGTACTATTATCAACTTGATTTTGTACTTTTTATTAGATTTCTTCATATATTTTATCTTGCAACTTACTATCCATCATCATCGTTTTCTCTCGTTTTAAATATATAGAACTAAATAGTAAACTAGTAAGTTGCCCTTTAAAATATATAGTCCATCAAAAGCCCAAATCTCGAATATATAAATATAAATAGGCCCATTAGCCCCTTTTAAGATTTGGACTGGAGAAGCATATTAGTATGAGTCTATGAAAAAGAAAAACTGACAAAAAAATATCTAAAATATCAAAACGGTTAACAATTTTTACTTGGCAACGTGTACTCTTCACCGCAAGCTGAGATCATGCCACGTGTAATTCATGCTTCTTGACAAGTATCTCCCACAGCCGTTGGATTTCCGAGAACACATCGTCTGTGGGAAGTTGAAACCTACAAAAAGGACACGTGTTCTTCTTACTAAGCCAAGGTAATATACACTTCCAGTGAAACAAATGCTGACATGGCATTTCACAAACATCTCTTCCTTCATTCATCTCTTCCTTGCATATCACGCATTCTATTTCTCCGCCGTTTGAAGCGGTGTCGTTTAAAATCTCAACCGCTCGTAACGCTACTACGGCTGCTTTAGCCGCAGGAACTTCATAGCCTTCTTTTTGATCTCGTCCACGAAGATTATTGTAGACTCCCATTATGTCAATGAATCTTTTGCATCTAACTAGGGTTTCTATATATGGCATTAAGATTCCGGCATCGCAAGTCCATATACCGGCAATGTTACTTAACATGGTATTAGAGCATGTTTTACCGAGAATTTCTCGCCAGTTTTCAGGAGAGGCTTCGAGAACATCTGGATGAAGTTGGTGAGTTTCGCAGAGAAAGAGGAGGAGAACCACCGCGTCAAGGTCCCGGAGCTTCATGGTGGCGGCGGAAGGAGGGAGAGAGTGGTGGTTATGGTGGAGGAGAAGAGGATGGAGAAGAGAAAGGAGATGAGAGGCGATGAGTAATGTTTTGTGAGGAAGAGAAAGGGAGAGAAGGTGGCGGAGAGTGAGGGAGAATAAGGTCGGAGAGGAGAGAACGGCGGCGAGACGGCGGCGATGGTGGTGAGAGAGAGATAGAACAGAGTGAGTGAGATTTGTGAGATTTGAAGGAGGAAGAGAAGAGAGTGAAATCATGATTTTTGATGTGTTTTCTTCTTCCATATTGGATCTCTTTGTGTGTTTCGTTTTCTTACTTCTCTCAACACTTTTAACTTTTTAATGAATCTTTGGTTTTATATATATACTTGTAGAGTTGTATGGAGTCATTAGGGATTTGGTGGAAGTAATAATAAAATATATTATGACTTTTTTATTAAGGAAAAAACAAAAGGTGTGTTACAAAAGAGACTATTGTCGGCTTTGCTTGTTTGGGTTTTTGATATAATTGATAGATGTATTTCTGGATTGGAGAATAAAGGTGAAAGAAGCAATGAATGAAGAAGGGTTGGCAAAAGAACACTTTATCAACTGTTGGTGACAATCACTTAGCTTACACACTTTATGCTACTAAAAAGTATTTCGTTATACGTTAACCAAATCTTGGATATAAGCTAATGATGTATGATTTAGTGTCATATTGAAATTTGGAAAGGTAGTAATTCTTTATTCCAGATTATGAGTGTATTCCGAAACAAAATTATCAAGAGTATTTATATAGTTTCTTTATTGATTCGTAAACCCGTTGAATCGATTCAAAAGAAAATTAAATTAGTGCAGAGCTTCTAGTGTTCATACTGTTTCCGTTAAATCCCACTATCCGAATTATAAAAAAATTATTGGATATAAGTGGAGAAAAGATAGTCATAGAGAGTTCCATGTGAAGTTAGTGGGACAGAGTAAGAATTTGGGTAGGGTTGTTTTTATAAATCTACTTGTTCATATGGACTTTGTCTACTTTCACAACACAAATCACAAACCCATCATTCATACCTAATGATCAGATAAGATTAGTTACCGAACTCATATCGTTGCTTAGGACAACGAGATCTTTCTTCGACAGTGGATACGACCAAACAAAAGCAAAAAACCAAGAGGAAGATGATCAAAGTCAAAACTATACAATACTTCACTGTTGTCCTCAAGAAACAGTGTTTGATTGATTAATAATTCACATGGCCACACCATTCTCTAATTCTAGTCCCTATGCATTTGTCCCGGTGTGGTGTCCATAGTTTCACAAACTCTCATGTCTCCCAAATCCCTAAACAAAATTGCTCTGTGGACATCAAAATCAAAGTCTTCAAAGACTGCTTGGACATTAATACCCTTCACACCAAAGGAACAACTTACCAATCCAACAAAAATAAGTTCACCAATTTGATTGATTCATAGTCTTAAGTAATGATCCAATCCTACTAGAGGGTTTGGCCACTGTGTTTATTGGATCACGCTTATAGATGTGACCAACAATCAAATATACCGTTCTAGGAGCATCTTGATGACTATAAGCATATCAAAGTGACCTAACCTGTCCGTAGTCAGAAAATCAACATACTTAAAAATGCATCAGAAGTATCAGATCTACAAAAACTAAGTAACTCACGAAGGAAGATCAAATACCGTGAAAAGATATGATTGCGAGATGCTTCAATTACAAGTAAAGATGACCCACTAGAGAAAAGCAAGTGAACAATAAAAAACTCATAATAATATTCTACTGCGTTCGATTTCTATGGCACTAGTGAAGACTGTGCCCCACCAAGCCCTACAAAGTTATTCACTTTCTAAAAGCAAGACGGATCACTTCACCACATGGGCATCCAAAGATAACAGCTTTAGTGAAGATACAAGAAAGAAAAGATAATCACATAGTTAGCAGTTGCTTATCTGAGAGATTCAGCTTCTACTTTGACACATGTATTTCTCATTCATTAAGTTCGAACTGAACCAGATAGAAGAGACAACAGTGTTCTCAGTACCGTGAAGTTTGTATATAGAAATTTGGAAATCAAATCAACCTAGAACATCCCAAAAGGAAAGACAAAAATGTGCTTTGGATCTCTTACCATTGGACTACACCATGAGAATGTGAAGGGAAGTAGGGAACTACGAAACTACTGCAGAACTTGCAACATGATTCGTTCGTTGAGAAGGAAGTTCCTGTTCTTCGTAATGTATGCGTTCATTGCTTGAGTCTGTGATGTAAAACGTATCAACGCCACCCTCTTAGCGCTTCCAAGCATTTGGCTGCACGGTAAAAGAAGAATTAAAAAAGTTTCATGTCCTATTTTGTCAGTATTCCAGAATTTTCTCCACAACACGATTATAGAGCACAAAGATCTGTAGAACTGATGAGTCAAACAAGATAACAAGATGTCACATGTTATACTTATATAAAAAAAAAAGTATGACAGTCCAGAGAAACTCCTCTTAAATACATATATATGCTTATCCTAGTCAGATATATTATTAAACCCAACAGCACAAAATGATCATTCTGATTGATTAATCAAACAGAGGAGTACTCGGTTTGCAATGCTGTAGGTCCAACTAACGGCTAATCAAATGCGGTCTAAGCAAAAGCCGAACAGCGTATGAAGAACATAAGGTTAACCAATAATTACTCACACTGTTTGGAACTGGATGGATCCAGGATGATAGAGACAGCCTGATAAGAACCGATCTATGTCATCTACAATAGCATTTGGTGGAAGCCCATGTAGTGCAACCTACACAATATAAAATCTCATCAACCTTAATTGATACCAATCACAATTCATCTCATGCCTGTCGTAGAGAACATTATCTTGATAAAACAATATGGTATATTTTATACGGTATTGACAGCAATTATAGCTTACCACTTTCCCCTCATAAGGAACAATCGGATCCCACTGAGAACAGGCAGCCTAATCATAGACAAGGAATCAACATCCGATTAGATAGTCATCTACCATATACCGAATTTCTTCATTACATAAGTACAGAATTTATAGACTGTAGAGGATTACCCTTTCTAATCTATATAGCTTTCCTTTCTTCGCAATATTCCGCAGTGCTCTATCATAAGAAGGAAGGGATGGGAACTGCACATAACTGATATACCAAAATTGTCGTGAATGAAGATGGATTGAAATGTGTTGATTCGGAATCAAATTTACCACTTAGGGAAATAACTTGTAACAATCTGGAGCACTAATAAAGCTAACACGTACACTGCCGCGGGATTTAAGTTTCCACCACGCGCATAGCTGAATTTGAGATCATTCGATGTTACATTGCAGCCCTCGAGTAAGTTCATAACATCAGTTTTCAGAGAGAATTTTGAAAAGCCTGAAACTTTCCCATACAACCTCACTGGAAGAAAAAAATACGATCAAAGACTAAGGCATGGGGTTCACACCCTTCTTTAGTTCACGTTCCATGATTGTAGACTAACAGATACCAAACAGAATTTTGAAAAGACTAACAGATACCAAAAAAAATACACCCTTCTTTAGTTCACGTTCCATGATTGTAGAAGACAAGGCATGGGGTTGTAGTGAGCTAAATTCCAAAAACCATAAATTCCAGAATTCTTCTACACTTTATATTAATCAAAGTAACAAATAGTTCCCTTTTTCTCCTCACAAATTAGACAAATACTCGTGAAGAAACACTAGAGAAATGGCACAGAAATCAAAAACCTTCTCCCGAGGGTCTGTTGGATCCATCAACAGGAGTTCCTTGCGGAGACGGCGGTAATGGAGAAGAAGAAGCCTGCTCCGTCGCGGTAGATAGACATTTCCTCCACTCCTGAAGAAATGGGTAAGAGGTACGGTTGATTTCCGGATTCAATCGCCGGAGACAGAAACTCGATTTGATTGCACTACGAATGATACTCATATCTTCACCGGGAAATCTTAGGGCATTTCTCTACAAAGTCTCAGACTCTCAGTGCAATATCAAACACAATATTCGCATCTCAAACGACACCATTTTATATACTTAAAAAATAAAAAGCCCACATAGTAATAAATAAAATTAGGACCAGGACCAGGCCCAAGCCCAATTACAGCATCATCACGGTCCAGAGTTCGAAAAATTTTCACTTGTATTGAATTAACAATAATAACACCAACTAAAAATTGGATAAACAAATTAAAACTATAATTCCGAAATCATTTCGGAAAATCAAAAGGACTTTCTCCTTCATAATTTCCACTAGGTGAATACTCACAAACCACTAAGAATCCAAGCCCATTATTACACTTCGTTTGAGCACATCCAACGGCTGTGGTTGTTCGCCAAATGATCTGCGTATAATGACCACACATCTCACCAAGCTTACACGTGTTAGTCTTACGATCATAGTTCAAACTCTCAGCCATCCATTTAGCAACAACTCTTCTCGGTGACCAATTCTCACTCTTTTGATACCAAAATATATTCTCTCCATGAGACCCATTCTTATGGGCCATTTTACAATCAGCTTTACGTTGTTTGGCCCAATTAGCTGCATAACGGGCCAAACCTTTATCCCAAATGAGTTTCTTTATACGCATGAACTTACACGAGCTTCGTTGTGTGCGGCTAAAACTCTGTAATTTGTTTATTTCTTCTTCCTCTGTTAATGGCTAGTAGCCATATCAGTACACATCAGAATTCGTAGCCATAGTTATATAAGATGAAAACAAGGTGATAGATATTTTGAAAGGGTATATCAAAAATTTTTTTACAATAAAGCTTTTGAATGATTTGAGTCTGTTTTTCAAACTTGAATAGAAGATAAAACGTTATAAATTTGGATTTTAACATAATTTGTTTCTAAATTTTTTATTATATTTTAACATGAATTATAATAATTATTTATTTCTTATTAATATCTTCAAAATCATACTAAATTCCTATCACCTGTGACTATAAGAAAAGTATTTGGAAACTTCGTCTTCCGTTATGTCTATTAGGAATTGAAACAAAATATAAGTGTCTTGTTATCATCAAATTAGTATGATCATGGTTTGCAAGGTAAGCTTCTCTGTTAATGTTCCTCATAACAACATTATTATTCCCATCGTTAATTAGCATGATAAAACCAACACAAACTTTCTTTTTGTTTATTATATGATTTTTTTGGTACAATTCTTGCACATTGTTATCAAATTGCACAAATCATTAGAATATCTATAAAAATCAAAAAATTAATATATATTTCCTTTCTATATACTAATCATATTGTATACTTTTATATATATAAAATTCAACTATAATTTTGGACCATTACTTCTATTTGAAATGCTATATATATAATACATATGAATGCCATTTTTTGTGCATATCTATATAGCGTGGACAGTTTGAATGTTTATAGATCCTTAGCCAAATACCAAAGCAAATATGAATTATTATAATTATTATAATAATAATAATTATTATTATTTTTGTTCTAGTATGAAGTTTTTTTGTGTGCAACAACAACATATTATATACGTGTATATGTATTCGGATTGACCAACTTTTTCATTCAAGAGAATTCTCATATTTTTTGTTTATTGAACTTTTTTATTTGGAAGTTATAATAATATTTTTGTGTCACAAGATTCAGATTCTAAGCTTATTTTTTCTTTAGATAATAAACGAACGAAATAAATTATATTTCGAAGAAATAATGTTTCAAATACCCGACATGCTTGAAATGCATATAGTGAAAAAGATATATGAACTTGTTTTTATATTTTGCCGTTTTATGAGGATTCATTAAGTAAACAAGACAAACAAAAATATTAGTACACGGAGAAGAACGATACGTAAATTGAATCCTAACCATGAAAGAATTTTAGATATAATTCAAAGGATAAACAATAAGCTACAATCAATGAGATCGAATTATAACGACACCTAGGAACATTTCCCATAAGACATGATTTCGTCCATACCTTTAGGGTCTTTTAAGCAAGTTTCACACATGCCTTATGAATCATGTATACGTACGTTTTTTTATTTTTTATTTTTTAATTTATATTATTTATTAAATATTTTAATTATTTAATAGACATCCAAATCATATACTCTCGTACGTAAATTTTATTTTATTAAAAAAGGTATGCACACGGGCACTATAGTATTTCCCGTTGATATCGGTTATTGTATTTGTTATATATTTCTTGAATTCATTTTTTATTGTTTAACCAGATTTTATTATTGTAATAATGTTACTGTTTTGTTGGAATATAAAAGTACAATTAGAACTTGGTACTAGTTTTAAGGGTTCACGCATGATTTATATATATTTTACTGCCTCAATCATGTGTTAAAACAAATTGAAACTTTGACCACGTGTTACATTTGAAATGTTGACAAAGTAAAATTTCGAACAGAACTAAACTAATGGGTATTTGTTCAACGGAAGACACATGTGTTTAACTCTCTGATTAAGTTTCACGTGCGGTGCCTAACTTTATTTCCCAAAGCTCATGGGACAACGTTTATTTGTAGTTTTTTTCTTTCTTTTTTCTTCTTCTTTCAGCAGTTTTATTCTTTTTTCTTTTGTTTTTTAATAAACAAATAAATTCTATCAAATCAAAATAATACCAATATAATTTTCGTATTAAATTATTATTATTATTTTAAAAAATCTCTCATAATAAATTATTTAAATATTTATAACTACAAATTTTTAAAACTTAATATATTTATCGATTTCCTTGTATTCCGGTGGTTAGAATGATCTTGCTTAAAACTTTCGCATCATGAATTCAATCTCTCTCGCACTATATATAGTAGATTAAAAAGAGGTCTAGGGTATAGATTTTAATTTATGGATTGGATCTTGTTGATTCAATTGTTGACAAAAAAAAATTGAATATATTTAACCAAAAAATTATTTGAAATATATATATATATACTATATATTATTTAATAATTTCATGACATGAATTATACTTTTTATAGATGACAATTAAAGTTATAAGAAATCCTTTTTATTTGGTCTTAAATTTCTATTAATATATCGATTGATAAATCAAAATATATAAATGAAGGATAATGTGTTAACTTCTCAGTGTCAATTTCCAAATCCTTTGTTAAAAATGATTCAGAGTAGCTTCAGTACCGTTCTCGGAATCGAGTCCCTTAAAATCGAAACCTCGTGATAATAAAAAAAAAAAATCGACATATGTGTGTGCGCCAACCAACAAAATCATCTGAATTTCACCTCCAAACACAAATTCTTGAACTCACATTCTAGGAACAGAGAAAT
This sequence comes from Lepidium didymum, assembly GCA_963920545.1. Lineage (NCBI taxonomy): Eukaryota > Viridiplantae > Streptophyta > Magnoliopsida > Brassicales > Brassicaceae > Lepidium > Lepidium didymum. The sequence goes on along the minus strand of OY986996.1, from coordinate 639,671 downwards.
TCATCATAGTCAAAACATATATAAAAGATCTCAGAGAAAGCTAAAACAATTTGCATCTTACTGCTCAATAGCACGAGGGCTAATGGGAACTACACCAGAAGGTGTGATGATGGGGTGAAAATATAAAATATATGTTTGAATAATAAATTATGGTCTGACTTGAGAAACGAACAAAGAAGTCTAAGATAACCATGAAAAATGCCAAATGTCTACTTTCAAATAAGCAAATGAAATAAAGAAGGAAGAAAATGCGGCGGTCACGTGAACGTTAGTTATCTCAAATTCAACTGAACCTTCACGAACCAACATACTCTTTCATGTTCGGTTTTTCTCTTTTACTAAAATTACGCATTTCTATAATATAGCATGGTCTCGCAAAGAGACAACAAAATCTTTTACATAAATCAATTAAACAATATAGAGAGTAAAAATATGAACTCTAATAAAATAAAGATGCCTAAAAGTAGTTTTTACGTGACAATCTCAATTTCACACCATACCTCAAACTCATTCATGCTTACTAAACCTAACTTTTAACGTTCCTTTAGTTTGATTTGCCTATAAATACACATACATACGTCCTCATTTCAAAAAAAAAGACAAGAATCACAAACATCAAACATTCTCAATTAAACTATTTCCAAAAAACGACACGCATTCCAAAACCATTTCGTTACTAACCTCAATGGCTCGTTGTTGCAAGCTTGTTACTATTTTCTTATTCTTGGCTTCTTTGATGCTCTCTTGGTGTGAGGCTTCTCCAATCAACGTTAATGGATATGATCATCAATCTTATAAAAAGTTCATATCCGATAGATTCATCAAGCAAAGAGGGGATTTCACTAGCTTGACAAGAAGTTTAAAAGCCTCTTCGGGGCCTCCAACCACCGTTAGTATTTCTGATTTTGGAGCTAAAGGAGATGGACAAGCCGATGACACACAGGTATAACACTTATACATATCCATGATATAAGAAAGCATGGGATTTCAGACAAAAAATTCCATATAGAATACGATGTCTCGACAGTTTCAGATAGAATTCTTTTGTCTTGACTAGGCTGTAAGAAAATAAGATTTCGTCGAGAATTTGTATAAATTTTTCGATGGAATGTCAATGTCTCATAGACTATATTTGTCGAGATTCTAGTTAACATAGTCTGGACAGTTTTAGAGGGTTCTCAAAAATTGAAGTAAAATTGTACGTTGTTTGATTCAACTTCGTTTATACTAATGATCCATGCATGCATGCATTGAGTAGGCTTTCGTGAATGCGTGGAAGAAAGCTTGTTCTGCAAATGGAGTTGTTAATTTCTTAGTTCTTGAAGGAAACACTTATCTCCTTAAGTCTATTAGATTAACTGGTCCATGCAAATCTACTCTCACCGTTCAGGTAATTACAATATCTAATAACTTGTTAATTAAGTATAATATACATATAAAATCGCATATGTAAATGGTTTTGGATATTAAAATGACAGATCTTTGGAACGTTATCGGCATCTCAAAAACGATCGGATTACAAAGACTTAAGCAAATGGATAAAGTTTGACGGCGTTAACGGTGTATCAGTCGACGGTGGAGCCACAGGAACGGTCGACGGAAACGGTGAAACTTGGTGGCAAAACTCTTGCAAACGGAACAAAGCTAAGGTATGTTATATATGTAAATATTCCGGTTTCATTGATTAATATGCACCTTAAATATACAATACTAACATTTTCTTTTTTTATGATTTTTTTAAGTAGCCATGCACAAAAGCACCTACGGTACGTTGAGTATATGAAATTTTATAAGTGTATGATTTAGGACAAACGATTCACGTAAATATCGTTAATATGCAGGCTCTTACATTCTACAACTCAAAGAATTTGAGAGTGAGAAATGCGCAACAGATTCAAATATCGATTGAGAATTGTTACAACGTTCAAGTCTCCAATGTCGTAGTAACTGCACCTGCGGATAGTCCTAATACCGATGGTATTCATATTACTAATACTCAAAACATTCGAGTCTCTAAATCCACCATTGGAACAGGTTTTTATTAATTATTTATATATTAGTTAACATATGATTTTTTGATTTCGTCCTTGACCAAAAACGGTTGCTTGCATATCAAGGAAGCTTAATTTTAAGGGTTTATTATAATTTATATAGGTGATGATTGCATATCTATTGAAAGTGGATCACAAACTGTTCAAATCAATGATTTAACTTGCGGTCCTCGTCACGGTATCAGGTATTAAATAATTGTTTTAATATATATATATAAATAATATATCATTGTTATGATGATCTTGTAATTATATATTCATATGAAATTTGATGTTTATTTATGAAACATGAGCAGTATTGGGAGTTTGGGAGATGATAATTCAAAGGCATTTGTCTCAAGCGTGACAGTGGATGGTGCTAAGCTTTCCGGTACAGAAAATGGAGTTAGAATCAAAACTTATCAGGTAAAATATTTACTAACTTGTCCCTTTATCTTAACTAAACTCTCAAATTTTTCCCTATACTTTGTTATTGGTCAATTTAACCCAATTTATTTCAGGGAGGATCAGGAACTGCTAGCAACATTGTGTTTCAGAACATTCAAATGGAGAATGTAAAGAATCCGATCATAATCGACCAAAACTACTGCGACAAAAGCAAATGCACTCAATAGGTTCACTCGAATTCTATTAACACTTTCAATATTCATAACAATTAGTAATAAATAGTTGTAGATCTAATCATTGGTACATATATTCAGAAATCTGCGGTTCAAGTGAAGAATGTCGTGTATCGGAACATAATGGGAACAAGTGCATCAGACATGGCGATAACATTTGATTGCAGCAAAAACTATCCATGTGAAGGCATTGTGCTTGACAAAGTTAACATAAAGGGAGGAGAAGCAACTTGCAGTAATGCTAATGTCATTGATAAAGGAGCTGTTTTGCCTCAATGCAACTCCACTTAATTAATTATAGCTCAATCAAACATATACATACTAATACATACAAAGTATACAAAAGCATTATATATATACTTGTTGATATATACATGGATAATGAATTGAAATGTATTGTTGAACTATACAATAGTATACGAATTCATAAAACAATGTTTTAGAGATTTGTTTCTCCTCCTTTTATAAGATTTTTTTTGTTATTTTTCATGAATTTTAGTTTTGTAATCAATTTAAGTAACATTATTTTTATATCTCCAAATTTAATATCTTATATATTAAAATACAAATCAACATTATGCATATAATTTTTTTTTAATTCAAAACAGAGAAAGAAAATGATGTATATAAACTTTCTTAAAGATCTGACAATGATTAATTCAAATGTACAACAATGTTCAAAAAAGTGTAATTTATTAAATATATGAGCTAAACAAAAAGATGATATATATACAGTATATTAACACTTTTTTTTTAATGTAGTCATACACAAAAAGAAAAGAGAGAATGATTTATCCCACATAGTAATTAGACAATAATCTAAAAACATGATTACCTAAATGTGGGACAAACACTTTTGTGTACTTATTTTCATTCTTTTTTGCAATGAGTAAACAAACATAAATATAAATATATTGCTTTTTATTAACCTTTTCATTAACAAAAAAAAGAATATATATATATATATATATATATATATATATATTGTTTTCATCATTTTAATATAAAAACTTACTTTTATCATCAAAAATTTACTACATCCTTACTTCTTCCGTCATATAATAAACTGTGCTCTCCAAGGAATCTTCTTTAACACATTCAAACATCTTCAAGTGTTTTCTAACCTACAATAGATATAAATCATTCAAACGTTATCATAAGATTGATGTTCCTATGCTTACATGATATCTAGCAAGTACTCTCAATTAAATGGTTACAAAAAAATTCACTAGAGAAGGATAGTTCAACAGACACAAGTGAGAGTTAATTTTTTCCTTACACGATCCAGGACTGGTCAACATAAGCCAGTAATCATTGTATATATATAATGTTTATCTTTACAACTTATCGTTATTAAGAGTCCATAACCATATAGAGTTTTTGTTACAATATTAGGCAAAATGGCGTGATGTTATATGAATTTGGTTATTAATGATTTGGGTTCAAATCCCAAATCAACTGTATGTTGACAAAACGAAAAAAAATTTAAATACTTCTTGATTTGTGTTTAGTATAAAACAGACGGTTGTATGAGATTAAATAGTTCTGCAGAATAGTGAGTGAGTGTTTTATTCTCTAAGCTCGAGGCTATTTTTTCAAAATGTATAAAATGTTTGAAAATCTGAAAAATTATGAGCTAACTTTGAGAACGCTTGAAAAACACACTAAAAAGATAGAAGAAACAATCAAAGAGGTGCAAATTTTTTTTACCACTATGCAATATTAATTAACAAAAATAATTAAAACCAAAAATGCAGAATATAGTCATTTTAGTAATTTACTGTTGTTAATTTTCTTTTTTTGTTAAATTTTGAAATATATTGTTCAATACAAAAATTATATAAGTGGGATAAAAATAAATTTCTAATTTAGTGAAACTGATAAAAATTAAATAAGTATCAAACCAAAGCTGAAAAAGACAAGTTTATAAAGATGCACGTAGTGATTTTAGCTAATTCTGTTCCTTATGATTTTATTCAATGTTTCATTATATAGAATTATATAGAATTATATATATATATATTATTTTTATAAATATTATGTTGCACATTGGTTTCATCTAGTTCATATGTCATTATCAAATTTTTAAAGATTTTTTGAAAAAAATCATATATGCTTCGATGTGTTAGTGTTTTTCGCATGACTATATAAAAGAGAAATTTTTATAATGAGTGTCAATCTGTATAATGTTTTTGTTTATTTGACTTGATTATTTGCACATTCTTTGCACATTATTGTCTAATTGCATAATTCATTAACATATCATTATGAAATTTATTTTCTCAGTTTTCAATCTAATTATTTTTAATTTTATATATCTAACTTTGATGTCTTTTATTATTTTCTTAGAGTTGGAAGTATATCATAGTATGATTGTTAGTTAGAGGATCAAATAAAGTTTCTATCTTGGGTAAAGAAAATAAAAGTGGTCCCACCGAAAACAAAAGATATTTACATAAAATAGGACGTAATAAAAGATGCTACTTTTACATTTTTTGTTTCTACTATTATCGATTTTATTTTTTTACCCAATTAAACAAAAATAAAATATAAAAATGTCTAATTCTCATGTTCTAATGTTTCATGATTCGATTTCTATCCATTGCATTATAATAGTTTAAAAAAATATATTATAAGGGTGAAGTTTAGACTATGCATCGAACATTTTGTAAATCCAATTGTTAAAAAAAAAAAAAACTATTTCTAGTCATTGATATGGTGCAAGGTTGTTTGTAGTATGTAGCTAGTGCTTTTTAGTCATTGTACGTACACGAAATTTTCACCGTTGATCTTCAGATGCATTAGTTCAGTTACAATCCAACGGTTGAGAATTTTGATGTTGTTGTGGTAGCCAACTTTTTTTTTGGTCGTGATAGTTGTTGTAGGCTTGTAGCCATTATCCTAATCCATTAATAAAAATAATAATAATAAAAAATTCAGTCTTCCAACATACACGAAATTTTGACCGTCGATCTTCGGATGCATTGTGCAGTTAAAATCGGACGGTTGATAATATGGATGTATATCACACGCAATACGCAATACGTATCAACTAATCCTCTGATCTAACATGTCGTATACTTGATGCATATTCTCGTTAGAATTGTGGCTGTAATCCTCGTTAAAAAAATACTATGTATTTAAAAATAAAATCAAATCAAATTCCTAAATTGTGTAATTATATATATAAAACCAGAAAAATCAAGCTAAGTTTGATTCTTAAAAAAATGGTTAGAACATCTCTAACCGTAACATTATATTTAGTGTAGAAATTATACTAAATTTTGGAGTTTTAGTATTTTACTTTTGGTTTTATCTTCAACTAAAACATCAAATATTGCGTTAAAAATACTATTTTTTATTATTTTGTTATTAAAGTAAAGTCTTTTAACTACTGATTTTTTTTTGAAAAAAAGTTATGTAATATCACTGTAGTATCACTTTTTGAGACTTTAATTATAACTCGACATAATAATTTTGTGTTACCAATTAAATTAATATTTTTTTGTACTTATAACCTTCGGGAATGAAATAATGAAGTAGATAGATCCGACAATAATATTTACTTCGATTTCAATTGTAAGTAAATTTTATAGTCTTTTTTTCAAATATGGTCGGTCCACTTATTCGTATTAGGTTTCCATATTTGTAACAATCTATGCAACAGATTGTAGCATAACCTCATTGGCGCACATACACTAAGTGGCGTTACGGGCTTTTGACACGTGTCGACATTACCTTCACCTTTATCCTCAACATGCAATTGACCTGAATGTATTTTTTTTAAGAGATAAAGTCTCTTAAAATATCAATTAGTATTGTAATTTAGCTACGCTTAATAGCTAAATATTAATTAATATTTTTATCACGTTAAATTGAAAGCAGACACAAATTTGAGGTATTTTCCAAATATTCTTTATTTATTAATTTATAGCTATTATCTCTTAAATTTTAATCAATAACATGTAAATATTGTGATTGATGATTGGATGAGGGAATCACTCGTCATCCACACGGTGTCGTAATGGCCGCTTCTTCAGTCACAAGATTACTTTATAATTAAATAAAATTAAATATAATTTCTTTTCTTTCTTATTTTAATAAAAATAATTAAGTTCTTCTTTTATAGGAACACATATTTAACCGGACAACTAAACTTGAATTAAATCAAATCGGTTTATAGTATACCGAATTACATATTCGCCAACAAAATTAATATTTATTATTATATCAAGAAATATATGCACATTAGAATAAAATATATTTTTAATATAAAGTTGCTCTTTGAGAGACATGTACAAGAAAAAAAAAGAATTTCATACAATTATTTAGTCAATTTATTGAGTTTGGATCGAATACGTTTGCATTTTGATAGACTTAGAATATTTGTAACATCTCTGATATCTTCATGACAAATGGAACAACTATGTAGGCAATAATCTCCAATTTTAATGTCATACTCTTCTTCTTTTTTGTCTGTGTCTTTTAAATAATAAAGTGAACAACAATGGATGAATAAGTAGATACAGGTTAGTACAGGAATGAATACCATCAAGTAAAAATAGAGCACAAGTGCAGTCTCCATCTGCAATTAGAATCAACAAATTAAATATGGTCAAACAAAAAATAAAATAATTAATTGTGATAGAAGTATGAAAATTTACCAGAAATTAGAGCCAGACGAGAATATAAGCAAAGTGAATTTAGTAGTTGAATGCTCTTATGATCGATTAATATCACAATTGAAACGAAAGAATATGTTTGATCAAAGTTATATGTGTATATATAGTCAACAGGGATAGAATTATAGTTTATCTAGGATTAGGAATACCTATAAATCTATATTCCTAATAGGTTTTGGATTTATTTACATTTAACCAAAAATTCATCATTATCTTTATCATATCTATTATAGAAGATTTGATATTCACTAATCAAATATCACTTATTTTTAATAACAAAAAGTGAATTTTTCTTATTTTGTAGAATAAATTAAATAGTTATATATAATTTTAAGGTTAAGTTTAGGTTGGATAAAAACTAATATAAATTTAATAAATCTAATAGACATTATTAATAAATCTTTGATAATTAATAAATCTAAACTAATTAATATAAGCATGTGCTTTCTACTAAAGGCAAGCACACTTGCACATCCAATGATCGAGTCTCACTACCTACATTATGTAGGAACTTGGCTAATGATCCGGCTAGTTGTGCCCAAATGTTGACAACAACAAAAAAACTAATTAATATCACGAGTGATCAATAAGTCTAGTGACATGTGGTAAGTCTACTAAAGGTAAGCGCACTTGCACATCCAATGATCGAGTCCAACTGCCTACATTATGTAGGAACTTGGATAATGGTCCGGGTAGTTGTGCCCCAATGTTGACAACAACAAAAACTAATTAATATCACGAGTGATCAATAAGTCTAGTGACAAGTGGTAAGCCCACTAAAAGTAGACGCACTTGCACATCCAGGAATCGAGTCCCACTGCCTACACCTACTTCCTAATCGGTTTTTCATTCTCCTATCACTTCGTTTACAGTAATCGAAAATTGCATAGAAACTTACTCTTATATTTGGAGAACTTTTACTAATCTTCTTGCTGACTTGTGAGTGTATGTGATGTGCTAGGATGTTGAGGTCGTAGTTACCAGATGTTGAGTTTTGTTTTAAGTTTTCGATTGAGTTTGTTTGGGTAACGTAGAAAACAAGAGAAAGAAAAACTTGTTCCTTTTTCTTGTTTTGTGTGTGTTTTTAGTTTCTAGTTCTTAAGGCTTTCGTTTAGAGCTTTTGTGGAGAATTTAAATATCCAAGTTCAAGTTGAAACCAAGGATTTGAGACATTCCAAAGTGATCATTCTCAAATTAATACTCCCTTTAAAGATTTGGTTGAATCTACTACTAATTGCATGGCACAAGTTTAGTTTATGGGAAGATTCTTTTGACAAGAAACTAGTATAAAGACAAAATAAAATAAAATAAGACAAAATCATTAAAATAACGAGTGTCACGTCCTAATCTTTGTATGCATCAACAAATGTAATAAACGGAAACATGAAAAAAATATAAATCTAGGGTTCATCTTGAAGGATGGTTTTAATATGTTGACACTTTGATTTATTAAGTGCTTTCTTGAGTGCTTTGAGATCCTCGTGATAATTTGGACACCGATTGTTACCATAGAGGCAATCCCATGATTTCTTAAGCTCACTACGTTCAAATACGAAGGCATATAGCGAAAGTAAGAGAAACAAAATTATAATCACCAACAGTACGACACAAGCGGTTATGTCTTCCATAACCTGCCAAAAGTTTCCCAATTTCAGGATAAATAATGCTTATGATCGATCGAAGGGATATATTAATTTGATGAAATAGGTCAAAATTATATGTATATATAGTCATCAACAGGGATCGAATTATAGTTTATTTAGGAATAGGAATACCTATAAATCTATATTCCCAATAGATTTTGGATTTTTTTTACATTTAACCTAAATCCATCATTAATTTTCTTTATCATATCTAATATAGAAGATTTGATATCCACTAATCAAATATCACTTAGTTTTTCTATAAAAAATGAATTTTTACTTATGATTATAAGATCAAACACTTTACTTTCCGTTTTAATTATCGTGACCATGAAAATTTATAGAGAAAAAGATAATTTTATTACATGAGTTATTGAACCTACCAGGGCAATAACAATCTGCCCCATATTATATACTATATCTCATCGTTTAAAATGTTAATAAAAAATCATATAATTCACCAATTAAACTACTAAAAAAATTATATTTCCGTTTGTTATTTACAACAGAATTTCATTTTCACATTTTTAATGGAATTGTACTAACAATGATGTTTTCTGATAAAAAATCATACAAAAAATAAGGACAACTATATCCTAGCTTATGTATGGTAAAGCACAAAACAAATACTAATATTAATAAACTACATATATATATATATATCCTTTGCACGCACTAAATTATTCTATAAGCAGCTAAGTTTGATATATACTTTGTTAACATCATCGATTTATAATCTGCTGGTATAATCAGAATCACTAGTAAAAAAAGCATATACCCACGAATTTTATACAAAGAATTTTTGTGGATATATTATCCACGAAAACCCACTGAATATTAAACACAATATTCGCATTTCAAACGACACCGTTTCACATACTTAAAAAATAAAAAGCCCACATAGTAATAAATAAAAGTTAGGCCCAACCCAATTACAGTACATCATCACGGTCCATAGTTCAATCATAGGAAAAAAATTCACTTGCATTGAATTAACAATAATAACACCAACTAAAAATTGGATAAACAAATTAAAACTATAAGTCCAAAATCATTTCGGAAAATCAAAAGGACTTTCTCCTTCATAATTTCCACTAGGTGAATACTCACAAACCACTAAGAATCCAAGCCCATTATTACACTTCGTTTGAGCACATCCAACGGCTGTGGTTGTTCGCCAAATGATCTGCGTATAGTGACCACACATCTCACCAAGTTTACACGTGTTAGTCTTACGATCATAGTTCAAACTCTCAGCCATCCATTTAGCAACAACTCTTCTCGGTGACCAATTCTCACTCTTTTGATACCAAAATATATTCTCTCCATGAGACCCATTCGAATGGGCCATTTTACAATCAGCTTTACGTTGTTTGGCCCAATTAGCTGCATAACGGGCCAAACCTTTATCCCAAATGAGTTTCGTTACGCCTGAACTTACACGAGCTTCGTTGTGTGCGACCAAAAACTCTGTAATTTGTTTATTTCTTCTTCCTCTGTTAATGGCTCGTGTCGTTGCGTCTACGGCTCTAGGGTTTTCTGTGAAAACTCTGCCGGTGGATTGAGCATCGCCGGAAAATGTTAGAAGGAGGAAGAGAAAATAGGAGACTGAGAGACAAAAGGTAGACGACGACGACGACATATCTCTTTTGTCTTCGTCTTTTTTGTCTCTCAAATCTCAATCTCTCTGGTTCTCGGATTTTTTTCGTTTTAGTTTTGGAAGTATTTATTATTCGGTTGTGATTTGCCATTTTTGGACAAGTTTTGACAGTTGTATCATTTGTTCCTTTTTTTCAGGTTTTTTTTGTTATTCTTAATATAATTTACTGGCCATACAGAACATAATGTAAGCTGACTTTTTTCCGTTGAATTTTATTTATTCAAAATATTAACTTAATAAATTCGGTAAAAATTTGAGCTGTTTCAATGTAAAATATGAAACTTTAAAACTCGTTTTTGGTATTAAAAAAAACCTGAGTAAGCGAGAGCGATTTTTGTGCGATAAACCCTCCTTCCACTTCAATCCCAGCCACTGCCTCTCCTGGCGTTGGCCACCCGCCACCATGGCAAAGAGTAAGACCCCTCGCATTCCCTCATCCAACAAATCAACCAACTCTCATCGTCCTCCGCCTTCCCCTGCGAACTCCTCCTCATCTGTTCACCCAATCCCTAGTGTTGAGCGCCCTCCTTCGCCCAGATATGTTCACATGGGGTCCAAAGGATAAGCGTAGGAAAGAGTTCAGCACAAAACTCTTGTGGGAACTCCTTCGGCCGAGAGCAGATACACAATATTGGAGCAAAGCGGTGTGGTTTAAGAGAGGTATTCCTAAACACTCATTCATGTTTTGGGTGGCTAATCTAAACAAGTTACCAGTGATGGCTGACTTCAAGAATGGGGTCACCAGGGGAATACCGATTGTTCTCTTTGTCAATCGCACAGAGGACCGATACCACCTGTTCATTGAATGCCCTTTCACAATTGCAGTTTGGCATCTGACATTACATAAACTTGGTATCTCAAATATGCAGTTTATGAATTGAGTATCTGTTATAACTTGGCTATTAGGTCATTCAATTGGTACCCCCTCTCTGCTTAAGAAGCTTGCTGTTCAGGGTCTGGTATATGGAATCTGGCGAGAGCGAACAGTCGAATTCATGGAGGACTACACGCACAACCAGAAGCAGTTTTCAAAAAAATTGATAGAACCATCTGAGACACTCTTCGTGCTCACCGGTACACAATGTAAGGGAGAGGGCTGTTGTCACAATGGTTTAAGTTCCATTAGATTGATTGTATCTCTCGCATATTTCGTATCGTTAATCTCTTCATCATGTCTTTTTTTTTTTTGGGTATGATGCCTGAGCTTTAGAACTCTTAACATTTGTAATGGTTCTTGGGCTTGCAAACATAATTTACAAATTATCAAAAAAAGAATGCAACTTTCGAGTGTTTACTCATTTTAGAGGGTGCGCGTGAGACGCACGTGAGTTTGTTTTTTTCTTCCTCTGTTACATTCTCAAAGAAACAAATAAAAAAGACAATCAAACCGAAATAAAAATCCAGAAAATTCAATAAAAATGTCGATTCGGAATCCATTGATGTGGAGAAATCTTCTTTTGTGGTCTATCATTCACATGTGGATTCCATTTCCAGGTAACATATACATATCGTAATTTGATTTTTGATTTCGAAACAAACAAACAATTTTCCCGGGAAAAAAAAAACAGTTTGTTTCGTTAAACATGTTTTTGTCCTCCCAAGAGTCGATCTCTATGCATGATGTTTTGTTTCCATACATTGGTATGTGAAGATTCCAAATAAATCAAAGAATACAGCAGGATTCGAACCTGTGCAGGCAAAGCCCAACAGATTTCGAGTCTGTCTCCTTAACCACTCGAACATATCGACATTCTGCTTGATCAACAATGTAACAAATGTTGTTTCATCTCCAAATTGTAGGTCTTGTAAGAGCACAATTCATCACATTAAACTCAATTGAGATATTCACAAAGCACGACTGGTTCAAGCTCAAACACACAGTCTACTTTCAATGCAAAGGAGAGAACAAAACTGTTCTTCCAGATGTTACTAAAACAGATACCTTATACAAATTTCGCGGTCAAGAATCATGGCAGGCTCGTCCCATATCTCTTTTATCAAGAATCTAGATTGTTAAACATATATGTGTCTTCTCTAAATCTGCTTATTACAGCCAATGACTGAAATCAGTGGTGTAAAGTGTAAGCGATGTGGAATCTATGAGCAAGTCAGCCTTGTTTCAGATAAGGAGTTTGATGTATGGGAAGTTTGTCCTTCTGATTTTTCTGCTAGCCAAATCTATACGCATTTTAAAGAAAAGGAGATGAATGCTACTTTAGGATATGCATTTTCCGCTAGCCAAATATCTGCATTTGTGTTTCCTGTCAAAAGAAACAATAGGATATGATGATCAGAAGATGAGGCATATATATATGAACTGATATAAAATAATGTGTCTAGAATCTGCTAAAGCTATGACGGGTATTAGTCCAAAAGATGAAGGAGTTAACGGCATAACAGTTATAATAGCGATCGTGGCAGGCGCGTTGTGTGCAACTCTTGTTGTGGTTGGAGGTATTTTTGTGTTCAGGCACTCACAAAGGATGAAGAAGCAGAGAGATCAAACTAGGTTTATGCAGTTATTTGAGGAAAGTGATGAACCTGAAGATGAACTTGGACTTGAACCTGTGATATGATATGGTTCTAAGCAGGTTCGTCCAAGATTTTTTGCATAGAGACTTTTGATGTTTTATGAATTTTGCAGCTTCTATAAGATACGAGGATTGTCTATAGAAAAGAAAACCTCAGTTTTGGCCATCTGATTTTTCGTATTTGCATCTATTCCCCATATGTTTAGGACTCATTCAACTAATCCTAATTCAATACTATAAGGCTTATTGTACATACTGTATTCACAAGTGCATTGATGGAACTTGTAAGGTATGTATTAGTAAGAACAGAATTGAATCAATACCAGCATTTATGTCTGTTACCTGCAAGCTTCCTTGTTGAATTTTTTTCCTTCAATCCCATAAAGAGTCTGAAAAACACCTGGCTCAACACGGCAAAAATATGGACAAGCTCCACAACCTTCGTAATTAGTGTTTTTTTTTTTTTTTTGTCAAACATTAGGCTACAACTACCATATATATGTGACTAGGGTTTTTAGCGTGGGAACTCGGAAGTAGAGCAATAATGTACAACCCTCCTGGATGACTATAATTAAATTGTTGTTGTTGTTAAATTAATTGTGATTTCACCAGAGTCAGCATCGCTATGGATCTCCGATCAAGTTCAAAGATTGGATTCCTCCACAAGCCCAAAGCTTTTTAAAAGAAGAAGAAGAAGTTGCTCGTGGTCAAAAATAAGAAATTGTTTTTGTTAAATAGAAGTTTCTCCACGTTTTAACTTAAAATTTGCAATATTTGCGAGAAGAAGAAGTTGTTCGTGGTCAAGCACGACAAAGCCACCACCTAAAGCTATTGCCCATTGTTTTCCAAGTTTTAACTTAAATATTTTGTAGCCTAGCATCATGAGAGCATGAAGAATCATTTGAAATTCGTGGCTATTAATACATATAATATATTTCGATTATTATTATTTTTATTGTTATTTGTAACTCATAGCTAATGGAATTTAAATAGGCGTTGTGATACAACATAATCACCAATACAATTCATTAGGCTAAAATCTCTAATTGATTATATCATTTATATTTTTAACTAAGCCAAATAAAAATTTAAAAAATGATTTTAAAGTCAAAAAAAGAAGTTACATAAATTAAAGTTCTATTTAATGAAAAGGAAATGAAGGGATTTGATTTGGAAAAAAATGGGGGAAGAAAATGAATTTTGTGTACGTGCAGTGCAAATAAAAAAATCTAAATTTTTAAGAAATTAAATAAAACATGTGTGCCATGTTTATAGTCTATAAATTGATAAAAAAAAATGAGTTGTAAAACAAAGCGTTAAAGTTTATAGTTTACAAAATAGAATAAAAATTAATTTAGAGAAGACTATATAATTTGATTGACCAAAAATAAATTTAAGAAACACATAAAATCTAATGTTATGGATATTAACGATATTTCGTTACGAATATTTTTTTTTCTCTTTTTTTTCCCAAGAAGTCTTTAAAATATTGGTGGGCTTATTGTTTCTTAGTATTTTATGTTATAAATAGTTTTTAGGTTACTATTTTTTTTCAAATATTGTCAACAATATAGGTTTTAATTTTAGTGTTATATATAAAGGTTCTTGATCACATAATCATTTTTTCAATTTCTTCTTTGCTTTTGCTTTTCCTTTTAGATATTGTTTTTAGGTTTACAGAAAATTTTAGTTAATGCTTATAGGATTTGATATTTTAATCAGGTTAGATGACTCTCTTAGATTATTCACAATGCAAATCTAAATTTGAGTATTATAAAAATAGTATATCATAAAATTGTCTTGTTTGTGCCTCTTCTTTACTTCAGTTTCTAGATATTTTTTATTATATTTTATTTCTTAGTTTCTTATGATGATTAAAATTGTTTTTTTTTGTAACATAAAACTGTTTAAAACATAGGATCATATAAACATGGTCTAAAGTTTTTATAAACTAATAAACATTCTATAAAAAAAGTGAAAAATGATGATTTCGTACACCAATTATGCATTAAGTAATGATTAAAGTTTCAAAGATTAATGTAAGAAATTGAAAATGAAAACAAAAATAATCAGTGTGTCTTCTTCTTCCTAAATATACGAAGTAAAATCAGTAAAAACAGTTGCACTTATATATAATCAGAAATAATATTTTGAGAAACTTTATACAAAAAGCAAAATATTTAAGAAAAAGTTTTACCTTGCAGTTCTCACGCACATTTAATTTTGTCCTGTTGTGCGAAATAAGCAAACATAACTATAAGCGATGTACCTACCAGGACAGAGATTATAATCACCGTATATCGGGCGGTGGGGTCTTCAACTGCGGGAGCTTCTTCTTCGGCGGCAGGGTCTTCAGCTGCGGGAGCAAGTGGGATATTCTAGGTTTGTGACTGCATTTGATATAGTAGAAGTCAAAGAAATTTAGTATTATCGAATGGAAATTCTGTGCAGTTTTTGTACAATAAGTTCAAGACATGTGTTACGAAACATGTTAGAAGAGATTAATCACCTAAAATTATTCATAACATTTAACACTCAATTTAATGCTTAAATTTTCAAAGATTTGAACAAAAAACACTAAAAATTAAAATAAAAGAATGTGAATAATAAAAAATTTACATTTCCATCGTGAGAAATTGCATCATCAACTAAAAGTAGTTAGGTTTAAATAGTTTGCAAAAAGACTAATGTTGAAATGTATTTTTTATTTTGGAATGTAAAATATATTAATTAACAAAAAGAATATTTACAAATAAATGCGTGAAAACTAGACTGCAAACAATTAATTCAATAAAATCTCAAAGAATAATGAATAGTAATTAACCCAGTCTCACTTCAATTCATCTTTGCATTAGACCATGAAACCTATGAAGAGCATAGTAGTTAAGGGATGTTGAAATGTATGACAAGTAAAAGAAAGTTTTCAATAAAACTGTTTTATCGTGACAAAAGTTTATACTAAGTTTGAACAGAATTATCAAAAGAAAGTTAGATCCAAAATATGGTAAACAATGACTGCATGTTGAACTGTTTTATTTTGTATTTTGAATTTTTATTAGCATTATTTTGATTTGATTGCACTGCATAATATTTTATAAAAATTATAAACAATATCATATATATTGGCCTCTTATAGTTTATAAAAATAAAATGTTTTATAAGTTTTTTAATAATAAGACAACGTTTTGAACTTGTTGGTTAGGAAAGACAAGATGTAAAAAGGTAAAAACCCATGAAACGTTTAATTCCCCAAGTCTTCCATCTGTAATAAGTCCCAACTTATGTCCTATAATCCCCAAAGGGCCTGGGAAGAGCAAATACCATTAATATGCAAAGCCTTTAGAGCTTAAATATTTAGATAATCAATTCAAACATCAAATACCTTCATGAGAACTTGTCCACTAATTTAAATTTGTGGCTAATAATAATAAACATTCGACGATTATTACTTTTTGGGATTGTTATTTGCAATTAATACTATCTTATTTATATAGGTGTTATAATTCAATATAATCACCCTTACAATTTATTAGGCTAAAAACTCTAGTTGATTATCATGATAATAGTTAGCCAAATTAATAACTACAAATAGTTTGACTGTGATCCTTAAAATCATAAGGAATCACATATGTTTTTTCCTTTTTGTACGTCACATATCCATTTTCTTATTAATTATTTAACGTATTGCCATAAACTTATCATTTTAATCACACCAAATCATAACAACTCATTCTCATTAACTACAAACATTGCTTTAATTATAAAGCAAAATGCAGTCATTGCCAGTTCCTCCACCAATTGTCGTTAAGTAAATTATAATTCCTTCGGAAAAAGTTGAATGCTACTGCCATTAGTCATCCAAACACTATAAAACATTTGCACTATATTATGAAAATTGTATTGTGATCATGAATATTAGTAATAATTTATGATTTTTTATATATAATTTTGTTATAAATTTTATTTGTTACGAATCATTGTGACTCTATTCTATAACGATTTGTATCAAATATATTACTAGATTTATTCGTCACAAGTATATTGTAACGTTTTTGTTACCAATATGCATCTGTGACACTTGTATTGCAATCATTTATAAATCGTCACAACTTCGTAATAATATTTTTATATTGTGACAAAATATGTGTTACTGTGACAAAATATTACATATTAATACAAATTTTTTTTGACGTGAAAGTTCGATTCTAAAACATTATGTTTATCTTATATAATATTTTTAGAAGTTTAGGAAAAAGTTTTACTATATATTAATATATTTTATCATTCAGTTGTCCAAAAAAAAAATTATCATAACTCCCCCCTTCTATAATCATTTTCTCTCAACATTTCTCCTTTAATTTCCACTTAATCTTTTCTTCAAATCTAAGCTTCACTTATACCTCCACGTTTTATAAAATAAAATTAAAAAAAAAACACAAAATCCATATATATATTACACATCCACATTAGAGAATCACCTAGAGAGAATCATAATATATCACAAAAATGAACTCGGTGTGTATCTCAAGCTGCATCAGCGACACACGTGATACACGCGTGCCGGTTCGTCCTGTACGAGCCACCTACGTGAATCTCTATAAGTGGCCTGAGTCCGACGCTGACTTTGTCCGGTCCGTTCGTCGTGAAGGTGGTGCACCGGCTTCACGTGTAGTTGATAGCATATCTTGTAGACAGATGTATCTCCGGAGCTACACTTTCTCTAGAGAAGACGATGAGAGCAAATCGGAGAAAGTGAAGTCAGAAACTCAGACTTCGTGTTTAGGGAGAGTTAAGGAAATGTATAGGCCCAATTTGACTGGGCCCAATTTTTCAGCCCAAATCGTTTAGGCCCAATAAGAAGTGGCCCACTAACAGAAGGGCCCAAGTACGCATGGCCCACATCCGGCCAAAATGACACCTGTACGATGACAACGAGCATAAGGTTCCGACACGTGTCCCATAGACCTACATGCGAGCTGACACTTGTGATCCGTGACCACCTGCTCGCCATCATCCTCAATCCACTATAAAAGGGAGGCCTAGATCAACAGAGAGACCATTGGAAAAATCTTTGGCAATTGAGAAGAAAAATCAACTCGACGAGCGTAACAAACGAATCGACGAACACAACTTAAAAAGATCTTATCGACGAACGTAAGTTATCAACATAATTTAGGATATTAAAATGACGAACGAGAGAACGAAAATTTTGAACGACGAGCGTAGTTTAATCGACGAACCTAAACACCCTAAGTGGTGAGGCAATCGACGAGCGCAAGAATAAAAATATAAACGACGACCGCAACTTTACATAATCTGATCGACGAGCCTAAACACCCCGAGTGGTGAGGCATTCAACGAACGTACACTAAATCGGCACATTGACGAACAGAAATTCAACTCCTACACCTGTGAATTAAACACCCTAGTGGTGATATATACTGACGAGCGCACTAATAAGACACAATTTACCGATCGACGACCGCACGATCGTCGACCGTTATTCCAGAAAGAAACAACGAGCAATTAGTGGTTGACGACCATCTGACCATATAAACGAGAATCTCAACCCACTCAATCTCCATGTCCCTTCGAAACTAAGAACTACGAATTGACTTGATTCCGTAAAACGGATACGTAGGCAGCCCATACAACGGTTCAGTCAAAAATCACAAATATCGTTCGTATTTAAAGTGTGCTAAGACTGGTACGAACAATTGGCGCCGTCTGTGGGGACGACAATTTTCTAGGCACATGTCAAGATGGTGGTCGATGTACCAAGGAATGAAGCACAAAGCAGTGACGAGCTGTCACGACAAGTTGGAAATATGAACAATGAACGAGTATCGAGGCCAGAGACGATTCCCCTTAATCAACAAAATCAAGAAACAATTCTTCAAGAAGCCTCGCCCGCATCAATCAATGAACAAATGGACGTTCCTGAGCTCCTCCAAACTCTCTTGAGAAAAACGGAGGAAGTCTCTCGAAACACGCATCAAAAGTTTGAGGAATTCCAAAATAAAATCACGATACTTGAAGAAGCACAAACAAGGGCACTCCCTTTAAGTGCGGATCATTCACCTCACCAAAAAGCCCAAATCGAAGAATCACCTGACTCAGATACACGGCAAAATCAGCCGACAATCCAATTACAAGAACAAATGACGAATAGGCGTGTCGAGAGACCTCGATACCATGAGTTACGCGCAAGTCCGATCGAGCCATCATGTTCGACGCTCGATCGTTTAGAAGACCAAGCTTTAACAATAAAGACAATGAAAGAAGAAATGATGAAAATGGCATCGCAATTCCATAACGCAACCAGATCAGCACCAGAGATCGACCATATGTTGACTCGAACTAGAAACTCGCCATTCACTAAACGATTATTGGCAATTCGAGTTCAACATACCATCAAAATCAAATGCCCGACATATACCGGGAGGACAGACCCAAACAGGTTTCTCACCGCTTTTGGAATCGCGATGGGTCGAGCACAATACTCTCCACAAGAATATGATGCGGGATATTGTCAAATGTTTGTGGAAAACCTAATCGGAGACGCGCTAGATTGGTTTTCCAAAATCACGCCCAATTCCATCGATAGTTTTGAACAACTGTCGAGGATGTTCCTCAAGCACTACTCGATGTACATTCAGGCAGCTACGACCAGCGCCGATCTTTACACAATCTTCCAAGGACAAAGAGAGAGCCTACGATCATACATCGAACGATTTAAGGCCATCGCATCAAAAGTGACCGTGTCCGATGATGTCGCGATTCCGGCTCTCCGAAATGGGTTGCGCGAAGATTCGAATTTCAAAGACGATTTACATATCAACGCACCTCAAACTTGGGAAGATGCACTCCATCGGGCAAACAAATTTGCTGAGGTCGAGGATCGGAAATTTCAATTCAACAATCAACCTGCAGCTAGAGAATTCCGTAAAGAAGAAGAAAATCGAAGAGGCAGAGAAACTCGACAACGACAATACAAAGGAAACTACCCCAAGAACGACGAAAAGGCCGAAGCATTTAACGTCAACTCGCCGACTTATGAATCAACACGAGAAAACGCAAATTACCGTCGGAACAAAAGTTCCAATGCCTATGTCCCAGATATGCAAGCATATTGTGAGTTCCACAAGCGATACGGGCACCATACGTCGCAATGCATACAATTGCAACGTATGCTCCTTGAGAAATATCAAAAGGAAAACCCCGACAAAGTTAGCCTGAACACAAATAGTCATGAGAAAGATAAAAGGAACGAGGAAACATCAAGAAGAGATAATCGGGATGATCGAGCAGCTCGAAAAGAACGAAATTCTTCACCAAGCGAAAGAAGCCCGACGGACTCATCCAAACGTCCATACGATGACGACAAAGACAAATTACCACCTCCGAGAAAAAGAATAAATATGATAATGGGGGGACTTACTTCGTGCAAAGATTCGGTCCGAGCTATCAAAAGTTACGGACGAGAAGCGCGAACGACACAAAATCGTCGAAATCAAACAAACGAGAATAGTCAAACAGAATGGGTTCCCGCACAAGACATATGCTTCACAAGAGAGGACATGATGGGTATTGCCACACCCCACAATGACCCACTCGTTATAGAATTAAGGATCTCGGATTGCGACGTGTCGCGAGTCTTAGTCGATACCGGAAGCTCCGTCGACCTAATCTTCCAAGAAACACTACAACGTATGGATCTGAAAGACATCAAAGTAAAATATTCGCCTCGCCCATTGACAGGATTTGACGGAGACACGACCATGACACTTGGGACAATAAAGCTTCCCATTTTCCTCGGCGGAACAACCACTTGGGTAAAGTTCCGCGTTATCGACAAGCCAGCAATCTATAACGTCATCTTGGGGACTCCTTGGATATTTACGATGAAGGCCGTAATCTCGACCTATCACCAATGCTTAAAGTTTCCAACT
Source organism: Lepidium didymum (assembly GCA_963920545.1). Lineage (NCBI taxonomy): Eukaryota > Viridiplantae > Streptophyta > Magnoliopsida > Brassicales > Brassicaceae > Lepidium > Lepidium didymum. Next base: position 618,532 of record OY986996.1, on the reverse strand, counting down.
AATGGAGGGACGTGCACCGTACGAGGTAATCAAGAGATGGCGAGAGCATGTTTCGTCACGGAACACAAGCTTCGAAACAAAGAAAAAACCTTTATGGTCGCAAACTCGGCATTGGTACAACATGACAGCAAGATCGAGGCTGACATCTTAGAAAAGATCGAACAGGTGAATATTGACCCTTCCGACGAAAAGAAATGCATCGGAATAGGCTCTGAAGTATCAATGGACCTAAAAGACAAAATTGTCGATTTTCTCCGCCAAAATGTCGCAACATTCGCTTGGGAAACTAAAGACATGCCAGGAATAAGTACGAAGATAATTTCTCACGAATTGAACGTGGATCCGACGTTCAAACCAGTGAGACAAAAAAGAAGAAAGTTGGGAACGGAACGATCACGTGCTGTGATCGAGGAAGTCGAGCGGTTACTAAAAGCAGGTTCAATAATTGAGGTACGCTACCCCGAGTGGCTTTCGAATCCAGTCGTCGTCAAAAAGAAGACTGGAAAGTGGCGAACGTGTGTCGATTTTACCGACCTAAACAAAGCCTGCCCGAAGGATAGTTTCCCGCTACCACGCATCGACCAATTAGTTGAAGCAACATCAGGAAACGAGCTCTTATCCTTCATGGATGCATTCTCGGGATACAACCAGATTCAAATGCACCCCGGCGATCGCGATAAAACATCCTTTATCACCGATCGCGGAATATACTGTTACAAAGTGATGCCGTTCGGACTTAAAAATGCCGGCGCGACGTATCAACGTTTGGTCAACAAAATGTTCAACGACCAAATAGGAAAAACCATGGAAGTATACATCGACGACATGCTCGTCAAATCAACAAAAGCCGAGGATCATTTGGATCATCTGAAAACCTGCTTCAAAACCCTCAATCAATATGAGATGAAGTTGAACCCGACGAAATGCATTTTCGCCGTAAAATCCGGGGAATTTTTGGGTTATGTGGTAACAAAGCGAGGAATCGAAGCTAACCCAAAACAAATTAAAGCAATAATGGATCTACCGTCGCCAAAAAACAAATGAGAAGTCCAACGACTTACCGGAAGAATCGCGGCACTCAACCGATTTATATCGCGATCCACTGATAAATGTCTTCCCTTCTACAGGTTACTCCGCAACAATAAGAAATTCGAATGGAGCGACGAATGCGAACTAGCATTCGCGGAGTTGAAAAGGTACCTATCAACGCCTCCGGTGTTGGTAAAACCCGAAGACGGGGAAACGTTATATCTTTATATCTCGGTGACACATGCGGCAGTTAGTGGGGTATTGGTTCGAGACGACCGCGGAGAACAAAAACCAATATTTTACGTAAGCAAATCACTGAACGACGCCGAAACAAGATATGCGACGATGGAAAAGCTAGCGTTAGCAGTCATAACATCCGCGAGAAAATTACGACCATACTTTCAATCTCACGCCATAACCATCTTAACAAATCACCCCTTGCGATCGATACTGCATAGTCCGAGTCAATCCGGGAGACTGACCAAATGGGCAATTGAATTGAGCGAATACGACATCGACTATAAAGCCAGAACAAGCGCGAAGTCGCAAGTCCTTGCTGACTTCATAATCGAATTAGAGCCAGAATCACGGGAAAACGATTGCCTCGATGAAAAATGGGCCTTATTTGTGGACGGATCATCATCCACGCGCGGAGCGGGAGTTGGGATACAACTTGTCTCGCCAGAAGAAAGTATTATCGAACAATCGTTTCGATTAATGTTCGCAGCTTCCAACAACGAAGCGGAATACGAGGCTCTTATAGCCGGGTTACGACTTGCTCAATCACTTGGAGTCCAAAAAATAGAGGCATATTGCGACTCTCAACTCGTAACGAGCCAATTTAGCGGCGAGTTCGATGCAAAAAACGAAAGAATGGACGCATACCTTAAAATGGTCCAGGAATTAGCTAAGGAATTCTCGGAGTTTCGTCTAACAAAAATCTCGCGTGGCGAAAATTCCTCAGCCGATGCACTAGCTGCGTTAGCATCGACATCGGATCCAGATCGGCACAGAATCATTCCCGTTGAAAGTATTCAGGCCCCGAGTATAGCCTTGTCCAAAGGACTATGTCTAAGCATAACAGAAGAAAGTAATCCCGACGAATTTCCTGAGGACAACCAAATTATTAAAGATCCCGTCGATTGGCGACACGAGATCAGATTATACATAGCTGATGGAACTCTTCCGGAAGACAAATGGGCGGCACGCCGAATAAAAGTCCGAGGTGCGCACTACACTTTGCACCACGAACATTTATTAAGAAGAAGCATCGACGGGACAATGCTCACATGCATATACGGAAAAGAAACCATTCGGGTTATGCAAGAGGTTCATCTAGGAGCCGGGGGAAACCATTCGGGTGGAAAATCACTCGCTCTTAAAGTTCGGCGACTCGGATACTTTTGGCCTACTATGAACGCCGACTGCGAAAAATTCGCTGCAAAATGTGAAGCGTGTCAATATCACGCACCTCTCATCCATTCACCGGCAGAATTTCTCGCAACTGCCACTACACCTTATCCGTTCATGAGGTGGGCAATGGATATCATCGGACCACTACCCCCATCTCGGCAAAAACGTTTCGTATTAGTACTCACGGATTATTTCACCAAATGGGTCGAGGCAGAATCTTACAAAAGAATCCAAGACACAGACGTTCGAAAGTTCGTATGGAAAAACATAATTTGTCGCCACGGGTTACCATACGAAATAGTGTGTGATAACGGTTCGTAGTTCATATCCGACAAATTCGAAAAATTTTGTGCAAATTGGCGGATCCGTTTAAGCAAGTCAACGCCGCGATATCCACAAGGAAATGGGCTTGCGGAAGCATCGAACAAGATCATTATCAATGGGCTTAAGAAACGCTTAGATGAGAAGAAAGGGAAGTGGGCCGATGAACTTGACGGCGTATTATGGTCGTACAGAACAACTCCTCGAAGTACGACGGGAAAAACTCCTTTCTCATTGTCGCATGGAACGGAAGCGCTAGCACCAGCCGAAGCAAGTGTTCCAAGTTTGCGAAGAACGGAATTGCCAAAACAACCTGAACTAAACAACACAATGATCGAGGATTCTTTAGATCAAGTGGAAGAACTGCGAGACCAAGCGTTGCTAAAACTTCAAAATTATCAACAAAAAGCAGCGAAGTATTACAACGCCAAAGTTCGAGGACGTCATTTTCAAGAAGGAGACCTGGTTCTACGCAAAGTATTCGAAAATACGATGGAACCAAATGCGGGGAAACTAGGCCAGAATTGGGAAGGGCCGTATATAATCTCGAAAATTGTTAAACCAGGAGTATACGAACTATTAAACGTGAATGGAACACCGATACCCCGGAGCTGGAACGTGGTCAATTTACGACGTTACTACTACTAAGTATTTCTTACTGTGAATATTTGTAAATAGAACTACGTTCGGCTTGATCCCTTTTTAGAGGGTACGTAGGCAACCGAATACGGTGCAACCACTGTAAAAAAAAAAAAAAAAAATCTCTTATAAACGATTGCAGGGTCGTAGAACAACGCCTGATCAATTACGACCAACCATTCGCAGCACAAAAACCTTGTGCAACGTGTTGATCGAAGCCTAGTCTCTCAACACTAAGCCAAGTCTCTTGCTGTGTGGACGAGCCCAGTCTCGATACACAGCGACGAGCACCAAAACCTTGTGCAACGTGTTGATCGAAGCCTAGTCTCTCAACACTAAGCCAAGTCTCTTGCTGTGTGGACGAGCCCAGTCTCGATACACAGCGACGAGCACCAAAACCTTGAGCAACGTGTTGATCGAAGCCTAGTCTCTCAACACTAAGCCAAGTCTCTTGCTGTGTGGACGAGCCCAGTCTCGATACACAGCGACGAGCACAAAAACCTTGTGCAACGTGTTGATCGAAGCCTAGTCTCTCAACACTAAGCCAAGTCTCTTGCTGTATGGACGAGCCTAGCCTCGATACACAGCGACGAGCACAAAAACCTTGTGCAACGTGTTGATCGAAGCCTAGTCTCTCAACACTAAGCCAAGTCTCTTGCTGTATGGACGAGCCCAGCCTCGATACATAGCAACGAGCACAAAAAAAAACCTTGTGCAACGTGTTGATCGAAGCCTAGTCTCTCAACACTAAGCCAAGTCTCTTGCTGTGTGGACGAGCCCAGCCTCGATACATAGCAACGAGCACAAAAAAAACCTTGTGCAACGTGTTGATCGAAGCCTAGTCTCTCAACACTAAGCCAAGTCACCTGCTGTGTGGACGAGCCCAGTCTCAAAGCACAGTAATGAGTATAACGATATACGAGCGTAAAATCTAAAAATAATGCAAGGACCTTCACAAAGTCTACTAGCGTAAAATCACAGGGGTCTATGATATCGGATCTCTATGACTTGACGAGCCGAGTTGTGAGACAATTTCATTTCTTCATTATGAAAATAAATTCTAAGTCATTTTATGTTTTCAGACGTTAACAAGAATTAAAGATTGGACGAACACATAATTGCCGAAGAAAATATTCATCAGAAGAATGGACGAACGTCAAAACGATGAACGTCATTACAATGTACAAAAACCGAAGAAAAAAAAAAATCCAAGTACAAAAGAAAAAAAAAATATTACAACGAGCCTAATCTATTCAGCTCGGCTTTCTGGAGCTTCCATTGGAGCAGGAGAAACGTCGAGCACAGGCTCGGCTTCGGCAGCCGGATTAACTCGGACGAGCTCGTCTTGAGTAGACGGAAGGACGACCGCAGCCTCGTTTTGGACTGCGACAAGAGTGGATGCTGGTAGGAGATCCTCTTCAGCAATGTCGAACGCCTCGATCTCCCTAACTTGGAGATCATATAGCTTCAGGTCCTCCTCCATCATGTCAAACGTCTCCTGGGGGATCTCAACCCCTTCCTCTTTCAGGAATTTGAGACAGTTCAAAGTCCCTTGACATTGGTCGAACAGGGCAGATGGGCCCTTCACAGCACTCAAGTAGACGAGCCGACGACGCAGCCTCTCCAAACGAGCAGAAATTGGATCTATTGACGCTCGCAGCTCGTCTTTCTCTGCCTTCAGGGTATCATTAACTTTCCGCAATTTTTGATAGCGACCCTTCAATGCGTCAAGCTCGTTCGTCTTGCTCGACAACTCAGACTTGAGCCCAGAGATTACGGCCGAGCTGTCCTGCTCCATATTTTCGATCCGACTCTTGAAGCCGATGATCTCCGACTTGAGGAGTGTGTTCTCGTCCTGCTCCTTTTTTAAATCCTCTTTCAGACGCTCGGCGTCCCCAGCCTCCTCCAGGGCTTTGCGAGCGGTCGAAAACTTCTCCTGATAGTCGACGATCATTTGATTCAGGAGCGCGTCACTCTGTAGTATAAAAAATATATATGATGACGAACGTAAAAAAGACGAATCAAGTAAAAAAAAAAAACAACAAACGACGAGTACTCACTCGAACTCACGCTCGGGAGAAATCCAAGTAGGTGTCCTTCTCGTCCAGGTCATCGAGCTCAGGAAACTCGTAATCCGTATTCCTAACGGAGTATATGTACTCCGCACACGCTCGTCGATGATTGACGAATGAAGTCTCTTCATTGTTATAGCTGAAGTCAATGAAGTTAGGACGGGCGCTGCTGGAAGGTCCTGTTCGTCTCGACGAACGAGCGGTGATTTCGTGTCTTTTCCCCTTCGCTTTATCAGCCGCCAAGGAGAGCACGACTTCGCCTCGCCGAGCAGACGAATCTTTTGAACGAGCCGTTGCTCGATGAGCAGCTTCTTCCGTTCGTGCAGGGCGACGAGCGGACTCAGTTGGCCGAACAGCAGGTCGACGAGCCGAAGCGTCTGGAGCCACGGTCTTGGTTTGGCGAGCGCTCGACTTCGGAGCGGTTCGCGTTTGCTCAGGAGTCCTTTCAGCTCCTGGTGTCTGTTCGCCGATCCTTTGCTTGACGGCCGGCCTCTTGGCAGGACTTTTACGAGCCGATTCCTCGGCTTTTCTTTTGTTTGCCGCAGCCTCACGAAGACGAGCGGAGTAATCCATAACTTCAACGCCTGCAAATTCTGAAGATTAAAAACAAAATAAATAAAAAAACACGCTCGTCGAAAAGGTTTACCTCTGTCTAGACGAGCAGATCTTTTGCGAAGACGAGCCTCGAGAATAGCAGGAAAATGCCGATGAGAGAAGTCTCGGATCCGGTCGATTTCCTCTCTAAAGTTTGTTCGTAGTGGTCGACCAACTGGATGACGATCTGCAAAATTAAAAAATTATTACAAAACAGTTAGAATCATTAAAAATGAGGTGAAAGATTCAAAATCAGACCGACGAGGGCACTCCAACGTCCTCGATAGGTTCGACGAACATCGAGCACTGAAGCTTCGTTGATCTTCACATAGAAGAACCGTCGCTTCCAATTATAAATCTTGTTCGGCGACCCGCAGATTATCTCAAACTTGGGCTTCATGCTGACGTAGTAGTCCCCAGGATAGTCCGTGCAACGGGCGATCGTCGATACCTCCTCAAAGAGACGAGCGTCGACCTGAACGTTACACCTGTTCGCCATCCAGGCGAACGTTAGCAAATTATGGATTGAAGTGGGGGCCAGCTGCGTGAACGCAGCATTGCGCTCGTCGCAATATTCGACGAACAGCTGCTGAAGCGGAAAGCTCAACCCGCAAGTGAAGAAGCTCTCGTAGACGCAGAAATATCCCTCTGGGGCCTGCCACGGACGATCGGCTGGGTGAGGAATCATAAATTGAATATTCCCCAATTGACGACTCTCGATCAATTGACGAACGGACGCCTCATCACACATCGACGGAAGGCCCCTCAGCGAATCCAACCAGTCTTGTAAATTTCTGACCGGTCTGGGAACGAATGAAGAGCCAGGCGGTTGCTCGTCACTAGAAGCCTCTCGGGAAGCACTCCCTCTTGAGCTGCTAGAAAGATCGATCAGCCCTTGCCCTAAAGGAGACATGGGTCGCTCGTCGTCGCCGAGCACCGAGCCGCCCATTTCCTGGAGCATTTCCCCAATTTTGCACTCGTCGAAAGACGTCGTGCGCTCGTCTCCACCTCTGTTTTCCCCACCAAGCCCCATATAGTAGCCTCCTGTAAAAGGAATCAACGCGAGGCGATTGGAATCGACGATCCCGCGAGCCATTCCAGGTTCGTCGTCTATAGGCACACTTGCTTCACCTTCCTCACGATAGACGAACTGACGCTCATCGACGTCCGTTCTCTCTTTGACCTCTGGGAGCTGAGCTGCTTCACCTTCAAACGGTCGAACGCCTTCGTCAACCTCAAATGGCCTGAATGACGATTCCACTTCTGAAAGACGAGCGTGGTCCTCACGCTCGACAACTCTGAACGACTCATCCTCTGATAATGAATCGACGAGCATATATCCGGAATTTGCAGAATTCTTTCGAGACATTTTATACGTTCGTCGCCGAGCACAATCAAAACCAGAAAAAGCAAAAAGGGAAAAGACAAAAACTTAGAGAGAGAAAGTACCTTGAAAGAGAGAGGATGCAAATGAGACAACTGAGAAAAGGACAACCCTATTTATAGTGGCCTTCGACCCTCAAGCATGCGTTCGCTTTATCGGAAGAATCAACTGCCCACCAACCTGTTGACACGTGGCATCCATCAGTTCGTCGAATCGCAACTGGGCCGCATTCAACGAACTTGGAGGGACTGTCTGTATAGGCCCAATTTGACTGGGCCCAATTTTTCAGCTCAAATCGTTTAGGCCCAATAAGAAGTGGCCCACTAACAGAAGGGCCCAAGTACGCATGGCCCACATCCGGCCAAAATGACACCTGTACGATGACAACGAGCATAAGGTTCCGACACGTGTCCCATAGACCTACATGCGAGCTGACACTTGTGATCCGTGACCACCTGCTCGCCATCATCCTCAGTCCACTATAAAAGGGAGGCCTAGATCAACAGAGAGACCATTGGAAAAATCTTTGGCAATTGAGAAGAAAAATCAACTCGACGAGCGTAACAAACGAATCGACGAACACAACTTAAAAAGATCTTATCGACGAACGTAAGTTATCAACATAATTTAGGATATTAAAATGACGAACGAGAGAACGAAAATTTTGAACGACGAGCGTAGTTTAATCGACGAACCTAAACACCCTAAGTGGTGAGGCAATCGACGAGCGCAAGAATAAAAATATAAACGACGACCGCAACTTTACATAATCTGATCGACGAGCCTAAACACCCCGAGTGGTGAGGCATTCAACGAACGTACACTAAATCGGCACATTGACGAACAGAAATTCAACTCCTACACCTGTGAATTAAACACCCTAGTGGTGATATATACTGACGAGCGCACTAATAAGACACAATTTACCGATCGACGACCGCACGATCGTCGACCGTTATTCCAGAAAGAAACAACGAGCAATTAGTGGTTGACGACCATCTGACCATATAAACGAGAATCTCAACCCACTCAATCTCCATGTCCCTTCGAAACTAAGAACTACGAATTGACTTGATTCCGTAAAACGGATACGTAGGCAGCCCATACAACGGTTCAGTCAAAAATCACAAATATCGTTCGTATTTAAAGTGTGCTAAGACTGGTACGAACAGGAAACAGCGTCGTTTCGAAGGAAATATAAATAAGAAAGTGATATAAAACGACATCGTAAGAGAAGAGTTAGAAAGAAGAAGAAACAAGAACAAGCTTGTTCTGTTATGTTCAGGTTTTTTCGAAGGTTATTGTCTTGTGCTGCTACTGTAGATGTTGTTGATCCTAATTAAATTAAGTTAATTACTTTTTTATATATATAATTACTATTTGAATCATTTTTCTTGATATGGTTTATCGACTTCTTCTTTTTTTTCCTTTTTGAATTGATTTTGATTTAGTGTTGCATTTTAATATGTTTTTAGCTATCTTCCATGTTATTACGGAAACAAATGTTATTTTTAGTTACAATGTTTTTTTTTGTTAATTTTTAATTACAATGTTCCTGAATTTTGAAAGCAAATCACGGAAGTAATTAACTTGTAGTTGTGGGACATCGTGTTTTTCCTTTCTATTTTAATATGATTGTCCCAACTTTTTAAATAACAACAAATTGCAAGTAATTAATCAAAATATATGAAACATTTATGGAGCATATAATAGAAAAAGTTAGGAAAATAATTGAATTATTAGGCGGGGAATTGGAGCATCGGATGCTTATGGATTTACTAAAGCTGTAAAACAAAGTTGTTCCCTTGTAAAAGAAGAATCGTCGGCAAAAACAGATCCTGTTTCTAATTAAGTCTTATTGATAATAACATTTTTTTAATATAAATAGATGAAGTCAATAAAACCTCAAAATGTCAAAGTATAATGGAACAACATTAAGATTGTTGAGTGCAAAATATATAGTTTAGTGGAACAATATTAAGATTTAATAATCAAGGTTTTTACCAAATTTCATGTCACGCCTATTATCATTAGTGGGGACTTAGTGAACACCACATAATCACGACCACAAAAGATAATCATGTATGTCTCACTTTTTTCATGTGGCTGTTGATATTACAGGTTTCGTGGGCTTTCTTGATGGGCTACTACTGTTATTGGATTTGGGCTTGTACTGGTGTCGGACTTGGACTTCTTTCGATTAATAATACTCGGATAGGTTGTTGGATGACGCAGAGATAGTAGCAAAGCAATTCTCAGACCCAGAGATTTCACTAGAAGCAGCTCTTTGCAATTTATAATGGAAAAGGCTTATTTACACATAAAATTTATATTATTTTCTATGTTTTTACATATACAGAATCTATAAACAAAAGAGATCTTTTTATTCATGGATACAAAATCTCTCTATTCTTCAATCTAACTGCTCTTTTTTCATTACAATCAAACTGCATAAAGTTTCCGTTTAGGCTTGTGTTCAAGTAACTCAGGATCTGACATTACTGAAGCTGAAGATGATTTAGAACCTTCAATCCTGTGTGCAATCACCCAATAACACATAGTCCCTAGTGTTGAACACATAATCAGAACTCCAATGGCAGTTACACCAATTGCCAAAGACTTATGATGATCTCCCACAACAACAAAAGACAGTGATAAGAATGCAGCTGAGATCATAATACAAGCCATCCACATTAGTTTGTTGATTATTGCCATCATTTGCTTTTTTGCTTTCCTCTCTATAACCACCACTGATGTCTGAACCACAACTACTGCTAAAGAGATGAAGAGTGCAAACGAATCAAACACAACGAAGATCACAAACTCGGGTTTTGAAGCTGCTTTTGCTTCTCCAACTGTGAACCCTTTAGGAACTTGTTTCGGGTTATCCATATATTGGCCTGGAACGGTAAAGATAGCTGCAAAAGCAACGGTTGCAATGAGAATGGCGACCAGTGTAGTGGAGTTTATAGCGTTGTTGAGTCCTTCAGTGTGCATTCTGTTGACCCTTTTGGCTATTCCTTGAATCTCTCTTCTTGTTCTCCCAGTTTGTTCAAGCTGATCATGGACCTCATGGCCTATTTCACTAACTGTTTCTTTTAGTTTCCTAGAAGAGCCTGATGATTCAACTTTTGCAACTTGCTTGATGGAGTTAGCGTTCTGCAAACCAATCTTCTGCAGAAGCGGTACAATGTCTAGCAGTCCGGATTTCTCAGCAATATCAAGAGCTGTTTCTCCTGCTTTATTAACAGCTACTCTACTAACTTCACAATACTTCAAAACTGTCTGAACAATCTTCAATGCAAACAAGAAAGATTCAAACTTTGGAACAACTTCAACAAACTTAAGAAGAACACAACCTGCAAAGATCTTCACTTTGAAACAACAATAGACTCAATTCAATCAAATCAATTACCTCTGCTCGGTTCTTTTTTACAGCTATATGCAAAGGAGTGTTTCCTTTATTATCCGCCGCATTGATCAATGAAGAATCTGCTTTCATCAAAGCATCAACAATCTCAGCATTAAGTCCTTTAACAGCCATATGAAGCGGAGTTTGACCTTTCTTATCAACTCTTGTAACCATTCCTGATTTCTTTTCAATCAGTTCCTTCACAATATCAGTGTGGCCATTCCTAGCAGCCGAGTGTAAAGCGGTTTTACCATTACTTCTAGCAATAGCAGCTAAGTCCACACCTTTATCCAACAAGAAACAAACAATCTCACCATGACCTTGTGAAGCTGCTGTTGTTTTAGATGAATCAAATGTAAATGAAAGTTCTGGATTTGCCTCCATTAACACATCAAGAACCTCTGCAATAAAAACAAATTCACATTAACAAAATTTCCCTTTTTGTTAACAATAAAGCAAAGTCCTTAACTCATGTGAATCTCTGTCAACTAGTAAACAATTAGCAATTTGCAGAGATCTCATCTTCACCATTTATATATGTGGAAACTTATATTTATGTGCTAATTGACTGATTTAGTAAATGTCACATGAATGAATTCCAAAGATGTGATTCATGTGAACCATTCTCAATTAACATATATGTGCACAAATACAAATTTAAGAATGAAATTGAAGTCAACTCACCTAAATTTCCATTTTTGGCGGCGATGTGAAAAGCATCGAAACCATTTTTGGCTTTGGTTGCAGCTATGACAGAGTCAGAATATTTCATAAGAATCTTAACCATATCGGTATGACCATACTCCGCCGCAACATATAAAGCCGTTTCACCGGATTGATTTTGCTCAGCTAACAACTCTTTCAGCTCCAAGCCATCACCATCTTCGTGTTCTTCAATCATCTCCAATAAAACCTCCGTTTTGCCTTCTCTCACTACCGTGTGTAACGGCGTGTCGTCACGTCTCGCCGTCATCTGCTTCGTCATCGTCTTCTTATTATTCCCTTTCATAATGATCCTGTTGTTGAAAAAACAAGCTTTGAAATTTAAGAATGTGGTGGAATTTAGATCGAGTTAAGAATAAGAATCTTCACATGAGAGATTGAGATAAGCAGAGGAATAAATTAGACAAGAGTAACATGAAGTCTGGACAGAAACAACAAAAATATTATTACCTCTGTTCTTGTGGTTTGTTCTCGTCTTGTATTAAATCAAATCTTAATTCATATCTTAATTATCTTAGTGTCCACTCGAAGCAGCCTTTATTTGTTCTCAATCATATTTGTGTTTTTTTTATAATTATCAAAATATCATATTAAGTTCAACTGATAAGGTGATTCACTGACACCGAAAATCAAGTTTACTTAATTCATCTACATTAAATTCCTTATCAAACTCAAAAAAAATCAACAGAAAAAAATGAAATAACATAAATATTATCCGCGCGACAAAGGCACTAAATGGAAAATGTAAGGTATTGTAAATTGAAAAAATGACATGTGAAGAAAATTGACTCTCCATTATTGTTAGTTGAACGTGGAAAATTATTGAACAATCAAACCAAACATTATGGAAATTTAACTCTACGATATCGGTTTAAACGTGGAGATTATTTTAAATTTATATTTGTTAATTTTTTTTTTTATCGTATTGTTAAATTTTTTTTTGAGACAACGGAGACCTTTCTATGACCTCCCAAATTATATAATCAAAACATCACAGATTCATAGCATTTAAAGCTGAGTTCACCAACTTGTTATAGATCAATAGAGAATCATTGGATGAATCAACTTTTATTGGTTTTAGTGATAAACTAAATCAAAGTTGCTCAAGAGAGACCACAAAACCGAGACAATTGGTTCATATTTAGGAAATAATGGTATCACAGGGTCTGTTTGATGACAAAACTTCAGTAAAACTAAAAGTTGGAAAGGTTTCACAAAACGAGAGGAGAGAATACATAAGCTGAAAATCAAAAGGTTGTGAATAATTTCCTAGTAGATAAAACTAAAGAATGAAACTACACTTTGATTGCATACTTCCTCACTGGGAAATACATCTCTTTCTTCTTCTCACGTTCTGTCTTCAAGGAAGCCTGAAAATGTAAACAAACCATACACCAAAGTTAAACATCTTTACCCAATCGAAAGGTATAATATCATTATGTCATCTATACATAATTCTTTCACATTTGCATATGCAGAAACTAAGCACAAAGCAGGTATAACTTTGATATTGGAATTGGTAATGAACCTGATGCTTGGTGAGGCGTCTTCGGATGGCACGTGTCTTCTTAGGGCGGAGATCAAGAGGCAAGAGCTTCTTGTTCTTGTATGCCTCTCTTAAAGCAGACTTCTGTTTCTGGGAGCTCACAGTCAACACCTGGGCAATGGACTTCCTTACAACCTTGCTGAGTATCGGAAAGAAAACACATTTGTCAAGTAGAAACTCCAAATAAACAAAAGTGGATTAAAGAAACATAGAATGGCAAAACTTGATTGATTGAAGATACAAATTCGAGTAAATAGAGTACTAACATAAAAGTCAAAATGAATATTTATACTACACAGCGATGGAATCCAGATGATCATACAAATGCAAATCAAAAAGCGAGAAACAGAACCATTTGTCCACTTTCTCCAAATTTTCACCAATTGGCTTACGAAAAGACTAGATTATACTAAATTGCGATGACAAGATCCCGAATCAGAGCGTAAAACTAAATCCCAATAGCTATAAGGGATGAATGCACACATTTACATAGGTCTGTTATGCGCATACGTAGATAAAAGAACTTACATTTTAGAGAGCTTGTTGGGTGCACCTCCGGTAACTTTAGCGACACGAAGGAGAGCGAGCTCAGCCTTAAGCTCCTTCAACTGGTTCTGAAGATCGGTCTTCGATTTTTCTCTAAGCTCATGAACCTTAATTCTCGCTAAACAGATCAAACCAAAACAAAACCCCAATCAAAATTACGTAAATGTAAGTTAGAATAAATATTAACGAGTTAGACCAACAATCTATTCTTCGACATACCCATCGTACGCTTGGTGGTAGTGAAATGCCTGTGCCGCTACTTTCTCGTTCTGGCTCCAAGAGTTACAAACCCTAATTTGGAGAAAGAAGAGAATTTATACGAAGCCTATCTTCATAAACATATAATGGGGCACTCAAAAAGCCCACTAATTAAATTTACGAGTCATGGGCTTAATTAAGGAATACTTACTGGGCCGTAAGACAAAAAGAGAAAAAGCTAGAATAGTGAAAGCAAAAACGAATAAATTCGTCAATTAACACCAAAGCATCAGATTCTGATTATTTTCGAGTTTGGTGTTTGTGCGAATTAGATTCGAAACTATCAATAAGGGTTGGCAAAATTTGGTCCTTTTATGTAAGTTTTTATTTCATTATCTCTAACCATTTTTTTCTTATGTACAAGTTCCAAATTATCATCAAAACATATATTTGATAACAATTTTTAACAAATATTTTTCTAACCAAATGATATATTTTTCTATAGTAAGAAAAGATTGTAAACTCAAACAGTATTTAATTGTATGGTCCAAAATGTTTCAGTTCCATGGAATCAAAATAATTCCACACTGTTTCTAGGTTTATCTCACACATTGGCTTGTTAAGAATCTGAATAAAAATACATCCTTTTCTAAAGTTGATCCCTTTAACCCAAAATAAATAAATATCTCTTTAAAAATATACATTTTAAAAATAATTCATATGTGACTACAGAAACCACTTCACATTTTACTTCCAAACAGCAACTATAGACTTCGTCTTAAAACAAAAACAAAAAATGTTATGTGCTTCACAAGCATCAACAACAAACCTTTGCTCAACCATGGACCAAACCTCACAACCTTCTTCTTCAGCCACAATCCGGCTTGGTGGTCGAGCCATCGATCGTCATAACCCAATCATACGTGACGGTCGAAGACTCACTCCTCCACCATCTCCAAACCTTAACAATAATCCTTCTTCTTCTTCTTCGTCTTCTACTTATCATACTCCTCCTAAGACTAGATTAGGTCTAGAGAGGAAGAGCAAGAAAGGTGAATCTGATGTTGGTAAGTCTCCGGTTAGTTGTTTTAGCAGTGATACTCCTCAAGGTTCTTCAAGGTACTTATTGAGTAACCCGGTTTTATTTGACGGGTTTGTGGATTCTGACCCGATTTCACTACCTATTGATGAACCGGAGATAACCAGATCTAATTTGGATGATGATCTTCATGAAGATAGATTGATAATAAACGCTTCAAAGTATTTGTCATCTTCTTCTTCTTCTTTCTTGGAGAAGAAGCAACCTGATTTCTTTGATGGGTTTTTCGATTATGAACCGGTTTTGTCTCCGGATAATCCTTTCTCTGAACCTACAAAAACTTCTCCTACGGCATCTTTGAGTTCTCTTGAAGATAAAGAAGTTTCATCTCCGGATTTCAAATTCTCTCCTCCTCCTCCTCCACCACCTCCTCCTCCTCAGTCGTCGCCGCCGCCTCCAACAGAGAAAAATTCATCTTCAGATCAAGTAAATCATCCAACAAAACCATGAATTAATGTCTCAAATCAAACTTAACAATCTTTCTTTCTTTGTTTGAAGGTGGTAGTTTTGAGAGTGTCACTTCATTGCAAAGGCTGTGCAGGGAAAGTCAAAAAGCACCTATCAAAACTCAAAGGTAATAAACAACCAAAGCATTCTCTAAGGAATTGATTCTAAGTTAAAGATCATCTTCATATTGCTCTGCTTTTGCTCCTTTGATCGTTGTATGCAGGAGTAACGTCGTTTAATATAGACTTCGCTGCAAAGAAGGTTACCGTCACCGGAGACGTAACGCCGTTAACTGTGTTGGCGACTATTTCCAAAGTCAAAAATGCACAGTTTTGGCCCGAGATCATTCAGAAATAATTCTCTTTTCTTCTTCCTCTTATTTCTTCTATGTTATTGTCTTGAATCTGAAAGACAAAACTTGTGAAAATGTTACTCTCTTTTGTGCATTTCTTTGTGTTTGTATTGAGAAGTGTAGTCTGATCTGATCACAAGTGAGTTCTTCACTCTTGGGTTTTGCAGAAATTGACAAAAAGCAAACTTTTTTTAATTCATCCTTACAAAAAGGTTAGATCTTCAATTTGACAAGTCTGAATCCTCAAACATAAAAACTGAACATTTCAAAGCATATCGAAACAAGAACTCAGTATTAAGGACTCTTTGCGAAAAGCTTGTTTGTATTGAGCACATTGGCATCAAAATACTCTTTATATGGATGATTCTCAGGAACCAGTTTCCTAAACTCTTCAAATTGCTTCTCTGCTTCATCTTTCTTCTTCATCAAGGTATAAATCAGACCTTGACATAGATACGGCCTAAAATCTTTAGGTTCATCTTTCACCAATTCCTGATAAACTCTAAGTGCTTCAATCGGATTCCCTTTTATAACTCTAATTTGAGCAATCAGCAACATGAAGTCTCTGAAATCTTTCTTTTTGTTCTCCTTTATGCATTTCTCAATAGCATTGTTGATTCTACTCTCTACCTCTGATAATTTGGATTCTGAATCAGAGTAAGCCATTATCAAACCGTGATAAGCTTCAACACGAAATGGATCTTTAGCTAGAATCTCTTCGAATCCTTTTGTAGCTGAGTCGAAATCTCCACCGTAAGTTTGTACCTGAGCTTTTAGGATTTGCCATTCTTGTTCTTCTGGATTGATTTCGATCAAACGGTTAAGAATCTCCAACGCATGTTCGAGATTTTTGGTCTCGAATTTGATTCTCATTAATGATTGAAGAGCTTCAACGTCGTTTGGATTGCTAGCGAGATGTTTTTCCAGTGCTGCTTCTTCCTCTTGTCGCATCGAGATTTTATCCGTTTCATCGGATTCGAGATTCGCCGCCGTGGTTGGCGGAGGAGGCGCGATGGGAGTTGCGGTGGCAGGTTTAGTGGTGAGGTGTAGAGAAGCGGAGAATAAAGCGGCGGCTGTTGTTAGAGTTATGCAGGTGGTTTTGAGGAAAGAAGGTTTAGGGTTTGACGATGAAGACGAAGCTCTGATGGTGCGAGATGGAAGAGGCTTCTGTAAGACTCGGAATGAAATTGGTTTAGGCTGGGGTTTAGGGTGATATTTAAGATGGAGGTGGAATGTTTGGTTACAGTGTTGAAACTTGACCAGAGACGCCATTGTTGGGTTTCTCGGATTTACAAAAACCCTAAACAACGTCGACAACGATGAGATTGTGATAGAAGAGGAAGAAGGTACCAAAAGCAAATTATCACAAGCAAACGTCGTCGTTTGTTACTATGTCTTCCTATACAGGCTTTATGGGCTTATTAGAGAGGATTAATAGGCTTTAGAAACAGGCTTAAATAAACAGAAATAAATACTGGAGAGTTCACTTGTAGACTCTTGGTATTATGATTTCAATTGGATAAGTGACAACTTTTGATAGTTGCGATGAACAATTTGCATCCACTTTCAAACAACTAATCCATTATAACTTTTGAATTAGATAAACTTAATATACACAATCACGACAACAAAAAGGAAGATATAAAGTGTTCAAATTAAAAACGATATCCTTTGAGACTTGACTACTTCGTAACATATCCATACCAACATTGCAAAGCATTAACTATGTACCAATGGTATCATAATTATGGTAGTCAATGTAACAAAGAAATAGATAAAGAAACCAAACAAAGTGGATTAGTGACAGTGACAACCATTTTTAACAGTACGTCTAAAAGATTTGGTCTGAATTAGTGTATAGTAATCTCCTAGTTGAACAGAACATGTGATCTTTTTAGACTATATAAAGCCTTAAACCAAGATCAAAATAAATTACATTTTCACAAACAAGTTACAAATGAGGAAATTACTCAATTTAGTTCTTATTATATTCTTTACTCTTATTTTAGTGAGTGTTCTTGATGCAACCAAGACTAACCCTCCAGACCAGGGTAAGTATTTACAACGGTCTGGACCGTCTCCAGGGAGTTCTGATAATCCACCTGGAGCTCCTCCTGCACAAACCACTAAGGCTTTGCTTCAGTCTGAATCTTCTTCACTTCATGAACCAAAAGCTCATGTGAAGCCAAACAGTACTTCAGGCAAAACCAAGACTTTGTTTTGAGTATTACCGAGATATATATGCAGATAAGAGGTGATCAACTGATCATAAGCATTTGGATAATACTACTAATACTATTATCCGGAAAAGGTCCTTTTCTATGTGAATATATCAGCTCCTGGTGTGTGTTATATAACTTGTAAGGTTCAATCTATATGCATTTCAAATATTTTATGAGCGACTGCTTTACGTTTTGACAATCTTTAATTTGCTTTACTTCTGAATTATTTTGTAAATTTCAGTTCCAATCTTTCTATAAGGAATTCAATATGAATTTTTGTTCAATGATTGGACCTACAAAAATAGATCTATAACTCAAACTCTAAACCTATCATGATAGGTTATGTGTCTAGTACCAGACGTACCAGTCGCAGACCTATAAATGTTGTTTACCAGAGTCAAATATATCTAAAACAAATTTTTAAATAATATTGTTTTCACTAAAATACATTAAGATTATTAAAATTTAACTAACAGGCTGTCAAAAAAATTGAATTAAATTTGAAAAATCATTAAATCTATATAAAAATCAAAGCACTGGATAATTCAAATTTATAATGTGAATAGGGAAACAAATTGTTTAGTGAACAGTTTAGCTAACTATGTATTTTCTTTTATTTTAGGTTTGCATTTATTTGATTCGACTCCACAAGAAGTTAGTATGTGTTTAGATGACGATGTTGCTAATGTTGCACAATTTTGCTAAACTCAAGAATTTTGTTTTGGTGTGTACGAATGTGTTCACCTAATTGTCGTGACGCCTAAAGTGATTCCCATTTTTATTTTGTTTTTACTACCGCTAATATGTAAAATCATCATTTGTCATATAGAAAACAAAAGTTATCATTTATCATATACAAAACAGAAGTCATTATTGAATACCCAAAACAAACACAAATTTATTTGTTCATTAACTGTTGGTAATATTCTCATGAACTTGTGGCTACTAAATTTTGATACCACCACATTAATTAATGAGAGTAATGAGTAGTACTCACCGATTGACCAAAACGAGATCTTAACGTTAGAAGAAGTGTATACGAAGGTTACGCAAATAAATTGGACCGTCAGAAACTCAACTTTTTTAATAGTAAAACAAAAATTGAAATAATTGAATGTGCATGCCAAAGAGTTTGGAATTACATTACGTTTTCATTGGTGACAAAGTTCATTGTCGTCTTAAGGCATTTCGTTTTCTTCTGTTTATTCTTTGTTGTTGAAATTTTTCCTTTTTTCTTTTGGTTTGTAAAGTTGGGAATATATAAAAGAAGGCATCAAAATTCAATTAAAGAAACAAGATTGATTGACTTTCATATTTAGGTACTTGTTTGTCCTTGTAAAATAGCCAAGTTTTTGTATACACAAACGAAAACACTTTGGTAATTCCTAATTCCAAATTTCTTTGGTTTAGGTTGGTATTATTTTATAAATGGTGCTGAAGATATTAATATGAAAGTGCAAGAAATTATAAAAAGTTCTTTCTTTTTTTCCACACAGAATTCAAAAACGCTATTTTGGATAATAATATATCTAATTTCACAAAGCTATGCAGTACCAATCCTAACTTAAAGCTGGTAAATTTTTTACTTTAGGCGTAAAAATAATATAAAAACTAGAAAAACATCAAATTATAGAAATTTATTTGTAGTACAATGATGCTTTTCTTTTTCTTTATAACAATTGTTTATTATATAAACTTTAAAATTTAGTTTTGTTTTAGGCATAAATTTATATTTAGTCGGGTTTGGAAGTATCAATAACAAGAGTCTATTTAGAAGTCGTAAAAATGGTCTTTAGAAAGTTTTACTTATTTTTGGAGTTTGTTCGTCAGCTACTTCTCTTTATCTCAGTTTTCTAAATATATATCTTTTGTGACTTTTTAGACAAAATTCTTTTTTGTAAAGTGAGTTAATTAGAAGGAAAGTTTATACATTAGAAGAAGAAAGATGTTTATTGTTAAGCTGAGGTCCAAAATCAACGATCTGAAGTAGAGAATGTCTTCAGCAAATGCAGACCAAACTTAGCTTCAACATTGACCAAAAATACTAAAACGACAACAAAAAACGCCACCAAAGTTTAGCATTCATCACCAAATCCCAACACGCAATTCTATGTAATGACGAGATCATTCCCACATGCCTCCACGTGCCTACCACGTGGCATCTCCACCATTTGATCTCTGTCCAAAACTTTACTTCTCTACATTTGGTTTGAAGAGGACGAGATAGACAACATTAAAGAGTTTATTGCAAATTATCTAAACCCTAAATTCAAGGATACTGGTAATGACAATAGTGTTTTGAGCATTAATTGTGAATGATGATTACTCATATGACACATTCTAAGTACTGTTTAAAATTGTTATTGTATATATGTGGAACCAAGTCCTTATAGTTAATTATGGTTTAATTTTGAACACTATATTTCAATTGCAGATGGAATTATATTGGATTTTTTTTCCCATAAAACAATGTTTTATTGATAATAGACCCAAATGGGTCAAACAGTACAAAGGATTAAAACATAAAAGAGAAAAGATAAAGTGGACTGTAACACAAATGGGCCTGAAACAAGAAAACGCCAGAAAATTAACGTGGCAAAATAGCCACACCATCAGTGCTCACCTGCGAAACTTCATTGCATGTCTTAGATTCTTCTCCATTCCCTAGTCGCAACCTCCAAAAGTGGGCAATTTGACATGCTCCTTTAGCTGAATGAGTAGCGCCACTCCGACATCTAAGAACAAGATCATGACTGTGACAACTCATCAGCAATGTTTCTGTATGCACCATCAAACAATACTTGATCTTGATTTAAATTCCAATGAACGGAAAAAACTTTGATGAGTGGGGGTGAATAGGATCAGAAGATAGAAATTGATTGAAATCCAAAATGGAGATGAAGCAAGGTGATCAACAAACAAAGATAGTGTGTTTGTATTAAAAGAAAAGGGAAATCAAATTAATAGATGAAGGATGAGATCGGAATTGACAAAGATTTGTTAATCTTGCATGCACCGACAATCCAATTATTAAAAAGAAAGAGGACTTGAAAAATATATACTTAGAATATAAGGATATGAGATAAACGATGAAATTAAAAATAGAAGCTGAAGGTTAATTGGCATCTACAATAAGGTATTCAAGTGCTAGATTTTAGACTTATAATGGTTATATGCAAATATATCATAAATAACATTTAACTATTTAAGCAGATGATATTTCCGAATTTATCTAAAAGAAACTGTAAAATATATTTATTTTCCAATTGGTAAGATTATTTATTTCCTAATGAAAATATAATACATACGTATATACGCATGTTTATGTTGTATATAGATAAGATTTTTTTGTTGAGCATAACGTTCTTTTTAAAACCAAGTCTATATATGATCTTAAATAGAAGTTCGTGAAAGCAAATCCCGGATTCTTCGAGCTGTTTCTTTCTCAGTCGGTATTTCTTCTCTTCTTCTCGCATATGCTTGGAAAAACTCTTTGTTCTCTTTCTCTAGCTCCTTCCACACTGCAATTTTAGTTTATCATTTCTCCATTCCTTAACTTATACATACATATATAATGGAATATATATGTACCTGTGGAAGTGATGATGGGTTTAATGTTAGCATGCTTGAACAGAGCATCCATACACTCTTCTTTTCCCATGTTGAACACTATACATTCTTCTATCAAATGATGAACCTGCACCCAATATTCACACATTTATATACATGATCATGATGATGATATAATATATTATAAGTGTCGGTTAGTGGAAAAACCAAAGGTAAGAGATTGGTTTGATGATCAGAAGTAAAGAAAGAGATTTTGATTGAATCGTACCAAATGGATGTAAGATGCTTGTGAGCTTGTTTGATCATCACCCATGACAATAAGATGATTATGATTGATTGTATAGAGAGAAATTAGAGAGATCGATGATGAAGGAGAAAATATATAAAAACCTACAAGAGCCGCAAAATAAGGAAGAGTGTCATTAAAATATTTATAAGTAAAATAAAAAATATCTAAATAAAAATGTACAATTAATTTATAATGATAGCACGAGAATGACCTATAGCTTGGAATAGCACTTTTTCTTTTTCCTAAAATTGATATGTTTTTGTAATCAGGGAATCGTCTTAATACCACAAAATATAATTCGAAAGAGCAAATAAAGAGAAAAAATACCGTAAAAATCATAAAAGTTCTGTATAATCATTTTACTCTTTTTTGCCGTGAAAAGATTTTATTGAGATAAAAGGAATTATACCTAATTTGTTACAACTGAAAATTAAGCAACCTCTTAAAGCTAATGAGACTGACTTTAGACTGAATCATCTTTTAGTTCCCTCTCTTGAATCATGCTTTTATACTGGGTTACAACTAGTTGGATCATTAGCTAAGTTCTTATATAATTTAGATAGTGAAACTTGATTTCTGCTTATACAAGTACATATGTCTTATTAAACTTATCACATATTACTAAATTAAAGTAAAGACCATGCTAATTGATTTACTTAATTCACAATAAAAAATACTATATAAAATTAAATAGTGTAATGAATAAAAAATGTTATCGTTTAACTAAACGGCGTGGTGAGTTCTGCTAAAATGAGTTGCTGACTTGGACAATTGGGCTCAATATGGGGCCCATAAGCCCACGTGGGGATATGCTTATGATTGGCTAAGAGGAGATTACAAGAGATTCTTTCGAAATGGAAATGCTTACGTGGCAGTAGACCCCACTATCACGTGAAGTAGGACCCATTCATATAGTGTTTAGTAATGTAAGACCATAATCATGAACGTTTAAAGCATTTAATACTATTTTAAATTCAATTGTTTGTATTTTACCATATGTAGATAAAGTAAAGCCACCTTATTCCACCTACCAACATTCGACATCTTTGTGCTTTTATTTTACAGTATAATCTTTGTTAAAATATACGAATGATTCGATGATAAACCCTTTCATGAAATTATTTAATATTTTTAAATACATTAATAACTTGTGTGACGATATGAAAATAATTGGCAAGTTATATTGTTTCGAGTAACATGGGTCTAATCAAGCCTCGAGAGTCGAGACGTTATAGGTAGTTGAAATTTCGACTATCTGCACAAATAGAACATTTGAGTAAGTCATTATGGTCTAATAATTCTCTAAAATACATATGTTATCATTTTTTAATTGATATCTTTGATCAAATATTTGAATATTATGAATCATACAACCTAAATATTTGGCCATCTGTACTCATCTGCATATATTTATATTTGTAGGCATCAGTGTAAATATCTATATCTAAAACATTTAAAAGTCTTCTCAATTGAAATTCGATTCTAAATAGAAGCATGAATAGATTTAGAGTTTATTTGGACGGTATCAATCCAATATATATATATATTTGGTAACTTGGGGTATGAGTTAAATTCCATCTAATCTTTGGGAAATCAATATTTATGACTAGTCTGATTCTAAGTTTTCTAATGAGATATAAAATATAATTCTATTTTTATTTGACTAAGTAATAACAATTTAGTTTCTGGCAGAAATCAAATTCAAGATCGAAGAATTTATGCTTTGCCCCTAATCAATATTTGCCATAGATCTAATATTAACAAAAAATAATAATTCAAAGTCTCCATTTAGATATATTTGGCACCTAGCAATCACATGAGAAATACGTTATGATTGTTCTGACGTAACTAATGGATCTATTGTGCATTACGTAGACAAATGTGTGAATTATCTGTAAGATTTCAATGGTGTATATGAATTATGTTCAGTCTCGCATTTAATGTCTTTTATAACACTCAACGCTTAATGGGTTTTTTTTTTTTTTTGATAAAATATAATAACGCTTAATGGTTTTCGTACCTTATGAAATAAATCTCCTTAAGTGATGATTGAACCAGAAGACAGCCATTAGAAATATTAGGAAATATTGTCCTAACATCATAATTATTAAAAGAGATCTTCTCTATTATATATAAGATATGAGTCTTTCCATTTATTATCAATTAGTTTTGAGTTGGAAACTCATAATCTAATATGATATTAAAATCCACGATCCACGCTGTCCAACTCGATTCGACCCAAAGTGGTTTAATTATCGACAACACAAGCTCAAAATTGGTGTTGTCGATCCATCTCTGAACATATCGAGATCAATGGCCAAAAAATCATCATCTCGAGGGGCCGTATTAGGGAATTTGTTCCACATCGGAAGTTAGAAGGGATCCTCTCTAATATATATAAAATATGAGTCTCTCTATGCATTGCCAATTAATTTTGAGTTCGAAGTTGATAATAAATATGTCAAAATTCTTTATATCACCAATCATATACACAAGTAAATGGAAAAAACAATTCACAATGTGTTTCAATAAAATCGTGATATATAGTTTTGTAAGGTAGGAATGAGTTTGATGTACTTTTCAGTTTTCCCACATCTTCGGAAGCCTTTGGTTGGATTCTCGAAGGGACCACTAAATTTAGTAACTTATGTTGTAGAAACTCATTAGATGCTACAAATCCTACAAAGTGTCCATCTTTCTTTTTTATAAACCTTATGAATTCCAGATCTTTATCTCGTAATCTTTTCTAGTGCTCAATGTCAACTGTTAATGAAATCTTAAATAAGGTAAATCACCCGCTATCGTTTTTTTTGTCAGCAAAACGTCATTAATAGAGATAGAGATGCACTAAATGTTTTCGAAAATCTTATAAAGAAGAAGAAGTTGATCGTGGTCAAGCGCAAAGCCACCGCATAACGCTATTGCCCAATGTTTTCAAAGTTTGAACTTCAAAACTCACAATGCTTTATTCTGTTAACTTAAATTTTATGTAGATGTATATTTTTTTGGTTAATTGATGTTAACAGTTAACTTAAACTTACATTAGATTATAGGAATAATTTGATCAAACTCACAATGCTTTATTCTGTTAACTTAAATTTTATGTAGATGTATATTAATTTGTAAGAAACAAATAAAATCATGGACTCTTTTCTCTTTTTCTTTCAAGAAGTCTTTGAAACTTTAGGGGTTTATTTATCTCATAAATGAGAAGTTGCATCATCAACTAAGGTTTGTTAGATTTAAAAAGTTTGTGATGAGACTTGATGTTGAATTGTATGACAAGTAGAAATTTTTTTGTAATAAGATTGTTTTATGGTGGCAAAAGTTTGTACTAAGTTTGTACAAAATCATCATAAGAAAGTAAAATCCAAAATATCTTAAACAATCACTAACTACCTAATGTTGGTTTTTATATATATTTTGATTATTAATCTGTTAGGCATAAATAAACATGAATGTTTGAATTTTGTATTTTGGATTTTCCATTAGCACTATTTTACCTTTATTGAACTACATAATATTTTTTAAAAAATTAATAAAATTATAAAACAATATCACGTATATTGTGGCGTCTTATAGTTTATAAAACAAAATGTTATAACTTTTTCTTTAAGATTTATAGTATGTGGCAAAAATTAAATTTTGAGAATTTATTAGGAATATATATAATCATTCTAACTTTCTAAGATTTATAACTTATAAGGAATATATATAATATAAAATATTGTTCCTTATATACAAAAGTAATATGTTGTATTTTACTACTTTATACAATAAACTAGTAATTTTTTCTATAACTCTATGTAAATACAGAGAAAAAATAGTTTAATGAACAAGTTGATCAGATGCACACAATATATATACACAACTAATTTCGTATTGGTTGTGGCGTTGGGCTAAAATGGTCATATCTTATTCTCGGATCACTAAAAGAAAACAAATTTAATGATTAGGATTAGATGTTGCATAATATTACTTAACGAGTTATATTTATACTATGAGGATGAATTACTGGTATACGATTTAAAGTGACTATTGACCACAAATCTCAAATACATGATTCTATAGAATAAAACATAAATTT
This sequence comes from Lepidium didymum, assembly GCA_963920545.1. Lineage (NCBI taxonomy): Eukaryota > Viridiplantae > Streptophyta > Magnoliopsida > Brassicales > Brassicaceae > Lepidium > Lepidium didymum. The sequence continues at coordinate 592,589 of OY986996.1, read as the reverse complement.
AAAAATTTAATTATGCATTGAATTTTGTTGATCTAATTATTAAAATATAAAAAGTTGAAAGTTTGGTGTAAATAAACAAAAAAGGATTAAACATGGTTATTGGTCTCTCAATATTAACCGGAAAAATCTCATACATTGGTTTACATTTGCAGATATCTGGTAGATATAGGTCTTTTATCTAACGACTCAAAATTTGACACGTGTACGATCCGTGTCATGTGTTAGGATCCAATTGTAATCACTCCACGAAACATATATATTGGAAATCGAAACCCTCAGAAATCATCATCAATCCTCATCATCGAGAAGAAGTTACATTCATCGTTCAATCTTTGATCAATGGCACCGAAAGCAGAGAAGAAAATGGCGGAGAAAGCACCATTGAAGGCAGAGAAGAAGATCGCGAAGGAAGGAGGAAGCGAAGCGACAAAGAAGAAGAAGAAGACGAAGAAGAGCACAGAGACATATAAGATCTATATTTTCAAGGTATTGAAACAAGTGCATCCAGATATTGGAATTTCTGGCAAAGCAATGGGAATCATGAACAGTTTCATCAATGACATTTTCGAGAAACTTGCTCAGGAATCGTCGCGTCTCGCTAGGTATAATAAGAAACCGACGATCACGTCTCGTGAAATCCAAACTGCTGTTCGTCTTGTCTTGCCTGGTGAATTGGCTAAGCATGCTGTTTCTGAAGGAACTAAAGCCGTTACCAAATTTACAAGCTCTTAAGAATTTAGATCTATGTCTATGCAGAAACAATTTGTCTTTGAATTTCTCGGATTTTTTAAGATTTCTTATTGATTTTGTGTTTTGATTAACAATCTTCTTGGTTTGAGACCCCAATAAAACATTGTTCATATAAACTTCTTTGCAATCTAACAATTTCAGAGCAATTCGTATGATTGTTTTATGAAAGGTTGCATCTTTTTTTTTCAAACTACAATATAAACACAAGGACAATAAGATTTGTCTCTCAACATGAGACATTGCTTTTGTCTTTTGATTAACAATCTTCTCGGTTTGATACATTGATTACTCTATGAAAGTCTGCATCTTTTTTTTTCAAACTACAATATAAACACAAGGACAGTCGGATTGTTGCTTAACATTGAGACATTGATTACAACTTGATGAACAGAAGTAAGAAATGTTCGATCTTTATAGATGAACATACAGGGAGAGAAATATTAGAGTCGTACACAGAGAGTAAGAAAAGAGGAAGAAGGAAAGTATGTCTTCTTAGGTGATTTGGTAGGCTTTTATGGTGACTTGGGCGTTTTTTGGACTGCTTATTAATTTAAGCTTTGAGATGTCTGATTACAGGGACCAATATTTGTACAATTCATATTTCATATGATTGATGTATGAAATATTTGCATTTTTTTATATTTCAAATTACAATATAAACACAAGGACAATCGGATTTGTATCTGAACATTGAGACATTGTTTACAACTTTATGAACAGAAATAAGACATGTTTGGTCTTTACAATATGAACTGAGAGAGGAAGAGAGAAACGTTAGAGTTTCACACAGTGACACAGAGAGTAAGAGAGGAGGAAGAAGGAAACTAAGCCTTCTTAGGTGATTTGGTAGGCTTTGAAGGTGAAGCTGCTTTCTCAGGCTTCTTTGGGAGAAGGACAGGGTTTATGTTCGGTAAAACGCCACCGTGTGCAATAGTTACGCCTTTGAGTAGCTTCCCTAATTCCTCATCGTTCCTCACAGCTAACAGAACATGACGTGGTATGATACGGTTCTTTTTGTTATCTCTTGCAGCATTACCTGCAAGCTCAAGTACCTAACTTGACAACAGATTATAATGATTAGGCTCCAAACTCAAAGATAGTTTTCTTTTGGTGTTAAATGATCACAAAATACCAAACTTGAAACTTGAAGCTATGTCAAAGTCAAATCTTTGTGATACAGAATCTTACAAATTCAACCTCACAGGATTATCAATATTTAGACATCGTTTTCTAATCTAATAGTTTTCCAAGAAAATCTGAGAAAGGAAAATTAAACCCTATAAACCAGACGACGACAAGCCAATTTAAACCTAGATGGTCAACGAATCATTAGTATCTAATAAAAGAACAAAAACCACCAAAAGTCAAGTAAATATCTAAGAGATCTCGATAATTCCAAAGGAATCCATTGCTGATTTTGAATAGAAAGATCCAAAATTTATACCTCAGCTGCAAGATATTCAAGCACGGCGGCGAGATAAACCGGAGCTCCGGTTCCAACACGTTTAGAATAACGACCTTTCTTTAGATATCGCCCGATTCTACCGACAGGGAATTGTAGACCGGATTTAACCGATCGAGAAACCGGTTTCTTCTTGGGACCTCCACTTCTTCTTCCAAAGGCACCTTTTTTCGTTTTGATTGCAGAATCCATGATCGCTGCTTTGTCCAAAGACAAGATTCGATTTGAACAACTGGATTCTGCAACAGAGGAGGAGAGATAGTGAAGGACGTTGGTTAGTTTTTCGGTTGATCATTGTTAACTTGAGGATTGAAACTGAATCAACGGCTATGGTTTGCTGACTTGGCAATCTTGGAATTATTTTACTACGCCAATTAATATATTCATGGAACCTATATCTATTTCGTAAATTTATATTATGTAATGATTTTTTAGTGAAATTATGTTAATAGAAAATATTGTTCAAATTGTTGGTAAAAAACAAAATATTGTTCAAATATTATATCGAAACAATGCATAAAAGTGGCAGAAAACAAAAATATCCTCAAAATTATAGTTTCAAAATAGAAAATTTAAGTATAAACAAGAAAAACTTTTAATACAAACCCCAAAAAATTTATAGACAAAAATTCGATAGACTATAAATCACAAATAGAAAGCACTTCCAAACAATACTAAACCCATATTGAACGAATAATATATTTTCTCATTATCGGAATATATATTATTTTTGCTAAGCTTTTTTTCTAAATGCTAATATTTTGGACATTTACTCAACCTTTTATCCAACACAATATAAAATAAATATTGAGAAATCACCATATTGTGTCACATTTAAATTTATCTTATCAACAAGAAAATTCAGAAACAGAAAATTAAATACATGTTTCTGTTCCTGTCTAATGACTATGAATCATATAACTAACATTAAATTTCAATGAGACTGACATCTCCTCACATGGGGGAGAAATGTTTGTCCTCTATTTAAATATAAACTGTCAATAATTTGAGTTATCTTAATCTAAAGTTGAAAAAGCCTGTCCGAAGTTTTTAATTTCTGTCAGACATATTATATTTTCATCAAATGCAATGAACATTTTTCATGTCCACTAAATGCAATGAACTTTAATGCTTATCGGAGAAATTTATTTACATTATAATTTAATTTCCTTATTTTTAATGTTAAGAGATTGGAGAAGTAACACTGTTCAGATACACTTAATGATGTTTTAGTTATTTAATTTTGTATCTTTAATACCACATGGCTTCGCTATTTACTTACCTTTCAATAAACCATGGTAGAATTACATCCACAAAATATGATGAATTGTTTTTAGTCAAATGTTCGAGTACTCTCTCTATCATCTTTCTTATTCAAATCTGATATTTTAAAAAGTCGTATTTATTTCATATGATATTGTTAGAAAATTTAGTTAAAAGAAAATCTAACTATAGATTAGACATTTACCAATATAATTGTTGAAAGAAAAATATAAAAATAATCAAAATAATAAAGTTTTTAGGAAATTGTGCTCAAACGAGAGAAATTAGATAATACATTAACCAAAACAGTAAAAACTATTAAAGATAAAATCTTCCAAAACTATAGAAAATAAAATCTCCTATGATGAATAATTGTACTATACATATAAAGAATTAAATTTATAAATTAAAAATAATTAACTAGTTAAATCATCTTTCATAAATAGTGAAGTTGAAAACAAACACGACATAATTTTTTTTTGTCAACATAATGTGTAAGAATAGTTTTATGGTCAATCCAAATTATAGATTTACCTAAGTAAACATAATCTTGTAGGTAAAAAACTTGTGCTAATTTCTTTCAAAATCAATGTTTCATTTATTTTGTTTGAAACTATAAATACTTTACCATTTAAAAATAGAGTAAAAAATTGGAATTTACCAAAGAGTTGTTGGTCTCAATTCGGATAATCACTAACTACCTAACTCCTTTGTTTTCACCCTCTTTATATAAACACACACTCTCTCTCTCTCTCCCGATCTCATAACTCAGACAACAATCTCTATCTCCATCTCCATCTCTCTCTTTTCTCGATACTTCTTGTCTGAATCTGTTAGCTAACCATGTCGGAGAGACCAAGTCGTCACCAGAGAAGACCTTCTCAAAGTGTTTCTCCGATCTCTCTTGATGATCTTTCTGACATCTATCTCTCACCAAATCCTCCTTCCTCTGTTACTACTCAGCCACCGCGACACCAGATCCCTCCGCCGTCTCCTGCTGCTCCTCCGGTTAACCGTAGCAACAATGACGACAACAAAGATCACAAAGGAAACGCTTCTTCTAATTAATTTCAGATTTTTATTATTATCTTTGTTTTTTCAGCCTTTTTAATTATCTTATTATAAGCCTTTGTCTTTCTTTAATCCTTATATGATAATGAATTAATCGCAATTTCTTGTTTTTGGATTTGTTTCTGCTGATTTTGAATGAAGAAATCTGGATTTAAGAACTTAAATTGTTTGATTGTGCTCAAATAATTACTGAGCTTAAACTATATAATTAAGAATTTTAAATCCAAAAAAACTATAATTAAGAATTTAGTTACAATATTAGTAATCTGACATGTGATAGAGTTGACGTTGACCTAGAGATCCATGAGTCTTCTTCTATTTTGAAAGATGAAAAGGCTTTGAAGTACTAAAATCATAATATTAAAATATATTTAGACGCAAAATTCAACAAAATTGATAATTGACAATATCATATAATTATTTTAAATTATTAGCAGAGTCAAATGTACTTTTTTATTTTTTTTATATCGCATAAATTTAACTAATGAACGATCATACGAGGCAATTTATACAAATAAAAAAAAAATTATTTCAAATTTATAAGATGTTTTACAAAGTTTTATGCAAAATTAAATGTATTTGACTATTAATATTTTGCAGTATTTTATATGATTTATCAAATTTGTTAAACTAAAATATCCAATAAATATTTATTGATAAAAATTTTAGTTTTTTAATATGATATTCAAACTCAAATATTGTATTATTGTTATCATAAAATTTTTCTCCGTAAAAGTTAGTTATGTTCTTATGTATGATTTTTTTTTGTTTTCTTAAATGTTAAATATTTCTTTTGTATGACTAAACCATAAATGAATTTTCTTTTGGTCATTTGATTAAATTCTCGAAATTAAATACATACTTTGAAAATTATCAATTTTTTTGGTAATTTAACTAATTAGTCAACATTAATATTGGGTTGAAGCTGGTGATATGATTTGTATTACTAATATTAATATATTTAAATTATTATGTAATTTCTTAGAGAAAAATTGTACTGACAAAAAATACGATAAGTAATGTCTCCATCGAGCAAGCATTTTCTGGTTTGTCCTATGAACACATATTTATGTTTATGTATGGTACATTTTGACCGAAGTCGCATCTTTATGGAATCTCATCTTTATCTTTTCATATGCTGTAAAAATTAAATTATCCATATAAATGCGAAACAAACATATTTTATAAATTATCTAAAAATGTGTAAACGTAGCACATAGAGGACCAAGAGCAAAGTGTATCTATAAAATAAGAGGTTATAAAATTTATAAGCTAAATATAAATGTAAATGATGATATTGAATTTAAATCTGGCGGTAAGTACACAAAAGATAAAAGATATGCACACTTGCGCAATCAAGAATCGAGTCCCACCATCTACATTATGTAGGAACTTAGTTAATGGACTGGCTAGTTGTGGCCCAATATTGACAAAAAAAAACACTTGTATAAAAAAAATGATTGAATTCATGTGGCCAGTGTGGTGGTGGTAGATCCGAACTATAAACAAGTTTTGGTCACTATAAAGATTAATCATGTTGCTGAAATATTTGTGTTGATCTTTGAGAAAATATAAATGACCCAAATTTAAATTTGTTTGTCTCAAATTCTCAATAATAAATCGAGTTGAAAATTTGTATTAAAAAATAATAATAAATCAAGTTTATGATTGAGGTGGATCCAAGTTTATCGGGGGAAGATTCCGTCGGTGTTCCCAAACACAAATTAAAGCAATAGTTTTAAAATATGTTTGATATTGAATACAAATATTAGCACAAAATTACTGAAAATATATTTTTGGTCAGCAAAAAGTATATTTGTAAATCTGCAATGAGTCAATAAAGATAAAAGTCAGAGGACAAAAGAAAAAGTGATTAGACCAGTTACCAAAGCCAACACACTCATTAACAATTGGGTTAGTTTGTACACAACATGTATTTATATGTATTATGTAACATGTAAATAAAAATGGCATTTCCAATTTTTATTTTTCAATATAAAAAGAATTTTGCTTTATATAACTTTTAGTAAGAGGTCATATTCGTATAATATTTTACATATTCAAATCTTTTTTAACTTTTGATAAAGAAAAAAAATTAAAAAGCATTAATCGATAATATTCGAAAAGATAAAAGGGAAACGTGAGATCACGTGGTGAATGAACTTCTGCAAGGAAGCACGTTTTAGTAAGAGACAGTCTATGATTGTAATGGGCCCGGCCCAACTAATACCGTTACATGATGTCGTTTAATCACTTCCATATTTTATTTTCCTTAACGCAAGGAGTTGAACGCCAATATACTATTCCTCCACAAAATTTCTATTGCATCGTTTAATGAGTTGGTCTAAATAAAAACTGGAATAAACCGAAATCCAAAATTAATCTGATTGATTCTCCGGAAATGCATTACCTACACAAGGTGTAGTTGTTTTTAGAATATCTCACCCTGAAAATACTTTGATATCTTTTTCGAAAAGATATTATCAATTATTTTTGAGTTGGATGTTCATAATATCTATGATTATTAGTATAGTATTGAATAGAGTTTATGCTTTTTCTGATTGTAGACTGTGTCTATTCCGAATGTGTTAAAATATCGCATAACGAAAATGTGGACATTTTTCAAGTGACATAAAATTTTTGGGTCAATCCATTTTCAAATGTTTATTAGTTCACGATTATTAATAGGACCAAATGGTTTCCTTAGGTTGTTTTATTATTGGGCCGGAGAAATGCTATGATAAAATATGAAATTACAGGTTAGGTCTTGATTAGGTTAAAGAAAGAGATCATTCATAGAGTAATCAAGTAATGAACAATCCTTTTTATTATTGTCCATACTATTCAAAAGATTAATTAACACGCACGGTTACATAATGACTCTGGATACAGTAATCTGGCATATAATAATGCTTATGATCACTTACCATATAATAATGCTTATGATCACTTACCATATAATACGGTACACAGAACGAGACAAGGTACATATCTCACAACAAGAACACTTTAGTTACTTAAGTGGTGTTGCTTTTAGAAACTGAGTTGATGAGCTTAACACTGAAATCCCAAAGTTTTTGTGCTAAAGTCTCATCTCTAGCAAGTTTGCTTGGAGTGACTTCATTACAATCTGCAAAGTATTTTCCTGTTACTCCTTTCAATTTTGGATGCAGAGCTACATAACATGTTGTTGCAGCTCCCTGTCATAGAAAACATATGAGCTTGAATTTTGTCTTTGTTTTAGTATAGAGTTAGATCTTGAATTTGGCTAAGCCTTTACCTGAGGTATATTTTTCCATAAGTAGAAGCTGAAGAACCTCAAAAACCTCATTAGAAGAGCAGTGTGTTGGAAGAGATTGGTGAGGATTAGACCAGGATGAACTGAATTTGCTGTTATGTTCACTCCTTCTTCCTACCAAACAATGTCCCAAAAGACTTTGAGTTTTCATATTTTCTTAAACTGTTAAGAATTTTGTGATCTCTAACATCTAAATAAGTACTGTTTGTTTGGAATTAGCACTTTCATTGAGAAGATTAATGGCGAGGATCTCCTTTCTCAAGCAATAACTCCTTGCCATTAATCTTTTTAATGAAAACCCTAAACTCATTTCGCAAACTTCCGACATAATTAATCAATAAATCGGGCAGAGTGCTAATTCCACCACAAACAAGTAGGAGCTAACACTTTAATATATGTGTTTGTGTTAATGAATGTGACCTTAAGTTGACGAGAGAGTTCATTGGCATGTAATATATTGGCTAGTTTTGATTGTCCATAAGCTCTTTTATCCGAGTAACTGCAAGAAACATTAGATGATTATAGTTTTTTTTTTCTTTACGAATTTTATTGTATCTATGTAGATCGTGACAGCAAAACCATTATGCCACTTACAATACCCCGAGATGGATATAATTAAATAAGATTAATCTTAGATGTCGAGACAACAATATAATTTTACCTGCAAATATCATTGATGCTGTCGAATTGGATTCCATCTTGATGAGTGTAGATATGAGCTATAGATGCTACATTTAAGATCCTTCCTTCAATACCACTGGTTTTAGCTGTGTTCTTCATTGTGTCTAAGAGCAAGTTTGTCAACAGAAAATGACCTATATAATATATTGAAACCAACACTTGTAGCTATGATTTCTGAAACTAAATGTTATTAATTTGTTTATCTGTATATATATTATTTTTACCAATATGATTTGTAGCAAACTGCAATTCGATTCCATCTTTAGAGACTTGGTATGGACAGAACATTATTCCTGCATTATTTCTGTAAACACCATTTTTGTAATAAAGTTTTAGATCCAATAAAATTCACATAAATACTTATTAACTTGTAAAAAGAAAAGGGTACAAAAAGAACATCTACTCTATAAATCTAGTCATAATTCATCACTAGGTTCTAAGATTGATCATTCTCTCTCAAGTGAGAATGGACACATTAAAATTGTAGTAACATTTATAGAAGTAAAAATGTATTTTTTTAATGTAAAAAGTAAACAGTAAAATTTTAATTCCATTAGGATATTTTGTCGGATTCGATTATTTTCAATTCGAGTCAATTTCAATGTAGGTTTTGGATATCTGATTTTATGCTAGAGTTAGTTAGGATATATTTAAAATCTTTTCCGTTTTAAAATAGCGGTTGAAACACACTTTTGACCGGTGATGCAATTTGGTAAGAAAATACTAAAAAAGGAAAGGGAGTGAGGAAGTACATGAGGAGATTGAGAGGAAGATGTAGGGCATGAAAATCACGAACAAAGGATTTGATGGAGCTGATGGAAGAAAGATCTAAGTGAAGAAGAGTAATACGTGCGTTTGAGTTTTGTCTGAGAATCTCAGTTTTGGCGTTTTCAGCAGCTCCCATGTTTCGGGCACCAATCACAACATGAGCTCCTCTATTTGCCATTATCCTTGCTGTCTCCATCCCTATCCCTCCCGCTCCTCCTTTTAACAATAATTTAATCACATTTATTATAATTAAATTATATTGCAAACAAAAAAATTATATTAAATCATTTACTTTACATTTAAATTATATTATTTTAGAGTTTAGCAATTTTCTGACATTATTACCAAATTTTTTTTTCGATAACTAGATTAATAAAATCCGATTCATAGCTAAAATCTTTGAACTCCTCCGTGATTTATTTATAAAGCAACAGAAATATATTCAACCACCCAAAACTTTATATTTTTCTTCCACGATTTTCTCTTTATTTATAAAGTTAATTAACTATAAAAACTTTCACATGGTACTCCAAGAAACGAAGCTTTTTCCTAAGTTCGTAGGTTTCTTTTTGTTTTCTCAATGTATGTTCGTAGTTCTATAAAAACAAATAGATAAAATTCAAGTACATGTTTTCATAATTTGCCTCAAATCACAACGACAAAGAAAGAAATGTATAGAACATTTGGAAATGATTATTAATGCTCTTGATTATGAACATATAATTTACATATAAAATGTGTTAATTAATATATGCTTAAGTAACACAAAAACTTTGTTCAAATCATGAAAGTAGGAGTACCTGTAATGATTGCAGTGAGATGAGTTGCATCAATTCCTTGAGTAACTTCTTCAGCAGTTGAAGCTGAACCAAATCCACTTGGTCCTCTTTTTCCTGTGATTAGTGAATATAATCCCATACTTAATTACTATTTTATGGTTATGTCCTTCAAGAACAAATGTGGAAGAGAGAGAGAGATCAGAAGAAGAAGAAGAGGAGGAAGAAGAAGATGAGAGGTGTGAGAGAATAAATTGGTACTATAAGAGAATCATATTTATAATTGGTAAAGTATATAGTATTCATAATTAATATATGCCTTATATGCTTTTATTTTTGATACCCTCTATTTTCGTTTGACATTATTATATGAATCGATCTATGAACTATGAACTATAAATATTACATCACGCATACCCATCCACAATAATATTTAATATAAATATATTTTTACATATATATAATTTTTGTAGATTTTTTTTGGTTGCATGTACTTAATATCAAAACTAGACGATATATGTTTGTATTTCTCTTTCGAGAGACAGAACACTTAGCCATTTTCTAAGTAAATTAAACTCTGCAATTGGGTTTTATATTGCCGACACCGTACGGAAATTGTTTTATGAATCTCTCTTAATATTTGAACATATTTAGATATTTTAAGGAATCCATTATGTAAAAATCACAACTTTTTTTTAAAACAATTGAATATGGCACTTTCTAAAAGTGCTTATAGATTTAGGCATTTAAAAATAAAATAAAAAGCTATGAAGGAAAATTAATTTGAAAATAAAAATTATACGAAATAATTATGCAATCACTTAGATATAGTTGTGGAGATTAGGATATATTATTAATTTTAGATATTTTAAATTAATTCTATTATTAGTTTATATACTTTTGTATTTTTTTTTGTCTGGATTAATAAGACTAATTTTATAACTTAAATTCTTTCACACCCCGATATCACCATTGGAATTTGACGATGAAAACGAAACAAAGAAAACAAAGGACAGAAAAAAATAGTTTAGAAAAATGAAAAAAGGTTGTCGCTGGTGGCCAAAAGCACTACCGGAAATGACGAAGAAGGAAAAAGAAGTTTTCTCGATTTTAGTGCCCGAGAGAAAAAAATCAATCCTAGTTGATGGATAAATAAAATTTATAATTTAGACTTGAAAAAAAAAATCTTTGAAACTACAAATAATATTATGTGGGTAACATGATTTCTAGAATCGGATTCAGATGAAAAGATCGCATCATTTGAGATTTACCGAATTGATGAAAAAGACTTTCCCGTACACTTTTTAATTTTTTACTCCTATACTTCATAATTTAGCTTGAAGTTCTAGTGGTAGTCCTATAGCTATGCCCCCTCCTCTATATTAGGTTTTATTGTCCTCACATTTTCTAAAATTGCAACAAAAGAATTTGACTTTTCACCGTATTCATGTAAACCTAACTATTGGGATTGATGATTAATTATTTTCTTAGAAAAAAATTAGAGGATATTAAGGTGACTAAACTTGTAAAAATACTAAATGTTGAATAAAAATAGGGATATACCAAATTTATATATCATTGATATTGACAAAGTAACTACACGAAAAACATCTACAAAAGAAAATTCATGAGCTAATTTTTTGATATTGCGAATTAGAACAAAAAAAGATTTTGACTTTCATGTATAATAAAAAGTGAACATATATAGTAGCACTCCGTCTGTTTCATAACATATATGTTTAAGATTTTTATACACAGATTAAAAAATTATTTAATTTTTAATTTTTTTAATTAAAAATATTATTTTTAATTAATTTAATAATTAATTTAATAATTATTTAAATAATTAGAAATCACTTTTCAGACTACAAATAGTCAAAATAGACAAAAAAGTAATTAATTTACATTAAAAGTTAAAACATCAAATAATTTGTTACGAAAAATTTCTCCTATAATATCATTTATTCTGAAACGAAAGAAATATCTAAATAATTATAACTACTGGATGGAATTTATGATTAATCACAAAAGAAAATGTGGAGGGCATTACGATGACTAAACTTTTGAAAAACTAAATGTTAAAAATAACGTTTTTTTTTTGAAAATAAAATCAAAATAAGGTTATTAATAAACTATACAACAAACATGGAGGGTATTAAGTTCTAGTGGTAGTATTGTATAACCTCCCTTCCTCTATTTGGGTTTTAATGTCCGAAAAAACGGTGAATATCAAACCAAAGAATTTTGGTGGTGCTTTTTTCTACGTGAACTCAAAGATTTGAAGTAAATATATTTGGATTAATTAGGGGTTATAATCAAAGTAACAAAACATTTAAATTCTAGATATAAACTTAACAAAAATAGACAAAAGAATCTGATTTTTCATACAGCATTCAAGTACACGTAACAATTGGGATGGGTGATTAGTCATTTTTTAATTATTAACTGAGGGTATTAATTAAGGTGATTAAACTTATCGAACAACTAAATGGTGAATCAAAATAGGGATATTAATGAAAGGTTGGTGAGAAGCCGTTGGCTACTACTAGACTGAGTTTTCAGCTACTTGTTTCTTCACATGTTTCCAGTGATTGTGTTACCACTTACCCAAAGCCCTCCTAATTTAGACCAAAAGTGAACAAAGTCATGCAAACTAAAGAGATGATTTAGTCTTAGAACACAACCAATCTGGTTTCTGCTGGTTTCTTCATGTAGAGAGTGCTATAAACTACTAAACATATTTTGTCTAATCGATGATTTAAGTTTCCAAGATGTAGTTGTGGAGTCCAACTACTCATGCATCATAGTTTTTTTGTTTTTATTTTTGGTAAAAGCATAGATTTAACATAGTTATCTATTATATGTATTTTCATATATTTTCCATTGTAATTGGGATTAATTAGGGTTTTCAAGGTCATCAAACCCATCTTAAAAATTCTTTATTAAGTACTATATATTAAGGTAAAATCGAATTCCACATGCCTTAATATGTAGCATTAACCATCAAATTTCTTAAAAAAGTGTTTTATGATTTAAGGAAGTAGTTATTGATATTTCGATTAAAAAGCTTTTGATAAATATTTTAAAAATATACTGAATCCTTGTTTTCTATTAGATCGTTAGAAATCTCAACGAATCCAAAAGTGTTTCGCTTATTCGGTATTTTTAACTCAACAAATATCATGCATCTACTGTAGCTTCTGCTCCATCAACTACTCAACAGTACCAAGCGTCTTTAAGCCATAACTTAAGTCTATACTTAAGGTCCAAGTCACATGTTCGATTTGTTTGGAAAGGGCATTTATATTTGACTTCTCCGACCTCTTATAAGGTATGGTGAGGGGACATGCATTGATCCTCAATTTTAGAGGTTCCAATTCTCTATAGAGAATGATGTTAGGTTTTCACTCGTCAGAGTTGGCAGCCCCTCCAAGCCGGAACATATGTGCTAATAAAAATTAGATTGATCACGCTCCGACAATCATAGATTCGGTGCTATTCAAAGAACAAGATATCATACAAAATCTAGACTCACTGTTATAAAGAAAATCATTAAATTTCACTCCAAAAATGTTACACAAAGTTTTTTGACGAGCAGTTAGAAAAAGAGAACTTTATCTAAACTAAGATAAAGTAAGAACACAGAATATATTTAATAATACATAGGTTGGATACTTTTAATTGCTACACACAAACACACTCACTCCACTATCGAGATTAATGTCATATTTAATATTATTATTTTCAATATAATTCTTTATATTTCCCAAATGATCTATATATCTGTGAAAAGCTATAGTTGAACAACTTGTGGTAGTTGATAGTAAATGAATATTAATTAAATAGTTTTATAACACATGTCATGCAAGTAGTAGTTCTTAGGAACTGTTTTGCAACAGATAATCATTTTGTTTAAACATAATGGACCAACCTTCATTGAAAACTTCATAAGTGAATTCAATAAACAGAAGTGATTATAACGCTAGATCTCTACCTATAAGTAGTATATAGTTAATAAGAACATGAATAATTTATAGATTGATAGTGATGAAGACATTTACTTCGGATTATGGGTAAACGATATATTTCTCCCAGAAACTTTCGTATAGCACCAAATCCACCCCGAACTATCACATCTGTCTAAATCCCTCTTATCGTAACTTCTCAACCAAAATCCCTCTCATCTAAACTATTTCAATCTATTTCCTTTCGGATTGAAAATTGTGGTTCAAATCAAATAAATTCTTACCAAACCGTTTTTACGCTTGAACCAAACCAAGATGAGGGGGAAATAGATTAAGAAAGTTAGGATGAGGGGGAAATAGATCATATCAAATCAAGTAAACAAATTTTTCCCCAATTTTTTTTCTTCGAATCTTTCCTCTGCGTTTGATTAGCTAACAAAATCGAGCAAAAAAAATCAAAATACAACAACAAAGATTCTTTGGGTTTCAAAATCTCTACACTAGTTGAAGTACGATAATGAAAGAAGGAAACGATGGGTTTGTTCGAGCAGATCAGATTGATCTAAAGAGTTTAGATGAGCAACTAGAGAGCACTTAAGCAGAGCTTTGACTTTAGAGAAGAACACAAAGAAAGATGAAGAAGACGCCGTCATCGGAGCTTCCTCCGTCTCTTCCTCTCCTGTTGCTCTTAACGGCGGCGGTGAGATTCCTGAGTTACAGAAACTGCTCCGTTCTTCGGCTTCCTTGGCGCAGCAGCCGCCCTCGTCTTCTCCTGTAAGCATTGATCCTTTCTCAATTCGAATCTTACTCGATTTTCTTTCATAATTTTACTCGATTCGAATCTTACCGCAATTTTACAATCTTGCATAATACATATAATTTTGCTACCTTGAGATATCGTACCATTCACAGGTTTAATGTAAGAACATTTGCTCAATGGTAAACAAATTTCAATTCCAATTGGTGATGATCTGTTTTTGTTACAGCCTTATGATTTAATAGCTAACCACTTAATATTGACTAGAGAAGATCATTCAAAAGAAGCTTAACTGTAATAAAGAAGATCAATCATTGCCAAGTGTTTGTTTCAGATCAATGATTAGCTACTGCTCTCATTGTGAAGTAAAACATGATTCATTGCACAAAAAAATAGACGTTCAATACCAAATCTGTGACGTATTCCACAACAATGTCTTCTACAAGCGCCACAGAGACTCTGGAAGCGGCTAAAGACAAGAGAAGACAAAAAATTTGTTCTTTAGTTTCAGAGTACAAACACAGTAAATAACTCTTGTATGAAAGAAAGTTAAACATCTCTAATTGGTTCATATCCTAATCAATCAATGAAGTTCCCGTAGCTTTCGATTTAGACGATGAAGCCGCCGTTTCTGGTGTGTTACTACTCATGGTCTTCTTCCGATTATCAAAAATCCCAATCCTTGAGAGGAAAACAACAGATTTTTATCAAAACATCTTTGTATATAGATTGCGTTGGAATGGGTAAATTAATGGATGAAGAAGACTGAAGTTAAAAAGGAATGGGGAAGATGATGGTTTACTGTAACCAATTTACGGTTTACTATAACCAATTAACTACCTAAACCAAAAAGGGGAAATAGATTGAAAATGTTTAGATGAAGGGGATTTTAGTTGAGAAGTTACGATGTGAGTGATTTAGATAAAAGTTATAGTTCGGGGTAGATTTGGTGTTTTATGAAAATTTCTGGGGGAGAAATTGATCGTTCACCCTCGGATTATTAGTCTCAACGGTGACAAGCACATGACATCCGGGCTCATGGCATTGGGAAGGTGATGTGACCATGTGACCCTGCTCACAATTATTGACTTTTATTTGTTCTTTATATAAACGAATTTTGTTATATATGAGACAACTATATATCAAAGAGAAGGATACCAAATACAAACAAAAGAAACGAAATTAATTTGTTGCTAACAAAAGAAAGAAATATAAACTGAATATTTTATTGTTAAAGATATCACTAGCATCTTTTTAATATTACGACCGAAGAAATTTACCGTATAATTCAATAGTGTTGTATCCGTATATATGAATTAGAAAACAATCATTAATTCTTAAAAATACCCTAATTAATCTTTTTTTTTTGAAGAATAAGGAATCTTATTCGATTTAAACTAAAAGAAAACGAAGCTTAATAAGCATTATGAATATTCATTAATCAAAATGTGAGAATAAGTTTACAACGAAAGGGAATTTAAATAGAAAACGTGAAAGCTAAAGAGATAGAGCTAATCTCTAACTTAGTACAAATATATTTGGTGTAATATGTTATTTTATTTGACAATGTCTAATTATATTTACATACAAATATATCATGTTATATATACAAAATATCCAAAAAAAATTGGGGCTAAAAATGTAATATATATTTATATTAATCTTTTATTCTTTTGTCGTATATTAATTTATAAAAATAAATTCAGCAAGAAGTATAAAAGATTAAATTCGAGAGTGGACCGTCGGAGTTTAAAGCCCATATTAGGGGCCGTACATACTTAGGCCAATAGGTGGCCATTTAGGGGCCGTAGATAGTTAGGTGGTCTATTTTAGGGGCCGTATATAGTAACGATTCTAATAGGCCCATTAAGAACTTAAGGTCTCTTTTGTGAAATGTAAGAGTTTATAAAAAAGACAATATTTAATAAAATTGTGGGGCGTTTATTGTAATTCTATAGAGAGGATATTTACAATAGTTACTCTCTCTTTCTCTCGGAGTGTCGTTTTTCTCTTCATCTCTCACTGCAACAAAACCCTAGCGGCTATTTCTCCATATCGGAAGCAGAAATTAGATCCGGCGAAGATGTCAGGTGGCTTGGATATGTCACTTGATGATATCATCAAATCTAATCGAAAACCTACTGGATCTCGTGGTAGAGGTGCTGGTAATAGTAGCGGTGGTCGCGGAGGATTCGGTGGTTCTGGTGGTTCCGGTCCGTCTCGTCGATTTGCTAATCGTGTAGGAAACAGAGCATTGCCGTATTCAAGGGTCAGCGATTGATTTTATCTCCTTAACCTTCTTCCTTCTCCAGATCAGAGAATTCCTTTTAGGGTTTTTATTACAAAAAACAATAGTTGAGATGTGTTTTCGTTTCTTCTTTGACGAACAAACAGCCGGTATTTCAACAACCTCTAGACCCGTTGTGGCAAAACGATGTTTTCGCGACGGATGCGAGTGTAGCGGCGGCTTTTGGACATCAGCCTGCAGTTGGAGGTGGCTCGTCTATCGAGACTGGAACTAAGCTCTACATTTCCAACTTAGAATATGGTGTCTCCAATGAAGATATTAAGGTTTGTGCCTCAATTTTCTTCTCATTCCATGTGGTGTAGAAGGTTTTTGCCTGAGTCAGGAGAAAAATTTGAAGCCGCACTGTGAGTATGATTGTAGTCCTTTTCTAATTTCAAGCTGTGTTTGTTTGTAGGAGCTCTTTTCAGAGGTTGGTGACCTTAAGCGATATGGGATTCACTATGATAGGAGTGGAAGATCGAAGGTACTTGATCAATAATAAGCTTTCTGACGGAGACTTGGTATCATATCGTCTTCTTTTGAACAAACCGAAAAAACGATGCTTTCAGGGTACTGCAGAAGTTGTTTTCTCGCGGCGTGGTGATGCTTTGGCAGCTGTCAAGCGTTACAACAATGTTCAACTGGATGGAAAATTGATGAAGATAGAGATTGTTGGAACTAATCTTTCAGCTCCAACTGCTCCAATTCTTGCTACAGCTCAAATTCCTTTTCCTACAAATGGTATACTTGGCAACTTTAATGAGAACTACAATGGCAACTTTAATGGGAACTTCAATGGAAACTTCAGGTTTGTCTCTTTTCCAGTTTGGTATTTGCTTTGTTCAATAATTTCTCATCCTAAAATTTCCTAATATAATTTGTTAGGACGGCTAGTCTGTTGTTATAGAGTTAGCTTCTTCATGAAATGCTTTTGTGTTTGGGGTTAGAACTTTGCTAAGTTGATTACATGAACATATTAATAGTTTTGGATAACCTGTTATGTTAACAGAGGGAGAGGAAGAGGCGGTTTTATGGGGAGACCTCGTGGTGGTTTTGGTGGAGGTAGTTTCCGAGGTGGTAGGGGAGGTCGAGGAAGTGGTGGTCGTGGCAGTGGAAGAGGACGTGATGAAAAGGTATCCGCAGATGATCTTGACGCCGAATTGGACAAGTACCACAAAGAGGCAATGGAAACAAGTTAAGAAGGGAAAGCTCAATCTATTGTACTTCTATATGTTTTCCTACCTTTAGTGCACGATATGCTTATGTATTATGATCTTTAGATTGACGTCAATGCGTCTGACATTGCCGGTTTTAGCTATTTCTTATCCTCTTTGTGAGAGTTTTAGATTTTTGCAGTTGAATTAAGAGAAACAAGCATTGTGTGTACCTTGGACCTCGAACCATTCTAAAGTGTTTATTCAAAACACAATTACATCTATCCTCTTGCTAGTGTTAAGAAGATTGATGAAGCTGGGAAAGTTTTAATGACAGATAACAGTGACTTCAAACTATTTTGCCTCCCTATTTAGCAGGTAAGTGTTATGTCTTGAGACAATATTTGATAGTGTTTGCAACTGGTGGAATGCAATATCAACAAAAGTTACAAAACCAAAATAAAATTCCTAATACGAATTCTATGGAGTTTTACAAACCATAATTACTACCACCCTAGTACAATTGATTTATTTTCTTCGCTTTCGCGAATCCGAAACTTTTCCTATGAAGAAGACCGAGAGAAAATTGTATTAGTGACTTCGATAAAAAACAGGTTGAAGAAGACAAGACAAAGACAAACCTTTAGATGATGGAGTGGAGTTAGTCTCACGATCTTCCTTAACTTGGATAAGATTTCGATCCTGCAAAACCAGAAAATCTTAAACCCTCCGTTTTTATGGTTGGTGAAGTCATCATGTTGTTCAAAAATCAAATGACTAACCCTATCATAAACAGGAATTTGGTTACGCCAAAACTCTAGTGTTGCCATAAGCACCCTTCCTGCAAGATATCAAACAAAAACCTTTTATACTAAATGTTTACAAGGGAGGCTTCGAAAGTGAAGAAGTTATACTCTCTATTAACCTGATCTTGACCGTTTCTGGCCAAATGAATCAGTAGACGCTGCATTGGCCTTTGGCTTATCCGGTGTTACCTTTGGGATACATAACAATAAGAGCATCAACGACTATAAACCAACAACTTTGAGCATCATAGGATAGTTACAAGGTGTCATTAGGATTCATATTTGAATTGATAATAAACAGAATGTGAGATGTGACAAAAGGGGAAGTGGTTAACCTCCAAATCAAAGTCGATCTTTCTCTTTGTTTTTTCCCACGACAAGTGGTCTTCAGCTTTATTAGCTTCAGACCCCGAATTATTCATAGGCGTTACTATATTGCAGTCACTTTTAAGATTCTTCACACTCTTCTTTGATTTTCCTTTCTTTTCAGGCTTGCTATAACTTTTTAGTTTTCTAACACTGTCTGTAGCAGAATACCTTTTATTCAAACCTTCACTATCATGATCACCATCATTAGTAGTAGGATTCTGAACGTTACTCGCATTCAGTTTCCTTTTGTTCCCTGCACTTTTGACTATGTTCACAGAATGATTGCTGTCACATTTGAGGATCTTGCCACTTTTCTTTGATGTTCCTTGCTTTCCAGGTTTGCTAGTCTTCTCTGAGTCTTTGGACAAGGAATGTGGACATGCTCTTGTTACCTTAAGTTCATCTGTTCGCTGTTCTGAAGTTAGTGATTTTCTAGCAGCACTCCTAGTTGTTACTTTATCAACTCTATCTTCACCACGCTTTCTACCACATCCATCTGCTGGCAATGTCACTTCGTTATCTATAACCTCGCCTTCATATATTTCTACATCTCTGCTCTTAGCTTTATCCAAATTTTCACTACCACGATCTCCATCAATAGAACGATTTTTAGCCTTATTCAAATCTATACTGCCATGATCTCCATCATTGGTAGTATTCTTGACTTCACTCGATTTTAGTTTCCTCTCGTCCTCAGTACTTTTTCGACCCGATTTAGATTGCAGAGGAAGAGGCTTTCTCGAGGCAGTTTTCTTATCTCTTGCTCTAGAACCATCTTTTCTGTTAATCTCTGCCGTATTTGTTTCGGTCAAAGAGGTTTTATCTCTGCTCTCAGCCGGATTATCCTCCAGATTCTCTTTTGAGTACTTACATCGTGATAAAATGGGAGAAGAAGCTGCATAAGTAATAAAAAAGAATGATACTTTAAACGCGAATGTATCAGGAAATAAAACAAACAAAAATCATTGCTTCAAGTCCTAACCTTTTTCGATTAACGAAGGAGCTTCTTTGAAGCAATTGTTACAAATTCGTTCCCAACAAGGAGGAAATCCGAAGATGAATTCACGAGCAATCTACTCCCACGATCAGACCACAGAATAAAGAATTATAATAAATCAAGTGAGTCAATACACATTTGTTTTTGCTTCCTTAGCTCTTTGATAGCTCAAGTTTCAACAAGTAAGCAATCTTTAGATAATACGAATAAGAAGACTACCTCACGGTTAAATCCATTTTCAAGGAGACGTTCTTTGTTAAGAAATCCTCGGAGAATGATGAAGATTCCATCAGATGCTTGGAGTGTAAAAACATCCAGGGCTTTGATGATAGGAGAGGACTTAAACGAACGCATGGCTTTTGTCCTGTTAAAGCAAAATCTAGAAATTCAAATACTAATTTGAGGAGAAAAAAAAAAAAACTCGAAAGTCCATTAGCTCTTACTCGACGGACTCTTCGACTCCAGCAACACCAAATCGTTTGCCCTCAAATTCATTTGAACATTTCATCAGCCACCAATCTCTCAAGACCACCTTTACATATTTACCCAGAAGAACAAAATGAGCTCTTAGCGTTGATCCAATCAAAAAAGAGTACATGCATTACGAGCTCACTCACCGTTTTCTGGAAAAACGACGTCGAGCTACTGGCAACATCTTCCTCGAAATTTGGTTCCCGATTGTCAGCCATTGAGCAGGATACTTTTTCAACAATGATTCACGAGAGTGGATTGGCAAATCAGAAAAGTTAGGGTTTTTACCTGTTTTGGAACGATGAGAATGAAATTACTTTGGCGGGGAAAATAAGGTTCGGTTTAGATAACCGGTTTTCTTTAATACTTGTATTGTGTGGTCTTGGTTATCGTTTTCTGGTTTAGGTTCTCCGGTTCTAGTTCGGTTTCGGATTCTCCGGTTCAAAGTTGGTTCTGATTCTGATCCAAATGGTGTTGCAGAGAAACAATTAGTAGAGTCAACTATGGTCAACACACAAATACGCTATGATTCATATGTGAAAATAGAACATAAAATTACAAACAAGACTCCCCCACAAACAGTTTCAGAAGACAAAACTCAAAAGACTTTGAAACTTCTGAAAACTACAGAGATTGACAAGTCGCCTGTTACATATATGATTGTGCAGTAGACAATTGTATAGTTTTAGTAAACGTCTGGTGGCAAGTTCCCAGAGAAAGAAGTCTGTTGTTGTTCTGACCTTTGAAGATGGAGTTTCATGGCGTAGTTGCTTAGCTGATGAATGATATTCACAAAGGAAAACAAAGGAAAAATCAATTAACTGTTGATTGATGTTTCAAGGGTTTCTAGTTGTGTTATACGTTTAGGCAAGTTAGTTACTTAGTTACCTTTAGTTTATGAACTTGTTCTTGGTATTTCCCTACCAAGCCTTTCAAATGCTGTACTTCTTTGGCCTTGTCTTCGTTTTCAACACTAAGCTGGTGTTGACTCGCAATAGCCCGCTTCAATATTTGGTTATCATTGATCAAACTCTGTAGATTCTCCTTTAAGGATGCATATTCAAGCTGCAAAATTGAGAGCTCTACTTTTGTTATCATCTAGGGACAAGGAAAACTGAGCACTATGATACGTTATAATCTTTCTGTATACCTTCTTTGAGGCATCGGAATTGTGCCTTATGATTCTCTCTAAAGCTTCTAAGATCACCACAACACGTTGCCTCATATCATCAATGTTTATAGCTTTTGACATCTCGGATACAAGTCTATCTACCCATTTAGCTCCATCTGTCATCTCTTCATCCCTCCAACTTCCAACAGATTCGCCAAAAGAGCCAGCTTCTCTTCTATCCAAATCGCTATTGAACGAAATTGAGCTTAAGCTCTCTTTTGCCTCTTCAAACACGTTGTTCGTGTTTCTTAGAACATTCCTTACAAACTAATTGAAAAATTGGACCAAGAAAAGAAAACTATATTAGCAACAAACTCCAAAGAAAATTGCAACAGAAAGTAATTATATAACAAATGGTTACAAAGACTAATGTGCATCAAGTGTCTCTGCAATGTAGGGTTTCAATTATCACAATCCTTGAGCTTCGATGGATGGAGACATATCAATCAATGGCTACACAATTCATTTCATGAAGGAACTACATCACTGCACGCACAAATCAATGTATACACTTCTAACATGGAAGATCGTTATATATAAATGTGATGAAGTAAAGAGCAATCGGCAGCAATACCAATCGGTTAAAAATGGAAACTTCATAACTCAATATTTAACGAACCTCAGGATCCATTGTAGGGAACATACGGATCAAGGATGCAACCGGGTCATCGCATTCAGAACCGATTTCAGATGAGCTGATCGGCGATCCGCAACTTGACCTCTTGGATCTCTTATGCGTCGGGGACGATGATGACCCGAAAAAATCGTCGTACCCGACCCGTTTACCACAAACTCCAGTAGACATTTGTAAAACCGATCAATTATCGTAAAACCTTGAAAAGGATTTGACTTTTTAACAGTAGCAGAAAAAAAAAACCTGAATCTGAAATTAGATCTTGGATGGTTATAGATAAATCGATTACAGAACTTCTGTGAATTCGAAAGGGAGAGGCTTTTCTAGGGTTTTAATTTGGGGATAAGATGAATAGCCGAGAGTTTAGACGTTCCTTGATGCGGTAATATATGAAACTGTATCCAACCATAGTTTTGTGTATTAGAGTGGAGAAGGAGACGAGAACGTACACAATAAGTTAATTGTTTATTTTGTTTATCTCTGAGAGCTAAGCAACAAAGTGGCTGTAGTTTAGTGGTAAGAATTCCACGTTGTGGCCGTGGAGACCTGGGCTCGAATCCCAGCAGCCACACTATCGTTTTATTATTATTTTATTTACACTGCGAAATTCAAAGCGACTTCGTTTTGAGTCAACCTTCTCCTTAACCTGAATCTTCTCTTTTCAGGTTCTCTTTCGATCTGCTTCGTAGAGTCGAAAAAGAGAAGATCTAAGAATCAAGTCTGCACCTTTTGCGCTCCCAAAGGTAAGAGGAATGAGATTTCTTCTGTTTTTTTTTCTCTAGGTATATCTTGTTAATCAGATGGTGGCGAATTCTGGATCTTAAGCTGGAATTTATTGTGTAGTATTAATTACGCAGAGATCTGATGTTACTCTTTCTTTGTTTACTGCTATGAGATTCAATCAATGTCGTTTTTTGGGTATTCATTCCATTTGTTGTGTCTCTGATAATTCAGATCCTTTCGCATATTTGGATTTCGAATCCTTGATCTTGTTGATTTTTTAAAGACCTCCGTTTTGATTTTGCTACTGGAGCTAGTTTTAAGATATTCTGCCGTATGATCCTAATTGTTGTGAGCTGTAGTTCTCTAATCTTTGAATGGAGACTGAAAAGAATGTTAAAAATGTGAAGATTCCTGGATGATTTAAACAAAATTTCTTTCAAGTCTGATAATGTCAAGCTTTTTGCTTTTCTTTCATTCTCTTATTGTTAATTATCAAGCTTCTTGCTTTTCTTTCATTCTCTTATTGTTAATTGTTGTGATGTTACAGATGTTTGACGACCAAGACCTTGGGTTCTTTGCCAATTTTCTGGGGATTTTCATCTTCATAATGGTGATTGCATACCATTTCGTGGTGGCAGAACCAAAATTCGAGTAACAGTGAGGTTTCTTCTTTGTTGGTTTCTACAAAACACTTATAAATGTGTTGGTTTCAACAGGTTCTTAGCATTCCATAGGTTGTGATGTTTCGCCAATAGATGAGTTATCAATGTATTTTGACAATGTGGTTTTGGATGGATAAAGAGTTAAAAGACATTTTTTCGTAGCTAGTTTCCATCATTATGCAAGTTTTGTGTTTAGAGCAAAGAGCATACATGAACGAATCTCGTAAATCTCAATTACCCAATTGTTCACGTCTTCCTTCTGCCCCACATTGCTTGAATTGTAGCCTTGACATGTTCTGCAAAAGTTTTGGAATATGTGAAAAAACAGACTTAGCTTTATAAATTGTTAAAGCTAAAATGAGTTTCACATAACCATGGTTTAGAGGTTCTACTTGTTTCACTTAGCTTTTGTGCATCCAAAGTATTCTCCATGATGTTATATGCTACTGTTGCTGTGTTTCTACAGTCTAGGTTGCTGGAATTACCTTTGTTGTGACTCTCAATTGTCTATTGCATCACTCTTCTAACGCAAGGCTACTTAAACTATATAACAATTTCATTCTCAAAACCATTTTTGTCCCCGGTGCTCCACTGTCTGGTGAATGTTCATATGCTGTAATGTGATCGCCTATCTTTCTCTTCTGTAGCTCCCTCTTAGTAGTCTTGCTAGGGAGTCAGTTGAGATTTTGCATCTACTTCTTTGGAGTACCTAGTGATCATGCTCAACACATACTCATTCATTCTTTGTTAACTCTCCGGACTAGGTTGTTGGAATTAGTTCTGTTGTGACACTTAATTGTCTATTGCATCACTCTTCTAACGGCAAGACTTCTTCAGAGCAATTTCATTGTTAAGCCTCTATGCCTTGCCCACCATTTGGTGAATGTATTCATATGCTTCAATGTGGTCGCCTATCTTTCTCTTCTGTAGCTCCCTCTTAGGAGTCTTGCTATAGAGACTCAGTTGAGATTTATCTCTTGAAAGTACTTTATTGGAAGAGTAAAGTTTCTCCTTGAATGTTGTAGCTCAAGAAGAATTTTGGAGTCATCACAAAGAGAGTGACTAAGCTTTCATCTATTTTTGATAAGAGAACCTTAAAGCAAGCTTATAAACTCTGAGTGTTATTCAGAACATATAACCATAGATATAAATGGTCCAGGCTTCGAAACTGAACCAAACCAGTCAGTGTTGAATATTCTGAACTATAGCCAGACTAAATACGTATTTCAACCATTCATCAAAATCTGATGATGTAAAAGAGGAAATTAAGACAAGCACTTTCTTTATCTTGTTAAGAAAATTCAATGGAAAAATGGCGTAAAGAGAAAAAAAAACAAAAGTAATAAATATCTAACCGAACTCTTCAAAGTCGTAATTAATTTAAGATATGGAAAAAATCTGATCCGCATATTTAGGAAAGATCATTGTATAAGCCAACTTGCATATGGAAGAGAGAGAAATATACGCTCCATACACTGTAACTTATTGGTTATATCACAAACCAATCAAAATACAAAGAAACTCCAACGTGTAGAAATTAGGGTTTAGACTCACAGTCATCGAACATTCTCGAAACTTTTTAAACAGCCTGGCGCCTTAGATCTATACTCTTAATAATCAATTTTTGACCGTCCGATAAAACTCAAACCTCGACCCAGAACTCTATATAAACATAGCTCTTAAACGTTGTTGCTTACGAAAAAAAACCCTAGCCGCCCTTTGTCTTCTTCGTTCTCTTTTTTTCTCAGTTTCTTATTCTTTGATCTCTTGTAGTTTTTGATAAAAATGTCGGGTAAAGGAGAAGGTCCAGCGATCGGTATCGATCTCGGAACTACTTACTCTTGCGTTGGAGTATGGCAACACGACCGTGTTGAGATCATTGCTAATGATCAAGGAAACAGAACTACACCATCGTACGTCGCTTTCACTGACTCCGAGAGGTTGATCGGTGATGCCGCTAAGAACCAGGTCGCCATGAACCCTATTAACACCGTTTTCGGTACGTATCTCGCTCTTTTTGCTCTCTGATACTTGAATCTAGATCTCTTCTTATCGTAGTGTTTAGATCTGAGGATTTGGAAAATATTTGAATGTACTGCTTGTTGATTTTCATCAGTAGATCTGACTGGTTGTGAGTGATTTTCTCATAGATCCTGTTTTATTGATTCGGCTATGTATGTCTTGTTACTTTTTACGAATGTATATTGCTTGAACTCATCATATTTGACTACTAATAGTATCTGTTATCATTCTATTAGTCCATGTGTCGTTGTGGTCTCAGTAGTTTAGATTTTTCAGAATTGTTTTTAATCTTCTTTAAAATAATTAAATGACGTTTGTGAAAATAGTTTTCCAGTTTATTGAGCTATTAGTTTTAGCGAATCATTATTGATTGCTTTCTGATTTAGTAGCAGATCTGTAGTGCTTGTTTATTGACTTGCCTGCGTATTTATTCGTTCTCTCTTGTTGTGGCAGATGCTAAGAGGTTGATTGGTCGGCGATTCAGTGACAGTTCTGTCCAGAGCGACATGAAATTGTGGCCATTCAAAATTATTCCAGGACCCGCTGACAAGCCAATGATCATCGTCAACTACAAGGGTGAAGAGAAACAGTTCGCCGCTGAGGAGATCTCCTCTATGGTTCTCATCAAGATGCGTGAGATTGCCGAGGCTTACCTTGGTACCTCTATTAAGAATGCAGTTGTCACCGTTCCTGCTTACTTCAACGACTCTCAGAGACAAGCAACAAAGGATGCTGGAGTTATTGCTGGTTTGAATGTTATGAGAATTATCAACGAGCCTACAGCTGCCGCTATTGCTTACGGTCTAGACAAGAAGGCAACCAGCGTTGGAGAAAAGAACGTGTTGATCTTTGATCTTGGTGGTGGTACTTTCGATGTCTCCCTTCTTACCATTGAGGAAGGTATCTTCGAAGTTAAGGCCACAGCCGGAGACACTCATCTTGGTGGTGAGGACTTTGACAACAGAATGGTTAATCACTTCGTTCAGGAATTCAAGAGAAAGAGCAAGAAGGACATCACCGGTAACCCAAGAGCTCTTAGGAGGTTGAGGACAGCTTGTGAGAGAGCGAAGAGGACTCTTTCCTCCACTGCTCAAACCACCATCGAGATTGATTCTCTCTACGAGGGTATTGACTTCTACTCCACCATCACCCGTGCTAGATTTGAGGAGCTCAACATGGATCTCTTCAGAAAATGTATGGAGCCAGTTGAGAAGTGTCTACGTGATGCTAAGATGGACAAGAGCACTGTTCACGATGTTGTTCTTGTTGGTGGTTCTACCCGTATCCCTAAGGTTCAACAATTGCTCCAAGACTTCTTCAACGGCAAAGAGCTTTGCAAGTCTATCAACCCAGATGAGGCCGTTGCTTACGGTGCAGCTGTTCAGGGAGCTATTCTCAGTGGTGAAGGAAACGAGAAGGTCCAAGATCTTCTATTGCTTGATGTCACTCCTCTCTCCCTTGGTCTTGAAACCGCCGGTGGTGTCATGACCACTTTGATCCCGAGGAACACAACCATCCCCACCAAGAAGGAACAAGTCTTCTCCACCTACTCCGACAACCAGCCTGGTGTGTTGATCCAAGTATACGAAGGTGAAAGAGCCAGAACCAAGGACAACAACCTTCTCGGTAAATTCGAGTTATCCGGAATCCCTCCAGCTCCACGTGGTGTACCTCAAATCACTGTCTGCTTCGACATTGACGCCAATGGTATCCTTAACGTCTCTGCCGAGGACAAGACCACCGGACAGAAGAACAAGATCACAATCACCAACGACAAGGGTCGTCTCTCCAAGGACGAGATCGAGAAGATGGTTCAAGAGGCAGAGAAATACAAGTCCGAAGATGAGGAGCACAAGAAGAAGGTTGAAGCTAAGAACGCGCTTGAGAACTACGCTTACAACATGAGGAACACAATCCAAGACGAGAAGATCGGTGAGAAGCTTCCAGCAGCAGACAAAAAGAAGATCGAGGATTCCATCGAGCAGGCTATTCAATGGCTAGAGGGTAACCAGTTGGCTGAGGCTGATGAATTCGAAGACAAGATGAAGGAATTGGAGAGCATTTGCAACCCAATCATCGCCAAGATGTACCAAGGTGCTGGTGGTGAAGCCGGAGGTCCTGGAGCCGCCGGTATGGATGATGATACTCCTCCTGCTTCAGGCGGTGCTGGTCCTAAGATCGAGGAGGTCGACTAATCTGTTTGATTTTGACCTCTCTATCTCTTTTTCTTTTGCTTATTCTGGATCATTGTTAAGACTTTATGCTGGGCTCTTTTAATAGAAGCCCATTTTGCGGTGTTTTTGGGTTTCTACTTTTTTGAACTATGAATGACGGATCCAATTTAAAAAAGCTTTTAAGCTAATTTGTTCTCCTTGCTCATCTAATCATATTAGTTTTAGAATTTATGTTTCCTTCCAGCATTAGACTTCTCAATCTAATGAAAACGGTTTCACTGTGCTTAACTTTTTCTCAACATTGTCTGCATAAGTAAACCCGTAATACTTTTGTTTCACATTTTGGGTCGGCCCATTTATCTTAAATCTCAAGGAGGTGGGAACCTGAGATACTTAAGAAGCTTAACCCTGAAACAGAAAAGATCCGTTCCTGTACCAACAATAAATCTTTCAATCTTTGATTTAAGAGAAAACTATAAGTAGCTAAATATAATAGAAAACTCATGTTTGTTTTTTCTTTGTCACAAGACAATTCATGTTAACAAGGTTAAAACTTACAAATTGCATGTAAATATAAGGTTAAAACTTACAAATTGCATGTAAATATAAGGTTAAAACTTACAAATTGCATGTAAATATAAATTGTTCATACAAAACGTTAAAAGGTGTAAATTGTAATTATTTATGTGTTGTTAAGGTTACTTGCCGAACAATTAAGAAGCCTCTTAACCAATCTGTACAAGAAAAGCGGCTTGGACCCACTACTCTGTCTTTCTGGGTTACGTGGCATTTAATTCGAACGTTAGAGCTATTTTTTATAATTTTTCAACACGCGATTTTCAGTATTGGACAATTTCCTTTTTTGCATACCAATTTTCCTACGAATTGGAAAGAGGTATCATATCTTTAGAACCATGGGGCCGAGTGGTTTATTGGTAGTGATTCATTTTATAAATTTGTAGTTATTAAGGTTTGGTTCCTCTCCAATACAAAAAAAAAAATTCTAGAATATGAAATTGACTATAAATCGGATCAACCATTGAATTAACTCAATCAAATCCAACGGTCAAAAATACATCATCGAACATTCTCGAAACATAAGTCTCAGACTTTTATAAAAACTAGACATTGACGCTCATTATCTTCATAAACCTAACTGAGTCTTTTTTCTCCTCTGTTTCAAATCTTTTACTCTCTGCTTGTTTCTCTGTTTGTGTTATAATGGCCGGTAAGGAGAAGGTCCAGCGATCGGTATCGATCTCGGAACTACTTACTCTTGTGTCGGAGTTTGGCAACACGACCGTGTTGAGGTCATTGCTAATGATCAAGGTAACAGAACAACGCCGTCTTACGTCGCCTTCACTGACTCCGAGAGGTTGATCGGTGATGCTGCTAAGAACCAAGTCGCTATGAACCCCATTAACACCGTTTTCGGTATGTTACATATCTTTGGTCTCTGTTCTTGTTACTTTGGTTGTATTCAAGTTCAATTACGAACAATATTGGGTGCGATTTATCGGATGATCCTTATTTATTGTTTAGATGAGTTCGATTTACTTCTTTGCACAATACTCATAAGTTGATGTTTGAACTTTTCATATTTTCTAAATTGTTTTGCTAGGGTTAAATTATAGAGTAAATCGTATTACGGTTATGATTATGCTGATTTTTAGGGTTTTTTTTGTCAAACAATTGGATCCAGATCCATAGCCTAAAGTCCACTCCTATAATTACCATAATGCAGTAGGTAGGAATGAGTCATCACTTATAGCCTAATTTAAGGATTTCTCTGATGGATTATGTTGTATATATCAGGAGATTCTATTGATTTTTATTAGTTTATTGATATTCGTTTTAAGAAAGTTTGAATTTTTAAGACATCTTTGTGCAATTGACTAAACTCTGTTTATTTTTTCGCCTGAATGTGACAGATGCAAAGAGGTTGATTGGTCGTAGATTCAGTGACACATCAGTCCAAAGTGACATGAAGTTATGGCCTTTCAAAATCATCGCCTGACCTGCAGAAAAACCAATGATCGTTGTCAACTACAAAGGTGAAGAGAAACAATTTGCCGCTGAGGAAATCTCTTCTATGGTTCCCATTAAGATGCGTGAGATTGCTAAAGCTTACCTTGGCTCTACGATTAAGAACGCTGTGGTCACTGTTCCTGCTTACTTTAATGACTCTCAGCGTCAAGCCACAAAGGATGCTGGTTTGATCGCCGGTTTGAATGTTTTGCGTATCATCAACGAGCCGACTGCAGCTGCTATTGCTTATGGTCTTGATAAGAAAGCAACCAGTGTTGGAGAGAAGAACGTGTTGATCTTTGATCTTGGTGGTGGTACTTTTGATGTCTCTCTTCTTACCATCGAAGAAGGTATCTTTGAGGTGAAGGCAACAGCCGGAGATACTCATCTTGGTGGTGAAGATTTTGACAACAGAATGGTTAACCATTTTGTGCAAGAGTTTAAGAGGAAGAACAAGAAGGATATTAGTGGTAACCCGAGAGCTCTAAGGAGGTTAAGAACTGCTTGCGAGAGAGCAAAGAGGACTCTTTCTTCCAACGCTCAAACAACCATTGAGATTGACTCTCTCTACGAGGGTATTGACTTCTACTCCACCATCACCCGTGCTAGATTTGAGGAGCTCAACATGGATCTATTTAGAAAATGTATGGAGCCTGTTGAGAAGTGTCTGCGTGATGCTAAGATGGACAAGAGCACCGTTCACGTGTTGTTCTTGTTGGTGGTTCTACCCGTATTCCTAAGGTTCAGCAATTGCTCCAGGACTTCTTCGACGGCAAAGAGCTCTGCAAGTCTATCAACCCCGATGAGGCCGTTGCATATGGTGCAGCCGTTCAGGCCGCCATTCTAACTGGTGAAGGAAACGAAAAGGTCCAAGACCTTCTTTTGCTTGACGTCACTCCACTTTCCCTCGGTCTTGAAACCGCAGGTGGTGTCATGACCACTTTGATACCGAGAAACACAACTATTCCCACCAAGAAGGAACAGGTCTTCTCCACATACTCAGACAACCAGCCTGGTGTGTTGATCCAAGCATACGAAGGTGAGAGAGCCAGAACCAAAGACAACAACCTTCTCGGTAAATTCGAGCTATCCGGAATCCCTCCGGCTCCACGTGGTGTTCCTCAGATCACTGTTTGCTTCGACATCGATGCAAACGGTATCCTTAACGTCTCTGCCGAGGACAAGACCACCGGGCTGAAGAACAAAATTACAAATGCTAAGTGACTGGGCAAATTACTTAAATATTTGTCGAATTTGTCAACATGTTTTCTTATGAACAAATAATGTGACACAAACCTACAAAAAATGGGAATAGATAAGTGACAATCAAGATAGCGACAGATAATAAACAAATTCTTATTTGACAAATGAGACTTTTCACAATTTCAAAGTGATAACATTAGGTGTGAACAACTATAATCTCTTACATGTGAATACACATTTACATTGAAAAATCATTTACCTATATTTTATTTGTCAACAGATGCCTATCTATGTATAATGAATATAAAATATAGTTTTTAATTATTAAATATAAAATTAAGGCTGCATACAACTTGCTCTGAAGAATATAACAATATATTGCAACCGAAGACAAACAAAAATTAAATTGAAAAAGTTGTACTAAAAAAACATAGCATTTCTGCTTCTGCTTTTTGCTCCTTTGTACACAATGCTTCTACAAACACAAATAAAACATGGTTGCATCTTTCTTTTAGCTCAACATAAGCTCACTGGCTCCTCCCAGGTGGTGTGGCCGTAGACACACCCTAACCTCGTGTTCTTCTTCTACTCCTCTCAGCTTTGGAACCACAATCTCTAGAACAGGCCCTGTTCCATCAAAATATGCTTCAATATTTGCTTCTTCTGGAATCCGATTCGGCAAATGTATCTCCCTCATAAATTCCCCTGGAGGACAATGTTCAGCTGTCTGGTCAACTAGCTTGAAAGTTCGGTCTCGTCTCTTCACAAAAGAAGCTCTTGAAGTACTTAATCCAGTGACCTTCACGATTCCATTTGTGATACTGTTTCTCCATGAGACCTTGACAGTGTTCAAATCAACAAATGGTAGAGTTATTACGACCAGATAAGCTTCTTCATCCTCATAAACGGTTTTTGCTGCAGTTACTGGTCCACGAATATTCTTCATTACTCCAGTGAAGTCATCTACCCAAGTGGGCAGGTCCTTGGCTTGGTGGCTCTCAATGTTGTTACCAGCCAAGCAACATTCTTCTTCGCTGCTTCCCGGAGATAAGAACTCTTTTCTCTTCTTGTTGTTGATGCCTCCTCCTCCTCCTGGAGATTGATCTGATGAGTCGCCATTGCTGCTGAAAGATGCATTGCCTGTCAAATGTAAGCCTGACCCGTTAAGAATCTTCTTGGCATTATTTAGTGCCGGTTTCGTAACATGAGGCGGTCTCTCTAGCTCGAAATCTGTGTTGGGAAGATTCCTCCATGAACCAAAATCACTAGCATCAGGAGGAATAGTGAACTTCAAATCTCGACCTGTCAGCTCCATCCACATCTTCTTATCTTCTTCACTGACGCACAACAAACTTGGTGAAGGCACAAACTCAATACCGTGAAGGCATTGAGGATTAGAGAGTCCCCTGTATTGCTTCCTCTGCATTCTGTGAGACCGAACAAACCCTTTCTCTGCGCTAAACGGAAAAGGACGCTCACCTTGACGAGAATGTCCATTCATATAACTTCTCAACTGCATTTTCCCAAGAGCATTCTCGGGTTTATCCTTAAAAGCCCACATATACATGTTCTCCATATCATGCTGAACAAGAAAGACATCGAGCTTGAGATCAGACTTATCGAACCCAGTAAAACATACTCCTCCTCCATTACCAGTTTCCTTAATAACCTTGGACTTCGATTTCTCATTCAACGCAGGTCTGAAGTAGAAGCTGAAGAAAAACCAAGCTCCCCACATACTATCTCCTCTTTTCAACCATTTTTTAGAGATTTTACTTGGAACCACATTAAGGAACGTCTCATAGACATGAGAGCTAAGACCAACATCCAAAACATTATCACAAGAATCCAAGTTCCATGATGGTGAGCTTCTTCCTACAGGCAAAGGCAGATTGATGTCTGGTGGATTATAAAGTGTGATTTGCCGATTCCCATTGTTCATCTCAAGATCAAGTTCTTCATGAGATGAGCCACTAGAATCCATTGATAAGAGCGTTGAAGGATGATGATTCTCCATTGACAAAACGGTGAGAATTGACCCTTTCATTTCACAACAGATAGCTTCACCTTCCCTTCTTCTCCATTCTCCTTTTTTTGTTTTTGTATTGACTTTTTATAAAAATACGAATCAAGTCTTCTTAAATCTGTTATAAGCTTATCCTCGAATCTCCAAAAGATCCATATCCCAAATCTCCCAATTAACCCACATCGATTCAGATCCAAAAATCCAGATGCCAAATCTTGACCAAGAAGGGACAGAGAGAGATAGAAGAAGAAGAGATTAAAGTCGAAGCCGCTAAAGAAACACGATATCGAGCTCTAACCCTAAGATTTCCCAAAAACCCCCAAACGACGGTGGGAAGCTCCGACTCAATCCCATCCGAGAGATATACATTTTGAATTAAAAATTTCCCCTTTCCTTTTGTGCAATTACATAAGTATCAAACAGAAAAAAATCAAACTTTTAAGAAGAAAACAGAACAAAACAGAAGGAAACAGAAAACCCTAATAAGAAAACGAAGAAATCAAGCCCAGAAAATACCTTTTAAGAGAAGCAACAATGAATCGAGATGAAGAGATTGACGGATTCAACAAAGAACACAAAAGCACCCCCATTTACTCAATACTATCAATCCAATATCTTTATTCGTTTCAAATATTCAACAAAAATTTGGGTTTTTTTTTCTTATTTTTGATTATGTTTTTTTGTGAAAGCTTTTCTCTTTTGGAAACGGTGGGAACGAGAGGTGTTTAAGTAAGAAGAAGAAGATGAAGGGAAGGTCCGTGGGTGAGTGAATGAGAGAGAACGAGCCTGAACTAGATACCACCTGATCCCCACTCTTTATATAATATAATTATTTTTTATAGGTTCATCTAAATTTTTAATTAAATTATGTTTCTTTTTCACAATTTGTTGCGTGCTTATCGTGGTCTTACATGTGCTTATCAAAACAACAATTTCAACATTAAATAAAGCTTTATTTTTTGTAACTTAAATACATAATAAAGCTTTATATTTGAAAGAAAAATCAACTTCATCCTTTTTCTTTTCTTTTTTCTTTTTATATGGTAACTGCGAAATTGTGATGAATGCAGAATCTGACAGAATTTTATTTTTATGTTTTATGCAGAATTTTGCGAAATTACTTAAAAGCAAATAATAACAGCTGAATTTTGCTAAATGTGAAATCTGACTGAATCTTTTTTATCAACAATTAGATCGATAATACTCGATTCATAGTTAAAATTTACCCTAAAATATTTTTTAATCTTCCTCTCGTAATGAAGATGACTCAAATCTCTTATTATCTCTTTGATCGATTGTATATAAGTTTCATCTATTTTTCTTAAAAAAAATTAAATATTCACATAACCCGATTGTAAATCTTAATTTATACACCCAATTTTTAAAAAATATTATTGGCTTTGAAGACATAAAATGATATAATTAACTACACCCAGAGTCATAAAATGATTGGCATTCTTTAGTTTTACAGTCAATCTTCTTTTAATAATTTTATGTATCAAATTATAAACTTTCTACACATATTAATGACGTAAAGAAAAAAAAATTACGAATATATTGGTGTAAAATTAAAACATGAAATATTTTGGTATAAAGGGAGTATATTTTGAAATCATGTATCAAGTACAAGCAACATTTTGTTATTATAAAGAATAGAATTATGATTTGGCTTGAGTTTAAAATTAAGTCATTGAAATTTTATCTATATGGTATATAATTTCTTGATAGCGATGTAATATGGATAAAGATATGAATTTTATATATACTAGATTAATATATGTGCTAAGCTGCAGTATTTTTTTGAATTCGTTTTTAATAAAATGAATATAGCATAAATATTTAGAATATTATAAAAAAAAGTTAGAATACAAATAATTTAATCTTATGTAGTCATTTCCACCATGACTTCAAAAAATAAAAAATGCAATACATAGACCTAACAACAAATTCTATAAAACACCTTAGCACATCAGTGAAGATTATATCCATTACTTAATCATTTGTGACTGACCAGTATCATCGTCATCATCCACAAGCCAAACTCGAGTTTTTTTCTTTAATTATCGTTCTCTTCGATCTTCCTTCATGCAATTAGATATTCGCCTCTTGTCATCTATAGCAACATCAAGTTATTTCTTGCTCCGATTTTCCTATTAGTTGCTTTTTGTTATTAAAAATGATCACATGAATAATATATAGTTTTGTTTCTATTTAAAGACAATACTCAACATGATACCTTCAAAATTATTCACCAAAATAAATATTAAAATAAATTTTTAGTTTTTTAAAAGTAGTTCCATAACTTTCTTAGTCGCTCATGTAAGAAATAGCACTACAAATATTATTTGTCAATAATTAAATCGAGAAACTCTAATCTATAGTCCTAAACTCATATCCTAAAATCTATAGCCTCAAACTCACTTTCTAAAACCAATTTTTAATCTTCCACCTATAGCGAAGATCGAACCCCTGATGTCAGAGTTATTATCTAGATCATCTTAACCACCAGACGAAAAAGAATTCAACAATATCAACAAATTTTAAATTGAACTAAAATAGCATTTGTTTCATTTTTCTATAAATCGCTGTTTGAATCTCTTACTAAACATTAAAATTTTGTTTTAGTTAATGACTCTTTGTTCCTATGAAATTCTCAAACTTCATATTTTTAAGTTTTTTATTTTGTAGCTAAACTTATTAACATTTAAATTATTTTCACTAATAATAGTTATGTTCTTATGTTTACCTTATAAGTATAAAAAACTTAATTAGAAAACGTAAGTACATGTTTTATAAGCTCATATAATTTAGATTTTAAGTCCACCTAATTTCAATTCACCTTTAAATTTTTAAAAATAGGTCTGATGATATGCGGAAATCATAAACTTATGTGTATTAATGTATTAATCTGATTGGTTTTTTTAGTTTATGTGACATCTCTCTAAAAAAAAGTTGATGTGTCAGTTTGAAAGGCATTGACTTGTCATTTATATATATAATTAAATGGTCAAAAATGTTAATTAGATTTAAATAAGTGTACTTTTGTATGTATTGTTTTGGTAGCAATGGCTGTTAATTGTTACAAAATACATATAAATATGTCTAGTAAACACTCACAAATTTTTAAAATATAAAAAAAATCTGAAAATTTAATTTTTGTAATCAGCTAATATATAAAGGATTCGAGATTATTGTTGTATTAACTAGTTAGTGCTAGGGGTTGTTATTATTCTTGGTAGACGTAGTCTATGTGAAGAATTTATTGGTGACTAGTTGAGTGATATGATTTTTAGTTTTTGAAATTGATATTTTAAATCAAATTGTAGTGATAAAAATTGCATTATTGTGTCCCAAGTGAGTGTTCCATATTAATATTTTTATATATTATTATTAATTTATCCATTGAAATAGGATTATGCGTCTCATCAGTGCTACACCTTACGAGGTCTACGGATAACTACGAATATAACATATTTCAACATTAAATATTAGATATATTTTAGTTGATTTTTATGAAGAGCATATAGCACGTTGTTGTATAGCTTTTGTTGAAAAAACTTTTATGCAAACTATATATCTAAAAGAAAATGTCAAATTTCTAAAATAGATATTTGGAAGAAAAGAAAAGTAGTAATATGAAATTAATTTTTTTTTGTAGTAGATATTTTTAAATAAAAGAATTATTGAACCCAAAAAAGAGAAGAAGAATCAAACATGACTTTAAAAACTGGCTGAACAAAAAAAAAGACTAAAAAAACTCAATAATTGAGATCTGAGAAGACATTGAAGATGACCCCAAAAAAATATTGGGAGTTGCCACCTCTCATATTCCAAAACAACGACAGATAAACAAACATTTTAAAATTATACTATCACATTATTAAATTTTTTAATTAATATATATCATAAAAATGTTTATATATGTATATCTTTTGTACCCGACGCAGCACACAGTGACATCAAAATTAACGAATCAAATTTGAAGTTATCTTATAAAATCTTGTGATGGTACAATAGTTTGAATAAATATAATTATGATGGAGAACAAGTGGCAAGTGCCAGGTGCTGACAATTATTACAACTTATCACTTTGTCAAACTTAATAATCTTTTTAATTTGTAACAATTTGAATGATAATTTGACCTAAATTGATCATATAATAGTTTTTCAGTTTTACTATCATTGTGTTAAAAGAAAAAAACTATAAAATTGTTAATTTGATCTAGAGCTAGTGCAACGCAACCTTCTTACACGTTGCAGCACTAACGTGTAATTGAAATATTGAGTTATATAAAAAGCTTATAATAAATTTACAAGTTGATGATACGGACTATGTCTTATAATACCAAGAATATAACTTTTATAAGTGATAATGCTTACAATAACTTAAAAGCTTAATGTACCAAACATTTTTCAAGATACACTGAACTTAATATTATTATTTTTATACAATTGGTTATAATACTAATCCATATACACAACTGTCAATAAACCATAAAGAAAGACAAAACAAAAAATATAAATATTTTATTTTAAAATATTATTATTTGTATTGAAGAAAGGTATGTAAAAATGGGCTTGGGCTTGGTTATAGGGAAGGTCGAGTAAACGGGCTTGAATTTACAGAGGTTTCAAAAAGGCCCATTTAAATCACCCGCCATAATAATCAAAACGACGACGTTGAGTGTAACGCTTGAGTTTGAGCAGAAAGAGTGTGTTGAGCCTTGTGGCTTTTTTCTATGGGCTATGGAGAATTCTTAGCGTTTCTCTTTGTTTGTTACTATTGATCAGTTGTTTTGATAGCGGGAACTCAGTAAAATTCATTCATTTTTCCTCGTTGGACGCATCTTCGTAATCAGTAGAACAAAACAAACCCTAGAAATCTGTAATTTTTCCGCCATTGGAGGATCACTGGTTCGTCTTTGATCTCCGATTTGGTCTTTTGAACGGATTCGAGCTTTATTTATCTGTGTACGACTAGGGTTTTCCTCACATCCATATATCTCATCCATTGTATTTGATTTTCATTTTCATAATTTTGATTTGCTTTTCTGTTTACTGGAATGTTTGCTCTTTCTTAAAAAATTGAAATGGGTAATTAATGCTACTACTTGAAGCTGCTCAGATTGTAAACAATCTAGGGTTTTCTAGATTGTATGCTCGATTTTTAGTCAACGATTGATTTAAATCACGAACAACTAAAAGATATATAATCTGTCTTATTTTCCCTAATAATGGTCGAATGTGTACAGAAGGAGAACGCTTTTGTTTGAGGATGGAGATGGATTTGTTTCGCACTCCAGAGATACAGAGGCATCATCCTTCAGTGAGCTTGACAAAAACTCCAGTGAGAAGGAAGTTGATAGTTGATGATGATAACGAAATTGGGTCAGTGTATGTTTTGTTAATTAATGTACTCACAAGTCTGTTGTTTTTTGAGTTGGAGCTAAAATTTCTTTGTTGAATTTTTCTTTGGGATGAAAAAGATCAGAGAAGAAAGGGCAATCGAGAACTGCTGGAGGCGGTCTTCGACAATTCAGCGTTATGGGTCAGTGATTTATCTCTTAGCTCAAATGTGCCTGAATTTGAAAGTATTGTTTTTGGTTTTGATTAACTTCACATACTCGTGGATTTTATCTTAGTTTGTCAGAAGTTGGAAGCCAAGAAGATAACTACATACAAGGAGGTAGTAATACTCTCTTTACTCCATCAAGAATTGGTGGTGTTAGAAAGATATGTTGTGGTCTTGAAGTTTTCACTTTAAAATGCATTATGAATGGCTTCAAGAAGCAATCTTCTAAGTTAGTTGTTGAGCATTCTCTCAAATACTTGCTAGAAGTCTTGCTTTATATAGAGGTATCGTATCAGAAAATGTCATAATCTATGTTTGAGACTGTGGCTCTTGTGAATCCAGGTTGCGGACGAAATCATTTCAGATTTCGCCACAATTAAGCAAAACTCAGAGGCGGCTATGAATGATAATGAGGTATAGCGAGATGGAAAGCTGAGATTATCTATCTAAATTATTGTAAAGAAATTTTTTAGTCATAACAATATTCTTTTGTTTTCAACTAGTATAATGAGAAGAACATAAGGCGGAGAGTCTATGATGCACTCAATGTGTTCATGGCGTTGGATATAATCGCAAGGGATAAAAAAGAAATTCGGTGGAAAGGGCTTCCTATCACTTGTAAAAAGGATGTGCAAGAAGTCAAGGTTTAGCTTCTAATCTGTTTTATTGCTTTCTCTTTGTCTTCTTTACTAGTCAATCTGGATAATGGATACTCGTATTTGCAGATGGATCGAGATAAAATTATGAGTAGTGTGCAGAAGAAGGCTGCTTTTCTTAAAGAGTTAAGAGAAAAGGTGATTTCCTTTCTTTTTGGTTTGATGTTGATGGAAATCTAAAACAAGACTTCTATGATTCAATGTTTCAAGAGATGAGAAAAGTTGTTGATCTTGCAGGTATTCTAGAATTGCTAAACATTTGTTCTCCTTTGAATCTAGTATTGAGTAGTAGTAACTGATCTACTTTGTGCTTGAATCATTTTTTGTTGTCTTAATGAAATGATAGCCATCTTTCTACGTTTTTTTTATATGTTTCCTCAAATGTTTCAGGTCTCAAGTCTTGAGAATCTTATTTCGAGAAATCAGAAGATGGTTGTGAAGACTGAAGGCCCAGCAGAAGGATTTTCCTTACCATTCATTCTACTTGAGGTAACTTCATATCTCTTCTCTTCCTTGGGTCTTTATTACATGTTTTTCCACATCCTAATCTATTATCCATCGCGGATTTCTCTATAAGACAAATCCTCACGCAGTAGTCGAAATCGAGATTTCTGAAGATATGCAACTTGTTCACCTCGACTTCAATAGGTACTAAACTACAGTTTCTCAACATCAAAATCAATTTTGTTATATCTTAAAGCCTGGAAATCGTCTCTTTAACTTTCCTGTCGACTTTGTGTGAGCAGCACACCGTTCTCAGTCCATGATGATGCTTACATATTGAAACTGATGCAAGAACAGAAGCAACAGCAGAACAGAGTTTCTTCTTCATCTTCTACATATCATCAATCTCAACATTCTTCTGCTCTTTCTTCCTCCAGTTCTTGCATTGCTTCTGGTACCTCAGGTCCCGTTTGCTGGAACTCGGGATCTATCGATACTCGCTGACCGAGAAAACCGAGACTCCATTCCAAAAGTTTCAATTGAATAAGAGGAAGAAGAAGAGCAATTGATAATCTAATTGAAATACTATAAAATTATACATCTGGTGTAGTGTCACTTGGGAGAGATAGTAAGATTACAATTCATAGGCCAACACAAAATGTTTGTTTATCCAATTTTCCCCTTATATTCGAACTTCATGTAATATTTAAGTTCACCAGAAATCGATTCGGTTTACTTTTACTGAGATTATTGATTCAAACCAAACTAAACCGTATTGGATCCGGAAGTAAACCGATTTGCTTAATGTTTTTGGTATAATATTATTAGTTTCCGGTTAGATCCGGATTACTGAAATTAGAAAAGGAGAATATAGTTAGCTTCTATTACTCGCTAATTAGCGCGTGACTTACACGTACATCATGAAAATTCCCAATTCCCATGCGAAAAACAATTTTTATTTATTTATTATAATTTTTTCAGTAAAAGGAGAAAAAAAAGAGACATCGCGGCGGTTCGAGGGAAAGAAAAGTGAAATTGGTTGGGGACACTTAGGAAGAATGTTGGACTATTTTAATTAATATAGGCTTTATTATTTACATTTTAATAATTATCTATTTTCATTGCCGTCAACATTAAAATATTTTATTTTCATTCTCTAATGTTTTAAAATCATATCATCTGATATTATTTAGTATTTAGTGTTGGCCCATTTAGTCCAACCTCTTCCATCTTTAGTGATAAATTAAGATTGCCTGTTTAATTACTTAAAGACGAAGATGTGTCTTATCTGTATTTTTCTTCTAAACACAATTAAGTAGATGAGAATTTAATTAACGAGAAAATACAAAAGAGTTCTTTTACATTTTTCAGCGCCATTGATTTGAATAAACTCTTTTAATGAATATTTGTCGAATAAAATATTTCTCTTACTTGAAAAAAGAAAACATCGATTCTTTTACTTTATGAAAACAATGAGAATTTTGGCTTGTATAATCCATTTCTCTAAGCATTATCATATTATTCCACTAAAACTCAATATAACTATAAATTTAGTGACCATATTTATATTAGAGGATACTTAAGATTACCATAGTTGTAACTCCAATGTTTTTTTTGAATAAGACTCATTTCATAGCTGAAATCTACTCCTAAAATCCTAAATAATCTAAATATATATTTTAATTTTTTAAATAATGTAGATATTATATGATTTTTTATAATCGAACTCTAGTAAAAATGCAGTAAAAATAGACTTAACTACTCGACCAACAACAACAGTTCTCCGACTTTAACATTTATCATCTTTTAATTTGTTTAGATCTTTCTATTCAAACAAAAACTAAATAGAAAAAATCAGCTATTTTTATTTTTTACCTACTTCGAAAATTTCAAGTTGAAAACACAAAACCAGGTCAAGCAAAGTACTTTTGTTTGTAATATATATAATATAAGCACACACAGTACAGAAGTAGCAGTATTTTGCCAGAAAGAGAGAATCAGTAAGAAGCTTATGAGTTAAGCAATTGGAGACACTCAGTCATCTCCACCTTCCCAAAACCCTAAGCAATTTTTTGTATATAAAACCAAAAAGAGCTTCACAATTAAAACTGTACACTCACTCAAATCTTATTTTATTATTCCTCTATATAATAATATTCAAACATATTCTGTATATATATATATGGATAAAGGTTTTTCCTTTACCTTTGCCCTTCTCTCTCTATCTCTTCTTCTTTTCTCTCTCTAAAGCTCTTCCCTTTGGGTTTTATTGATGTAATTCTCCACTTCTTCATATAAGCCTTCACCAAAAAAAATCACTTTAATTCCTTTATTTGCTCAAAAACAAAACAAAAAAGAGAGAAGTTATCATCAAAGAAGAAATATCAAAGATGGTTTTTTCTTCATTTCCTACTTATCCTGATTCATCAAACTGGCAACAACAAGTATGTTCTTCATCTGATTTCTTCATAAGTTTTTATTTATTTATGAGTATTTAAGAATTAGTTTACACAAACAAGAAAAAGAGGATAATAATAATATTCTTGTTCCTTTTGTCACTTTTAATCTTTGTATATTTGTGGTTGAATTTGAATATACTCTCATAAAATTAAATCTTTCTTTCCTTTTATTAATTATTTCAAAACTTTTTGTGATGTTTTGAATCTCTCTATAGC
This sequence comes from Lepidium didymum, assembly GCA_963920545.1. Taxonomy (NCBI): domain Eukaryota; kingdom Viridiplantae; phylum Streptophyta; class Magnoliopsida; order Brassicales; family Brassicaceae; genus Lepidium; species Lepidium didymum. The sequence continues at coordinate 549,724 of OY986996.1, read as the reverse complement.
ATCAACAAATCACAACCACCGTTGGATTCACGGGAAACAACAACCAGCAATTTCTTCCTCACCATCCTCAGCTTCCACCGCAACCACAACAAACATCACCACAACTTCACGGTGGTCCTAGTGGTCCTGGTGTACTAATCCGGCCTGGTTCGATGGCTGAAAGAGCTAGACTAGCCAACATACCATTACCTGAAACAGCCTTGAAATGTCCAAGATGTGACTCAACCAACACAAAGTTCTGTTACTTCAACAACTATTGTCTCACTCAACCTCGTCACTTCTGCAAATCATGCCGTCGTTACTGGACACGTGGAGGTGCTTTAAGAAGTGTTCCGGTCGGTGGTGGTTGTCGTAGAAACAAAAGAACCAAAAACAGTAGCGGTGGAGGTGGAGGTAGTAGCAGTAGTGGTAATAGTAAGTCACAAGATAGCACCACAAGCTCAGACCAATACCATCACCGAGCCATGGCTAATAATCAAATGAGACCACCTTCTTCTTCAACGTCTCTTAGCTCGTTGTTGTCTTCTTACAACGCAGGATTGATCCCTGGACATGATCATCACAACAACAACAACATACTTGGACTTGGATCATCTTTATCTCCTCTTAAGCTCATGCCTCCTTTAGACTTCACTGACAACTTCTCCTTACAATACGGTGCCGTTTCAGCTCCTTCTTACGGTGGAAGTAGCGGTGGAAGTGAAGGAGGAGCAGCGGCTCTTTTAACCGGTTTTGACCAATGGAAATATCCAGCAACAAACCAACTTCCTTTAGGTGGTTTAGACCCGTTTGATCATCATCAAATGGAGCAACAGAATCCAGGTTATAGATTAGTAACCGGGTCGGGTCAATACCGACCTAAGAACATTTTCCATAATCTTGTTTCCTCTTCTTCTTCAGTTTCATCAGCTATGGTTACAGCTACTGCTTCACAATTAGCTTCAGTGAAAATGGAAGATAGTAACAATCAACTCAACTTATCAAGACAAATATTTGGAAACGAACAACAACTTTGGAATATTCATGGTGCTTCAGCTTCCACTGCAGCTGCAACAACTAGTTCTTGGAGTGATGTCTCTAATAATTTCAGTTCTTCTTCTACTAGCAATATATAATCAATCTATGTGATGATGATGTTTTTATTAATTTCTCATTGGGTGTGGTATGATCTTATGTACTTTGTTTGAAGTTAGTACATCGATGGATCTACTAGGCTTTTGGATTTTAATTCCATTTTCGTTACTGGTTTTGTTTCATGTATTCTCTTGGTTGGTTTTTGGGGTTTTAAATTAGTTTTTTTTTTCTATTGCAATTCTACTTGTCATTTTAGTATCAAGATATGATCATACATGCGTGTAGTATGTTCTATTAATATATATTTTTACTAATTTATATATTGAGTGAGGTAATATCTTCTTGTTGCTTTATATTTTATGGAGTTTATAACCAAAGTACACATAAATCTAAGTATTTTTTATGGCATCATGTAGTTAATTATAACCATGATCCATATCATTTGGTATTAAAAGGCGGCATAAATTCAAGAATTGAGACGGAATATTTTTAAGTATAATCATGAAAAGTATTAGACATTTGTAATAGTTAAATATAATTGACAAAAAAACCAAAATTTATCTATTGTACCCGTGGATTTAATCACTTTGACCAAAAACATTTCCTTATTATATTCATGTTAAAAATCAATGGTTTGCAAGTGTTTTTTGTTTCCTTTTAAGCGAAATTAATGTCATTACTATGTGCTCTTGTGGAGATAGAGCTTTTGGGTTTAGATTTTATAGAAACAAATTGAAAGATTAATTATATATCATATAGAGATTTTTATGAGCCTTTCAAAATGAGTCCAAATTGGCACAGTTTTCTGATTATTCCATATTTAAAATTGTAGTCTCTTTTACGGAATACTTTAATTAGACTTTTTGATGATTTTGATGTAAAGCAAAGAAGAATCTATTTGAGACTTTATCTACAGGCTAGCTATTTGAATGTCTAACCAAACTATATATGTATACTCTAACTCGTAAGTATTTTGAACTAAAACTCCAATTTAACACATTGTTACTACACGTATTGAAATTTGATTATTAGCTTCAACACCAACGAATTTAAAAAAAGAAAGAAAGTAAATGACTTATAAAATCCACTATATGACATTGAGTTATATATTCTTTGTGATAAAATTTTATAGGATGACGTGTAAATATATACATATATACAAGTGTGTAAGAGATATATTGAGTACTTTTAGAATGATTGTAATAGTATAACGTTGTGATTATTTGTTGGTCGTACATGGTAGTTAATTGCAAAAATCATTGTGATTATATAATAATTGGAAGACTAGAAGTAGTTAAGGGACAATGATTTGGGTATACTCTGCAAAATGCAAAAGAACATTCTCTGTGACTCCCGAGAATTATCTTTTCTAGTTGTCTCCTCCCTAATTAAATTTTTGTATGCCATACACTATTAAATATTAATTTGACCATACCAATACAACCAACGGTTGTGAGCAATAGTAGAGAACGAAAAAACATTAGTGAGAACAATATTACGTTATTTGAGTTATTAATTTGAATGTAAACTTCCTCACTATATATACTATTATGTATACTCTCTCCGTTTTATATTAACTAAAATTTTAGAAAAAAAATTATATTAAATTATTTAATATTTTCAACTTTCAATATACTACTTGAATTCAAACCATCCGGATTATAACAAAATATATATATATATATATATATATAAATTTTTACCACAATTTACATATAACTTAGTGGAGACCGACACTCTTAATACATCGTTTGATTAAATTTGTACATTGCATGCATGAATTATAATCATCGATAATGCATATCGGTTTCGAAAACGACAAAACAATATATATATATATATATATAGATAACAAAAACAAGTTTAGTCGACACGAAAACAATGTCTAGCTTATAACGAGGATAAAAATCAAATATTATAGTAATGTATGTCAAAATACTTAAAACAATTTTCTCGACCAAACAAAAAAACTTAATTAAAACAATTTTAGTATTAGAGTGTACAATGCATGCATGTACTCGAGTCGAGTGATTAATCCGATTTAAATAGTAAATGTTCGAACCATGGCAACATGAAATCATTTATCTTAATTAGCATAATAGTATAAATTAAATTTCTATTTATAATATGCTGAAGATTTTCATAATCAACTAGTATTATGCACCTTGTTGCGAGGAATATAATACTACTAAAATATAGTGTACGACTATAATAATATAATATTTATTGAAAGAATTTAAGATAAATAAATTATCAAAATAATAATAATAATAATAATTTAAGATAAATAGTACTTGTAATAAAAGAGACTAAAATCTAATAACGACGACCGAATCAATGTCGGAACAGAATGAGTAAAACCGACGCGCCTTAGGAGAGAGCAAGAGGCTCGTGACGGTCACGGACCACTAAGCGACAAAAGTAACGGTGCGTCAGACAGTGGGACCTATGCGCAGTAACCGAGAGATTCGATCTTTTAATTTACACGCGCTTCAAAAAACGCGTGAGAATTTGAGCCAAACAATAACACTTAAAAAATCTCAAACTCTGTACTTCTGATTTTTTGCCTTACATGTGACTGACAGACCTAACTCTCTGTTTTTAACACTTCACTTAATTGTTTTTGTTTTTACTTGTGAAAATTTATTATTTTTGTTTTTTAACAGATATCTTGATAAACATACTCGTTATAATAACTTCAATAAATATAGACAACTCTTTCTAAAAATATTTCAATTTTATAAAGTCCACTGACATTTTTCAAAGAAAAATATATATTGGTCAAATGGTATTATACTATTATTTCTAATATATGCCATGAAATTTACTTCTTATTGTTCAAAAATAAATGATGTGAAGGAATTTTTAATACATATATGGTTTTATATCTTATATTTTCTCCTTTTTTTGTTTTTATTAATAATTAATTTTCTTTTGTATTTGTAACAATAAATAAGGTAAAAATGACATTTCAAAAAACTTAACATCAATTATTTAGGAACGGAAAAAAATATAATATATGTCTCGATCTTAAATTCAACAAGTTGTTAGTACAGCCAATTATATGATAAAAACGAATGGTTGGAATTATTCTCCATTGATTTTCATGGTCCGTTTACTCGTATAATAGATATTTTATTCGTATTGAAGTCTTAGATTGGGTCATAGTCATAGCATAGTAGTAAGATTTGACACAAACCGGTCCTTCAAGGCCGGACCAGCGAATCTAGAATAATGTTGTTTGGAATTTATATAATATAGGTAAATATTTGTTGAAGATAATAAAAAAATGCACAATAAATGTGTATCTCTTGTTACCAGAAGTCGAGAAAATGGAACCTTCTCGGCTCAAAATGCCAAGCCGGATATATATATATATATATATATATATACACATACATATATATGAGTTTATAAGACGATGATGTATGCATATATAATTGGTCGTGTATAAGCTATTTTTATAATTTATAGTATAATATTTATTACTACATTTCATAGAGACAAAAATAATAAATACAAGAAGATGCTTCCATTTATAGAATTCGGGGAAGATCATTCTCTCTTTTACAGTAATATGGGAGCTTTTACTTTTCTGAAACTAGTTCCTTCGCTTGACTGATCTCCGTTACTCACTTATAGTATAGAGTTTGTGGTACTTGGACTTAGGATTTTGATTGGCATTATTAAAACATAACTAAGTTGTTGGAGGTGGGTTCGTCAATCCCTTCCTCGATCCATAGGATCCAAATATAGCTTGGTCATTATGATTCTTGATCTCGGTTCGGAAGTATCTGCCGAACTAAAAATAAATATTACCTGAAAAATATAATGAATTCAGAAATTTATATTATCTAAAGTACGTGTGATGAATAATTAGTTGTCCTATGATATTTCCTAACTAAAATAAATATTCCATATTAGTGTGCCAATCTATACTTTATATTATTCTCCCTTTATAAATTTTGGCCAACCCAAAATAAAAAGAGGGTCCCTCAATATGGAAGCTTTTTGATATGGCTAAGTAAAATTGTCGACGATTTCCTTAACAACGTTATGCAACTCCGATGCCTACACTTATCATTACATTTGACATTCTTCCTCTAATTTACTCTTATATATTTTTAAAATAATAAAAATGTAATTATCCTTGGTAATTAATGACCTTTAGTTATATAACCAATATTGTGTTCACATAGCAATTGTTTTATTAGATGGGTCTTTGGATTTCGTCAATTACTATTTAATCAATCGTTTTTATTGACTATTTCTCCAAATTATAGTTTAAATTAAGACCATGTAATTCACATGTTTAAACTTCAAAGTATAAAGTTTGCGAGGTTATTGTTTGATAAGAAAATTTTAGACGTACCCAAATGATCCAATATTAAGAGTTTTGTGGATTATTTATAATTGCTAAAAATAATGAATAAATCAGAAAAATTTACAAGACTAATAAGTATTTTTGGTCAAATTGTTAAGTCTTTAATGTTGTTTTTTTAATTGGAGTTTGACTCCACTACATCATGTAATCTTTATATAATATTGTTTAAGTTTTAAAAATGAGATTGAAATATAGATCAGTATTTATCGATGTTATCAATGTTGACAAAAAAAAGTTTAGGATGCTATTGTTTGACTAAACTATTTTGGACTGTTCCAAGATTAAGAGTTTTGTGGATCTTAAATATTTAGGACATAAGTGAATAATCAATTAGTACAAATCTTAGAATTATTTTTGTCTCTTACCTGAGATATACATATATATTATCTTTGTCTGATTTACTGGTAAAAGAAGTTTTCTTTTGTTCACTTGTCTCTATCATTGCCCACAATCAAGGCGGGCCTTAGGTTTATTCACCACTTTTATGTTCAATCTCTCACATATTTTGACGTCACAATAGATTTATGTGTGATGTGATTGGTACATGCACCAATCATTTTCAAATTTCTACAACAATTTGATTTCCTTTAGTAACACAATCCATGCACACACCTCAAGTTGCTTTCCTTTTTCACTTAACCAATAACTTTGAACCACATTTATACACACGTATGTGTACCACAATACATCCATAAACATTCATATGTTTTTCTTGGTACAAGGATAATTTCGTTCGACTTATATATAATTTATTTTACCCAACTTTATATGATCGGATATAATGGCCGATAATAGATGATAGTGACGGATGATCATGACTGCCCATACAAAGTAGCTTGGTCCTTAAGAAAACACACGAGGCCTATTTGTAATAAATCACATAGATATATAATTTTGTGGACAGTTTTTTTGCTTAGCTCACTACTTATAAAGATCAACAACACTTTCAACTTTCAAACACATCAATATCGATTAGGCAAATCATCATTGTGTCGAATATTATGAAAGACTATAAACTGGGGTCAAGGGAGGTTTGTTTCTAAACCAGATTGGACCGGACATAGCTACACTCAGTTAACCGGAAGACATGTGGTTCATAATGGTTTCGTTTCAATAGGCAACACATTTCTAAGAAACAAAAAAAAATGTCTTTTGAGCGTTGAACCCAGAGTCATTGCATCACTTCTTCTTCTCAGATACACCACCACCACCACCAGACCTGCATAGAATCCAATCCCAATCCGAATCAGAAAGTAGGGAAAACATTTCATTGTTAAGGAGCAAAGTTTTAACTAGGTCCATGATTAATGATTGGAAAGGAGACTTGACCTCATCTTACGGAGAACACTAGACATCTCCTCTCTCTTCCTCTTGGCTCTCTTGTGAGTTCCCAACTTTCTCTTGGCAACTTTAAGAGCTCTCTTGTCTTTACCGACCTTTAAAAGCTCAGTGATCCTCTTCTCATAGGGAGCAAAACCCGCAACTTCCCTGATGAGACTCCTGATAAAGAGAGTTCTTTTGCTTGTTTTCTGCTTACAAATTACTCATATCAGAAAAAAAAACCTTCAAAGAAAACAATGCATCTTCTTTCAGGAGGAAGAGATAGCAACACTTGTGACTTGATATAGAGACAGATTACCATAAAATAAACGAAAGATAGCAAATCAGAATTCAATAAAGCAGATATATGAAGGTCTATAATATTTGATTTAAGACAATAACCTTAATTTCCTGTCATTTGTAGGAATAGCGATCACATTGATATGTTTTCCTAATTCCTATATCAAACTCAATAACAGAGGGAACTTGTCTTCACAAGTTGGCTTCTTCTTAAGCTCATGAACTGGGCCTATTCTACTGAAAATCCTAAACTCTAAAATCTAATCACAGAAATTAAACAATTCCAATCAACAATGAATATGGAATCGAATTAGAGTTTTACCCCTTTTCTGTTGTTTGGGCGAGGAGGTTGCTCGCGCTTGGTAACAACGTGTCCTTTGTTTAGCCCCACGAATAACCCAGAAGCCACCATTGTCTTTGTAAATTCAATTTCTCAAAAAAAAAGAAAAGAAGATGAATTAGTTATATCAATTTGTATACCATTTTCTCTTATTATCCAAGCTACATTCTACTATCATCAGCTCAATTCCGAAATCGTCTCTACCGCCTAACAATTCAATTAAAAAGGGATTAAGAGCAGATGACGATGTAATGGTAATAACTCGTGAAGATTTGCCAAATCTAAACTTTCAAATCCATCGAAAGAGACTAAAAAATATGAATTGGGAAAGCGAAAGTTATGATAACTCATCGGTAAATATCACTAACCTGCAACTGAGTTTGAATCTCTAAAAGAGTCGCGAAGGAAATCGAAGGAGAATGAAAGAGGGAAATCAGATGTATATAAGAATTTAGGGTTTTAGCAATTTTGAAAAGCTTCTTTCTATATTTCCAATGTTACCCTTGAATAATTAGATCACCGAGCAATTGCTTGATGCCCAAACGAAATTCACTTTTTTGGGCTTCTTTATCAAAAATTGTTTCTATTTTATTGGGCCTTTTTTATCAAAAATTAATTTTCTTTGATTAGGCCTGTCCAGATACGAAGTTTTTCGGCTCAACTTCGTACAGGCCCAATATAGAATGAACCGTTGTATTTGAATTTTTGAACTAAAAATAATTGCTTTTGGGAAAAAATAGTGATGTTCGAACTACTAAAGTATTGTGATTTTTTTAAAAAATTGTTATTATACAAACATATAATAACTGAAAAAAAAATACAAACATATAATAATATCACTTTCTCTACTTTAAGTAATCATATATGATATGGCATTGCAAGGGAAAAAAATCTCAAACTCAAGTAAGATAAAAATAATATTGGAAACAAAAAATACAAAATAATATGAGAAACTGTTGCGTTAGACCATGATGAAATCATACAAGAATTAGAACGAGCGAGCTCAGCTATTAATTCTCGGACACAGACATTCATATAGTCGGTGTGGACCGTGTGGTTGGTCCGATGGCTCGTCTCTCCACCATGAGGAAATTTCCGAGAGACTGCACATTGTTACGGCCATCATTAGCCTCGGTTATGAGCTTGTTATGTGAAATGACAGTGGCATTTGTGTTTAGTCTTGAACATATAGAGAAAATCCATGGCTTGTAAGTTTTGAGATTCTTCTGTTGGTGATGATTTCTAGAAGCTGTTTGGTCAATCCTTGTTCGGTTTGATCTTCTCGAAAAGTCAAGAAAGCTTGATATCCCGATTAGGTTTCCTAGTGTGTAACTCCTATCTTGAAAAAATGATTTCATTGACTGAAAATAAGAGAAGTGTAACATGTCAATATTTATACTTTGTCAATTATTAGATTGATAAAGTCTGATCTATAGTCAAATCTCTTACATTTTTAACAATACTACATAGGACAAATACAATTTTCTAAAATTGAAATCGATATAAAAAACAACCGATATAACACTCAACCATTTGACAAAAACATTTTTTCTATTTAGACCTTTTTTTTTTTTTTTGTCAAATGTTGTGTTGTTTTTGCTCTTACCTAAGTGAACAAATTGTGATGGTGAATGGTGACCAAAAACAGAAAATTATGTATGAACTAAGATCTGCTTTAAGACCAAATGAAGGGTCTAACTTACCGAATTTCAAAGTTACCTAAATGACAAAAAATTGCGTGAAATCACATAGTCATTCTCAACGAATAATTGGTAAGTATTTCAATCATTTCTCTTTCCAATACAATGTGGTCAAAAGGTATCAATATACACTTGGGAGTATTATTTAAAACAGTGTAACTTTACTTTTGAGCATTAACAATTTCCGACAAACGTGCCCTTTTCAGACAAAACAATCACAGCTTTAAAGTGCAAATGGTTCACGTTAGCTCTCAAGTCATCTCAACCAATAATGATAAACCGAATCAGAAAAATTAAACGAAAGAGAATGTAAATTCAATAGATCCAAACAAAGTAGTAGTCAAAGTATGATCATTATCGGACTGGTATGTAACGATTCAAATAAAATAAAAAGGAATCCGCCAAGACTAGATGGTTCGATTTCAAATAGTGTATTACCATTATCTCAAATTCAAGCTTATTTGGAAGTCAGAGTGAGTCATATAAATATATTCTTAGGTGCACTTACACAAATATAATTTAAGAGAGTTCAAACGCATATAGCATATACGCATATTCTAAATCTTTTCACTCAGTCACTAGACATGTGAGCTAGTTATAACTATATTGTACATTATATCTATGAAAAAATGTGTTAAGTGAATACATAAATCTATAGTATAGAGTAGAGAAGTGTGCATATAGATAAAGTCTGACCTGGGAATCAATATCGGAAGAAGAGTGAGATGAAGGAGAGAGAAGAGAGCTGAAAGAGATTGAACCAGCAGAGACTTGTTCATGATGATGATGATGATGTGTGCCTCTTGTGAGTCCTCCGATTCTTGCATTTACTGGTCTCAAACCCAATGGCCATCCTTCCTCCTATAATATCACATCCATTACACATATTCGTGTATATACAAGTGCATTAGAGAGCTAAAGAGAGAGAGAGGATTAGGAGAATACCTGGTGAGCCATTGAAGTTTTGAGGGGGAGAGAGAGAGGTTTGGCTGAATAACTATGCGACAATAGATTTAAATGATTAAGAGAGACAAAAGATGTGTATATACGTTTTCGAGAGAGAAAGAAATCAATAAAAGTTAAAAAAAAAATGAATTGGCTTCGCCCGGGTTCGAACCGGAGACCTTCAGTGTGTTAGACTGACGTGATAACCAACTACACCACGAAACCATTTTGGCATTAGTTAAAATTTTGTTACTATTAACGGAATTGAAACCCAACTGGTGTGGTCTAATACATTACATCAACAATTATCTGATTCTTATATTACTTAAGGAAAATTACTGTTTCCAAACAATACAAAAACTAGAATGTAAATGAGTCCAAGAAAAAAAGCATAAAATATAAGAGTACCGTTAGATAAGCTCGAAATTGAGAAAAGGAGAAAAAATCGGAATGGACAAAGACCATATGCTTTATCCAGAGAGTACCTCGAGAGACAAAACACTTCATTCTTTTTGGACCACATCATTCTGTTTTGTTGCTTTCTTTAACAATTGGGAATTTCAAAACAAATTATTTTGAATAATCAGTTGATTCTAAACTCAAACGTAACGGTTTGACATTCGCCGAAGAGCATGTGAACCTAGTTGGATTGCCTATGATCTAATTAGGCATCAAATGATGACCACTCCAATTGAACCATTTATTCTATGGATAAGTCTTAAGTAGTGTTGGAAAAAAAAACATTCTTCTAGGTTCTAGTTTTAAGCAGATTATATTGGTCTAGCATGCATGAGCTCGTATGGACATGATTATATTATAGAAGAATAATGATATTAGTAATACAATATGTACAAGAATTGAGTGTGATTGTGTCAAAAGAGAGAGCCTTGACGACCTATTTTACGAGGCAATCCAAAATTTTGGTAAGCTCGGATTTGACCTTTAATTGTAGCTGTAACAATAACCATTCCCCAAGCAGTTGGTTGAACCAAATGTGTTCCATGACTACCAATAGTATCAAACCAAGACCAAGAAGAAATTCGAGACGAAATTGATATAGAAGGTGATGAATCTCCAGAGTTTATTGACTCTCCTGTGTTGTTGTTCTCTGTTTCGTTCTGTTGGTCTTCTTCTTGATGTTGTTCTGTTGCTCCATCTGTTGTGTTTTCATTGTTTTTCTTAGGTAATGGTGGTAAGTTAGACTTTTTACCTGAGTTTGTGTTTTTGGGACTAGTATTATTACTTGATGATTTTTTTTGGTTTCTTTTGGATTGAGTTTGTGTTTGTGGTGGTTCTCCTTTTACAACACCATGCCATGGGATTGCTACTGAAACGTCTTTGCATGGGAAGGTTTCATAAGATGTACACATAGCGACTGTTTTTCGACCTGTGAGACTTGGTCGTGGCTCTTCATGTTTCCATACATAAACTTGTGAGTCTTCGCTTGCGCAGATAATGTGTTTAGCATCTAGTGTGTAAGATGCTGTCATTTGGCTGCTTGTGTTTTTAAAACCTATATTTATGGATCAATTATAGTTTAGCTTATGATATTAAAGGAAGAAACATGTGGATTTTTGTTATGAATATATTACCTCTGAATTTTTGAACAAGTTCTGTACCGTCAATGATTCGAATACGTGAATCAGCTGAAGTTACAAGCACTTCTGATGGATTAGTCGGCGAAAACTGTTTATAAACAAACTTAATTGTAAGTAAGAATCATCTTTAAAAAAATAACAAATGTAAACATTTGTACAAAATAAGAGTGGAACCTGAAAAGCTGTGATCTTTTTAGCTTGAGCTTTCTTTTTGTTTTGCAGATCAACCTGGTTTGTTTGTTCCAACTTGCAATCTGATCAATCAGCAGATCAAAAACCGTTTACAAAAATTTATGAAGAGCCATGATTTACCAAATAGAATAAGTCTTTAACTAATATACCTTCTGCACTGTAAAGACGACAATTTCCTTTAATTGAACCCACAAATGCAGCCTACCAAAGAGCATAGAGATATCAATCTGAAGTCGTTATATAATGCAAGTATATTCTGGTAACATTTCAGAAAAATTATGTACCTGACCATCAGGAGTATAACAAACTGCGGTAACCATTTCATTTAGATCATTCCACTCAACTACTTGACGGTTTGATATGTTCCATATACGGATTTTTGCATCAAGAGAGCCAGTGATGAAGTAATCTTCATCCAAGGGATTGAATTGTACACAAGTAACTGAAAAACACAGAGAAAGAGATGAATTGAGGGACTATGATTGTATTGAAATCTATTTACTTTCTTACCATAATCATTGTGGGCAAACAGTTTTAGACAACTTTGAGTTTCAATATCCCACAACCGCACAGTTTTGTCCATTGAAGATGAAAGTAATAACTGTATATATGAGTAAGCAATTGTTAACTGTGTCAATAACAATTCAGGACTGTTCTCATCAATGTTGGAAAGAAAGAAGCATAAACTACTTACTTGTGAACGAGACCAAGATAAGTCCAAAACATCATCCAAGTGACCACTGAAAGAGCAAATTGGTTTATCTGACAATGAGAACACTGTTTCAGGTGCATGGACATAATCTGGTATCTGATTTGCTTTTTTGGACGTTGAAGTTTTGCCTTTTTTCTTCTTATCTGATGACACTTCTGCAGTGTCACCTTCCTTAGATGGTTTATCTGAGGAGCTAGCCATTGAAGGATGAATTGGTGTCAAGCTCCCTTCATTCATTGACATTATTTCACATTCTTGAACCTCCCACACATGGATTGCACAATCTTCCCCTGCACTAGCTAATAAATGTGCATCATGACTAAATTTCATAGTCCATATACCTCCTTGATGAGCTTGAATCTCTTGACACAAATGCAAAGCACTTAAATCTTTATGAGACTTCCCTGAATGTCTTACTTTCACCCATTGATTCGTTTGATCACTATTCTTCTCTTGCTTCTGGTCTTTTGGGCTGCTTGTATTACTACCGTTTGGATCTTTCTCTTTATCGGAAACCTTAGAGGAGCTCATAGAATGAGCAACATCCTTTATATTCTTTAACAAAGCAGCTCCTCTCTTCTTACTTACTCTCAAACTCTTTGTCACATACGAATTGAATTTTCTGAAATCCATTGTGGAATTTGCATTCTCTCGTCGCATAAGGTCTTTGACTACAGATGAATATCCAACACTTTTTTCAAATTCCTCCATTGTCAATTGCTTACCAGTTTGCAGATCGCTAAGCCGGTTCCATGCTCCATTATCACCATACTCCTTCACGATAAACTCTTTTCCGTTGTCGAGATTCTTAATCAGGAAAAAAGCACTGAACTGAGTATTCGAAACTACTGAAGAAAGCAAAACGCCACTGCGTTGACCACCTTGAGTCTGACCGTTTCGTGAATCTTGCGGCGAGGCTTTCGTTGATGTGAAGTAAGGACAAATTCTAGCACATGGAGCTCCAATTGCAGATGCGGTTCTAGTGAGTCGCGATTTTGGCGTTTTCCCTAACATTTCTTCTTTCCTCTTTTTCTCGGTAGAAGACGCTTCGATATCCGAATCAGATCTCGACCGTACAAGCAAAACTGACATCCGTGGAGATTGACGAACCTGTTGATCCACCGTAAAATTCTGATTTGACTCTTCCACCTTCGCTTCCGCAGCACCTCCCTGCACAGCGCGAGAATTCGAGGTCTCATTCACTGTCGGCGGATTCACGCGCTGAATCGAAATACCTCCAAGCATACCTTTCTTTGTTTGGAGTCCCATTCCATTGAGAAGCCGGCGACGACGCTCTGTTATTGATCCCGGCGCCGACATCCAGATATCATAGTCCGGTGACATAACCGGCGCGGGACCACAAGAGGAAAACGAGATTCGACAATCATCGAACTCACCTTCCTCATCTGAAGATGATGCTAAATCCGTAGGCACGACGGTGGAAAGACGAGCAGAGCTCTCGAAAAAGTTATCGTCATCGTCTTCAACCTCACCTAATCCCGCCCAATTCATCGTCATTGTCTTCCTTCGTTCTAATTTCCCGTTTCCGTCGCCTCGATTCGCCATTTTTGAACATGGATTTCTTAAACTTCCAGGATTTTGGTTATATTTTCTTCCACAAAATTCTCAAACATCCTTTTTTTTTTTCTTCTCTAATTTTCTCATCGTTGTGATATTGATTTTTGGAGGGAAAAGAGAGGAAAGGAGAGAAATAAGGGAGCCCCGCAATATATAAATGGCGGATACGTAAAATCAAGTATTGTTTTTCGTATCCCAAGATCCGACGGTTTATTGTCTGCCACGTGTTTTACTTTTGCTAAAGTAGATTTAACTAGAAAGGCCATTTTAAAGCCCATTACCGTTACATTTCAATTTCGGCCCAGTTTAAGCCTTTTCCATAACTAGGTCTAGATGTTAAAGCTGCATGACTTTGTATATTTTCTATAAGTTTTTTATTTATTTTTGGTTCTGTTTGTAGATATGTAACAACTTGTTTATATTAATAACATAATTAAACATTTACTGAAAAATATATATAGAACGTGTAAAATCCTTTACTTATTTAAGAATGAGACATATTTTAGAAAGAATCTATTCACACACCAATTTTTTTTTTCCATCCGACAAAATAATTTTAATGACATATATAGCAATTAAAAAAATACAAGTTTTGGCTACCAATTATCCAACAAAAAATCAATTGATATAGCTCGGATTCATCCAATAATAGGACTAATCAATCACTGTAGCTTATGATTTAAAATCTTATAATGCACCGGTAATCTGATTGATCACATGCCAACATATTTTTTTTATTTTTATATATATCCTGATTTATTAGTGTTAATAATTGATTAAAGATAGCTAAGCTGCAGAACTGTAACATATGAAAATAGAAGAATAAATGTGTGTAATTAATATTATAAGTTTTATGGAACTAAACGATATTTTTCTTGGTAAATGTGTATTTTTAACCTGTTGTACATCTCAGTAATGGCACAAACATAAATAAAACTATAAAATATTGATCGATTCATCGATCATAACATGGTGTACCCAAAGAAGGAAGCATGATCCATTACGAAGGATGTTTGCTTTCACCATTAATCCGTTTCTTTATTTCTTACTGACTTCAAATCTTAAATATAGTCAAAGATAATTTTGATAAAATTTTCAAATTGGCAAGATAAAAAATTGCATGTTCTTTCATGAGAAAATTATAGAGAATACTTTCTCTTGAGGTTTTAGATTGTAAAAAATATCATTTTTTCAAAAACTTCTGTGAAATGTACATTTTTATAGAGAAAAGGTATTTGAAACGAGAACATAAAACACAATTATGTTGTGGACATAGTCTACGGTGGACATATATAGTAAATCTATTTAATAGTTTTGTCTATTGTTTACATAATGTAGTATATATGTCCACGTGTACAAATATATTTGTTTTTGTCTATTACATACATAAATTTACTATATATATCCACCGCAAACCATATAAATATTCACCGTTGACGGAATTGTGTTTTATGTTCTCATTTCAAATACCTTTTTTTGTGAAAAGGTGTATTTCACATAAATTTTTGAAAGAAAGATATTTTTTACAATTTAAAACTCACAGGAGTATTCTCTATAATTTTCTCTCCTTCCATTGTTTTTTAGTAAAGTGAGATGTTCCAACTTCTAGGTGTGTGCCGTCATTCCACATCATCCATTATAGCATACTGAAAACTCCGACACTAAAGATTGAAATATGATCATTTTTCGACTGTACATCCCTTCAGTAACTAGAAAAGCCCATGTGAATACCCTTTTCAAAGAATGTATTCGAATTTGAGATCCATTGATCTTAAATATCCTATCATCACTTGATTTAAAATTGCATGTTTCAAACTAAGTTTATACTCAAGTTATTTTTGGGTGAGCTCGATATATGAACATTTTTTAGTATACTAATATTAATAACTAGAAATACCCTAAGACAATAGTTTCTTTTACTGTTAAAAACCCTAAGATAATAGTTTTGGTGAAAACTTTCACTTTCAAAAGCTATCTTGTGTTTATACATTAACCTTTTTGGGTTTATGCATGTTTCTTTCGCCAAAGCTATATTTACATTAAACAACAATAATTATGATAATTTTCCCTTTTTATGCTAGTTATGTGCCCAAAAAAATTTCCTTTCAATTATTGCACATATACAAATCAAACATGCAAATTAAAATTTGAAAAATAAATAAATAAAAGTACAATTAATTGTATATGAAAACGATTCTTAATGTTGGTTTTGAAAAAAAAAACCACAATGAGAGTTTTGACTTTGTTTCAGTTGTATACAAATCCAAATTAAATGATACATAATCTTTATTGTTATCAGCTAATTAATTTTACAGAATATAAAAGAAAAAACAAACGAAAAAAATGAAAGGATCAATTACCATCTGAATTAGAAAATGACCGACCGATCATTACAAATTATGTCCGAGACTTCTTGATCTTACGGTCCAAATTCTGGAAGAACCTTTCGATCTCAATGTTTAAATCAATCGGTATACGGTTAACAACATTAACCGGTATCAATCTTCGTTTTGTACCGGAAGACCGGTTTGGTTTTGGTTTTCTCGGAGCGGGTGGGCATAATGTAACCTCCGGAATCTTGTGATCGGACGATGTTGGAGTTTTGCAAGCATCTTCTTCATCGTTGACCGTTGGATCTTCGTGATCAATATCAGAGAGGTCTAATTCGGGTCGGGTCGGTAATCGGATCTTCTTCTCTACGTCTTCTTCTTTCTTGATGCAGCAGATCTCTGCCATTAGGCAAATTTTAGAGAGAGAGATAGAAAGACAAAAGAATAGAGAGAGAAAAAGAATAGAAGAGAGAGATAACATGCGTTGGATCCGAAGCTTGAAAGCCTCCATTTCAACTAACTAGTGATCTGTCTCCCAAGTGGCGGGATTACATCAAAATTATTATTTTATTGTATGCATCATTATTTATATATTCATACTATTTTCATGTTAAATTTTTGCAGGAAACTATAAAAAAATAACTGTTTAATGAAAATAATTAGCAAACCACAATTTCTAATATGCATGCATGCCTAAAATATTATTTTTCTGATTTCTTTTGTCAACTAAATATTTTATTTAAAAAAAATAATTGGTGGAATATTGTTTACAAAAATTATTAACTATTTGAGCAAAAAATCTGTTTTTTATTTTAATACTGGAACACAATTGACCTATCTTCAGTGGTTTGCCACCTGCCAGTAGATCAAAATTACTTTACGAGCAAAAAAATCTGCTTAATAATTTAACTATCCTCAAATATTTTTAGATAGAATAAAAAAACTGACTAGTATGGATTTCAAGATCTCTGAACAGCTTATTGCAGTATCTTTTTACTTCTTGTATCCAAAGTAAGTTTAGATATATGCTACAATAATGCTTCGAACTCTTAATTTTATATATTGAAGTTTTTAAAACACTGATTAATGTATTTGTGTTCTTTTTTTCTTTGATAACGAGGTAATTTGAGCGAATCTGGCAAATCTTTCGAATATGAAAGCTCGTCGGACACTTACATATCATATTAATTATTTATATTTGAAAAATCGAGATTTCTGACACTATAGTAGTTGGGACCTCACATCATCCAAACAAGTGTAGAATCGACTAATCCAGAAATAATACTACAAGTTTCGAACGAAAATCAAACTCGAATTTATGTGAGTTTACACTTTGAAATCTAAGTTGCCTTTCATCAATCCAATCATCAAGATTAGAAAAACATTTTTTTCATATTTTCTTTTTTTAGAACTTGAACCTAGGATCTTTAATATTTTAAGCGTAAGAAAATCACTAAACTACAAATCTTTGAGCATATTTGTGTTCTTAATTAGCTATAGTTTTGTTTGGTTTAAGAATAACTATCGTTTTGTAAAACACATTCCTGTTTCTTCACTTTGACTTGAGCATTTGCATTTTCATATTTTATGAAATTTATGAATTAGTAATGAAAATTAGAAAAAATAGAAAAATAGAAAAACGAACAAATGGAAGAAAAAATCGAAAAGGTACAAAACATGTCTCCACAGACTTTTAGGCACATCAGACGCACGTGCCTTTGCTCTGCATGAGGACCTGTCGATATGTTTTGAAACTTTTGTCTTCTCATGTTTCTTCATACGATGTCGTATATGGTAGCTTAGTTTTCTTCTTAATTTCGAGAGAAAATTGTTTTTTTATGAGATGGTTCCTTTATCGTGCACGCAAGTAATGAATCACCAACTAATTATTGACTTCTTACTAATTATTTTTGTTGATAATTTGTCATTGTTCCTTACCTTATCTATATACGAAAACATGCTGTTTTTGATTCATAAAAACACAAAAAAAAGTCAAAAATAAAAACTTCAACATATGTATTAATTTAGGGATCGAAAAAAGTTGTTTCATAACTCACTGTACAGAAATGATGTTTTACACTAAATTTGTAATTCTTCGTATTATAAATATAAAATGAATTAATGTTATTAATGTGTACAAACTTTTTCTCGACAAAAAAAAATGTGTGTACAAACTTTTCAAACATCTATTACATAAAACAGGTTTATACTATTAGATGATAGATACATAAAAAAATATTTGTTATAACCGGATAATTCAGATTCAAGTAGTGAAAAATATTTATCATTAAATAAAAAAATAGCAAAAAAATTATCAACTATAAAATATATATATTTTCCATATAATCATTAATTAAATTTTCAAAAAAAAAATTCTGACCAATTTTGTTTCAATAAATAATATAGTAAATCAATTAAGTTTTTGTGCGAGTTAGAAAATTTTAAGATTGAAACTTTAAAATATTAGATTATCATTCTAGATCGAAGTTTTCTTAAATTAAACAAAATCCAATTATTTCTTATGTTTCTAAAATCTATATGTGTATGTGTCTATTATTTGTAATAAAATTATTAAAATACATGCCCTTAAATTTTATTAAAAATTAGATGCCCCAAGCCAATGTTTTTTTTGTTTTGTTTGAGGCATGGCCTTGACTATGACTAGTTACTAATCACATTCCTAAATCTCCAAATTTAGGCGTAACCTTTTATATCTAAAACTTAAACCACACACATTGTTCTAAACTGTGTTTTTTCTTTTTCTTGTTCTTATTAATGTTATCATAACATTTGAAAAATATTGACTTTGTATATGAGAGTGATAGTTGTGGAAATTGCAACTTTGGATTCCTTAGCCGTAAAATGTGAACCACTTTAGGTTTGTTAATTAGACTTTCCATACGTACAATTAAACCTCTCTAAACGACGACCAACAATTAGTAAACTGTGAAATTATAAAGATATAGTTAAGTGAAAATTAATTAAGGGATTAAGTAAGGATTAAGTGAGTGTATTAAAAGGATAATGAAAGAACATGTGGTGGCGATGGCAATGCACATGGTTGATCATCATGTCCTCCATCTTTCACGTTTTGTTATTTACTTTTTCTACCTTAATAAATTTATATATATATATATATATATATATATATATATATTATTACTAAGTTGAGAATTTAGCAGAAAATGTTCTCAATTCAAGTACAAAATTTATAATTTCATATATGTATAATGTATTAATGTATATAAAAAGTCATGAGCCAAAGTTGCAAACATGATCAAATAACATGACTTCACATTTATCATTTCAATAATCCGAAAAAGTTTAAAAAGATTGTACAATTTAAATTCACAATATTATATATATATATATAGTAATAATAATTCAACAAAGGTTGTTGTTTTTATCTTTTTTTTTTGTCAATATTGGATCACAACTGGCCGGCTCATTAGCCAAGTTCTTATATAATATAGACAGTGAAACTCGATCACTGATTATGCAAGTACGCATGTCTTAGTGAATTTACCGCATGCGACTAGACTAAATGTCACTTCCGTTGTTTTTATCTTTTAAAATAGCAAAGGTGGTATGCTTTATACACATGGAGAGCTAATAAAATGAGATACTTTATGATATCAATGCTGCTTACACAAATTTGCATCAAATCCCACATGCCAAATTTGGGACCATTTCTTTTGCTTTGTTTTAACCACACTATATAATGATCATATATCCTGAAATTCATACTTATTTATGCATATTATGAATCAAACTTACTTAGTTCTAACAAGCAAAAATTAACAATAAACAAGAATCTACGGAAAGATAAAATTTATTCGTTATGAAGTAAAGCTATTCTTGATTCTAACTAGTACTTCTTGCTACAAGACTTAATGGTATTTTTGAGATAGCTCTCATCTTTGTTTTCCTCCTCTTCATGCTTAGAAACCTTCAATATTTCAATAATTCTCCTTTTCTTTTACATTATGATCAAGTCACGCGATAGATTTAATTTGGTAACTATGTAGTTTTCGTATTTTCGTCCTGGATACTTAGATTAAGTTTTCATATTCTATTCATTGACAAGCTACTCGAGTTTATCCAAGACTTAGACTCGTGCTTGCTGAATCTAAATTTTTTGGATGGATCTAGTTATGAGTTTTGAGCTTGCTTAGACCCACTACTTGCAGTTTTTAATTTGAAAAAAAGCTTATTAATGTACTTTACCTCAAAAAGTATTAATATAAATAAACTAAAGTCAAAACATATAGTAGTACTAAATTAGATAAAGGTTGGGATCTGAGTTCAGGGATTCTAATCGAATGGTTTCAAAAGCTTTATTTGTGATTCTCACATCTTTTAATAGTAATAATCACTTTGCAGTGTATATTCTTACGACAGGTTTGTGGTCCATTTCTGAGGGACATGCTTAGTTTTTTTCCTCTAATAATTATCCAGGGCCATTAAAGAAAACAATAATTATTTGCTTTAGTTTGGGTCTAATGATTACGTATGAGAATATTGAGGTCTAACAGAAATATCTAATTCTTAGAGTGGCAGAATCATAAATATATAAAAGTTTAGTGGGCTTTCTCGTGACAACTTATATGGGCTGTATACAAAAAGTGAATAAAAGCCCAATTCTTATATATTGAATCCGTTGATTCGATTTGACTCCTCACGAGTTCTCTCCGTTGAAATCTCACCGTCTTCAGCTAATCAGCTCACTCAAATTTTCCGGGAAAATTCGATTTCGTTGTAATTCTTCGGAGCACGAAAATCCATTGCGGATGTAACCACTTAGATCAGGTGTTTTCGTAAGGGAAAAGATGGGGAAATTAACTGTTGCAGCTATAACGAGCTTGTGGGTGATTCCGATGTCGATTATCGTCAACCGTATTGTTCCTGAACCCTATATGGTAATAATCTCCTTTTTAGAACTTCGGCTCTTAAATATAATCTCGGAAGCAGTCTCTATCTCTCCAATTTTGATTAGTGTATCTGGTGAATTTTGTAGGACGAAATATTCCATGTGCCTCAGGCCCAGCAATACTGCAATGGTAATTTTAGGAGCTGGGATCCAATGATCACTACCCCACCTGGACTGTAATGCTCTCCCGAATCATACCTTCTTCTGATGATCTCTTGAAGTAGTTGCCTTTATAAAGTCTGGAATTTTCACTGTGTTTATGTTGTTACCTATACATAGAAAATGTAGAGATTGATTGGATTTTCAGTTTTGCATGGCGACAGTTTATTATGTTTGAATGACGTTGATATGTAAATGCAATTCTAATACTTTCTTTTGCAGGTACTATCTTTCACTTGCACATGTTGCTACTTTGATTCCAGGAATGTTGTTGATGAATATTACTAATCAATCCTTTTCAGAACCTTGTTCTACGTCTGTCCTACGGTCTACAAATGCTGTTTTTGCAGTCTTGTGTGGAGTTATAGTGTTTGAGATATTCAGAATGTTGGGGCCAAATATCAGCGATAGAAAAGCAACTTTTATGGCAATAGTCATGTCGCTTTACCCTCTGCATTGGTTCTTCACGTTTCTTTACTATACAGATGTTGCTTCTCTAACAGCAGTTCTTGCTATGTACCTCGCTTCTTTGAAGAAAAGATATATACTCAGTGCATTGGTAAGTAATTTAAAGCACAATTAGTTGTTTTACTCTTAGAACTTAGAATAACCACCATTACGTAGGCAAATGTACTCTGATTTTGGCCTTGCAGTTTGGCACTTTAGCAGTTTTTATTCGACAAACAAATATAGTCTGGGTGCTCTTCGTTGCTTGCTCAGGTGTTATAGATTTCACTCTTGACTCGCCGAGGCAAAAAGAAAAGCAAAATGTAAATCTAGAATTGCGTCAGTCCAGTGATAGGAAAGGAGTAACTCTGAGATCAAATCTTCGGAAAAGAAAATCTGATAGCAGCTCTGATACTGCAAACCGTTATAACCTCAGTAAAATGATTTCTTCAACAAATGATACTTCAGGTAGACTGCTTTACATGCTTTGTTTAGAGTTTGGCAAATTTATTGCTTTCCTCAAGCATACGCAAAAATGTCTCTCAAAATATTTAAGGTTAAAATGCAGGCTTAGTCTCTGATATTTATGCTGTAATCTCAACATCTTGGAATATGAAGTGGAGGCTTTTGGTCAACTTTAGCCCATTTATCGTCGTTGTGGTGGCATTTGGTATATTTATCCTCTGGAACGAGGGTATAGTCCTCGGTATGTTGATTCAGTTTATATATCTTTTCTTCAATTAAGAATTGGTTTTGTATTTCGTTGAAATGGAAATTTATGGGTCTCTTTTGCTGATCTATCGCTTCAAAATTCACAGGTGCAAAAGAGGCTCATGTAGTTTCACTGCATTTTGCCCAGATAATGTATTTTAGTCTTGTCTCTGCTCTTTTCACTGCACCCCTACACTTCTCAGTAGTTCAACTGAGAAATCTTTTTCAAAAGCTCTACAGAAAATTGCCCGTAAACCTCCTACTTAGTCTTGTGGCTCTAACAGCCGGATTTGCCTCTGTACATTTTTTCAGGTGTGGTTTCTTGATACCTCTCAATGCACGTTAACCTCTTCTACTACAAACTCTCATTCTCTTTGTTTTCTGAAATCTTTTTGTAGCTTGGCTCATCCGTATCTTCTCGCCGATAATCGCCATTATCCCTTCTATCTTTGGAGAAAAATTATCTATTTTCATTGGTCAATGAAGTACCTGTTAGTCCCGGTTTACGGCTATTCCTGGTTCTCAATCCTAACTCTATTAGGTATATGCTAAACCTATTTCTTATAGTATAATTATATATGCTTCCCCTTCAGTTTGGACATATATTGAACTTGACTTGTTCTTCCTCAATCCAATAGCAAAAACTCGAAGGAAGATCTGGGTGTTTGTCTATTTCTTAGCTACATGCGCTGTTCTTATTCCAACGCCATTAATCGAGTTCAGATATTACACCATTCCGTTCTACCTCTTCATGCTTCACTCCTATGCCAGAAGCAACGGCATTGCCACGTGGCTTCTCCTTGGAACGATTTTTGTCTCTGTTAATGTGTTTACAATGGCAATGTTCTTGTTTAGACCGTTTAAATGGAGCCATGAGGATGGTGTCCAGAGGTTTATATGGTAGGGACAAGGTTAATACTTTTTTGATATTACTGGAATAGTATCCTCAGAAATTGGTGAGTTCATTATGTTTTGTATTGTTATAAAATATCAGTTTTAAGGTTTATTTTAGTAAAATCTATTACAAGAGTTGAATGTTATGTGGCTATAAGGCTATAGGTTTTGTTAGTTCCTAATACTATAGCCACATGGCCAAATTAGCATATGTATAGGTTGGTAATAGACTGTTATAGTCATTGAATTAGGAAAGTGGTTGGTTTATGTGAGAACTTAGGTGAGTCAATGTGGATGAGAATTTCCAAAGTCATGGGAACGAGTCTAAGATTTGTTAGAAGTAGATTACAGTAGAATGTTAGGAACTGATCTTTTTGTTTCTTTTCTTTTGATTCAGTCCTAATGAGTTAGTAGTTTTACCTAACTTAGAAAATTAGAGAAGATTTTTTTAAGTTAAGCCTCTTTCAAATTATATTTTATATGTAAAAGATACATATCACTAGAATTTGGGAAAGTAGTAATATGCTATCCCAAATTAATTGCTTCTAGAAATAAAATCTCATTCGTGTACAATATCATGTATATTGGTTCCAGAATTAATCGAATTTTTATAACTCGTTGATCCATTGAACCTGTTTGGGACTGATCTAGAGTTCTTGGTGCCAGAAGCAGACCTATTTGATGGAGAAGGGGTTCAATTGAACCCCTTTAAATTTTGAAAAAAAAAAATTATGTGGAGAAATCATGCTTTGTTATAACCAAATTCAATTACCACACTCATGTAATTAACTAAATTCCAATAAACAGTCCAAAATCAACTCACCAACATCTATTTAATCAACTTACCGATTCTTGTTTTGTAGGAATTCTGTTTTTATATATACTATCTCATAAACACACAATTAATTTATTCAATAACTTCTTTATTTGAAATTAATTTAATTTTTAATATATATATTTTTGTCAATAATTGGATCATCTGATCCATAGTCTAAAATTTACACCCTTAAATCTCTTTTTAATCTTTGAATAAAATTAATTAAAATTATTAGATTTTTGATATGAATATAGGTTTGATATATACAAATACAAGGAGTAAAACTCCATATAACCCAAATATATAATTATATATAACGTTTTGGTGTATTTTTCACTAAACTGAAAGGGTAACATAGATACAACATATGAAAAAATTGTGAAAAAAAAGAAAGAAAAAGAACTTTAGATCGGAAAAAAAATCAACCGAAGTTATTGTAATTAGTTCTTTAAAAGATTTAAATTGGAGAAAAAAAAGCCATTAATATTCACATTGATGATCTCCATATTCTTCCTTCAAGTGAGATCACTATTACAGAGACATCATCGTGATACCTCCGACGATCTCCTTGTGGTATCTCCAACAATTCATGAAAATCCATACCTGAATTAAAGCAAAACAATGATATTCAGATTTCAACAATATTCAGAAAATTGGCTTATATAATGTATTTAATATTGGAAAAGATGTGAAAAAACAATCTAAACTTTTTAGCAGTTGAATTTAATCGTTAATTTTTGTTGACTTATCAATTAAATCACATAATTTTATTGACTTATCAATTAAATCGTGAATTTTGTTGACTTACCAATTAAATATCGATTTTTTGTTGATGGAACCATTTTCACTCTATTATTAAATATTTTAAAATTTTTTTACTATTAAAAAACTAAAAATAGGGTGAAATGATTCAATCAACAAAAAAAGTATTGCAAAAGTTTACGATTTAATTGATAAGTCAGTGAAACTTTGTGATTAAACTCAACCGAAAGTGATAGTTTGTTTTATAATTTCATTTAATATTATGTTCTTACCAAATTTGTTGGCAGCACGTAGCAGGACTTCTTGGATTAAGTGTTGAGCTGGATCGCCTTCAGGAAAAGCAGAGATAAAAGATTCAACTTCGAAAATGGCTTCTTGGTTTGAGAAATATTCATACAATCCATCAGAAGACAGAATTAGGAATTTGTCACATGACGTTAGCTTGTGATGACATAGAGATGGAGTACATGTAATGTATGGTTCTGTCCCAATGTAGTCGATTCTGAACATCTCCAAAAGTGCTTCGTTCCATTTAGGCTGAGAAAAAAGAAGATAAGAGTGTTTTAAAGATTGTTCCAGCAAGTGATCTAGTTTATTCTATTCGGATAACCGAGTGGTTTTGACTTCTAAGGGACCACCGATTCTGATTAGTGGGGATCCACATAATCTTTTATAGAAGATTGGAATCTCCAACACCAAGGATCGACGCATCATCTCCTATTCACCATATATCCTCTTAGGTCGGGAAAATCCATATGAATTCCTCTCCCAAACGAATCAAACTCATTGGATTTTTGGTACCAAGGTTAAACCATGGGTTTATCATCGCTTGGTGGATCTAGGGTACAATCTTGAGTGATCTTATTACCTGTTTGAGAAATCCAGCTCCAAATGCACGAGTGACCTTAAGATAACCTTTGACTCTATCATTCTCTACTGCACAATCATCTTCAGGATGCTCTTGTTTGATTCGTCTCACTTCCTGTTCTCATAAAACAGAACACATCAGTTTCTCTCATACAATTCAATTTACAAAACACCATAAGAACTGTTTGATTCTTTGTTTTTTTTTTTTTTTTGTCAATCAGTTTGATTCTTTGTTTACCTCTTCATTTTTTGTGCTATGTTCCATGTTAAGCTGAAGAGGAACCAAACTATTATACATTGCTCTATTCATTAACATCTCTCGATCTTCTCTGATTCTCTCCAACTCCTTCTGCTTCTTTCTCCCAATTGCGGTATTAGATTTCCTCGCTAAAACAGCTCGACTATCTCCTACATTCATCACATAAACATCTTCTCCTTTCATCAATGTTACTAGAACACAAGATCCCATCAATGCTAATTCTGGATTCTCCTTAACCATTTGATCAGCTAGCTGAAGATACGCATCTTCAGTGTTCTTCAGCGCCTGTAGAAGAGCTCTAAGAACATCTTTATGGTTTGTTGTCGTTGAATATGATCCTTTCTGATCACAATTGTCACCAGACTCAGTCTTGTTGTTTGACTTATTCTCCCATTCACATCTCCATTTCACACTCTTCTCTAGATTCCTTGCACTAGAAGCAACTGTATAATCACTGTTAACCACTGGACAATTCTCTTTATCTTCCTTATCGGTTGATTCTCCGATTTGAGTCTCACCGTTTTCTCCAAAAGTTCCAGACTTTTCGTCGTTCCAGAGTAATCCATTAAGCTCCTTTTGCACGGCGGTGTATAGATTGTTGAGAAGATAATCCGGTGCATCTGGACCACTGAATCCATCATAAATTCCGACGAACACCCATTCGTTTTCTTCAGAGACGACCACATGTACACGATCCTCTCCTGCTTTTCCTTGAGCCCATTGAACATCCAAAACCGAGTCAATGCTCTGTTCTTCTATTTTAGCTTCTCCTACGTTATCAGATTTAGGGTTTTCCTGTCTTGAGATATTAATCTCAGGTTGATGATGATCATGACGATCCGAACCTGATGAATCAGAACCGGTGATTGGCTCAATCACGCTCTTCTTCAAACGAGGTTTATTCTTAGAGACTAAACTCGTGAATAGTGATTTGAATGTGAGAAAATTCTTCTTCGATTTCGGTTTTTTCGATGAAGATTTTCTTCTGATCTTCTTTGGTTTCTCTTTCTCTTTCTCCATCTTCTTCGCTGATTCAATCGGACCCGAATACAACCCGCTTTCAATCGGACCCGATAAGAATCGTCTCTCAAATGGAGCTGATCCATGACCCGAGTCTTTAACAATCGGACCCGATTGCCATGTAACACCACGCGGCACAGGCTGAAGAGGAAGAGAAGCAAAATTACCAGAGCTCTCGAATGCGGAAGCAGAAACAGCAGAGTTATGTTGACAATCGGAATCCGATGACAAAGCTCCGGAAAGCGCCGTGGAAGGATTTGCGCTGACTGAAGCACCGGAGATTGAACTGAAAGTGGTGGTAATTGAGTCTTTGACAGTTTCTGATTGAAGAGGAATCTCTAAAGGTAATACAACTCCGGTGAGATCAGGTCTTATGTAACAGAAAGAGTGACCAAGTCCGTCGTGGACAAGAGATACATCGTATCGCCGGGATAATTCTCCGGCGACTGTACCTGTACAGCAACCGGTTAGTGTAGTGACTCCATTTCCCATTTGGTGAAGATAATTGAGAGATTACAATCTCAAACTACTTGAATTGGTGTTGTTCATAAAAGGAGAGCTTGGTGAATGAGTTTGGTTGATTTTATGTTGGAAGTTGGAACCAAATGAAGAAGAAGAAGACAGAGTCACATTGGTAAGAGAGAGAAAAAGAGAAAGAGTTGACTTTTAGAAGTTTATTCTTTTGGAATTGGTTTATGACTTTATTCTAATTGTTAGTGGAATTAGTAAAATTATACCAAACTAAATATAGATCCGTGCTATGCAGAGTTTTAAGAAAATGTTTGATATATATATATATATATATGCACGTATTGTATTAAAATAATATTTAAAAAATTTTAAACTTAATTTTACATCATATGATATATATATACATGTATCATGTTTTAGATAATATTTAAGAATTTTGTTGATTACTAATTGTTGAAACTAACCTATAAATAATAGGATTTGAAACCCAACTTTATATAATAGGATATTGAAAAAATTTAAATTGTTAATTTGAAAATTATGTTGATTACTAATTTTTGAAACTCAACTTCATATAATAAGATTTTATAATTATAAATAAAGATATTTATTTATAATTTTTTTATGATAGGATTGTGAATAAAGATATATATTTCGTGGTAAATATAAATATTTAAAACAAAAATATAATTTAAAATATATAAAAATAACATAAAATTTTGGATCATTGAATTTGACACGTGGATGAATCCCGTTGAAAACTAAATTTTGAAACTCAACTTTATATATACGTAAAAAAATAATACAAAAATTTTGAATTATAAAATTTGACAC
This sequence comes from Lepidium didymum, assembly GCA_963920545.1. Lineage (NCBI taxonomy): Eukaryota > Viridiplantae > Streptophyta > Magnoliopsida > Brassicales > Brassicaceae > Lepidium > Lepidium didymum. The sequence goes on along the minus strand of OY986996.1, from coordinate 521,080 downwards.
ATAGAATAATCTTGTTGATTACTCAATTTAGAAACCCAACTTTATATGATAGGATTATGAATAAAGATAAATATTTCACGATAAATATAAATACTTAAAACAAAAAGATATTTTAAAATATATAAAATAAAAGTAAAATTTTAAATCATTAGATTTGACACGTAAAATAATCTTGTTGATTACTAATTTTTTTAACACAATTTTTTTTAATATGATTAGGATTTTTTGTAAAGATTATAAAAGTATTTACAATTTTATATGTAAATTCATCTTTTAGTTATACTTTTCCAAAATATAAATTTATTTTTATTTTATATTAATATGAGATTTTTTTTATATAATTATAAATATCGAAAGTTTCATGAAATCGTCTATATGCTTGTATATGTATATATAACGATTAATATTCATAAATTCCTTTTGTATTTTGACCTTTTTTAGATTAGGAATATCTATATAGATAAATATTTTATAATAGAGACATATCGACATCTTTTCTCTATTATAATTCTTTTTGTTAAGATTATAAAATATTAGATTTAATACGTGAAAAAATCTTGGTAATAATTAAATTTGAGAAACCGTACTTTAAATAGTTATATTTTTTGTTAAGATTATAAAAATATTTGCATTTTTTTGTAAATTCGTTTTTAATTATATTTTTTTTAAATATTGATAATTATCTTCTATTGGATTTTATTTTTGTTTTATAATTAGTAAAAGATAAATATTTATTTTATTTTATAATTTTTTTTGTGTTAGAATTGTGAATAAAATAAACATTTCTTGATTGAGATAAATATTTTTTATTTTATTTTTAATATAAATACAGAAAATTTTCTAATCGTTGGATTTGATACGTGGAAAAATCTTATTAATTAGTAATTTTGATAAACTATACTTTATATAATAAGATTAGATTTGACACGTGAAATAATCTTATTAATAACTAAATTTGAGAAACCGTATTTTAAATAATTATATTTTTTGTTAAGATTATAAAAACATTTGCATTTTTTTTTGTATATTCGTTTTTTTAATTATATTTTTTTAAATTCTATTTTTGCATAATTATCTTTTCTTACATTCTATTTTTGTTTTATAATGAGTAAGAGATAAATAGTTATATTTATTTTTTTTATAATTTTTTTTTGTGTTATGATTGTGAATAAAGATAAATATTTTTTGATAGAGATAAATATCTTTTAAAAATATTTTATATTTTATATTTGATATATAAATACGAAATTTTTTCTAATCGCTAGATTTGACACGTGAAAAAATCATGTTAATTAGTAACTTTGAGAAATTATATTTTATATAATAAAATACTTCTGGCCAAATAGCTTTTCTGTTATTTTAATAGTAATAAAAAAATATCAATCGGTATGTATATATTTTGATTTTTTTCCGAATTATTAATTGAATCATTTAAACATCAAACTGAAATTTTTTTGGCAATCTATATTTATATGTTATAGCTATGAAATAAACAAAAACCAAATAATAATAATGAACTCGTAATAGTACATTAACTTTGACACTAATACAAATTTTATAGAGTCAATATGTCTATTTAAAAAATTTAATAATCGTTTTGAATTTTCATGTACCGAATTTGAAATATAGAACCATAAATTAAATTTTAAATGTCAATTTTGTGTAACATTCTGATTTAGGAATGTTATATCGGATTTGGTTTGACTAAACCAACGTGCAATGTATATTGTATCATACAAACATTTTGTCTATTAAAGAAAAGGTGTTTTTTGTACAAGGGAGTTGACTTTTGAGGAAGAGTGTGGTGGTTTTGTAAGATATAGAAAAGAGAGTTATTAAAGTATTCATGTCAAAAAGTCAAATGACTTGATAATGGGTTGTAACAAATACTATTAAATACATCATTTTGGAAAAGAAAAATAGAAGATACGTTACACTTCATTACGTGCTATAAACCTCCAAAATTTCTCAAAAACATTTTTTTTTAAACATTTGTATCAAAACAACTTGATTCAATCCATAACTTAAATCTCAATTCATGTAAACTATCGTTCTCTAAATTATAAAACAGATTTCTTCGCTCGTACTTTTAAAAAACAAAACTGTGTTTTCAGACTTTTGTAAATTTAAAAGTTTCTCCTCGTGTTTCTAATAAAAATATAAGTTGGATAATAAAAAAATCTTCAATTTCATTTTCTTATTTTATGTGAATTCTCATTCTCTGGAACATAAAACAGATTTCTTCGCTCGTAATTTTAAAAAATAAGTTATCATAATTTAAATCTCATTTCACGTGAATTTTCTTTCTCTAAATTATAAAGCAAATTTTTTCTTTCGTAATTTTAAAAGATAAGTTTTCAAATTTTTGTAATTTTGAGGTTTCTCTTTGTTTTCCTAATAAAAGTATACGTTGACACAAAAAAGAAAATTAAATCTCACTTTCTTTTAATATTTGATTTGTAGTAAAAAAAAAGTCTAACCTCTAATGCTAAAATCACTAGCTAGCTGGAGCATCTAAATAGACTAAGAAGAATTAAGCATAAAAACAAGTTTCAAATTTTTATAATCTTTCTCTATATAAATTATCGACTTTTTTTTATAGTTGCAAAACATAGACTACAAATATATTAGGAAAATCTTTCTATTTTTTTTCTTTTATCATGAAAATTTTATTACAATGAAGGTTTTGTTTCACATTTTTGGGCTTCTTCAGCAACTCTGTAAAACTATCATTTGCTATTGAAAAGGCCTGTAAATACTAATGGGCTTTATTTAGTAATGGGCCACATATTTCGAATGGGAGCTTTCTTTTTCCTTTTTAATATATAAAAATAAATAAAATAATCCAAAATTCGCTATAACGGCAAATTTCTCAAAGTTCATGTTACGCACGCTTCTGCTCTCTTTCTTTCTCTTTCTCTTCCCCTCTCTCCCCTCTCTGCGTCTCCCGCCATGGTTATGGCGACCGAGAAGAAGATGCTCGACAAAAATCCAGAAACATTCCGCCTCCACAAGGTACGAAGACATTAACTCTGTTTCCTCGCTTAGCGGAGGTGATTATATAGTTTTGTGAATCTTCGTAACGTCTTGAAAATCAGTTTATATCGCTAGGTTTTCTGTAAAAGTGTGTTGTGTGAACGACATAATCTGATTAGGTTTTCGATTCCGTTTTTGCTTTAAGAGATGATCTCCACTTTCGTGTCTGATTAGGGCGTTTTTGATGACTACATTTGAGTTATTTTTGTTGTAAATTTGCCAGAACCGCGTTTCTCATTTTCTGTTTGGGATTATTATTGATGAATTTTGACTGTGTAAATGCACATAAGCACGTTTTATGTTGTGATTGTAGTATCTTTGTTTGATTTAATACGGAGAAAATTCAGATGATTAGTGTTTCGAATTTGCAATAGAATATATGAATGAGTTACTATATGCCCCAAAGGTTCATGCTCGTCAACATTCAGAACCTGGGTAATGTATGCTATAAACGTTGAATCCAGAGATCAAAACAAATTTACTCCAGAAAAATGCTCATATTTTTAGAAAATTTTGTTGTGTTTACCTTTACAATTTTTCATTGTTCTTATTCTTCATTACCCCTGAAAAGCATATGTTTTGGTTTCAGGCTTAATAATCTTATAGACTGAGTGAGTTTTGTTCACAACTCACCAATGGGGAGGAATTTGCGTCAAAAAGTTACTTGCAACCCAATCCAAAACCACCCTGGATTCATGTGGGGACTATTTGACATTCTTAAACACAACCACTGGCGTTACATCAAGAAACGACTTCCTCACAAAAGACCCGTTGGTAGAAGATGTGTTTCTAGTAAGAGAAATCCTGTTTTCTTTATTCTTCTGCTCTCTCGTGTCTTGGTTCGGTGTCTTTGTGATGTCCTCGTTCAGTTTTAGTCTCTCTCAGTTTGTGAAATTTCAAAAAAGAGCACACTTCATAATCTTGGAATGTTTTGATTAGATTGGATTTGCTTGAAGCGAAGTTACTTATAGATAAGTTTATACCATAGTTCTGTTTGATGTTGTCACTTCTCAGCTCTTATATTCCCAACTTCATATAATCTCCTTAGAATAATGAGGATTCTTCAACTGTTTATATTTGTAACATATTCTTTGTTTTTCATTTTCTGCTTTTAGGAACAAAAAATGAAGTAAACAATACTATACCATCACAAGATGGCATTCCCGTACCCAAGACCAAGATGGAAGATAAACCAAAAGTAGTAAGTTGATGCAAAATGAAGATGCATTAGTTTATTATGAAAGTAACTTAAATCATAAAGGCAGATTCATGTTAAGTCTCTCACCCATTTGTTTAATTCCTTCAGGACTCTGAACACAGACCAAAGAAACCCAGTTCTGCAATAAAGTCTAAAGAGTCTAAATCAGGGGAGAAAACAAAAAAGCAGCACAATGCAGAGAAGTCCAAGAAACTTAATTCAGACGAGAGGTCGAGGAAAACACATTCTGAAATCAAAAGGTCTGTGAAAGCGTTGATTAGGGCACTTGCAATAGAGGACAAGTCTAAGAGGAAAGGTCGTCATCACCGGAGCTCTACTTATCCTGTACAGTTAAACCCGAACGAGAAGGAGTCATTGAGTGAGGTAGAGTCTCCAGATAAGAACTCCTCAAATAGCGATGATCCTAACCGAGTCTTTAATAAGAAGGTTGGCATTTCACCTGCTATTGGCTCTTTGAACCCACTTTATCTTATGTCTGAGGAATCAAGCAACAGTGACTGTGAAGATTTTAGGATAGAAAACATTCCAGTTGATGATACTGATGGAAGTAAATCAGATTTTGATGAAAAAGAGTCCAAGAATAAGGAGAAGAGCAACAATGAGGAAGCTTGGTTAGACCCAAAGTTGAGAAACACCAAGGAATACTCTGAGAATGAAGACGATACGTCGCCTAGACGGTCAAAAGCATGTCTTGATGCTCTCAATTTGATACACATGAATAGAAACTTCTTATTAAAAGTATTGCAGGATCCGGGTTCTCCTCTAGCCCGGCATTACCAGAGCCAACAAGCTTTTAGCTCCAAAACAATGACTAAAGCTGGATCATTTCCTACTCATGGTAGCAATAGAGAGGATCATGATAAAGGATTTGACTTGGGGGGAGATATTAAAAAAAAACCAACGTCTCCTTCCATAGCTGCAGAACACAGAGCAGAAGGAATCCAGAACTTGAATGAAACAATGTCGAAATTGGCTGATGAAGATTCATCTGGTTCTGGTTATGCAAGGAAGCGAGGAAAGAACCAAGTGGTGATCAAACGTTTCAAGGATCTAAGGCAGAAGATAAAGCATGTGATTAACGAGAACAAGAACGAGAAACACCGTATCACTATGGATGCTGTCTTAGACAAAGTACCCCGCAAGTATGGTTTTTCGAAAGATTTGGGACACGATTTATTCACACACATAAAGGGAATTTCTACAACTAAGAGCAACAAAGCAGATGGCACAAAACTGAAGCAAATAAGAAGAGCATCTTCGCTGTGTGGTTCACTTGACCGATACCTTCAGCTGTATGAATGTAGCTTCCAAAGAGAAGCAAAGAACAATAATGATTCAGAGAAATCAAGGGTGGAGTTTGACGAATCAGCGTTGCCTTCTAAGAGAGTTCCTAAATACTTGGGAAGGATTCTTTCATTACCTGATATGAAATTATATGATTTGAAGATTGACGACCTTCCTGGCCAATTCACAACTTCAAGTAGATCAACTGAACCACAACAAAAAGGCTTGGAAAACATTTCAGAGATATCAGAAGATCAGGCTGAGTCGTCAGAACACGAAATGCTTGAACAAACTACGGATGCTTCTGAATATCCATCCTTTGACGCAGAAATTCCTACATCACTAATGGAGACAGAACAAGACAAAGAAATCTCTACTGTTGACGCTGAGCCTGAAACAAGTTCTTTAGAAGAACCATCAGAAGAAAGCACTGATCTGATTCCTACAATAGATATTGATGAAAATCCTTCTGAAGTTGACATTTCTAGAGGTATGTATATGTCTTCAACATCTTTCTCACTTCTAAATATCACGTTTCTGATTAGATTGACAAACTTTTCTTTTTTCGGTCGGTTGTGTACAGAGCAATCTCCCGATACTGAAACAGTATCAACAAGCAAACAATTAGACGAAGTTCTCCACATAGAAGCACAAGATAAAGTAAAATTCAACTATGTAAGAGATATTCTCGAGATCTCCGGTTTCAACGCACCAGAATCGATCTCAATGTGGCAATCAGATTACCAGCCGCTCGATCCATTAATGTACGAGGAAGTGACAACAACAACAGGAGGGTGTATGTTCCAAGATCCTGAATGTTCAAGAAACGAAGAGGAAGGAGGTAACTGTAACCATTTGCTTCTCTTCGATCTAATCAACGAGGTACTAATCGAAATCTACGAAAGGTCTTACCATTATTGTCCTAAACCACTATCATCCCTGTGTAAGATACATCCAATGCCACTGGGGTATAGTGTACTGAAGGAGGTTTGGGTTGGAATAAACTGTTACTTGCGGTTCAAGCCAGACGATGAACAACAATCGTTTGATAAAGTTATGAGTAGGGATTTATCTAGAGACGATGGATGGATGGATTTACAGTTCGAGAGTGAATGTGTTGGAATTGAAGTTGAGGATTTGATCTTCGAGGAGCTTCTAGATGAATTGCTTGCGTCAGTTTAAGAAGGTATTCAAGAACTCGAATCATTTCTTCATTTTTATGGGATTTTGTTGTTTGCTTGGAGTTTAAGGTACATAAAAGAGCAAATATGGTGTTTATATAAGTTTTTTATATTCTTTTTCTAATGATATTGTGTGTACAAGAATTGATAGATGAAATAATGTGTTAAAATGAGTGAGGATATAAACGTTGGAATATATGGGCTGATTGGTTAAGACTGGTTATGACTGTAGTTTGAATTTTTTTTTGCTATGATTTAGACGGTATGTATTTTGATTGTAAATGAAAAATAGTTTTATGGTGCAATGAGATCATAAAAAATATATAGCGTAATTGGTAATTGGATTAATTTTAGTGTTCTAAACAATTTGCTTTGCTCGCAACGAAAGCAATTTTCAATTGTAACTCAATTACTCAAATAGATAATTATTCCCAACTAATGCTTGTTCCATATGGTCTGATTTGAATGAATATTAAGAATATTGAACAATTACTTCACAATATGGCTCTTAACCTTGTGGTCGTGGGTTCGAACCCCACGGTGGGCGTTACTGTTGAAGTTTTTAATTATTTTGGAATTTACCTTCCTCAATACTACATTTTAACTATTCTTTTTGTATTCGTCACGTTAAGATCTTCTCTATGGATAAAAAGAAAACACAATCCATTCATAGACTCTCTTTAACGTTTTCTATAGAATTGTGACTTATCGACACTACATGATTCCCATTTGAATGGTTCTCCTAATTTTTCACTTTCTTTTCCCATATTTCGAATTTTGTAAATATCATTTTTTCTGAAAAAAGGAGAGATTCGATTCGATAAACCCACATAGAACGGACATGGTCGACATTGGGCCCACTTGTTCTTTTAGGAGCCCATCTCAAGTTGACAAAATTCGTTGAAGCCGAACTTTGGAACACTTGCGTCCTTTGTTTTAAAGACCTTTTTCATATTGGATAAACCAAAGTTATGTCTAAAACTTATCTTAATATTTTTAGGCTAATCAAAGAGGAAATAATGAAAAAAATATAAAATTTGGATGAAGATTAATATACAATGGAAATAAATCGAAAAGAAATTATAGTTGTTAATTCTTGAATTAATAGACATAGATTTTATACTTACTTCTATTGTAACTTATGATTTTTAGTTAATTTTGTTGTTTGTGACCAAAAAAAAAAGGTAATTGTGCTGCTGCTCATAGATTTTTTTTTTTTATCAATATTAGATCGACAAGCCCCGATTCATAGCTTAAAATTTACTTTCCAATAATTTATTTTTAAGCTATTATAATGCAGCAGGTAGGAATCAAACTCTGGTGCCAAGTCATTAGCTGAATTATCCTAACCACCAGACTGAGAGCAACTCGGAAGAAATTTTTAATCTTCACAATATTGTAAGCAACAAAATCTATAATTTTTTTTTTGTCAATAGAAAATCTGTGATTTATCTTTATAATTTTTTTCATGCATGTAAATCTGTAAGCATTTAATGAGCCTTTGTTTTTAATTCATAATTCTCAAAATTTTGTTTTGTGTACATTAGAAAAAGGGTAAATCTGTAAATTACTGTATATTTACTTTGGGAACGATCAATTAGGTGATAGAATGGACTAAGATTGAGACACGTGGATGGTCCATACTTTCTCATTTCGCCTATAAATAACTAAGCTCCTTCTCAGATCAAAATCATTCACTTATCATTTTGAGACTTTTAAGGTAAATTGAATCATCTTCATAGTTCTTCTGAGATTTCTTCAAATTCTATAAAGAAAATGTCTTGTTGTGGAGGAAGCTGTGGTTGTGGATCTGGCTGCAAGTGCGGCAATGGATGCGGAGGGTAATTTCTCCACTAACTCTTTTTGTTTTTCTCTGTAAATTTTCCTTTTCCCGAGAAAATAAACCTCATGCAGCAGTTTCTGTGTCGAAACCTAGAAATTATGTATGATCGTGTTGGTCTTCGATTTTCATAAGATTTATTTTGAATTTGGAGATCAAAATCCGGCTAATAGTCTTCCTCAATTTCGAAATTTCTGTTGTTTTTTGTGTGTGTGTGTGTGGATTATATCGATTATCTGAATCGAAGCCCTAGTTTCTCGATGAGATCATAACATTATCTCCTTTTCTGGTTTCTACAGCTGCAAAATGTACCCTAACTTGGAGACCACCGCCACTGAGACACTTGTCCTCGGCGTTGCTCCAGCTATGAGCTCTCAGTACGAGGCTTCCGGCGAGACTTTCGTCGCCGAGAATGATGCCTGCAAATGCGGATCTGACTGCAAATGCAACCCTTGCACCTGCAAATGAAGAACTCCATAAACCCTAAACCCAGAGTCTGTAATAACCCTAATGTTATATGAAATAATGGCTGACTTTGCTGATTGTTTAATCCGTGAATGTTGGCCTTCTTCGTCTTCTTCGTACTTGTGTTCTATGGTTTGGTCATTAAGATATCTCTGTAAGTTTTATCAATGTGACTATAATTTAATTGTATTATGGGTTTGTCTTATTTGGAGTAAAGTTTGCTTCTTTCTTACTGAGTACACGTTTAAGATTATGCCATGACATATGTCTCTTGATTATAAAGCTTAGATAAACAATAACAGACAATCATGAAGAAACTTACACGACATGGACACAATACATATGTTCTTGAAGAAACCAAAGTGTTGTTTTTAGCTAGAGACAACAACTAAGGTGTTGTTAAGTTGGCTTCTCAATGATTCCTTCAGTGGCTGTTTTGAACAAGTTATGTACCTGTCTTGATGTGAAACCGATCCTCTCTAAATGACTAAGCTGTTGAAATTTAGATATTTGGTTAGTCAATGAAGATTGTTTAGCTTAAGGAGAATATTTATGGGGAGTAGAAGGATTGAGCGTTGTACCGATTTTAAAGGACTTGTTGCTCTGAGTTCTATTATGTACTCAGCCATCTTCTGTCCAATTCCCTGAGAAAAAATGAAACAGACTTATGTGCAGTGAAACCAATATTGATTATTATAGCAGGGGTGTTTAAATTCATGTGGTTGTTCACAAAGCGGTGAAGTTACCTTTAGTTCCATTAGCTCTTCTCTGTGTGTTTAAAAGTAAAAATGAATGAAGTTAGTTCTTGTATGGTCCTAATAATAAGGAAGAATTTAAGGTAGGAAGATGAAATTGAGGGCTATTATTACCTGTTTGCTGTGTTTAAAAAGTGTATGTACTCTTTTATGAGAGTGGTCTGTGAAAAGAAATGTTTTTGAAAAGGATCAGAGTTCAAATTCTTGCCCACGGTTTGGAAAATGTTAATTCATACCTTTAAATTAGTGCTCCAAGCATTGAATTTCTGGCAAGTGCCTTCCATCTCCATACTCTCAGCGTTTGCAGAAAGAAAAGCTGTTTTTGGCGTCATTGGCTTGAAATTGGAAACGCTCTCATCTGCTGATTTTGGTTTTGCATTTGAGTTTATCGGAGATAGAGCTTCTCGAAGGGGACTCAGTTCCGTGTGTTTCTTCTCGAGCTCTGAAAGTTTATCTAGAATAAACTCAGATCAAAGCAAGACGAAATATAAAATTCATGAAAACAACTATCAACAAGTAAAGGTCAAGAAAGCAAACCCATCAAGCTTGCTTTTGATACACACAGATTGTCCTTGTCAGATTTGTCTCCCTCCTCATCTTTGGTTGGCGAAGCTAAGTGCAGATTCTGTATTGGTTCCTGGATTAAACTCAATTGCTTAAGTTAGCTACAAAGAATTAGATAAACGTGCAATATGATACATATGTGTGTATCTGATGTTTATTTTAGAACGAATGCTGCAGCATACCCATAAATGTGAAGGTGCAGGAGTTTCACCACCAAATAAGTTTCTGGCGGTCACAAATGCGTCCCTGTGTATGGATATAATGTGAGGAAAAATAATTTAGGATGTAGAACAAATAATAAGTCAACCATTCAATTGAATACCTCTTTTCTTTGCCAGCAATTTTAGCACTTTCTGCAATGGCTGATCTATGATATCCGACTGTCTTGACTGAGCTTTTAGAAATTGAAGTTTGATGTGTACCAATCAGCGGAGAACGTATTGCCATCATTCTATGCGCGCTTTTCGTCTTGCCTTTTGATTCAAGCCAAGCTTGCAGTTTTGTTTCCATATTTCTTTGAACCTTGGGGGTCTCTACCTTGGGAATTGAGATAACAGTATTTGAGATGTGCCTTGACCTTGCAGCCAAACTTACAGTGCGAAGTGATTCTTGGTATTCTCCAGGATTCTAAAACAGCAAAACCAAACAAATAGATTCCTCACATGAGCCACTTTGTATATTTTCGGATCAACGCAATCAATCCCACTAAACAACAAGAGTTCTCTATCTGCCTACCAGACATGCAACCATGAGAGCCCTACTCGTTCCTCCAAGTGAGTCCTGCAGTATTCTAGTCAATTTACTTTCCCTATAAGGCACTCTTGGCAGGTTATTATTCAGTGCATAAACCACATTGGACAATGCAAATAATGACTGATTAATCTTGGCACTCTCTTGAAGACGGATTCCTTCATTGCCTGTCCTTCTATTGTCTTCATTACCTGATCAAGCGATAAAATGTTTGTTAGTATTGCAGAGAAGAACGTGTAGAGGCTCCGTCCATGTATTTAATACTTCAGAAATGGTAGAAACATAACCTGCCAGATCAATCAGATTGATTTTTCCAGTGACACCTCCTTCTGAGGTCACTAAGACCACAAGGACTCCGTGGCTTCTACTAGAGACATCATTTAAACCAGTGTGTGCAACTTTCCTCCGCTGAACGCCACACGAGTATGCCTCTTGAAATTCATCCATAGAGTTAACTGGGACAGTAGATAGTCCCTTCAGATGAACTTGTCCATCTTTATCGTCCCAAACAGCAATCTCATTGGCTTTAACTACTAAGAGATCCCAACATCTGTCCATGTAAACTTCATAATATGAAATCTCTGCTCTACTTCCTGTCTTCTCACATATAGAGAGAATGGTGGACATTGTCAATGGCATCAGACCGGGTAGCTCATTGGTTCCCTGATCAAATTCAGAATGAGTTCAAACCATCATGAGACAGCAATTTACAGAAAAACCGCAAATGTAACTAAGAGGAAGAGCTGCCAATGTCTGTGAAAGCCATTTCTGTGCTCAACATTACATTGGTTTTGATAAAGTCTCATAAAGAAAAAGAGTTCTATAAAACCAGTCAGAAGCTACGATCAAACAACACTTGTCACAAATCTCCAGTTTCTGACATAAATTGAATACAGAAGAAGAGAATCTTCAGAGAAAATCAATTTCAATTTTCACCCTGAATCCAAAGTTGTTAAATTCATAAGAACCAACCTGCATCGTAAACGTTTTCCCGCTACCGGTGGCTCCATAAGCAAGCACAGTAGCGTTGAAACCTTGAAAGATCCCTGGAATCAAAGGGCTTACTTCTCTATCGAATATTTGCTTCACATTATCACCAACTGTCCCGTAAAACGCATCGAGCTGATAAGTTTCATTTCGACTGCTCCAAATTACACCGAATCATCAAACCCATATTCAAATTTCGTATTAAGAACCAAATTTTAAAAAGATAGAAATACTAAAAATGCTTACCAGCTTTCTGGATCTTTGAGATAAACTACCACTTCACTCGCATCGCCGCCGGTAAGGGAAACGCACGATCTTCCGTCACCACACTCATCGGAAATCTCCCCAGGAAGAAATGGACGAACCCTAAGGACGACCTTGACCTTGCAAATCGAAGATGAATCTAACACTTTGGCTTTCGAATCCATCTCCACGTCTGAGAGAAACTAAGAGAGTTCTTTTCAAATTTGAGATACTACTACTAGTGAGTGTGATCGATCCGTTGGTAGTTTGAATTTGGCTATGTTCAAACTTTAAAAAGGCCTTTTTATTTATTTATTTTATAAATTTCTAGGACTTTGGGGTTGGGCCCACAACTACCATTTCTGGCTAACTACATCGAGATCGGACGGCTCTCATTAAAAGCTAAAGAATTATATCGTTTAAAATATAACTGCAATTTCCGGTTCAAACATTTTGCCCTCAAACGTTAACCATCGGCACTTAACGTCCGTTAAATTCTATGGGCTTTAATGACTTTCTATGTCCATTTAGAAAAAGGCTTTTTTTCCTTATTTGGGTTTCAATTCTTTTCAGCCTTTGGGCTAATTTATAGCCCAATAAATACAATCGGACGGCTCTCGCTTAATCATCATATCGGACGGTTCAAAATCATATTGCCAACGTGTTCGATGGTCAACGCATCAGCTAAATAGTGCCGTTTGAGGTTGAAACTTTTGTTTCCAACGTTAACCCTTCTACTTTTAACGTCTGTTAAATCCCATGTGTTTTACCATTTACGGTTATAATTTGGTTTAGAGAACCGGGTTTACATATAGTTTTAGATAAATTATAATATATGAATTAAAAGAACCGGAACTATCAAAATACCATAGAAGGAATGTAATATTGTTCTTTTTCCATCGATAACTAGGAACATTTGAATCGTGTTGTAGTAAACCGGTCGGTTAGTAACGGTAACGTCGGCAGAAGAACTAAGTATTCGTTACAATATCAGTTTTAACCCTTTTTCTCAATTTTAGGCTGCTCTCTCTCTCTCTCTTTCAACGGGCAAAGTTTTTTTCGAATAAATTTTAGTTTTTTTAACGTTCTCTTCTTCTTCTTCCTCTTGGCTTGCTCGCGAATTCTTCCAGCTGTCTATCTGGATGAGTTCCAGTTCGAATCTAGCGATTTGGTCGCCGGGTAAGGTCAGTTTTTTCCTCGAATCTGATTAGGGTTTTCAATCCTTGTGATCAGATTGTAGCTTTTCTTCTACTATGGTGTGAGTTCACGGTTGTTTTGTTTGAATCGGCACACGTTTTACGGCCTCGGAGAAAGTTTTATTTGTTTGTATTGATTACATAGTTCTATAAACCCTAAATATATTATGGAAAATCCAGTTGTCAATTACTGAATTTCCGGGTTTGTGAGATCTGGCTTCTGTTTTGCCGTCGTGGGATTTTTAGAGTTTTCGATTCTGGATTGGAAGATCCGTTTTTTCTACATTTCGTGTTAAATCCCATGTCCTTGTATCTTTTTGGTTATATTAATGGGCGGTGGGATCTTTAGGAAGAAAGAAGTGAATTGGGAATTGAGATTCAATGTATGGAGAATAAGCAACCATTAGCTGCGTCTTGCTCTTCCGCATCGGAAGGCAGTGGCAGTTTCTTCCTCAAGTCACCTGAAATCTCAACTCCTGACACAGCATCTCCAACTCAACGGTAGTATTACTATTGTCTGTTTCACTTCATCTATCTGTGAATGTATACAACTTTTTTGTGAAATTCTTTTTGAGGAAAGGTGTGATTGATGACTTACTTAGAACTATGATTTTCGCATTGAACTCATCCTCGCTGCAATGTTTTAATGTTGATTGCAGGAGGACTAGTGGCCCTATGAGACGAGCGAAAGGTGGTTGGACTCCAGAGGAGGTTAGCGGTTGTTTTGGTTTCTAATTTCCCGGTTCTCAGTTTCATAATTTTTTCGATGTGTAGAGTGACCTCATTGTATCTTATATGTGTATGAATTAGTGTACATATGGACGTATCATATATGTATATGACCTGTGATTGGTTTCTTTCACTATTCAGGATGAAACACTTAGACGGGCAGTTGACAGGTATAAAGGGAAGAGGTGGAAGAAAATAGGTAAGTTTCTTTTCCTGAATCTATTTCCTGTAATTGTAGTAGCATTGGTGCTGCCACACATTTAATAAGATTATTGGTCCTGTAATGATGAACCTATGGATAATTTATTAGATTTGTATCCGGGAAGTTCTTCTTGGTAAACATAATCTCTGCTCTGCACATTGCAAGTGAACCTTAATTTATTTTTCTTTTGAATGTTAAAGTAGCTGGCCTCGGGCATTGTTCTGGTTCTTTGATTAACTGTATTTCATCTTGCAGCGGAATTTTTCCCAGATAGAACAGAAGTCCAATGCTTGCACCGGTGGCAAAAAGTTCTTAACCCAGAGCTTGTTAAAGGACCTTGGACTCAAGAGGTTATCTTTTCTTTTCATGTTTGGATACTTTCTACGCTTTTCTTACCTGTAAATTTGCGAGCTTTAAAATTCTGTCTTTTTGTTATTTTATAGGAGGATGCTCAAATTGTTGAACTTGTAAAAAAGTATGGACCTGCAAAATGGTCTGTTATTGCCAAGTCTTTACCAGGTCGTATTGGGAAGCAATGTCGAGAAAGGTTATAAAGATGAGAATATTAATCATCTGAAGAATAGAGTCTATGCCTCCTTTGAAT
Organism: Lepidium didymum; assembly: GCA_963920545.1. Taxonomy (NCBI): domain Eukaryota; kingdom Viridiplantae; phylum Streptophyta; class Magnoliopsida; order Brassicales; family Brassicaceae; genus Lepidium; species Lepidium didymum. The sequence goes on along the minus strand of OY986996.1, from coordinate 506,025 downwards.
TTGGGCCTGAATGTTTTTATGATTATAGGTGGCATAACCATTTAAACCCTGGTATAAGAAAGGATGCTTGGACCACAGAAGAGGAATCTGCTCTCTTAAATGCTCATCGAATACACGGAAACAAATGGGCGGAAATTGCTAAGGTCTTATCTGGAAGGTATACTTTCTTGTTAAATATAATTGAAAGAGCTAAGGCCTGAAAAGAATAAAATTTCTTCACATGTTTAAATGTCTCATACAGTTATTGCTTCTTCTTACGTAAAGTAGTCTACCTGATTTTTTGCAGGACTGATAACGCGATAAAGAACCACTGGAATAGTTCATTGAAGAAAAAGCTAGAATTCTATCTAGCAACTGGTAGCTTGCCACCGCTAGCAACCAAGTTCAGCATTCCGAATGATTTTGCTGATGGAGACAGAGATTCCAAGCAGTCTAGTGCAACTAAATCTGTAAAGGATTCTGATTCTTCAGGAAATACAGATGAAGCCGGAAGAGACCATTTAAAATCTTCTTCAGCTGTGCTTGAAGAAGTAGCTGTTTCACGAAGAATTGGTGATAATGGATATGCTTGTTCCCCAGCTGCTGTTGAGTACAAGCCTCAGTTGCCTAATCCGGGACCAATTACAGAGAAAGTAGGAATCAACTCAAATGCTTATGTCGAGAGATCAATCAAGAGGAAACAAGAAAATGGCTTTGGAACTCCAAAGCATGGTAATTTATACTATAAGTCTCCTCTAGACTTTTACTGTCCATCAGAAGCGGATTTGCGACGTATGTATGGATATGAATCTGGTTGTAGTCCCAGTGCTGCATCACCATTCAGCGTGATCACTCCACCATGTAATAAAGACAGTGGTTTGACTGCAACGAGAAGCCCTGAATCTTTCTTGAGAGAAGCTGCTAAGACTTTTCCAAACACACCTTCTATATTTAGGAAGAAGCGAAAAGTTGTTTTGGCAGGCAAAACAGATAATGATGTTGTTGCTATTGGAGTTAATGAAGCTGATCAAAAAGAAGAAAGTAAAGATTCAGAGATTTCTCCAGATGGTAGAGAAAGATTGTTGCTGGAGACAACTGATACTTGTAGGGATGATGATGATGATAAACTCGGGTCTAATGGAAATGTTTATAATGTGTCTCCGCCATATCGGTTAAGAGCTAAAAGAACAGCTGTAATCAAATCAAGACAGCTTGAGTTTACATCTGCAAAAGAGAAGCAGCCAGAGAAGGAAACCGAAACATCTGAGTTAAACATCTGAAGAAGACAAGCCTGTGTAGACATTTGGAATATTCTTAAGATTATTTAAAACTAGATTAAAACATGCATATACACACGGGTAGAAAGAGTATTTTTAATTTTTATTGATAGTATTTAAATTTTGAAAATATCTTAAATTATAATTGTTTTTTGTTTTGTAGTTTCTTTACTAACATGATTTTCTTATAATTTCCTTATAACTATATTTTCTTTCTAATTTTTATTTTATTTTATATTACACAACATCAAGGTTTAATAGTTTAATAAATCCGACATATTTTGTTACAACAATAAATAATGTTAATTTGTGTATTTATTTGTATTGTGTAAAAAGATTGGTCATTTACTGATTATAGATATTTGGTAGACGTTTCCTAAAAGGATTCAAATTTTTTTAAAGATCTTAGATGGTACTAGTATAATAACTTAGTAACTATACTAAAAATGCAATTAAGATAAATTTTTAAATAATTGCAGTTGACATATATATACTAGATGTTGACTAATACCAAGCGCTGTTCTATTTTCATAACATGCAAAATATAAATTTTATATACTGAAAATGTTAAATAAATGTAATTGGTGCTAATATATATACTTCAATTTGTATGAACTTTAGTAAAACTTCGGTAAATTATTAATGTTGGGACTTAAATTTTTTATTAATTTATAGTTATATTAATTTACTATATATTAATATTTTTAATTTATTGAATATTTAAAAAAATAGAAATGTTACATTTACTTTATAATTTTCAGAAATATAATTTGATTTAAAAGTATTTTTGAGTTATGATCTAAATCTTTTAATTGAATTTGATTTATTTGATTTTCAACATATTTTATATTGTGTTAAGTTCTTAGTGAAGAAATTTTCTATACATATATAAATTTGATTACATGTAATTCACCAATTATTAGGTATAATTCTTTACAATTTTTGTATACATATCGAAATAATAACATTAGAAAATTTTGCTGCAGTGTAAAAAATCCTAGATGAGTTCATAACATACTAATTTATCTTAATTATATATGCATAATGTTTATAATTATTAATTTATGATATTATTGGGACTATATTTTCATATATGAGATTCAAGAAAAATATTATCTTATTAGTTTATTAAATTTTATATTACTCCGACTTTGCACCGAAAAATTATATTTATTTATGTTTATTAATTTATCGAGTATTAATTTCAAGAGGTTATACTGTATTTACATATGAAATGTAAGATATCTATATAAATGAAAAGTGAATTTTAGAAAGCTACACACTGGATAGATTTTCATAAGAATGAGTATTTAAGACAAAAAAATGTGAAATCAATAAATTACAAAAAAAAATCCAAATGAAGTGAAAAGTGATTTTTAGAATGGTATAATTCTATTGTAAGTTTTTATGGAAGGCGAAGAAGAATATTTCTTTACACGTTTATAAGGATAAAAAAATATATTCAGCAGATAGGGACCGATGCAAAAGAATGTGTACAAGCCAAAAAGATGATATCAAAGATCTTCAACGTAGGATTATGAACCCAAATCTGATATGGCTCGAGGTAACAAAATCATCGATCTTACATCTATCCAGGTTTCACAAGATATCATTGTTTTGTAGATGAGTCGTAAAAAACATTAAATCTTCATTCACACCTAAGATGGAATTTCTCACGCCATAATATTAGAGGACTCACTGGTAAGTTGCTTTTCTATCTTAATAAAGTTTAGGCTGTGAGAAAAAAACATATATAATATAGTACATCAATCATAAAAGACTAACTCATATTTTCTATTTAAAAATATAAAATTTGTTAATACAATTGATTGTCATTATATATCTTATTTCACGTTTAGTTATACAAAATGATATATATATATATATATATATATATATATATATATATATACACAATTTTATGTTAAACAGAGAAATAACTATCACTTATTGTTTTTATAAAATAAAATCTTTTACTTTTTATAAATTTTAAACTCATCTAATAAAATAAAACAAAATATGCAAATCCACCATATGCAACCGCAAAGAAAATACTCTTATTTACAAAGATGATCACAAATAAAGAAATGAACCAAAGTGACATAAATATTAATTAAATAAGTCACCAGAAAAAGCTCTCAAATTCTTAACGTATGATCTCACAGCAACATATGCATATGATCTCACAAACAACCAAGTCTGAGAAAGAGAGCGCACAGATGACAGAACATTTACGTTAAGAAGGCTCCAATTGTGGTTTGGCCAAGAACTTTCGAACTGTGATCAAGTCCATGAGAACCAACCTGACAAGTGATTACAAAGCAATTACATTATATATTAACATACAAACAAAAGCTTTTTTCTTTGGATTGTTGAGTCAAACATTTACCATATAAGTTAAAGCAGCATAACGTTCTTCGTTCAGGTATAGCGGCTTTCCCCTAATCATGTCGATATCCTGAACCCAAAAATTTAATGTCCATAACAGAGAAAAATCCGAATCAACAAAGATCATAATCTTTGTAGGTTTACCTCTTCACCATATGTATCCAAGTACGGAGATGGCCAAGGTGATTGTCTTGCAAATCTTTGTAGCAAAATTGTGGTCCGCTATATTAAAATGAAGAGGATGGTTTAATTACTAGCCATTAATAATGCATACCATACATATAAAGCATTATATAAAAGACAAGCTAGATCCAAGAGAGAGAGATGCGATACCCTTATCAGAAGATATACACCAGTACCAGCACCGCAGGTAATTGCATGAGTCTGACAACCACTTTCTCTGTAAGGTTATATTTGAACATAGTTGGTTCTCTAAAACGATAACAAGTTGGAGCAAAACGATAGCTAGTTGAAGACAAGTTCGAACGTAGTGAAAGTGAAGCAATTACCTGCAACAAGGTCTCCATATGGGTGAACATAATCTTCCACACAGAAGACATAATGCGGGTTCCTCGATGATTTTCGTGCAGTTGCTACAAGTTTTTTTTATACACCTAACAACAACATGCTTCATGATTAGAAAAATTCTCATTGAATAGGAAAAATCTTGTGCAAAAACCAGAGAGAGATGTTGCTGCAAACCTTTGCAGTAGGTCTTGGTATACATTGGGTAGTTTCATTAGCTGGAAAGGAACAACAGGTGTCATGCAAATGGGCCTGTTAACTCTGTTGACTCTGTATTCCCTCTGAAAATGATTGAGCCATATTTCTGTTGAAGACCGAAGGAGTCCATCATTGAGAATGGTATCTATATTCGGAATCTTAAACATCTTCTCCAATTCGCACACATGATCCAGCTCAGATTGGAGACTGTACATGAAATCCATATTGTCCGTGGTGGAGTCAGAGGGCAAATTGAAATTATCTGCCTCTTCATGAAACTTCCCAGGAGTAGATTTCAGTAGCTTCCACAACAATGCACATCGTCTCAAGAAAGGAAGACTAAATCTACGGATTGCGTATTTTACATCACATGATAAATCCATATTGTTAGACCTGACATACTCCCACCCACCTGCTTCTCTCAAAACGTTGGAGATGTCATTAAGCAGGTTTTCCTCAAAACTCAACTCACTCATGTCACTTAGGCGACATGCACAATAAGCAATTACAGTCTGCGACAAAGACAACGAGATTAGAAAAAGTGGGCCTTAAGAGCAAATTAGTATATATATATACACAGAACAAATGTGCCATACCTGAACAAGAGAGACACTGTAAAAAATATGCACAAGAGATAATAGAGATTCTTCGCATGTGAGAAAAGGAAAAGGGAGACAAAAGAGCGCCCACATCAGTGATGAAAATGGGTCATGGGCAAGAACTGGATCAGATGCTCTATTCCAGAGCAGATTTGTATTCTTCAATGCACCTGCTGTGCCTGAAAAGATGGCAAATATTCTCTGATTTCATTGAAAAACATCTACACGTAGCAACTATTTCATGGATGAATGGGAATACATATACAGACTAGAAGTACATCCCATATAGGAAACATTTCAGTGTTATTTATTTTCTCTGAGAGTTAAGAGAAAAAGTACCTTCACTTCCAAATATGCTGCTGGAAGAACTACATGAAATTCCAGAGCATATAGACTCTGCAAGATGCTTCAAACCCATAAATCTCTGACGAACATGAATAGCATTCTTTGTTCGGGTGCTCTGTACCACTCGTAATAAGAGTGACAACACGGTCCCCCTAGAGGATTTAAACTCTTCATACAAGGGATCAGTACAGTAGACGGGTTGCATGGAATTCTTTGCACAACGAGTAACAATTTCCATTGAAATAAGAGAGTACTTAAGGGTGTCCCACATGACGATTGATTGTGGTAGCCACGGACTTTCTGAATATTCTTCCTGTCGCTTGGAAAAATAAAAGTTCCAGAGCTTGTTAGAGACAGATTCAAGATCTTTCCTTCTTAGTTCATCTCCCGGCAGAGAAACTCTTTTAACACTATCACCATCTTCAATCACTTCAGCAGCAGATCTTAGTAGGCACAACGCTTTCGAGAGCCAAAGAGAAGGCGTCTGCGAATCTGATTTACCTAACATATGAGGACATTCTTGTAGCTTTGGGACAGAATATAGATCTCCAGGACATGCAGGCAAAAAAGAATTAGCTAGTCGGCGGCATGCAGGACAGAGAAATTCTCCCTGCCAGAATTAAACAATGTTGAGGCTTCAGAAGTAGATTAAAGCTTCGGAAAAACATCTCTAAATTGGTTACGCAAATACCTGGTTCAGATCCACAATATGTGCACCTTCAAAGACACTTCTTCTGCCAGACCTACACCATCCAAACAAAAAGGAGCTTTAGATGTAATGTTACAACCACAACTGTAAATCAAGGAAGGAAAATTATCAATTAGGCACAATAGGTAGGAAAGAAAAAGCAACTCAAACGAAAAAAGGTTCACTTATCTACAAGCAGATTAAAAATTTTATTTATCACTTACGACTACAAAGATATCAAACATGGCTCACCTTTCCCTTAACGAGCTTAAATATCGTTCAAGACAGCTTTGATGCACAGCATGTCCACATGATGAAAGATAAACCCCATCACAGTCAGTAGGGTGAAACCCATCTGAACAGACATCAGGACGCCTGGAGGCCTGTCTTGGTCGAATATAAGGAAATCTAACTTGCAAAGTAGATGTACCACCAACAGAATTTCTCTCCGAACTACTTTCAGCTTCATGCTGTCGATGATCTACACATGTAAGGGTTTGATTCATCATATTTTCAATACTTTTACGAACAGTTTGATACATCGCTATCTCCAATGATTCCATGTTTGATGCATCTTTCCCCCTCCCATCGCTAGACCTCTTTTCTGTCTGACCATTACCTATAAGGCGAGCTTTTATAGATTCGAGCACAGAATCGGTTACAGACTCAGAGGTTGCAACATCGGACACTTGCAGCACGTGAGGAGAACTCATTATTAAACTATCTGTCATTCCCAAAAGATCAGGAGCTTCATCCACAGATATCTTCTTTTCAGACTCTGGACCTTGATCCCAAGACGGAGGGCCTCTATCCACAAAACTCAGTAGTTTGGATTTCTGCAGGAAGAAAAGAGATCGTTAAGAATGATGCAAAACAAACCTTCCTCGGATATGTTAATTTAACTTTAACAGTCACAATTATAGCATCCTCTATGCGACTAACCTGGAGAAAAATCAATAAAGAAACAGGGTCTTTGGAATCTGGGTCATGGCAGAGGGAGCAAACTTCACCGACTGCAGCTTCTGAATCATGATCCATCACAGAATCACTTGTTTCATTTTCAGATATAGGGTCGTCATCATTATCATCCATGCTGGAACTCAATGTAGACAAAAATTTTGATTGCTCAGCTTTCATTTTTGCCTGCATGCAAGTTAGAATAACCATAATTAGCATATTCTGGAACTTAATAATTCTTCCTGTAAATAAAAGTTGGAATAATGAAGGTGAGAACAATTTAAATTGTCTTGTACCAAAAAGTCTTCTAATACCATAGACATTTATGTCTGCATCCTGCATGCTCTGTTGATGTTTATCCACAGGGAACAACATTAACATGCAGGAACCAGACCAGTCACGAAGTGAAAAAAAGCCCTCATATGTTAAAGTTCACGATCCTACATTAATGGCTACCAGTTTTATGTCAAACCTGTGCATTAAAATTTGGAGGATCTTACCATAATAGCAGCCTGCCTCTCTCTTGCTTTAGCCTTTCGTTTTTCATCAGAAACAGAGCCTGATGTAACTTTGTCAAAGCCAGATTGACCGACCACCTCTGGGGCAAGACTTTGCAATAGGTTCATACAAACAGAATCAATTGCACTGAACTTCTTCAGCAGGTTTCCAATCCAGGACGAAATATTGCAACTGCCTGCATCTGGAAATTGATGAAGACCATCGTCCTTACGGGTCCTCATTAACGAAACAAGCAGAGACAACATACTTTGTTTTTCAGTCCCTTGATTTATGCCACTTAATTCCAGACCAGCTAACTCGAGAATTGGAAGTGAACTTTCTACGCAAAAGACCTGAATATTAGATTCTCTCTGCTGAGTACAAATATCCAATGATAACGAGAGCAAATGTAGTGCAGATATGAGAACGCCATCTGGAGCGCGTGATTTAACAGATGTACCACTCTGTAGTGCGTGGTATAAAACAGAGAAAATAATTTCAAATGTGGCTTTGCAAGTGCCTATTCTAGCAAGCCCCTTTAGAGGCGGATAGATCATTCTCCACCTAGGAAGCTGAGTAGTCAACGCAGACACTCCACAATAGCGCGAAAATCTTTCTTCTGCAGATTGCAATTCCCTAGAATGCCATCGAGGATGGTAGAGATCTAATTCCTTCCAGTAAGTTGACCGTAGTGAATACGTTCCCTGCCAAAGAACTAATGTCAAGTGATTTTAACATTGCATGTCACCATCAAGGTGATTCCAGCATATGGGTAAGAATCAAAACCTGGTTCATGCCAGATGGATTGGAATAGACTGAAACATCGTCTAAGACATCTTGGAGCTCATCCGACTTGGACAGGTCACGTGGTAATGATTTGACCAACTGACTGTGAGTGAAATCTCCAGTGGCTAACTTGAAGATGATCTCTCTTCTCAAACTTTCAGCAGTAGAAAGACCACAAAATCGCCTTTCTTGCAGAATCTGTATCATAAGAGCAAGCATTTCCTGGACCAAAACTGGTTCATACCTGAAAATAAATATAAGATAAGAATTATGCAAAACTGAGGAAAGAAAACCAAATGGTGGTCAAATATTTAGATACAAGAGAGTTGGTCTGACTGACCACCTAGCAATAAAAAAACACGAGATTGAGAAGACAAAGTGCTTGTTCTGCTTCAATATAGATTGATCTTTTAATATAAAAAAGACAATCATCTTGAAGGAGATAACTTCACAGTGTGAATATAACAGAAGTATTAAACCTTTGTACCAATATCAATTACAGATAAGAGAATAATAGGTACATACTCATTTGTTATATCCGGATTTCGTGAAAGATAGCTCGAGAGTCCATATCGATTGAGAAGCTTATAAACATAAGAATCTGCAGGAGCTAACGCACCACAACATTGCAGAAGAAATAGATCAAGCTCAAGTCCCTGTTCTGACCTGTACATATAAACAACTAGAATGACAAACAAGTAATCTTTTGACAGCCACTTTACCAATTTTCAAATATGCATCTAGTTAAACATTCGTGCAAATAATGAATTACAGCACTTCAAGTAATAACAGATTCATACATACCAACGAACTGATCGATACCACTCACAAGATACTAATGCAGAATCCCCATTCTTCTTCCACATTCCAGCAATAACCTGGGCACAGAACACCCTCACCCGGAGAACATGCTCCAAAATGAGTGCAGAAAATCCGTAAGGATGGAATTCTCCTATCACAGAGCTGAAGAAGTCTGCATGTGGGATCTCATTACTAACACCGACTCCAAGGTGCAATCCAGATTCTCCATAACATATCCTTAATGCTTTTTCTATAAGCAAAGAGAGCAATCGATGTAACGGTAGATGAACTGATATGGCCTGCGAGCTCACATCATAGTCAATATCCGGCCACTCACACAGACCAAGTATATGTACTCCTAATGCATTCTTTGTCGAATCAGCAGAGTCGCAAGATACCCCCTTAGAATCAACCGCAACACCTGTCTGAACCTCTCTATTCAGTCCACCGATATTATCCAAGCTAAGATTTGTTTCTATATCGCCGCATAGAGGTGATAAGCCAGTGCTCGGATCTCTACTAGAACTGGCAAGACCACTAGATACAATTTTTCCAGTTTCAACCTTTAACGACTCTCTCTTTGGCCAAGGCATCTTTCTGCCAGGTATATTTCTGTCACTAGGAGAAAACAACTTACAAAGAAACTTTGATATACCTTCATCATCTCCTAAACATGTCTCCAGAACTTTCAAACATTCCCGTATTAACCATATGGCAGAAGAGGGAAGGAGGGCATGAAAAGGGTCACTTTTATGGACTTCAGAGGTCATCGAGCTATCAAAGGAGCTGCTGCTTACCATCGCAGTACATACTGAATCTTCATGAGACAATCTCCCAACTTTTGCATACCTTTCTCCATTTCCATCACACTTATTAAGTTCTGCCTTGGTAGTTCTTTCATTGTCTGTTTCTTCATCACTGGTAGCAGAATACGTACCATTAACCAACAGGGAGTGAATAACAGCTATTGAATGACCCAAAATAAAGAACAAATGGATTTGCTCATTTTCTTCTTCAATATGGATTCCAGTTTCTCTTTTAAGAGGATTCATTCCTTGAGCAAAGGTCAAGAGTATCAACCATGATCTTGATAACTCCCGTTGTTCATGTGTTGCATACTTAGAAACTACAGAATGGCTCGTAACAAATTTCAAGTCTCCAATCACACGGTCACTTGTCTCACACAACCGTTCCCACTTTGTAGCCTACAAAAAAAAACCGTCAGATACCTTTCATAGTGAACACAATGAAAGCGGCAATAAAAATCATCACATTAAAGACACTAGCGGATAAAAAGTGTCACTAGACCAAACAAATAAAAATAGAGCTATCTGTTTACCTGTAGCACACCATCCTCCCCAGAACAAGAAAGAAAGATATCACCAAGGCATCCCAAAAGCATAGCTAGCAAATTCATTTCTTTCACCAGAAATAGTGTTAGAGTTGGCACCGTGAGGATTTGAACAGAAAATGTGGACAGTAGCGGATATTTCTTAAAAGCATTATCATTATCCTGCTTAACCGCTTCCCGTATGACAACTGGATAGTAACTCACAAATGACTTTGCAAATTCAGACTTAAAGACTGGATCTCCTATTAATTTGAGGAACAAGTCATGTAGTTTTTTCATAACATCTTGGTCCAAGAACCTCTCAGCTTTTACCAGGATATTCAAGAGACCACTTGAGGAGATAATTCTTCTAGAAACAAAACTGAGCAAACTCTCACTCGACTTAGAAAATTCCAAAAGCATTTCAACCACTACAAATGTCAGCTCATTTGACATTTTTTGGAGTATTACAAGAGTATCGTTGGATCTAGCATCTTTCGGAACAATACTTTCTGCAGAAAAGAGCCTGTTATTCCAAGAAGCAAAAAGGGCATCAAGTACAGGCCCAACTGAATTTGCTAGATTTTCTGAGAGGGGTTGAATCTGTTCAGAGCCTTTATGATTTGAACAGAAACCCTCCCGTTTCCATGCTGTCTCATCTCCACAATCACAACAACCACCACCTGTGTAGATGATCGAATAATCGTGATGTTTGTGATCCCCATTCAGGAAACAAGGCACACAAATTGCACAAGTTGGGTCATTCTCGCATGTCCGACACCTATATGCTATATCATTGTGTCCCCAGACAGAGCCACAAACACCTCGCTGATCAAGATGTAATTTTGCAAGATTCCTCAAAGAAACATCAGGGTCATCCTGGAACATCAACCACTGCAACATATTCATGCTCTCTCTGAACCTCTTTTTCATGCTAGGACTCACAGCAGACTTTCGAGACCGTTCCCTAGCATCCTTTAATCCTTGTTTAACATCCTCATCTGTAGGTAAGAGAGCAGAGACTAACTCTGAAATCATGGACTGGTTAGCTCTAACATATTCCACTAGGCCACGTTTAGAGCAATATTTTTTAGGGACCCCGACAGCAGCAAGCCTCTACAGCATAAGCAAAAGACAAACTTTAACTCCAAGCAGTCACAGTGCTTTAAAGCACACGAATCACGGCTACTATAAAACAAAAAATCCATATGAATCAGCAATAGTTTGGAAAGCACAAGCTAAAACAATACCTCGTGGACCAAATCATGCGAGCTGGGAGGAAATGAACCAAAAAGAGGCGAGTCGGTCTCCATCTCCAGGATTAATGAGCGAAGAATGTAGAAACAATTGCTTAACCCTGACACAGAACTCTGATTCTTCAGGGTTTGTTGCTCCGACGTGGAAAATATCGGAGTAGAGCGAAAACGGTGAGACTAGGGTCGAAGCAACAAGTGGTCCTCTTCACACCAGAGTCAGACGAACTTTAAACAAAACCTGAATCGTACGACATAACTTAAAATTAGAACAACGCTGGAGAAAAAAAAATCAAAATTTTTATGCCTCAATTCATCAGTTGGATAAGCTATCGTTCCAAAATTGAGGAAGAAATACCTCCGATCGCCTGAGATAAAACCCTAATTACTCCGATTGTAGCCAAAACCCACCAATACGAAAGAGCTTATAGGTGGAAATTGGTTAGAGGCATGGCGGTTCGCGGAGCACTGGAAGTCACTTTTACAATTGAGATACGAACGAAGAAATAGTCACTGTTGAGATTATGATTTCTGATTTTAAAAACATGTTTCTTATTTTTTTTGGTGAAAGTGTTGACATCTTCAATTAGTCTTAAATTACTTTTTTTTTTTTTGGTAAGAAGTCTTAAATAACTTTTTATATGCCCCATAATTCGTAGAATCTTTAATATCTTTTTTTTTTTTTTTTCGCCTTTAAGCATAGTTTATTAGATGAACCCGCATGGGCTAGTAACCTGGTACAAATAGATTATAACAAGGCAAAGGACATAAACATAATGGGCTAAATTCAGAAAGGTCCGATCCGAGGAAGGATCTAGAAAGATCATGTCAACACTGCTAGAGACACCTGTCAGGAAGCACCGCCGAGCTCGCCACGAAGACAACATTTCCTTCCGGTGTTACCCATCTGGTGGTCTTCTATGCCAATAAAACGCAACCGGAAAACTGAAGCAGATTTAGATTCCCGTAGCCCTTCCATCGAGAAGTCGAGACTCTGAAAAACTCCACTACCGACAAGGTTTAACACCCTTGTTCTTCTCCGTCTTACTACTCTCCGATGAGCGGCGGAAGCAATTGAGAATTACAACACAAAAGAACCAACTTCGGTGAAAGAGGGAAACATCTTCAGATTCTGGTGGCCAAAGGACACAGGGAAGAGGGACCGAGAACCACCGGCATAAAACCAGAGCTTAATTTCAGCTTGAAACAAGCCGAAGAAAAAGAACTGATGGAGAGAACCATCAGACCATAACCAAAATGAATCCAAAAAATTACCGGCGAATTCGGAGAAGAGATTCAGTTTGACGAGAAACCAAACGAAACTGATGACTATTCTAGACTTCTTTCTGAAAGATCTTAAACGGTGAAGAAAGAAGGAAGATGAATGATCTCATCAGAAGTTGATCGAAATTGAATTTGGAAGGTTACCGGAAAACCCGGAGAGAAATCATTCCACGGTGAACACACGCGTCGGACATTGATATATCAGTTTTCTTTCTATTAAAAATTTGATATATTCTAAAATATTTTGATATTATTCCTTATCATATAAAATATGAGCTGTATTATTTGATAAAGCAACCAAAAAAACAACAACTCAGATAATAAAAAAATACTGCAACTTAAATTGATGTATTTTTAAAAAGTCATTAGGCTAGAGATGAACAAAAAGTCAAATTTAAAAGATAACGATATAGTTGGTCTTTCTTCTATTTTATTTTATTTTGCTTGTCAATTGGTAGGTCTTTGTTTTTTAATCAAAGAGATAATGATACAATAATGTACACTACCAAAAAGAAAATGATACAATAATGCAAATTTAATAGAAATTAATTGAAGTAGTATATGTGATTCACGGAAAAAAAAATTAATATACTTGCGTCCCAAGAATTTAATCATAATTTTCAATAATATAATTAAATGTCTGCAAATTAATGGATCGACAAAAATATATCAATGCTATTAGGGCCCATGTTATTACGGTATTACCAATATGAAGTTTTAAAGATATACATACATCATTATTTATCTTAGTGGGCTAGGCCCATTACCCAATTCTTTCATTCCTTTTATTAGCTTCCGCATTTTTTGTTATCGGGTTCTATTCAAAACAGTAACCAAATAGAATTACATTATGGGAAGACATTAGAGTAAAAGTAAATTGTCTTCTTCTTTTTCTAAGTATTTGAACTTTGAACTATTAAATCTCATTTTATGGATATATGAAAATAATAATTGTCCGTACAAAATGTGATTTAATTTAAATAATCGCACAAAATCTCTAGTCTCAATTACACAAAATGTATCATCATCATCAAAATATAGAAAAATGTGAAAACCATCTGCTCACTCTCTCACCAAAATAAATAAATTAAATAATAGTATTTTATTAAGCCGATTTCTCAAAATTCTTAAAAATTGTACCCATATTTGGGAGATTATGGATAGAAGTTCCAAAATTAGGAAAAACTCTCCTAATAAAATATTATTATATAATATTCTAATTTTCTTTTTAGAAGAAACTCTTATGGAAGAATACCAATACAAATGCTCTAAATGACGATAATAGCAATACATATGTACGTTGTATAAGAAAAAAATTGCTCCACCTTCGCTCTGCAGACACATGTTACTAACATGCAAAACACATAAAGTAGATGATCAATAAGTTCACCAGAAAACAGAAAGCATAGATAATAACATAAATGGAAGTTGTGACATAAAACTACCCGGATTTGTCTTGTAGAAGTGTTTGCTGCTCCATGGTCCTCTGTAATCCTGATACAATTTGGAAATTCTAGTTTAGAAGTAGTTTGACAGTAATGCAGAAATTTGAAGAGACACTCAAGCAAACAAAATTACTTTCAAGCAAGCAAGAACTTACCTTGCTTTTGAAATACTCATCGTAAACACTCTACATTGAGTGGTGATGTGCACACGTTGAAGAATGCAAACCTGAGAAGCAAAAACATAATATTAAACTCTGTGTGTTTGGTTACAACAGTAGCAAAGACTACAAACTGATAAAGTAAAATTGAGTCTCAGAAATAAAGTGTCACCTTATATATTTATTTGATAAACAAGACCGCTTTATCACTTGCTCCTTGTGATTCTTCAGATATCCTTCCATTCCAAGATTGAGCTTCCTCTGCATAGCATTCCTACGACAAAACAAGCAAAACGCTACGCAAGTAAGCATACATGTCTTCTAGTTCATAATAGTCTCATAATTCTTCAAAAGAGTTAATTAAGCAAGTTAAATGCTAACAAAGGTATCAAAGAAGTAGTTGGGAATCATGTAAGTAAGCATAGAAAATAAGGAATCAAAGAAATAAACAAGAAATCAAGAAAGGAAATGGAAAGCAACCAAAGGCATGGAACCAAAGAAGAAATATGAGAAAACAAAGAAGCACACAAGGAACCAAAGAAGAAACATGAAAAAAACACACAAGCACACAAAGGAAAGAAACAAACTAAAGAAGAAACATGAGAAAAACAAACAAGAGAAGCAAACAAGCACACAAAAGAAGGAAACAAAAAGTACACCAAGGAAGGAGATAAACAAGCACACAAGGAAAAAACAAACAAACAAGCACACATGTAATGGAAAGAAGCAAAGAAGTAATGAAGCAAGAAAAAAAAAATAAGGAACTCAACAAGCAAAGGGAGGCAAATTAAGGAAACAATAATAATAAAATAAAATAAAAAGAAAAAAAAAAGCAAGTAAGTAAACAACAAAGTATACACAAATGTGGGTATAACTACATTGATGTCTGAATGTTTAAGTTCATGTGTCTATGTATGAATCAATTGTATGCATAAATGTATGTTTGTTGTGTACATGAAATCATGTATGAATGGATGTGCGTATGACATTCTTTTTAAAAGGATTATGAAGAACACCTTGTTGGTCTCTGATGAAATTTGTTTGCTGCAAAGAAAGAAAGGGCGAAGAATTGAGGGAGAAGAATAAGAAGTAAATGGAAAGTAGGAAAGAGATAGGTCATAGAGATATTGAAATTTCAAATTTTGGGAAACCCATGTCTTGACTAGTAATGAGTTTGAATTCAAAAATTAGACTTTTTTTTCTCTAATGATGATTTCCTGTAAATAATCCACATATTATTATGAGTATCAAAATCCTCACGTTCATCCTGAAAATCGTAAAGCCTGCAACAAGAAGACTAGAGCTCTCTACTAGAAACCAAGAAGTTGATAACAAAATTGTTACAAACTTTTGAACAAAACTTTCCCTAAACTCTACTTGTGCCATAGTTTGTATTTATGTACTTTTGCAAAATACTATTTATTTGTTTTGTAGTTGTGGTGAATCAAGTAAGATTCGTGTAATGCTAATATTTTTCAACTATAATAACATTTGTTTTATTGATAATGCTAAATTTTTGTTATTTCTTTTAGTATTTCGACTTTTTGTCCGAGTAAGTATTTCATAACATTAATTTTATACTGATTATTTTTGTTTTCATTTTCAATATCCTACATTAATCTTTGAAACTTTAACTATTACTTGATGAATAGTTATAGGTGACTAATGTCTTAATTTTAGTATTGCACAATTGGTGCACGAAATCATCATTTTCACTTTTTTTTAGAGAATGTTTCTAAGTTTATAGAAATTTTAGACAATGTTTATATGATTCTAGGTTTTAAATATTTTTGTGTTACAAAATAAATAGTTTTAATCATCATAAAAAACTAGGAAATAAAATATAATAAACAATATCTAGAAGCTAAAGCAAAAATGGGGGAAAAACAAAACAATTTTGTGATAGACTATTCTTATAATACTCAAATTTAGATTTACATTGTGAACAATCTAAGAGAGTCATCTAACTTGATTAAAATATCAAATCCTATAAGCATTAACTAAATTTTTCCGTAAACTTAAAAACAATATCTAAAAGGAAAAGCAAAGAAGAAATAGAAAAAAATAATTCTGTGATCAAGAATCTTTATTTATAATACTAAAATTAAAACCTACATTGTTGACAATATTTGAAAAAAAATAGTAACCTAAAAACTATTTATAACATAAAATACTAAGAAACAATAAACCCACCAAAATTTTAAAGACTTCTTGGGAAAAAAAAGAGAAAAAAAATATTCATAACGAAATAGGAACGAAATATCGTTAATATCTATAACATTAGATTTTATGTGTTTCTTACAAATTTATTTTTGGTCAATCGAATTATATAGTCTTCTCTAAATTAATTTTTATTCTATTTTGTAAATTATAAACTTTAAGGTTTTGTTTTACAACTCATTTTTGATCAATTTATAGACTATAAACATGGCACACATGTTTTATTTAACTTTTTACAAATTCAGATATTTTTATTTACACTGCATGTACACAAGATTCATTTTCTTCCCCCATTTTTTCCCAAATCAAATCCCTTCATTTCCTTTTCATTAAATAGAACTTTAATTTATGTAACTTTTTTTTACTTTAAAATCATTTTTTAAATTTTTATTTAGCTTAGTTGAAAATATAAATGATATAATCAAGTAGAGATTTTAGCCTAATGAACTGTATTGGTGATTATGTTGTATCACAACGCCTATTTTAATTCGATTAGCTACAAATAACAATAAAAATAATAATCATCGAAATATATTATATGTATTAATAACCACGAGTTTCAAATGATTCTTCATGCTCTCATGATGCTAGACTACAAAATATTTTTAAGTTAAAACTTGGAAAACAATGGGCAATAGCTTTAGGTGGTGGCTTTGTCGTGCTTGACCACGAGTAACTTCTTCTTCTTGCAAATATTGCAAATTTTAAGTTAAAACTTGGAGAAACTTCTATTTAACAAGAACAACTTCTTCTCATTTTTGACCATGAGCAACTTCTTCTTTTTAAAAGCTGTGGGCTTGTGGAGGAATCACATCTTTGAACTTGATTGGATTCCATAGCGATGTTGACTGAGGTGAAATCACAAGTAATTTAACAACAACAACAACCATTTAATTATAGTCATTCAATAGCTACAATAACCTAACTTAGTACTTAGTTATATGAATGATATACATATCTTTAGATGAGAGAGATCAAAATACATGGAATCGGTACATTGACGACCACGACGACTTGGTAAGACCAGGCTTCAACTCCGGAATAGAATGGAATTCAGAGTATCCGGTATACGAAAATTTTGGAGATAGATGGCTACAACACTTATAACGATCAGGAGGGTTGTACATTATTAAAGGAGCCAAAAGCTTGATTCGTTCAGGAGAATTGTATATTATTAAAGGAGCCAAAAGCTTGATTTATAGGTTAAGTATGTGTAAGTGTTACATAATCCCAATGCAATTTGATGATTGATGCAGGCAGTGCCCATAGATTTCGCAAGACGAAATGGTTTAGTGAAAGAAAGACAAGAGACTGTTTTGATGAACGAAGAAGGAAAGTCATGGGCTGCAAAAATAACAAGCTTGAGGTCTTGTCGGGTTTCCTTAGTTCATGGTTGGACTACTTTTTGCACTGCAAATAAACTAGTAGTTGGAGTTGGTATAATTTTGGGAAATGGAAAGTAGGAAAGAGATAGGTAACGAGTCTTGACTAGTAACGAGTTTGAATTCAAAAATTAGATTTTTCTTTCTCTAATGATGATTTTGTGTAAATGAAGCTATGTATATGCTCTCTTCCATCGAACAAAACACCAAAAAGAGAGAAAAGTCTAGGCTTATAGGATTATAGGATTATGCCAATGTTTATAGGATTATGACTGTGTACTGCTCATTTGCTTAGCTTAAGACAGTTAAGTGATACTCATAAAATAGTGTTGGAGTGGTCTTAATGAGCTGAAATCAACTGTAATAATTGATAAAGCAACTAAATGAATACTCCACTACAACATTAAGTTGATACATATTTTTTTATAAACTTCTTTAGTCTAGAAAGGATAACAAAATGTCAAAATTAAAATTAATAATATAGTAGGTATTCGTTTTTTCGATATAATTATATAAAATATATAAAAATTATTTGATGCAATATAGGTGATTATGTACTGAAAACAACTATTGTTAAATGACAACATACATCAAATTTAAAATAATTAATCATAATTTTGAATCTTATATATAAACATTTATGTATAGACAGAATATATCAATGTCATCTATATGAAGTTTTAAATATATATACATCATCATTAAGACATTAACTATATTAGTGGGCCGAAAAGTAAAGCCCATGATAATTTATGGTTCTTTCTTCACTTTTTTGGGCCGAGTCTCGGCCCATTAGATACCTAGCTAATTATGCAATTTGTTTAGTGGTAAAGGGTATTTAGATGTCAGAGTCGAAGTCTTAAGGAAAAGTCAACGAGTCAACAATGAACAGAGGAAGAAGACAAAGTCCAATAGGGCGTACCTAAAGGTCCAACACAGAAAGAGAGAGGAAATGAACTAAAAACCTCTTCTTTCACACTTCTTTTCATTAATTTCTTTGTTATCACAAACTTTTCTCCCAGAAAGAACAAAAATTTCGAGAGATTACTGACACAAAAACACAAAAAGAAATGTTTTAAGCTACTCATAATTAGCCAGCTCGATTTTAATTCTCTTTCTTCTCTGGGAATCTTGGTCTTTTTCTTCTCCAATTATTGTGTCCTTTTCAATTTTCGCTCCATTTTGTACGCTCTGAACTGGGTTTGTGTTTAGACATAAAGCTTTTACCTTTTCTTCTTTTTAGTCGAAGATTTTAGAGCTCAGTTAGTGATTGCTTTAATGGGAGGTTGTTTCAGCAATCGGATCAAGACAGATATTGCTTCCAGTACATGTGAGTCTGGATCAAGTCCTTGTCTTTCTTTTATTTATTATTATTAAATTTAGAGAAGATGATTACATCTCTTGGAGATTTCAATGATTCTGGTTTTTTCAAACTTGTTTCCTGAATAAGAAAGTTTTAAGATTTAAGCTCTTGTTCAGAGTAGATTTCTATTATTAGTAAGATTAGTTGAATCTATGGAGATCACAGTGTCGGCCAGCTAAGTAGAAATAAGTGCCACTATAATCTTTGAAAAAAGTTTCTTTTTAGAACCTAACCAGAGATTTAACCTAATTCAACTACCATTCTATGGTTGAAGTTATAGTCAGATTTGGAGAACCCTAAAAGGCTAAAACCAGATTCATCAATCGTTTTCTCTAGAATTATGTATAATCTAAATCCACTAGGTTGTGAAATCTTTGTGTGTTTGAATTATTGTAGGGCTAAGTTCGAGATTTTTGAGTAGAGATGGGAGCAAAGGCTCGTCGGCTACTTCGTTCACTACTATACCTCGAACTGAAGGCGAGATCTTGCAAAATGCTAATCTGAAGAACTTCACACTCAGTGAACTAAAATCTGCAACGAGGAATTTCAGGCCTGATAGTGTGGTTGGTGAAGGTGGATTTGGTTGTGTTTTCAAAGGCTGGATCGATGAGAAGTCCTTAAATCCATCTAAACCAGGGACAGGGATTGTCATTGCTGTGAAAAGACTTAACCAAGAAGGGCTTCAAGGTCATCGAGAGTGGCTGGTTAGTCACATTTCCTTCCAAGTTCTTCCTCTTTACCTTTTTGTTACTTCACAAGACTCTATTTAAAAGCTGTCTCTTTAACCTCTTTTTGTTGGGTGATTTTAACTATGAACAACAGGCTGAGATCAATTACTTAGGTAAGCTGGATCATCCTAACCTTGTGAAATTGGTTGGATATTGCTTAGAAGAAGAGCACAGACTTCTTGTGTATGAGTTTATGCCTCGTGGTAGTCTTGAGAATCACTTATTCAGAAGTAAGTTCAGATATATTCAAAGAGAAACAAACTTATGAGATAATTTGTTTTACACAATGATTAAATCGTTCTTTCTATATTTCCCCAATACAGGAGGAACATTCTACCAGCCACTTTCATGGAACACACGGATTCGAATGGCTCTTGGTGCAGCTAGAGGACTTGCATTTCTCCATAATGCTCAACCGCAAGTTATATACCGAGACTTCAAAGCATCCAACATCTTGCTAGATTCGGTATGATACATAGTTGCTACTTTGTGGTTTTTTGGTATTGGATGTAGCCAGAGAAGTTTATCTAGTTACTGTTTCCCTGTATCTGCAGAACTACAATGCCAAACTATCAGATTTCGGTTTGGCTAGAGATGGTCCAACGGGTGATGTTAGCCATGTCTCTACCAGAGTCATGGGAACTCAGGGATACGCTGCTCCGGAGTATCTAGCTACAGGTATATATGAACATGCATTCTCTGTTATTATGATAAACAAAGAGAACTCCAATACTGATGTTTGTGTCAAATTTGAAAGGTCATTTATCGACAAAGAGCGATGTGTACAGTTTTGGGGTTGTGTTACTGGAGTTGTTATCAGGGAGAAGAGCAATTGACAAGAACCAACCAGTTGGAGAACACAATCTAGTGGAATGGGCAAGACCTTACTTAACAAACAAAAGAAGGCTTCTCAAAGTGATGGATCCTCGTCTCCAAGGTCACTACTCGCTAACCCGAGCATCGAAGATTGCAATTCTTGCACTCGATTGCATAACCATAGATGCCAAGTCTAGACCAACCATGAACGAAGTTGTCAAGACACTTGAAGAACTTCACATCCAAAAGGAGGCACCTAAAGAGGACCAGAATCCTCCAACCAACATCAACAAATCTCCACAAGCTGTGCATTATCCTAGGCCTTCAATTATGTAACAATCTAAAGCAAGACGTGACTTCTACCGGGTTTTGGAGATGTATAGACTCTTTTACCTTCTCTTATTAGGTATAATGTTGTTTGGTAATGACCGTAATGTATCTCTTCTTTTACCCACTTTCCTGGCAATGTAAGGGAGAGAAGCAAAGGTAATAGTTGTAACTTAGGATTTCTTGCAATGTTTACATGTTATCACATACAAAATATTTCCGGGATAAGTAAACCACAAAAGAAGAACAAAAAGGCAAAGAAGTGAGATCCCAGAAGACAGTCAATATCTTGCTCATCGTCCTAACAATGCAACGCGATCTGACTGTACTGCTTGAGTAAGATTGATGTCAAAAAGCTCGCAACGGATAGGCATTTCAATCTCGTAGAAAGGATTCTTCAAGACGTAGTCAGTGTAGAGTTCATAAATGTATCTAAGGAGATTCTCCATATGTGGAGTTCCAGGTTCACAAACCACAAAGAACTTTGTTCCTGAGAGATATGTAGAAAAGTAGAATCACAATTAAGAGAAAAGAAACACATAAGAATAGTAACGATATCTTGAATATGGCGAAGGATATTACCTGGGAGAGACTGAAAACAATGGAGATCAAACGTGTCTGCTTCGAGAAGCTCGATTCCAGAACAGCCATTTACAGGTGAAAGCTGTTGAGAAATAGCGTGCATTGAATGCCACAAACTAGCTACTCTCAAGCTATCATTCGTATCCATTCTTCCTTTTGTTCCACAATCCTGAATACTCCCAAATCCAAAAACACACACACGCACAAAGATCTCTGAGTTACTGACAGAATTGATCAAAAATCAAATCCAAAGACAGTCTCTGAATTAAGAGTTTTCGATTTTAATCTCCAATTGAAACAAAATAGACTTTGTTTAGTGTTTCTCGTGAACTAAATCAAAGCGATAAAGGTCCAATCTTTTAGCAGCTATTCACAAAACCTAGAGTAACACCTAAATCACTGTTTCTTCGAAACCTAGTGATCTCCAAAAAAAAAAGTTGTCTATCCCTAGAATATAATGGATGAAACCAGCGAAATAAACAACAATTAGGTCGTCATTATCCAGATACATAAAGTCGCAAGCTTCAATTCAGCTACGAGATTGAGAACAATAGAAAGATCGAAAAGTCGTACCTTGTAAAATATTAAACCACCAGATTTGTTAATTATGTAAAGACTGTAAATCGCAGCCATTTTTTCCTAAATTCTTCAAAGATCCAACCCAAGAAAT
The DNA here is from genome assembly GCA_963920545.1 of Lepidium didymum. Taxonomy (NCBI): domain Eukaryota; kingdom Viridiplantae; phylum Streptophyta; class Magnoliopsida; order Brassicales; family Brassicaceae; genus Lepidium; species Lepidium didymum. The sequence goes on along the minus strand of OY986996.1, from coordinate 483,426 downwards.
CAGCGTGACGATGAAGAACAAAGAGACTCAAGTAGAGATCTCAATGAAGAAATCAAATAATTATTACTTTTACTAAAACTACGTCGTTTTTATATTGTTGGTCTCTACTCGCGCCACGTCGCTTTACTGTTCAAAACGACGTCGTGGAGTAAAGAACTATTTTAAAACTAGCGTCTCTTAAAGCGCCACGTGAGTTGATGTTCAAATTTTCATTAAAACGGTGTCGGTTTAATAACTTTCTTCACCAACTACTAAACGTTTGAAGAAAAAGTATAAGTAGAGAGGCAGAGAAGAATAACGGAGAGAAGTACTAAAAATGGCGGTGAATGCAGAGGAGAAGCAAAATTCAACGGTAGAGATCTCTGGATTACGTTTCACGTATCCTGGAATCGATGGTCATCCACCTCCGGGATCGAAACCACTTATTGAGGATTTTTCAATCACGCTTAAATCCACCGATCGGTGTCTCCTTGTTGGATCTAATGGCGCTGGTATGTGAATTTCTTTGTCTCTTTAGCTTGAAATGTGGGTGTGTGGGATCTGAAGTTGATTAAATGAGTGAATAAAATCAGGAAAAACGACAATTTTGAAGATATTAGGAGGGAAACACATGGTGGAGCCCCATATGGTTAGAGTTCTGGGTCGATCGGCGTTTCACGACACCGGGTTAACATCTTCCGGTGACCTCTGCTATCTCGGTGGCGAGGTTTGTGAAAATGTTTCAATTCTTTTTTTGCCCTGTATATGTGATTGGGTGACAAATTTAGTGTGAACTTTGAGTTCTGATTTGGAATTTCAAGTAATTGGGATTGTTCAATTTCAACCTTAATAAAGCCTAAAGGCCCTAAACTAAGGATCTGTTTTTGGCTCAATTCAACTTACTCAAACCCTGTCTGTTCACTGAGAATATTGGTTTGCTCTCTTCTTCCCAGTGGAGGCGTGATGTTGCATTTGCTGGATTTGAAGTTCCGATACAAATGGACATTTCTGCGGAGAAAATGATTTTTGGAGTTGCTGGTATTGATCCTCAGAGAAGAGATGAATTGATCAAGGTGAGTAGATATTTTAAAATCTGACTTTAGCAAGATTGTTAAGATTCTGTAACTTCCATCTTTAAATGTGATTATTTGAAGTTTTGGGAAGGACTCAAATATTAGTAACATAAGTATCTGCCATAATCTTAACTCAATTGTTCTTTGTATAAAATTCCAATGTTATATACAAAATCAGCTCTATTATTTTCTGATCGATCGTTATCACATACCAAACTTGATTTAACTCCGAATGCATGTGGTTCGCTACCTTTCTGTTTTGTTCTAATTGCTGTTGGTTCAGGTGTTGGATATCGATATCACATGGAGATTGCACAAGGTTTCAGATGGTCAAAGAAGACGTGTACAGATTTGTATGGGACTCCTCAAACCATTCAAGGTAAATCCTAAACACTATCTCTAAAAGTACCACATTTTTAGCCAAACCTGATTCTTCAGAAGACGAAATAGTTTGATTCCTTAAAACAATGGACTAGCTTTACGATAGTATCAAATTATGAAACATGCTTTAACAATTTATCTGAATCCAAATTTCTTGGATTATGAACAGGTTCTCCTTTTGGATGAAATTACTGTTGATCTTGACGTTCTAGCAAGAGCCGACCTTTTGAAATTTTTGAGAAAAGAATGCGAAGAACGTGGTGCAACCATAATCTACGCGACTCATATATTCGATGGTCTAGAGGATTGGCCAACACATATTGTAATCTCTTTTACAATCTCTTGTCTCTATTTTTGGACTCCTCTACTTCAGAACAACAAACTCATAGCATAACATTTGCCATTGTAGGTGTATGTAGCAAATGGGAAATTGCAATTAGCAATGCCAATAGAGAAAGTGAAGGAGACAAGCAAGAAGTCATTGATGAGAACAGTTGAAAGTTGGCTGAGGAAAGAAAGAGACGAAGAGAGAGCGAGAAGGAAGGAGAGGAAAGCAAAAGGGCTTCCGGAATTCGAATCAAGACCCGAAGAGAGCCGTGTGGCCGGTGATCCAGCTCGGATGTTAAACAATGGCTGGGCTGCTGGGAGACTTCACTCTACTGTTGCAGGTGGTGAGGATCATTTTGTCTTAAGCTCAAACAGAGTTCTAAGATAAGTTAAACCAGGGAGAGACCAACTCCATCGGACCAAAAGAGACTAATAATTTATATGTCTTTGTTTTTAACTACCAATAATAGTATTTCTTCTTTTTCTATCCTTTTTTTATTACTCTGAAATATGAAAATTCTATTTTTATAGTTATATCTTTGTAATGGGAGTGGTCTATAGTGAAGAGTCGAGAGAGATTGTAAAAGTTTTACAGTGTTGTGGATGATATTCATTTTTACATTGTAATGTTTGTGTTTCCATTAAGATAACTTGATAAACCAAACTGAACTTGAATTGCCAAATTCACAAGAAAAAGACAAATAGTTGGGCCTCTTCTAGGCCCTGAGTTCAGTTTCACCATTGGGCCTATACGAGACATCCACAAATACATGTAAATGTTGGGAAAAAAAAGAACAACAACAATTACAAACACATGAGAAAACCAAAAATGAAAAGATAACAAAATTTGAAGAAACATGACGCCTGACTCTAAAGTCTAAACTAAACTAGAAGTAGTTATTTTGAACCGAACCTTAGTTAAACTAAAGTTAGTACAATATGTAATATATATTACTGTTAACGTCGACAGTTTTCAGAACATAAAAAACTATTACATCTATTTTTGGCCTAATAAGTTGTTACACACCTACAAGTTTCGCTTTGGAATTACATGGTTTAAAAAATAAAATAAAATAAAATAAAAAGAGAGAATAAATATCACAAATTCATGAAGTCACCTGTAATTTTCTTACGTTCGTCCATTGTTGTGATTTGTTCTTTTGTGCCGAAATTTTTTGATGCTTTAACGATGAGATAATATAAGGATTTATGCTCTCCACCATCTTTAATCGTTTTATCTTTCTTTTTTCCTTTTGCAAAAATAAAACTCATTTAACTTCGTCTTTCTTTTTTTTTACATTCATTCAGGTAAACCGACCAAATAGACATCCCACCTATAATATATTTTCTATGTTTTTAATATATTTCCACACTTTATAAATAGATAGATTTTTGTCTCTCTTTTTCGAAACTTTACATTTGTGTATTGCTGCTAGTAGGAAATTAAAATAGATTAAGAACCAACAAGAAAAATGAAATATGATTCCGATTCATATTGTTGGTCTTAATTGAGATGAGAATCGTCCATTTCGACCAGCCACATACAATGCAACTAAAAGTAAGAAAGTATATTAATTATTCGGTAAAAACTTTATAATGTTCATTCCTAATTATATATAAATATATTTTTGCATATATTCATTTGTATATTGACGTAAGGCACCGAACCAATACCTATTTCAAATTAACAAAAAAAGAAAAAGAAACATTGGAAAATAAAGAAGGAGAAAAGTAAAGTCTATTGTTATTACATCATATGAAGAAAAAAATATTGTCATGGGATTTTAAAAAAATACAATTTATATTCATTAGTCTTAGAAATTTTTTTTCCTCTAACAAAACTTAGAGTAGCCGAGTTACTCTCAATCTGGTGGTTAGGATGATCCAGCTAATGACTTGGCACCAGGGTTCGATTCCTACCCGCTACATTATGGTAGTTTAAAAAAAGAATTATTGGGAATGGAGTTTAGGCTATGGATCGGGCCTTGTCGATTCAATGTTGACAAAAAAAAAAAACAAAACTTAGAGTAGTGATAAATGGTAAATCCACTAAAGGCAGCCGTACTTGTATATACAGAAATCGAGTTTTAGTGCTTACATTATGTAGGAATTTGGCTAATAAGCCGGACAGTTGTGGTCCAGTGTTCATAAAAACAAAATTTAGAGTCCAGAAAAAATAACAGTTTAAAACTCATTTTTAAAATATTATATAGTTTTTTTCTAAATCTTAGGAACTTTTCTCATGACAAAGTTTAGACCCCGAAAATACTAAAGGTTCCAGGAACTGAAAACTTATTTGTAAACTATTATACAATTTTTTTAAAACTTGGGACCCAAATTTTTTTTTCTTTTAATGCTTTAGTTTAGTAACACCGGGATTTAAATTTATTCGAAACGGTCCTGAGTGCAGTATATATAGTTTGGTCCATTATAAGGATATAAGATAAGATTCTGTAAAATCTAATTCAATATCTTATATACTCTTTTTTTCACTAATAAATTTGAGATCGTAGGTTGCACATGATGATGGTGGCCCTGTTCGTTTCGTGGTCGCTAGCGACCGCGACCAGCGACTGCGATCAGCGACCGCGATCAGATTTTTGGTTTGTTGTTCGTTTGTCAGTCGCTGCGACCAGTCGCTGCGACTAGTCGCTGTGTTGTTCGTTTCACAGTCGCAGCGACCAGCGACTACTTTTAAAATTTATTTTATAAAATTTATTACAAAATTTATATATATTCATAAAATATTAAAAAATATACATATATTAAATAATAAAATACTATTATTTATTTATAATAAAATTCGAAATTTTATAAAAAATAAAATAAAAAATATTATCACATTTATTATGTATTAGAAATATATATTTATATAAAATTAAAATTTAACTTTTTTCAATATTTATAATTTATTTTATTCTATATGAATATATGAATTTCAATCATTATACTTATATATTTTTATTTTTATTAGGTTAATTTAAATTTTGTAAATTTTTTTTTTTTTTTTAATTAATTATTTTTTTGGTCGCTGGTGTTGTTCGTTTCGTGGTCGCTGGTCGCTGCGACTGATCGCAGCGACCGGTCGCTAAATTTTTTAGCGACTTAAAATTTGAGTCGCTGGTCGCTAGCGACCGGTCGCTGAACCAGCGACCACGAAACGAACAACTTTTGGTCGCGGTCGCTGGTCGCAGTCGCTGGCGACTGCCAAACGAACAGGGCCGGTGTAATGCATTAATATCACATCACATGAATTTATATTCTCTTTAATTAAATCACCTCTCTCACATAAGTACATACTCAGTTACCTATGGTAGACCGTAGATCTCGGAATTTTGGACCGTATATTTCCGTAGATTCCGTGCGTGTTTTACGACGTACGACGTGAATCAATGAAACTCGAGTTGTAGGAACTTTTTAATAACGCAAGTAATATGGATGATATTCAAAACAAACGTGACCCTTAAATTTTGTTTTAGTTACCATTTGAAAAATATTAACTTGTCATAGACGTAAAGATCGGAACTAAAACATCAAATCGAAAATAGGTATTTAGTTTGGTTTTGGTTCTTGGTTCTTATCAAAACTAATTGACAATGAGTGAAAAAACTCATATTTTATATATATTAGTTATGATTTTTTTCACCTTCCGTTGTGAGATAATATTCTCTATAGTTTTATCATATTTTGTAGGTTTTGGTTAATTACTTTTGGTATGGGTTATAAGTAATCACATTTTTGGTGTACTCGGTTATTTTTGGTTGCAAGTAATTAATCATTCGGAACCAAATCCATTAAAACCAAATTTATTTTGAGTCTAATTTGGTTCAATTTTAAGTTCTCATTTAAAATTGTAACTAAAGAGAACTGAATCGAATTTTAGTCGGTGCGTATATAATTACCATATTTGATAATATTAACTACAAATTTAAAAGAACATAACATAAAAAGTTTCTCAAGTAAAACCCCTATAAATTAATAATATTTGGAACTTTGAAAAATTATTAATTTAGAGAGGTATTAATTTATCCAAAAATTAATATTATTAATTTATAATATTTTTAATTGTCAAAATTATTTTAAAATGATAAAGTGAGACCATTTTTAGATTAATTTTTGAAAGTTATAAATTTTATAATTTGTGATTAATGACTTCAACTGTTTATTTTAATAGCCTATAATACTATTACAATGAAAATAATACATATTAAAATTTTGAAAACTTAAAGAAATTTTGGTTATTTTTTATGACATGTTATACTACAACATCATAATTTGAAAATAGAACACAACAACTGAACTCTACGAAAAAAATATTTAAAAAAAATTATATTTAATATATCAACTTATTTAAATATATATACATATATATATATATATGAATTTAGATGATTATTAATTTATGATATTTTTGGAACTATATTTTTATATAGGAGTTTCAAAACAATTATTATCTTATTAATTTTTTAAATTTGATCAAATTCTATATTTATCCTGACTTGGAACTATAGAATTTTATTATTTTATAGAGATTATTAACTTATCAAATATTAATTTATAGAGATTCTACTTTAAATTTAGTTATTGGAAAAAAATAGCGAAGTATTTATTTATATAAATTGAAGATAATTGTCTCTTCATAATATATACTTAATACATTCAGAAGATAAAGAGAGCTGCGGGCTACATTTAGCTTATGCAGCCGCTTCAGCCTATGCATATACCAAACAACACAAACACACCAAACAAAACAAACCCTAACCTTTAAATTATAACCCTAACTTGTAAACCAAGAAATCCCAATACTTTCCCTGAGAAAAATAAGGGAAAAATGGTAAAACCCCCAATTCCAAATCGTAAACTAAATCAAACAAGTAAATATATATATAGAGATATGATTTAAAAAAACTTCAATATCTTCCCTCACGAGATTCATTATTTCTTTGTAGAAAATCAGACTCGAAAATTCTTGCCGGAGTAAGTCTTTCCAAATTGCCAATTACTCGGAGCAATGTTCTTAGAAGTAGAGCTTCGACCATCAGAAGTTCTGACTCGGAAAGAAAGTGCTTGGCCGACAAGAACTGCGTTAGATTGCCAGTTTTGTCCCCAGTTCCGGCTAAGATCTAACCATTGGGTGTTGGTTCCTTTAACACTCACTTTTTGGACATCTCCAGCTCCAGCTACGTTAGTGACTAGCACCAAGTTGAAGTACCTGAATCCATTGATTGTGAATCTTATACCTCCCTTCTTCCTACATGGGATCCTGCAACACCAAAAACATGTATAATATTGTTAGTTATTGTGATCACCCGACCTGATGATGGGTTAAGTGGATGACTCGGCAAATGTATGGGTTTTAGTGAGGTTATGTGGGGCTTGGCTGACTCCAAGACCAACATATGTTTCTAAATCTTAGGGATCGAGATGTCTAAATGACTGAATCACCCTCGGGATTTTCATCGACGATCTCACTCAGTTTTGTTTCAACAATTGTATCGACAAGACTCAATTTATAACATATCTCTTAACATAGTTGGACATGAACTTTACGGGGCCCATTCAAAGTGTATAAACAATAAAGAAGAAATTAAAAATAAATCAAATTCCTCTTTAAGAAAAAAATGGTATCATAAATTTTTTAAAAAAACAAATAACAAGTTAACAACTATGTTTGTGAAAAAATAACTTTTCTTGCATTTTTTCTGCAAAATCAATCGTCAAAGTTCCATAATCAAGATTTTTGAGCATGTTTTTTTTCTATCTATAACATAGCAATCCAATTAGCCGTTCTTGTGACATAGTCGATTGTAGATAAAACTTTATCTACTTCAACTAAGAAAAACTTCTTTCAGCTGAAACAACTGAAATCGGAATGGTAAACATTATCATATATGCAACTCATTTATTTGGATAACAATCCTTGAATGAAATAATTAATTCTGAAATTCTCCTCCAAGGTTAGAATGAAGTTAACATCATCATTTTTTTGTGGCTCCTTATGAAAATGTGTCGTATAATCACTTACTATTCTTCTAAAACATAGGTTCAATATCCATGACAACATAAACTTTTAAGGCTTCATTTTTTGTGTTTTGAAAATCAGTTTATGTAGTTTTCGAAAAAAGAAACTAATCTTTTTAGTTGAAAAATAGCATCACTGATACCTTATTTTGTCTATGTTTTTCATTTATTTTAAATTTTAAAAACATAATTATAGATATATTTGGAAAAAATAATTTTGGACCCTAAAATTTCATGGCCCAATTCAAATGTTTCATCTTTATAGGCTCAGCTCCGGTACTACTCCTTAACTTCTAACAATATTGTGAGACAGACACAAATATAATTCTCAACCACTTGTCGAGAGACTTAAAAATTAGGTTCGTTAGTTAAAGGTTATGGCTTTAAAGAGACTTAAAAGACAGAAAAGGTGATTGCATAAAACTCAACTAAAAGACTACGTTAATAGAAAAAACCTTTTCTGTTTCATTCCCGAGAAAAAAAAAGAATAAAGAAAAAGAAAGGAAGCAACTTTCTCGGGAAATTACGAAAAAAATGGAATAAAGAATAGAGGGAACATGCGAAGGCTCTGAAAATCTTCAGGCTCACAGATTCTTAGATTTGGAATCCTAATTGCTAAAAAGTTGCTTCAAAGCAAATCAAATATCTTTACATCTTTTTTGACTAAGCAACAAGATTAAACAATTTCATAGGATCAGTCTCGAAAAACAAAAAACGAGATTAAGCGTATTCAAGGTTATGAGTTTAGAGACTAAAAACAAAGTATAGAGAGAACAGAGTATAGAAACCAGAGTGAACGAGAGAGATGAAGTTACCTGCGGTAAGAGACAGGGACGATACCAGCCTTATACTTAGCGAAGGAAAGAAACGCAGGCATAGCGAGATCGAAGTGTTCACGAGGAGGATTACACCAACCACCATTGTCACTAGCTTGAGCAAAGTTAGGAGGACAGAAATTAGTAGCAGTGATAAGAAGTGATGGGTTTCCAGGAAGACACCATCCTGGATCATTGACACATTTGAGCTCAAAGCAAGCTCCACAAGTCAGTCCATTGTTGAATAAAGCTGTGCTTAAAGCTGCTGTGTTTGTACCATAACCTTGATCATACAAATTCCCATACCCACACGCACCACCTGCATAATCTTTTTTGTTAATAGCGACATTTTTTTCTGTAAATAAAAGCCGCTCTATAAGTCAAGCATTCCCTAAAGCCTCAAATTCTTCCATGCGAGGTTACACTGAAATCGAACTTTCGTGGAAAAGACTACATAAATGTATATTTAATCATTTAGCTGAAAATACTTCCTCAATAATTAAATTCCTTTTGGAATTTTTTTTAAATAAAATAAAATTTAGGTCAATAATTACATCGATAAAATATGATTCATATTTCAAACTTTCTTAAAACCTCAAATATTTTACACTAAGATTACACTATTCACAAAAATCAAACTTTGGAGGAATAATAAATTTGATGCCCTAAAATCTTAATATTAATTTTGCACATAAAGCAAGTGTTTTCTCAGATTTAGGCCAAGGTTCGCTCTCAATGTATATTTAATCACTTAACCAAAAATATTTACTTTTTGGGGTTTTGTTAGAAAAAATTTAAAATTTGAGTTAAAAGATAAAGATTTTTATGGAAATGTTACGTTTGCAAAATAGTGAAGACTCTAAAGTTAGAACCCTTTTAGGTCTAAAAAGCAGAGGAAATGAGATAGAAAATGTACCCATAGTGCCTTGAGCATCAGCACCACCGTAGAAGGTGGCATGAGCGTTAGTCCATGGACCACCGGTGTAAACTCCAGGGATTCTGGCCTTCACCGTCGTTGACATCATGGCAGCAACCACCATAACTGTCATTACAGTAATAACTTTAGCTGCCATTATTTGTTCTTAGGCTTCGTTTTGGGAAAAAAAGAGAGAAGAGAGAATTGTGTGAGGAAGATGAAGCTATGAAGGCTACTTATGGAGGGAGAGACTCAGGGATTCTTAAGACTTTACGGCTTTATTTTATTATTTTTTAGTTTCAGTAAGTTTACAACACCAATAAATAATTAATACTGGGAATATTTATTTATATTATATTCCACCGAACTCAAGAGATTGCATATCAAAGTGTTTAATCACGATTTTAATTTGGTTCTAACTTTCACTTACTTTCAATCATGTCTTATCAGTTGTTTTAACTCAAAAACAAAATCAAGTTTTATTAGTTCTCATTAAAAGAAAACTATATTCTAAATCCAATCTTTTGGTACTTATTCTTCTAAAAGAATGCAAAAGAACAACTCAACACTTATTTCTGACTTTTTGTAAAGTAAACAAAAATCTTTTGAGCTTTTATGGTTCTCAAAAGTTAGTATTATCTATTTATTCACTTGTAATTTAGTAAAAAGAAATATATATCAACCAAAAATTCATATATAAAAAATAAAAGGAGATAAAAAAAATTACTGACAAGTAAATTATAAAAGTAATTAGGCTCATTATATATATATATATATATATATATATTTAATACACTTTTACCTTAATTAATTACAACATAAAAGTAAAAACTATAGGCCGATATTAGATATGTATTTAATTATCAGCCCATACAACTTGGCCCATTAACTAACAATTACGGCGGCTTACGTGGCCAATGGTGATTAATGTCTGCGCTACTTTAAAAAACCACGCGCATGCATGCTCGTTATCCTCACGCGTTAAAAAATCGTCGTTGAAATTGGATATTTTGAGAAACGTAGCGCGTAGAGGAGGAATAGGTCACACAGACTTTAACTGTTAACTAATTAACTAAAAAGTGATAATGTGACGAATCCGTTAAACAGACACTCTTACCATTTATAGATTTGTCATTTATTTACCTATTATAAGATTTTTTTTTTCAAATACTTAGATTTATACAACTCATAAAAAATCTAAGATTATTTTTTAAAATTTATAGCTTGTATACAATCCTTTGATATCTAACATATTAATAAAAAATACGAAAAATACAAAAGAATGCAACATTGTTTATTAATTGTTAGCTAGTTGATAATTATTTTTTGTATATAAGCCAAATAAAAAGCAAATGCACGTGGTCCTCACATGGGCACCTCACCCATTTTTCTTTGGTCAATTTCCGAATTGTGTGACCAATAAGATATCTCACATGAATTTAAACCCTCCGATCCGATCCAATTCCAATATTTTATATTTTACATAATTCTGAAATTATTGAGTTATAAAACAAATAAAATGGATACAAATCTATTTGATAAAAGGAATCGATTACATTTCTTCCATCTATTAGTGTACAAACACAAGTACACAATAAAATCTTTTTATTATTTAAACTAAATCATAATTGCCGAATTGCTCTTAGTCTGGTGGTTAAAATGATCCAGCTAATGATTTGGCACCAGGGTTCGATTCCTATCCGCTGCATTATGGTAGCTTAAAAAAAGATTATTAGGGGTGGACTTTAGGCTATAGATCGGGTTTTGTCGATCCAATGTTGACAAAAAAAAAAAAAAAAAAAACTAAATCATAATTGTGTGTTTTAAGATTTTTATTTATAGAAAATGTAAATGAGAGTGTCCGTATAAAAGTACACGGAAAATACGGCATAACATTTAAAAGGGCCGTGTGTGGATGCAGTTGGGCCTCAACTGATAGTGGGCCTCATTTTCACGTTTTACTACATTCATTACATATGCATATAATTATACTCATAAAATCATAAATACGAGGTCTTTTATAATTCTATAAGTGGTTAAGAAAAACACATGAATAAATGTATGTTTCATCGATTTTCAAAAAAATTTAAATTCGTATAGAAAATAATACAGAGTACAACACTCTAAACCCAAAATAAATACTATTTATAGTATTACAAACATAAATCTGATAAAATGTTAATAAATAAACTCTAAAGTCTCTAAACTGTGTGGGTTTGTGTGTGTATATATATATATATATTTATATATACATTATGATAATTGTTTATAGAGAAATATTCGACCACTATATCCATGTGGCTTCATTTATTGCCACTATTTTACAAATTTAAAAACTCATAAATAATTGATCTCAAGGTACGTAAGCCATTACTCTCAGTGAGCTTCTACATTACTACGTTACGTACAACATAAATGTTTTCACACTTTTGTTGGGTTTTTTGTCGATTTAACAAATTGTATTCTAATTACATTGTTTACACAAAGCTCGTAAGTAATTTAATGTAATTAGACAAATAGTCAACAAAAGTCGGAGATATATCTCAAGTAAAATTCCAAAAAGCACATGTGAATGTTTCCAAGAATGTTCACTTAAATGTTAAAACTAATCATTTATGGCATTAGACAACAATTAATAAATTTTCACTACATGTGACAGTTTATTTTTAAAGGTAAATTAATACAGGCATATAATATTTGTTAGAGTAAGTTAACAAAACTATATAAACAAACCCTTAGATCTCACTTCGTCCGTACCACTTGACATCAACCACCTATTTAATGCTTCCCAATGAATGTATAATCGAAACCGTCAATTTAAATTTTCTTGTTTTGTTATAATTTCTTACTTAGTTGCACATTTTATTAATCATAAAATAGGGAATTTATGTTAGTGGCTATACATTTTATCTTAGATTAATGGCCAACCAATCCTTTTTTTTATAACTACAATGATTCAGGTTTTTATCTCTCCACTAATTCACGATCTATTAGTTTGTGGGGAACTGCTCAACGTATAAACTACAGGACTAAAGCTCATCAATATCCATATGGTCAAGAAAATAGTTTTTAAAATTTTGAGAAGAAATCGAACCTCCGCGAATTTACACTCTCAAATTTCAATTCTAATTGCACATAACTACCAACGCCTAGTAAATAACCAATTATATTTTGTGTAACAAGGATTGATAAAGTCTAATTTTAAATTCATCCTTAAAATCTTTTTTAATATATTATAATGTAGTAAAGAAAAATCGATTATCTAATAATACATCACTACCTGGATATTTCTAACCACTAGATTAAAAAGAATTCAACATATTTTAGATAATTTTAAATTGTGAAAAGGAAAAAAAAATCTAGTAACACAAATTATCCCTGAGTATATTATCTAAGATCCGATCTGTGATCTGTCTCGAAATTTCAGGTATCAGGAATAATCCAGATATCTGTAATGTTCAAATCTCGATATCTGTAATGTTCGAATCCAGATTCGGATAATAAAAATATGGATATGACGGATCCAAATCTGGATATCACAAAATTTTTGGATATCTGATATGTGTTCATGACTAATACACATGTAGTTGACTTAATCTCGTTAACATTAAATAAACAATTGAGTTAAGAAAATTGATACAGGTATATGTTACGTGTATATGAAATTATCAACTAGTGGGTGACTGGTATTAATGGTTAGAAGACATAATGTGAAGGAACATAGTAACATGAAAATATTCTTTGAACTGTTTCTTGCTTCACATTTAAACTTTACTAATGATACGCTTATCTTCTACAACGTACATTTTCAGCATTTGACCTTTTCTATTTCCACCGCAATCAATTTTTTTTGTACGATTTGACTCACTTTTAAACTACGTACAAATTCCTTTTCTCAGTTTTATTATTACCACTAATAATATAAAACCCACAAGTGAAAATTCTTAAGTCGTGGAGGAAGAGAAGCTACGATTTTAGTTGGTTCAATCATTAGCATGTATGATATTCAAACGATTATCTGCATAACTTCATCGTAAGCCTTTGATTTATTAATCGCAAAATTTCGACAGTCATATGATGTTTGGATTTTTTTTTGGCGGTTAAGGAGTTTCCAGACTTTTTGTTTAAAGAAGTTTTTTTTGGAAATGTTAGTAACAATATTGTCTTTTTGAGTAGCAAATAGAAAAACATTCTCTTGAAACACTATATCCCTTGATACCAAAAACTTATTCTGAGCAATATCAAACACTTTCTATCCCCTTTGACTTAAAGGGTATCCTACAAAAACACATAACCTACTCCGTTCACTGAACTTGTCTTTATCACGAGATACATGGTGAACATAACAAGCAAACCCAAATATACGCATATGACTGTAATCATGCCTTTTGTTATGTAGAACTTCATAAGGAGAACGACCACAAAGTACAGAACTAGGTGTGCGATTGATCACATAAGCTACAATTAAAATAGCTTCACCCCAAAACGTGATAGGTAAGCTAGATTGAAACAAAAGGGCTCTAGCGACATTCAACCCTCCTGTTTTGTTGAGGAGTACAGAGACATGACGTTTGATGAACCAAACCTTAGGAACTCAGCACCATTGTCACTGCGAAACACCTTTACACTCTTTTCAAATTGTTTCTCTGTGTAAGCCATGAATTCCTTTAAAATTCTCTAACCTTCAGATTTGGCTAACAACAAATAAACCCAAACGGCTCTTGAAAAATCATCAACAACAGTTAGAAAACACACTGCACTACATGAGGAAGCTACATGATATGGATCCCAAATGTCACAGTGAATCAAAGAGAAACAATCATCAACTTTATTGACACGTTCTGGTAAAACTTCCCTAATTTTTTTAGCTCGAAAACATGTATCACAAGAGTGACAAGAGTGAGAACGCAACAAAGAAGACTGATTAGAAAACAAATGAAGATTAGAAAGTACAGAGAAAGAAGGGTGTCCTAAACGAAGATGCCAAAGTAGCAGATCAGATTTTGTTTGATGTTGTATGTAGGCCAGTAGCAATGGAGTAGGTGAAATGGTATACTTCATCCTTTTCTTTACCGGCTCCAATCAGCATGTTCGAGAAAGGTCGTGCACATATTGTATCAGTAAAGAGAGCTACACACTTTGTTTCTTTGAGCAATTTTGCAACAGAAACCAAAGTACAATTTAACGATGGTACAAAAAGAACATTAGAGAAAGAAAGAGTTTTTGATAAAGGAAGATGGCCCATATTGACTGCAAAAGTTTTGCTTCCATCTGCATTGGTCAACTCATCAGGCTCATACCGGCAAATGCAATCTCTGAATCTGTTACAGCCAATGCTCCTTCCTTTTTTTAGGATGTTAGTTATGTTTTATGTCCAGCTTCTAATAAAATCAAAACATCTTCTTCAAGTTAATACAAGGGAACTGGTTCGATTTTTCCAAGGCATAAACAACATAATTACCTCAGATACAACGATTATCATATAACATAAGTACTTAGCCCACCACATTTGCTCCGATTTAAAGGAGAGTTTTCGCACCTTGGAATAACCTGTATTCACATTGTTATGAGTCAAATAGGTAACCTAATCCAATTTTTAAAAGAAACTACGTTTTGAGTGAAGCGTTGTACGTCATCAACTTAGATTCTGTGACGGCCTTAGCCTGGCGAAAAGGACCGTGATCTCATCACAAAACTTGCACACCTTTGCTTGGTAAAGTTTAGGCTCTTGATCTGACGAGAGAACATCTATCGCCGAAAATGTTATATAATACATTAAACCCTTGCACCCACCAATATTTGCTTTCACATACTTGGCAGACTTGAGTTTTGTGCCCTGCGAAGAAGCAAAAAAAAAAAAGTGGAAACAGCGAACCATTACTGATTAAACAAGAGAGAAAAAATAGGAAGACCAAGCTCTTATACGCAGTTTTCATCGTGGTCTTCAATGGCTGCCTGCATGAGCTGTTCCATCAACTCCTCGTTGCTCAGATCATCCTCCATTTGTGGTTGCCAGTCAAAGTTGAGGATATTGAAGTGGTAGTCGACACGGTCCCACTCCACATCAAAACCCTATAAACAAAGGACAAATTTATGAATATTAAACTTGAGACGTATATAAGAGTATATAAGACAAGATAAAGCACTGAACACTTGAGATCAACGGATGAACCAAACTGGTCTAAATAGATAACAAATTCTCTGCAGTATAGAAAAATGAATGGGTGCAATACAAATGCAATAAGATTGATAGAACAGAAGAGAGATCTCATTCCCAGAACCAGAAACCTTATATTGCCTAGCAACAGTGTTAGATTTATAATGCTTACTAAGAAATTGAATAATACATAAACCATAAATCATCCAAAGATATATTACCTCGCTCTCTTTTAACTGTTTGGCAAAGAGTTGAAACTGTCTTCTACGTTCCGGATCGTTCGGATCGCCCTCGAAGATTAGTCTCCGAAGTGGTGCCTTTGTCTTTGCTTCCGGATATCTCTCTGTCTTAGCTTCCAGATCTGCCTCTATCTTCGGCTTCTTCTCCGGTGGAGAATCCATCTCGGTCGAATCGGTCTTCGTTGAATCTCGGGACCGGATGCAATCGCCGTCACCAGCCATGATCGAAAACCTAGAATATTACTTTGTACGAATCCGGAGAGATAATGTTCGCATTAAAACGATTGCAGAGAATCAAATTGTTTCTGAGCAGATTTTGATTCGGAAAATATTTTCAAAAAGTTTTACGGCGTATTTTGAAGTTTTTAATTTTATTTTGGTTGACAAACGATTTGGTTTCGTTTAAATTTAGTTTCGGTTTAAGCCGGTTTAATTTCGGTTTAAGCCAACATTTCGACTTCTGTTGGCCCATCTTTCTGTTTTCATCTGGCCCAGATATTGAAATGACAAATTGTCTGAGACTTTAATTCTCTCAAACGTTGATGAGCTCACAAGCTCCTGCTCTTGGAGATATTTTACACTGGTTTTTAGCGGCATTAACTCAGTGTTCTAAATATAAAATTAACAGACGAATTAACCAAAACTAATGGACAACAAGCTTAACCTTTAATTAAGGAGGTCATATGTATATAATATGTAATTTATAGATACTTTAAGCCTAGAATTAAGGGTTTAATTATGTGAAATCCAATTAATTATGTCTAACCTACTTTAAAGTCGTAAGCTACAAATTTGGAAAACAAAAACAAAATTATCTTGAGATTAGTACATTCACATTCCGTGTTGTTTCATTTGCTCTATAGAACAAATAGCAAATTTTCTATACTGACTTACAATTACAACATGGTGTAATAAAACTTTATTAACCCTATAAGACCGTATCAATTCCCAGAAGCCGAACTGTCAACAGCAGATCATAGCTTGACCCACCAATGGCAAGTTTCTGTATCACCAGAAGAGCAGAATTTAAAGCTTCTTTTTACAAAACTTATGTTGATATATGAGTGGAGACTAGTTACCTCTTTGCAAACACAAGCTTATCAGTTTCAGGCATCTCCATGTATAGGAAACCGAATTCTGATGAATTTTCCGGGAGTTGTGTGTGAATCTAATCGTTTAGATAACCTCTTTGAGAAGAATAAGATCGTCACGGGGATGAGCTTCTTGTACTCGAACTTCGATTTCATCTCCCACTTGTTTTCCTTCTGACACCCACGCGGTTGCTTGAAACCCCACCTGAAAACATTTTGCCAGTGATTTAACTTAATCTAAACCCGCTTATTATGCGATTTTTTTGCGGTGGTATTAAACAATTACCTCAACTAACAAGAGAGATGCAATTCGGTCTTTGACAAATCTCAAGATGACTGCTGTGTACTTTTTACCCTTTTGTTGTCTTCTGAGAAACTCTATTACCCAATAGCGAAGTCCGGTGTTGGAGAGTTTTCTTACCACCTTGCTTTGCATATTTACAGATGCTGCTATTGCTTCTAACTCACCAGCTGAGAATGGAAAATTGTCACCTCCTCGAAGAAATGCCTTTATCTGTAATACAAACAACACACTTTGCCAAATTACTAAGTTTGTTAATGTTCAAATGAAGGTTAACGCAGAAATCACTGATCCAAATAGATCAATCAGTTAAGAGAAATTGTCAAAAGAATCATATCTAAATTACATGATGATGAAAGAAGTTTTACCTGATAGTGTGCAGTAAGATCCATGTATCGACGGATGGGAGATGTGAACTGAACGTAACCAGGAATTCCAAGTATTCCATGACGAACAGGACATCTGAAATTCATTTCTGCAGCACGCATTACTTTGACAATGGATGCGGAACGTACAGGTCCTTCTGGAAGATGTGCAAATGCGGATACATCAATATTTGATTGTGGCTGTCCTCTATATGGCAATGGAATATTATGCTGAGACCCAAACGTTGCTATAACCTCCCCACAGAGAATCATCATTTCAAAGACAAGTCTCATCGCTGGGTCTGCCTGGTTTTCTACGTAGAGATTTATCAAAGGTTCTGGATCCTCAGGATTCACCACTTTGATGCGAGTTTCTAGTGTATTTGTGTCCACTGCGCCCTGTGTAAACCCAGGAAAACGTAGGTATTACAAATAAAAAGAATAATAAACCAAAATCTACCGTCCAGCAAGAACCTTAATGCTCAAAGAAGCCTCTACTGAACCTTTTACGTTGAAAATTTTAGACAAGATAAAACCGTTAGCAAAACTATGTTTTCTATAATATGATTTTGATAACAGCAGACCACACAACACTCAAACCAACCTGATCACAGCGCCACTGAGAGCGAATGAAAGCTGCCTCAGACAGAAGTCTTAATTCAGCTTCTTCTTCTAGGCTCAAGTGTAGCAGCTCGGAAGCACTTTCATATGTCAACATATAGGTCGGTCTGATGATTGAGTTATCTACCGAATATTCTGCAATACTGTAACAAGGCTCCTTAAGGTACTTTTTCAGTTCTCAACATTTGATAGATTAGAAATGGAAAGAAGAGCAATGATTATAGAGTTACCTGCCGTCAGAATGCAGGACAACAGACACAGAGACAGCGTTGCAGTTTTCTCCTTGTCTTAAACTCATTCCTTCCATAGCAAGCTTCTCTGGAAACATAGGATATGTAGCCGTAGGCAGAAAGACAGAAGTTCCCCTTCTCCTTGCCTCTCTGGAAACATAGGATAGAACATACTAATTAATCAGAGAGACCTAAAGTTTGCTCCTGTGGTGATCAGAGACATACATCGAACTTACCTGTCTACTTTGCTCCCAGGTGTAACAAATCTAGCAGGATCAGCAACATGAATCCAGATTTTTATCCGTCCATCTTCCAATCTAGTTGCGCTGAGGGCATCGTCAAGCTGCAGAAATTCCATAAAAAGAAATAAAAAATGACAAGTTACTGAGTTAGCATTAAACTTGGATTTTCAAAGCAAGACTTTGTAAAATAAGTATAAGAGACTTATAAGCACTTACCTCATCTGCCTCATCAACATCAATTGCATAAACCTTCAAGTGTGTGAGATCAATCCTCCTAACCTAAACAAAGTCATAGAAAGTAAGCATTTTGAATCTCGGAGAAAGATTGTAGCAAGTACTTCACAAGTGCCAGAAACACGCATCTTGGCATAAGGATTCACCACAAACACAGAATAAATATTTTCATGTAAGACACATATCCAAAGCCAAATGTAGGTCAAAGTGCTAACCTCGTCAAGATCAGATGACTCTGAAAGTAGGGCTTCAGCAGCTTCAGTGATTGCTGCTGAGTGGTGGGTCGGAAGATTCAGCTTAAGTAGATCAAGATTGACATGTACAGGAAAATATCCAATATCTATGAGAAGGTTTAGTGCCGAGACAGATGTTTTCTGTAACCCCATGGATTTTAAGATCTGTCATAGAGAAGCGACCAAAATACATATGATTACAAAAAAAATTGACAAATGTTTCAACAACCAAAAAATTAAAAAGCAATCAGAGGTGTCACTTCACATCTACATAGTATAAGCTGAGATAATATATGGCTGACTCACCATTCCGGCCAATTTCCGCTGGTCGGTGCTTGCCCATGAGTCAATAGCATAAGCTGCAAGTGAGCTAATCTTATCTTGCACTTTATCATCAGCTAGCCATGAAGATTTGGGGGGCTTGGCGTGACTAGGAGCCTTCTTGACAGACTTCAACAATTGAATAAACTCCTGAAAATTTCTCTCTTCTGCCTCCTTCATGTGTTGCCTGCGTAAAAGCTCTTCCACCTACAAGAAAATTCGATGAGAGATTATCAGAGAAAAGGTCTTCAGGCAAAATCATGTTTACAATAACAAGAAAAAAACCACAGAGAACACCCTTCGAGTGACATATATCACCTAAACTAAAAAAAACAAAAATGCACGAGAATACCTGTTCAGTAGGCCGAGGGCTATATATTGACCGAGAACCTTTCGACTCTAATACAGAAAAATATATCTCGTCTTGTGATAGCAAAGAATGAGCACAATAGCTTTCAAGAGGATCTGAACGACCATATATTATCTGCAAATTCAAAGGCAAAATCAAACCATAGGCTTAACCGCTACATTAATTCAATGATTTCGTACCTCTGCTAACTCTTCTGGCGTCACAGGTTTGTTCTTCTCAAGTAACTCGATCCAAGCAAACTCAAGCAGTTGAGTATCCTGCATTGAAATATTAACTAGAACCTCATTTACGGGTAATGCTAATACTAAGAAGGCCCAAAAACAGTTCCAAACCTTTTACAGTGTCATTACGTACCAAGTTATCCTGAGCCCTCTGGAGAAAATCAGTAAGTTCTTTATGGTCGAAATTATTAACACCCGGGACGATGTACGTAATTTGCTGTGGTTTGATGGAAGAAGTAACACCATTCTGCATCATTAAAGTTTATATAGGTCTTAACAATCTGCAAGCACTATACCAACGTTATAATGATTAGGAAGTTTCGAGCTAAACCTGATCAAAGACCATCCAGTTCTTCTTGCCATCACGTCTATGAGAAACTGCCAACAATACCCTGTCTGTGTCCTTCTTAAACTCCAGAAGCAAACCCGCCTCTAGTTCCTGGTTTACTAGTTTATCCTCCAGAATCTCTCCGTAGCTTGTTAATTTCACCCTACATGATCACCTAATTACACAATAAACTACCTACTCCAGAAAAGACGCACTAAAGCAAAAACAATTGGTGATTTCTAGTTCAACTTCTGAAGCATTCCAAATCCAGTAATTTTTTTTTTCCTAATAATCAGTACATATACAAAAGAAGGATACAGAAACGTACTTCACACTGGCGCGAACTCTGATTCGGCTTCCCTTGCGTCTGTTGATAGATTCTAGCACCTCGGAAACACTTTCGACCATACTACGAATGCAAGACGAACAGCTCGGAGCCTCACCAGCTCCATTTGTTCCGAGAAACCGCCTGTTTGCGCGGGATAGTGGCAAATACAATCCTAATTTCGAGAATTCCCGGAGATGAGACGCTCTAAGGCGCTGAATACGGTGGCGAAATAAGGAGACAGGAGGACCGCCCCCACAACTGGCGGTGCGAATGATGGAACAACCATTGATTGCCCTCACCGACATCATCGTAGCTTCAGTTGAAAACGCCACCGGAAGATTAAGAAAAATACCTCCGAACGATATCGTAAATAAGCTTAATCGCTCTCTGTGTTCTTGTGGCGATAGAAAGACAAATGAAGCGGGTGATAGAAACGAGAAACTTTATGCTTCGCCTTGTATTTTTAATAATTTACCAAATGTCACCTGAATTTTAAATTTATACAATCAAACCCAACAATAGAGTCTTTTCAATTTGTGCCCGGATATTATTATTTAGAGGTTTGATACATTCCATATTACCAATACATCTCAAATGTTTTATTCGCAACAAAGAAAAGATTCAAAAACGAGACGTGACATGCGAGAAGAGAGCTTTGAAGTCTTTGGTCGGAGTACTGCTTCCTTCTGGCTTTGAGCCGAGATCAAAAGCTTTATTCTTAGCTTCCTCAAACAGCAATGCCTGTACTTGTTAAAACGGCATATATCATGATCAGGAAGTAAATTTAGAGAATGTTAAGATTTTATTAAGAAAATGAAATGTGGTGGGTTAACCTGAATGCAGACTTCTGCAACATCAGCCCTCGGGACGGTTTTTGTGTCTGTCTGAAGAAGCTCATCGTCTTTACCAACTATCAGCTCTCGTAAGCCACCTTCCTTATCTAGAAGCCCTCCAGCTCTAAGTTCATCACCAGAAAATTTTTTGGGGAAAACAAGAACA
This sequence comes from Lepidium didymum, assembly GCA_963920545.1. Taxonomy (NCBI): domain Eukaryota; kingdom Viridiplantae; phylum Streptophyta; class Magnoliopsida; order Brassicales; family Brassicaceae; genus Lepidium; species Lepidium didymum. The sequence continues at coordinate 461,634 of OY986996.1, read as the reverse complement.
GAGATTATCAAGTAAGAACAGGATTAAGCAGATGGAGAAACCCACTCATTGATATTTAATCCGCGGGATAAAAAGCTTGATCAGTTACCAGGACAACAATGTAACTACATAATTTGGGATGAATTTCGACGAGGTAATATAAAATGATGTATAGAGAATCTGTTTTACCTTATAATTGTGTAAGGAGTTCCACATTCAGAAAGGTATTGTTCAGCTTTTCTCTTCCAAACCTGAATCGATAAAAGGCACACAAACTTGAGGCAAAAGATCCCAATGTCGCTCGCAAGGTAAAAAACCAAACTCATTTAGAGAAAGAATCAACGAATATAGAAATTTCCACCAACCAGTATATTCCCATTTCCCAGTTTGTTCAAAGGATGATCAGGATTCGTTCCACCCATTGACCCAACCAAGACAATATGCTTAACACCAGCATCCTTGGCTGTACATAGATGCTAACCATATTAGGCACTTAGAACTAAAACAAGACCAACGGAAGAAAGCACACAGGAAACCAGGGAAAACAAAAATGGAAAGAAAACTACACAAACCTGCGTCTATCTGATTCTTCTGGCCAATCCAATCAACCTACGCAAGACCAATTTTGTGTTACTGTGCAATTAACAAATATTCAATCTGAAACTTGAAAGGAGAAGTCGAGAAGTTCCTGGTGATTACTTGTTCAGGATATTGTCCATCATCGAAAATGAACTCAGGTCTTCCACCTTTTGTGGGATCAAAACCAGGTTTCATTTTAGGCACAGCGCTAGTGAGAATTACAAGCGCATCGATCCCTTGAATTGCAGGCTTTATGGTATCAACATCCCTTATATCCCCGATGAAGACATCAGCTTCTCCTCCAATTTTCTCTTTTCCTTCAGGAGTTCTGATTAAACCCTTTGCTACAAACTTGTCTGACCTCTCCTTCAGCTTCTTGTAAACAATTTGGCCTATCAATTCCATAAAATAAAATTAAAAAACCACAATTTTCATCACATGAAGAAGCTGAAACAAGATCATCGTATTCTAATCTTCATGAAAGCAAAGAACATTTCAAAATAACAATAAAATTCCAGATTGGTCCAATTGATCATCAAAAATGCACGAACTCCAAATTCGGACGAGGAATTGAAAGTTTGTGACCAACATCACATGATTGGATCGTAAGCCTTGATTATGTTCAACAGTAGCATCACTAACCCTAGAACCTTCCAGAAACTACTGTGGAATACGCGGCTTTCTCAGTAAACCTAACAGGACGAACGATAACTAAAATCAAAATCGGTAGCAGCGAAACAAAGCAGTGATTACCTGTTCTGCCACTAGCGCCGGTAACGAGAACGGTGGGAAGATTCGCCATGGAAGAAGCTTGCAACGTTTTAGAAATTTCCTTGAACTTAAATTACCTTCCGAAGCCATTAAAGAGTGTGAGAGAAGAATCAGTATGAGCAAGCATTGATGACCGTCTGATGTAAAAGTAGTTTCTTGGTGAGAAAGACACGTGTAATCATCTTAGTGGTAAAAATGACTGACACTCTTACTAATCTCTTAATTACACTATGGGCCACTACAATATGACTCTGTTGGGTTTATGGGCCATGATTGTTCTTTAATAATAGTCCATCATTTTGAAACGACGTGCCGTTTCCATGATCTTGCAGCCACACAAACGACATGAATTTTTCATAATTAAATCGCGAAATTATTGATATTTTGGTCTGTATATATTCCTAAACAACTGTAATTGAACTGTCAAGTCAGTCACGACTTTTGTTTTCTTGTCAACATTTGGCAATAGTAAATTAAAAAAATTGTATATTATCAAATAAAATATTCACTTAACTAGAAATCACTAAGCCATTTCAACTGATTACAGTGTAGACTAGCAATTATATAATATAATAAAGAATATTATGATCTCGTTCACATCCTATGATTTCAAAAGATATCCCAAATTAAAATTTAAGTTTAAATAAAAATATATAAACATTGAAATGTATGAAAATTTAATATGATATGGTGAGATCGTGCTGATTTTCTTTGTATTATTAACGTAATTTTGTAGATTGTATTGATTAGTTCTAAATGATACTCGGTCCTAGAGGAAATTTAATTATTTATTTCTCCTACAAGCAAGGTGAATATTATTTTCTCATTTTTATTTAAATATGTAAACACAAGTCGAAAAAAACAAAAATGACATTACGTCACTTGAAAAAGAAATTGAAAACGACGACAGTGGTGGAAAATTAGGTACAATGGTGTAATGGTCCTAAGCTCTAACAGATGTCTCAACGGCGACTTTGCCGGAATATGCAACATCTGGCGACTTTCTGGCGGATTCCCATAACTCCGGTATCGCTTCTTTCAGGTTATGAATGTTTTCCAATGCATAATCTGCTCCTTTGACTTTGTTTGATTTACCAACCTGAAAACAACAAGTCAATTCCGGTTAGGTTAAACCAAAGTAATCGTAATCTTAAGTTAAATTTGATCCCCGTTAAGTTAAACCAAAAAAATCGTACCAGAACTGTGTGAAGACCAACGTGTTTTCCAGCTTGTACATTTCGGACACTATCCTCAAAGAACAGCTGCCATAAGAAATTAGATAAATTTCAGTTTTGTTGTCCACGTTTTTTGTAAACATCGTAAAATTTAATTAAAATTTTTGGTTTAGCTATACCGTTCGGTTAGGATCAATATTGGCGATTTCTAGAGCTTTCTCAATAGCAGATTCAGATGGTTTACACACAATAGGCGTTTTGGGAAGTGACTCAACCGATTCTGACCGATCGAAATGCGCGACGATATCAAAAATCTCAGAATTGTTAAATGCAGCGTTTTGGTTCATTTGGTTAAGCGTTTCGAAACAAATGATCCCTTCAAAACAATCTTCTAATCCCAACTTCTTCAACGCTTTAGCCGCGTGAACTCTGTCCGCGTTCGTAAATATCTAATCATGAGGAAAAAGATCAAATGTTGATTAATTATTTCACTAAAACTATAGTATAAGATATTTTTTTAAAAAAAATGTGATTGTGACACGTACGACTTTTCGTAGAGGAAGGCTAAGCAAGAGGCTGCGAAGAACATGATCGGGCTTTATGTTGTCGTAAGGTAAACGACCATGGACAAAACTGTGGTACTCGTTGTAATCAAATTCATAACCAATCGCCTAGAGAAAAAAAAAGTTAAAAAGAATATAAAAATGAAAATAAAACAAACTAAAGATGATATTTATTGATAACGTACTCGAAGACCAGCCATTGTTGTTCCATAGTTCTTGTAAAGAAGATCAGACAATTCGACGATTTTGTCTTTTGGTATACCGAGTTTCTCGACTATATAATCTATCGAACCGGGAAAAAAAAAGTAAAAAATCAGAAATGAATCAACAGTTGATAAATTGATAGCAAATAGAACAAAATATTACCTTTAATGTTCTTGCCACATTCTCTTGCGACTCCGGTGCTAATAGGATAAAGAGTATCGTCCAAATCTAACACACAATTTTGATAAACCGGTTAAGATAACAATTCGTGAAATTACTTCAAAAATCATTGGTTTGTTTCGGTTAACAACATACCAAACAAGAGACAGTCGTACTTCTGCGTGGATGCAAGTCCATACCGGTTCTCGAACTCCATTTTCTAGAACAATTGATTGAATCAGAAAATTGTTAATGTTTGATTATTGTGAATTACAGAGATTTGCATGGATAATAATGACAGGTTTTGGACAGATTTGGATATTTGCATATTAGATTTGTACTTTTGTTTTGAGATAAGAAAAAACTACAAAAATAGTTTTGTGTAAATATTGAATGGACAAAGTTGCTTGTGTCCTAAGAAAGTAAAGATAAGATTTTTTTTTAAACGTGAGCTGAGAGATTCAGTGAATGGTAACCACTAATTGTGCCTCCTAATAATTGTTACTATGACATATACACAAACTAAAATAGAATATATATTTATCATTTATATACAAACACGTGTGTGGACTACACAATATGTAACTGTGTATGTATTAACCAATATTCAGAAACAAAAAAATATTTGGCTCATAGAAAGAAAATTAGCAGATAAATTGGTTGCCATTGACTGATAGGGTGATTGAGGTAAACGGTATAAACCGAGTTTTGACCATAATTGGACCTAAATAGACGAAATTTAGCCGGAGAAAAAAAAACAGCAGGAAATCATAATAAAAACACAAAAACGACGAAATGTTCAAAAGCAGAAGTAGGAAATGGAGAGGCGTTTAAGAATATCTAGCTAATAAACGGAAATTTAGCTGGAAAGAAAAACTGCATAAAGTTGGTAATGAAAACATAGAAATGGCGAAATGTTCATAAGCAGAAGGAGGAAATGGAGAGGCGTTTAAGAATACCTGAGCCTTTAGAATTGGTAGAAGAAGAAAAAACGGTGAGAGTAGAGAGAGAAAGAGCAGAGAATGCTAAGAGAGAGAAAGGTGTGGGGGGAGGGATTAAGAGACGAAGTAGAAGGGTTTATATAGCAAAATTTTCTCTGGCTTTTTAGATCATTAAAAGCTATATGCTAATTTTTAATTATATATTATACAGTTTTTATAGAAATGAGTTGCTTTCTAAGTTCTAACGTACAAGTCAAATGGAGAAGATGACTACGCTATGCTTCTTTCTTATTTCGTGCAATTATACGATAAGTTCTAATTAATTATTATAATATCTCATCATATAAATGATTGTTTCATAAAGAGCAAAGAGCCCCAAGCTGTAAAAGCTATTGCAATGATAGACTTGTGGTCTAAGTTTAATACTAAAAATTCAAGAAACATATATTTGATTCGTCTAATAGGAGAATTCACATAAGCTTTTTAGCCTCCCGAAAAGATGTATCGTAAATAAGAAATGATGCATCTATTTTTTAGTGTCAAAAATCTTAGTTTTTTTTAGAGGATGATGCCGAATTCCCACCAATCAGAATCAACTGTTTTCTAGAAGTTGAAACCTCTAGATTATAAAAAATTAGTTATAGAATTGTCTTGTTAAAAAAATGCATAGAACATATAAATTGATTAATTGAATTCCGATTAACTAATAATAATAATAATTCTCTTATAATAATAACCTTATAAAAAGTTGAAAAATGAAGTTATATATATATATATATATATATATAAAGTATTATTTGTCAGGGTTAAATTCTTGAATTGAATCAATAATTGTATGATTGGGTTTAATTGTTTAAAGAAGAAGATAGGATCAAAAGACGATCCTATCTCTTTGGTTCCAATAATTGAGGAACAAAAAATGATTTGAACTTCTTTTATTTTATGATGACTTTGTATTGCGTCTAAGTTCCTAGACCCAAGGACATCATATAATTTAGAGCGTAAGCACATGAGTACAGGCTCAGTTTTTGGAATTTATATATGTGACTCACATAATTATTTATTTTTGGATCTTATGTATATAAAAAATCGTTTTAACTATTCTCGTCCATTCATTTGTTTTCCCCTAAATTTCTAGCCTGTCATAACTTTTATATTTCTGTCAATATATTGACTTCATTATTTTAGAGAAAAAAAAAGCCACATTGGTGGTAAAAAATTTACAAATATCAAATTTTGGGAAAAAAAATTTACACTATAAATAAGGTGAAAAGTTTTGAAATTTAAAGCTCTACAAACTAAAAAATATATCAAAATTTCATAGCAAACTTCTAATTCACGCAGCAGTTATATTTATTAGCTTGTTTTTTGGTCTAAAATTTATAAGTTATATATTTCAGAAAATATATAGAAATTATTATGTGAATGGTAAAAACTGTTTTCGGTCAAATGATTAAATTTTCATACCTATAATTTTTTTCATCCGAATTTGATTATATAGAGTTGTGTTGTCTCACATAATATCATTTAAATTTCAGATAAAAAAATTTTCATTATTGATCGGATCTTGTTAATCTAACTATTAATTAGTGATAAACATGGCATATGCATATACAAGCTCGAAGGTTCCATTTGTGAATTTCTGAGCCATACGTTTGAAGTTGAAGAATGGTGACCACGAGAAACACGAGCATGAACTAATTATCAATGTATTTATCATCTAGTCATTTTATAATATTTAGTTATTTACCATATTTACCTTTTTTATAATATTTTAGAAAGTGAAACTTCGTTGACAAATGAATCTGAACATATGATATGATGGTGATATTGTATTTAATGACATGTGCATCATGCACGCATTTACTATATTAAAATGCTCTTTATTTATTTCAGCCGTCCATACTTGTTAACATTATGATATTTTTGTTTTTACTTTCTTAAACTTGTACTATGATTTTTATGAATCAATTACATAGAAACCACAATTTTATAGAAAACAAATTGAATACGAACACTTTCGAAATAGATTCAGTCATTACAAAATAATAAAAAACACAAAATATATTCTTTTGAAAATGAAGATAAAAATGATTATTCATTCAAGTAAGTTATGAAAATTATGGTATATTATTTGTATAAAATGTGATTTTGGTTTGGTCAAGTTAAAGTGTCAAATAATGCTTAAATTCGTATGCATTTGTCAAAAATGTTATCTTTAAATCATTTTTTTAGACAAAGTATCTAAATATATAAAACTAATTTTTATTGTTATCTAGTACAAAACAACTAATATATATATATATATATTATTAATATTGGGCCACAATATATATTATTAGCCAAGTTTCTACATAATGTAGGCGGTGGGACTCGATCTCTGATTGTACAAGTGCGCATATCTTGTGTGGATTTACTGTTTGCCACTAGATTAAAGGCTACTTGCCCAACTAATATATATATTTAAAATTTAGTTACTTGTATGAACAATTATGAATAAAAATAGTATCTGGTTCAAAACCGGTTTGGTAATTCGATAATATATCTTCTAATCTGGTTTTGATTCAAGTGTTTACTCACGAAGTACAATCTCGTTATTGATTGCGTGTCCTCATTTACAAAGTTGCAACTTGCACGATAATATTGAAAGCAAATCGAACGATACTAATTTACTAATTCCTTTTTATGGTTTTGAATTTTTTATTAATAATAATTTAAAAACAAACAATCCTGATTTCAGATTTTTTTTAGTACCACCATGTAATATATGTACGAGCTTAAATATGGATAATGGCACCTCATTTTACAAGTGAATTGAATATATGTTATAAATAACATAAAAATAAAGTTATTTATCAAAAAAACAAATTTAAGAAGACAAATTTATGTAAACCAGAGATTGACACATGTAAAAATATTCTTTTGCTACATTAATCATTTCATCATAAGGTGTCCCCATGAAACTAAAAGCACTCAAATATGAGATTTCAGTCGATTTAATATCATATAACATTATAATCTACTTATCGTGATGCTAAATTTCGATATTTTTCACAAATGTTAATTTTAATTAATTCTCTGTAAAATAATAAAAATCTTGAGAGGTGTATTTATACCAAAATAGCTAAGAGGTGAAAATAAGATGCTAAAGTGCGAATCTGTCTGAATATAATTGTGTCATAAAGTTATTTATAAATTAAGTAAAAAAAGAAATCGTCATATAATTGGTACTTTCGAAAAAGACAGATATGAAATATAGGAGGACATAACAGCTGTTAGCAATTCAGATTTTTTTAAAATAAAAATATTTGTTTTTATATATATAATTAAAGTGACAAATAATTGAAGTCGTGGATGGTGAAGAAATACAAACAAAAAAACCAATAAGCGCAAGTGTTCTAATTAGAAACTTTGGTATACCTTTAAAATGTTAGATATTTATATGAAATTCCCTTAATTATAAAGTTTATTAATATTTGGAATTACGTGTTTAGCAATGTCACTTTGATTACTAGAACTTAAATTATAATTGGTGTTTCTGATTTTGACTAATTCTAACTCTTAATTTCCGGACAGTTGCATTTATTTCGAAAGTAGCTTAGCTAGTTGGCATTGATCTTGACATCTTTTCTGTTTTAATTATTTTTTTATAAATTGTTATTTCGGGATTATTGATTAATTTTAGTGAATTGATAGCTATAGTTACTCTTTTTTTTTGTTTTTTTCTTGATTAATTCCAACATAATAGTTAAACAAATGATAAATATGAAGTCATACGTGATACCAAATGCTTCCAAGTCCAACAGAAGAGCTAAAAATTTATTTGGAAGATAATCATTTCTTAAACATAGATGAAATTAAGTAATTAGATCCGATCTGTTAGTACAACGATTTACATTAAAAGTCAAATGTATTACGAATATTTATACTCAAATCGCGTTACTAACAAGAACTATTTTTTGTCACTAATAAAGAAAGAGTGTAATTTCGTGCCACTCGTAAAAATGGTGAAGTCATTGGTGAAAAAGACAAAACTAGCAAAATTTTCAACAAATATAAATTCCTATTCGTCCAAAAATTGATTTTATAAATAATTGAATAGTACATAAAAACCGAATATCTATAATTATTATAGTCCCATATTAATAAGCACCACAGAGACTAGAGACTGGAGGATGTGATAGACCTTCCATGTTCACATATAAGTTGACATTTTTGTGATTTTACAAATCCTCTATATTATTATATAAGTTAACTTTTTAGAGATTTTACAAAGATAATTTCTGCATTCTAAAATAAATTCTAATGATGATATTGTTGATAGACTCTAAAATTAGTATAATTCAAATTCTAGAATATTCTTTTAGTTGATTTCAATTATAGATGCAAACCTATTAATATGAATCGAATTTAAGATTACCCGTAAATTTAAGATTTTGAACTTATTATATTAATTTACGTTCAATTTTAAAAATTTTATTTATTTGTTGGTAACAAAAACAAATATGTGTATGTGATGAGTTTGTGTGTTTGGTAAAAAACAATTCGTCATCTTTTTGGAAAGAATTAATTTATATTTCAAATTATAAAATCTTTTTGGTATTTAATTTAATAAGAAATAATTTATAATATATATAAAATAATAACAATATTTAATGATAAAGAGTTATGAATCTAAATGAACACATGTCTAAAAATCTAAATAAATATAGATATAAAACCCAAAATAAATACGGGTCTAAAAACCTAAACGAACGTAGATCTGAAAATTTAAATGAACACGAGTCTAAAAAATTAGATGAACACGAGTCTAAAAACCTAAATGAACACAGATTAAAAGCCTATATGAACATGATTCTAAAAATTTAATGAAAGCAGTTCTAAAAACTTAAATGAATATAGGTTAAAAAAAATTATATACAAACATTATAATGCATCAAAATTTTAGTAAACAGAGATTGAAAAATATATTTTGTGTACAACACGAATCATTATTATAAATTAATTTTTGGTTTATTAAATATATTTAAAATGAATAAATTGTTATGTACAAATCAAACTATTAAATAAACAAAAATAAACAAATATCACATATAAATAGTTTAAATAAATATAAATAATTACAGATGCATATTCCGTATAGAGTGCAGATGATCATTTAGTTGCTACTTAATTTTCCCTTATAACAAAGACCTGCAAATAATTCTATTTCCACATATCTATGAAATTTCCACACAAATATTTGTTTTTTTTTGAGATAAACTCTACGATACGTCTAAGAAACTACGTTATAATTGAAAACCAACAAAATTAGTATTTACCTGAGGACCAATTTAACCGATTTGAAATTATAAGACCAAGTCAAATGAAAAATATTAGTAAGAAAAGTAGTTGACAATAATGAAGAACAAGAAGTTATCATAATGTCATCACAATAGTGGAACTTAATTATTCATTGCATGAGCCATTTGTTTATCTAATGGGGATTTTATTTGGATTAGAGATTAAAATTCAATATTTGTGAGCTTTTCTATCTGAATTCATTATTCTAAAAATGGTTTTAGAGATTTAATTGTAGATTTGATATTCAAAGTTTTGCCATTAATAAAAAAATTGCATTATCTGTTTTTTACTCAAAGTAAAAAACTTGTATTTAGAGAAGAGATTAAATTCACACATACCCATTGATGCATAGATATATATATTTTTAAAAAGGTTAGAAGTTTGAAGAATTATTTCTGAAACGATTAAATATGTTTGAAACTCAATTATTAGGTTTTTGCTGCAAAGATCGAAGACATAAATGAGCTCAACATTCCAGATGAGTTTACTGTTGAGGTTAACATTATTATAAATAGAGTACAATATTTGTACAAGAATATTTAACAATTAATAGCACCGAGATTTTTTTCTTTAATATCACCGATTTTTTATGAGTCTATTACTTTATATATATATATATATATATATATATATGTTCCTTGATATTTAATCATTTATGATTTTTATTAGATAATTGAGAAATGTCCTTCGCTACAAATTATTTTCCAAGATATTGTTAAAGTTAACTTTCAAATAAGATTAGGAAGAGTACGATCATGAGGATCATAGGCTCGAAGTAATTCTGGCTCCTCCTAGAAATTCATATTGGTATAGTCCAACAACTTATATTATTACTAAAAGAAAACCTAAGGAAATCAATGTTATTAAAACCAAATACAATACTTAAAATAAATCATAATAGTTTTGACAATAAACCTTTGATTAACCAATAATCATATTTAAATCAAAAGGGTGCAAGAAATATAAATTACGTGAAAAAAAAATTGGAATAATATCTTAAAAATAAACAAATTAATTAGGATGCTGAAGGAGCTAAATAAATTCTAAACACAAACTTTCATGGGAGGTTTTTAAGTTCATTCACCTCTTTGCCTATAATACATTACACTTAACGTGAATAATCTGCCAAAGCTAACAAAAAGTGTATTCAAACCAATTTTAGTTTACCTAATGACTTTCATGGTTCTTTTTAAGCAGAAGAACAACAAATGGAATTTTAAAAAAGGAAATAGTATAATCATGATAAATCAAATTCACAACGTCCACGATATATGGACACATACAATCATAATATAACAAAACAAAATATGTATTTTTACTTGGTAAATCAAATACAAAAGATTTTTTAACTTAAATCAAATATGTATTTCTACACGGTCTCGATCATTTCCTTTGTGAACAATGTGTTCGATTCTATATTGTTACTATAAGTTAAGTTGACAAAAAAAAAAATTTGATGACAGTTGACTATATCGAGAGTTAATTTGACTTAGTAAACGTAATGGGTTTTGGGCCGGATCGGAGATATTAGATAGTTGATCTCGATTGGATAATTTATGATTTGTTGGGCTTTTATCATTTTTTTCTTTTCAAATTTGAGACTTTTTAATGGGCCATCGATAAAACCAAAATTTTTTGAGGGATTCTTCAACATGTTTTTCTACTGAATGCATCACATATGGTCTTGAGCTCACAAAACCAAAGTTTTGCCTTTCTTCTGTTTAAAATTGTAGGCTTCTTTTGAAAGCAAACTCTTTAGCAGTGAAGCTTTTTTGTTGAAATTATCTGCCAAAGAGACATGCCAAGAACCTCATTGACCTGTTGGTATGTGCAATACCAGTTGGTGTAGGTGATGTAGACTGCAGGTTCTTTTGATGAAGCCTATGGTCGGCTTTGTTTGGTGGTTGTTAGCGACAACAATCATCAATTATATGAATATTTGTTTGTTATTAAAATAAAATAAATTAAAATTAAAAATAATAAAGAAATTTAAATAAAATAAATTAAAGTAAATTGAAATAAAATAAAATAAAACTTTTGTGTGTTTTATTTGTGAAATTGTTTATTATGTTGTGTTATGTTAAAACCTTTGTTATATTAAATTATGTTTGATTTTTTTTTGCTAAATAAGTATCAATATTTATAATTTAAACTAAAATACAATTTTTCATTTTTATAAATATTTGTAACTTTTTATTATAAATTTTATAAAAGTAAAAAAGAAAAAGAATTGAAACACAATTTACTAGTCATTAGCGACTATAAAACAAACGTCATAGTGACCAGTTGTTGGTCTCTCGCGATTATGAAACAAATAAAAACTCATTTTTTTATCATGATCTATGGTCGCGGTTCTTAACTAACATGAAACAAACAATGCCTCTTTGACAAAAAAATGAAGAAACATTCAACAACATAATTAATATGTCTGAAAATGTAGACAAGATTTTTTGAAACGTGAATATCTGAAAGAATTTTTGAGTACACGATTGGCTTCAGGTAAAAATCGAAGCCCAAGCGATACCCACAAATATTTCTATAGATTACTCAGTAGGGTAAAATGGTTAGACCAGACCTACACCTAAACCTAATTTTTTGGTTAGTTTTTGTTGGATCTTTGAATTCAGATATTATACCCAAAACTAGTTGACTATTGTGACGATAGAAATAAAATAATTCTTAAAATGGTGTATAATTATAACAATAGCAATTATAATTAAATTGAAATATAATTAAAATGAAGTATAATTATGGATTATAATTAACGGTAATGCAAAAAAGATCATATAATGGTATAAAGAAAAAAAAACAATTATAGTGCGAGGAAAATCACATAAACATCACCGATCATTTACCGTAATTTTGAGTTAAACATTGGAAAAAGATAAGTATTTAATAAAAGTGCTGATGAGGATCATGGGTTTGAAATGATTGTGAAGCCTCCTATAAAGAAATAACGTCTTTGTCAATATCTTACGAAAGACTATCATATTCTCACAATTAATTTAAATTCAGTTATTTTCATATTCTTTGGAGGAGAAAAGATCAATGTTATCAATATATATGGGATATTCAAAAATTTAATATTTTAAAAATTATAATAGAGTGTCCAATATTTGTACAAGAATATTTAACGATTAATAACTAACAGATTTGGTAGCTATAAACAATTTTTAAAGACGAACACGTTACTTTGAGTTTGTTTGAATTATGAGAAATAAAAGAAATTGTTGTTTAATCGATTTCTTTTTGGTTATTAAGAAGAAAATTGACTATTCTCATTTATCGGTAATATAAAAATGAATTTAAAATATTAATTGTTTTCCATTTTGTACTTTTAAAACAAGATTTTTTTTTGTTTTACATTGATTGTTCCGTTTCAGGCCGCTGAAAATGCTACCGCAGCTGAAGCCGCCGCCGCCGAAGAAGCTACGGAAAGAGACTTGATTTTTGCCAAAGGCTTGATTGATGGCGTTATGGCCATGGCGGTGATTGTTCTAATAACGGAAAGCTTTTCCACAGTCAAAGGACTCCTGTTTTTGGTTGCTACCCAAGTTTTTTCAAATTTTACAAAAGTTCTTGTTTATCAGTAATCATATAACGGTATAAAGATAAAAAAAATAAACAGTTATAGTGCGAGGAAAATCACATAAACATCACCGATTATTTACCGTAATTTTGAGTTAAACATCGGAAAAAGATAAGTATTTAATAAAAGTATTTGATGATTATAGACTTGAAATGATTGTGAAGCCTCCTATAAAGAAATTACGTCTTTATCAATATCTTACGAAAGACTATCATATTCTCACAATTAATTTAAATTCAGATATTTTCATATTCTCCAAAAAAGATCAATGTTATCAATGTATATGGGATATTCAAAAATTTAACATTTTAAAAATTATAATAGAGTGTCCAATATTTGTACAAGAATATTTAACGATTAATAACTAAAAGATTTGGTAGCTATAAACAATTTTTAAAGACGAACACATTATTTTGAGTTTGTTTGAATTATGAGAAATAAAAGAAATTGTTGTTTAATCGATTTCTTTCTGGTTATTAAGAAGAAAATTGACTATTCTCATATATCGGTAATATAAAAATGAATTAAAAATATTAATTGTTTTCCATTTTGTACTTTTAAAACAAGATTTTTTTTTGTTTTTTGGCTAGTTGATGTAAGATACAACATATAAAAGAGAAGAAAGATAGGTTTGTGATGTAAATTTTATTTCAAACAAATCAAAGCAATTAGTCGAATAGATGTAAGCTAGAAAAATTTCATACAACCAACAAAATCATCCGAACCAAAAGTCTTAATAGTAAGTGTTAATTGGTAATGCTTTTTGTTAAGCATAATGATCTTTTAAGAATCAATCATCCGAAAGAATTTATGTGATCAAGTGGTTGAATATCATCTCTATTGCATTCTCTACATAAGTTAAATTTTAGCGAATCGTGTTCGTTCTACATGATATTATAAAAGATTGGGGGAGGATTTGTTATACATTGAGTCTTGTCAATCTAATTATTGATAAAAACAAATAAATAACAATCATGGAAAATGTCTTTTGTCAAGTAATTAAGTCTAACTCTCATGTCTTTCTCACCGGAGTTTAACTCTAGAGTTGCGTAATTTCTATGTGATATTTTTTGGAGTTTTTGGGATGAGTTTGAACTATAGATTAGATCTTGTCGATTTACCAAAATAGATAACAATCAACTGAGTAAAACCAAAAATAAAAAGTGAATAAAACTTAAACTTTTGTTATATCCAAACTACAATACTTATGATAAATACATTGTGCCTATTTATATTAAATCCAAATTTAACTATATCTTAGTTTCATCTACAAAACATATGATAGATCCTAATTGCAGTTGATCATATCATTTGGTTGGCTAATCTTAAGATAGCTGCGTAAGTACCACAACAACCACTCACCACCCCGAAGATTATAATGAACAAGCATAATCCGGTCTGAAAAAATGAAATAAAAACGTTTTAAAAGATTAGAATTCTTCAAGAGAATCAAATAATTATCTTAAGAAATATGTAGGTGAAAAATAGATATGTTCTTACTTGCATGTTGCTTATATTACCCTTGTGGATACTAAGATAACATAGACATGGAAATATAAGAGCCTGCAAAAAAAAAATGAGTTCGATTATAGCCAATTGCTATCAATTATTGGCTATAGACTAAGAATTTGTAGATCCAAGACAAACTTACCACAAGCATTGCAAGGAACGATCCAATTAGTGCTGCCACGATCGCTGTAAAAGGTCGAATAGAGAAAAGCTTGATATTAGGTTACTTGGTTAGGAAGTTATTAAAAAACTAGGCAAGAGAGTATATAGAGACATTACCGAAGAAAGGAACTGAAAGAGCAACCACTAAAGTGGAGATAACAAGAATAGTTCTGAATAATACAGAAACACCATGTGATCTCATTTTAGCCATTGGAATGAGTTCTTCTATACTTAGAACGATTGGAGTGATTGTTAATGCGTATTTTGTCATCGGTGTAATAACCTAAAAGTGTTGAAAATAAGACCAATTTTCAGGTTATATAAGTATGAACGATGTACAGAGAATTAGATGAGAATGTTGAATAATTTACCGCAATCCAGACTGCAATTTTCGAAGGAAAGAAGTGTTTAGGCATGTTTAATGTGAACTGTGATTGGATAGCTTCACCAAACATGGAGTAGCCACAGACTGCAACAGCTATGTACAAGAATGTGCAGAAGCCAAAGCTGCAGAAGAGTGAACGAGTTAGTCTAATAGGTTACTTGCTAAAAAAGTAAGTAGAAGTTTCTTCTGACTTACCAGATAACTAAGACGAGAGGAAACTTTGAAGGATCTTTCATTGAAGAATAGATGTTTGGAAAAACTGAATGACCTGAATAACCAAAACCGAAAATCCCTATAGCTACAGGTAAGTTACTGAGATCAAATACTTGTCCTGTTGCATGAAACCCGATTTCATCAACAACACCGACCCATAAGAGGCAGAGACCGAGCAAGATCGATGCTAAGACTCCTCCAACTACATTAGAGAAACCGAAAAAACAGTCGATTAGATCTTTGACTACAACAGAGAGATTTTAGAGGGACAAATTATCATACCTGAAAGGTAAGAAAGTAAGCTAAGATCTTTAAGCCAGACTGTTGGAAGAACAATAAGAGTGGTCAAAATTGCAAAGATCTGATGAGAATTTAGAGAAATCCCTGAAGCAATACTCATTGAAATGTTTGGATATAGTCCTGATAAGTTATCGCTCATCATGATTATGAATTCCACACAAGCTGCCTATTATTGAAAAACAGAGTTACAAAGCCCTTCTTAGACAAGAATATCTAACAGTAGAGAAGATCAAACTTACGTATAACTCTACGTACAGAAGAATCTGAAACAGAACAAGAACAAAGTATTTAGTACTAAGAAACAGAGCTATTGAAGGGCTTTTAGGTGACTGAGTTTGATTGATCTGAAACTTACAGAGATGATGCAGCGACCAGTGATTCCAAAGGCGGCTTGACCGATATCAGGGTAAGTTTTAAGACCAGGAGAACTTTCTAAACATCTCTTTAAGAGAACACCTGTGTAACAAGTGATGACTCCGAAGAACAAGAGTATTAGCAAACCAAGCCATCCACTTTCTTTTATAGCATAAGGCATTGTTAATAACCCTAATCCACACAGAACATTGGTTCCTGCAAAGATACATAATGTGAAAACATGATTTTACATTGCAATTTTCATCAAGATTTAGGGATTAAGTGATTTTACCATTGAGGACGGATTGAGAGAAGGAGCAGAGGTTGGTTTCTGGAGTTGGAAGATCGGTGACAGAGAGCTTGAGCTGAGATGGAGGTTTTACAGGCAATATAACTTCTTCTTTATCAGAAACTGCTTGAGAAAGAAGTGGTTTGCTTGAAGAAGAAGAAAACGAATCGAAAAACGAAGACTGTTTCTTTTTGTGAAAGGAAGAGACTGATCTCCTTGAACAGCTTCGAGGCATGAAACTCACAGAAGGTGGAGTCATTCCAGTCAACATATCCATTGATTGTCTGAAACAAATGTGAAATAGCGTCTGAACTTTTGAAATCTAAGAGAAATCGAAAACCAAAACAAAGGACATTGATGATTTTTACCGATAACTTTGTGGCCATGGATGATTTGAAACATCTGAGAGATTATCAGAGCCTTTACGAGATAACGGAGAAGAGCAATCTGATTTTGCTCCTCCTCTCTCATCTCCGTCTAGTTCATCATCGGAACAAGCAAGCTCAGCTTGATTTTCCTCGTCATCTGTTAGAAACGAATGATCTCTGTCGTGTAAGAATTCTTCATCGAGTTTCATCTTCTTCCTCTGTTTTCTCAATCTCAAAGATTTGTTTTTTTGTTTTGTTTTCGGCGAGTCTAAAAGATTGCTTCTATATATGGAAATAATATCAATGGAAAGATAAAAATATATATAATTGCGGTGTAGATTGGATGTAGAAGAAAGAAAGAAACATATATAACGTTTTTTTAATGTTTTTATATTTGTTTCTTTTTTAATTGCGGTGTAGATTGGATGTTTGATGATATTTTTAGGATTCGTATTCAATGAAACTTCCATATTAATTGCTGTTCTTTTCATTTTCTCTGATGACTAACTTCCAAAATTTTATGGTCTCTCATTGCAACTAATATTTCAATCCCATTTTCCAAAATATTCCTTTTGTTTATTAGCTAAAAATTCGATAAAAACAAAGTGATACACTCCTCAATTACCAATCTTGAAAAACATATTTAAAAATTACTTTCTACAAAACAAATCAAGCCAATTGGCTTGAGAAATCATTTGATTAAGTAGTTAAATTCGATTCAATTATTCCCAAACGATATCTAAAGTTTAGAAGATGAATTTAGAATATAGATCAAACTTTATCGATCTAATTATTTAGGAAAAACTCAAAGTAATTCTCCGATTAATCTGATTATAGCAGAGTAAGTCCCGCAGCAACCACTCACAACACCGATGATGACGATAAAAATACAAATTCCTATCTGAAAATCAAAAATTATATTTCACTCAATATGATGCATTAACATATGAAGATAGATTTTTTATATGAATTTAAAATAATATTCTTACTTGAAAATTCGTTAATCTACCCTTCATAATACTGAGATAACAAAGACATGGGAATATTACTGCCTGAGAAAACAAAACAAAAAAATGGTCAAGATCTTGTTTTTTTTAATTGTTAATTCCAAAATCAAGGGTAAATATTTTTTGGAGACTTACGATAAGCATTGCAATGAAAGATCCAATCAGAGCACCGACAGTAGCTGCAATTAACGTTATTATTACATTAAATGAGTTTGGACACATGTAATGTTTTCTAGAAAGAGGTTTCTTGAGAAAGAAGTTAGGGCAAAGAGAGATTACCAAAGAATGGAACTGTGAGTGCAACGACCAAAGTAGAGAGAACTAAGATGGTTCTAAAAAACACAGAAGCACCTTTAGATCTCATCTTTCTTGATGTAGACGGTATGAGTTCTTCTAAGCTTTCCACAACTGGAGTGATTGTTAAAGCGTATTTCGTCATTGGTGTAACAACCTAAAATGGAATTGAGAAAAGATATCATACTAGAAAGAAAATCCTCAAAAGCCATGATCTAGCTAAGTTCCAGCTACGAAAATCACAAAAAAATTACGAAAAATCATCAAACAGCCATACTTTAGCCACAATTTATCTAGCAACGAGCTACGGTAGTAGCATGGAGAAAATCTCTACCTACAAGGTCATTGCTAGAAAAAATTGTGGCTAGGTACATTGCTATTTGATGGTTTTTTAATAACTTTTTTGTGTAGCTGTGATTTAGCGAGTCTAAAATGTGAAGATGATATGAGCTTTTTGATTTGAAGGTTATCTAACCGCGGTCCAGACTGCGATTTTAGAAGAGGTGAATTGCTGAGGCATGTTGAGTGTAAATTGGGATTGAATTGCGTCACCAAACATTGTGTATCCACAAACTGCTACGGCGATATAAAATAGAGTGCAAAACGCAAAACTGCATAAGGCAACGCAGCAAAACAGTCAAACAAATACGTTTATGAGATGAGAAGGGATAAAAAATCAGACCTAGAGGTTTCTTAGATCACAAGAAACTTTTACCTGATTAGAAGAACCAGAGGAAATTTGGAAGGCTCTTTCATTGATGAGTAAATGTTAGGGAAAACAGAGTGACCACCAAAACCAATCCCATAAAGTCCAATTGCGATAGGTAAGTTAGTTAAATCAAGAGCTTTTCCGGTTATGTGGAATCCAATTCCGCCGACTGAACCAGCCCAGAAGAGGCAAAGTGCAAGCAAGATTGAAGAGATGACACCTCCAGCTAACAAAATACACAAATATATCTGTTAGAATCAGAGAGATAATTGATTGTGTTAAGTACTTAAGTTATAAGATGAACCTGAAAGATAGGACAATAAGCTGAGGTCTTTGAGCCAGACAGTTGGAAGAACAATAAGTGTGGTGGTAATGGCGAAAATTTGATTAGAATTTAGTGATAATCCAGTGATGTATAAAGAAGTGTTTGGGAATATCCCTGACAAATTATCACTCATCATGATTATGTATTCCACACAAGATGCCTACACGAAAATAATATTCAAAGTTAAGATCGTGTATCATCAAATGAAACAATGAATCAAATAGAGTTTGGTACTTACGTATAACTCCAAGTAAAGAAGTATCTGAAAAATGTAATTCAAAACTCAAAAAGTTAATTAGGAGCACAATCACAAACAAATCAAAATTAAAATCGAATGTCTTAGAATATGATCGATAACCTACATCTGAAATTAGGATCATTTTAATCTATTATATATGATCTAAGGGTTAATTCAATCATTGTCAATTGGTTTTGAGTTGAAAACTCATAATTTATTATGATACTATAGCTCAAAGTTAGACTCAACAAGACATGCATAATGATGCGTTTGTTATGGTATTTCAGGATTATATATTTGGAATGATTACCACTCGAGAGGGCATGTTAGTTACTTATTGATATTCCACATAGATAAATGAGATTCATTCTAGTCATATATATATGATTTAAGGATCTATCATGATGTAAGAAGATTTTACAGAGACGAGGATGCGTCCAGTGGTGCCAAATGCAGCTTGACCGATATCTGGGTAAGTGTGGATTCCAGGAGAATTCTCGAGACATCTCTTGAGGAGAATACCAGTATAGAAAGTGATGATTCCAGTGGATAAGAGTATTAAAAGCCCTAACCATCCTCCTTCTTTCAATGCGTAAGACATTGTTAGTAAACCTACTCCACACAGAACATTGATTCCTGCAACCAATAAAAGTCTGATTAGTTTAATAATAAATTGGAAACTGATTAAAAAAACTCTTAATTACAATTATTACCGTTAAGAACGGATTGAGAGAATGTGCTACTCCGATATTCATGGGGAATTGAAAGATCATTAGGGACTGCTAGTTGGAGATGTGAAGCAATAAAGGATTTTAAGGATGATACAGCAGAGTTTTGGTTTTCATCTTTGTCGATGAGAAGTGGTTGCTTTTTTGGGGAAGAAGGAAATGAACCAAAACCAGAGCTTTGTCTTCTCTGACGAAATGAAGAGACAAAACTTGTCATAGTTGGAGGTGTAACTCCGGTCAACAAATCCATAGATTGTCTGAAAATATTCCCAAAGAAAACCAAAAAGATAATATTAGGAGAAATTTTCATTTAGATCATTTACAAATACGGAGCGTATGGTTTACCGATAACTTCGAGGCCATGAAACGGGATCGTAATTAGATCCTTTACGAGATAACGGAGTTGACGGAACAGAGCTCTCTGCTTGGCTTTCTTCGTCGTCTTCTTCATCTGTATGATAAAAATATTCCCTTTCTTGCTCCAATGTCTCGTCTTGCTTCATACTTTGTATTTTTTATTTTTTTTGTCTCTGTTTCAAACAAAACAGAGTAGAAGAAGAAAGCGAAATTGAGAACAAAAGATTGGGTTGCAACGAAACACGTGTTCTGGTTTTTTTTTTTTCCTCTTCAGTTCCAATCTAATGTCATGTCTTTGTCTTCAATGGTTCAAATGGTTGTCTACTTATAGTTAATAAAACTGTGGTGAAAACATAACCATTTTACATTATAAATAATGGAATTAGCATTTCACGCGGTCTTCTAAAATATATACAAAATTTAATCGGACTTTTATCTGACACCTAAATTATTGAAAATATGTTATAATAATAAAAATGAATTCGAATCGTTTCTCGCAGGTTTATTAATAAAAGCAAGTCAATAAGCACGTTGCGGATAATTTAGAGTGGTACGTAACTAGATCTTAAACGTATGCATGTGAAATAAAGTCAATGACAGTTTGTCATTAATTGGCCTTTAAATGTTCTGAAAATAAATTAGAAAACATTGACTGTCTAGATTCTAGAATACAGTTCGTGTCGACGAGATTATATACAGTAATAAAATGGATTAATTTAAGCTACCAAATTTAAGTATAGAGTAAATCTTGATCTGAAATGATATGAAACCGAACCGATATTATAAGGATACACAATACACTACACAATTAAACGGTTACTTCCAGCTCAAGAAAAAAAAGAAACTTACAAGAAGAAGATCGATTGTATTACCAAAGTAACCATTGATCATTCCAAGCTCCTCTTCAAACTGAACATTCTCGGATACAGAGAAGAAAAGGAATGAAAATGGAGTTTTCTTATACATAGATGATGATACAGAGTTATTTGTCAATCTGGTTAAGCTTTCCGAGTCCATTGCAATTAGTGCAAACAATCTGAGGAAGATCCTTTCGTGCTGCGTTCGCTCTCAAAGTCGCTCCTCCTTTCCTCACAAATCCTGCTCCGTCACATTCCGGACACCTAAACCAAATCCGGTTTATTTTTAGAATCCTAATCCAGAACTCAATCTAATTTTGATTTAACTATCATCAACACCGGTTTAGTTTAAAAAAGATATAAGGGATTGAGAGTGGTTACGTGTCCTGGCGTTTGAAAAGAATCGGGAAAGCAGTTCCGACGAGAGCAACGGCGATGGCTCCTCCGATTAAATAGATAGTTCCGTCGGAAGATACATCACCGACGGCGGCGACAATTACGGAGGAAGACGATCTTTTGTTTTTAGGAAGAATCACATTGTTTGGTGATGATCCACTCAAAGAAGAAGAAGAAGGTTTCGATTGTTTCAGGAAATTCGTTGATGATACGAACGTTGTCTGCATAGCCGGAATAATTGCCATGTTTTTGAGTGTTTTAAAAGTGATTCTGATTTGAGAGAAGTAAAGATGTGATTATGATTTATGGAAAGCTTATGAATTTGGATTTGCTTCGTGACGTGTCGCTCTTGGAAATGGATAACGTTTTTTCGTTTAGATTTTTGGGGTCTTCAGTGTTGGATAAGGTGGGCCCTTTCAAGATATTTCGAGTTAGTAATTGGGCCTGTTTATTGGGCCTAATTACGCCACCTAAGAGTTAATATGAACCTTCGAGGCCCACGTTATTGGCGTCATTGTCTCAATTTCACAGACTGTCTCTCTCGTTGCTTCAATGGCAAAAGACGGACCTAACTGGGATGGGTTACTTAAATGGAGTCTTTCTCACGCCGATGGTACTCGGCAGTTGAGGTACGAAGTTCTTTGAATCATTAGGTTTTATTGGTCATATAGTTTAGCTTCTCCTGTCTTTTCGTTGAATGTTTGATTGGGTTGTCGTAGAAAATTGTGCGATTTTGAGTCAGTTTTTGGGTATTTCAAGGTTAGCTTATAAGTTCTGATTTGATGACTTTAAGGCATCCTACATGATCTGTAAGTGAAAAATGTATACTTTTGGTCTTTGCCAATAAATATAAGCTCATAATCTTATGCAAAGAAACTGGAAGGTCCAAACTTTCCCTCAGTTTCCACATTATACTGTGATTCTTAGCTTTAAAATATAGACCTCTTTTTGTGGTGGTTGGTTTTGTTGATTTGCTAATTGTTGGGGGAGACAGCGAGGAGGATCGAAAATGGTTTGCAGAGGCTATGCAGTCGCAAACTGTAGATGTAGTCAAGAGGATGAAGGAGATTACTCAGGTTATGCAGACACCTTCACAAGTTTTAGAGGCTCATGAAGTTACCACTCTAGATATCGAAGGTAGAAAATCCATTTCACACTTGTTTTTTCTACATAATTCCCTCTTGTTGGTTACTAAATTTTGAGTTGTGATGATGTGGTAGATTTGCTGGATGAGTTGCAGGAGCATGTTGAATCGATCGATATGGCCAATGGTGAATCTTTTCAAAGTTTGAGCTTTTTATTTTGTTTAACGATAGCTGTCTTTTGATAGCTTGGCTTAACATGTGCTTCTTTGAATATATGAGTAGATCTTCATTCCATTGGAGGCTTGGTACCTCTTCTTGGCTATCTCACAAACTCCAATGCTAATATCCGAGCCAAGTCTGCGGATGTCCTTAGCACAATAGTTGAGAACAATCCTCGAAGTCAAGAATCAGTTATGGAAGCCAATGGTTTAGAGTCATTGCTTCTGAACTTTACTTCAGACACCAATATGCATTCTCGGACACAGGCGCTTGGTGCAATATCATGTAAGCTTCTCTAAGTCTTTATAGATTTAGACGATCAAATACCTCTTTTTCTTTAACTTGGTTTATGGTGGATCTGATGAATGCATTATGGTCTACTTCTTTATGCTTGGCGTACAGCTTTGATTCGCAATAATCAAACTGGGATCACGGGTTTCCGAATTGCAAATGGTTACACTGGTTTAAGAGATGCTTTGGAATCTGATAGTCAGAGATTTCAAAGGTAATACTCTGTGCTTCTCAAATAATACTCTGAGAGAACACGAAGCTGTAAACTTTGTTTCGGTATTGCTTGATTTTAAAAACTTTTGTTGCTGCTTTATCATTCTTCAGGAAAGCTTTAAACTTGTTGTATTATCTTCTACAAGAGAATGACTCAGACTGTGATATTGCTGTAGAACTCGGGATTCACCGTTTGATGATGAACCTTGCGTCTAGCATTGATGCTGATGTAAGAGAAGCTGCTCTTCGAGGATTGCTTGAGCTCACCAAAGCTAGAAAAGACTGTACTGCTTGTGGTTCCAGAATAGAGAAAGGCGATGAGAAACTGAAACAGATTCTAGAAGATCGGATCAAAGAAATCAGCTTAATGCCACAAGAGGATTTCTCAGCAGTTAAAGAGGAGAGACAACTCTTAAATTCACTGTGGATCACATTCTATAACGAACCTTCTTCTCTTTAGAGACAAAAGCTCTTTGTGAGTAAGCATTAAAACCTGTTTTTGGCCCGAGACAACATTTTGAGAATCAGTGGATCAAATCACTTTATACTGATCAAAATTTCTGTTCCCTTTTCAGTTCAAATTTCAGGATCTAAGATTTTTTTCATTTCATTGACCTAAAACCAGACCATACAATCCCAAATCAAGCAACAAAGACAAACCACAAAAACAATGAAGGTCCCTCACTTTGGAGGACAGAAAGTGATGACATAACGAGAAGCCTTACACTTATTCAAACTCCTAGAATCATCAAAGGCATAACTATAGGCTTTAGGACAAATAGCTTTAAACAGATTGGCGAAGAGCGTTGGCTTACAAGCCTGAGGATTCGCATATGCTCCGGTACAACAATACTTAGCCGATTGCATTGCCAAGCAAGCACTTTTACAACCAACCACTTTACCATATCTCTTAACTTCCAAAGCTGATGGACAACAAACATTCAAATCCACTTCACAAGCCGCAACGCCACATCCAACTCCATCACCAATTGGTTTCATTGACACAGGGAGATTGAATCCGTCGACTAGACTTACATCGTAGAAATGAATCGGCGAAGAAGATGTCCCTAATGTCATTTCCACGACAGTTGCTGGTGGTTCACCACCGGTTCCTTGGCATTTGATTGAGCCACCGTTACAATCTCCGGTTAGGCATGAGCCTTTACCATTTTGGTTAAAAATGCAGCCTTGTCGACCCCAGATTCGACCTGACCATTTATCCGGTACGTCAATTATGGTTTCTTCTCCGCTTCCCATGTGAAAGCCACCGTCTTTCGGCGTTATTTGGCCTCCTCCGCCGAGAATTCCCGGCCATACGCTCTCTTGACAGTTATTCACTAGAATCAGCTGAGCTCCATCTGCAATTAAACAACAAGAAACCCATTTAGAAACCAAATAAAGACGCCATATTTAAGCATTTAACATTCAAAGTTTTATAGTACCAATGAAGGAGGATAAGAAGGGTGAGATAGTGAGAAAGAGAAGGAAGAAAGTTGCAGAATTCGCCATGGTTGTTCTATGATGTGGGGATCAGAAGCTTTCACTGTGTCTAAAGTTTGCTTTTTGTGGTAATTTTGGAAAAGAATATTAATAAAGGAAATTGAGAGGAGGTCGTGGTTGAGGAAGAAGTGGAAACTTGAGTCGCAAGACTAATTGGTGTGGTGTGGTGTGGTGGATTGGGAAGTGCTAAGTTGTAACCTTTTTATAAGCTGATGACTCTTTCATGGGATTAGTGGGAAAGAGAAAAGATAAAGGAGGCTTCTTTGTGACCCTTCTGTATATTCATTTATTTGTTTTTGTTTTTAAGAATGGGTTAAAGTAGGATTAAAAAAAAGAGAGAAGATTCATGTCTCTCAAAGTTAAATTTATTGGACTAAGATTAACTTGCTTTCATAGTTTTAAGATGACAAATTTCACTTTGTAGAGCAAATTCAACAAAGAGCATATATGCATTACTTCAATGTGGGGATTTACTTTCTTTTAAACAAAAGCTAATAGTTGCACAAAACAAATCATTACATTCTGTTTTTTTCTGTTTTATTATTTTGTTGAGTTTGTTTTTAAAAGGTAATGATAGAGATTGAAGCCAAGAATGTCACTAGACTTTAGTCTTCATCTTTATAGTAAGTGGGGAGGTTGCAGTTTTTGGTAGATAAGTATCTTGCAATGTGTGTATAATAGACCAGTAGACTAAGATAACAAAACTTAAAACCGTTTAGAAAATATTTAACCTAAATAATCTAGACTAATCGTAGAAGTGGTTGAGTGTCCGCTCTAATGTTTTATCCGAGTCTATTGCAGAAAATTGTGTTTGCCCCAATCATATTATTAAACGTTTATGGGTTTTGAAGAATGATTATGAATTGAATTTTGTCGATACAATTAACAAAAAAAAATTAGATTAGTCTTGACAAAAAAAAGAATAAACTAATCTTGAAATCATTAAAAACATTTTTAATAGAATCATGATAACTAAAAAAAATCTACAAAATAAAAAATTTACAATACTGAATTACATTCTTCAAAAATAAAACAAAGCTAAAACATAATTTTCAATATGAATTTTATATTAATTTCTATTATTTTTGCGTTTATTGGTTATCACAAGACCGACTCAATAATCTAAACCAAACTTAAATTAAACCGATTGAAATTTGGCCACCACCACAATAGTGATGGCGAGGAAGAGCTCCAAAGTTTCCGGAGTTTTCCATTGAACCTTTCTTCTGTTAGAGAAGAAAGTCGAGCGATTATGTTTCACGCTGCTGCCAAGTGTTCAAGAGCAGCTTCTGCAACGATTCGTGGCAGCACCAGCTCCGTTAGAGGACGCCTTGTTCGATTCTCGACGCCACTGAGATTTATTCACGGTGTCCCTAACACGAATCATGTTGCTATTCAGATGGTCAATTACGCTCTTTCTCATGCTAGGTCTCAAAAGTCAGGTTTTTTTTCTCTTCTCTATTGTAATTACGAGTTGTTTTTTAACCATCGGAGTTTCAGGACCTTAAACCCTCGTTTCTGGCTAATTTTTCTGAAATGGGTCTCTGCAAATTCTGAATTTGCAGATGAATCTTATGCTCAAGGGATGCTAGTTCTCGAACAATGCCTCGGGAATCAACAGGATGATGATCAGGTTTCTCAAGATTCGAAAGCAACAGTTTTGCTTGCCATGTCTGATCTATCATACGAAAGGTTTCATCTTTTTTCCCATTTCTCTCTCGTTTTGTCTTCCAATTGAAAGATTAAGATGTATAAAACGTTTATTGTTTTGGTATGCTATGTTTACAGTGGAAACAATACTGAGGCCATTGAACGCCTCAAGCAAGTCATGACTCTGACACTCTCATCGTTGGCTATTAGAGGTTTTAGTTGTGAATTGGATCTTTAGAATGTAATTTTGGATTTTTTGAGTGTTTTTCTGTGTCTGAACTTTCCTTTGTTTTTCAGTTGTTGCTGCGGAAGCCCTTGTTGGTCTGCTGATTGAGTCAGGACAGGTTCAAGTTCCAACAGTGCTGCTATGTGTGTATCTCTACATTTAGGAACTTCTATAGAAATCTAATTTTGTGCTTTCCTGTTTAGGATGATAAATCATTGAATTTTGCCGAAGAATTTCTACAATTGGTTAAAGAGAGAGGCCATGAGAATCAAGACGTGGCTGTTACTGCTGAAGCAATCAAAGGCCTCGCTGAGCTAGTGAAAGGAAGTATCGAATCAGGTAGAAACCTGCCTCATTTTTCTTCTCTGCATTTTTATCTCACATTATGTCCTTAGTTTGTGTATAAGCTTAACTGTAAGGTTTCTTTGTGCAGCCGAATCTTTATTTCGAGGATTTGAGAATCATGGAAGCTGCAAAGGTACACACCAATCTTTTTCTTTTAATCTGGAGCTAGCCTATCTATTGATGAAACCTGATTTTTTAAGGCCTCTTAATAACTACATATAGGTAACGTTGCACTTTCTTATGGTGAATTCTTACACGCCACTGGAAACTTTGAAATGGCAAAGAAGACGTATCAAAAGGCAATTCAAGGAGTGCCCGACACCAAAACATCTATGTGTTCTTGTAACATGAATTTGAAAGCAGTCTCATTGGCAGCCGCAGTTGCCCTGGGTCAGCTCGAGTCACACGTTGGGTAGGTTTGAGTTTGTGCATACAGGTCCTAGTGTGAATTTTCTGGTCATATCATTAGTTTCTGTTTGTGTTTGCTTTTGTCAGAAACTTTGGTGTTGCGGAGGAGACACTGACACGCGCATTGACAATGACTGAGGAACATTATGGTACTGCGTGGCATAGTTTGTTTTGGCCATCAATACTCAATGATTAAAGCACCAAACTAACGGATCCTGCACTTTCATCATCCTTCGATCAGGGGCAAATCATCCTAAGGTTGGTGTGGTTTTAACCGCTGTGGCACTGATGTACGGAAACAAAGCAAAGCAAGAACGTTCTAGTTCTATCCTGATTCAAGAGGTCAGAAACAAGTTTCTTCACACTCAAAAACTTTGGAATTCTCTCCACTTAACACCTTTTCTTTTTCATCTCAGGGCCTCTTCAGAAAAGCATTGGAGCTTATGAAAGCACCTTCACTGGATTCGGAAGGTACTTATAAAATCTATTTTGCAGGTTATCGAGACAAAGACATAATCCTCACCAATTTTTCTGTACTCCATAGGGATAATAAACATGGAAAGTCAAGACGTGATGGCTCTAGCAAGAGGTAAGCTTTTGTTTGGTCTTGCTTTCAAACCGAAAGATTGCTAAACTTAGCTAAATAAGCTAGTTGGATCTATTGATTGCGCAGGCGGATATGCAGAGTTACTACTGATTCAAGAAAACAGAAAAAGCGAAGGAGAGAAAATGAAATCATGGGCTGAATCTGTATGGAGAAACAAACGCATCTCTCTTTCAGAAACATTGACACTCTCAGAGCCATTCACAAAAGCAGCAATCATAGATGCTCGCACCACTCGTGTCTTTTAAACTCCCTTAACAATAGTTGTTGTGAACACAAACCTCAAAAAAGATTCAAACATTCATAACAAATTTTACGTTTTGATGTATAATTAATAAACTCTGAAACAAAGTGTTTTGTTATTTTTTGTGTGTAGAGAAGAACACACATTACAGAGGAAGATCAAGTCCTTTCCCAATCTCTACACCAATCAATTCGAGTATTCCCTTGTTCAGAATCTGAAAAAACGAAAAAACAATGTTATTGCCTCACATGCCAAAAATCGTTTATTGTAGAAGAATCCAATATGAAACTTACTAGTTCAACTATGAAAGTTCCGATGAGACCAATCATACAAGCTCTTGAGTTCCATATCTCAGCTGTTGAAGTGAATCCCAGAAACGCAGGTATAAATTTGGGTTCTACTTTTGGAACTATCACCTACAAAGAAAGGATTTTTTATTACAGTGAAATCATGATAGTTAAGAAAAGGTTCGATGAGTTAGTTTATTTACCCCTTCAGGACGTTTTGCGGCTCGGACAACAAGAGATTGTTGCTTCCGACTGAAACAGAGGTTCCGGGTCTGACCATGACCACACGTCGACAAGGTCGATAGAGGATGAAAGAGAGATGACGTTAACGGCGTTGAGCTCATTTCTATTTTATTTTGATTTCCAAAAAGAGTTGCGATATCTCTCTTTCTTCCTTGTCCAATCTTCTTTATCCACAGAACTGAGCTTGTGGATAGTTTTACTTTGGTCATCTTATCCATTCATCTTTTGCCACGTGTTGGTAGAATGATTCAAATTATTGCACTTTTTGGTTACTTTATAACATTCCATTTTGTAAATATTGTAACTAAATATAAATTATAAATAAAATAACATAAAATTTTATTAAAAAACAATCAATCATTAAGCCACAGCAGATTATAGTTGGGATTACAATTTGTGTAAAAACAATAACAAATATTTCTTATTTCATAAAGTACATATGTGGTTTCCTTCGTTTAATTCATAAATGCAAAACTTAATTTGACATTACAATTGTCATTCTTTTTGCAGGACGAATGTTATCTTGATGATTCTCTCTATCTCTCTTCTTATCAGATCGTAAAATCTGAAAAATTGCAGACAAATCTCCAACTTGAAAATCTCCATTCTTATCAACCAATTCAACTCTCTGCAATCCACTCACAAGACTCTTCACTTCCCCAATCTTTCTTCTTAACACTCCATAATCACTCTTTCGTAATTTCATCTCTTCAGTACATTTCACCAACTTCTCCTATACCAACAAATATCATTAGTAAACACTTTGTTTCTGTTTGTAGAAAACAAAACCCTAATTGAACAACTTTAACTTACTTCGTGTTCTTGTCCAAAGAGATTCATTATTCGATCAGATCGAACAACTTTCTCGTCCAGAACAATCCACATAGCTGCAGCTGCTACAACGCTTGGTGGATACTGAACCATCTTCAAATCTGCATCAACATTCAAATTTCAGTACTAATTGAATCTTTTAACATCTTTCTTCTATAGCAAGTAAATATGTATATGATCTTCTTACCGCATAGATCATCTAGTAGATGATTTGCTATTCGATTAATCATCAAATCTTCTCCAACCAACCCAATTTTCGAAGCAAGGTTTTGCGAGAAAGAGTAACTTGTGATAGAGTTAACACGCCATTCGAGAGCTTTCAACATTATAAGTTCCATTTCGAGAACAGTCTTATGATGAAACATATGATTTAACCCTTCCATTTGAAGTTCTTGAAGTGAAGGAGACATAACTTCGTTAAACTTCGATGCAATCGATAATGAAGTTACTGCAACTAATTCCACCATCCAATTCGTCCATTCCTGTGTTCATTACAATAGAAAATTTTCATCCTCTACCAATACTTCAATATATATAATTCGATTAAATAGAAATTATGATACATATTTACTTACTTTGCAGCTAGTCACGTACACAAACCGATCAAAACAACTTGCAGCAGAAAATACAGTTTCAAATGAAAGATTAAGACGACTCCGAGTCTGATAAAAACATACCAAAATAATATAAATTAATATAAAAAAAATTAAAAATTCTACGTACGCTCAAGACATAATTTTTCTTAAATTCGTAATATATAATTTGAATTTATTTTAAAGACACAAATATTAACAAACAAAACATGTATATTACTTTGGAGGTTTGTCGATCTAATTATCGAAAAAAACATATATTTGTTAAATTACCTGAATTAGCCATTGAAGTGCTTGAAACCTAGAATCAATTAACTTCTTGGAGACGAAAAACTCAACGCACTTGTCTCCATAACTACTGAAACATGATTCTTTCTCTAAATCTATTGAAATGGCTTCATCCACAGTCGCTGCATCCGTTGTTGGAATCATCTCCGTCACGTAATTATCATGGATACATGGTACAGGCTCCGCAGATAAAGGACTCGAAAGCCATGACTCGTCGCACAATAGGTTATCCATTTGAAACTCAACCGGTTTGAATTAAACCGGTTTGAAGTTATGCAGTATGATCACTCTGGGAACAGTGTTAAAAGATCAGAGAAAATGTGACGTATATATATGGAGGAAGACAGAGACAAAGAGAGAGTCGTGGAGAAGAAAATGGGAAGTTATGAAAGACAGTTAAAATAAAATGAAAAGATAAAAAATCATGTCGGTTTAATTAAGAAGATGCGTTGGTTTATTGAACCGATATGTACTTTGAAGTGTTTTCTGTAAGAAAAGTATATGTCTTTTTGTAAATATCTTTAATTGAATTAAATTCATTGACTAAAATATGATAAATACAAGAAAAAACAATAGAAAATTGATTTTTTTAAAAAATAAATTTAATGTTTGTTATGAACAATGTTGCATGCTTTTTTAGTAATAATATAATAAATACAAGAAGACTTACATGATTTAATAAGAAAATAAAAAAATTAATCATACAATCTATGGAAAATCTCATTTAATTAATTTTTGGCATGTGTGATACCTAAAAATATCCCTTTGTGATAAATTTTGTTACAAGATAAGAGTATAAATAAATGTGTGTTTTAATGACTAAAGTTGGAATAAAAATATAAAGTTTTGTAAATATATAAATTTAAGAGTGAAGGATAATAGTTGGGGAATAAAAAGAAGAGGACGTTCCACATGAAATGCGGTAAATGCTTTCTACCCAATTGGTAAACTGATGATCTTCATATATATTTCATGTCGCAAAAACGTGTAAATAAATAAATGTTTCTGAAAGATTTATATTATTTTGGTACAGTGTTTTTAATTTTAACCAAACTCGTGACGTAATTACCTCTTCCACGACAGCTAATAATGTTCTATTTAAAAAAAAAAAATTGGCACCAACTTACCTATTTTTGTTACCACGAAAGATATTCTTTTTAATGTTATTGTGTTCCTTCTAGGAATTCTTTTGTCCAAGGAACTTGGAACTGCTCATTTTAAGACTGTAATCCAAAATTTACCAAATTTAAGTATAAAATATAGTAGAAGTAGACTTTGTGAAAGCTATAATCAACCGAATTATCAACTATTCGTTTCCTCTAACAATTTTGTGAAGGTTATATATTTCACAACTTCACCAAAAAATAAGTTTTTTTTTTGCCGACACCAAAAATAAATTTATAAGAGAAAATATAAAATGTATAAATTACAAAAAAAATAAGCATAAAAACAAATGAAAATAATTTTGTAAAAGTTATAGTCCACATATTTACTAATAATAAGTTTATAAACAAAAAAGGAAGAATATATAAATTACCAAAGCACAAAAAATGAAGTGAAAAAATGATTTTGTGAAGGCTAGAGTTAAGAAATTTACTAAAAAAATGAGTATATAAGTAAAAAAAATCTATAAATGATCAAACATAATAAAAAAAGGTGAGTGAAATTTTATTTTATAAAAGTTATAGTTTACAGATTTACCAAAAATAAGTATATAAGCAGAAATATAAAATCTATATGTAACCAAAATTAAGTTTAAAGTAAATTAAAAATTATTTTTGTGAAAGCTATAGTCCAAAAATTCTGATAAAAATCAATATTTAAACTCAAAATATAAAATATATAAATTATAAATAATTAAAAAATCGAAGGAAAATGATTTTGATAAGGCTATAGTCAACATATTTTGATCAAAAATATAATTTTCAAACACATAAATTAAATTTTGAAACCAAAAAATATAAAATCTATATTTTTCCAAAAATTATAAAATCTATATTTTACCCAAACATCAAGAATGGAGTGAAAAATAATTTTATGAAGGTTATAACCCATAAATTTTGATTAAAAATAGTTTTCAAACCCAAAAATGTAAAATTTATACTTTACCAAAAAGTAAAAAAAATGAAGTGGAAAATGGTTTTAAGAAGGCTAACAACCCACACATTTTGATCAAAATTAATTTATAAACCCAAAAATATAAAATCTATGTTTTACCAAAAAATGAAAAATAGAGTGAAAAATAATGTTATGAAGGCTATAACCAAAAATTTTGATCAAAAATCAATCTGTAAAACCAAAAATATAAAATCTATACTTTACCAAAAATATAAAAAATGAAGTGAAAATTGATTTTATGAAAGCTATATCCCACATATTTTGATCAAAAAAGCAATTTTTAAACCTAAATATGTAAAATTCATATTTTACCAAATCATCAGAATGAAAAATGATTTTACAAAGGCTATATAACCCACACATTTTGATCAAAAATCAAGTTTAAAAATTTTTTTTTACCAAAAAACAGAGTGAAAATAATTTTAAAATTAAACCAAACCAAACAGGAATCTGTAATTACAATTGATATCATGGTTATCAAAGCAAATATGAAAAGCGACATAAACCAACTTATTAAGGGCTCATATTCTGTTGGGCTTCAGGGAACGGCCCAAAGTATATAATACACGCAATATATTTGTGTGTATAAGATTATTATTACTTTTTGTTGTTAGTAATTTGTATAAAATAATTCTTAGAAATTCATAAATTATTCGACCAAGAAAGAAAGAAATTAATAAATTACAAATCCATAATTTACATCAGTTAGTTTAATTACACATTTATGGATTATTTAAAGTTTATACAAGTTTAAAAATATGTTTAATTCGTAAGATATATGACTACATTATATTATATACTAATATTTTATGTATATGTTATTTTAAATTATCGGTGATGTGTTTGTCTTTATACTCCTCACCTAACACAATTCTGACGACTTTTGCTTTTTTAGTGAAAAAGCTAATTATATCGCCATTGAAGTCAATTATATAATTAAATTATTTAATAAATAACAAAGAATTTTTTCTAGACAATATATAAAATAAAAAAGACAATAGGATCAAACTTATCCTAATCTTTTTTTATAACTTTTCCTAATCTATGATGCAATCTATGACTTCATCCAAGATTTTGAGGCTAGTGCGGTGGGTAATTTGATACAAAAGTTTGATAAATTGATAGTTATAATTTTAGAGGATAGTGCTTTAAATATTATAAATTTAATTTCTAAAAAATAGTTTAAAGATTGATAAATTAAATTTTTATAATTTTAAAAAATAGTGATTTAGTTATTATAAAAATTATTGTTTTCAAATTTAAAGTTTTGACCGTAATATCATTATTTTTATCATTTAAATTTAATACAATTATTCAAATAATTTAAGAACAAATCAATCTAAAATAAATTATCAAAACAGCCCGAGAAACAAAAATAATAATTGGTAAAAAGCCAAAAAAATATAGAATTTTTCCATTCATTTCAAGAACTAAAACCTACACCAAAAACTAAAAACCAAAAACTACAAATCAAAAATTTTAAACCAAAAACCACTCAACCATTCATGGCCTAAAAAAATCTACAAATTTTTTGTTTTTTTTTTGCCAAACTACAAATTTTGTTGTTGTTGTTGTTGTAAGTTGATGTCTAAAATCAATAATTAAGTTTATTAACAAACTATGATGATATTATAATTTATTTAGAAATTGTATTCATGAAGGTATCTTTATGTAAGTTGAGAGTTCCCTTTCACATTTCAATTTTCGTCTCATAAAATAAAATCATTTGCTCTTTGGATACATATCCTCTCACACATTATTTACCGTCACGTCTAAGCATACGTGGCATTATACCTATCATGCCACGTCACTATCTCAACCCTAAACCTACATATATTATACACCAGAGCCTTCTCGTATTGATCATCATCACAAAACCATCAATAAAATCTCATCAAAAAGCAAAAAAAACCAAAGCTTCTTGAAGAAATGGAAGGTTTGATTCCATTTTTGTACAAAGCCATTGTTATGTATAGAAGAGAAGGAAGCTTTTCGTCGGTTTTATTCAGTGATCATCATTCTCCTTCTTCTTCCGGTTACTACATGAAACTTCCCGGTGATTCCTCCGGTAGGTTTAGAACGTCCGATCGCCGGAGATTTGGAACAGATCGTCGTGGATTGCTTGAAGGTACTCCATCTTCGCCATCTCGTGTCACCAAACGTACGTAAAGACTGATCTATGCTCGATATACATGAAGATAAGATTGTGGTAATTCGTAATTGTATATTAAATAACATATAATATGTACTTAAGCTAAGTTTTGTTAAAATCACCGAAAATGTGGTAAAACTGTAAATAAGTGTTGTAAGGAATGTCCATAATTTTGATGATGAAATTTAACAATATCTAATTTGGATATATATAATTTGTTACAGTGGGTTTGGTAATTGTGTAATTATAAAGTCAAGTATGTTATCTTTCTTTATTATAATGCAAAAGTCATATTGTATTTCGATACTAGAATTCGTGTCACTTACGTTATTCGTTAAACCTATAAAAAAAGATTGCTATAACTGTTTATAGTTGACTTGAACTGAAAGCAAATAGTTATAAATAAATTCTGGTCATATAACTGTTCATACACATAATACATGGAGATTGAACATAGATCTACAGAAGCATTTGAGGAATCAATTGTGAGATGATTCTTTGATGTATGTGGAATGTCGATCAACGATGAGACGAATGAGATTATCTTCAACAATAGAGTCAGGCTTATCGGTATCACGTCTAACCACAACATTACCGCTGCTTGAAACAACCACAACCTCCTCTTTACGTGTTGATAGCTCGTTAGCTACAACTGCGTGCACTTTGTATTTTCGTAGCGCCTTTGTGGCTTTCTCTATCAGAATCTTTGAGTCTGTCTCAAGCTGGATCATGAATTTGCAAATGAGTTATCGAGTTTAGGAGAATAGATACAAGAGAGAACAGAGAGATTAACCTTGAATGATATGCAGAAAGCCTTTGGTGCCCACAATGATCTTAAGATTGAAAGCATTTTAGGGACTTGAGCTAGTCTTATGTCTAAAGGACCAGATCCTGATTGGATTTTGTGCTCTGTCTGGTATATCACCAAACATATAAAAGACCATCTTTCAGAAACAATAATTGTGTAGTCATGCTCATATAGGGTAATAAGAATCTTACCATGCTCTCCCATGGCACGTAAAAGTCGGATACAGCAGCAGCCAGATAAAACATTGAAGATGGACCGACATCTTTCAATGTTGATGCTATCAACCGCAACATCTGTAACCAGAAACATTCACAAAGAGAGTTATTTCAGCTGTAGCTCTACTGCTGGAACTCTCATAACTTCTATTTCCTCATGGCAGTTTCTTGTGAGTTAAGATCTGATTATAGTGTATCTAGAAGAAGAAAAAAAGATTAGCTTGCTTGAGATAAACAAGAACCTGGAGATACTCATATATGGTTGAGAATGGGAGCTTTAGTAAGCGACCTTCTGATGCTGCCTGCAATGTTAATTGACAAGATTATCACGCAATAGACTCGGAAGGACAAACAAAGGAATCAGCTTTTCCGTAAACGAATTCAGTTTAAACATACAGCTTGCTGGTCCATAACAGCCATTTTCACAGCTTCCAAATGTGATGCATGAACTGAAAACCACAAAAATAAAAACAAAATTGACTAAAGACAAATAATTTGTAAGGGTTCCAAACTGAAACACACGCTTAACATCCATAGGCCATGCGCTACACATGAAGAAAGACATATCTATGATATAGATTGAATAAGGAGTTCCATAGAAAAACCTTGAATGTTTTTCTTATCTGGGAACTCAAAACATTCAAGGAATGGATCATCGGGAAGATACCGGCAATAAGATTGACAAGTTCCCCTAAAGATTCACATAAAATCCAATATATAGAATCAACATTACCACAAGATTTCACTTACTTCCCAACTACTCAGAATTCAGACAAAATATATGTTACCTCCTATACAGAAATATCACAGCATATCCAGCCTTGACAAAATTCCTTCATACCAAATCAGAACAAACTTTTAGATCACAAATGCTTATAAAACGAAAACAAAAATAACTTTTATTAAGGCTTACTCGGTAGATGCAGCACCTCTGTTTCCCGAACTGAAATTATCGATGTACCTTACACATCGTTGCTCCAATGGAACTGTTGTTCCACCTGAAGTCACACATACAATCCTTCTCCCTCCTGAAATTGAAAACCCTCTAAATCATATTCATACATTGAGAACAAAATGTCACTTTAGTATAAGCAACTATGATCTCGCCTTGGGATAAAGAATTCAGATCAATGAACTTCTTAATCTTCTCTACGATCTCCTCCATGTTCTTCAGAGGTGGAGATGATTCGAAAAACGAACTAACTTCATCTTCCAATACTTTCCCCAACTCAGACATCGAACTCATTTCAATCCTATGCATAAACATATAATACTGAATAAGATTTAACAATGATTTATGAATTCAGAAAATTGGTTTGATGGCACTATCAATCTCAATTCCTATCATTAGATTCTTAACTAATCCAAAACGAGAACAAATCAATCTCTTAGATTCCCGTAATTCTCGAATCAATTACGAAAATAATAATTAGAAACCTTACTTTTATTAACGAAACCAGACAATGAAGATTGAAGAAGCTTGCTTCAGAGAAAGTGAGAGCGAGTGTAAACGGTACACGGAGGAAGAAGAAGGAGAACAACAACATTAAAAACGGTTGGGCTTTTTTACAACACCTTGTACAAACTGGGCTTTAAATAGGCCCATATGATAACACACTAATAATTTGGCAAATACAGACTTCTATTTCTGATAAAGTCATATTTCTACGCTTTAAGTATGATTAATAACAATAAGACATCGGAGCATTTTGTGAATTCCCCGTTGACGGCGGAGGCTCTCGCGGTTAGATCGGGACTGCGGAGAGCGGTAAACCTCATAGCTGACTGTGCTGCTAAGGAGGCTCTTCGATCTTTTAATTCAAACTTGGTTGGTTGTTGAATTTGCATTAAATGAAAGTAGTACTTTGACAAACAAACAAAAAAACGATAAGACAATCGAGGAACTATAGGAAATCAAATACAACCTTTTTGTCAAATATACGATGGTGGAGAAATAAAAATATATCATTTAAAGTTGAATAAACGATATAGGCTTTGAGGATAACAAACCAACTAATGATATGTTTGTATTGCTAAAATAGTAAAGTTTAAGATTGCTTGCAAAGTTGAAGCCTCAAGGATTGCTTCATGGAAGTTGAGTCTTTCCTTTCACATCATTTCTTTCAATCTCATAACCTCTTAAGACATTATAATTGTAGCGATCCTCTCGCATTGATTACAAAACCAACAAACCTAAAAACATATTTGGAGATTACAAGAAAATGGTGAAAAGATTTAAAAGATTTTCGATTTTACCACCAAAAAAAAAATAGAAGGTTTAATTACATATTTGTACAAAGCATTTGTTATGTATAAAAGAGAAAAATTTATTAGGAATTATCGGTTTCGACTTCAAAATCAATTGACAATAAGTAGAATAGCTCATATATTTGGCAATCTTCATTTTTCCAGTGTAGGATATATTTTAATAGGTTCTCTCGAGATGTGAGTGGCTAAATCCAGCATCTCAAAATCACAACAAGAGACGGGGTCACATAAATGAGAACCCAGTATTGTGAGAAATCTTCTGTTGGACTAACATTGATATCCGATATTATATTAAAAATTATGGACTTTTAATTCAAAACTAATTGACAATGATTAGAGTAATACATGAACCTAACAAATCTCTACTTTTCCGATGTAAGACATTATAACAAAGTTTATCGTTGGGTTACTCGGCGATCATCAATCTCCTACAGCTGGTTATTACATGCAACTTCTGGAAGATCAATTCCCCAATGAGTTCCGACCGCAGAATCTCAGCGATATGAAACGGACCGTTTGGAATGCTCGAAACCTAGTCGTCTCGTACGTGTTTTCACTAGCTAGGGACCGGACAAGACAACAATAACAAGTTTTTGCGGTTTATTTACGGTAAATAATGTCTTCGAGGTTTGTTAAATGTGTTACCAAAGTTCTAAGTGCATTATACAGAATAAAGTTGTGTACTCATTATCACATATGAATCGTTCTTCATATATGGTAAAACCAAAGAGTGACCACAACATATCTAAGGGATATGTACTCATTATTTTGTTTTAACTGTCAACTAAAACTTGTGCATTGTTTTTGTTTTTAACATACAAAGTTGATATGCGAATCTGTAATTGATCTTCCGAGATCGAGATTAAGAGATCTTCTATTGATCTAATATACTTATACATGTTGATTATTATAATTGAATAGTTGAATTGTGTTAACATAGTTTAGTGTTCATCATTCTTTACTTTTCTTTCTAAAAATTGATGATATTTATTTTTCCATCTAGTCATATAATCACGAATATCTAATATCAATTTTTTTTCGTAATTGAGAAGTACGACCGTTGACTCGAACCAGTAGAAATCCCACATTATCAAAAGATTGAAATTTCCAACACTAAAAAATCGACATATCATTTTCCTTTCACCATATATCTCTTCAGGGGTTGGGAAAGTCTAGGATTCTCCTACCAAATGAATCCAACTTAGAACTTTGGTACCAAACTAAAGTCATTCCCTATCACCGCTTGGTAATGTCGAATATCTTGGTATCATATAATATGACAGGACGTAAATATTTGATAATTAATATATGTATCATTGGTGGTGATTCTAAGGGGTACTTGTTAATCCGATTGAGTGGTGTGGGAAGTGAGAACGATATCTAAAACTTGGATACACAACTCCGTAATTAAACCGGACACATCTCGTGTTAGAGTTTTTAAGAACAATTACTAATTTTTATACATTTGAGAAACTGAAAATCTTAATTTGCATGTGCAAAGCTTTGGATCTTGAATACAACTATTATTGGTAATATTAAATTGAACAATCAAAACCAAACTATGAAGAGAATAATACAAGTATAGTTGTCGCTTACAAGTAAATAAAACTTAGGAAACATAAAAATGTCGGGATGATCATGACAAACACTGAATCTACACAATCTTCCTTAGAAAATACAAACATGA
This sequence comes from Lepidium didymum, assembly GCA_963920545.1. Lineage (NCBI taxonomy): Eukaryota > Viridiplantae > Streptophyta > Magnoliopsida > Brassicales > Brassicaceae > Lepidium > Lepidium didymum. The sequence goes on along the minus strand of OY986996.1, from coordinate 421,565 downwards.
TTTTGATAAAACCTAAATTAATCCTCTCAGCTTCTCGTTTTACAACTACTTGGGACTCGTTATTTCACTTTATCATACACTAAGAAATACGTCACAATTGTATAACGATCCACAACAATAATGACCTTTCATTACTACATAAACCTAAACTCTTTCTTTATACACATATTGATAATCACTTATTCTCCAGAGTGTAACCAAAAATGGAGAAGAAGCAATCATACAATGCTATATTGATGAATATACAAACTCTCTTGACGGTATGGTTAGTTTGTGTGGGTCCTTCTTGTGCCCGCAAGGCAAAGGCAAAGCCTACAATGGCTAGACCACCAAGGTGTGCAAACTGTGGACCGATGGTTGTGCCTTATCCATTAAGTACGGGTCCAAGCTGTGGTGATCAAGCCTATAGGATAAACTGTGTTGTGGGTAAGCTCTATTTTGGTGCACTACATGGCTCATCTTATGAGATCAAGTCCATAGACTCAGTGACTCAACGGATCATTCTACGCCCGCCTGGCCTTGATAGCTCCGGCTCTTGTGTCTCAGCTGATGTCTCTAAACAAGGCATTGAGCTCGACCCGCATCTCCCTTTCACCTTCACTACAGACAACACTGTCTTGCTGTTTAATTGCTCTCAGGCTATGCTGCAGGTAAAACATTAAATCTTTTAAGACTTTTTTTAGTTAAGAATAATACTTGAAAGTTTTCACTTTTATTTGATCAAGTAAGAGATGAGTATTAGTTTGGTAAAATCGGTGTGGGTTCAATAGAAGTAGATTATGGGTTAAAAATATAGTGAACCCGGTTTTCAGGCCTCTGACCAAGAGATTTTGGGGTCTGCAGGCGCCAATAGATTGTAGTGCGACCAGTTTATGCTACGGCTACATCAAGCACAACCCATCACCTTGTTCTAAGGCTCCCTTGTGTTGCACCTTTAGAGCCGGCGGTTCTCAAACTACTTACACGATCAGAATGAATGAAGGATGCCTCGCGTACCAGAGCTTTGTGGGTCTGAATCCAAACAAAGAGCTTCCTCCTCCCGGTAAAAAATGGCCTGACACAGGTCTTCAGTTGCAATGGGCATTGCCTAAGGAACCAATTTGCACAACTGATGCAGATTGTAACCTTTGGCTTGGTAAATCAAAATGCTTGCCTGATCCTTCGAGTCCCAGCCTGAAACGATGCTCCTGCAAAAAAGGTCTAGAATGGGATCCAGTTAATGCAATATGTAAGTAAATCAGCTTTACAAGTGAACCATCAAATCAGATGTTCCTTGAATCATGTTTCCTTACTTCTTGACATTCATGTATTAGGTGGTAAATGTCACCATGGGAAACAATGCAAAAAGAAGAAGAAGACCATTGTTTTCGCAGGTACAGAAAATGAGCATTTAAACCGAACCGTAGAAAAACAATTGTACACCATTTTAACTTCTTTCTCTTGAAGGTATGGCTGTTGCGATCGTGGGAGTTACACTAGCAATTGCTGTAGCGGTTATTGTATACAAACATAGCCACCAAAAGGTTAAGAAAGAGATTCACAAGAACATCGTCAAGGAGCGAGAAGAGATGCTAAGCGCAAATTCCACCGGAAAATCATCAAGAATCTTCACCGGCAGAGAAATCACAAAAGCAACCAACAATTTCTCAAAAAGCAATCTCATAGGCACCGGAGGTTTCGGAGAAGTGTTTAAAGCTGTTCTTGAGGATGGAACCATAACAGCCATCAAAAGAGCAAAGCTTAACAACACAAAAGGCACTGATCCAATCCTAAACGAAGTCCGGATTCTCTGCCAAGTCAATCACAGAAGTTTAGTTAGGCTTCTTGGTTGCTGTGTTGATCTTGAATTGCCTCTCTTGATATACGAGTTCATTCCCAACGGAACTCTATTCGAACATCTTCATGGCAATTCAGACAGAACTTGGAAACCGCTAACTTGGCGGCGCAGACTGCAGATCGCATACCAAACAGCTGAAGGATTAGCTTATCTCCATTCCGCAGCAGTGCCTCCAATTTACCACCGCGATGTAAAGTCGAGCAACATTTTGCTAGATGACAAGCTAAATGCCAAAGTTTCGGACTTTGGGCTTTCAAGGCTTGTGGATTTGACGGAAACCTCTAATAACGAGAGCCATATCTTCACAGGTGCGCAAGGTACATTAGGCTATCTTGATCCGGAATACTACCGAAATTTCCAGCTAACCGATAAGAGCGATGTGTACAGCTTTGGAGTTGTGCTTCTGGAACTAGTTACATCCAAAAGGGCGATAGATTTCAGTAGAGAAGAGGAAGAAGTGAACCTGGTGATGTATTTTAACAAGATGATGGATGAAGAGAGATTGATTGAATGCATAGATCCGCAGCTGAAGAAAACTGCAAACAAGCATGACCTGCAAACAATGCAACAGCTCATGAATCTAGCATCTGCATGCCTTAACGAGCGGAGACAAAACCGGCCTTCAATGAAAGAGGTTGCTGATGAGATCGAATACATCATCAATATTCTGTCGCAAGAGGTTACTGAGACATAGTTCTCGTAGGTATCAGTAAAAAGACTTGTCTTCTTGCCCCGTTACCAAGTTATGTATTGTGTAAAAGAAAAGAGAATTGATTGATAGAAATGGAGACATGTAAAATCAAGGAGGATGAATTCCTTTAATATCATATCAATATCCAAAACATTGCATGGGACGATATAGCAGCCAAAACCCAATTGAAGAAAGATAAACCGACAGAAATTTGAAACCTATCGCAAGAAAGAGTAGGTTGCTGCCTACAAAATTCAGTATCTTTTGAGAATAAAACCGTAACTCCTGCAGCAGAACTCGCAGCTGCAAGAGAGAGAAGTGCAGTGACCTACAGAAATTTCCAAAAGTAGACTATCAAGCTTATAACCTTTAAAATAGCAAACATCTAAAATGCTATTAAGACTGATACTGCCTAAACCAATACCACAGTGAATGAAACTCTGTTCGGTGAAATGAAATGGAAGATAGAATTAGTACCCAATCACCAACAGTGAATAGGCTCAATAAGATAGGGCTTTGTAAATCACTTTTTCTCCTTATGGCATATACGTCAAGACACGCAAGTCCAAAGCTCCAAATCAATTGAAGACCCATTGATGCCACTAAGAAGCTGTTAATCATAAGCAAAAACCATCATCATTTTGTGTCATAAAAATAAACTATCCAAATATAAAAACTAACCTATTTCACATTATTTTACCAACAAAAATAGAAAATTTGTCAAAGATTCAGGCAAATTCAACGGATACTGTCAGACACAATTATTAGTTCTGTTGGCTCTATCTTCAAACGAATATATTTATAATTTATCTCCAATGTCTTCAACTAAACTAAAGCCAAGCACAAACAAAGACCTTTGAGATCGATTCCATATTGTATACCAGATATAGAAAATTACCAGAAAGCAGTGTAATTAGAGAAGCCAGAAGCAGAAACCATAACACCGATGGAAGCAGCAGCAGTTGCACATTGCCCTAATCTCAATATGAGCCCACTTGTTGTTCCAGGACTCCCAATTATCTTCTTCATTGATCAGAACCAAAAATTACCCAAAAAAACCTAGACTTTCTATCTCCCTTCCTCAGCAAATTCTCAGAAAATCAATCACAAACCCTAAACCCACGATTTTCATCAGGAAATTACACACAACCGAATCCTCAGGTTCCGAAATCTCTCACTATTCTTCACCAAATTTTTCCACTTGAGATCATAAACCTAACGGAAACCAAATTGTAGATAATTACGATCATGGCCATCAGAAAACAACCATTAAAAGAATCTAACTTTTAGTATCTACCACAAATTATTCTACTATGGAGGAACAATTATGTTTCCCTTAACTTCAAGCCAACGAAATTAAATTGAAAATGAAGAAACAGTGACGCAAGTCTGACGCCGGAGAGTCCTATCGGTTCTCTCTTTTGCCTTTTCGTACGTGTCTACACAAAAACATTCTTCTCTCACTGTACGAATATCCCTTCTTTTTTTTTCTTTACAGATTCCACCTAATCCTCAATATAGATCCAGCAAAATATTGGATTTAAATAGCCCATTAAGTAATTAGGCCTTATTCTGGCCTATTAAGTTATTGGGCCTTGTTCTGTATAATACATCCCTGAGATTTTTCACTATAAACCTTAAACCTCTCTTCTCAGTAACAGAAACCTCCAGAAAAACCCTAGAATCCTCAAAAATGGCGTTGAGCACAGTATTTCGTCGAGCTTCGTCGACAGTGGCCCCTCTTGCCTTCAGAGTGGCTAGTTCTCCGGTGAGCTTCCGCGGTGGCGCTGTAGCCGCCGAGAGGCTGATTGTTGGTAGCCAGCTCAGATCAGTTAATTCATTTTCATTCTCGAGATTTTCGACGGGAAGTGCGGTCACTAAAACAAGCGCCGATGAGAATCTCGTCAGTGTTATCGAATCTGAAATTGAATGCGCCGTGGCAGAGGAGGCACCTCATGATAACGTCGTAAGTTCTATGTTTCAGTATTTTGATTAGATACATATCTGTCATATCTTCTATGTGAAATGACAAATTTTTGTTGAATCATTTGATGATTTTGCTCGAATCCCAGATGTATTTTAGTAAAATTCATGAGATTTGGATATTTTAAGGTTCCTTAAATGGTCGATTCAACAATCTTAGTTTTCTATGAATCGTCACATTAGAATCTTTCAATCTGATTTTGGTTTCTCGTTTTCTGAAATTGAATCTAAAGCAGTTGAAAGATAAGCCAGAGGAATTCCCTTTCGAAATCATTGATACTCCAGGGGAAAGAACTGTGTTTTTGCAAAGGAAATTTGAGGATGAAACCATCCAAGTGGAAGTTGACTCTGCTTCATCTTATGATGATGAAGAAGAAGCAGAACCAAACGATGAAGCAGATGATGAAGATCAAGACAATGCTAAAATCCGGATTCCAATGGTTGTGAGTGTGGCAAAAGGTGATGGTGTCTGTCTTGAGTTTGGAGTCAGTGCATACCCAGATGAGATTGTGATTGATAGTTTATCGATCAAACAACCCGAAGGATCTGTTAACGAGCTTGCTTACGAAGGACCTGACTTTGAGTAAGTTCAATCAAACATAGCTCGTCTATTTGCAAGTATATGAGATTGGAATTTGCAATGTGATTGAATATTCTGGTTTTTGTGTGCAGTGACTTGGATGAGAATTTGCAGAAGGCTTTTCACAGGTACTTAGAGATCAGAGGGATCAAACCGAGCTTCACTAACTTTCTGGCAGATTATGTGGCCAATAAAGATAGCAGAGAGTACCTACAATGGCTCAAGGATCTCAAGTCTTTTGTCCAGAAGTGAAACTGATCTTTGGTCAGATATTAAAAGTGGTGTTTTGTTTTTTTGAGTTTGATTACATTAGATTAAGTTGATATCACCTTGGTCCAAGATTGATTAGGCAATCGTTGAAAGAAGACGAGCTTTACGAGTTTGTGCTCGACATTTCTTCCAAAATAAAATATAAACACTTGCCATTTTTGTCAAGATTCTTGTTAACTTTAAGCATCGTCTTCATAACCAAAAACTCTGTATTAGGCACTAGCCTTGTAGTTACTACTCATTATCAACGTCATTGTAAGGGACTGAAAAATAACAAGCTTTTAACACGATTTTAAAAGTTGTACACAAAGGGTTCTCTTTGAGACACAACAATTTACAAGTCTTTTAACAAAAAGAGGACTTCGCTACCAAAAAAGCAAAACCCAAAGCAAAGAAAACAAATCCAGATTGAAAACAAGCACAACAACAATAACAAAAACCGGCTCTAATTTGAAAAGTTTCAGTAAGTTTGGTCTTTACAACGATCATGGTGGTACAAGCTGCTGAAGAATGTCAACACTTCAAATAAGTAACCATTCCACTAAGCACAAAGATGTTACTATAAATTTATTTTTTATCGGAAAGATAAAAGAAAAATTTGATTCCATAAACTCTAGTGGCTGAAACAAAGACAAAGAGTCAACTTACAGCACTCTAAATCTCACTGTAGTTACGCCACACAGCTCGGAATTCCTCCCTGAAAGTGTTAAGACGTGCCTTCAAGTTTGGTGTTCTCAAGCTTGCATGAAGAATTGTAGCTGTAACACAAATAACAAAAGGGATTAATTAAAGTAATGAAGCATGTGGAGAGAACCTAAGTTATGACAATGGAAATTTCTGTAGATTGCGTACCGAGAAGTCCAATGAGTAGCGCCAAGGAGACTGTGAATAAACCACAGGAAATATACCAAAAAACAACACTCACTGTGAAATAAAAACAAAATCAAATCAGTTTTCAGCGGTTTCTATATAATTCATCTCATCAAAGGAAAGGATATTCAGCCACATACCAAATGAGAGTGTCAAGACGAAGACCCAACGGGGTTGACCACAGACATGGATTGCTCTCTTTGCTGATGGGCGTCCACGAATGACAGGTCTATAAAACACAGATAACATAGATGATAATCAAGCAACAAAGAGTATATGTATGAGATACAATATTGGGAGGGGAAGCTATAAACATACGTCAAAGGAGGTCTCAATTTAGCAGCTAACTGTGGAGAGAAATTTCTGATGGTTCGTGTCGCCTTCTCACTAAAGGAACCTGCAAAGCTGTAGATAAGAATCCTCATTACGGATTTGTTACAAAGGGATTCAAACATACTGATTCAAGTATATCCAAAGGTATGAGTAGCACCAGTAAAGAAACAATAGCAAGGAAACAAAAACCTGTCATTTAGTAATGCCACACTTAATACTGTCAAAAAGGCAGCGAAGATCGCGAGAGGCCTCGTAAGAAATCCCAATCCTAAAAAGTAAAATCTTTTAGTACTCAGGAGAAGCATCATTGATAAACAACAACAGTATATTTAATGCTTAGCCAGTTTCTCCATCACCTACCAAGTATAACGACGATCATGATGAAATAGTTTGTTCGGTAGCTGCAAAAAATAAGTAATCAAAGGTCAAAGATTAAAGATGTAATGCGAATTATTGACTAAATTACTCTCTTATCCAACATGGTCAAACTATCAATCTACGTTCTTGTCATATTTCACAATCTAGAAGTGACCAGGAATTGAAATGAATAAGATCGATGATTCTCAACGAACTGTTTTAAGATTGATCACACCATCAGATCGGAATATAATATGACTCATTCCAGACAACAAAATTGAACAAACAAAGAATCAATCGATCGAGTTACAAAGAGAAGTATAGAGAGATCGTACTAGTAGAGATTGCACTTGAGACGACTATCCCATTTGGCAAGAGACTTAGGAGCGGTAAACCTCGAGAAGAACTCAGACAGAGGACGCGGCGGAGACGACCAGTCAACCTCTCGGAGAGCATCTACTAGATCCTCAACCGTTACATTTCCCCAATCCATTACCTTTAAAAAATCTCCAATCACAAACTCAATCTACTGATTCTAGAATCCCTATGAACAGAATTAAACCTTAGCAAACGAAACAAATTCTAAACAGAATCAACCGATGTTGATCAAATAAACGCTTCGTCGCTTAAAGAGAAAATCTAGAGAAACTGCGAAGAATTAACCAAACAGATTTCGTGCAAAGATCGTATAATTTCGATACATTGGAAAAAGAAGACGCCACGCGTGTCTTTTAAGTTGATGACATTTATACCCTTTCTAATTTGGTTTTCTTAACCCAATACCAAATTCTATGTAATCCGCTAATAAACCGGTTCAACATCGTACCAATCTGAAATTTTAGCCAAGAACTTATCTTAACCGATCTCAAAAGATGGGAACAAGAACCCAAACCTAAGCTGGAACCTTCACGATCAATATATATAGAATGAAACTGATAGGAACAAAAACAATAAATATTATTGGCATAAAATCGAATTTAGACTATCAAATCAAATCCCACTTTGGACCAAATGATTGATGACTATATTCGTTAATTGGATACATATATCACTTTGAGTAATAAATGAAAAAAGCATAATACCATTAGTGTAATATACACATACGTATATATCATGATACTCACATGCATAAACCATCTTCGAACAATCTGTCGGAACATAAACTTAGGTGTGTTTTTTTTTTTCGAGTAAAGAAGAGGTAATCTGTATCCCGAGAATTAAAACTATAAAATTGCATATATATATAGATGCTCATAAGATTTAAACCTCAGGATGCAGATTACCCGTTCATCACCAAGTATCAGCTTCATCTTCTTCTTCATGTTGATCTTGTTTGTGTTGTTGATGATGGTAAGAATATATATAGAGAGAGGAAGCTTATAAATAGTAATGGTGCAAAAGAATAATACTTATTCCAAAGGTTTAATGCTTCTGGAACAAATACTCAAACAGAAAGACAATCTTTTCTTTTGTTGTCTATGGTTTCTTATTTATTCGATCCCAGTTTCCAATATTTATCTTGAGTTCAGCATATAGTACATACCGATATGAGATCTTTAGGGATGCAAATGTATATTTACCAAATTTATGAGAAATTTATAAGTTTACAGAAAAATCGTGTGTTAACTTATTCACAAAAAAAAATAGGGAAAACTGTATAACATATATTTTTCTGTGTATTTATTTGGAAGTTTTCTTATTACTCATTGCTTACATAACATAGTTCAACATCATTCTTTTTGAAAAATGTAATCCACACCTATAAAATCATCATAGTTTTTTCATAGTTTTTTCTCAGTAGTTAAATAATCCAACTAATGATTCTGTTATTCAGATATTTGACTTCTTCCTATTACAAAAATAGTAGATTAAAAAGTTTTACAAAATAGTTAAGGGTATAATCAAGACTTTGTCTATTCAATTGTTGGCAAAAAACAATCATATGATTTTATATATTTTATATATTTTTCCAAACACTTTGATCCAATAAATGTTTTTTTATTGAAATTTTAAATTTATTGAACAACAAAAAAGATATTTATAAAAATAAAATAATCTGTATAAACCAATAACTAATAATCTATAATTCGATAACTCATAATTGTTGGATTTTTAACCACCGTCGAAGTAGACCTTCGAGCTTATGGAAGCACGTGTATCGCAACGATGATCCAATAAATGTTTCTCATATGTCTGCCTAAAAATCTTCAAAAAATATTGTTGAATACAAATTTATAAATTAACCTTTAAATTAAATTTCTATTATTCAATATTAAATATATATTAAAAATATGGATGGGCTTTTTTATAATTTCTATTCCTCAATATTAGTTTTCTTTTCTGAGTTGAATTAATATAAGTTAAGTTGGAAAAAAAATATCTATGGATAAATGGAATAGTAATGTACTAAAATGTATTGTTATAATTATTATGTGTAGTGGAGAAAGTGTTTCCGCATCTACGTAAAGGAGAAGGATGGTGAGAGATCAAATCATAATAAAATTGATTCTATTTTCTTTACAAACTCATGATAGCACCTTCATTTCTTTTCTTTTTTCTTTTTAATTATACAAATAGTCTTTGACTGCTTTCTATCCTCTTCTCTCGGCTCTTCCTTCGCATCAAACATAATATGGAACATTGAGTGATATATAAAATAATACATTCTCTAATTTATTCACTCTCAAATAGATTCGAACATGAAACTCTATATAACTTAACATATGAGTACAAGATTTGGTTTCCTCTTGGTTTTCATAATTTGGATTTGGTTTTCGTGTTTGGATTCGATCCATGTGTGTTTTCAAGAGATATATGTCAAGGATATCCATAATGTCGGGTCGAGTAGATTAACTTGTATGTAATTTTTTAGTTTCTGATAAATCGCAGAATGCAATTTGTGTCTTATTTTCTGACCTAAAAAAAAAATATGAGTATAAAATTTGTTAATGGTAGGTTTCAACAAGTTCAAAACTCATTACCATATCTACTCCCAAGCTGAAACCCAGCGGAAGCAACCCAAAATTTTTGAGGAGTTCAAATAGCTAGTCAACAAGAAAAATATGAAAATTCGTTCTAAAGATCCAAGACGAGATATATGTTGGAGAATGATGATACCTACAAAGAACAGAAACCGTAAGAACTCAAGTTGCAGACGCGAAGAACAAGTCTTATGAACTTGAGAGATTTAGCCATCAAATTCTCCGTGAAGATGTTTCAATGATGGTATCTCTTAGAGTCTTCTCTGCCCTCAAATCTTTTTCACGGAAGATAAGAAGTGAGATGCTCAATGATTGAAATATCAGACACAAGAAAGAAGAAGATTTTGTGAAGAATTGAAGAGAAGAAAGTTCAATCTGTGTAACACAATCAATTCATATGAGAATGATGAATTGATATTTCTATGTTCTTTTCTATCTCATGCTTCTGAATCTTTTTTGTTTTTTCAACTTTTCATCGCATAATCTTATATTGATAAGATTTGTTTGTTTTAACAGAGAGAAATGTAGTTTAATGTTATGGGCTTTCTTGATGGATTCATCTTTTGTCAATTTATCCAATACAATCAATTTTATATTTTTGAAACAATTCCAACAATATACCTTTTATCAAAAAAAAATCCAGGACGAGATTACAAGATGGAATGACCAAATCAATTTGAATTTCGAGTAATTTTGTCAAGACGAGAAAGAATATTTGTTGAGACATCAATGATTCTCAAATAAAAAATGGAGGACAAAAGTGGAAGTCATCGATTTCCAGTTCAAGAACATTGAATCCTACACCAACAAAACTAGTTTAAATCGATAATAGCTTAGCTTCATATTGTTCTTTTATCTTGTTAGTTCTTTATCTATCCAAACCAATAATGGTTCTGATCTGACCAATCCAAAATTGATCACGTAACGAAACGAAGGTATGACAAAATTAAAATTCCGGTTCTTTTCGTTATATCCGGTTTATTTCGGTTAAAATTTTCGTTTGTCAAAAAGAAACAAATTTTTTGTTGAAAAGATTCTAAATATACACATCATACGCTTAACAATTTTCCAGTTTCATACCGCACGTCAAACATTATTTTTTTTTGCTTCCAACACAACAAATGATCTCATCCTACAAAATCATGTAGAAACTGATGATTACTACCACCAATAAAATCTCTCCCAAACTGACGATTTTGCCCTTCATAACCACCACCACCACCACCACCGTCTCCATTACCACCGTCAAGTCCAAACCTCTGAGCTGTTGTCATCGGAAACGGCTCCGGCAATCCAATCTGATGATGAAGCCCTAACGTCAACGACACTCCTCCATTTGTACTGTTACTCATCACAGGAACATTTGATGATCCAATACCATACGAGAAGCTAACTTCACCACTTCCACCATTAACAAAGCTGTTGTTGGTGCCATGAACGTCGTCGTTTCGTGCTCTTCTGGACGGAGATGAATTGTTAGGTCTTTGTTGTGCGGCGGAGGAATATGGATTGTTGTTGTTGGTGGTGTTGTCAGGGAATACAGTGGTGCTGCTACGTTCTTCTCTCCAAGAGGAAGAAGAAGATCTTTGAGATTGTCGAGTCTCTAACATATGAATTTCTTCAACCATTGGTTTCCAAACCCTAACTCTGGCGTTTATGAACCAATTCGATACCTGAAACATTAACATTTTTACCATAAATAAGTTGATAACCATAATTAATCCTCTTATCAAATAACCTAAAGAATTAATTTTAGAACCAAAAAATAAAACCCTAAGAATTGAGTTACCATTTTTATTGAATTTGTGTTTTCTTACCTATTTGCAGATGATTAAAATTCCTATAAGATGTCGTTTCAAAATCTATCTTTCGAAGTTTGTGTTAAAACTTTTAAAATACAATGACTAGATTTATATTCATCATGTCGCATTAATAAATATGTAAGACATTTAGGGAAGTTTTTATTTGTTTCATTTTATAAGATGTTACGTATATTCCAATACACAATTTAATGTTTTAAATATTCAATAATTAATATTTGAAGTTTTTTTTGCAATTAGTCAAGTTATATTCAATTAAATTACTAATTGATTTTTAAAACAAATTATTAGAATTTCGAAATAAGGGCGATTTTAAGTCGAAAATCTTATAATTTGGGAATAAATAAAGAACATTAAAGATATAAATGTCAAAAGATTCCAAAATTGATTGCGTTTATGTAATTAAATAGCGAGAAATTTCTTAAATATGAACAAGAGAAAGAGGAAAAATAGAAGACTGAAGATATCAGAAGTGAAACCTGATTTCTGGAGAGACCAGTCTGTTTAGCCAGCATGAGTTTGTCTGTATCAGTTGGATAACTGCAACAACGAAACACAGACAACTATAATTTAAATAAAGTATATATATTTGTGTAAAACGACATATCCAAGTTTGAGAAATAGACAAGCTTTCGACATGTCCCATCTAAAACACACTTCCAAGCTACAATACACACACATACATGTGTATCAAATCTCGTGAACCTCAAATCATAATCAGTTTAAAGGGTTTAACTACTTACGGATGCAAGAAATGATCGAAAAGCCAAGCCCTTAGGACAGTAACAGCACGTTCAGGTAAGCCACGATGCGGTCTCCAAACAGGAGCATGATGATTATCAGAGAACCCATGGTTTTGACCAGCAGAACAAAACCCTCTAGAACTATCACTTCCACCAAATCTCAAAGATTCAGTCTTATTCTCCATCACATGACCACATTGTTGTTGTTGTTGTTGTATCTTGTTATTGTTGTTGAATTGAAGCTGATCCGTTATTGCATTCTTCAAACATTTGAAATGTTTAGATAATGCTTTTAAAGCTAAGCTAGCAAAAGGAGCTGCATGACCAAGACCTGCAACGCATTCGAATGAACCCATCACAGCTTGAAGCTGCTCAAAGTATTGCTTATACCTCTTGTAAACCTTCAAAAATAGTCACATGGAAATGTTTTTAGATTCTCAATTTATATAATAGAATTGGTTAATGAATGAATGGCTCATAAACTATGTTCCTAACTCAAAAAGTAATGTTTTATACCTCGGAATAAACTAATTAAAATCTTCAAATATCTAAGTAGTGCATATATTCCATTTCATAAAGAAGAATCTAATTCACTAGTTTATAGATCAAAGAGCCAAGGAAGATCTGTAAAGATAATATTATCATAAAAGTAGTCTAATTAAAAATAAGAACTCTATTAACATTTTCTATTCATGCAAAAACGTAGCTAGGGAACAAATAATTAAAATAACATGGTATCGAAATAAAATATTAAAACGATAATACTTTAAAAATGGGTTTGAAGGAGTTTCATTTTCCAAGGAAGATCTTTTTAATCGACATATCATTTATCACATTTTGTCTCCAATTTCAAAGGACACCGACCAAAAAAAACCAACATTTAACACAATAATACAACAATAATTATCAAAAATTCAAAGATTTTTTCAATTACTTTCTGAAAAAATGATCATACCTCGTTGAGTAAGGCGATGAGTTTAGATTTTTTCTTGCCATGATCAGCATCAGAAATGCCACAAAGATTCTCAACCGTTAGATCAAAAAGCAGAGAAGAAGAATCATCATCGTCGGTGTAAATCCCACGACCTACATTACAAAACTCGTCTAGAAGCATTTGAGCTGGTTTCAAAAACCTTGATCCTTTAAGAATCGATGCGTAGCCAGTGAAAGGTCCTAGAGGTCCTGAGCTTCTAGAAGCTACAGTGACTGCGTTTGCGTTTGTTTCAGCGTTGGATCTGTAGAGACTCGAGTTCACAACACCAGGAACTACTAGATCGTAAGCGAGTCTAGGATGTGATGATGATAAAGAGAGAGATAAGGGTTCAGGTTTGAAGACGAGAACATCTCCGCTGGAAATTCCGGTGTTATAGGAATGATCTCCGGTTACAGCAACTGCAGGTGATGAAGAAGATGATGGACCACCTAGAAATCCCATGAAATTACTGTAGCTAGGGTTGGTGTTGTTGTTTGAGTGAAAGCTGAGGAAATCGGAATCGGCGAGTGGAAATACGCCACCGTTTCCTCCGACGACGGAGGAAGAAGGAGGAGGAGGAGTGTGGAAGTGGAAGTGAGAGTCTAGAGATGGAATTCGAAGCTTGTCTCGTCTGTTTTGTTGAAGGACGTGATAAGGCTCGTAAGCATCAGCCATGGAAGAAGAAGAAGGAGAAGAGAGAGAGAGGAGAGTAACAGTGGAAGAGATAATGGTGTGACGGTGAAACGAGAGGGTAAGAGAGAGAGAGAGAGCTTTTGCTTACTTTTTGAAGCACGATCAGTATAATATCAAGTTTTTTTTTCTTTATGGATTTAATTTTGGGAACTAATAAAATAAAAAATATCTAAATGTAGTAATAATATTGGAATGTTTGAGCTTAATAAATTTGGTCAAGGTTCTACTCTTTGGTGTTTGTGACTAGCTATTTAATGACCCTCTTAGGTTAATCGATAGGAATGAATGAATAGGTTTAATACTATGTTGAATTTCTAGCTACATAATTATGTGAAATTGTGGTTTGTATCACCGTAAATATATTTGGTCAAATGATTGAATGTTACTTCTACTCTATATATCTACCAGAATGCGTAAACAACATCGAACATTAAAATAATATTATCTTTTCATAGGAATATCATATTTGTTTTGGCAAATAGGTCATCGAATATTTGAACTTGTTTGGATTACATCCGGACAAGTACAAACATGATACGATTAATAAAATCACGAATTATACAATATGGTAAAAAAAATTAGATAATATATTTTCAGACAAACTAGTTATTATAAAATCGAAAGAAACGCAAAGAGATTATGGAAAAAGAATCCTAAGTATTAGGTAGTTTAAATTCAAATCTAAAAAATCATGTTTGATTTATATGAATATATTAAGGGTTTGAAATTATGATACGAATCATCTTATTATATACTTAACCTCATCAGGTATTGATTCTTATAAATATGGTAAAAAAAAAGATTAGGGGTATTAAGACGATGCATGAATCGAGAGTAAAGTGTAGATACAATGTAAAGAAAATAGAGAATTATACAAAGAATACTAAAAGAGATGAAAAGTAAAAAGTCCCGGCTTTGGTGGGAGAGAGGGGTTTGGGAAATCGAGAAAAGGTGACCGGTTATAACCGGTGAGAGTGACAGAAGCTCGAACTGGTTCTTGCTCAAAGTGTTTCTGTGTTTCAGTCTTTCACATACTTACTGACATCTCTTCTCCTTTGAAGTCTTCTTTTTGTCGTTTTTCTTCTTTTCTTTTCTCAGAATATATACCTTTTTACTCTTCTTTTCTTTTTTTTCTTTCGACAATCATATACGATTTATTTATACGTATTTAAATGTCAGGAATATGTTGTTTTACATTTTTATAAAATTCTGTTGTTGCTTTCTATGAGCTTTTTGTTCATAGAGATGTACAGTTACCAGAGATTTTATAATAGTAATTCATAGATCTACCAAAAATTGTAGGAAATAAAAAGTAAATAACTTGGAAATGTCGTTGAGTACTTCTAAGTCGTAGTTAATAGTTCTAAATATGATATAGCAGTTTGACTTCTCCTAACTAAAGATAATTGATTATAGAAAAATTATTATGACGTCAGTTTTAAGTTATATATTAAGTGTTGCGAGATATTGTGATAATTATTTTATAAGTAAAAATATTAGTAATAATTAGTGATATTTAATTATTATAAATTTAAATAAATTAACGTGACTCTATTTCATAATAATTTATACGTCACAATGTGACATTTTATTATATATATATTTGTGATATTTGTATTGTAACTATTTATAAATCGTCATAAATTAATTATAATATTTTTATGTTATACAAAATATTACGTATTAATATAATTTTTTTTGTAGTGTATAATGTATTGTTTAAAATTTTATAATGAAAAATGTGAGATATAAATGAAATTTGTTGATAAAAAACTCTTGGAAGAAGAAGAAAAATAACAGGCTTCATTTAATGATTTAGTTAGATATTAACCCTTATTTAATATTGTGGATCCGACTATACGTATAAGAGTTATTTTGTACTAACTAAAAACCTACCTAAAGAATAGTATCTTTATTGGGTAGGCGAATATCTTTATGAAATATTATTGTCTTTATATTTCGTCCAAGCAAAGTATTATATTAAAAGATAGGCAAGAGAAGATGATTAAAAAACGGGAAAGTAAATTCAACTGTATTGTAATAATCGTGTTTGAAATAATGATTAGAGGATGTTTTTGTTTGCATGGGAAATAATGCGACGTAAATCATTTGAAAATGTGTTTGAAACACATAGCAAGTATTATGTTTCTAATACAATATATTATTTTATAAAAGTATTTCCTCTTTTGGCTAATAAGCACCACAAAATTGAAAAAGAACCAAAGCACTCCAATAAAGTATTACAGTAAAATTAAAGTGCACGTAATTATTAGTTTATCTCTTCTCTTCTCTTCTTCGTTTTAGATCTCATCACGGGTAACATACCACGCATGAACATTTTATTAAGCAATCTTTTTATTTTTACATATACTTTGGTTGAAATTAAAATAAAATGTCAAAAAATTTCAGTTCTATATTTTTAATTCTATCTTTTCAAAGTAAATTTGTTTTGTGAGTGTTTTGCGATTTTTTTTATAATTAAATTAACAAAGTCCAATTTATGGGTCAAAATCTTCTTACAATTTTTAGCAATAATACATTGTTATGAAACATGTGATTTAGTTGACTTGGCTCTGATGTAAGTAGACACCATGTGGTGAGTTCAAATTCTATCCATTCTAGTTGGAGCATTTAGTTATATATCGATCGTTGTCGATCCAATAGTTGATTGTTAGAAAAAAAACAGAAAAAACAATAATACATTAGGATTACAAAATTTCGTGTAGTCGAACTTTGGTTTTAGTAAAATCATAATAATTTTGTCATTACATTTCTTTTTTTTTTGTTTAATTAAGGCATTGCATTAAAACCTTTGCAAAAGGAATATTACGTGTTCGGATGAGTTAGAAAATAATGTGATGTTTAAATTCTGTAGAATCACGAGATTAAACGGATAAGATTTGATGAGTTGAAACTGAAAGAAACTGTAACCACGTAGTGAGGATTGACGGATGAGGTTGGAGACAATTGTGTAATTAATTTCAATTGTGATATTGACTAGGTGGATTTGATCCAAAGGAGAATGTTTGTATACTGAGTCGGAGTTGAAATTTTGAATCTGATGTTTAAAGAAGACAGATTTGGTAGTCACCGTACGTGCACTATCTCGTCTTGCCTCACATACATCGGTCTAAATGGCTAGTCCTTATATTTGCGGACCATGCTGTGATTGAAACCGGGATACCTATTTGTAGAACAGTGCTGACAAAATATAATTATCTAGTAGTTGAAGGAAAAGATTTAAAACCGCTGTTATATGTTACATGAGTTTGGATTTCTCCTAAATCACATTTATATAAATGTAAAAAAAAAGATATGTATATGGTATTTTTAGTCATTGATAAATTCGAATTCGCTACAACACTAATTACGCTTATATATTAAGACAAATCAAAATAAATCAATAAGTAACATAAAAAATAAAATTGTGTATATATTGGTGTTTAATTTCTAGTTCATAAATATGAAAAGGAAAAAAGAGAAAGAAAAAACAAAAATAAAACACGAAAAAATATGTTGGAGGGGGAAATCAGATTATAGGAGCCTCTCCTCATTTTATCTTTATTTATATCATATTTCGAAAATTTATATTAAAAAAAAATAAAATACAGATCAATGTTGAACCTAAAAGTACATTATTCTTAGGTTTTGAATAGTGAATGCATATAAAAAAATGTAGATCATGTAAATCTTGCAGATCATATACAAATCATGCAGATTATACAAAACATAAAAAATAAAAACTAAAATTGAGTATTTTGATTTTTCCATAACAAATTACCAATATTTTCTCAAAAATATGTTATCTAAAATTTAGAATATTTGTATATTTGTTATTATAACTAATATTATATTTTTTCATAAGAAAATCATAACAAAAAAAAAATTTCTACACAATTTAAAAATAAATACAAATTACTTTACAAAATAAAATAAAAAAACAAAACTTATTACTTAACGTAAAACAAAGTTGAAAGAAAAAAACATATATTTTTCTTCAAGTTTTAGTTAAGAAATAATGTTATAAATTAATAGAATTCGATATTAAAAAATTGAATTAATTAAAAATATAAAAGAAAAAAATCATATATATATACCAATCAGACCTAATAGAATTTGATTCCATACTATTTATTCATAATTATATTTATAGTATATAAATATTAACATTTACAATTAATAAAGAAAAAAATGTTAACAGTTATATATATATATATATATATAATGCAGTCTGGAGTGTAAAGCACTAAATAGATGAATTTTTTTCTTTCTTTTTCATATTCATACAGATTTTTAATTTTTTATTATCTTTTTGTTATGCAGAAAAAAATATGTGAATAGACCGTTTAAATGAAGTTGGCTTCCCTGCATTTAATATGCATCTCTCCTGTTTAACATTCAAAGCCTTAATTTACACAAATACATGAACCGCATGTAAACCTTTACCTTCTTATACTTTTTAGGTCTGCATTTTTTAATAGATGAATAGTGAAAATATGCAGAAAGTCCCAACTCCCATTTCATTATTCCCATACACCATTCAAAACCCTTGATTAAAAAAGTAACACCTAAAAATCTGCAAAGTACTCAAGTTCTGATTAATGCTCATAGGGATTCTCAGGTGACGTCGTCATGCTAACGTCGTTTTATTTAATTAATTTATTTTAAAGATTATTACGTTTGATATTTCTCTGCACAAATCTTTTGCTTAGTGAGAATCCACCGAGTTTGCCGTCAGTTGATGTAACGGCGTTTCTCGTTCTTCACAAACTCCGTACTTCTTCAATAATATCCACTCTTACTCGCGACTACACTCCACTCGCTCCAGTTAAATTAAGTAACATGTTTTTAATTATAGAACATTTAACACTCAATTAGAAAGAAATGATGAATTGTGATTGACAAGAATCAATATAACTGTATTACACGACCTAACAATATTTTTTAATAAATTAAATAAATAAAAAATGAGAATTATGTAAACAGAAACCAAATTTTCATGGTACCAATACTATATTTTGGCACATGGAAAGATAAATTCAACTCACTTCTTAAAGTATAAGTCAAATCAATCATTCGATGCTTTTTTTTTTCTTTTTGAAAGGAACAAGTAAATATGTATAGATGATTTTTGGTCGTTTAGAAATCAAATTAAATTAAGGAGAAGTATTAAATTAGATTAATAAATGGTCATATCAAACATAAATGACAAATGTACACCACATGTTGACGTCGATATTATGTTATGTTACATCAAATCCAACTTAGTATCTATGTGAAAAGTTAACTGAATTTATTGGTTTTGTACATCTAAACAAAAATAAAAATAAAATATAAAATATATGTTCTTGTTACTTTATAACGTGATTTAATTTTTTTTGTCAAATATATAATATAGACAATAAAACTTGATATTTTAATATTTAAGTTTTCTAGTTTTAAAGATATTATTTTAATTCCATCAAAGTTTCAAAAAGAAGTAATTTGGTCATATCATAATTAATTTGTTGATAAAACAAAACTGACAAATACTATTTGGGAAAAAATAAAAAATAAAAAAAAAATGATATTAATTAGAGAAAGAGAAAAGGGAAGTGGGACCGAAGAGGGTAGTAGAGCAGAGAAACACTGTGATGACGTCAGGTGTTAGGTTGCGTGACTCCTGGGCGCTGTTTCTGTGTATTACGCTATCTTCCATTCTCTCTTTTTCTTTCATCTATTTATTTTAATTTCTTTTTTTCATTATCATTTGTTTTGTTTATACATTTGGTGCTTTAATTTGTGCTCGATAATTCTTTAATATCGTTTTAAATGGATCAGAAGAGCAACATCAGCTTCAAATTCCACAAACGATGGATTTCTCTAGGATTTATTGATTGTGCAGCTGAAATGCCAACAAAAGCACCAGTACAGACCCGGGTTCGATTACCGGCTGGTATATTCTTTTTGTTTTTGTTACAAAACCATTAGGGTAACAAATAAGAAGCCCAAATTAGGTCGATGTTCTTGAGACTTTGTTGTTGGGCTTGGATTTTTGCATTTGATCTTGGCCTGATAACAAATATTATTTGATTATTGTTTAAATATTTCTTAAGAAATATAATAACCCATGAGTGTGTACAATATCATCTATCTATAATAAAAAGTTATAGAATGGACGAAGAGGTCCAAGTAAGGTAATAACAACTAACCGAATTAATTTTTCTCTTCGGAGCTATGGATTTCGGTTCGATTCGGTTCAATGTTATGATTAGTTAAACCTTTATTAACTAATCGGTTTAGTCTAAATCAGTAAATCTAAGCTCTCTCGTCTTTTCTCTTTCACGAATGGATCCCGAACTAGCCGTGTCTTCTCGCTATTTCGAACTCCATCGACACAATCTAAGAAGACATTCTTATTCCCATTTCGTCGTCTGAATAATTCTTCTCAGTAAAATTTTGGAACCAGTTGGGACATTCGCGTTAAATTTATTACAAAGTGTTGTTTTGTCGGAATGAATGGACACTACTCAGAGAGATGAGCTTTCAAGCTTCTTGAGTGTTCTTCCCTCTGTGGATTTCTGTTGTATTTATGGTTCAACGTTGCACCCAAATAACCAAGAGAAGGTATTTATACTGAAACTCTCTGTCATGAGTATTCTTGTTTCAGATTCAGTTTGCTAAATGAGTGTAAAAATGCGACATTTGCTTTTTGCAGTCTAAGATGGTGGATTATATCCTTGGAGTCTCTGATCCCATGAAATGGCACTCGGAGGTGAGCAATATCTCTTGATTATAATTGTTGAGCTAGGAGTTTAGTAAAAGACTATAGATCCTAATTCATATATTTGATTGGGTGACGAAGAATCTGAAAATGAATTCAAATCACTATGCTTCATGGATGGTTCACCTTGGTGGAGCCAGGCTCGTATGTTTCTCCTGATATTATATACTCTTTTGCATTGCTTATACGGCATAATCAGACACTGAACGCACAGTTCTTGTTATTCGAAAATAGATTACTAAAGTTGCCGATAAAGTAGGAGTCGGAGTTCACTTCAATCCGTTTATCAATTGGAAAGACAGGGTAAGAATTTCCCAGTAACTGTAGAGTTGTTTAAAACCTTATGAACAATCTAGTTTTTTAATCCATGCTTGTATTTTTGTTTTCGTATGTTTATATTCTGCTCATTATGATCTCATTCTATGTAATTTTAAGCCATTTTTCTCTGCAGAAGCTTAAGTATGGGGTTGTTCGAATGCACGACCTAGTACAAGACATACTGGACTGGAATAGATTCTACTTGAGTGGCCGTTTACAAAAACCGGTATATTAGTTGCTTGATGCTATTACTAATAACTGTGGATCATGAGATGTTTCCCGGAAAATATTTTTAATTGCAGGTTCATATGCTTGTCGATAATCTGGACATAGAGTGACTTCTATTAATAAGAGAGCTGCAATGTCTGCAGCTCTTCTTCTCTTGCCATCAAAATTCACCGAAGTTAGTTTTCTGTTTGGTGCCTCAGATTTTGAAGCTTAATTAGAATGTAGCTTATAGCTCGCCGGACTCTTTCACAGGAAGATCTCAACGCCAAAATATGTAGCCTTTCTTACATGGGAGACTTGCGCATGTTGTTTGCAGAGGACACTCATAAGGTGAGAAAACCATTCCTTTTCTTTAGTATTTCATATTGGTAAATTTGTTTCAGAACATGTACATCTTACTCTACTTTTTCCAATAATTATGATATCTGATCCCTTAGTTTTAAGCCTTTACCCTTTAGGTGAACAAGATAGTAAAGGGACAAATCAATCTTTTCCAGTCAATGTATAAGCCATTCCTTGAAGAATTCGAGACCAAACACTTGCTGAGATTCTTGTCAGACTAAATTAGTTCAGGTAAACAGTTACTGGTCAATCGTCATAAATATAACTCAGTCTTGAGATTGATCTTATATCGATCCTTCTCAACTTGTGAGCAGGATTCAAGCCTATCAGCAACACGATCTCTAGTCTCTTCTCTTCCTACATCAATTAGAAGCCACATGGGGAAGTCACTAGGGGAGAAGAAAAATCGTGAGTGAAACCGGTAACCTCCAGTTCTATATCGATCCTATAATAGGAAATGAATGCATGATTATTGATTCTTGATGGCAAACCTGGAATATATACAGGTAAAGTTACGGGAGAAGTTTGTACAAGTTCAAGAGAAGAAACTGCGAAATTTATGGAGAAAGTAATCAGACGACGGGTAATGGTTTCAAGCGCAAGACAAGCTGTGTCTGGTTTCTTGGCGGCTGGAGCTGTTAATGCAGCTATGTATCTTTCCCAAAAAAGGCGCAAAGCTTGGAACTCTCAGGAATGACTTTAGATAAACAAGTTGAGGAGAGATTAGACCTTGTCTCCAATGGTTGATCACTTTTTCTGGTTCGAGTAATAAGCTTGTTTTGTTGCCTTTCGATATCATAGATGATTCGCGGCCATAACCGCAAACATCATGGAAAATATATGCATTATTAGTGGGTCACGTAGTAGTCTTATGGACTCTACTCAAAGAAAGGTGGGTGTAGAAGGCCCTAACATTCAAGCCCAGGCCCAAACGGCACATCCAAACAGCTTTTTTAAATAAGGTCAGCTTTTTACTCTTATTTTTTTTCTTCTAAATATGTATTTACTAAAAAATTACACATATTAAAAAATAAAAAATAAAAATTTAACTATGAATACTTAAGTTTTGTATTATAATTTTTTTATCTAGACTAAAGATTCAAAAATTTCAATTTAGTTTACTAAAATCTCGAGAAAAGAAAATAGAAACGTGTCATAATAAACAGATTTCACGACGTATCTTCCGCATGAAACACAAGTTCCCAAATACATATTTTATACGCAACACTAATATTTTTACGCTCTTTAAAAAAACGTTTTCTTTTCTAGAAATATATGTATGATTCTCAAAGTATCTTTCACAACCCAAAACCTTAATATCAAAACACAAAATAAAGTTGGAGAAAAAGAAAAAAAGTGCATTGGATTAATAGGTCTCATTGAATGTGAAGAGAGATCAAGTTCAATGTTGTAGCCGACAATACAACCAACGAACTTTGACTGATCCGTTGGTTAATTATCCATTTTGGATTTTATGTTATGGAGTTTAACTCTTTCCAACTACCGACCTAAGATAGGTTTGGTCCAACTTTTCTGTTCTATTGCCACGTATCCATCGTATTATCAGACACCTGGATTGGGAGTTATCTGTTGTTACTAACCGGATAACGGTAACAGATTTATTCATATTCTCTTTAAACTTTTACTTTGATCACATCAAATTATATTCTAACTAAGACGTTTCTTTTCTTTCTTTCCATCTATTTTTTTACCTCTTTGTATATTATGTAACACTAATAATAGTTAGTCAATTCAATCGTCAAACCACTTATGTTTTGTACATTAGTATTGTTAATTTTTATATGCAATATTAAGAATTTTGCTCTCACACGGCAATAATAAGCTAAAAAGAATGATATTATATATATATTTAAAGTAATTAAATCGACAAAAGACATTATCATAGCTCAAATCATCCTAAAACCCTAAGTTTTACGTGGAAATTACCTAGTTTATTAGAGTTGAATTTTTGTAAAAAAAATGGTAGATTTCGTCTTAAGCACTTCACTAAAAGCAATTCTCCCGTATATATATATTACTATAAAAAATTTACTTGTTGATTAATTTTTGTAGTTTCTCTTACTAAAATATGGTTTTAAATATTTGTGTAATTTCGTATTTTAGAATTTAAAAGATTAGAATTATAAATGAATATTGTCAATATTTGAAAAAATAAAATAAAAGGATAGAGTAATTCTAGCAGTATAAAATATTTCGAATAAAATAAATAAATTCATATTTTATGGAGAGTAACATAATTTAATGGTAATTACCAAATAATAAATTTGATGAGAGGTCCATCTATCTATAAATTCGGGAGACCTACCCACCGTTTTGCTTCCCAATTCTTCTCCTAATTTTCTCAATCTTTCAAATTTTTCATCTTCGTATAAATCGATACATACACTCGCTTTTTCCATATATACACGTACGTATATAGATACATATATACGTATAATATTTAGAGATTTCTGGGTTTAGCTGAAAGAGTGGTTTTAGAGCGATCAATGGAAGGAAAAAAGAAGAAGCCTTTTTCTTCTTCTTCTTCTTCTTCTTCATTAACCTCTGAGCTTTTTGGTTCCAGAGAAAACCCTTCTCCTCCTTCTTCTTCTTCCTCTTCTGGGATTTTCGGATCCATGTTCGCTCCTCCTTCTCAGGTTTATTTCATCCTCCTAAAGTTTTGATTTTTTGTTCTATCTGGAATTCAATTTTGTCGGTGTTCAATTTTAGGGGATTAATTTGTATGTTTCCATGTTTATAATCTCTATTTCAATTTCAATTTCGATAAATCTCTGTAAATATTTATTATTTCGTTGGGATTTTAGGAATTAGGGTTTTCAAAATAGAAAGGATGATTGATCTGATTTGATCATATTGGAACTCGTTGATAATTTCAGTTTCGTATTCAAAGTTTTTGTTTTTTGTTGCAAATAAATGGATTAAATTCCAAAAAGAGTAGATAATTTAATCATTGAAGACCCCACAATCCCAAATTAAGATTTAGAACACTAAAGAAAAAGAAGATTTTTCATTAATTTGTGGCTTGATGCACAAGTTTTCTCCAATCAAATTTGATACTATTTTGCTCGATTTAGAACTCTCTGACTCTGTTCTTGTTTCAGGTTTTGGGACGAGAATCATTGCGACAAGAGACAGGGACTGGTGGATGGAACGATAAAACCTCCAAAACTGGTAATAATCTAATCTATAGAACAACATCTTTGACAGTTTCTTTGTTATGTATTTCTTGTTGATTTTTGGATGGACTTTTGAATTATCTGCAGGTGATGTTGATAGGAACAGGGACCAACAAGAGAATCTTGGTTCAGTTTATCAGGATCAGAGAGTACAACAACCTTGTCATCTGAGTTCTTCCATCTATTACGGTGGTCCAGATGTCTATTACCAACCTCAGCCTCAGAATTCTAACATCAACTCTACGGTAATCTTACCTCTATGCAGTAGCTGTTTGATAGAGTTAGTCTTGTGGAGCTTTTGATGAGTTTTAAAGGATTTAGAACCGAAGTTATCTTTGCTTTATTTACTGTTGATTTGTTCGTTGTGGTTTTGTAGAACAAGAAAGATGGAGGCGAAGATGATTCAGGAAGTGCCTCAAGAGGGAACTGGTGGCAAGGTATCTGATTGTTATCTTTTATCAATTTGTTGTGTACCTGAGAATCAACTTTTCGTTGATCTTTAACTGTTTCTTCAAAACTTTTCAACTTTTCAGGATCTCTGTATTACTAAGTAGACATCTTTGCTGCTTCAGCCAAATGTTATACCACAAAAACAATAACAAGGTATGATAAACATAAACATCCATTACAGCGTTTCTGTTTTAAGACGAACATATCTGAGTTTAGTTTTGGTTCGATTTTGGAATTTGCAGGTACATAGGAACAAAAGAAACTAGAGTAGAACTGTATCCTTCTTTAGTCAACTTCTCATCTTATTATTACAGAAAGTATGGAAGAAGTTTGAAGGTAGCTAGCTGCAACGAACAAGGGACTTTTTTCTTGGTTCTTGTCGTGGTTTGGTGATTAACCCGACTGGCTTACATTTAATTTTCCCTTAGTCATATAGATAAACCGTTGTTGGCTTTGTACAAACTCTGTAGATTTCTAGTTTCCACGCATATAAAAAAAAAACTCTTTTTGGTTCTGTCTTCTTTTGAAGGAAACAATTCTTATGTTGTTCTATTTCAATGTCTAATTATCGGTCTAGTTATGATTCTACCTTTTGTCATAAGGTGTGTGTGTCTTCGAAAGATTCCACAGAGATTCCTTTATACATCTGTCGAAGTTCTTGTCTTTTTGATTCCTTAAACTTTGTCATCTTTTTGAAAGAGAATCCACTTTCTGTCATTTTTTGAAAGAGAATCTTTGATGGTTGGCCCAAGCATTCGGGTATCCGGATCAGATCGCATTGAACCTTTCAGGTTTAGCTATATATAAGATTCAGGTATTTTAAAATATCGGTTTTAGTTTGGTTTGGTAAATTTTGGATTCGGATTAGAGTCTATTCTTAAAAATACTATATTTCAGATCAGAATAGTTTGGGTTCGATTCGGTTTCCTTATTTCGAGACTTCGGATAATATGCCTTGTATACTACTCACCCGCTTCATAAAATGCATTGGTTAATCTTAAAAGTAGAAAAAGGTTTAATAGACTCATTTGTTGATTGTTGTTAATCGCAATTCGCAAAGCCAAAGCCCGTCTTATATTATTATACAAATCTAAACTACACACAAGAAAAAAATAAACTTTATCAAGAAAACTCGTTAAAAATTCCAAAAACAGAGATTTTTTTAAGGAGTGATTTATATTCCAGGATCAAGGTTCGATACATTCAACGTCTCTTTCATGCAATCCTCAAGAGACAATCTCTCACTCGACGAAGAACGGCTCAGTCTTTCGACTGGAAGATCCTTCAATCTTGTTTCGTTCCTCGTTACATAAGTAGTTAAAACTCTTTTAACACTGCTACTGTGAGGCATTTTGAACCGGGAAGGAGATGGTGGAACTGTGATTGATGACCGGAGCTCTTGTTTCGAAGGAGAGTAGCTTGGAGTTGTGTAGTTTGAAACCGGTAATGTATTGCTCTTAAGAGCGTCAGTACCGTTGTTGCCTAATGTTGTAGGAATCTGATCTGATGAATGTCTTGTAAGATCATCTACAAAGAGCAAATCATCGATACGTGCGACAATGTTGAATGCTAAGCTCTCTAGGACTCTCGAGTAGCTTTCCAGAATTGATTTCCCAATGTCCTAAAACAGAAAAAAAGGGGAAAACTTTAAGAACGGATTAGGAGAACAAAAATATTGAAAATTGGGATTTAGTTGTAGAGAAACCTTGTTGTATTGGATTTTGCTCATGTCTAAAGCGGTTTGAGGAAGACCTGGGAACCGTTGTTTTAAAGAAAGCAATAAACTTTCAGCTCGATCTGCCATTAACTCTAGCTTCTCTGCATCAACCATTAGCTCTTTCACCATTTCCCATGACGTTTTTGAATTTGTAGCTGGTTTGGAATTAGTTCTTTTGTGCCATAGATATATTGATGACTCTACTCGGTTAGCTATCTCTATGGCTTGATGTTCAGAGGATAAGTCAAGGCAATCAAGAAGACATTCAGGTGAAAACTGATCTGATGAGATGTATCTGTAGATTAAATCACCGAGGCAGGATCTTCCTTTCTAAAAGATACAAAAAAAATGCAACTTTAGTTTTCATATCGAGGTATGTTAGTGGAATATATGAATTGTTTGTTCTTTTACCCGTGGAAGAGATTCGAGGTATGATTCAGGGATTTCCATGTCAGCGAGAGTGGTGCTGTTGATGGCCATAGCAGCTTTTAGTATCTGATTAGTACAGTCGCGTTTATGCTGCAACTGTTTTCTTGAGTTTTCTTGTAAACCTCCAGGAGAAACCCGAGGAACAGGAAGCCACCATTTGTCTTCTTGTCTCTGAAAAGATTTTCGAAAAGATGATGATCCATCCGATCCATCCGCTGCTGATTCATGTGCCATGATTCCTTGGTCAACATACCAAAACTCTGTCTCCTCAAAACTATCTAATATCTCCTGAGAAGAAGATGAAGAAGAAAATTGAGATCTTTGCTGCTCAAGATACCTTAAGAGAAAAACAGTAAGATGAAAGAGGTCACGGGTTCTTACGAGAAGCATGTTATCTAGTTTCCTGAGAGCTGGGAGGTTAGCATAAAGATCTGATCTTGGCCTACAAGTCATTATCTACAACAATGGAACCAAAAAAAAAGAACTGAATCTCTGATCTCGTTATTTTAGTGTTACTACCCCAACATATCTGATTCTACAATAAGCTATCTGTAATCTGTACCTCAAGTTTGCTTCCATCAGGAAATGTTTGCCAAGTTGGTGTCATCTCTACAATGTGATCACTCACACAGAGAAGCCATTCCATTTCTCTTCTCCACATCTCTTTCTTCTCTCTAGGCAGAGGTTCTAACCTCCATAGTTGCCCGAACAATGTAGCTGTTTTCGTTTTCGTTTTAAACAATTCAAGCGAAATACAAATTCAAGCCTATTAAGATCTGTTCAGAGAGTAGAATCCAGCAAATCATGAGAGTTTAGTCAATTTCTACATACCACAAAGATTAGTGATTGCATTGGAGATGGCTAAAGCTGTACAGACACCATTTCCAGAACCTGACATATCTTCTCCAAGCAGCAGCTTCGAAAATCTTTCCTTCATCATCTCAATTTCTACATAGACAAACCAAAAGAACAAAACACACTTAAACTCAGAAAAGAAATCCAAAGTCACGAACTGAAATTTTCAATGAGGAATAAAAGCAAACACTTGGTGGGTGCATTGTGATGAATATTGTGAACCTGAAACTTTTGATTGTTTCACACAATCTGAACGAATCTTCTTCTCTTCATCCATATTTTTCACCGACCAACGAGATGAAATCGGAGAAGCCGTGTAATCCTCTGTACAGCTAGGGCTTTGTTCCTCCTCTTGTCTAGTTGTTTCGGAGCTAGAGCAACAGCTTTCTCTGTCTTTCTCTTCCACTTCTCGCATGTCGATTTTCAAATTTTCCGACGAAGCACCCATTACTACGCCCAAATCTATTCAACAAAGTCTTCGATTTCTGAAACTTGCTCAAATATGTGAAATCAAATGCTCCCAAGGAGCCTCTTTCTCTCTCTCAATAATCCCGTGCTTGAATCGCATTACATTAATGAGCCCTTCTCATTTCTCCCCCGATCGGTGGATTCATGGTGAAATATTCAAGTTGAGTTTTCTCGGGGAAAAAGAATATTTTTTCTGAGAAAGGAAAAGAAAATGCAGTGAGTGTGTGTGAGAGTGATGAGGGTCTCTTGCTCTCTCCTCCTCGATCTCTGCATCTTCAACGCAAATTTAAAAACACTAACTTTATCTTCAGTAAACAGATGATTATATTATTTTAATCAACGAGTTTAATGCTAAACTAATCCAAATCAATGGCGACAAGATTTAAATTTAATAGTTTAAAATTTAATGTTTTTGATTATGGGAATCGTGTACTTGACGGATCCATTTGGTTCCGTTTATTAATTTTGTCATCTTTTTATTTTATTTTTAGATTGTGATTTCATAACCAAAAAATCATAGAATGATCAATGATATGTATTTACATATTGGATTCAAATAATTAAAATCTAAAATGTTCCCAAATTATAAATTGTAACTTTGTTAGTACCACACTTATTAAGATTAAATAGACCCCAACATAGAAAAACCAAATTTCAGGAAAATAAGAAGATTAAGATCCCGAAATTGAAAGAGTATAAACGAGCTATAAAAAAAAGAGCTCGATAGAAAAAAAGATGATATCATTAGACATAAAACATATATTTAGACTTGTAACTCTTTAGTTATTGTATTCATTAGTTTGATATCAATAAAACTATTTATTTACTTATAGAAGATTAGTTCGATCCAATTAAATTCTAACATAAGTTTCATATCAATATCGTTGAATATATGCATCAACAATGCTCATTAATTATTATATAAATGTTATATTGTAACAAGTTTGATAAATTATAGGCTCAATTGTGACCACAATTTGGTAGATTCATAAAGATAAAAGTAGAAAGTGATGCTTTGTCTTTAACTAACCAGAACCGGTTCGACGTTATGGAATGTCCTATTCGAAATTTATTTTTTCTCTTCGATATATCCTCTAATAATATAAATTATTTTTAATTAGTTATACGAAAACAATTCTTCAAAGTAAAAGAATGAAATTATATAATCAAATATTATAATTAAAAGCTAATTTTTTAAACTCAGAAAGACAACAATAGATATTTTTGGTCATACTTACTAAAAATATAATAAACTTTAAAATTTTGGGTTCTAATTACTAAAAAAACTAACAATATTAAAAATTTTGTCTAATTACTACAAAATTTTGGGTCTTAATAACTATAAAATTCTGTAAACTATAAAAAAAATTAAACTCTAATATATATGGACCCTAAGTCATAACTTATGCCACGGTCCCGGCTATGTAACTAACCTAAACCACAATCTCCAACGGTTTTTTGTCTTTGCTTCTTCCTTACGATCCATCTGCACACACACCACACTTTTGCTTTTGGAGCTTCACAATTTCCTTTATTTATTTGGTAATTTCATATAAATTTTTTATAAATATCTGTGTTTGAATAGGAATTTAACATTTTTTAATTGGAATATATGTGTATTTTTGGAGTAACGTAATAAAAATGTTTGATGTGTCGAGCATTTCAAACAACATAATGTTTTGTCTCTTTGTTCTGTATCAATTGTCGTATTGTTACCTTCACAAAGCAACCCCAAAAATAGGGTCCAAATTTGTTCTACCTTTTGTATAATAAACGCAACACGATGATCTCACAAAGTATATATATATTTTAATAATACTTGAATACTTAAATTATCATGATTTGGTGTGTCTATAATCACATCGAGAGTTTAAAATTTTACATAATACCAAAATGATTATAAATTAATGAAATATTGGAGCTCAAGAAAGCATAAAAAGAATATTATCTTTTTATTTTTTCAACGATTAATTTCTCCTTAAGCTATATCATTATATCTCAACAACAATGACTTTCATCTTACACTATCGAATATCCATAATCAAAACTTCTCTATATATAAAAAGTTCCTTGAGCTACAAACTAAGTTATCGTTATCTTAACAAAGCTCTTGAAGATTACAAGATTAATAAAATAAATAAATATATAGAAAATTTTCAAATTATCAATAGGGCTTCTCATAAATGGACCGAAGCAAACTAATTAGTGGGCTATCATAAATGAGCCTAATAATAAGCCATTATGGGCCACCGGATCCAGCCCATGAAAAGTCGGGTTAATCGACTCAATAATTAGATTATGTAGACGTTAATCAGTGAGACAAATCGTTTATAATTTATAATTTATCGCAGCTAAGCCGAAGGTTGTTGCTAAAATAGAAAGTTAAGACAATGATAACTTGATCTCATATTTTTCCTTATCAAAATATTAAAAAAATACAATGTGTATAAAGAAGGATTAAAAATACAATTTTTGAATATTACAAATACATTTTTATAACAAAATTATATTCTGTATAGAGTTTTAGTCCCGACAAAACCTATCATAGAGCACAACTCCGACAAAAGCTGACATTGTGCAGACTGAGAGAGACCTGTTAAAACTTGAAACATCGTTAACTTTGCCTAAGCTAATCATTAAAATCATATAATTTGTTTTCTTTTAAAAGATGACTGTTCTGATAAACTTTAGCATTAATGATAAAGTGGACGTGCTCTATGAACAATTCATTATTAGTGAGATCGATTGATTAAGTCCCTCTTAACATTTCTTCCCTTTTGGCCGATATTCTTTTTTATTACATGAACTAGCTTTATACCGCGCTACGCGACAATGTTCATTGTATAAGACGAAATAGCAATTTCAACAGCATGTTTAGCTAACTCAGTGTTACCAGTCTTTGCACATCCACTCAGTAAGCTCTTCCATTCTATAGCAGGTGGTTTTGTCGGCAGTTCTCAATTAACTTTTTTGCTTCGTTCAATCAGTTTTTTTTTCTAACTTAACTTATTATACGAGACCGAAAATATAGTAACTACAATAGAAATAAATTATTCACAAAAACATGAAACCGAGATGATCTTTTGACTGTGTGGACTAAGTAATCAACTTTATGATTAAGTAAACTTGAGAAATGGGTAATAGAGCAAGAACTGAATGAACTTCTAAATTTTGAGAGATCTTTCAAGTAAAGTTGAAAGGCATATCATGGCCCAAAGTAGTACCTCAAATTCTGCATGAAGAGAAGAGAAACTCCGTCTGGGACATCCTCTCTTTTATATATATAATATACTAGTATATAATTGTAATGCTTTAAATGAGTCTATTGTCTTCTAAATTGTTTAAACAAAATCATGGTACTATAGCCAAAAATATACATAAGATATTATGTTTTACGTGATATGATGATGTTAGAAGAAAGTAAAAGAAAAGTAAAGTTGAGTCCTTTTGCTTTATTCATATACATCACTGCTCTTTAGTCAAATTATAATCTCCTTATGGAAAATAAAAACATTTATTTATCATACATAATGATAGATATTATATGATGTTATCTAATCATCTTAGACATGTAAATTGTGGGGGCATGCATGTGCAAAATACAGCATAAAGTTTACTAATAATATAAAAATCTCATAATTAACATGAGACTAAATTATGTAACATAATTTTACTATTATTTTTGTCATAATAAAAAAAAAGTATTATATGTGAAGATGATTGAACCTTCTAAAGCGTCTGACGTCA
The DNA here is from genome assembly GCA_963920545.1 of Lepidium didymum. Taxonomy (NCBI): domain Eukaryota; kingdom Viridiplantae; phylum Streptophyta; class Magnoliopsida; order Brassicales; family Brassicaceae; genus Lepidium; species Lepidium didymum. The sequence goes on along the minus strand of OY986996.1, from coordinate 388,920 downwards.
GCATTCCAAGTGGGTCCCATCTTATGCTCTAATTCTGCTTCGGGATGCGAAACAAAACGGAAGTCTCCTAAATGGGCCCTAAATGATTATGAACCACACGATTGATTCATCACTACCAATCTCGACCGTAGCCGTTCGCTTTCTTTCTTCGTCTTCTTCTTACGCTTAAGTGGCGAAGACATTCTCTGCAACTTTCTCTATTCCTTCCTTTCTCTGTAATCACAAAACCTTTCTCGAATTTCGTTTTTGGGAAGATTGAGTTTCGTGATTTAGTTGATTTCCGTGGCCGTGGTTTTGCTTCTACTCCACGTCGCTGTTTCCTTTCGCTTTTGATAATTTTGTTTTCTTCTCTTGGAAGATATCAGCCACCAAATCGATTTTGATTGTTCAAATGTTCGTAGATTCTTGTACTGGTAGGTATGTTTCTTTTTCTCTTTTTTTTTTTACCGGGAAAATAGAAGAGCAAACAAGTGCTCATATGCGTTGATTAAGTGAATGAAAGAGAACATTAAGGTTAGCATTAGAGCAGAATAAGGAATTACTAATTTAGGGTTTCTCTAGAGATTGAATGTGAAACTTGGATGTTTACTTCGAAGTCTTTGCTTAGAATACGTTTGATTCTTCACCAAAAGTTGAATTGAATCAGTCCTTACATACATTTTGGTAGATAATATACGTTTGATTCTTCATTCATAGTGAGAGTTCTTTCGCAGTTTTAGATTAATGGAGATAAGTTTCATTGCTTCTTTGTAGATGAATACAATAAGCGAGCTTAGAGATGTTATGAAACAGAGCCAAAGAACATCAGAGATGGCCGCTGCGAGGTTACCGTCATATGTGAAGGAGGGTCAAACTAGTGGCGCAGATAATGGGATTTCAGTCAAAGCAAAACGTTCAAGCCATACTAGTCAAAAGGAATGTGTCAATGAGATTTTGGAAGGCAATGAAGAGCTTGTGAAATATATGTCAAAGTTGCCAGGTTATCTCCAACATATAAGGAGAGGAGAAGAAAGCGTCCAAAGTAATGTTTTGAATGTTGGAGTCTTGGATTGGGGAAGACTTGAGAAATGGAAGCATGGTCGAGCAAATGGCGGTGAAACATTAGGAAAAGCTGACAGAAAAGTGTTTGCTACTGCTACTACTTCTACTACACGAGTAGTTCCCAATGAATCTCATAGATGTAAGATCGATGACCAGTTGCCCACTTGTTCAAATCTCGGTAAAGCTAAAGCTTCTAGGGATCTTCAACATTCTGTTCACGGAGTTAGATGCACTTTAGAAGCTGAGTTGGCTTCTAGGGATTCACTAAATAAGAAGGAAACGACAACTTGTAGCAATAAGTCCTCTGGTATAAATCATGAAGGAGTGAAACCGAGAAAGAGCAGAAGATCGCATTCAAATCGGGAATCAACTTCAGGTTTAGTGTCAGAAATGGGAAACACTGGGGGATCACTAGGCATGAAGAAACACTTAGTGGTCCGGGATAAGGAGACTCAAAAGAAAGCAAGGGAGGTACATGCACAAGAAGCAAGAGAAAGAGCTGAAGAAAGTGAAAAATATTGTGTTGAGAAGTTGGATGGAGAGGAGAAAATCATTGGCGACTCCAGAGCTGGTCTTGCTTCTGCAAAGCAGGAGTTCAGCAACATTTTTCTCCTTCGATCAAGAAAGCAGTCTCGGAGGGCTCTTTCCACTGAACCTCAAATGTCACTGGATGATAACATGAGCGTAGCAGGGGAGGTTAAGCACCCTCTTAACTTTTCTGACGGAATCAATAGCTCTTCAGGATTGAGATCTCAAATTCCTCCATCCAGTGCACTCTCTTTCGACTTAGAAAGAGATTCTGTAGATATGATGTTGCCTCTTGGTGCTGATCTTTCTGGTAAAAAGGAACGCTTTGGTGGGAGAAGGCGTTCAAAGACAGCTTCGAGAATATTTGATCAAGAAATGCCCGAAGATGAATCCAGAAAGGAGAGACACCATTCACCAAGCAAGCGGTTTAGTTTTAGCTTTGGTCGTCTCAGCAAAAGTTTTAGTGCGAACGAGGTAACAGCCAGCCAATCTTTAAGTTTTTTGGAGGGTACCATAAAGTGTGGCTCTATGAGATTTGATGGTTCAGTTTGTCCATCTCAGTCAAGTAACTCGGAGAACCAAAACACTCATTGCAGATCACGAGTTAGCCCTTTAAGACGGCTTCTTGACCCTTTACTGAAACCCAAAGGCTCTGAACATGGTCTTCCATCAAAAACAAGATCAGGTTCTTCCAATCCAAAGCCAACCAACGGCGATATTCCGCTTCAGGATACATCAAGTACCCAAGCTCTTTTTCAGCTAACGATCAGAAACGGCATCCCTCTATTTCAATTTGTGGTCGATGATAACAGCAGCAGCAGAAGCATTCTTGGGGCAACAATGAAAAGCTCAGATTCAGCGTTCAAAGATGATTCTGTTCAGTACTGCACTATATACTCTGTTAATGAAGTCAAAAAGAAAAAATACGGAAGCTGGCTAATCCATGGACACAAAGAGAAACACTGCGGGTTCGTCTACAATGTCATCGGTCAAATGCGGTTGTGCAACTCCATAAGCTTAGATTTGACCGAGCAGAAATCCAAAAGCAACTCTGCTGTGATCAGAGAATCGGTTCTGTTTGACGAATCAGAGCAGCTAAAAGAAAGGAGGGAGGTTGCAGCTGTCGTGATAAAGAAGCAGGTCGAAGAAAACTATACAGACCTCGAGGAAACCAGTGTCATAATTCCAGGTGGTGTTCATGGTTTTCCAGAGAAAGGAGCACCTTCACCATTGATCAGCAGGTGGAGATCCGGAGGGTTATGCGACTGCGGGGGCTGGGATGTTGGGTGTAGACTCCATGTCCTCTCTAACAAATCACTTCTCTATAAATTCAACCAAAGCTTTAAACTTTATGATCAGGTAATAAACATAAACATAACTATCCAGAGCATAGTCTTTTCATAGTTTCCTGCAAACTCATTTGCGTTTCTATTCGAAAATCCAGTTATAGGTTATTTTGTTGTGTTCCTGAAGTACTTATTTACATTGTAGGAAGGAAGTGAACAAGAGTCAGGTCCTGCTTTAGCGATGACGAAGCTGAAGACAGGGATCTATAGGGTGGAGTTTCGTTCATTTGTTTCGCCTCTACAAGCGTTTTTTGTGTGCGTGACGGTTATAACTTGTGCTTGTGAGGCAAAAACCATCGGAAAATCTTCCTCTCCTTTGGCTCCGCCACTATCTCCGGTTGGTAGAGTCTAAGATTAGGACACAAAGAGGGTATCAAATGATCGTTTTTTCTTTCTTATACATTCCCAACGTCTACTCTCTACTTGTTGTGAATTGTGGCCAAAAAGAGTTATAATCATAGAGAATAATAACACGTATACAATTGAAGTTACTAAAACCACTCTCAAAATTTAGTTAACTTCCGTAATAAAATGTTTACGTAATGTTCCAATTAGTAAGACAAATCAACATTAGTCGTCCGAGGGTCATAGATCGTTGGATCTCGACTGCATAGTGGAAGATCTGACGGTGGAGAGAGCAAACTTGTTCCCGGAGTTGGTCCATTTTGAACAATGAAGGCCATTATAATTCCATATGGTAAATGTGCATCCATGTGACAATGAAACAACCATACACCTGCAAAAACGTATAACAGTATCAATATCAATCCATCGATTTATATACATTATAAAGAGTTGGTGAAAACGAAAATGTTACTAACCAGGATTATTAGCGATGAATCTGAGTACAACCCATCCACCAGGTGGTACACCAACAGTATTACGCATTTGCGGGTTAACTAGATTAAGCTTTGTTGCATCGTGGATAGGATCATAGTTACCAAATCCATAACCCAACACATAGAAGTTAAAGCCATGAAGATGCATTGGATGGCTCTCTGCAGTAAGTATCCCTGTGTTTTGCAAAACAACCTCGACTGTTGTATTGAATCTAAGTGTCTTAACACTTGTCTTTCTCTCTGGAAACATCATCTTGTAATCAGAATTGGAACGGATTTCGAAATTCGCGTAATCAAATTTAAGTGGCGGTTCATCTGGAAAATCATTGGTGTAGACTCCACGAATGTTGTGAAAATAAGCTTCTTGCAAAGAGATTTTTTCAGGCATAACAAAAGTGTTGTTGTTAAGAGATCCAGAGTACCTTTGACCGTATGGTCCAATACACATAGTGTCTGGAGGACATGGGTCTAAACCAAGTCCCATCGTTATAAACATCTTCTCATCTACATGGCGAGGTACTGACTTCCAATGTGGTCCACCAGCGAGGCTAGTGATGCTCGAAGCGAACTTATGAGCAGTGGGTACATCATGCACTGCAGGCATCAACGGCAATACTGGTGGGGATGATGATGTGGCACTCTCGTAAACGATTAAGCCTCTAATGGGTTCAGGGTCAGGAGCTGGTATGCCATGAGCACTAATGTAAGGCATGATGGACATGTAGTAGTTTCCGATGGTTTGGTTTGCTGTGAGAAGTGCGTCGATGGTTTGTCCTGGTGTTAGTATCATCACATCGCTGATGTAAGGTGTTGTGTAGACAGCATCTAAAGCCACAATTGTGACGTTGTGTCTGGCTATTTTAAAGAATAAGTGAGTGTTGAGAGCTGCGTTTATAATCCTTAGTAAGTATGTTTTTCCTTGTATTACCTTGAGCTTAAACATCCCTATTGAAGCCAACAACAAAAATATGTTTTTTTGTGTGTAAATGATGTGTTGAGAAAGTAAAGAGATTTATTGTTTTGTTGATGATTAAAGAGAGAGTATTACTATTCTTTGAGCAAGGAATTGAATCTCCGGCGAGGCCATTGATGAGGTAAGCATCGGAAACTGGAGCTGGTCGTATATTGAGAAGTCCAATATCTACGTCCCACCATTGTTCTTGCATAATCACATTTTCAAACATATTAATTAACAATTTAATTGAAAGCGATGAGAATTATCATATATCAAATTCACCACAAACTAAAACCTTCTGCTATGTAGTTAAATATCTAAATTTTTTCGTTCCTTCGAATAATAGTTTGAGACTTAAAACCGCACTACCTTCGATTTAGTACAAGTTAAGTTTGTGAAATTTGAAGTCTCGAACTATTATTTTGTATACGTATAAGTTTAAAATTTTCATTTATAGGAGATATAGATATTTAACTATGTTGCCACGGATATATAGCAAATGTTTTAGTTTGTGATGGATCTAGTGCTATATGGAAAGTCGTATCTACCCTAAGCAAATGAGACAATTGTCTTAGGGAATTTCCATTGGATGTCACAACAATAAAAATATGAAAAATAATGAAAAGGGAAGAGAGAGAATGAGATGAAATGAGAGACTATGAGATACTAATGAAAGACTCTTAATCCATGTGTACTCTTACTATTATAATTGCTGAGAAACTCAAAATGAGAGACTCATGGATGAAGATGCTTTTAGGCCCCCAATTTTTTTTTGAAAAAGGCCACATTTTGTTAAATTTGAAAAAATTAAGACCATATTTTTACCCAAAAATTATGGTAGGTTATGAAATAGAACACGAAAACAAACAAGAAAAAATGGAGAAAAAACTTAAACATGAAACTGCGATGCGGCCCAAAACTTTCATGCACAGTTATGTTTCTATAATTTTTTTTCTTTCAAATTTTGCCTTATGCCTCCATTTACTTTGGCACCGCAGTGGTTATATGAATTCTTTTATACTAAAGAAATGCTTACCAAAAACAAGAGGAACTTCCTTGTATGGTTTAGGGAAAGGGTAAGGCCGACCGGATCGAGGACGGATAATGAGAGCTCCATGAAGAGTGGCTCGTAGATTAACAACATGTGCGTGCCATAACAATGTACCTTCTTGTCCAGTGATATCAAATCTATACGTAAAGTTTTTACTTGGTTGAATCGGACATTGAGTTATCATATTTGCACCGTCCATCCATGAACTCTTAAGTTGAAAAACTCCATGCCTACATAAACGTATGAAACCAAGAATTAAAATCTTAATTATTTGTATAGAGACGAATGAATAAAATAGTTATTGGTAGGTAGTCTTTAGTCTAGTGGCATGTGGTAAGTCCACTAAAAGCAAGCGTATTTGCACATCCAAAAATCGAGTCATACGGTCTACATGATGTAGGAACTTGGCTATTGGCCGGTCAGTTGTAATCTAGTGTTATAAAAAGAAAAATTATTGAATATACCAATGAATAGTTATATTGTAAGTGAAGTTATTAATGACGTGAACCACAAGAGTATCGCCTTCTCGAACATTAATCGTTGGACCCGGAAGACTTCCATTAATTGTCGGAATCATTTGCTCTTTGCATAACGGCTTTACGACGACGTGTTTGACCTGTTGTCAGAAGCAAGTAGCAACGTTAACTATCACATTTCTCTTTATTGCAAAGTCAAATAAAAAGAGAAAAACTCCACGTCTAAATCATATATAATATAACAAATCAGAGATAAAAATTTATATTAAAACTTGGGGCAAACATATTAGATCGATCCACCAAATACGAAAATTATAATTTGCCTTCTCCGTTTTCAGGACATAGTAACTACCATATAAACCGAAACAAAATACCATAAATAGAAAAACTTTATAGTAAATTTAGTGTATATTAATTGAATCGATAAACCATAATATATAATCAAATTTTCTATAAATTTCTAACAATATCACTTTTTAAAATCAAATTCAGGTTAAAAAACCTGTAGAGATGAAACTTAACAATTAACTTGACCAAATATGCTTCCATATACCCATAAATTTCTTGAAAATTCGATTTAGAGAAGATGAATAAAAATAGAAGAGAATTAATGTACGTACGTGGAAAACATGTTCGACAATAGCTGATGAAGCAATGGAAGAGAACAAAAGAATTGCGAGATAATGATGAAGTTGAAGCATTGTTGATGTATTCAATGACATGAAAACGTCGTCGTATGATAATTTGCCCTACTTGAAGACTTGTGACTTTTTGTGAGAGACTCGTATACCTATTTATAGAAAAGTCTCACATGTGTATCATATTAAAGTATTAATTATCAAATTAATCTCAAATACAGAGTGCACACTTGTTTTTATTTACTCTTATTTTATTTTATTTTATTTATATTTGGCGAAGTCGTGAAATCGAGATCTCTCTATTCGTCGTCCCATATGACTCAAAACGCATTTATGTTGCCAAAGTTATTATATGAGTATTTTTTTCTCTATTGTGACACATTTTCAAACTCTTATATATATATATATATTAATTAACAACTATCACTATGATTTATAATTTAAAATGACCTGAAACTTGGTTACCTAAAATGATTTAGTCAATTTGTTGACAGATCACAGATGACTTGATGCAATGTTGTGAAATATCTTAGTTTTTTTTATATAATATTCATTAAATCGAATAAAACCTGATCTATAAACGTTCTAACTAGAATGAGTAAAACTTAAATTTACCAATTAGTGCCTAATTAAATTAATGACAAACTAATTGGACCAAATACTTTTTGGTTATAAATCATATTAATTTCATATTTAGTGTAATAGTGGCACAAAACCAGTAAAAAGGTGGTGACAGCCCGAATGAGAAGATATGCATTTCTTTCGGCCGTCTCATTTAAACTAAAATACCCTTAATAGTCATCTCTTCGTTCTTTTTTTTCAAAGGTCTCTACTTTTTTTAATATTATTAATTTGAAATGCAAACATATTTTCCGTATCTTGATGGATTATGAGAAGGAGTTTGGACAACAAATAAATTTCGTAATGTTCCAGAGTAATATGCCACTTGAGTACTGGGGAGATTGTGTTCTTACTGATGTCTTCTTGATTAATAGATTACCAACAACCCTTCACAAGAATATGTCTTCTTATCATATGTTGAATTCTAAAGTTCCAGACTATGAAACTCTGAAAGTATTTGGGTGTCTTTGCTACAGTTCCACCTCCTCAAAACAGAGACATAAGTTTGGCTCTCGAGCGAAGCCTTATATGTTTCTCGGATATCCAATAGGTTTCAAAGGATACAAATCGCTGGACCTTGAAACAAATCAGATTCATATCTCTCGTAATGTGATATTTCACGAGGATATATTTCCCTTTCAAAATAAAGATGAAATTCGGATTGATGATCTGTTTTCTAATGAAGTTACAGAGAAACATGACACTGCACCAGAAGTTGTAGACAATTCAAATCATAATCTCCATGCAACATCAGTTTCTGGAGACACAAAGACAACAAATGATGTCTCAACTTCAAAGCCTCAAAACAATAAGGATGAGACTGAAGAAAACTTACTGCCTAAATCAAGCAAAAGAAAGGCGAAAGCTCCAGAATACCTTCAAGACTACTACTGCAAGATCACTGAAACAAATTTATCTTTTCCTATAGCAGCTTACATATCCTATGATCAGTTGCCAAAGGCTTACAAGACTTACATCTGTTCTATAAGTTTATTCTCTGAACCCACTAGTTTCTCCCTAGCTAAAAGATTTTATGAGTGGATACATGCCATGAATGAGGAATTAGTAGCTTTAGAGACTTCTCGAACTTGGACCATTTGTTCTTTGCCTGAAAGAAAACGAGCTACAGGTTGTAGATGGGTATATAAAACTAAATTGAATGTTGATGGAAGTCTAGAGAGGTATAAAGCTAGGTTGGTTGCTAAGGGCTTTACTCAAAAGGAAGGTTTAGACTTTGTAGACACTTTCTCTCCAGTAGCTAAGATCACTACCATTAAGACTCTGATTGGAGTAGCTGCAGCAAAGGGTTGGAGTCTTACCTAGCTTGATGTATCTAATGCATTTTTGAATGGAGATTTGCATGAAGAGATATACATGTCTTTACCACCAGGGTATACACCTAGAGAAGGAGAAGTCTTACCTGAGAATGCAGTGTGTAATTTACACAAGTCTCTTTATGGATTAAAGCAAGCTTCCAAGCAATGGTTTTTAAAATTCAGTAACACCTTACAGTCTCTTGGATTTAAGAAGTCTTACACAGATCATACTCTCTTCATAAAGAGAATCAATGGAAGATATATAGCAGTCTTAGTTTATGTAGATGACATAGTCATTGCTTCCAACAATGAGGAAGATGTGGTTCAACTTAAGAGTGCATTACACAAACAGTTCAAGATCAGAGATTTATGGCCATTAAGGTACTTTCTTGGTTTAGAAATTACAAGGAATGCTACATGGATTTCAATTTGTAAGCAAAATATACTTTGGAGTTGCTTGACGAGTCTGGTTTATTAGCTTGTAAACCATCAAGCATACCAATGGAACCAAGTGTACTATTGTATTTGGATAGTGATGAACCGTTGTTTGCAAAACCCGAAGAGTATAGAAAACTTGTTGGTAAGATGATATATCTCACAATATCAAGACATGATATTACTTTTGCAGTAAGCAAACTTTGCCAATTCACATAAGCCCCCAAGAATTCCCATTTGCAAGCTGCTTACAAGGTTCTTCATTATTTAAAAGGAACGATAAGCAAATGTGTGTTTTATGCTGCATATTGCCTAAGAGCTTTCACAGATTTAGATTGGGCTTCATGTAAAGACACTCGACGATCAACTTCAGGGTTTTGCATGTTTCTTGGATCTTCCCTTATCTCTTGGAAATCTAAGAAACAACAAACAATTTCACTATCATCAGCTGAATCTGAGTATCGAGCTATGAGATTGGCTTTAAAAGAAGTGATGTGGCTTGTTAATCTGCTTGAAGAATTGGAAGCACCTCAACCACAGTCTGTAGCTTTCTTCTGTGATTTGATGACAGCAATACATATATCAAACAATTCAGTTTTCCATGAAAGGACAAAACATTTAGAAATGGACTCTCACAAAGTAAGAGAGAAGATTTTTGATTGCTTAATCAAGCTTCTACATGTTAAGTCAGAAGATAATTTGGCAGATGTGTTCACTAAACCTTTAACTTCTGGCCAATTTGCATCCATCAATGGCAAGATGACAATAATTTCTATATACTTACCATCTTGAAGGGAGGTATTAGACTAAATACAAATCGGTTATAGTTGGTTTATTAACTGGTTTACTTCAATTGATTTCATTGTTAAGTAAACCGGTTCTCTATTTCATTCTTATTATAAGAGAATGAGTTCTGTGTAACTTTTACCGCTTAATGAAAGATTCAACGATTTCTTCTTCTCTTGTATCATCTTTCTTGATTTCTCTATGTAAATCTGATAGATTGAAAACTATACGTATGGAATAGTGTTAAATTATTACAGCAAAATTATAGTAATATATATACTCCTAAGAAGGATGATTTATGACGAAAAATAGGTCCCTTTAAAATATGATTATGCAAAATACAATTCATTAATTTTTGTACCATTATTAAAGATGCTATTAAATATTTTGATAATTTTGAATTCGTTTCAAAACCAAAAAAGAGAAGTTGTTTTATAGGCGGGAGGGAGACTGAGCAATTTTTCGCCGGCGGTAAATGGGTTGCGTTTGCTTCAAGTCTTGGCGTCGATCATCGTCGCCACCGATTACATCAAAGGTCATCGATGATCTCGAGAATGTGAGAGACGATGACGACGACGGAGGACATTATCCGCTGATTTTCCGTGAGTTCAGTTTGGAGCAGCTGAGAATCGCTACCGATAGTTTCTCCACCGGAAATATCGTCTCGGAGCACAATGATTTGGTACCTAACATTGTCTACAAGGGAAGATTAGGCGATGGTCGTCGAATCGCCGTAAAACGATTTCAGAGACTTTCGTGGCCTGATCCTTTCGAATTCATTGTTCGTCTCTTTCACCTTTTGATCTTTACTGATTTTTGATTTTGAATTAGTATTTCTTCTTTGATTTCAGATCCCTTGAGTTTACCATTCTGATTAACTCATTCCATAATTCGTTTTATGATTAACTCTAGCTTTTGAAATCTGTGGTGAAATTTTCAGAATGAAGCACAAGCTGTTGGGAAATTGAGGAGTGAGTATTTGGCGAATTTGATTGGTTGTTGTTCTGATGATAATGAGAGATTGCTTGTTGCTGAGTACATGCCTAATGGAACATTAGCAAGGCATCTCTTTCACTGTAAAATCTCTCTTCTTCTCTTTCTTTTCATTGATAGATAATGCTTTGGCTCCAAAAAGCATGATTGTTAAAGAAGATTGTAATGTGTTTCAGGGGAGAAAAGACCAATGAAGTGGGAAATGAGGTTAAGAATTGCGTTGCATACCGCAAAAGCCTTGGAGTATTGTAATGAGAAAGGAATGGATTTGTACCATGATCTTAATCCTTATAGAATCATGTTTGATAAGGTAATTGCTATATGCCTCTTTTGTTTTCTTAATTTGGTATAACTGCAGATTCCTATATCTCAAAGTGTTTGAATAACAGATTGGGAATCCTAAGCTTTCTTGCTTTGGTCTCATGAAGAATTGTCAAGAAGGAACGAAGTATAGCACCAACTTAGCATTTGCTCCACCAGAATTTTTGCGCTTAGGTAAGTTATTAACCTTTTCTGATGTGTGTCTCAATACGAATGTAGCTGAAAATCTCATTTATACAATTAACTTTTACAGGTACTGTGATACCAGAGAACGTCATATTTAGCTTTGGAAATGTGTTACTGGATCTTATGAGTGGCAGACATATTCCTCCAAATCATGTAACAAAATTGGAAGCTTAGTTGCATTTTGGACTGCTTTTCTTAGCTTTTAAATGTTAATGTGATATTTCTGCAGGCACTTGATTTGTTCCGAGGCAATAACTATTTGGTGCTAATGGATTCAGCTTTGGATGGTCAGTTCTCTGATGAAGACAGAACAGAACTAATGCACATAGCTTCTCGATGTTTGAAGAATGTACCAGAAGAGCGGCCAAGTATGAAGTTTCTTCTGTCCAATCTTTCTAGACTTCAGAAACGAGCCAAGTTATGGCCTATTAATGTCACAGGTCTCACGCCTGTAAGTGTCTTTCTTTCGGCATATACAAGAATAGTCTCCTTTGTAAGAATCCAGATTTAACTAGATCATATTAATTGTCAGCCATCAAATAATCTGGGATCAACGATCTGGATCCCCTCGAAAGTTTCATATAGCACCAGAATTACACGAACTATTGCTATGTTTCTATTTCCCCCTTAAACTATGTAAAAAATTAATTTCCCCATATTATAGTTTAACAGTTTGATTTCCCCCTTTTGAATACATTGAATTCCAGTTTCCCACCAAATTGAATTGGTTTTGGTTTACTGTAGACCATTGACATAAACTAAACTTTGGAAACTTGATTTCCCCCTTCGCATGGAGATGCTGCATTTTGTGCTAAAGACATTGATACCGCCATTGAATTCTACACAGAGGTTTATAGAATTCTCCAAAATATCTATTCCTTTCATAGTCTACTCTATAATATACATTCATTGTTTTGCAGTTCATGAATGGAGCTCCAAATGTGTCACCAACAGTTTTAGCGAGAAGGTGTGTTTGTTACCTAATGATTGAAATGTTAATATACATTCATTGTTTTGCAGTTCATGAATGGAGCTCCAAATGTGTCACCAACAGTTTTAGCGAGAAGGTGTGTTTGTTACCTAATGATTGAAATGTTCAGTGAGGCTTTAAGCGACGCAATGCAAGCACAAGTACCTTCACCGGAATGGCCAATACCTCTTTACTTACAAGCCGCTTGTCTCTTCAAGCTCGAGATGGAAGCTGAAGCTAAAGAAGCACTTAGACATGGTTCTGCTCTTGAGGCTTACTAGAGTTTGAGAAGATACGTATATTAAGAATTCATGAATACACACAAAAAAACATGTAAAAGTGTACTCATTCAAATTTTGTGTGCTATTTTTATAATGTTTCAAATTGTGTTTGATATGATTGCACTCGTGCAAAAAGCTAAAACAGGAATCAAATTCCACACAAAGCAAATTGAGATTTGAGAAAAGAAACAAAAAAAAAAACAGAGAATGTTTATGTTCATCTTCTTTTCTTATTGTTGTGAAGGTAAGTTAAAGTGAAAAAACCATGAGATTACAAATGCACAAACCATACATGTTAAAAGAAAGTTAAGAAATCTGTTTCCTCTCCAAAATCTCCGATCATCGGAATCAACCATAGCCACCACCGTCGATGAATTTCCGGCCTCTACATCTTCCTCATTAGTTTCAATTACTATCGTTTGATCAATCTCCGCAACTTTAGTGAAGTTTTGAGCTATCGAACGACAAATCTCACAAGTCCTGAAATTTCAACCTTATTAAATCCAACAGTGATTGTGGTTCATATATTCAAGTGAGATCAAATGTTAAGAGTTTGCTTACTTATTACCCTTGATCTTAAACCAAGTATCTGCACATTGTTTGTGAACATAACCCAAATCATCTTTACATGAACATCCAAGTACCATTGGATCTCCACATTCATGACGACTACTCTCTAAACCCAAATGGCAAATTCTACAATCTTTCTCCGGAGACCCTCCAACTGATCTAGAGGCTTCTGATTCTGATCCTGACTCATCGTTTAAGTCATCAGAAATCTCAAACTCACCGCAAAAGCTACGAACAGCTGAGTGAAAATCGTATTCGTAATCACACGATGAACTATCTTCTCCGATTTCGCTGACGTCACTTCGACGGTAGTAATGACGCTCTGTGAAACCAGTTTCCATATCAATGTGAGACATTTTTTATTTGAGAGAGACTTTGTGATATGATTACAAAGACTTCTGTTACAAGTAAGCGTGAACTCTTGGATCAAGAGATTATAAAGTAATCAAATTAAGAGACAAAAAAAAACATTTGGGGTCGGAAAATCTTAAGGACTATGTTTTTTGTTCTGTAATGGGGACCAAAGTAATGAAACATAATTAAGAACATTCAGCTTTAGTTTTATTTATTTTGTTTTTTAAAATTAATTAGTTTATGTATAATGCAAAAAAAAAGAAAAAACATAATACAGGCTTTAAGGTGTTTATACTCGATTGTACACTAATCCGCACGCTAAGTATCATCGTGTTATTTGTGATTTTTAAGGGCACGTGTTTCGTGTTGATTTAGGTCTTCGATGTGATGAAACTAAGCGGTAAGCTTTGGGACCACCGCCTTTGGTTCTGTCTCTCTCGTTCTCCTCATGCTTCTCTTTCACGCCACCATTCACTTCTTTCTTGCTTCTTTTTTTATAGTTTTTTTGATTAAAATATAAATTATTACTAAAAGTATTAAATCAATTATTTCACGGAAAAAACAAAACAAATTCGAGGTATATGGAACGTATACGATATTACTAGAGAACCCAAATCAAACAAGTTGAAACAGATTGTTTATGAGTCTTTTAGTCGTTCGTTAGTGTTACCGGACTTAACTGTTGGTTTGTTTAGTTGGGTCACGTGAGTATCACGCTCTCACAACTAACATTTAGGCCCATTTATAACAGAATCTGGTCTTATTAGGCCCATATCAAGCCCATCAGCGATGCAAATCATTGAGGATAGACCAATGCCTTTTTAGAATTGAATCACTCGATGCTACTACCCATATCCAATCCATATTTTCCAACTTTTTTTTTCTTACAATATATGTATAAATAAATATGTGTGTCTATATATATATATATAAAATATTTTGGATAGTAATTATGTTATAAATGAATTCAGACAGAATTCAGACATGGAATATAAAAGAAACAATAAAAAAAATGTAGCCGAAAATACCAAAGCCTCTGCAATTACCCGAAATGGACAGTAGTAGTAGTACAAAATCAGACAAATGCAGATAAAGGAAAATAATTAACATAAGAAGTAGAAAGCGACAATGTTAGTACATAGAGTTATCACCGAACAAGAGGAATTAAAAAAAAAAAACACGTGGGAATATTAGCTACAAAGATTTAGTGTAATGATCTTATTATCCACCGTCGACTTGAGATTGTGGAGGAGGAGAATACGAAGAAGACGAAGAAGAAGGAGGAGGAGAATACGAAGAATACGAAGAAGGAGGAGGAGGAGGAGGCTTAGTAGGAATAAAAGGATTAGTTGGAGTTCCATGTTCAGTTGGACCTGGTTTAAGTGATTCTCTTGTTGTTGGTGTTGGATCTATCTGAAAATTGTAATCCTCCATTCCTATTTTCATGTCTACGTTTTATAAACACATTCATCAACTAAACAGCATAAAAGAAGAGTAGTAAATAGGAGTCTTTGAGGGTTGAAGATTACCAGAAGAAGCGAATGAGAAGCATAGGATTATTACAACCAAAACGAAGACAAATGCTGATGTCTTCATCTTCTTCGAAACAGTGTAGAGAAGAAAGGTTTGTTTGAGAAAGAGAGAGGGGTAAGAAGTGAAGAAGATGAAGTGTGTGAAATAGAGAAAGAAGAGAGGCCATGTGGATGGAGTGTAATGAATAAATGAAGAATGGAGTAGTTGGTTATAATCAGACAGCTCAATGACTCATTCATTGGTTATACTTTAATGCTCTCTCACCACTACTCATTACTTCTCTTTTACGCCACGTGTCCTCGATGGAGAGAAGATACAGAGGGCCTAAGAAACCGTCAGCATAATGGGCCTAACAAAGGCCCGTAAGTACATTAGTTTTAAGCCCATAGCATTTTGTCGAGTAGGGATTTGTGGCCAATATATTTAGTTATAAGTGGAGACATAAATGTAACAAAGAGTCAGACAGAACATTAATGGTCGATGGTTTTCTTACATTAAATTGAAGGCATAAAGTGTCACCGAATACTTTTGTCAGTCTTTGTAGTTAATGCATAGGCCAAATTTAATTTATAATTTATCTTGATCATCGTTTTTTTCCTTATTTTATTATTATTATTCTCCACTATTCATTTCCCCCAGACCAAGCATTTTCATTTATTTATGTCTCAATTATATTCCCATGTTTTCTTTTGCCTTGTATCACTAAAACTAATAAAACTAGAAAATCTAGTGAATAAATAACAATTAAATTATATAGTTATTTCATTACCAACAATAATTATTGGCTCGCCCAGTATCGAGCCATTTAATTACTAGTACTGTGATATATTTATATATTTAATTAAATTTCACTCTTATGAGGATAGTAACAGTGATCATGAACATTGATATCCTTCATCCACTCACATTATTGTGCTTATATTAATGATTAGGCTTGCATGTGAGAATAGATTAATATAGTTTAAAATCTATACTTTAGTATTAAAATATGAAATCCTAAAACAAATAATTGGAAAAATCTGAAAAAGAATGAGAACAAAAAACTCACTGTAAACTCATTAATAATAAGAGAGCCAAGAGATAGTACCAAAGTAGAAGGTTCACTTAATATGGAAAACTTGAAGCTTTTCTATAAATTGGGAAAATATATTATTATTGGTTCAGAATTTTTTTTGTTTAAAACAGTACTACATAATATAATAACATGGAAAGAGTAATTAATAACTTGTAAAGTCTGCCAAATGTTATGGGCAATTTATTTTATTTTATTTCTTAAAATTTGAACATTTTTTAGCATTTTGAAGTAAAGAAACTCGGTAACATAATCAATTGGTGTCCACTAAATTATTTAATCCTTTTTAGATTCCATCTTCTTCTTCTTTTGCCTTCACCTTTATTATCTAAAACCCCACATTTTCTATGTCCTTTTGTTTATGGACATTAATTATGATTTCTCTTGCACTATCTATAACAAAGTTATTACCTAATTATCTAATTTTAACCTCATTATTATCGTCCTAGAATAATTATATCTTAGTTTTCCTCTTTATGAAACCTGGCAAATTAGTGAAAATTTCTACATGGTTTACCTATGGAATATATTTTAAGTAACTGCATCAAGTAAGTTTTATTGTTTGTATAAAAATAGAAAGAGTGGGGGCAAAATGTCACAATCATAAACATGGGGGCTACAGAAGAGAGAAGAGAAAAGTAGTGGGTATAAGAACAGAGAGATAGCATTAATTGAATTTCCCTTCTTACTCAGCAAACCACTGAGAGAGAGAAAGAGTGTTTGTGTGTTTGAGAGCGAATCAAAGGTTTCTTCTACAAGATGACTTTAATTCTTATTTAATTTCTTTTCTTTCTTCACCAGAATCCACATACGCACATCGATTAAAAACCCCTAAATTCTTGATAACTGGAATTCATTCACCAATCCTAGAAATTCCGTTTAGAAGAAGAAGAAGAAAAAGAGCTCCTTTACTTCGCTTGTACTCAGATTCCTGAAGCTCAATCCCAATTTCAGCTATGGCAGTGTTAAAAACCCTAGCTTTTCTGTTCATTTTATGCTTCGAGATTTACCAATCTACGTCTGTTGCTACTGCTGCTGGAAATTTCTCGTTTTCGTATAATGGGTTTGTTAAATCTCCGGACTTTGACGAGAATGTTGGTCTGTTTGGAGATTCGAAGCTCATTCATGATGGTCCATCGATTCAATTGACTGGCTCAGTGAGTCGGAGTGAAGGGCGAGTAATTTACAGGAAACCCATTAGACTGTTCCAAGGTAAAGAGAGAAACTTCTCTGCATCATTCTCCACTAGTTTCTCCTTTTCGATGTCCAATGAGATTGGTAGTGTTCTGGCTTTTGTAATGGTTCCAAGTGGAATGGATCTTAGGTCGTTTGATAGAAAGGATAACACTTCCTCTACTCTAGAATCCTTATTGAAACACAAGGTTATTGCTGTTGAGTTTGGTTTCTCCAAGAGGGGAAAACGTGTAGGGATCTTAGTTGGTAGACCTGAATCTGGTAAAGTTAGAAACTTATCATCTTTTGGTGGCCAGTTCAATAAAGAGAAGAAATTGAACTGTTGGATTGATTACGAGGCGAGCTCAAAGAGAATAGAGGTTCGTATGAGTTTGGCTACTGCCTTAAAGCCGGTAGATCCATTTGTCACTTACACAGTAGACTTAGCTAAGGTATGGAAAGGTGGGAAATTCATGGTGGGTTTGACCTCTGCAAATGGAAACTCTTCCAAGCCACTTTATCTCCACTCATGGAGCTTTAAAATGAGACGACCCTCGATGAGAAGTCACTCAGAGCCGCTTGATCCAAACAATGTTTCCAAGACTGTTAAAGAAGGGGAGAAGACAGTGGAAGTAAAGGGAAAAAGCAAATGTGTATGGAGAATGTTAGGTGCATTGGTTTTGGGTGCGGTTTGTGGAACTGTAGGAGCAATGTTAGCATTATACCTCTGGACAATATGTGGTAATAGACAGTCAATGGCCATAGTTCCTGAGGAATGTGCTAATGAAAAAGCAGATATTGTTGTAATAAAAGCAGATGTTGAGGAAGAAGGCAAGAAGTAGTAAAAGATTTGAGTTTGATTGTTTTTGAAATGTTGAATTTGTCTCTGTGTTTGTAATGTAAATTCTTGTGTTCTTCTTCTGTTTATTTCTTATTGTTAGTTGCAGATTTGGTAAGATGAGTTTCCACATGTAGAATCTTACAATATGTATAAGTTAAGATCGTGAAATCGTGATCAATATTATCATCTTTCTTTTCATTTTTTTTTTGCATTTAAGGACAAAAGGAGATGTAAGTGTATTGAAGTACAGAGATTGTGCTAGAAAAGAAAGCAGAGGGATTCTCGCGAATTCTACAAAATGCATTTATAATCAGTTGCTACTTTAAGACATCTTTCTCTGTGTCTCTTCTCTGTCTTGACCAAGAAGAAAGTGAGAGGAGAGTAACAATGGAATGTGTATTGTCTTCAGTGGTCCCTTTTCCTCAGTTTAGAAATTCAATGATTTTAGCAGAGTTCAAACCTAACTTCTGTAGTTTCAGAATAAGTGGGTTAAATTGACACAGTTATGACTTTAGGTTCTAAATCTAAACTTTCGACAACAACATGGATCAGCTTACATAAACAATAAACACCTGTCAGTCTGTAACTTGGGAAGATTTTTTTTTTTTGTGTGCATTATTTCATTATGTGAGTATCTATATATTAAAATAAAATAAAAAGTAAGAAAATAATATGTTGCATTTTTCAAATAACTGAAGCGATATGGATAACATGGTTGATATTTTTTTAACTTTTTCAATGTTTTTCCAGTTTTAATTTATCACATTAAGCATATTTAAATCTTAACTGAATAAGTTAGATTTATCTAAAATTCGAAATTAAATTTCCAAGACTTGTATCATATGAATAAGCAATGATTCCTATTTGGTAGCTAATTTGATAAAAGTCTCTTATATTTCTCTAATTTTCTACTGTAATTAAATTACTTACGAACAAAAAACTAATCTACAAATAAACATTAAGAAAAAGAACAAAAAAAAAACATAAAAGATGTGATCCGTTGAGTATAATAAATGAAAATCAAAAACCGTGGAGCCTTTTTATTTTATCTCAGAGACTGTGCTCGTAAACTTGGTCTTTGAAACCGGTTAAGGTGAGCTTGATCCTCAGACGTGTCACACAAGCAACCAGGAAGAGGGTTTGCATAAAAATTCTCCTCTAACTTGGGACTCAAGCCTCTCTTTCCTGGTCGTCTTAGATAAGGTGCTCCTACTCTATTCTCATGTATTCTCTTAACCTTAGACGAAAAATCTTCCCAAGATATGATTCCTGCATCAAGTCGATCAATCAATTTCACAAAACTTTGCCTGTCTGGATTAATCGTTTTTCGAAACCCTTCGAATCTTCGATGACCTTGAACCGCTTTAGCCATGTTTCCATCATAAGTATAAGCGAATACATCGCTTTCGAGTGCTAAGTTGTAATCAAGAGCAGCTAATCTGTTCTGAAATGGGTTAAGAGTCGAAAGCTCTTCCTCTGTAGCTAATGTAGAGTGAAAGAAAACGTTTGGAAACTCTTTGTGAAACTCAATCATACTCTTTTGGCCATAGATTGTTCCTGCAACAATGTAGATCTTCGTAGTCGAAGGAAACCCCATTGCCTTAAGGAACACTGCAGCTTCTCGTGGCGTCATTGGACAGTTACCTTGAAGTCGTTGTTCTGTACCATTGATCACTTTCTCTTTCCAATGTGGAATACTGTATCTCATCTTCTCAAGATCTTTCGATTCCTTATGAGATAAACTGTGATTGCATCCTGTAAACGCCAACATATCTTTCTCGTACCGCAAGTGAAGAGCGAGGTAAGATTCATTGTTTTCTCTAAGTCTTGAAGAGAGAACTTTGCTTAGATTCTCTATATCTTCAGAGTAACGAAGAGCTTCATAGTTTGCACGACATCTAAGCCGTTGGATTGAAGGTGGAGGACTGTTATTCGCTAACCGAGAATCAGTGTGGTTGAATACAATCACCTTACGCTTCTTCAGTAGCTTGGAGATTGAGTTTTTGTAATAACTCGCCTGCAGATCAATCAAACCATTACAGAGTTAGTTAAAATTGCAGAGAAACCGAAGAAAAAGAGGCTTAATCGAAGCTGAAGCTACAAGTAAACGAGAATTACCTTAGACCAGGACACTGGATTCTTTTCAACAGGCTTAATCGAAGCAAATTCTTGAGGTAAATACTCAACAATATCGACATCGTCTGCTAGAACTTTGATGAAATGTCTCCAGTCAAAAATATCCTTAAACGTACTGAAAAGAGAGATAGAAGTTAGATGATGATTACAAAGATGGTGATGTTAGATTGATGATGGTTAAGATGGTTTACCTTGGATCACTCCAGAAAGATGAATGATCTAGGAACGGAAGAACTAAAGTTGCATTCATGATTTTCGCGATTGCGACCATATCACATATCTGTAAAGAAGAATTGAAGTGAGGATTCGAGAATTAAATTCTTAAGCTGATTCAAACCATAAAGTAGAAGAAGAGACTTACACCAGTTCTCATCTGATTCAAACCACCATTTGCGTGAACTAGAAGGTAACCATTGGTGTGCTTGATTGGTCCTGAATCAGACCAAAAACCGGTTATTAGCTCTGAAATTTGTTGGTTCTTTCAAGGAAATTAAGAGAACAAAAGAAGAAACTTACTTTGGTTCTTAGGAGGAGCTACACATTTCTTATAGTTACCAGTCTCTGGTTGATTCCAAATCTCTGGTATCTGTTAAGAACAAAAGCAAAATGATTAGGCCCAATGGGCTAATTAATGGGTTAGTTAGTTTATTAAATAAATAAATAAATGAAGGCAACCGCTAGAAAATTCAATGACGAATAGATGAAACCCACGACTTCATTACATTATTCTTTTAACGAACTTTCAGGAATTTAATTTAATAAAAACTAATCCACTAATATAAAAAAAAAATTAAATTTTTTTTGTTTTTTGATTAGATTCAGCTCCGAATTTTTGTCGACATGAACATAACTGAATCCATGTTCTGTTTTTCTTTTCTGACCACAAAAATAAAAAACGCGGAAATTTTGAGACTTTTACCGGTTTAGTTTTTGGGAGGAGGACTTGAATTGGATTAGATGAATTATCTTCTTCGATTAGATTTTCAATTGTTGATCTTGGATGAATTGAAACAACCAATTCATGTTTCTCCGTTTGTCTCCGTCGTCCGACACCACCGGAGAGAGCAACGATGAGGAAGAAAGTGACGACGAGGATAACCAAAAAAGACAGAATCAAACGCCGGAGATTAGTCGCTGATCTCATATTCCGAGCAATCCCAGCCGTCCATTTAGATTTATTCTCAATCATTAACATCCAAACGAGTCTGAATTTACGGAGAGATAAAAATCCGACGAAGTAATGAAAATGAGACCCACTTGAACAACAGCAGCTAGTAGCGGTTTCTTTTTCTTCGGCAGGAACGCAAAAGACGACTGGGTTTGCGTTTGCGTTTCCTCCTCCGTTGCTGACGTTGCATTGATCTTCTTGTGAATCAGCTACACGTCGTCTTGTTGTTGTTGTTGGTGCCGCCGGTAATTGGCTCGACGGTGTAACGCCGACTGACATATGGTCGCCGGAAAAATAAAAACAGAAAATTTCCGGTGGAAAAAAACAATAATTTGATTAATTGGAGGACAATTTGGATTCAGTGATTCTCCATTGTTGTGATTTCGTCTCTCTCTCTTTCTTAAAATAAATCTCTGCGTGATCTCAGGCTTAGCAGACAAATGATCTCTCTCTCTTTCTCTCGACTTATGTTTCGTCCCTCTTTCTTTCGTTCTTCGATATATATATAATAGGGTAGGCAAAATATACGTAAGATTCGATTCGATCTGATATTTGATTCAATTCGATCCAAAAAGTTTGAAAATCTAATATCTGTTTAAAACAAAATAAATATCAAATATCATTTTTCAAAAAACCGGATATCCAATATGTTTCATATCTTACTTATATATATATATATATATATAAATCTTAATTATGTATACATATATTATAATATAAATAGTTTTGTGCATAGAGATAAATAAAATATAACATGTAATTAACTTTTATTGTTTTATATTTTTTTTATGATGTTGTCATTTTCTCCTCATATGATATATTATGATTTTAGTTTTTGGAACTACTTTGATTAAAAGTTTTTAATCTTTAATAGTTAGTTATATTTCCTTTTTCAAAATCTATACTGAAAAATATTTATTTTGAGTTTAGAAATTTATATTAACATTGGTTTTTATATATATTTTATTATTTTTGTGATTTAATGTATTTTATTTTTGTTAATTGTTTTAAAAAAGATCGGAGTGGATTATTCGCAGATCTTTGACAAAAAAATGGATATCCGAGTTTTTGGATATCCATAAGTTTTTGGATCGAAACAAATCAATAATTATAAAACGGAGCGGATTACGGATATTATATATTTTTTGGGTATCCGCTTCGTGCCAACCCCTAATATATAAAGCTAAGTAATCCTTTTATTTTGTGGAAAAAAAATTCGTTTTTGTTCTACTTAGTTTTTTAGACTTTTTTTGTTTAATTATTTTTTTTATAATCATTTGTCTACGACTAAGATTCTTTTTTTTTTTAAAAAAAAACACTACAAAAAATTGCGTTTAAGAAATTATCAGAATTGTTTGTCAAAAAGAAATTATATCGAAATATTTTCTAACTATACTTATTTATTTAATTTAATACCTCAAAAACTATATTAATTTCGACTTAGTTGATGATTTTTTTTAAAAAGTCTAGATAATATAGTTTTTTTTTGTTGATAACATAGTTTATAAGTACTGTTTAAATTCTTTTTATAAAGGATATCATCTATATTTTCTCAATATATATATTTTTTGTTTAGATTTCCTCAATATAATATTTGAATATTCATTGCATTTGCCAAACTAGTTACTTCTAGACACGCTGAAGACTTAAAGTTAAAAGAAACAATAGACCCCTTTTTTAACGATTAGTTAGTATTTAATTCAACATTTCCTACACTTTTCTTTATTTGGTATTATTATTGGAATAAATATGCCATAAGTCAATTGTTTGCACGTCTTCAACCATTAAGGATATTTGTTTTACATAATTAATATTTTCGAGAAAATATGGTTAAGTCCACAAGAGTTTGATTTAAGGAGTTGCATATCCCAAATAATAATATCTATTTTTGAAAATAGATTTGAATTATAAATTGAATCTTATCGATAAAAAAATTTCTTTAAACTTAATATGAACTAAAAAATTTCATGTATACAAACATATATTTGTAAATGATAATTTAATGTAGATTAAAAATATTATATCAATATTTGTAAAATAAAAGTATTGCGATAATATATCAAAACTACAAGTGGGGAATTTGAAATGGACTCAAAAATTGTGGTGGGTTTTTTTATGATATGGATTGAGGATATTCATCCTTTATCATTCCTAGTACATTTGTGTCATGATTTTATTATAAGAGACTGGATAATCCGTTTTACACATATATAAAGAAGTTAACCGTCTTACCGACATATTAGCTACCTATGCGTTTACTTTATCGCTTGGTTTTCATGTTTTGATTTTTGTTCCTGAAGTCCTTTCTTCTGATTCTTTTTTGCGGATACGGATGGTTTTTCATTCCCTAGAGACCTTTGTTCTTAATTTCTTTGTTTTTTAAATAAAGTTTTTAGGGTGGCTTTTCTTTTCTCGATAAAAAATCTTTAATATTTTATAACTAAATCACTATATATATAGACGGGTGAATATGAAGACTGACCAATTCCATTAGTACACTATTCATAAAAATAGAAAGTGTGTCTATCATGAAGTCAATATCCTAATAACTTACTCTTCAAACCCTAAAAATAAGGCAGTTGAAAATAATTAATTTTGTTAATTTAATCGACAATTAGTTAGCCTGTCACATTACTTCTCACACATTTGATTTCTAAGAACATAATAGAACAATGAAATCAGTATACGTTAGAGATTACGTGTAGAGCTATACCTAAATAAGAGTTAATTAGGGTTTAATTAAAACGTAAACAAATCATACGATTGCATTGCATGTACGTATTCTAAAATGTTCTATCAATATATTCACATTCATAAATCATATTTTATTTCTCTGAAATAGTTAAAATATGTATGTTCACATATTTATTATTGAAATGGCCCAAAAGTGTATGGAAGTAGATGTGAAATAATAGAGACAATAACTACAACAATGACCTTTATGTAAGTTTTTGAGTATCTTTAAGTGAAAGGGGCCTTTAAGATAAATTCGAACGTTATACATTTGTCCTCTTCATACGTCATTTTCTACCCATACCGAATATAATTTAAATACTAATTTACATAAATTCAAATGCATTAGTATACGATAACATCCATCTTTTACTTCAATTTTTTCTTATTTAGAAAAATTTCTAAAGTGAGACTGAATTTAATTAATATAAATTAGTTTTGTGTAGTTCTTATTTTAGATTTACACATTCTAGACCCTTATTTGGACAAGCAAGAATTTTTTCTTATTGTATTTATGTTACTATTTTTTTATGTCAGCGATCTAATGTTATTATCTTTTCTTATTAAAAGATTATGAAATTCGTATATTGGTAATACTCAAACTATATACGAACTAAATACGCAACGTGGTAGTTGCAAGATTCTTTCGAACAAATAGACACGTCTTAGAAGTTTTATTAAGAAAATATGGAATAAAACTTGTGTGAATACACTTACCCCACTTAGTTTATAACCGTTGAAAAGCCATTAATAGTTAAAAAATAATTATGAACCCATATGAGTAAGTACATTTATTTATTCCTACGAGTTAAGAGTTGGTCATTTCTAAGAAATTTATTGAAATGGTTCACACAAGTGTGGTCTAATAGTAGTACTATACAATTTGGGAAGACAATAATATGTTACCTCACATTCAAGTTTTTCTATAAAAAATCATATTCGCATGGGACATCAAAATATATACATACATGGCCTTTTGTGATTTCGAGATTAATCGGATCTTATATACCATTGACCCATGAATATGTTGAACCAGTTTGAAAAAAAATTTGGTTGGTCTGAAATTCTTGATATTTATGGTGTTCATGATATTTCCATTGAATCGGATTACCAAAATTATATTAAAAGATGTTATCTTAGAAACTTTAGACCAAAAAAACTAATATAAGACACTTTTCTTATCGTATACAATATATTCATCAACCCAAAGGCTTTTCTTTTGTTCTCCAGTACTCAGTAAGGAAAAATAGCAAAAATGTTATTCTCTAGTGCTTTATATTAGTTACTTTGCCAACAAGAGTTAGTTTATGTTCTTCAATGAGGACTAAGTTGTCAAAGGATGGGATTCAGACGTGAGATCTTCGCGGCTGCTCAAGGTCCAGGGCTACAACTTTTCCTTTTTGCGAAGCTGAGTAACGTTGAACCATTTTAGCAGGGAGATAGCTAGATGAAGTCGCACTGAGATTTAAGATCTTGTTCAAAGAAAACAGATGTAGAAACTTCACCAACTGGTGAGATTGAAAGAGACGAAAACAAAAATTTCACCAAAAAGGTGAGAAGGGTTCTTGCAACAATTCAAGACATGGGAGTACACTTCACACACCGTGAAAATAAGGTCACATTAAAGTGACAGTTGGTCCTTGTAAAAGGTAAGGCATGGAGTACGGTGATCTTGTGGTCACACTTTGTCTGAAAACACTAGATCTAGAATGTTTCTTTAAAAAGGATACAAACCAGATAGATGAGAAATGTGGTATTTGAACTTTTGAAAAAGGATCCCAAAACAAGTAAAAAATAACTACGTTGAAACTATCTTGTAAAGCGGGTGAAAAAGCGTTTTCTTTAGAGAGAGAAACGCTTTTTCATCTTTAAATGAATGGTGATGTTTTTATTTTTAGTTTTTGGTTTTTGATATTTGGTTTTTGATTTTTAGTTTTTAGGTTTTGTGTGTGTAGATTTTAGTTTGTGGTGATGTATATTAGAAACGATCAAATTTAATACTGATTTTTCTATGAATTACAATTTAGTGGAAGAAAGAAATCGACATTTAGAAACTTCCAATCGCGATTATTTTCACGTTCTATTGCCGGATTTTCACGTTCTATTGAAAGATTTTGCGAACGCAATCATTTGTTTAGAAAGAGACAAGGCTCAGTAGAAACCATTGTACTTTTGGTCGACCTTATAAACACGCTTTTTTTTTTTTTGTCAAGGAAAAACTTTCATTAAAACATAAAGAGTTACAGACTAAAGCCATTGTTCAAACTAAAAGACCGCAGAGCTCGTTTAGCCTCACTGTCGGCTAAAATATTTTCCGATCGCGGAATGAATTTAAACAAAATTGAAGAGAACAAGGGGAGAAGGTTGGCAAGATCATTAAGAACACCATAGATCTCCGAGATTATCAAGCCATTAGAGATGGCGTTGATTAAACTTAAACAATCAGACCTCACTTCGACATGGAAGAGACCCTGATCGACTGCTAATTGAACTCCTGATTTGATAGCCAGAGCTTCCGCCATTAGCGGGGATTTGACCGATTTGAAGATTTTTGTGAAGCTTTCCAGTTGGTGATTCTCCCTCCTCACGATACACGCCGTTCCAGCAATCTTCTTTCCGCATAGCCATGACGCATCCGAGAAGATGATTGTGGTTTCTGGGTTAGGTTCACCAATCGGAATGGAGGCAGAATTGACCTGATTTGGGGAACTAATTTGAGCTTCACTCCATTCTTTGGCAGCTTTAATAGCAGCAATCCGTGTTTCCGATTCAGAGCTGGGCCGATTATTAAAGACCAAATTGTTTCTGTCCTTCCACAGTTTCCAGCAGATCCACGCTGCTAGAGGGGACTCGGTGATACCTGAGGGAGGAAGGCAGATTAAGGCTTTTAGCCTTTTCCATATTACCGAGAATGATGAAGCTTCTTCTGGAATCGGTACAGAAACAAGGGGGGCTTCTCTCCACACTTTTTTGGCATATGGGCATTCCCAGAGTAAGTGAATTATCGATTCATCTTCACCACATCTTTTACAAGATGCGTTACTTTCAATAAGCCTTTCTCTGAGAATGGAACCTACTGGTACAGCGTTGTGAAGGATTCTCCATAGAAACAGTTTTAATTTCGGTGGGATTCTCAGGGACCACACATCTTTATTCCAGTCGGTAAGACTGAGATGTTGGTATTGCCGATAGACACTTGTCATTTCAAGAGCAGCATAATACCCAGATTTTGCCGTGTATACACCATTCCTTTGTGGTGTCCAAATTCTGAGATCATTTGGAAGATTTGAACCCAGCTTTATGCAGTTTATCATATCTGCATAGTGAGGTAAAACTTGGATTATTTTCGCTTGGTTCCAGTCCTTTGTTGATTTGTCTATAAGATCAGAGACTCTCAAACTTTGGTTTGATTCCTCAGGTGGTCCAATTGGAGCAGAGGCTTCGTCTGTAGACAGCCAGCAGTCTTTCCAAACCGAGATACTTTCCCCATTTCCAACAGCCCAGCTTAACTTTGTTTTAAGAAGATCGCGACCTAAAAGAATGCCTTTCCATGCATGGGAACATGATGAAGGCTTTGTAACATTGAGGAAGTCTTCATTAAAGCTGTATTTCGCCTTCAACATCTGACTAAGCAGAGACTTTGGGTTGGTAAGAATCCTCCAGCTCACTTTTGCAATTAGAGCTATATTGAATGATCTGATTTCGCGGAATGCTAAACCTCCTTTCTCTTTTGGCAGAATGAGTTTTTCCCAGGCAATCCACGACATAGATCGTTTATCTGGGCTATGATCCCACCAGAAACGAGTTAATTCTGATTGTATTCTTTGACATAGAGAGCTTGGAAGCAAGAAACAAGACATTGCATAGGTGGGCATTGAACTGAGTACGCTTTTGAGCATGACATTCTTTCCCGCTTGAGAAAGGAACTTCGTAGTCCAGTTTATCCGTTTTTGGCGAATCTTGTCAACTATGCTATTGAAGAGGTCCTTCTTTCTCCTTCCGAAATGTTCTGGCAGCCCTAAATACTTTCCACAACCTCCTTCCTTTTGGATATTCATAGCTGTCTTTATTTTTTCCTTGTATTGCTGATTCATTTTTCTTGAGAAAGTAATGGCAGATTTATCTTTGTTAATCAGTTGCCCCGATGCTGCTTCGTATTTTGAAATTATGTCTTGAAGGGTTTTTAAGCTTCGGTCATTGCCTTTGCAGAAAAACATGGTGTCGTCCGCGAATAACAGGTGGTTAATTCTCGGTCCCCTCTTCGAAGTTCGGAGACCTGCCAATAGATTCTCATCTTGGGCTTTCCGACACAAACCCGAGAGTACTTCGCTGCAGATAATGAAGAGGAACGGGGAAATTGGGTCACCTTGTCTAATCCCCCTTGAAGGTATTATTAGTCCTTTTGGTTCTTCATTTATAATTATTGAATACTGAACCGAGGTAACACATTGCATCACCCATTGGACGAATCTCTCATGAAAACCCATCGCTTCCATAACTTCTCTTATGAAATTCCACTCTAAACGATCATAGGCCTTTGTCATATCAGTTTTTATAGCCACAGCACCAAATTTCCTAGCTTGAGAGGTGTTTAGATAATGTAGGATCTCATGAGTAATCAATACATTATCTGAAATATCTCTTCCGGGGATAAATGCTGATTGATTGCCCGATATGATCTTGGGAAGAATGCGATTCAGCCTTTTAGAAAGTATCTTCGAAATCAACTTATAGATGAAGTTGCAGAGTGCTATAGGCCTGTATTCTGAGGCTCTCTTCGGATTTGGAATTTTGGGAATCAGCCTTATATAAGTCAAGTTTACTGCTGGGTTCAAATATTGGGATCTGAAGAAATCTCTAATCTCTTTCGTGATTGCAGGTCCCACCGTGTCCCAGTTTGCCTGAAAAAAGGCTGCAGAAAATCCATCTGGCCCTGGGGCCTTATCAGCGTGTATTGAGAATGCCGCTTCTTTGATCTCCACATCTGAGATCTCTTTTATTAGGACATCGTTATCTGCTTGCGAAACTCTTCTCTCAATTGCCTCTGTCACGGTATTCGTACAGCTGGAACCAGAAGAAGTATACATATCACTAAAATAATTTGTAAGAACTTGTTCTATCTGTTCCTCCTTTACCACTACTCCTCCATTGTGATCTTCTAAGACCGAGAAATAATTACGAACTTTTCTTGTTTTTGTAGCAGCATGGAAGAACGCAGAGTTTTTATCGCCCAGCTGCAACCACAAGACCCTACTTCTTTGTCTCCAAAACTCTTCCTCTTCCTCATAAGCATCAGATAAGTTTTTGGTGATACTACTCAGTGTAATCTGGTCGATCGTTGAACTAACCATAGCATCTTCCAGCTTTTTTTTACACTCTTCAATTTTCTGAAAGCTAAGTTTACTACGCTCTTTACACCATTGGATTAAAGCTGTTCTTGATCTATTCAATCGATGGATGAGTGGCAGGTTCACCCTTGGTAACCAGACTTTAGATATCAGCTGTTTAACCTCAACATTTTCTTTAAGTCTCCTATCAAATCTAAAAATAGATTTTTTTCTTTGTCTTTCTGGTTCCAGGATAGTTAATAAAGGTTTATGGTCCGAACCTTCAAACCAAAGATATGCACTTCTACTAGTAGGGAACAGATCCATCCATTGCTCGTCTGCCATTACTCTATCCAGCCTGCATCTCACTGTATAGGAGTGTCTATTACCCCTCCAAGATAAAAAGTCCCCTGAGTATTGCAGATCAAATAAGCCCGTTTCTGAAACAAAGGATCTGAAGTCCACAAAAGAGCTTTCAGGCCGCGTCAGTCCTCCTTTCTTTTCCTCATTTGAAAGGATGTCGTTAAAGTCTCCCATGATGAGCCAAGGTGAAGCTCTCAGTACTGCAAGGTCTGTCAATTCTTTCAGGATTCTTCGTCTTTTAGATCTGTCGGTATTGCAGTAAGTAAATGTAGAAAAGAAAGCTTTGTCTTCCATGGATATATGCGTGTCAATGTAATCATTAGAAGCTGACAGGACATTGAGCTTTATTCGGTCTGTCCATAATAGAATAAGTCCACCTCCTCCTTGACCATGAGGTGAAACAATCTCCGAGAAGTTGAAATTTAGGCCAGATGTTAGCTGGAGAACTTTAGAGTCCACATTTTTAGTCTCCATTAGGAAAATTATGTCTGGTTTATACTTAGACCTTAGATTCTTCAGACGACGAACTGTCGAGGGATTTCCCAAACCTTGACAGTTCCAGCTCACCATTTTTAAGGAAGAGGATAAGCTGGATTCTGAAAATCCAACTTTTTTCTTTCCATTGCAGGAAATGGCTTGCATTGAGGAGCTGGAGAAGAAGGACCACTAAGGGAATGTGGAGCACTACTGCGGGTAAGTTGCTCTCCTCTCTGCCTCCTTACAGAATTGGCTTGATCATTGTTGTATTTCTTTTTATCGCAATTGAGTTTCCTTCTTGGAGAAGGTTTAGCTTGCAATGTTCTCCTCTTCCTTGACCCCAAGCCAAGGAGGTATGATGGGCTTAATGAAATTTTTTTGAGAGCTGCAGATTGACCTGGAGGGCGAGGAGATGGGGTTTTCTTTGGAGGCGGAGGCGGATTTTCTAAACCAGCTTCAAGGAGACCAATTCTGTGAAGAGCAGGGAGGCGATCTTGATTTGAACTGGGATGGGAAATTGTAGCAATTCCTTTACCATCTTGGCAGGGAGATGATGAACTATCCCTTAAAGTAATAGAAGGTTCCATCTGCTTGTTTAATCTTGATTGGTTTGAATTACTCGGAATACTTTCTCGCTCACAGGGCTCAGGTCCTAATCTTCTTAGGGCCGAAATTTTACCAGGGCTTCTTGAACAAAGAGGATCCTCTGGCCCCAATCTCAAAAGAGCTGAACGGCGCTCTGAGCTACCTTGATCAGGTGAGATATTATGCTCTGTTCCTTTTTGGGGGCAAGGACACAAAGATAATGCCAATTTTTCTGCATTTCTCTCAATATCACCTGCATTTTCTGCAATTTGTAGTCTGCTCTTTCGTGCTGCGCTTTCTGAGGGATCTGCTACATTCGCATAGAGATTCAAATAATCACTGATTTGGCCACAGGCCTCAATTAGTGCCTCAGCTGGTAAGTTAGCTGTCTTGTTTTCTTGTCTGATAATTGAGCTCTCTTGATGATTCCCTTTTGGGTCAGAGGCTGAATACGAACTTTTTTCCAATCTGGACCCTTTATCATCATTTCTATGAACTTCTCTCCAAATCTTATTTGATTTTTGAGGAAGAGAAGCAAGTCTTGAGGTACCAGAAAAAGCTTTTCTAGGGGTAAAGTGTTTATGTGAATGATGAGATTGGGATTGAACCTCCTGAAGTCTTTGTCTCTTTGTTTCTCTATCAGAATTGTCCAAAGAGTAATAATGAGGATTATTATTCTCTGAACCAGCTTCAAAGTTACGCTTCCTTGATGGTCTTTGATCTGCTATCGCCTCGTCGATTATTTTAGGAGCTCCAAAAGTACATCCTTTGATGTCATGGTCTAGTCTTTTACAGTGGTAGCAGTGGTTGCCCAATTTCTCATAGATTAGTTGAATCTTGACTTCTGACCCATCTGCAAATTCCACAACAGAAGTCATGACAAGAGGCATCAGGCCGTTAACCTGGACTCGGACTCTAGCAGTAACCGAAGAGATATCAACTGCTTCTAGGACTCCTAGGCTTTTACCAATACTTGAAAGGGTTTCCTGGCTCCATAAGTGGACTGGTAATCCTTGGACTTTAATCCAGAACGGAATAAGGGATGGGAACGAAGGATCAGTTGATTCTTCCCATTTCTGAAGAAT
The DNA here is from genome assembly GCA_963920545.1 of Lepidium didymum. Taxonomy (NCBI): domain Eukaryota; kingdom Viridiplantae; phylum Streptophyta; class Magnoliopsida; order Brassicales; family Brassicaceae; genus Lepidium; species Lepidium didymum. Next base: position 356,720 of record OY986996.1, on the reverse strand, counting down.
AACCATCCACTTGCCAAAGTGATAAGGTCTGTTCTTCAACACAGTATTTAAATCTTCAGCCTCAGCAAAGTGGAATTGGAAAAGTCCTTGCCCCAACTCTGAACCTGAAGGTCTAGTGCTTGAATTCCATATGTTAGGGAGGAAAGAGATCAGAGATAAAACTCTTTGTTGCTTGATATTCGTCACCCTTCCTATAAGGGTTAGAGCATGCTTTCTCTTAAGCTCTGAGTTATCAAACACTGGCACCTTCACCCTATGGGTAACTTCCTCTACATTTTCTGTCACTTTTCCTTTTCCTTTCTCAGCATACGAAAACCTATGAGTCATCCTGAGAGAAAGGGGTTACGAAACAACAGTTTTGCAAAGAGGCAAATTACAGGCTTAAGACAAGAGCATAAAGGCCACCACTGTGCAAAAATATGATGACCAGAGTGGAAGTAAATGAGGCACCACACGACCGAGTCGGTGGGAAAAGTTAACCCGAGAACACCGAACCTATAGGTACAACCAAGAGAAGAAGACTCATAACTCTGGTGTATAGGTCGGGAAACAAGATGCAAGTTACAGATCCAGGATCCTCATCTTCTCAGGGAGGCAATGGTGGTGGAAGATGATCATTCTGACAACCGGAATCTATTTTAGGAATAAACTCTGTATGTAAACCAAAACCAGCACACTGGAAAAAAGAACGTAAATTCCTTTTTAGGAAAGAAATGACTTTTTGGTTAGACTACCTAGAAAGCCGTGCCTGAGAGAAAAAGCTATACGGAAAAGTACAAGTATAAAATGCAAACTTGAACCTGAGGGAGTAATCGCTTCAGTTATGGAGACAAGTAAACATCAACAAATTAAGAACATTTCAAAACTACGAATCCTCAAGGAATTTAAATGCCATAGACTTCCTTGGACTCATCTGGCCATGGTGACGAAACTTATGTCAACTTAATAGTGTATATCGCACAAGGTCGGTTGAGGCAGTACATAATATAAAGTTTTTTTACCTATGAATCATCCCCAAAAAAAACAAAAAAAATATTGAGCTAACATATCCAACACTTAATGATCTTGAATTTCTTTTAATCAAATCAAAAGAGAAGCATTTCACAGGAAGTGTCAGCCATCATTGAGGAGATTTTTTGTTTTTCTGATTAAGGAATAATTACGCATTTGGCTGCTTGTTGTCTTTTATTTAGGCTCATTATCGCTTCTACACTCTCAAAGCTTTCAGATTTGTTTGTCGATTCTTCCTCTTCAACTGCTTTGAGTTTTCCCTTCTTTGCATTGAACACAGAAAGGAACTGCATTGACATGTAAAGGAATAAGATCAATGCTAACATGGCAATATACTTTCACAAAGACTCCTCTGCCCCTAAATACAGAAGCATGTAAGAGATTATAAAAGCCAATGAAACAATCTAATGAAACCTAAATACTGACATTCTCAAACCCTGTTTTTTTCGTTGCAGAACTTGTCACCTTGCGCTAGGCATTTCTCGGTTCCAGTTTTCGTTTTCTCAAAGATCTCGTCATGTTTCTTCCTGTGGAGTTATTATCAAGATGTTTATTAGTATTGAGAGATGCCGATTCTAAGAAACATAGATCAAAGAACTTAAGCTCCAATTCATCATTATTTCATTTGTATATTATAAAATCACTGGCCTATTCACTCTGAAACATCACAAGAAATACCCGAAAGTCAGTACATATAATTATAGGGTAGAGTCATACACTTAGCTTTACATTAGCCTCCATAAGAAAATCCTAGACCCCAATGGTAGTTTTCTTGCCATCATGTGATAGTTTACATTTTCACTGCCATTCAAGTTTAGTCCCTTCTCAAACGTCCAAGAGAGCTGTAACCAAACATAATCAGCGAGACCACATCCAACATTTCAGGTTTACTCAAGCTTTAAGAAACCATTTCTTCAGCAAACAAGAGATCTAATATAACTTCATAGAGTAATTGCTTCTTCCTATGCTTGAACTTATCAGAAGAATGAACATTTTCATATTCACTTTTACCTTTCTCTTGTCACAATACTTTTTGTTTGCCTAATGAAATGCCATTTACTTGAACATTCTCATTAAGTGCCGAAACCCCAAATTAAAATTAAAAATGTGTCTTTCTTTACACAATTTACCCAAAACAGAAACCTACGGTAACGTGTATATATAGCACGTTTAAACAGTAAATTGTGGAAAATAAAATTTTTCCACAAAGATTTGGGCTTACAAAGTCACTCCTGAAGACTGTTCCACCAAAATTTCGACATAGAATAGTAGTAAATGATTTATTTCCCAAACCTTCTGTTCCACTAACGTTTTTCCAAATCTCTTCACCAGCCGGGGACATCTTTTTAATATATCTTCTATGTTTCTTTCCAGAATCAGAGACCCTATTTCTGGTTTGTTCCTCCTAATTCCCGCAAAACACCAAACCATATTATGTATGATGTATGTAAATATATGCATTCAATTAACTAGAATAATGGTTATTAGACTCAAATTAAGGATGCATGGATGGCTATGACATATATAGTATGAAACATGATTTCCTAGAGATTTTGTTCAAGATTGATTACTGAGAAGCGCAGACAATCACATGAACCATATAACAGAATGATGAGAACATTACAACTTTAAACACCGACAAAGATTATTAAAACCACAAAACAGAAAATTGCAAATGGCAAACACCTCGCGAACTAGAAACCGGAGTACAACAAACTTGATGAAACCGCGAGACAAAGTGAGCTTAATGAGCTATAAACCACAAGTGTTTGTACGAAGTGAAGATGTGTCCGATCACTAATCCACAAAACACACCAGGTCCAAATGATATTGCGGCTGCTATCCAACTCAGCACTGGCTCTTCCGATCCCGATAAAGATTCCTCGGGTTGATGCGATGTATAAGGAACGGGAACATGATGGATTTTTCCACAGATTTCTTCTAGGCCATAGAGTCCGGGATTACCCAAGAATGATGAACAACTTTGACTTCCAAACTGTGTGCTCCGTGGCAACAATCCTTCTAAATGATTGTGGGAGAAGTTGATGATGGACAGAGACGAGAGTTTCCCGAGACTTTGAGGAATTGAACCTGACAACTTATTTCGTGATAGGTCCAGTGTCTCGAGCTTTGTAATATTCGCCAAGGATGGTGGAATGTTGCCTGTGAATGCATTGCCCGACAAGTTGAGAAGACGTAATTCAGTCAACAGACCAATGGATCCAGGGATATATCCGGAGAACCGGTTTCCAGAAAAATCAATGGCTTTGAAGGCTTGAAAGATCCGAACAAAACCTGTATGTACTCCTTTATACATCAAATCAATCGAATCTTCATACATATGGGAAACATCCCCCATGTAATCGGACTCTGGGGTGTCGTCGTTACTCCACAAAATGAACATCTCACGCCAGTTGGCAAAATAGTCTTGTGGCAATGATCCAGTGAAGTTATTATTGGATATGTCGATGATCCTCATACGTGGAAACCCTATATAGGCAGAGGTATTATAGACTGGACCATAGAATGCATTTGATCCAAGCACAAGAATCCTCAAGTTCTGCAGAGAGCCCAACCAAAATGGAAACGTGTCCTTGATCTTGTTTCCTTTGACATTAAGAAATTCCATCTTACCGCAATTGATCAAAGATTTTGGAAGTTTCCCCACCAAATCGTTGTGGCTAACATCAAGTGATCGTAAAAGAGAGCTATTGATGAATAAATCTGGTAGAACTCCACTTAAACTATTGTTCCTCAGATTTAGCTCTTTAAGATCAGTGGAACTCTTCAGACATTGAGGAATGGAACCAGTGAAATGGTTGTTAGAAAAATCCAAGCCCCATAAATTCCTTAACTCGCATATCCATTGGGGAAATGGCCCTTGGAGTGAAGTTGAACTGAGATCCAACTCACCTATTGATGCTCCATGGATAACTTCCACTGATTTGTCAAAGATGCTGAAAAAATTATGAGAAAGCTGTGCAGAATTCAATAGAGACGATCTCCATAAACAATGAGGTACTTGACCTTCCAACTTGTTGTAGGAAAGATCAAGGTCAATGAGATTGACTAATTCAGATATAGCTCTAGGGACTCTTCCTCCGAAATTGTTGTGGCCAAAATCCAAAATACCAAGATTGACTAATTTCGATATAGATTCTGGGATTAGCCCATCGAAATTGTTATAGCCAACATCTAACACTGCAAGCTTAGATGATGAAGAGGTATTCCCAAAATCAATAGATCCCTCGAGTTGGTTTCGGCCTAAAAAGATTTGGGTTAAAGAAGAAATCATGAGCAAGGATGAGGGAAAAGGTCCGACAAAAAAGTTGTCATGCCCTAAGAATCGCTCCAACTTGTGAAGTCCACTAAAGTCAGCGGAAAGAGAGGATTTGAAGTGATTGAAGGAGATGCGTATAGTGGACAAGCTGGTTAAATTGGCTAATACTATATCACCACCAGTAAATTGATTTCCAGAGAGGTCCAAATCAGAAAGCTTTGTAAAGTTGGCAAATGAACTAGGAATATTTCCTGTTAGATCATTATTACGAAGATCCATGTAACTTAGCTGGTTTAGGTTACCAATCGACGCTGGAACTTCACCAACTAAACCGTTAAAAGAAAGATCAAGACTTTTGAGATGAGAAAGATTTCCAATTGAAGAAGGAATCTGCCCTTGGAGATGGCAATTTGAAAGATCAAGCTCACGAAGATGTCGGAGTTTAAAAAGGCCACTGCTAGGTTTCAAAGTGGTATTCGCAATATAAGATACGAGTTCTAGTGATATCACCTCTCCCAAAACAGCATCACAAGTGACTCCAAACCAAGAACAGCAGTCGACGCTCTTGTTCCATGAAACTGTTCTTACAAGACTGCTATCGTTGGTATGAATCGGAAATTCACTCTTTAACTCCAAAAGAGCATCTCTTTGGTCACGGCGGCACAAGAGCCGTGTAGGAGAAGAAGCAAAGGTGTTTGGTAAGGAAAGAATGCAAAAAAAGAAATAGATGGTAATAGTACCAAAAAAGCAATAAGACTGGCTACAACTCATGACCTTTTCTTTTGGAAACAATTAGAATTTGTGTGTTGAATGGTAGAGTGGTGTACATATCTTGCTTACACAATTTTTTCTTTATATGAAGTATGAACACATTCTCTAAAAAGAGCTTGACTTGGCAAGTCTTCCATTCTGTTATTTCAAAGATAATGAACTAAAGGAGGAAAATGATGAATACTTAGTTTTTGTGGATGCCAACTAAAGCATTTACAAATACAAAACCGATGTGGGCCAACATTGAGCGGCTTTGACAGGCTAAGAGTATCCAAGAATTTATCAAACTTGTTTGGTATAGAATTCAGTATCGTTTGTAAACGATCATTTATGTATATTTCAATGTAACTAAATTTGAATCTATACTATTCATGGTGTATCAATTTCAATGATAAATAACCACAAGCTAGTATGTATTCGGTACCTTTAACCTTGGCAATATTAGAATCATATGGCAACCATCTTTTACTTTAAGATGTTTCCAAAAATACCATCTTGCACCTCCTGAGAAACTAATTAAACAAATACAAGTATGGATTAAGCATAAGACTTAACTTTCATATGTTGTTGAATCGAACTATTCTCAATTTTTACCTTCATCTATCTCATATGTCCTGCAGTTTTTCAATCTCATTTTTTGTCCTTTGATATTTTTCGAATAGATTAGATATTCTATTGTTGACTAGTTGTTATAGCAGTCCTTAACTGCACTAAGAAAACAATAAACCATGTTATGAAGAACAATACATGTGATAAATCAGAAGTAAACAATTAGTGGAGGAAACAATAAATCTCCCTTATATTTCTTGGGAGTTTTTGGCAGCAAAAAAACCAACACCATATCGATTAGTTTACTTACTATCAAGAACATCACTGAACATTTAGAATTACTGGATTTAATTATTAACAAAAATTTGTGTTTAAACTATATGTTTGTTTGATATAGGAAACCGATGAAATCCCGAATGTAGTGGCATCCGCGAAACCCATAGAAACAGTTTGTAGAAGAACCGATGAAGGGAACGAGAAAAGAAAAAGAAAATTGCAGCAAAAAGAAAAGAAGAGAAGGATCAGAATGAGACTTGCTCTGATACCATGAAAATCTGAATATTTTCCTTTATTCATTCATGTGTTTACAAACGTATATAAAGACAGAGTAGTTACAAGTAAGTGAGATCTTCCTAAATTACAGCAAATAATATCTCACTGTTATACAACTGAAGAATAATATTTGGCATATTTGTTTGTCGATTGTTGCCACTGTGAGATCACCCATGGCTGGTGATGTTTCCTTGTGCCGATTTGTTCTTCCTTAGCTCTGATACCAATTCTAGACTTTATGAACTCAAAGAATGATATAACAACTCCTTTATTAACTTCAGAAAATAACTCAAAACTGAAGTTCTCTCTTATAAATCAATCCTCAAGCTCATAAGTTATGCCATATATTGGCATCTCCTTATATAGAGACTTATAGATAACTCCTATTCCTTTTAGACATTAGATAACTTATACTTAGATAACTCCTAAATATCTTCTAATCCTTATCTTCTTATGACAGCTTTTATCTTCAAGTTTATGTCAACAATCTCCCCTTTAAACTTGAACTCTTCTCTTCAGTCAAGTCTTGAACTCCAGTGAGGTCTCTCATTTCCTTGAATTTGATTCTTCCAATTGCCTTTGTCAGAATATCTGCTCTTTGTTCTGTTCCAGGAATATGTTCTACTTCTATTTGTCCATTCTCAACACATTCTCTAATAAAGTGATACCTTGTATGAATATATTTACTTCGACCATGAAAAACAGGATTTTTAGTAAGTGCGATTGCCGATTGATTGTCAATATGAATGACTGTCTTCTCGCATAGTGATCCTATGAATTCACTGAGCAAATCTTGAAGCCAAATTGCTTGTCTCGCAGCTTCAGTATCTGCCATAAACTCTGCTTCACATGAGGATAAAGCTACGGTATTTTGTTTCTGTGAACACCATGAAATCGGACTGTCACCAAGATAAAATATGTGTCCTATTGTACTCCTTCCATCATCATGATCAACATTATAACTACTGTCACTATAGCCAACTAACTTTGGTATCTGAGAAGTTGATCGCTTAAATATTAATCCGAGAGTAGTGGTGCCTTTAAGATATCTTAGGCATTGTTTCATTGCAGGTTCATGTGATTCTTTTGGACACTGCATATACCTACTTAGTACTCCCACACAATAACCTAAATCTGATCTTGTATGAAGTAACTAACAAAGGCAACCAACATTCTTCCTGTAACTCTTTGCATCAATCTCCTTTTCTTCTGCAGATTTCGTTAATTTTAACCCTGACTCCATCGGTGTATGAACCAAGTTATAATTTCCTATCCTGGCTTCTTCCAAGATCTTAAGAGCATAAAGTTTTTGACTTAACGTTATTCCTTCTTTGCCCTGGCTAACCTCAATCCCAAGATAGTATGTTAATTCTCTGAGATCACTCATCTCAAATATAGACTTCATCTCTTTCTTGAATTCTTCAACAACTTTTGTATTTGTTCCTGTGACAAATAGATAATCTACATAGACTGCAACAAGTAGAAGACTCTCCTTCAACGCCTTTCTATACACAGATGGTTCTTTTGAAAATTTTATGAACTGAAATTCCTTAAGAATTTTATTTAGCTTATCATTCCATGCTCTTGGTGCTTGCCTTAGACCGTACAGAGCTTTGTTGAGTCTATAGACTTTTCCTTCACATCCTTTAACTTCAAAACCCTCCGGTTGAGTTACGTAAACAGTTTGTTTCAGCTCTCCATGAAGAAACGTCGTTTTGACATCAAGATGATATATTTTCCACCCATTTGTTGCTGCAAGGTTTATCAACATACGAATTGTTTCAATCCGTGCTACTAGAGTGAATACTTCATCACAATCTATTCCATATATTTGTATGTATCCCTTAGCAACAAGTCGATCCTTGTATTTATTAATACTCCCATCGGAATTTCCTTTCAGTTTGAACACCCATTTCAATCCAATTTTCTTTGATCCATGCGGAAGATCTACTAAGTTCCAGGTATGATTTTTTGTAATAGAGTGGATTTCATCCTCACATGCAAGCATCCACTCTTTTGACCCTTTTGCTTCATAAAAGTTTCTTGGTTCTTCATTTAGGCACATTAGTTATCGTTCTCCTTCTTCTTCAGCAAGAAATATGTAATCTTCAAAATATTTCGGTTTTGTGCTATGTCTCTGTGATCTTCTTAACGTTGGTTGAACTGAGTCTTGGAACTCAACATTCTCTGTTTAATCTCCCAGACATCATTATTATTTTCGCCCAGACATTCATGATCCTCATGACTTTCGAAAAATTCATTATGTTCTTCATTGTTATGCTCTGTTTCTTGAATACCATGATTACCAAATTCTTCGATGGTAACTCCGAAATTTTCAGCTCTGTTGTGTGTTGGATTGTTTTGATTCCAGTTCCAGCCTCTTGTTTCATCAAAGATAATGTCTCTACTTACCACTATCTTTCTGGTACGAGGATCAAGCATCTGATATGCTTTTGTACCTGGTTTTGTACCGAGATGAACTAACATGCGTGATCTGTCTTCGAGTTTCTTCAAGTGTGGAATTTCTATTTTTGCATACCCAATACAGCCAAAGATTCGGAGATGGTTAACATTGGGTTTCTTATCACAAAAAACCTCGTATGGAGTTTTATTCTTGAGTGCTCGTGTAGTTACTCTGTTTAGTAAATAAGTAGAGTGTCTGATTGCTTCGCCCCATAATAAATTTGGAATGAACATGTGTTCCAAGATGCTTCTGGTCATTTCCATTAGTGTTCTATTATGTCTTTCAACAACACCATTTTGTTGAGGAGTATATGGGGCTGTAAGGTGACGTTTTATGCCCGATTCATCACAAAAGGAATTAAATTCTTCTGATACAACTCTCCTCCTCTGTCTGTTCTGAAAGTCTGTATACTTTTGCCTGATTCTTTCTCTACCAAGCTTTTAAACTTCTTGAATTTATCAAACGCATCACTTTTCTCTTTTAGTAGGATTGTCCACATATATCTAGAATGATCATCAATAAGAACAAAGACATACTTATTTCATGCAGCTGTATGTGGTGTTATGGGTCCACAGAGATCACCGTGTATAAGCTCAAGTAACTCAGTTGCTCGGTACGAGGTAGCTTGTGGAAATACTTGCCTTGTTTGTTTTCCAAGTAGACATGAGCCACATATTTCTTTTGTGAGATTAACCAGTGGGATTCCTGTAACAATTTCTCCCTGTCATGGATCTCATTGTTTCAAAATTTATGTGTCCTAACCTTGCATGCCACCTGCTTGAGATATCTGTTGTTATGGAGTATAGGCACATGTGTTCTTGAGTCCCATATGAACTTTGTATAGTCGGTTCTTCGATCTTACTGTATTGACGAGTAACTTTCCTTCACGATCATGCATTGTTAAGTACTCTCCTTTCATTCTCACATCACAACCTGATTTTGTAGCTTTTCCAAGACTGATGATGTTATTTTTTAAATCTGGAATGAAATAAACATCAGACATCATCCTTGTTTCACCGTTTCTGTCCATGAACTCGATTAAACCTTTTCCTTTGATGTTTATACGAGAGTCATCACCAAACCTCACTTTTCCTGTAATAGATTTGTCAATGTTTGAGAAGTACCGTGGATCTCCGGTCATGTGGTTACTAGCTCTGTTGTCAAGATACCAGATGTTCTCTTCACTGGTGTTTGATTCATAGTTGCTTGGTATAACTTTTTCTTCATTGAGATATACTACCTCGTGCATCATGAGTTCATCAGCTTGTTGTGTGTTGTGATTGTCATCTTCGTGTGTTTCTTGCAGCTTGAGTAATCTGTCTGGGCAATTTGAAGCAAAATGTCTTGTTTTGTCACATCGGTAGCATATGATATGTGATAGGTCTTTTGTTCCATTGAATCGTCTGCGACCTCTTCCCTTGTTATAAAATTGTCTGCCACGTCCTCTGCCTCTATGTTCACTATTGAAATCACGAATTGATTGTGTTTGTGATTCAATGTTTGCATACATTAGCTTGCTTTGATCTTCTTGAGCTTCTTCTTCTTCAGAGATATGTTCTTCATATTTTTTAAACGTCCAATAATGTCTTCAAAACTTGTGTTTTTAAGGTCTAACACTTGTTCTAGTGATGCCACAATATGTATGTATTTCTTGCGAGGAAGGCTTTTCAGAAACTTTTTGACTAATTTTGATTCTGGAACAATCTCTCCTAGAGCTGCAGATTTTGATGTGATTTCTGATAGTTTTCCCACAAAGTCATCAATTGTCTCTGTTTCTTTCATCTTAATTCGATCAAACTCTGTCATTAGTGTCTGCAACCTAGCTTCTCTGACTCTTTCTGCTCCCATATGTCTTGCTTTGATCGCTTCCCATACCTTCTTTGCTGTTTCTAGCTCTCTGACCTTGAATATAAGTGCTTCAGGAATCGATTGAAACAACAAGGTTATAGCCATGTCGTTCTTGTCACTGTCATCTGCATGTGTTTTCTATAATCTCCCACACTTTATGCACTTTGAGTATGTTTTTCATTTGTATGGCCCATACTGTATAATTTGTCGAATTTAGCATGGGACAGCTGATGGAAGATGATCTTCCCTCCTTTGGTTTGTCGATTGTTGCCACTGTGAGATCACCCATGGCTGGTGATGTTTCCTTGTGCCGATTTGTTCTTCCTTAGCTCTGATACAAATTCTAGACTTTATGAACTCAAAGAATGATATAACATCTCCTTTATTAACTTCAGAAAATAACTCAAAACTGAAGTTCTCTCTTATAAATCAATCCTCAAGCTCTGATACAAACACGCTTTTAAAAAATGGATTTCGAGACTCAAAATTGACTCATTCTATGGAAGCATTGAGACACACACTCACATACATACAAAGTATGAGTTATGTGTGTAATTGGCAACGTATATATGAATACTATATATTATTATAATATCATTGTGAATCATATGAAAGATATGGCGTGTAGGGGCCACGCGCCATTTAGGTAGAAGGAAGTTTCTCCACTTTATTAACTTTAAAATGGGAAGTCAAAGTCTGTACCTACTCCTGAAAACTAAGGGTTTGTAGTTGAAATGGTTGTTGTTAGGGTTGGCAAATTCTATATTGTCCAGTCTTCATAATTATAAATTTCTATTCCTTTTGAAATTTTCATGTATATTTTTTGATAATCCAAGTGATTCTAATTCATATGATTTATTATCTATTGTCTTAAGTTCAGCTCTACCACATATTAGAAGAGTCAAATAAAATATACAGCTGTACCATGAAAAAAACTTTGATTTTGACGATAAATAAGCTTCTTAAAAAATTATCTGATTTTATAAACTATTTTAAACATAAAATTGAATGGGTCTTTTGTAAATGCATTTCTTGCACATGTGGAGAATCAAATATAGTAAAGAAAATTTGAACTCTAGCTAGGTAATATATTATGGTTATCCTAAATTTTTTTGTTCTGCATTTTTGCGTATCTTTAATCATTTCACAATGATATAAAATTGTTGATGTAGCTCATATAGTCTACATATCATCCGTAAAATCTTATCCAGTTCTAAGAATTTTAATGTTGACTTTACATTTTTGAAACAAATGTGAAGGAAACTAAACCTAATTTCAAGCACAAATCCACAAGAGAACTTAAACTAAACAGATTAAGACTTTAACTAACGAACCGAAGACCACGACAACAAGTGGACTTGGAACCTGATAAAAGACTTAATGTAACGAAGAAACACGTTTGACTTTTACTTTCCTTACTTTTTGTAAGGAAATTAGAAGGCAATGATGAATTGAAGAGGTATATATGTAGTATATATGATATATGTATATATTTAGATAGTTTTCATTATTATTTTGCATCATTTAATATTATTTAACAATCATTAATTTTTATTTTAGATTAGTTTTTGGTACATTTTACATTTTAGTATTTTAAGATCGTGCATTTGCATATTTTGCTTTTCTTGAATTATTTCAAGTGATTTGGAGCTATCTAAATAGATTTGAGCTTGGACTTAGATAGAGAGGCTAAAGGATGGAGTAAAGATGCATTACATCAAGGAAGAAAACCCTCCAGACCAAAATATCGACCTTCTGCCCGATGGAGAGGTCGATATTTCTACACAGAATATCAAGTGTTTAAACTATCGACCTCATGCCTGATGGAGAGGTCCATATTTCTACACAGAATATCAAGTGTTCAAACTCTCGACCTCCTGTCAGATGGAGAGGTCGATAGTTTTGCACAGACGCGACATTAATTCTTTCTAGTCCGTAATGCCGACTTGTATGCCTGATGAGATGGTCGCCAGCAACAACAAATACATTTTTTCATTTTATCTGACCCAATTTGTATCAGGTCGACCTGGTTTCATTTTTAGACTTAAAAACCCTATTGTTTAAGGGTTTAGAACATCACTCTTTTAATTTGTAGTCACTTAGTCACATTTGAGAATGAGTTTTGGAGAGAATTTTGTAGAGTCCTTTGGATGATCATTTTGGATTGTTTCTTTGAAGGTTATTGAAGAATCTCATTACCTTTCATCTTCTCTTTGCATCATGTCTTTCATTTTGTTATTTGTTTTGTGTTTCATTGTTGAGATGTGTGAGTAGTCTTTAGAGTGAATTAAGGCTTGGTAGATCCTAGGGGCTAGATGATTGATTGTTGATGTTTAGGTTGATAGATCCTTCATATTGGGTGTTTTTAATGCTAGTTTCATCTTGGCCATTTGAATCAAGAAGCTAGGAGTTTTGTTGTCCGATATGTGTTCGATGAAATTCCCGACATATCTTTTTATGAGCTTTTCTTCCCTAACCATTGAGAGATGTTGTTAGGGTGATTAGTGAACTTAATTGACTTGTTTGTAATGTTTATTGATCTTTGAATTAGCAAATGAGAGTTTAGCTAAATTGATTGATTGGTGAAGTGGTTAATGCCATGAGAGTGGGTTATTCTAGAGTTGTGTTCCATGTTCTAGGTTGAACTTAATTGTTCCTTGTTGCATCATCAATTAATTGTCTTCCCCTTTGATCAATTGCATTGCCTTAAGCTATTCATTTTTGTTTATTTGTCTTTGCATCATTTTCGCTTTGTTTTTGTTTAAGTTGTCTTTTGTTCAATTTGCTTAGTCTACATTTGTTTGATTTTGGTCTAAGTTTAGTTGTAGTTCAATTTCGTTCTCTTGGATTGTTTTAGTTTAAGTAAGAATTTTATAGTCGTATTGTATTAATTTTAGGTTCTTTGCGGATTCGATCTCCAAATACTTGCAATGATGGTTATTAACATTTGTTAAAATTAATTGATTATAAAAAGCAAACATCAACATACCAAGAAGCTTCGATGATTCGATCTTTTAATATACGACAATTTTCTATAAATAAAAACATAAATTTCAATAAATATTAGTAGTTATTACTTATTAGATACGTAGAATATGTTAGTTGGCAATACAACTCACGAACTATATAGAACAAACGCGTACGGAGGGTTTGTTCTTGTTCTTCGTCCCCACACCTCCAATCACCGATACGTCGTTATCGCCGTTCTTCTTCTCTTATTATTTACTTTCCTTATTTTTGAAATCATTTTTAATCGGTTTTGTTGTATAAGAACGAAACAAACCGAAACCGAAATTATCTATTGAAACCGAATAATTATTTGTCAAACCAAAATTATTGAAGCCGAATAATTATTTGCCAGAAACCAAAAGCTATACAAATATCTATTTTCGGTTTGGTTTGGTATTTTGTTTCTTGCTTTTATATTAACGGTTTTAGTTATTAATTCTTTTTTTGTCATATAAAAATTTGTAAAATAATAACTTGAGCGGTATATATTTTAAAGATACAAAAGCTGGCGGAACATGATAATATCTCCGGATAATAAGTTTAAAAGAGAGAAACTAAGTTAGAAACCCTAGACTAAGACATTCATGGACTTAAATTCAAAGAACTAGTATTCGAAATTGAAAACCAATGCCACCAGAAAAACAGAATTGATGACGAAAACTCTTATGATAAATAGATGTACGTCTTAACTTAAAAGATTAAACGGCTAGAGCGGCAAGAATAAATTCCACGTTATTCTAAAAATGACGAAGTCAGAATCATAATTGACCATTTGACACCAGATCTCGATTTAATTGGGATTTAAAGATACAATAATTACACCTTCGTTTCCTATTTTACAAAATTTTGGATTCCTAAAAAAATCTTAGGAATGTATATAAATTGGGTATTAAATAATAGATTACAATATATTGGGAATATAATATGAAATGCTATAAAGTACATGGACCAGTTTGCAATTCATGTCCTTTGAGCTAAATGCAGAACTTAGTAAGATTAAAGATACAAAAAAAAATTTAACTGATCAGAATTTATCATCAGGAGAGAATCCTCTCTGCATCATCTCATCGTGAAACCGAAATGCTTCGGTTAAGTTATCTTGAGAAACATATCCATTGATCAGAGATGCATACGTTGACCTATCAGGATTTACACCTTTTTCAATCATCTTCCTTAGCACAGCCTCAGCTTCTTTCATTTGATTCTGTCTACAAAACCCATGTAAGATTGAATTGTATGTAAAGATATCAGGCACTAAACTTTTTTGCTTCTCCTCCATCTTCTTCACCAAATTAAAAGCTTTGCTCATGTTTTCTTCCCTAACGAAACCGTAAATTAATGTGTTGTAAGTAATGATATCTGGCACAAAACCTTCTGAGATCATCTTGTCCAAAAACCTTTCTCCATCTGAAGCATTACCAGAGCGGCAATATCCCTTTATCATGGAGTTACAAATCATGACCGTTGGCTTTATACGTTTACTGATCATTTCATCCCAAACTCGAACTGCCTCAGAAAGATGGCCTTTACTGCACAATGCGTTAACCAAAATGCAGTAAGATATTGGAGTGGGAAGTATCCTTCTTGATGCCATATCTGCCCATACCACTTTTGCTGTATCGATATCGCCTACTTTACCAAACCCATCTAAAAGCGTGTTGTATGTCACAACATCGAGTTTAATTCTCTTTTCCTTCATCTTCTGAAAAAGCTCCATAGCTTTTTGCAGATTTCCGAGCTTACAATGTCCATCAATAAGTATGGTTAAAGTGTAAGAATCTGGAAACAAATCCCTTTCGATCATTTCGTTGAACAATTTATCTGCTTCACCCAACATTTTCCGTTTACATAAGCCGTGCAAAATGGTGTTATAGGTAACAACATCCATACCACAACCCTGCTGAAGCATTTCATTTCTCATATTCATAGCTTCAATGATCATACCTTTTCTACAATACCCTTGGATCAGAATTGTGTAGACCACATTGTCAGGAATCAGACCAGCATCCTTCACACAGTTAAAATACACTAAGGCCTTCTCGAGATTTCCACTGCGAGCAAAAAGACTCATTATTGAGCTAAAGCAAACCAAATCCGGAACAATATTCTTAGATCTCATATCACTAAAAATCTGTTCTGTTTCAACCGCATCTCCCTTCTTACAAGCCTCCATCAGCAATGATCTATAGGTCGCAGAGTCAGGACTCAACCCGGTTTTTAACATCTCAGCAAAAACTTCCTTGGCTCTCTCGTATTTCCCATTCTTACAGAGACCATTTATCACAGAATTATAAGTATATACACCAGGACTAAACCCTTTGCTCGGCATAGCATTCATCAACTCAAATGCCTCTACCATGAGACCTTTACTAGAATAGGCGCTAATCAATGTATTATATGTTACAACATCCGGATAAACTCCTTTCTCTTGCACTTCAGACAGAAAAGCTGCAATTTTATCCATTTTACTATCTTTGCACAATGCATTAACCATGATATTGAGAGTAAAAACATTAATACCAATGCCAGTCCGAGAAATGTCCTGATAAACTCCCCAAGCCAATTCAACCCAACCGATCCTCACCAAGCTTCCGATGAGAGCGTTACAAGCATCGATTGAAACTGTGTAACCTTTGCTTCGTAGTAATGTAAAAGCCTCATGTGCTTCTCTTAGTTTTCTAGCCTGTACATAAGTCCTGATCAACAAATCGAAAACAGAATCATTCGAGCCACAGTTACTATACGTTGAAACCAAGGAATTGACAATCTCTGTCCTAGAAACTCCACTCCTCCTAATCATCCTAAGAACACAACTCTGTGCATCCGATAATCTTCCACTCCTCACCAAAATATGAATCATTGCACTAAAAGATAAAGACGTATGCTTGAAATTTGGAACATTTGACCCTAATTGATCCACGAACCTTTGACCTAAACTTAAAACATTGCGGCAACGGTACAAAACCTCAACGACAGCTAAAGGGTTTAGCTGAATCAGGTGGGTTCTCAAGGAAGCTGCATTATTCCCTTGCTTTAGAGTGAAACAGATTTTCTCCACCAAGAACGAATCCGAAGAAGAAGAGGGTTCGAATTCAGAAGCTGGTACTGAAGATGTGGTGAAGGTTTTGAGAGGTTTAAATCGAGTGAAAGGGTCTTTTACGCGGGAGAATCTGGACGGTATTATCCGGTGAACAACCATTTTACTGGTGATCAGAGAAGAGAGAGATAGAGAGACAGAGAGCGCGATCGAGAAAAAAAACGGATAATTAAGAAGTCAGTTTGGTTCTTCGAGCAACCAAAACAGTCTGAAATTTCTGATAGCTCCTTCCACCGTTGAGAAGCGAGCTTACGAAACGACGCCGTTGCTATCTCTTCACGATCCGGATCTGGATCCGGAACCGGCTGTGATCCATGACGGCCCAAATTAATATTTACGAATCTTATTTGAGCCTTAGTACGGCCCAAACCCAAATGAATCATGTAACCCAAAGCCTCTTTCTCGCTGTTCCTCTAATTCCATTTGGAATAGAATTATTTTAATTTTACTAAAACAGAAATCCATGAACTAAAAAGACGAACAAATTTTGATTGAGAAGAAGTGAAGTAGAGAGATCTGAAATCCCCAATCTTCCGACTTCAAAATTCGATAGAAGGTAGTAGCTTTGATTTCTCTTCGTTCTTTTGATTTCTGTTTCAGGGTTCCTTACATGTAATTTGTTTTCGTTTCCTTCGAATTACAGCGACAAATGCTTCAAATTCGGCTGAGGAGGGATTCGCCTACGGAGACTGGAACTGGAGCGAGGCCTTCTCCGACGGATACTGTTACTGTAGCCTGTCCTGATCACCTTGTCCTCGCTGATCTTCCTGTCGCAAAAGGGATCGGTTCCGTCACTCCCACCACCGTTATTAAACCCGTTGGTCGCCGTTCTCGCCGTCAGCTTGGCGAGAGAGTTCACTTCTGCGTCCGTTGCGATTTTCCAATTGCAATCTATGGTCGTTTGGTAAAGTTGGCGTCTCTACTGGCTACTAATTGCTTACATTTTGTTAAATTTCATAGCGGCTAGGGGTTTTTTGGAGACGGGTTCTTCAATGCGATTGAATTTTCTTTTCTTTGTGTTTTTTTGTTTTTTTGCAGATTCCTTGTGATCATGCCTTTTGCCTCGAATGTGCTCGTAGTGATTCTATCTGCTATCTGTAAGCATCTTTAACTTTGATCAAGTTGTGCTTTAAAGATGGTTACTTGTCTCTTTTCACAATGCAGTTTAAGCCAAACTTACTCGAATTGGTGTGCTATTGATCAACAAATTTCGCAAGAGCCATATTTTGAAGTATGCGTGTGTTTCAAATGGGAATTTAGAGACATGAAAGTATATTATTACAAGCTTTGTTAGATATATATTCTAGATTGTTTGGAAGAGATATGTCAGGTGATGCAGGATTATCAAACTGAAATCGTGTCATCTCTTGTGTGTGTGTGCTTGGACAGATGTGATGAACGGATTCAAAAGATTCAAACTATCAAGATGATGGAAGGGATCTTCATATGTGCAGCTCCTCATTGTCTCAGGTCTTTCCTGAAAAAAGTTGACTTTGAAGCTCATGTACATGAACTCCACGGCACCCTATTACAAGCTGATGCAGAGAAGGAAGATGGTAACGAGTCAGACGTTCAGAGCACAAAGCAGCAATCTTCAGCTTCAGAATCCACATTAAGAGGTCCCCTAAGAACTCAGCAGCAACAATCCCGTGAGCAACCTTTACTAAATAGGTCGGCATCATTGGCAAAATCACAATCTGGATTTGGTCAAGTTCAGAATTACTCTGGAGAGGGTGATAACTCTCGCCCTCCAGGATTCGAAACAGCAAGTCCTAAACCGGGAATTCGGTTTCCAGATTACCCGCCTATGAATCTTATGCAACCACCCAACTTGCCCGTTCCAATGAATCAAAACCCGGGCTTACCACAGCAGTTAGGTTTTCAATCTTATCCAACAACCGATGGATCATCTCAACAATTCTATAACGGTGCTCCTTATGAGATGACAAGAACAGAAAGTGGTGGATCAGAACAAGGTTCATTGCTTGGGTATCCACCTGCACCAATGATGAATCTGAATTTTCAAGGATCTTATCCTCCTCAGTCATGGAATCTTGCAATGGCACCGCCGCACGGGAATCAGCAGGTTAACCGGGGTAGAGACAGTCAAAGTTTTGGGTGGCAACAAGAGAACCGCGAAGGCTTTGGGCAGGAATAAGAGTAGACTAGTTTGAACACTTTTTTGTGTAATGTTAAACTACTCGCTTGAAAGGTTCAAGTGTTATTGTCTTGGAAACGTTGTCGTTTCTGGTTTTAACTTATAATTTGGTTAAACCCAATTTGAACCGAATCAAAAACTTTGCCGACAAACTAAGTTTAGAAATAACCAAAACTATATAAGATTTCAAACATGTGAATGATTACAAATAAACACTATTTACATTTTTCTTCGGCTATAAAATTTAAAATCTGTAAATTACAAAAAAAGAAAAAGAGTAAATGGAGTAACCAAAAAATGAGAAAATAAAGTGAAATTTTTCTTTTTTCTTTTTAATATTTGATAATTATATTTGTATAGTTTTATGACTTTCTTAACATTTGATATTTTTATTATAAAAGTCACCTTCTATTTTAAAATTATAAAATAATTTTGAAAAATATATTTATTCCAATTATGAACCATTATGATACATAGCAATATTTGCAAGACACCATTATTGAGATTTGAAGAATACTGAGGTAAGAAGCTTTTTCCCATGTTTTTATTAATTATTGCGATACCCATAATAAATTTCAAAATGTAAAAGGCTAATCATTGTCGTAAAATATCATGATTAATCACCAATCATTATGACCGTCCAAAGATAATATATTATAGGGTTAAGTAGCCCAATACCCTGAACCAAAATTAAAACTTATTTAAGTACCTGATCCATATTTTATATTAAGTCATTCTCTATGGTTCATCATGTTGAAGACTCATTTATCTACGGCCTAGTTAGTAATGGCACATGCTTGAAAGACTAGGAAACACGAGCATTAATGGAGCATTAAATGCAGAGACAACGCATTAGATGTGTTGTTTTCAGTTACCTGTTAACAAATATGTTACCAGGTAACACGTAAGTTACCTGTAAGCTATGAATTATATGGCACTAGTTAATGAATATATTACCGGATAACACAATTTGTACACGGTAATAAACGAGTTAGATGGTACACAAACATGTACATGGTAGCTTACGAATTACTTGGTACCAGTTAACGAATATGTTACTGGATAACACAAGTTGTACATGGTAATGGACGAGTTATGAATTATAGTATACCCGTTAACGAATATGTTAACGGATAATACAACTTGTACATGGTAATGGACGAGTTAACGGTACACAAACATGTACATGGTATGCTATGAATTAGACGGTACCTGATAACGAATATATTACCGATAACATAATTGGTACAGGTAATAAACGAGTTATAAGGTACATAAACCAACAACACTAAGTATGATGCTTTGACTTGTAGAGCTGTAATCAAATAGTTTGAACAAATTATCAAATTGATGAAAGCAAAACTGACCCAAAAGAGAAGAAGACACATCTGGTACAGAGCTAAGTATTCCTTATTTCAATTAGCAAATCAAGAAATTTTACAAAGATTGAAATATAAAAAAATTCAGAAATTTACATTAAATGGATTTGCAATCATCATGAGAAAAGAGATCAAAGTCACGAAAAAACAGCACAACCAAGACTAGAGAATAGGAAGAGGAAGAACATGCTGAGAAAAGAAAGAGAAGATGAAGATGAAAAACATGAGAGAGAAGAGGAAAGAGAGAGACGGAGAGTAAAAGAGAAATGAAAAGCATTATAATTTTTAATTAATGAACAATAACAGTTTTTTAACTCACCTAATATTGGATTTACACTTGGTATATCTCCAGATTTCTCTATATTTATAGTGTTTTTGTAATTATAATGTAATGTAAATATAGACATTTAGCTATTGTAATTTATGTCATCAAAACATTGTTTTCGATGAATGTGTTTAAGTGTTCGACTGCTTTTTTCAGCGACAGAATCATGAGTGTTTTAAGATTTTTTTGTGAGACAAGAATTTATTTCCAACCTCTATTTAAGAGTTATTTAAGAGTTCTCGTGCGTTTGAGTGTCTCCGTTTTGATATTGTTTATCTTTTATTTATGTCTGCTTGGATAATGCTTGTATTATTTTCATCTTCTTTATCGTTGATGTATTCAAGAACTCATAATTTAATGAAATCATATCGTTTGAAAAAAAAAAGCTATTGTAATTTCTTTTATCAAAATATTTTTTTTGGTCGTAAGATTATGTTTTAAGAAAATCCACAAATAATTTAAAGTTATATTTTTAAAACCATGATATTAGAGTGCATACAGCTTTTAAAAAGACTAAAAGGGATAAATTTGATTGGCAAAATAAAAACAAAAGCCCAGATTAATGGCTTTGATTGCGTTGCGATTAATGGATGATGGAAATAATTAGGCAACAAAAAAAACATTCGAGATATCTATCTCTCTCTTTTTCACTAGAATAATAAAAAAACAAATCCAATTACAACACAAGGTTTCACTAGGTCCCAAAAGAGGGGATATCTATCTTTGATGGCTACAAATAACACATTACTTTAAAGAGAAAATCAACAAATACGACCCAATTGATAAATGATATATCAATGTAAAGATTTTTTTTTCATTTTGCTGTCAGTCAATTGCTATGAGAAAATAACATTTCTTGCACAAATTTGAGAATATAGAAAATAAAACAAAATATATGATGAAAACTATTTTTTTAAAAAGGAAAGCAGAGAGAGACAACAAATAAGATTTGATTAATTGCTTTATATTGTAATTTGCCTTTGCGTTGGAATCTTTGAAAATCCAAAGAAAATCTTTACTTCATGATTTTATAAGTAACCTTTAGTTTACTATTCCAAAGCAAATGTGAGAGTATTATCAGAACTGGTTCGTGATATAAGTTACCTAGGCCAAAAATTATGGCCCCAATATTATAGGATTCAAAAAATTTAAAGTTAAATTTCTTTTTAGATTTATGGAACTATAAGTCTTACGAGAAGTATGGACAAATGAAGTGAGTAAATTTATTGAAGTGGTGAATTTTTTAAAAATAATATAGAGTTGTTATCAAAAGGCATAAATTTTTTGTCGGATATTGCTGACTATTTTAGTCTCAGTTAGTTATGTTGAAAATTTTTTTTTCAAGTTAAAGTTGATCAAGAATTATTTGCGATCCACAATGTCACAAGAGATATTAAGTGAACTAGCTATATTGTTAATTGAAAAATACATGTTTGAAAAGATAGATTATGTGATTTTGATAGATGATTTTGTAAGAAAAATGTAAAAATGATCATATTTAGTCAAAAATAGTTTAATTAAAGTGATGTGTTAACTCGTAATTGAGATTATTTCTCTTTGTTTTCTTTCAAGAATTTGTTTGGTTTAAACATTTCATATACCTTTTAAATTAATGTTTCTTTTACTTAAAATTAAAAAAAAAAATAGTTTTGATTATGGGCTTTTGACAACATTGGACCGACACTGAATATTGTGCATATAGTTTTTTCTTTTTTTACCCTAACTATATATTTTATATTATGTCTAAGCTAAAATATAAAAAAGGAATTAAATAAAGGTAATTTGGTTTGAAAAATATATTTGGTCAAATTTGAATATCATTTTAGTTGTATGTTTTCACCGGAATTTGATTACTGGAAAATAATGTTTGCTTTGAAATAAATTATTTAAATATATATACCATATATAATTAGAAAATGAGATTGAATGATTATACACACATACTATCTTGAGGGTCGAAGTCATCTCGTAGGTCTTTAGAGTAGATAACTGTAGTTTTTGCATCTTTTAACTTGTGTAAGTAAAACCAACTCCAATAGTACCATTACTTTTGATGTTGAAATTACACCAAATTTAATGTTATAGTGTCTCTTCTTTTTTTTCAACTCTAAACACAACACTAAATATTACACTAAAAATACTATTTTTCATTATTATATTATTAAATTAAAAATTCATAAATAAAAAAACTAATTTAGTATTATTTAAAATATATTAATAAATAAATAAAGAAATATATTTTAAATTTATGTGTGATGAATAGTGTTACAGTGACATTGTAGCAATTATACCAACTTTAATATTTTTGTATCTTTTTGATATTCTATTAAAGTGAATTTTATACCAAATTTAGGTTTTTGGTATCTTATTGGAATTGCTCATAGACTTTTAGCTTAGCCGACATGTAAAAACTCAGTCTATAAAACTTTGTTTTATATGAATGTAAACATTCATCTATAAAAATAGTCACATACTCAGCATTTAAGTTAATTATAGCGCATGTCAAAAGGAGCTCGATTTTTACGTTTTAAAAGTAAATAAAAAGCCTGAAAGTCCACTTTTGGTGCATCACTCAAAAATAAGACAAAATTTAAAAGTCGTCAAAAGGCTAATTCATTGGGGTTAGCTTGGATTAAGATGTAAAATGGTGGAATTGTGACGTTTTAAACAACACATAATCATAGAAATACCATGATAATTAAGTAGCGTAAGGGTTCCATTTGCTTGGGAAGAAAATTTAGATTGAGTTCCGGATCTTTAAAAAATTCACGGTAAAAAAACTATTGCATCAGTTTTTAGTAACGGGATTCCAATATTTTGTAGAAGATAATATGAAATTTTCATTAATCAGAATCAAATTTTTTTTATCCATAAATAATTATTAAATTGACAAGATTTGATTGATAATCAAAAAATTTCAATTAAAATTAGATAAATGAAAATCTCTCGGTTAGCAAGTAAAAGAAATTCATAGTAATTGTAAAACTTTTACACAAGTTGCAATATGCCCAAAAAAACAGTGTCTTCTCGACAACTGCATGCAAATAGAGGACATTTCACTTTCTTTTCTTCTTTGGTCTGTGACAACATTTGACATTGATGCCAATATATCGAAATTATACCAAAATAAATACGAATGTCAATTCCGCATGAGCAAGCACACGTGTTTGTTTCAAAAAGATTGCCATTTTAATAGACAAAATTTTAAAATGTCTTTAAAATATCTATCTTTTTTCTTAAAGAACAGAAAATCAGATTGACAGAGAGGATCGATCAAACATGAAAAATCACACATATTCTTTTTTTTAATACAAACACGACTGCACCGAATTCATCTGACATCTGCAAAAATACTTTAGTATTTATAATTACCGTAAAAATAAATATTTACGATTTTTTAATATAAATTAAGAATACTTATATAAAAAAAGGACAAAAAACAGAGAAATTATATAGTTTTGTTTTTCCTTCATCTTCTATCTCTTTCAATGTCCGTTGGTAACAGACGAAAGTTTCAGTCTTTCAGACATAACAACACTTTTCCAATATCTCTCTCGCACAAAGCAATTAAAACAGAGTGACAGTGATGGTATGAGCTAAAGAAAAAGGAGGATCCTTTATCATTTACCCTCCATGAATCCTCCCACCGACGAACTAGCTCCGCCGTCTCAACCAAATCGCCGATCGACTTCTTGTGATCTCCACCCAGATGAGCAGTTCTCCGGTTTCTGTCCTTCTTGTCTCTGCGATCGTCTCTCAGTCTTAGATCACAACGGTGTTCCACCACCTCCGTCTTCATCTTCCCGGAAACCTCCCACCATCTCTACCGCTGCGTTGAAAGCTCTCTTCAAGCCTACCTCTAGTGGTATCAACAACAAAAACACAAACGGTCGGGTCCGACCCGGTTTCTTCCCGGAGCTCCGGCGTACGAAGTCGTTTTCAGCAAAGAACACTGAGGGATTCTCTGGTAGAGTTGAGCCACAGCGTCGGTCTTGTGACGTTAGACTTCGTGAAGAACATCGAAACCTTCCCACTATAGAAGTTGCCACCGTCGTCGTCGCCGGAGGTAAGATCGATGACGAAGCTAGACGGTCTAGCGTGAGCGAGCCAGTTTTAGAGATAACTGAAGAAGCTGAAATTGAGGAGGAAGTAGCTGAAATTGAGGAAGAAGAAGCTGAAACTGAGATCGTGAATTGTTCCGGCGAAATTAGAGAGGGAAAAACGTGCGAAATTGTTGAGGAAGAAGAGAACTTGAAGCCAATGAAGGATTACATGGATCTCTACTCACAGACAAAGAAACCGTCGGTGAAAGATTTCGCCGGGACTTTCTTCTCCGCAGCCTCTGTTTTCAGCAAAAAGCTTCAGAAATGGAGGCAGAAGCAGAAGACAAAGAAGCCGAGAAACAATGGAAACAATGGCTATGGTGGGGGACGGCCACAGTCCGAAATCGGATATGGCCGGATATCCAGTGAAACCGATCCTAGATTCTCTCTTGACGCCGGGAGGTTTTCCGTCGATATTGGTCGGATTTCCCTAGACGATGCTCGATACTCGATCGACGAACCAAGAGCGTCATGGGATGGACACTTAATCGGGAGGGCAACGACGGCTAGGGTTCCTCCGCCGCCATCAATGCTATCAGTCGTGGAAAACGCACCAATGCATCGATCTGACATGCAGATTCCGGTTGATGAACCATCGTCTCCGTCAATTAATCCGATTAACGGTGAATCCGACCCGATTATCATCATCCCAGGCGGATCAAATCAAACCCGAGACTACTACACTGAACCTCCGTCGTCTAGGAGGCGGAAGAGCATCGATAGATCCAATTCAATTAGAAAAACAGTTGCGTCGGAGCTTGACGATGTCAAATCAGTGTCAAATTCGAAGGTTTCCCCGGCGACAACATTAGATACAAATTCCATGCAAACAATGGAGGACAAAGGGAATCAAAACGGTGATAAGAAATCGAAACGGTGGGGAAAATGGAGCATTTTAGGGTTTATATACAGGAAGGGCGTTAACAAGGACGATGAAGAAGAAGATAGGTATAGCAGATCGAACAGCACCGGAATGGTTGAGAGGTCTTTATCGGAATCATGGCCGGAGCTAAGGAACGGAGAAGGAGGAGGACCGCAGATGAGGAGGAGTAATAGCAATGTGAGCTGGCGGAGCTCCGGCGGAGGATCGACGAAGAATAAGAGTTGGAGGCAATCGCCTAAGGATGGAGAGAATGGAATGCTGAGGTTTTATTTGACTCCGATGAGAAGTAGCTGGAGAACAAGCGGTGGTGGCGGCGGGGGCGGTGATAGTGGGTGGGAGAAGACGGCGGCTAGGGCGAATAGTCACGGCCACTCTATAGCAAGAAGGGTCATGAGGCTGTATTGACTAAATTGTCCCTCTTCATTTTAATTATTGGGTTGAAATGAGGTTTGGGCTTGGGCCTTGGGTTACAGTACTTTTGGGTTATGTAGTTAATTATCTTTTCTGAAAAATTGGTTATCTACTTAACCGCTGTAAAACCTCATGAAACCGGACCGAATTGAAGTACCGAATTGTTTACCAAGGTTAGTAGTAGTGGAAACCTAAACAAACACTCTCGATTTTGGCTCCGCCGTCGTCTTCCACCATATCGCCCGACTTTATCATGGGCTGTGTCGTCAAGCTGAATCGATAGCTAGAATGCAAGTACGGCGGAGAAGATACTGATCGCGAAAGCGAAGAATATTGTAAAAATTTGTTATTTGAGGGATGCTTTAGAACGGTTTGACGAAATGTTTGAGAGAGAAGTTGCTCCTGAGGTTTACGTTACTAGAAGAGAGATATCGAGGCTCGAAGTGTTGCATCGTATGCCAGAGAAGGATTAGGTGAGTCAATACTGTAATCTTTGTTGTGTAAAAATGTCTTGTTCTCTCGGTTTCTCAAACTTTAACATCAAAAAATCAAGCTGCTTTAGTAGCATACTAGCTAAATCTGATTGTGAGACCAAATCTCTGTGTCTGTATATATTATCAAGATTGCGTAGATAAAGAATTCAGATTTTCACATACGAAAGCATCTGGATGACACAATTTGGTCTTGGTGATTTGAGAAAACCATCGCTGAGATCTGTCATTTTACAATGCAAAAGCAAATGTAGAAGTAGCTTGACATATCAAGCTCAAGTCTTAAGTTTCAAACTTGGGTCTATTAATCAAGTTATATGACCCTCTTGTAGTCTCTTGTACCGCATTCATTCCCGTCTATCTCGATTTTCCTTGTCTTATAAATTAGCTAACTTTTGTTATTCTTCTCTTTTATCAGTCTAATCTGTTCTCAATCCTGCAGGTTCTCTGAAAACTTGCATCTTAGTCTCAGAGCGTTGGTCACACTTGATCATGGACTCATCACTACTATTCTAGTTGCAATCAGAGAATACCACTCGAGTTTCATTCAATACAGGATCTCATCTACACGAGGCTTTCTATTTTCAGAATATACGTGCTTCTTTTCATGTGAAGACGTGTCCATGTAGTAGATTTGGTTGTTACTTTTGTCTCAAGTAACTTAAAAGAAAGGGACCGAGAGACAGACAGGCTTGTAATTTGTAAGGATTGTCAATATCTGAAATGAACTTTAAGTGGTTAAATAACACAAAATTAAGAATGTTAACTAAGGATATCTATCATCAAAGAGAGTGATTTGTCTCTATAAAGACACTGCAGGCTTCGTTTCTGAATAATCAAAGTGCATGGCCTGTCGTTTTCTTGTAAGTGTACCATTTAGCAATCCAAAGGTAGACCAAGAAATTCACGAAACTCAAAATAGCTAATAGCCAATAGTAGTAATCAAGATGACCTCTGTTCATATTTTTAGCGATCCAGCCTGGTCTTCCACCTGATCTGGTGATATTAGTTACCACCGTCACGAGCAATGTGCTCAAATAGTTCCCTAATGCGACTGTGGTGAGTGACAAAGCCGAGCACAAACTCCTCATAGCGTCAGGGGCTTGATCGTAGAAGAACTCAAGCTGACCTATAAATGTGAAAACCTCTGCACAACCCACGAAAAAGTACTGTGGAACTTGCCAGAATATCGTCATTGGGACAGTCTCTACATCGTAAAGGTTGTGAGTACGAACATAGCTTAACCTTACGACCTCGAGGATTCCTGCTGAGACCATAGCGAAGATAGAGATTACAAGTCCAATTCCCATTCGTTGAAGCTGCGTGAAGCCGCGTTCATGACCAGTGAATTTCCTGGCGAAGGGTACAATTAGCTGGTCGTAGACAGGTGTCCAAAAGAGGACACTAAGTGTGTCGAATAAAGAAAGTGATGCTGAAGGGATTGTGAAGTGAGGTCCCATGTGTTGGTCCATTGTGTTGCCTTGTAGTACGAATACTGTGCTCATTTGGCTATAAACTGAAGCAAAGACAATCCCTGTAGCCCAAACTGGTAAGAGACGGATCAGTGCTTTGAGCTCTTCAACTTGTGTCACTGTGCATAGCCTCCATGACGATTTAGCTGTTTCTGTTTTGTCAGTCTCTGTCTCCACCGCTGCTTTATCGAAGAACCTGCAATGGTTTAAGTTGAAAACATGTTAGAGCGACAACACAAATAGCAGATTGGACACTAACAACTTAAGCCATTAGACCTACTTGCAATGGTAATGAGAGTTAGTGGCTTACGGTAGTATATTAGTGTGTTCAAGCTTGCGGCTTCCTTGGATATTGCTTTCGGCATCTTGGTTCTCGTATAGAAGAGATTGATCTTCAGGGACTTTCACTTTCGATTTTCTGAAAGCAGCCACAATAACTTGAAGCATTCTCGTGAGTGGACTTCCTCCTGGTTTCTGAAGCCTGTAGAATTTGCTTCCGGCGAAGAAAAACACAACGGCTATAGCCATGGCGACTGTGGGAACACCTAAACCCCAACCCCAACCAACATTCATCTGAATCCAAACTAAAACAGAAGAAGCAATCATTGCACCAACGTTGATCACAAAGTAAAACCAGTTGAAGAAAGAGCTTTTTCTCTCCTTCTCTTCTTCATCTGTGTCATCAAACTGATCAGCACCAAAGGAAGAAACACAAGGCTTGATCCCTCCAGTACCAAGTGCAATCAAGTAAAGCGCTACGAATGCAACCGCGGTTTGAGCCGTAGTTGCATGACATTTGTCTCCACTGCAAGTTGGTGATAGACCACGAACCGAAGCAGATAACGTCAACAAAGTCATTCCCTACAAAAAAAAACAGAGCAAATAGTTTCAACATTCTGTGATATGTTAACAAGAACTGTTTTTGTTTCAATGGTTTAGATGTTTACAGAAATGTAGATGACGACGAAGGAAGCGATGGTCCAGTATCGACCGAGGTAAGCATCGGCGATAAAAGCACCGATCAAAGGAGTTGCATAACATGTCCCAGACCAATTTGTGACACTGTTGGAAGCAGTAACGTTCTCCATATTCATTTGTTTCTCGAGATAGTTCACGAGATTTGTACTCATTCCATAATAAGCCAATCTTTCACAGCACTCAGTTCCTACCAATCAATAACAATCAAATCACATTCTGAAAAGCTATTTAAGTATAACCATCAAAAGCTATTGTTTGAACATTACCGAGAATGAATCTGCAAGCTTTCCAGGTTCCTGTTTTCTTCTTGTTTGCTGGTTTCTTATGAATGTCAAGAGTTCCATCTTGTGTATATATATCCATCTCCTCTTCAATCTTCATCTTCTTCAACGAGTTTCAATCTGTGGCCTGAATTTCATTGAGTAAAGAGAATCATTGATTAAAGGATCTATAGAATGGAGATTTAAGAGCAACACAACAATGTGCAAAACTGGATATAAAGATAACTTCATTGCCAAGTAAAATGTACGCACTGATATTCTTCGAGAAATTTATGGATCTGAATATTCAAACACAGTCTCGCAAATTACATTTATGAAAAAATAACAAATCTAAGAACACTCAGCTCCTATGAAGATGAATGCAATACAATAATGTTTGATTACTAAATTCATAAAAACAGATCGAGGATGATAAATTCGATCGAATCAAAGCTTATCAGAGATATTTTTAATCGTTGGAGAGATTCATTTAATTACCTCTTTATCCTTAGAAATATCACGTCGATAAAGGAATCAACGGTGGCGATAATTACCGGCGACGGTGGAGGTCTTGCCGGATTGTAACTACACGGCTGAGGAAGATAAAGTTAGTGGCTTGAAGCGTCTTTGATTGCGCCGTATGATATTTATAACTCTGTAGTGAAGATAGAATCAATGTTTCGTAAAATTACAAGTCAAAGTCCTTTTATTTTATTATGTTTTCTATTATTTGTAAAATTTGACTACTCCTTTGGATTTTGATAAATTCGAGATTCTATTTCTGCAATGGAGCATTAAAGAACTTGGTTGTGAATTGTGATAGATTCTTATTTAATTTATAGTTTGAATAATCTAAATTTAACAAAACTTACCTAACTATTATGAAGAATTTAATGTTAATATTGGAAACAAATTTTTAAATGGATAATTACTACAATTTATGAATTCTTTCTGTAATTCTGTCTACATTCATGCAACGGTTATATCACACAACATTGAATTTCAATTTATTTTAAGCACTTAAGAGTCACAGAATTTACATTTAAACAAAATCTATCTGTAAATATTTTCGGTTATTATCATATTTTATAAGCTAAATTTGTATTTTGTAGAGAAAAACAAAAATGATTTTTGTTATCTCTTTAAAGATTTTTTTCGTTAATTGGTTCTATTTGGAAAAAAATATTTGTGACTTGTTTGATGGTATATTACAAAAGGTTGTAATGTTCACTGAAAAGAGTTAAGAAGATAAAACCAGAACAATTCAAACATGAGGGATCTTTTAGCAAATGTTTTACTACGTTCAATGTCATGTTATCTGCAGATTCTTTCATGAACATTTTTAGTCAAATATTACCATAAATTGAACCAATATTGTTGTATATTATGGTCAAAAAAGTAAGTAAGGGAAAATAAATCTCATAAATTCAAATGTTAAAAAATATATTTGTATGGATGAATTAACCAACTAGTTTCAACACTTGAAGAAGAAGAAAAACATCGCAATCAAATGTAGGTTGACTACTTTAAATTCCGACCAGCTTATTAGTTTGGTTATGGCTTCCCAACAAATATTGTTAATTTCTGTTAGATTCTATCCTCTAATAACACTTCTTGATAGCTATTTCTCAACCTATTTTTCACAACATTTTCTTTGGAAAAATAAGGCTTATAGATTTCTTTATAACATGTTTATGCATAATTTTTTTTGACATATGGGGTGGTTCAAAGCTAGAGTATATTATTACTTTTGTCATAAACATAACTATATTCGGAGATTACTAGAATCAGGTGAAAACTTTGAAAATGCCGCACATGAGTATGTCAAGAAAAATTTGAATTTGAGTAGTATATTACCACTATTCCCAAAAAAATTTGTTCGCCACTAAACTATCATCTTGGAGATTATTTTATTTAAAAGTGTTTTCAAATTCTAGTAGAATTTGATTTATATGACTAAGAATAGTAGAATTGGCTTTTTAATCATAAAATCAAATATTTTCATTTTATTTGATTAATTTCTTCAAAAATATGTATTTTTTCTATATAACTAATATAGTTTTCTATACAAAGTGATAGAGTAAGTTTAAAGACATAACCAGACAAATCTGTTATTTATTAGGAAGATATAGAAATTACAAAATGGAAACATAAAAACACGACATTGAGAAGAAGATTGAAAACAAAACACAAAGATGATACCAACCTACACTTAGGTTCCAACCCACAAACAGAAGAAACATATACTTTCTCTCTAAGCTTTCACCAAACTGACGAGACACAAGAACCCAACATTTGTATGTATATAAGCCAATTATCATGAATCATTTTCAAATATCACAAACACATAGTCGAGAAATAATCAATAGAAACATCAAAAGAGCAAAAGTTAGCTACAATTAAAGACAAAAAGAAGCAATCAAAATGGAACTTTCAATCCGGATTTTGGTTCTTTTAGCATTGCTCGTCTTTCCGGCAATTGTCGACGGCGCAATCCGCAAGTACACATTCAACGTAAGTCTTCATTGATCTTATAATCATCTTGGATTTGGTTTGAAATTATTATTAAATAAAATTCGGAGAGTTTAGACCGAAGCTTAACTAATCATCAAGGAGCCAGTATCAACGATTAGTATGATTTCATGTTTTCTAATAACGCTTAATATATAATTTCATCTTCGTCTACATCAACAATAGCCACAAACCAAGATATAAAACTATTAGGACAAGTTCTGATTTCGATTTCTGCTGAAAACTAAATTGCTACTGTTTAGTCAGACGAAAATAGGTCATGTTTTATGACTTACTAAAAATTTCGAAACTAACCTAATCGTTGGTATTGTCTCTCCGAGAATTAATTTGGCTTCAACGTAATTATCTAAAAATATTTCAGGTGGTAACGAAACAAGTAACAAGACTTTGTTCAACGAAACAAATCGTTACCGTTAACGGTAAATTTCCAGGACCCACAATCTACGCAAATGAAGATGACACAATTATTGTCAACGTCATTAACAACGTCAAGTATAACGTCTCTATCCATTGGTGAGAATGCATTAATATATGTTTTAACTTAACCGAAAATGGAACATTTTGTAAACTTCGAATTGCTTTTTGTTGGTTTGTAGGCATGGAATAAAACAATTAAGAACCGGTTGGGCTGATGGACCGGCCTACATAACCCAATGTCCAATTCAACCGGGTCACAACTACGTGTATAATTTCACGGTCACCGGACAACGTGGCACGTTGTGGTGGCACGCACATGTTCTTTGGCTCCGATCTACGGTTCATGGTGCTATCGTAATTCTGCCTAAACCGGGTCTACCTTACCCATTCCCTAAACCACACAGAGAAGAAGTCATCATATTAGGTATTATCAAATGCAAAAAATATGATTATTGATAAGCCTTAATAACAAACTCGGTTAATGATTTGGAAATTACCGGTTTATTTTTAATAGGTGAGTGGTGGAAATCTGATACCGAAACGGTTATTAATGAAGCATTAAAATCCGGTTTAGCACCAAATGTCTCAGATGCTCACGTCATTAACGGCCATCCTGGTCTAGTCACTAATTGCCCATCGCAAGGTAATTAACCAACTCTACATAAAATCATTTTCTTACATAAATAAATTTTAAATTCCATATTTAAACTCATATGTATAATATAAATTTTTAAGTAAGTATGCAGAGTATATGTGGCTTGTGATATCTAATTATAATTTTTGGTATTTTCGTGTATATAAAGGTAATTTTAAATTAGCAGTCGAGAGCGGGAAAACATACATGCTACGGCTAATAAACGCAGCATTGAACGAAGAACTCTTCTTCAAAATCGCCGGCCACCGTTTCACAGTCGTGGAAGTTGACGCTGCTTATGTTAAGCCATTTAACACCGATACAATTCTTATTGCCCCTGGCCAAACCACCACCGCCTTAGTCTCCGCTGCTCGTCCGTCTGGTAAATACCTAATTGCCGCAGCTCCTTTCCAAGACTCTGCTGTTGTCGCCGTCGACAATCGCACAGCCACCGCAACTATTCATTATTCTGGGACACTCTCCGCCTCAGCTATTAAAACTACCTCTCCGCCGCCTCAAAACGCCACATCTGTCGCAAACACATTTATCAATTCTCTCAGGAGTCTCAATTCAAACACATATCCTGCTAAAGTTCCGATTACCGTTGATCATGATTTGTTATTTACCGTTGGACTAGGAATCAACCGTTGTCACAGTTGTAAAGCAGGGAACCTGTCACGTGTCGTCGCAGCAATAAACAACATCACATTCAAGATGCCTACAACCGCTCTTCTTCAAGCACATTACTTCAACTTAACCGGAATCTACACAACCGATTTTCCTGGTAAACCACACCAGTTCTACGATTTCACAGGAAAACCACCTTCAAATTTAGCAACAATGAAGGCTACGAAACTTTATAAGCTTCCATACAATTCGACGGTACAAGTTGTTTTGCAAGATACCGGAAATGTAGCACCGGAAAATCATCCAATTCATCTCCATGGATTTAATTTCTTTGTGGTTGGTTTTGGATCTGGAAATTACAATTCCAAGAAAGATTCTAAGAAGTTTATTCTTGTTGATCCAGTGGAGAGGAACACCGTCGGTGTACCTTCCGGTGGTTGGGTGGCAATTAGATTCCGAGCAGATAATCCAGGTATTCAATATATTATTATCTAACGGAAAAAATGTCAAAGAACCTTCAATTTTAATAAATAATTGAAAATAAACTTCGAAATTTTGAGTGGTTGAATCTAGTCGTAAACTATTATTGATTTACCATTTAAAATACGATTTTTTATCAATTAAATCGTAAATAATTATTGATTTATCATTTAAATCATGGAT
The DNA here is from genome assembly GCA_963920545.1 of Lepidium didymum. Taxonomy (NCBI): domain Eukaryota; kingdom Viridiplantae; phylum Streptophyta; class Magnoliopsida; order Brassicales; family Brassicaceae; genus Lepidium; species Lepidium didymum. The sequence continues at coordinate 322,806 of OY986996.1, read as the reverse complement.
TTTTTTTTATTTATCAATTAAATCGTAAATTTTTGTTGACTTCTCAATTAAATATTTATTTTTTGTTGATTGAATCAAATCACAAGCTTTCAATATTTTGAAAGTTCAAGGTTTTTTGACATTTTCAAAATTATAATATTATGTATATAAGTATAACAATTTCAATGTATAATAATGAGTAATTGAAATAATGCGTGTGAATGTAGGGGTTTGGTTCATGCATTGCCATTTAGAGGTACACACAACATGGGGACTAAAAATGGCTTTCTTGGTGGAGAATGGTAAAGGCCCAAATCAATCAATTCTTCCTCCTCCTCATGATCTTCCCAAATGTTGATAGCTCCAATATTTTTTGTTCAATCAATCAATTCTTTTTCTTAAAATTTTTATTTTCTAATTTGACATGTGTTTGCTCAAGCAAAATTGTCAATAAAGTCATTGTATGATTGTGGTTACGCTTTAATGAAAGGTTGAAAAAGAGAAGAGCATTCTTTTGAAACTAGCTAATATTCTACTAAATATATATATATATATATATATATATATATATATATTAACTAAAACTCACATCCTAAAATTACTCTTTACTTTGGTGTCTGAATCATTAACTAATAACCACCAGAATGAAAGCAACTTGGTATTCTACTAATTATTTTAATAATTACATTCATAATTTGCATATTAAATCGAATATAATTATATATGAAAAACACATTTTTGGAATAATATTAATGATAAAATCTGATAAAAAAATTCTTAAAACTAGTTCGAAGACAAGATTGAACTAAAATAAGTTTAGTAACGTATCTACTTTTGTAAATATGTAAAACAAATATAAATTTTTTCTAAAAAAAAAAGTTATATGAAAAGGTCGTTATCGAGGCAGAATTCGTCGGTGGTTGAAATTGAGAAAGTAGGTGAAATGTCACGTTGTAAAAAACAGAAAAACAAAAATAATTCAAATAATAAAAGACTACAAAAAAATGAAATATAAGGAAGCAAGAGTAATAAATTTGAGAGAAAAAGGACTTAATTACTAAAAATAGTAAGAGAATCTTACTAAAAATAGAATCCAAAGAAGAAGTCACTCTCTGTGGAACAGAAACTAATGTCTGTGAATGAATGACCCTTACAGTTTAAGATTCATACATGCATGTGTTTACCTTCAATTTTGTCTTGGATTCCTTTTCTTGTCCCTACCTTTTTTTTCCACTAAAATGCTTCTATTAATTAAAATCATGTTTTACAGCGGTACAATAAGCAGATTATACTCTAACATAAGCATAAAATAAACATCTAGGTAAAGTATATTCTAATATGCTGGGATTCTTTGATAGAGAGTAGAGTTGTGCTTTCGATTCTGCATAAATCTGAAACTACTCATGATTCTGTTGTTTCGAAAGCAGTTGAATATATCCTTGAGCTTATTAAACCGAAGGTATCGAACTTGTGTAAAACCATACCCAATTTTGTAAGGAAGAAAGGGTAAAGACAAAATTCTTATTAAAAGAATAAAGTCCAATTGATCTAGAAAACAAAATTTAATTATAGTGTGTAATATTTAATTATCAAAATTTCATTTTATTTTTATTGTTTCTATATATATGAAAAAACTTTAAATGGTTTTTAATCTAAAACAAAAAAAATTATAGTTGCTTTTGATTATCAGATCTCTTTATCCGCACTGTCAGAAGTTTTTTTTAATTTTGTTTTTTGTAAATTATATATTCATGGATTGGTGAATAAGTAAAGTTGATAATATTTCTATATAAGTTATGAGAAAAAAAATTGTTCAAGTTGAAAGTTCATTTGTTATGGTTTTTCACTAAAATTTGATTCAAAAGAATCATATAATCTTATATAAGTTTTTTTTTGGGTTTAAGAGTTTGGATTATAAATCTGTTGATTTTGTCAACCCAAAAAAGTTTTATAACATTTTTTTAATTTAATAACAACTGGATGGGAGGTGGTTATGTAGAATAGATATTTTTAATATATATTCAAGTTGACAACCATTGTTTTCGTAAATTTTGATTATAAAATGTTTTTAGAGATTAATATATAGATAGTAATATATCAAACTTTCTATCCTGATCCTAGGAACCGTGTATTACAAAAAGTTAGATATTTATGTTAGGTAATAGGTATCCTAGATATTTTTTTCTAATGATTATAAATTAATAGTGAAATATTTCGACTGATGGTAATAACAATTGGTAGCAATGCTTTATACTTTTATGAAAATTTAATTGGCTCGAAGTGGAGCTGTGGTACCGTCCACATGAGGTGGTGAGACATTAATTTATGTACTTTTTCACGATATGAAAGCACCCTACTCATACCTTATTCGTATAAATCAAAAATAAATACTACTAAATTTTGAAATATTATTGAATAATATATTCATGGTTACTTGCCATCCAACAGCTCTGTCCCATGATTTTATTTTTTTCAATTTCTTTAATAGTTTGTATTCATCATTCCTAACCCATTTGTATTTTATAATTTACGTTCATTAGAAAATATATAGATTAATAATATATTGTATAGTATATATATACCTTCGAACCTCTCATTTGATTCGCATCTTTTCATTTGGGGTAGAAAGAATCTTGAATTTATAATGACAAAAGTAATTTACTTAATAAATCATGCATCGTAACATATTTAAGTAACATATGTAAAAATATTGGATGCTTGCATTTTTCAAATATTTTTTTGTATAATATATTATTGGTGTCGTAAATTTTGGTTATATATGTTTTTTTAGGTTCGGTTTCTCCGTGTTTATTTTCTTAAGACCTGATCGAGATCTAGTCTTTTTATGGGTTCTAGTGAGGCGTCTATCAGTTGGCTGTGTTTCGACCTCGCCATTTTCGAAAGATATGCGTAATTCTTTCTTGTCAGTCTAACAGTTTTTCTTCATTACTGAAGTAAACTCATTCTTATAATAAATTTCGCCACCAATTTGAGTTTCATATAGTCATTGGTGGCTTAGATTTGCAGTTTCAGGTTAGTATTGAGTCTTTATCTTTAAGTGTCTTAGCATAGTCATTTCCGGGTTTTTAGTTTTCCTTTTTTAAGCTTAGTTTCTGAAAATATTTTTATTTTTCGCTGGCTTATGTATTCAGTTATTGCTACTTTATCTCAAGTTAATATATATACGAATCGTTCGGTGAAAAGAAAAAAATTAGTTATATGTATAGATTAAGGGAATGAAATAAAAAGCACACAATATAGTAATGAAGTTCAAAGTTAACTAGCATATTATCGATAATTTTCCTAAGTATTTTTTGCTATATTACTATACGAAATGTGTTGGATTTTTATTTTCAAATATGTTTGCTTGGACAAAAACACTAATTGCCCTTTCATTTCAATTTCTACAAACTTACAAAATTACATGTACTTAATTTAAGGTGGAATATTCCAACATGTCTTTGTACATTTGTTTAGCTTATAGTTATTTATTATGTAAGTCTGTAAACTGTATGTGAACTAAAGTTTAAACATTGAAAGGGCTATTTCGTGTTGACAAAAAACAAGCTCATTAGTTAAAATATTAGTTAGATTAAAAAACTAATTATGAGCCGGCCAAACCATTGAACAGTCGTTTTCTTGTCTTTTTCATTTGATTGGTTACACCTTCTTTGTCATATAATATTAATATCTGCTATATTTTCATTCATATATCGACACGTGCATTTAGTTAGTCTTAATCTCATATAATTTTTATATAATATATCATAATACCATAAAAATATGCTAGTTATCCAATAAATATGCCATAATTAACGTTTTTATCTGGCCTAAGTTTCGTGTTTGTATTGGCCGGTTTTAAACTGTAACTATATAAAAAAGTAAAAATACTAATGATTTGACAAAGGAAAAACAAATTTGTATTGGTCGGTTTTAATTAACGGTTTGCTGTGTGAATGCTTAGCTTTGAAATTTCTACGTACTGTTAATTCATTCGTTTTAGTTTCATTCTCGTTTGATTAGTTTTTTCTGATGTTTTTAGTCGGTTTTTCTGTATTTTTATTTTATCATGATGTATTTGTACTATGTTAAATTTTAAAAAACAAAACATATATATATATATAGTTAAATTAAATATCTTGAACTTTTTCAAAATTTTCTGTCAATTTTAAAAAACTTTTTTATACCTTTTTCATGAATGAATTATTCCTATTGATCATCACGTGAATAATAGAAAAACTACTAATTAAAAGCAAAATTCACTTTTTTTTTCTTCTTTTTTTTGTTATTGTTGTTTCGGTTACGACCAAAGAGATCAACTTTACGCTCTGTTTATTTTCTCAATGTAATAATTTTTCTCGAGAAATTTCTAAGAGAAAAAAAGTCGTTTCTTTTCTTTCTTTCTTCTGTTACTCCAAAACAGTCAATCAAAAAGCCATTGATTCTCTTCTTCACTCTCCTCTCCTCTCTTCTTATTTTCAAATTTCAAAAACAAAACCAGAGGAGAAGCTATGTCGTCATCAAGTATTTTTACACCGGAAAACACAAACTGGATTTTCCAAGAAGCCACGTGGACGGTGGAGGAGAACAAAAGATTCGAGAAAGCTTTAGCCTTTCACGACGATAAAGACAATCCAGAGACTTGGTTCAAAATCGCTGCTTCAATTCCCGGCAAAACTGTAGCTGACGTCATTAAACGATACAAAGAGTTAGAAGATGACGTCAGCGATATCGAAGCTGGACTTATCCCCATTCCGGGCTACGGTGGTGACACTTCCTCCGGAACCAACAGTGATTACTTGTTCGAGTTAGAGAGCTCTAGTTATGGCTATGATTACGATTATGTTGTTGGAGGAAAGAGGAGTTCTCCGGCGACGAGTGATTGCTTTAGGTCTCTCAAGCCGGAGAAAGAGAGGAAGAAAGGAGTTCCTTGGACTGAGGACGAACACCGGTAAATTTAACATTTTTTGTTTTTGTCAAACAATTAGATTGTTATCTATAACTTAATCATCGATATAGTAATATCATGTATAGCAAACACGACTCTTTGATGTTGCATATTGATAGAAACTGGCATATAACGACTTGACCAAAAAAAATTTCATTAAATTTAATATTTTAAAGATTCATTCTCAAAAATCTAAAAAATATTACATTTTTTAATTTTAGTAAATGCTTTAGAAACTTACTAAATTTATGAGAATCGTTTCTAATTAAACCTACCATTTTTGTTGTCATAGTTTTCTTCCTAAACCTCATGGTAAATTTTTACTTTTAAAATTATTTATTACTTAAAATCATTTAGCTCTGATTTTTTGTTTTCTTATTAGAATCTACTATTATTTTATATTAGCTATAACAATTCATCACTAATTTGGTTGAATATTTGAATTTTTTGCATACAAATTATTCGTATCTTAAGTGAAATTAATTAACTATAATTTTGTTTTTGTCCATCAGGCGATTTCTAATGGGATTGAAGAAATATGGAAAAGGAGATTGGAGAAACATAGCCAAAAACTTTGTAACGACAAGAACACCGACACAAGTTGCTTCTCACGCTCAAAAGTATTTCATTCGACAGCTCACTGATTGTAAAGACAAAAGACGATCCAGCATTCACGATATCACCACCGTTAATATCCCTGACGCAGACTCAACCGCAACCGCTATAACCGCAGCTGCAACTCCTAACGTTTTCCTCCAACCAAATCCTAGTAACAATTTCGCGTTTGCGCCTGCGTCTAACTATTATAATGCGTTTCCTCAGTGGAGTTAAATCATTTAGAAATTCAAAGTTATGTATTATATGCACATATACCTATAAATATATCAGGATTGTTGTATAATATTTAATTTGTAAGTTTGTGCGATTGTACTGTCCATATATATTAGGTTTGGTTGGTTGTATTTTTCAGTTTCACAAGTTTATTATATATTTATCATTGGTGTGGTAGACTACAAGTTTTAGCGCAGAAATTAGTTGTAGTGTGCTCTTAATTCGATATAATGTGGAAGAGACGTTTTACGTCATACTTCCTTTATTTCTATTTGTTTTTGAGGATTTCACACATATTAATAAACATTTTGCAATATTTTATTTAAATTTATTTATTATTAGAAGATAGAAAAAGAAATATTAATTGTTAGTAAAACTATATAAATAAATATAAATAAAATAGAAAATGTTAAGTCAAATAAGTGGAAATTGAAAACATCATCAATCTTTTTGAAACAATTTTTTTCTCCAAAACATCAGCTAATTAGAAATAAGTTAATTAGAAATAGAGGGAATATCAATTTGATATTGGCAATAACTAATCCTGTATCTAGGGAATTAAGGTCTAATTCGAACCTCCCGATTAAATTTTTATTTTTATAAAATATATTACCAGTCGTAACAACGCACAATTTGTTTATAGGTGAATGTTGTAATGTTAAATAACCATATATTATAAAATGTTGATAGTATAATAAAGTCAACGCTTGGTGTGAGTTGCTTTTCTTTCCGACAACTTAGGATTAGTTCGAATCAGCATCTAATTCAATTTTTTTTTAATTGTTCAAATTAGAATAAACTAGCAAAGTATGTGTGACTATTATATACTTTATTACTTGGCATTCTTCCCATGACTTCACCGATCACTCTATACAATAATTATATTCTAGTTTCTTTTATTTGTGGTTCCATTTCCTTCAATTATTATCGGGAAATTTCTGATTTTTTTAAAATATTTTTATATTACACCTATATAATGAAAATAGTAAGCAGATTTATAGATGTAAATCCATAAAAAATAAGGTAAATGTTCTTATAGTAGCTTTTTATATTTTTATTGTCAACAATTGTGTTAAAATCCGTCCATAGTCAAGTTTTTTCAAATTCTCAACATAACATGTGAGACAAACATAATTTCTAGATATGACTTGAGTAGAGAAATTTTTTGGGATCAGACTCGATAGAGATAAATTTCAACCATTTGATCAAAAGTTCTTTCACGTAGTTTTAATGTTTTATGTTATGACATTTCATTAAATGATCTAAAAATGTTATTGTGAACTTTTTATAGGTACTAATCATGAAATATAGTTGTATAAAACTTATAACTCTCCGTGACTTCAAATAAGCCAAAAAAAAGACTAGAGATAAAATAAAGTAAATAAAAACCAAACAAAACAAAGGAAGTAAACAAGGTTGATTTGTTAAAGCCCAAATGAGAATAATTGTTTTAGGCCCAATAAGGGCCCTTAAAAGGACAATAAAAGCAAGTACACTTCATTTGTCTTTTCAATACAAAGAAGACAGTATAAAACTGTAAAAAAACAATTCTGATTTTTTTTTTTTTTTCAAATCTATCAAATAATGATAAACATCGAAAATTTAATAAATTAAAGAGAACAAAACATATTGAGGATACAGCAAAAGAGATTGTAGCCGCCATTGTTGGGGTGAATTGTTTTGAGTGTCACCATGCACTTAGACCAAAAAGTGAAGTGATTATCTGTTTATCAATTGTATACAAAAAAAACTCATAAACAAGAAAAAAAATCATAAAAACAATAAAGGGTAAAATTGTCAATTCGGCATCCAACAGTTCTTGTCGGGAGAGTATAAGTGAGAACTAACTGCGAAACAACTAATGGAACAAGACATGTTCTGTGTACCAATTTTATGTTTTTTATAAAACTCAAGGGTAGTTTCGTCATTTTATGTAGCAATCTCCATCAGATATGACGTGGCTTCCGCATCGGATGATTCGTTTTTAGTTATAACCTCCGAAAATAATTAGGCTCTCTAACAATTAATTATTGTGTACCTGATTATGTTTTTATATAATTAGCATGTTGAGCGGCTCACAATTATGAAATTTATAATTAAGACCAACATTTTTTTATATATTCTACCAACTAGTACTTTTATTTAGCAAAACTATTTTATCCAAAAAAAAACTTTCCCAAAAAACAAAAAAAAAGTAGAATCAAATTACCAAACTAACTTTTAATATTTTTTCAATCTAGTGGCTTTTAATTATGATTTTTTCACGGTATTATATGCTATATTATCAAAAAAATTAAAAATATATTTTAATAAAAATGACAGAAATGTGAGGGTTGTTTTTATAAAATTTTGATGATATTATAGTACAAATGCCTTACGCATCTAAGAACATAACCTTGTTTATAAAACAATATGATTCATCTTAGACTTGATGACCTAAGGATATCCACATACAATGGATTATACTAAAACTTTAGATCGATGCGGCTTTCAAGCAATTTTACGTTTTAATTTTGAGACCTTAAAATTAATTACTAAAAGTTTAATGTCATCATCGAAAATAGTTCATATATATAAACATTACTAATACCTTTTATATCAGATTATACACACATGCTTGAGTTATAGATTATACATACTAATAACATACACATGTACTATGAACTCAATGAGTGGAAACTAGAGGTCACATGCTTGTTTGCATCTTGGGCCATTTCAATGATTAGAAACACATTTATTAATAATAAGCTGGCCTTAAATTGATACTGACTAATTAGTGAAAAAAGCATATATTTGTAGTACTACTTAGTCATTAAAAAATGCTAATATCTGTTTAGTGGGGGAACAAGAAAGTTAACAAGCATAAATTCCTACCACTAAAGTCCATTCTTACCGGCAGATTGTAAAAACAAAATACCATAAAAAGTTTAATGAAAGCAGAACTATTTCGGTAGTAATGTCATATCTACTAGTTTTTCATTGCATTTGATTTTAGGAAACCGTATTTGTCTCATATGATTAGAAATTTGATTATAAATTGAGTATTACTGATTTAAAATATAACGAAAACAAGCGAAAATATATAATCCTATCTAGCTTTTCTCTTTTTTTCTTAGGTTTATTTTTGTACTAAGTTAGAAAATTTAGCTAAACAAAATTAATGAAACTATCACACGAAGACATAAAAATAAACATGCCACCGAATCTATAATAAACCATTTGGTACTAATGGGAGAAATCTAAATCATGTTTGTATATTAGTGAAAGTGATTATAAATTGTCCCTACCATAATAATAATAATGGTCAAAGCACTATGAGTTTTTGTAGATTTTTATTTAGATGCATTGAACATGCTTCTTATTTACACAGTTGACTCTTCTTCTACCACCACTTTTTCTTTTTTTAGCTATAAATATCTAATCTAACATATCACATATATATATAAAGTAAATATGAACATTGTACAGTGAATAATCCACTTAAAACGTTGAATTTGCAAATTTTAAATGATATGAGAATTAGTTAAGAAGAGGACTACCCATAAGGTTTTTGATTAATTGGTAGGGTAACTTTATATCTAAATCATTATAAATAAAAACTTTATATCTAAATTGCTTTATATTACAACAACGAAAGTGGAAATTGTTGCAATTTTCTCTTTTATCCAACTTTTATTAATTATTATATATTTTTCCACAGTTTCTTGAATAATACATGTTTTTCACAATTCACCATCTTTTCTTTTCTTTTTACTGTTATTTTGGATTTTTACCTTCTTCTCTCGATATCACAAATTCAATGAATGGACGATTAGGGGTTTTATAATTGACACATAAGTTACAAGTCCTATTTTGTATCTTTCTCTCCACTATATAGTAGACAAGGGCAATATTTTCTCATACTATAATCATATTTTTATTATGCTTTATTAATTTCTTAATGGCACTAATTAAAATAAGAACCATATTCCAAACTTTTCCGATCTTTTAATTACTGTATCAAATTCGTTTTGTTTTACAATATTTTCAAAAGAATAAACTAAGAGATCTCGAACAAACATACAAATATCACGTCATACTTTAGACGTTAGAGCAATACAAATGTGTAAAAATACAAATTGTAACCCATATACAATTTTTTTTAATAAAAAAAATAAAATATTATTGTTATTTGCTAATAGTATTAATCATGTCCTCATTGTTTTTGTTGTTCGTTATATTTTTCATTATTATTAATTACCACTTGACGTGATTATAACTAATTTATGCTGTCATAATACCAATAAGGCTGGAGAATAAGCAATGATTATAAAGAAAAATTAGTTCTAGGGATTCACCAATTGAGTGATATGGATTCTTACCTCGCTATTCTAGATAATATTAGAATAGCAAAAATAAAAGTATTTGCTTTTATTCGGAAAAGACTTAATGAACGGATTAATAGTTGGTCTTCGAAGTTCTTGTTCAAAGTGGGCAAGAAAATCCTGATCAAATCGGTCTTCACAACTTTGCCGACTTATGTTATGTCATGTTATAGATTACCCAAAACTATAGTGACAAAGTTAAACTCAGTCATTGCGAATTTCTGGTGGTCGAATTCAGAAACTTTAAAAGGAATACATTGGATGAAATGAAAAAAACTATGTCGTCCAAAACAGTAAGGAGGTTTAGGATTCCGTGTTTTGGAGGATTTTAATTTAGCACTTCTTGTTAAGCAAGTCTGGAGGTTCCTCGCCTACCCTGATTCTCTGTTTGCCCGAGTTATGCGTGGCCGATACTATAAAAATCACTACCCGATGTCGGCCAAAACGAATTCAAACCCTTCTTACGGGTGCAGAAGCATTAGCTTAGTTTGTTCACTTGTTACTAAAGGGTTAATTAAGAAGGTTGGGGATGCCAGATCCATTGCGGTTTGGAGAGATCCATGGATTCTAGACATTCAGCCACGTGCAACAATTGGTATAGATCTGAACATTTATCTGGATCTTACTGTTGATCAATTTATAGAGTCTCAGTCTCGTACATGGCGAGAGACTCTACTACGACAATATTTCGTCCCATCAGATGTTCAATTAATTATGGGAATACCAATTTTATGATGAGTAATACCAGATTATTAGGGATGGCATTACACAAAGACCGGCCAGTATTCTGTAAAGTCAAGATATAAGACGGAGGAGAACATCTCCCTATTGGATGTTAGAACCAAATTTTTGGGCGATACAATCGAAAATATAGAAATTGGATTGTCCAAATAAAATTCGACACTTTATATGGCAAGCATTATCGGGTTGTATAGCAGTTAAGAAGAACCTGAATAGTCAGGGAATAACATGTGACACTAGAGATGCGGGGCAGAGGAGGAGACCATTAATCATGCTCTGTTTGAGTGTCCCCTGGCAGTTCAGTCATGGGCACTATCCCGGTCCCCTCACCCATAAATGTTTTCTCGGGGAACTCGATATGGAATAATCTGGACTATCTCCTTTGGAGGATTCCAGAATCAATAAATGTCAAAAAATTTCCATAGTTAATTTGGTACATCTGGAAAACGAGAAATGATGTGTGCTTCTCTGGGATAAGTAAAGACCCCCGCGAAGTGTTATCACAAGCCGAGCAAAAAGCGGCAGAATGGGAAAATGCTAGGCGGAGAAGTAGTTATGCTAGCCAACCATGATCGCTTACTTCTGCTACGATTTGGCCAGGGGTGTCTAGTCCTTTGATCGTTAATCCGACCTTTACATGATTTCGATGTTTTGTGGATGCGTCGTGGAAAAATTCTGATATTCATTCCAGAATTTGCTGGTTTTGTTTTTCCGATGTTGTTTCAGGGGGATGCATGGGGGCAAGAAGAATACGGAGGAGTCTTTCTGCACTTCATTCAGAAGTAAAAGCTGTGTTTTGGGCTATGGAATCTATGATCTTGATTCAGTACTTAGAGGTGGAAATGGTTACGGATTGTGTGGATGTTTTGAAGCTTTTAACCCATCCAGAGGAGTGGCCGACTTTCCAACCATATCAGGAGGATTTTCTCAGGTTAAAGTCTTTTTTTCGCGTTTTCTCCCTTCATGTAATTCTGAGAATTCTAAACCATAAAATTGATGATCTCGCTCGTTATATTAGAGAGTCAGCTAATAGATTGGTGTTATAACCTCTCATATCATCTTTTGATGATTGTTTCAATGGATATATTGGTTGAAAAAATAATTTTTTTATATAAATTCTGTTGAATTATTTATTTCCTTAAAATTAGTAATTGCTACTACAACTATAGTAGTTGAAAATTGGGAAAGTGCAAATTAAACACCATTTATTGTAGTTGGGGAAGAAATAATTAATGATCATGTTTCGTGTTATACTTAAGTTAATGACGATGGACCGTAATGATAATCGAGTTCATAAATGCTTTTGTTCTTTGACATGACCAACTAGAATCAATGCGAAGGACACATTGCGCATTTGATGTCACATGTATATGTATTAATATATTAATATGGTACACAGTTTTTCTATGCTATTATTCATGTGATTCTCAGCTGAAAAGACATTATACATATCCAAATCGAATTATATTTGGAATTAGTGCGTATAAGTTAATAGAAAGTATCAATTTCTGAATTTCATTTCACATTATGTTGTTATTTAATATAAAAGTGATTGTATATATTTTTGAGAATTGTTGGTACCAGACTTATTAACGCTAAATGAGTCTGCATGAATAGTAGAAAAAGTCTTAGAATTACACACATAATCATCAAGCAAAAAGCATAAAATTATAGCTCTTTATTCCTTGTAAGTTTGTAACCATCAGTTTTACATCAATAAAATTATTTGTTTCTTCACAAAGATTAGTTTGATTCAATAAGTTTTGCCATAAATCGAAATTAAAACTTAGTATAAATTTAACTTTGAAACAAAACAAAAATATCGAAATTAATATTGTTGAATTTCTGCATAACAGCATAAATTTGACAAAACAAAAAGTTAGTGACAATTATCAACTTTTCAATCCAAATGAGATCTCGTATTTTAAAGTACTAAATTACAAGGCTTATTTTGTGATCAACGTTTTGTTAATACTTAATACTATAGGTTAAAAAAAGAAGATTTTATAAATATTGAATATTGGCACCGAAAGAAACAGAGCTTATGATTCCGATGCAGTTGAGTTAAAAATCTTGGGATCTAAAAAACAAGTGAAAAGGCAGACACTTCTCGTTAGTTTCCTATAAGATTTAAAGTTTGTCAGAAGATAGATTTCATTTCATTTAATTATTTTTTCAGTAATAATAATAATAATAAATAAAAAACAGAAGAGCTGGTCTTATTAAATCTCCATCTGTTTCCCATGGAAGCTATCTGTCCTTTCTTCTCCTTCCGACCAAACACGTCCTCTCCATCTCTTCTTTAATGCTTTTTTTTTGCATATCATTTACAAAATTTTAGTTGTATATATATAAAATTGTCATATATATTCCCAACTTTGTACTAAACTATTCATGGAAAACATAATATAACCGGCCAATTTGACCAACTTTTTTTTTTAAATAAGCTAAATAGGAAAAATCAACCTAAGCAGTTTGTATATTTTTTAATTAAATATAGTTAACACACCAAAATTCATCATAAATAAGCATAGTCAATAATCAAATTGACAAAACTCAATTCATAATAAAAAAAAACTTCAAATATACATAAACACATACGATTTTTTTAATTAAATTCTAATGATAAAAACTGCATAAATGAACATTTGACTACTTGACCAAAGAAAGACTACAAGCGAGCAATATTTATAAATCTTATTTTATTGTCTATAAAGTCTAGAGTCAAGTTACATATTTCATCAAAAAAATTAGCAAGGTGAAATATCATATGAGTATAAATTTTGATGTTGTCATCAGATTCACATAATTGAGTATGAATGTGTGATTGGTATAATATCACTAGAATTGGTATAATTTACAAATCTACTATAATAATTCATAGCTTAAAAAAACATACATTATAAGAAAAAGAAATAATAGGACAAAAATAGTAACCACTCTCAAGTTCATGAATCCAACCAGTGATCCCCCACTATATAAATCCCTTTATTCATAACTCTACTCCGCACCAATACGACATTATACACATTACTCTTAAATCATTTTATTTTTAATAAAATTAATAAAATGCCTTCTTCTTCAGTAAGGGAAATTTCAAAATGCATCGTGTATCCGGAGAAGAAGTCCACCGTCTCCGATCTCCGTCTCTCCGTCTCCGATCTCCCTATGCTCTCATGTCATTACATTCAGAAAGGCGTCCTCCTCTCTCGCCCTCCTTCTTCCTTCTCCTTCGAAGATCTTGTCTCCTCCCTCCGTCGTTCTCTCTCTTCCACTCTCTCTCTTTTCCCTGCTTTAGCCGGCCGTTTCTCCACCAGTCCCTCCGGTCACATTTACATCGTCTGCAACGACGCCGGAGTTGATTTCGTCTCCGCTTCTGCTAAACACGTCACCGTCTCTGAACTTCTCGTTCCAGGTAAAGACGTTCCTCTCATCTTCCGTGAGTTTTTCGTCTACGAGCGTCTCGTTAGCTATAACGGTCATCATAAGCCTCTCGTCGCCGTACAAGTGACGGAGCTCAACGACGGAGTATTCGTCGGGTGTACCGTTAATCATTCCGTTACAGATGGAACTTCGTTCTGGCATTTCTTCAATACCTTCGCTGACGTCACTAGCGGTGCTTGTAAGATCAAACACCTTCCAGATTTCTCCCGTTACACCGTCTTCGACTCTCCGGTTGTTCTACCAGTCCCTCCCGGTGGTCCACGTGTCACTTTCGACGCCGATCAGCCTCTCCGTGAAAGGATTTTTCATTTCAGCAGAGAGGCGATTTCGAAACTTAAACAGAGGACGAACAACAGAGTTAACGGAATTGAGACGGCTGTTATCACGGAAGAGGTGCTTGGGAAAGGAGGCAACGACGGAAGGAAATTTAACGATAACGGAGAGATTAACGGAAAGATAACAACCGTCCTGGAGAGTTTTTTGAAATCAGATACGAATAAGAAGAATCATGATCGAACGGCTGAAATTTCGTCGTTCCAATCTCTCAGTGCTCAGCTGTGGCGATCAGTTACGCGAGCGAGGAAGCTTGATCCGAGCAAGACGACGACGTTTAGGATGGCGGTGAATTGCCGACACCGGCTCGAGCCTAAGATGGATTCTTACTACTTCGGAAATGCGATACAGAGCATACCGACGTTGGCATCTGCAGGAGATCTTCTCAGCAAAGATCTTCGGTGGTCCGCCGATCAGTTACACAGGAACGTGGTGGCGCATGATGACGCGACGGTCCGCCGTGGAATCGCTGCCTGGGAAAGCGATCCGAGGCTATTCCCTCTCGGAAATCCAGATGGAGCTTCAATCACGATGGGGAGCTCACCGAGATTTCCAATGTACGACAACGATTTCGGATGGGGAAAGCCATTGGCGGTGAGGAGCGGCGGAGCTAATAAATTCGACGGGAAGATCTCGGCGTTTCCAGGAAGAGAAGGGAACGGAAGTGTAGATCTGGAAGTAGTTTTGGCGCCGGAAACAATGGCAGGGATTGAAAACGATCTCGAGTTTATGCAATACGTATCAGAAGTCACTTACAACTGCTGAAAACGACGTCGTTAAGATATGATTTGGTCAAAAAGAAAAAATCTAAGCCGATAAAGGAATTTGATTGATTGATGGCATGGCACTTTCAACGGTTGATATTTAATCTACAGAGTTTTAGATATTTCGATCTAAGGGTTGTGAAACGACGGCGTTCTTATAAGTCAGTCAAACAGGTCTTTGTTGTTTCCTTCACCGGTCACGTTTTCAATGTGACGATTTCTCATGTACAAAATCCTGTCTTTTTCATTTCCATAATGGAGCTTATTTTTATAAACATAATTTCTTTCTTCACTTTTTATCGTACTGTTTGGGCCTTGGGGTCAAAGAACGATTAGTAATTTAACGAAGCCCATGTAGTAAGTTGTCCACTAGAAACAAAAGGCCCAGGCCTTTAGTTTAATAAATGGGCCTATTGATTGGATATTGCGTAATGACAAAAACTAACGACCTTGTACTCGTTCTCTTATCAGTTATAACGAACAAATTAAATGTTTTGTAACATGATTAGTTTATAACACAGTTTGAGAGACATTTGAGTTAAGATACTCTTACTTTGTCCCGGCCTTAAGAGTGACAAATTAGTAAGAGAAACATTAAAGAAGCTGCCAATCAGATTTATACAAATAACAATATTTTCACTACATATGAATAAACAAAAACACAAGTGATCTAAGGATACTAAAACCCTAAAGGTCGAATTCCAAACCAGGTCTTAAACCTCCTACATAGGACATAGGCACATATTTTACAAGTTAAACCCTTCCATAAAAACATATAAGCAAAATCCAAGAGTAGGATCAAACACCATCAATCAAACAGAGGATTTTCAGAAAGAGAAACCATAAACGATCAGACCTTCACATTGCAAACCAAATTCTTTTTCATTGCTTTCTATACGTTCACTTCTGGCACTGGAAACAGTCGTTTAACTAGCCAACTGATTGGTCCCAAAACCTGAACTTTCTTCTTTCTCCAGAACCAAATCGCTGCACTGTATTGTTCATTGCGTATCTTTGTCGTTGCTGCTCTCCAATCATACTTCTCTGTTTCTTCTCTTGCTGCTTTTCCAATGATTTCTCTTGTTTCACTGTCGTGCAACAAATTTCTCAGCTTTGTTACGCAGTCTTCCACATCTCCAGGGTTGAACAAAAACCCGGTTTTTCCCTCCTAAGAACATCAGAACCAAAAAAGCCACAGGCTCAATATCACCTTAAGTACTTTGGTTGGTTCATCAGAAAAATCAATGACAGCTGGAAATGTTTGTTTCAGTTCGACACAAATGGTATTACTCTAACCATTTTGATTAAGTTTATACGAGCGTTGAATTGGTCTGACAATTGATTTCAGATAATTTACTGACCTGTTCTTCAGGGATTATATCAGGGATTCCACCTGCACGAGCCGCAACAACAGGAAGTCCTGAAGCCATTGCCTCAAGAACCACAAGGCCAAGTGTCTCTGACTCTGATGGCATCACAAACACATCTCCGCTTGCATAAGCTTGTGAGAGTTCCTCGCCTTGTAACATGCCGGTGAAAACCGCTGGCATTCCAGTAAACAACTTCTCAAGGTCCTCTCTTTAAGAAAACCAAACATACCAAAATTACGATGTTGTTTAGAAATCTTTAGCAAACAATATGACCAGTTTTTAAACAAGTTTTACCTGTATGGTCCATCTCCAATGAAAGCAATCCGAGCTTCAGGTAATTTTTCCATTACACTGCACATAAATTTCTCAATTTCAGATTCAATAAGTTAATCAAAAGGAATCGGTCGAGTATAAAGCTACAACTAACCTTTTTAAAAGCTCCAAACTCTTTTCTACGCCAATACGACCTACATGGATCACTAGTGGCTTTTCTGGTTCGCCATTACTGTTAATTACAAAGCATTGGATAATAAGATTAGCACAAAAAGAATCGATTTTCTTGATCCATATAAAGAAAAGTATATCCTATTCTTACCTCAATCTTATACGCATTTCTTGAGAACGGAAACGGGGATTGAAGCTTTCTGAATCGACACCCTTATTCCAAAGTCGAAGTTGATTGGCTTCAAACATGAAAGAACAAGAAAATGTTAGTTATAAACAGTCACAGAGTTTGCATAATGATGTTATGTTCTATCATTCTTCACCTGCAGTTGCACCAGCTGCTATAAGATCTTTTCCAATGGCAGCGGAAGGAACTAATGTCAGATCAGCAGCTTGGTGAAGGAATCCTGATAAAGGCTTATTCAAGTTTAGTTACACATGGCAATATGACAGTAAGGCAAAAAAAGTAAGAAATTTTGACAATAGAAAAGTACGTACTTATTATTGACCACATTGGCTTGACCAACCAACTAAAAGTGTATCTTGGGATGTATCTGCACCGCAACAGAAGCTCAATGTTCAGAATTGTTTGGATGATTCACAAATTATAAACAAAAAAAATCCGAGAACAGTGCAAGTGAGTCAGGTAAGAAGCTTACACAGGGACGTGTGTGTGGTAAGACATTACTATTGGTACAGATAGCATTTTTGCTATTGCCAGAGCACCAAAAACCTACAAATTTAGTCGGTGAAAAAAAGGTCAAGTTAAGGATGCTCTACTGTTCCTTTGCTATATGTAATGGTGACGTTATTTCTCAAGGGGTTTACCATAATCCCAGGAGATGAGGCGTGTATTATGTCAGGCTTAAACCGTGCAATCTCAGAGATGATTCTTGGACTAAGCGCAAGCGAGAGAGGAACCTTTTGGTAATAAGGACAAGGGAAGCTGCAAAACAGAATGAGATTTTAGTGAAATTACCAAACTGAGAACATCCATTGAGTATTTGAGTTTAAGTAAATGTTGTTACCTTCTTGATCCAATGACTTTGGCTCCATAAAACTCTTCGGGAACACCTTCATGTGTCGTCACGACTATAACCTATGAAGCAAAACAGTTTTAAAAAGACACAATTTTCACTTTTCAGTAATTTTGATTCTGAATACAGTTACTGAAGTACACTCAAACTTAATTTCACAAGAAAATAACAAACCTCGTCTCCCATTTCACGCAGATACCTAATGAAGTTCTGGAATCTGTTTTTATATCCGGAGACATAGCTGCAAAATTAAGACAAACTTTAGATCAATGAATTCCAATCATTAATGCATGTGACAAAAAAAGTCTGGATTCAGTGATCCCGAGAAACTTGGGATATTGTCAACTCTTCTCGCACCTACATCTGAAAACTTTAGACTCAAAACCGGGATTGATATTGGTTTCAGCTATCTATAAGGGCTAAAGTTGTAGAATTGAATACTCCAAAATTGGAGTAGAGTGCAAATCTATACATCAGAGAATTTCAACCAAACAAGTTAGTGATCAATGTAAAAACAGAACAGGAAAGTCAACCCAAGAAAGAATCATCTACTATGAAGATAAAACAGAACAATCCCATGTCACAGAGACATTTCGTCGAACATAAAACAGACATGAAGCAGCAAAAGAATTCAGCCACAAAATTACAGAACGACTTACGCAAAAGGCGAAGGCTCAACAAAGAGAGCAATCCTCCTCGGTTTAGAGGTCGTCTCGGGATCGAGAAGCGGAGCCTCAATCTCCGATTCTTCAGTAATAGTCATATTATTCGACCCAGAAGCAGAAACAACCTTCCGTCTAATACTCTCTTTAGAAAAGAAGTTACTTTTCTTGCGAATCAAGCTAATGGGTAATCGCTGGGAATAAGAAACACCAACAGAGACAGGGGAATTAACGAAAGAACAGCTAGGAGAACACGTAGTTGCAGAGGATGAACAAATGGCAATAGTTGTGCTAGAAAGAAAAAGAGGAGAAGGAGAAAGATTTATAGAGAGAGAAGAAAGGGTCATGATCGTTTTTTACAGAAACCTTAAATTAATAATTTTTGACGATTTGGGAGTCGTAAATTCGATTAAAACCAGCTACGTCAGAGGCAAAAAAAAAAATCTGACTTTTTTTTTGGTTGGGGAAGAAGAGAATCTGGAGAAGAAGAGAATGAAGGCAAAAAGGATATCCATTTTATGAGGTTGAGACAGGTAAGCATTATCAGATTGAACCGGTTTTAAGCATATGCTTCTATTGATCTCTTTTTTGTCCTGAATCTTTTTTTTAATTTATTTATAATATTTATATAGTCAACATCTGGATCCAAAAACAAGTTTTCTCTAATTCCCTATTTAATTTTTCTAATTTATTTTGTGAATATCTCTTTTGTTTTTATTGTGTGACTCGAGTTTGATAGTTAAGCATGGTTTTGTTTTGTCCAATTTTATGTATTTTTTTATCTTAATACTAATCAAATTCTTGTGTGTTAATTCAATTGTTGAAAAAAATAATTATCAAATTATTTTAGTAAGTGTGCATTAATCTCCAACAACTAATAAAATAGAATGAAACAGAATAAATTATTTTTTTTGGTCAATCTTATTTATTGGATTTAAATCAATAAGACATTATCCATAGTCTAAATGTCTAGTGCTTAGGTAGATCATGGGCAAGACAAGTGGGTCACCTGCTTTTTGAAAACAGACTAATATTTTATGTGTTGTGATAGCATTTTATTTGAAAATTATGTAGCTAAAATGTGGTAAATTTTTTATACAACTCTTCTAAAGTTAATTACAAGTACTACTATTATTTGATATTTCTAATTCCAATTTGGGTCATAGAGATTAAGATAGTGCTAAACAGCATTATACTGTTAGTTAGTAAAACTAACATTTGGAAATTGGGCCCAAAACATTTGACTTTAATCACATAAAATTGATTCCAAATATTTATTAGGTGAACATATATGAATTATTAGTAGTAATTTTCCGTGCAAATCATTGTTATAAAGCACATGTCAGCTAAATCCATGATATTTTGAGCGACCATTTTTAATCATTTATTAACCTAAGTATGGATTTTGTGTGCCAACTTGATCAAATAATTGAATAAGAAAACACAAAACATTTGCTTTAATTTTTTTGTTATAAATTTACATTCATATTCGAAATGTTTGACGATGATGATTTTAGTCTATAACAATATGTAATAACGTCCTCGTGAAGAGAAGATGTCAATAGTTTTGGTTACGTATATTAAATCATTAGCTACGCTAATTACTTCAACTATCTTAATTACTTGTAGATCGAAATAACATAAACTCATGTCGATACGCAAAGACAACCTTATATATTCTTTTTGTATTTATTTGAAAAAACCAATTAAAAAGGTTTAAATTAGAAATGTGGTATCGGATATTTATTCGATTGAATATTCGCTTAACATACAAAGTATCTTTTCTTATGGAATAGACAGTTATTATCAATCATAGACAAATACACAAATTCTACTTGGCAATATGCTTGTCAAAGATCTAACTCCAACACTGTATTTATGTTTCACCATTTAAGAAAAAAAAAACTTTCATAAACTATAAAATTCTCATTTTGATTGAAAAAGAAAAAAATATGAATATAAGGTCAATATAAATGTGAATATATGATTAAGGATTACAGTGAATAATTTAACGATTGATTAGATTTTACTCAATGACAACATGATTACTTTCAAGATTTTTTATGGCATAGTTTATTTGTTTTTTGTCACCAAAGGCATATTTATTGCACCACATGGGCTAATTCGTATCCATGATGATCCAAAAATTTATTACACTTTATGGGCTAATTTAGGCCCATTTTACTATTAATGGATCCGGATTATGGTACACTTTATTTGGGGCCTAAATATGATCATAGATACCCAAATCTATGAGATATGATGACTCAGGTTGCAAAAATTAGATATTTAAACAAGTACTTATGAGTTATGATCTAGAAATAAAACTTATATATACATAATTTTTGCATGTTTCATGTGTTATATAGTCACAAAATAAAATTAAAAACAGAAACAATTATCTATTGAGTTGAATTTTTTTAATTTATGGATTGTTTTCTTTGTATTCATAGTTTTCTAGTGTGCTCTTTCTTATTGTTTTACGTTTTGAAACTTTTGTTTAGTAAATATTTTATATATATACAAAGTGATAAAAAATTCTTTTACGATTTAATTTTAGAAAATATAAATCCCAAGATCCTAAGGTTTGTTTAATCCAACATTGAACAAAATAAAGTCTAACCTTGTTCCACTGCTTTGATTGTGGATAGAGTTTTATCCTCTCTTTACCTTAACTCTTTTATGGATTCTATATCAATGGAGAGAAATCTTCGCTCTGTTACATCTTAATCCTTTATATCGCAAGTTTCTCGTTTTCCGAGAGAAGGAACAACCGGAGAGAAAGAGCTTTCTCATTTCTAGTTTCTTATGTATTATCACTTCTCATGCCTTTTGTCTTTATCATTTATGTTATAATACAAATGAGACACGTAGACATATATATATGTTAAGCTTAAGACACATATTTCTTCCATTCAAAGAGTTATAATATAAGACTATTTTGTTCCCGTTGTATATATCAGTATTTTATCAATAATTTTATCAACAAAAATCAATTTTTCATCTAATGGGAAAAGGTATTGAATTTCTGATGTCAAAAGACTCAAAACCATTAACCGAGATTTTTTTGTCAACTTTACTATTTTTTAATAATTGGATTGACAAACTTCGATCTATAATCAAAATATATATCCTAAATTTTTTGTTTTTTTTATATAAGAAAATAATCAAACACCAATACCTGATAATTTGTAAAGTGATAATTACTATTAAACCACATGTTCTCTATCTTAGCTCATTTATCTAAAATAGCATATTAAAAAAAGTTCGCTATATACAAATTATTTAATGAATAATACTCCTAATTCTATTTTGAAAACCGAAACTAATCCATTAGTAAACTATAAAAACATCAAAATATACGATTATCTGCAGTGTGATTATGAGTTAAAGCATATAAAATATGGATTTGAGGTACCAAAATCTATAAACATCATGTTTGAAGTTTTGGTGTAGAATAATAATAATATACTATTGGTTTGGCTTGTGAAAATTGGTTAGAATTTCTTAAAATACTGTTTTATTTAATAACTTTTGTTTTGTTTTAGGTATAAAAAAAGTTTATGTCGACCTTGTTATCTGTTGACATAAATAGTAATGAATGGGTAACATTGGGGGTGGGATGGGACCTCTAATATATTTCACGTAAAGTAAACAATGCTGAAAACTGTGACACGAAGAGAATCATTTCATTTTTGAATGTTACTATTTGTCTTAATTGACTCTTTACTTTAAAGTTTAAACCTGATGGTCTCCTCTTGCTTTTGACTATCACATTTCGCATTCGTAGAAATTTCATAAGCTAATGAAAATATGATGAATTATTGAGTCAGCCCCACTTATATAATTTAATTATCCTAGACAAAAATACAAAAAAAAAAAATCTTCCAAATTTTTAAAAGGATCCAAATTTAGTAATTAACTAGATTTAAAAAACAAATTTGGACATTTTTCTTAAATTTGGGCCTATTATTCTATTATTAACTAGGTTATAAATATTTTTTGGGTCTTATTTTTAAAATCTGAACTTTTTTATTCTATTTTTTCATATCTTAAAATAGAAAATAATTTGTTGGACCATTTTGAATTATGGATCCTAGGAAATGTTTATGTTGCCACCCACTAGAAACGGTCTGTTATTGAGTACAACAACTATATACTAGTAAACACAAACTAAAATTGTTGTTGTTCATTCAAACAAAACTAGTATCTTTATTTGTCTTTTCTTCATAATTTCTTCTCACCGTTACTTTCCATAACACACTTCTATTCTTTCCATAACACACTTTCCCATTGTCGGATGTGCGCTTTACCCTACTACTATCCTAACATAAATTTAACTCGGCTCATTATAAATATCGAACCCAAAACTTATTAACGATTTCGCCCCGAAGCTCAATAAAAAAATTTATCGAGAATCTCGGCTCAAAGCTCATCGCAGACTTCAACCTATCAAAAATATTTGGCTTAAAATTTATGTGGTTCATAACAGGTAAATCAAGATATGAAATATTTCATATTTTAAATTTGGAATATTTCCAAAAATCTAAAAACATTTTTAGAGATAATATCAATTTTGTTATTAGTAAAAGGAAAAGGAAAAGTTACATTCATTTGATTATGATTTATAACCTTTATGCAATATCCGGTTCTAACACCATTTATATCCCAAAACTTCTCACACGTCTCCATTTGTTTCTCTTTGTCAGAGACATCTATCGACAAAGTTTCATTCTTTCAGACAAGAATATGTCTCGAACAGGACACAAAAGAGTCAGCTTTAGTCCTGACCCAGAAACAAACGAAGAACCAATCTACTCATCACGGTATGGTCGTCGAAGGGTCGTTGTAGGATTATTCAGTTTTGGCGTCAGTAGCTCACCGGCAGCGAGGAGATTTCTCCGGCGTCTTGGAGCCAAAGTTGGTAAGACGTTTCGTTCATTATCTTTCAGCAAGAAGAGTACTAATACCAAAACGACGTCGTCATCTTCGTCTCTTTCTTGTTCCTCATCTTATTCTTCTTCGATTATTTCTCTGAAGAAGTCTAAGTCTCTAAATGAATCAGAGTCTCATCGTGCACAAGCCATTGAAGACTGCATCGAGTTCTTAAACTCTTCTTCTTCTCTGTCAAGATCAAACTCAATCTCAACGTGGTCTTGCTAAATGGCTTTGACCCGATTCAGGTCCAAGACCAAAAAGCTTCACGATATTTTTGTTGAAATGTAAAAGATTTGATTCAATGATTGATTATAGATATAATTTTTTTCGATTCAATGATTTAGCTAGTTAACTATGAAAAATTATAGTTCCTACACCAATTTTCCATTTTTCATTTCGTTATAAAAGTATAAGCAAAATTACTTTTATTGTAAGTGGACCAATTTAGAATTCAAAAAGAAGGGTCGAAATCAAAGGACCATAAGACAGAAAAAACTTGGTCCTTTTTGACTCTGATTCTGTAAAGTAAGAAACTATATAATATAAACTCATGATAACAAACATTGAGTGTTTCAGAAAATGTAGGTCCCTGAACATTACTACAGCTTTTTGAAGAATCCAACGAAATAAGGTTTCGTCTTTTCTTTTGTTTTGGTATTAGTTTGAAGAATTGAAGCTTTGTGCTGAAGCTTTCTTGAGCTCAAGAGCTCGTTTATAAGGCGGTGCGATTGGAGGCTGAATCGGGTCTAAACTCTGGTATGACGATCCATCTGCTTCTTTAGGGAGTGGGTAAGACCGGTCTGAGTCATAACCACTTAAGTCACCACATGCCAAAAATGGAATATAAACTTTGTTCGGTCCTTCAAGCCAACCACTACTGCAATCTGCAGAGTATCGAGAAAATAGTAAATCTCTAGAAAAATATAGGTGACGTAACACTAAAGAAGATTTCTTTGTCTTGCTCAAAAGGGTAACTTCGCATGATGAGAGCATTTTAGGTGAGAAATAGGTTGGGAAAGAGTAAATTGAAAGTACTATTTCACAATGCGTAAGTTAGTCGTATCTAACTTGAAGAGCTTCAGATTATTGAAGATGAAGTTACGAGATTTTTACCAATATCGGTTCCACCTGAAGGGCTTCCGACTTTCTCCAAGAGACGATGAAGATCTTTCGGGTTAAATCCTTCTGGCGGAGAGTAATTTTCGCACACTGCAAAAGCCTCTATTGAAACAGAGTGGAGAAATGCAATCAGAATCTTAAAGAAAAAGTAACATTTACATCTTTGATGATTAAACCTTAAGTAAGCAAATCATATAAGTGCACATGTGAAAGTATTACTCATTTACCTATACTAGAATTGCGGCTGCTTTTAGGTTTCGCAAAAGTTACAGTAGGGAAAAACAACTTCAGCTACAAGTAACAAGAATCAAACTATATCAGTAAAAAGCAACAGTTAACTTCATGAAAACGACATCTAAACTTACTTGACAGTACAAGAGACTCGTATCTTTTCCGCGGAATATTTTTGCAATAAATTTTCCACCTTCTTTAAGAATATGGGTTACAATTGTTAGGCCCTGTCAAAAAACAGATTTGTTATTACTAATTATACATGTGCTTCGGATTAATGTTAATATGTGTTCAATTATGAAACACTGATTCTTGTAAATAGAAACCAAGCAACTTACCGCTAGTATGAGTTGGGACTGGACAAATTCATCCATGTCATGCAAACCGGTAACTGCAAAACAAATTGTAAAAGGCTATTTTTTGTTAGCATATGCTAAAAATTGAGTGGAGAAACAGACACCGTATCCACTGTTTTACCATCCGGAGCACCATCACAGACAACCAGGTCAGCTTTACAGCCGTCAAAATGTCTAATGACCTTGACAAAAAACAAAACGATGTAAGTGATACAAACAAACACAAACTCCAAGCATAACCGAGGTGGAAGAGCGAGATGCAGATAAATCTATGAGATAGGTGTCAGAGGAAATTTCACCACTTCAGCAGTTCGAGCATTAGTTATGTCCCCTTGAACCTGGATAACACCTTCAATTGGAGCCATAGGCTGCAAATCTATGGCCACTATAAGAGGTAGATCTCCTTCTCTGCATAATGTTTCAATTCCAAAAAGTTAGTTCAGAATTGTCACGTAGAAATTAGTGAAAAAGTACAATGAAACAACTAAAGAAAAACAATTTTGACGAGGAACAAAAAGTAACATTTATGCACATTAAACAATATGAAACTTACTTTGTATCAGCTGAGGACTTTGCCGGAAGATATAATTGACGACTCAAGACCTATGAATGAGTGCAATGATAAGATTCAGAATGTGTTTCTCTTTATTTAATCCATGGAAAGTAGAGAAACAGGAAAATAAAACAACCAAAGAATCGTATCATCAATTTCTACAGCATCCCCTCCTCTCCAACTCAATTTTCAAATGCATATCACCTTCTGTTTTCCTCTATTTAACTCCTCCCATACTACGCTAAACGAGCTAAGTTTTCACTTCAGCTAACTGAGATTGAAAGTCAGCTATGATCCTATGCAAAAAGATCAGTGCAGTTATAGAAAATATATACTAAAACTCCCAAAGATAGCTCTAGTTCTAGCTTTTAGACTGTCTAAACAATTTCTTCTGTGCAAAAAGGTCACGGTAGTTATCATGCACACATAAGACATTGCTAACTAATTGAGGCATATCATATTATGACTAAGGTGAAAAAAATCAACTCAAGATCACCATACCTGACTCCAGCTACCAGGTGCAGCACATAAATCTACAACCCTCTTCACTCCTGCAACAAATTAGAAGAGAAACTGGGAATGTTTACAATGTTGTTTTTGGATATCTACCAAAAGTGAAAGCAAAGTCTTCGCTTAAAAGTGCTACCGTCGTTTGATTAATTGTTTTGACTAGTATCTCGTGAGATCAGGATTTAGAGTCGAGCGACGAGGATTCATCAATTTATGTGAGACTAGTCACTGACCGGGTATTTTATGGTAAAAATTATTAAGTATACAGATATAGATCACCTTCAAAAATGTTGAATTCTTCATCAATCTGAAGAAGCTTAAACGCACTTCTCGCACGCCATCCTTCTTCTTTGGCTTTCCGATAGTAGATATCCTGCAAATTATAGGTAAAACGCCCAATCAAATTTTGCCCCGAGAAAATGCGAATATATTACTGTGAGCTCTAAGAACCTAAGCAACTTCATCAAGGCATACCCTTTTGTCCCGAGAAGCTTTTCCCATGTCTTGTAATGAAAAAAATGAGTTTGTTTACTGCAATGACCACATAAAGTCAGAGAAAACTGAAGGGACAGGGACAAGATAAGCATCTCAGAGGCATTCTATCAAACACATTAAGGGCACAAAGATATTTCTGCAAAGCAAACAGCTCGAAGATTAAATCAGATATACAAGAAGGAAGAGCAATAAAACCCGCCAACTTACCGCAAAAAATACAGAAGCTAGCTGACTATCTGAAGCAGAATTTAAAGCAAGTGCGAAGTGAAGATGACAATGCGTGAGAACTAAAGCGCTTCTTTTTATCTGTGCCCTAACAATTTGAAAGTTTACGAAATAGTGTTAGGCCTCGGTCCAGCAAATTTGTTACCGTCTTGGTAAGATATCAGGCCTTGGCCCAAGTCAATTTTTTTAAGAATTTACAATAAGGACTTGAACTTCATATAGTTATTAGACTTTCAATGCAAAAATAGATTCGTATTCAATCTCAAACCCCGAGTACTTGAAGTAGTATACAATTGATAATAAACTACACAATCTAAAACCTATTGTAATATGTAACATTACAAACATTGATAAATTGTTAGAAATTTTGGAGTGAGCAGACATAAATTCTTGATTAGTAATAATGAGGAAACATGATGGCAATAGTATTGGGTACGGTTCGGATATCCAGATCTGGATCTAGATCCGTCAGATCTGTGATTTTATTATCCGGATCGGAATTATTAGTACATTAAATAATTTTCTTCATAAAAAATAATACCATAATTATAATAAAATAAAATTATGGTATTAAAATTATAACAAATTATTTAAAAAATTTAACTTTTTAACCGAAAATATCAAATATGTTAATGTTTTTATAATTTATATTAAAATGTCATTAATAATTTAAAATAACAACATTTTTATGTTAAATTCTAATATTAACATCTAAAAATATTATATAGTTTATGATTTGAAAATTAAAAATGAATCTACACATCAACATATTTAAAATTATTTAATAGAAATAATACATATTATAAAAATTATACACTAAATATTCTAAATCAGATCAGATCCGGATATTTGGAAAAAAAAATTATTACCCAGATCCATGCATCCCGAATACTAAAAATTTCGAGGCAGATCGGGACGGATCACGAATCGAATCTCAGATCTCGGATAATATGCCAAAACCTAGTTGGCAATGAAAAAAAATAAAAATAATAAATAAAGGACTTTTTTCTATCTCCCATCGTCTTTTTCTCTCCCTTTCTTTCCCTACTTACAGGTTTAGATCTGAGCTTAATCTCTCCTTTTGGCGGCCTCAGCTCCTCACCGCCGCCGGAAAGGGGACCACCAGTGTTCTTTCTTTTTTCTCATCTCCTTTCTCCCTCTGAAGCTGACCGACACACCTCAGATTTGTGTTCTCCCTCTTCTCCGGTGGTTCGTTCTCGTGATGCCTCGCCGAGTACCGTGGATGGTGCGGCGGAGCTTCTCCTCTCCTCCGGTTTTGATTAAGGACAGTGTTTTCCTTGACATAGAATCTCTGCTACTTCCACCTTGTCCTCGCCGGTGAAGCTTGACCATGTCGTCTCTCTGGTTCATCACTATCCCGGCAGTGTGCTGGCTGCGGTGCGTGACATCACAATGGTGGTTCTTGCTATCTCAACCTCCACTTAGTCACTCGCCGTTAATGCCTCTGCCGTTGGAGCTCTAGGTTGTGGCCTCTCTATTCTTTTCCGATTTGCTTTTGTTTGTAGCTCGCTTAGGCTTAGCACGAAGACATCTTGGTGTTTGTGTTGATCTTTCGCTTGCTTCTCAGAATTAGATTAGGGAGATCCTAGTTTAGGTGATGCGGTAAGAGTCTTCGATCTGGCTAGTTTAGTTCTGTTGTCTCGATGTTGTTCATGTTTTGTCTATTTTCTGGCTTTGATAGCTTCGGATGTCGATTTGAGATGGCGCTCTCGGCTCGTTTGCATCAACGATTCGGCATGGTTCTCCGTGAGTCCCCTTGACAAAGTTGTAGGCGTCTCGAGGTCCAAGCATTGAGGACTGTCTCTTAGACGGAGTTGCTCGTGGCAATCGTCAGAGTTTTGTTCTTGCTTTCTTTGTCTTGTAATTGCTTTTCCGTTTCTAGAACTGTGTGGTCTAAGTTTCAGTTTGTTATGTTGTGTTTTCGTGTTTTTGTAGTTTTTATTTGTTCTATTTTTTTGTTGTCTCTTTCATTCTGTCAAAAATTCGAAAACGATATAACGAAAGATTTTACATTTGATTAAAAAAAAAAGAAACAGGTCATTTCAATGAATTGATACACAAAATATATAAATGGTCGGTCGATCTAATGTTAATGGTCACATTTCACGATTCATACAACCATATCATTCACACGTTTTGTCTTGTCTCCCACCCATTTTTATATCAATATCTTATAGTGATTACTATAAGAAGATTTTTTTGATTATCTTATATGTTTGTAAAAAGATTAACGAGTATCCACGCATCGTTTTGAAAACGATAATCACTTTTTTGTTTAAAGAGAGTTTGGTGAATCAAATCAGAGGGATAAAACTGGAATCGTAGCTACTTGAAAAGACTCAAAGGCATGAAAATCCATTACTCAATCTGTGTTGCCAAACGCACTAAAACCCAAAATCTAAAGTAATATTTTTTTCAATTATATATAATTACGTAAATAGAGTTCATAGGTGATACATTCGTACTCATGACGAAATTATCCAACAGTTTTTGACACTAAAAAAGAATTAGATCATCGAACCAAATAATATATTTAGAATCACAAAAATATAATATACGAGAACATTATAATAAAGGGAAAACGGTCATTATAAAAGCAAGTCAATAGAAAACAAGAAGAAGAAAAGCTTCATTGTGAATTTATGTTAAAACAGAGCCACTATCTATAAGTAGACTTCCCTATTACATACTCTACTCTCCTACTCACTTCACTTTCTTACACAATCAAAGCTGTGAACGAGACACAAGTAAAGTCTTGTGTGTTCTTCTCAGACTCAAAAAGGTAACAGGTAATATGAAGAATATCTGAACTTCTTCAAACCAAGAACAATCAAAGATCACTTAACTTTTCAGTATTACCTCTTTGTTTACCGTAGAGAAATCGATAGCTAATGTCGGGTGAGAAACAAGCGGAGGAGGCAATAGTGGTCTCGGCGGAGGATGAAGTTTCCGGTAGAAAAGTGTAAGATTCAACGGCGGAGGAGAAGGATGGTAACGGCGGTGAAGATGGATTTAGTGTGAAGAGCTTTCTTTGGCATGGAGGGTCAGCTTGGGACGCTTGGTTTAGCTGTGCATCTAATCAAGTAAGTTCAATAACAAAGGTTTCTTCTTTATTACAATAAGACCAAATTCTACTGTTGTTTTTTTGGTTTTGTCCTAAAGTTAAAATTAATAACGTTAATAAAAATAAAATTGCAGGTGGCACAAGTGTTGTTGACACTGCCGTATTCATTGTCACAGTTGGGGATGTTATCAGGAATATTACTTCAAATATTCTATGGATTAATGGGATCTTGGACTGCTTATCTCATTAGTGTTCTTTACATTGAGTATCGAGTTCGAATGGAGAAGCAAGAGTCTAGATCCTTCAAAAACCACGTTATTCAGGTAAATTCCTAATTTGTTAACAATTTTGCTTTATAAGTACTACTACTGAATTTCATTTTTTTTGTTTTGGTGAGTGAATTGCAAATAAATAAATTGAAAGTGGTTTGAAGTGCTTGATGGGCTACTGGGTCCTTATTGGAAAGCTGCGGGGCTCGCATTTAATTGCACCTTCTTGTTATTTGGATCGGTCATCCAGCTCATCGCTTGTGCTAGGTACCTTTGAATCTTTGATAATCCGGACGAATCTGACAAATCGCAAGAATATGAAAATTTATGTGTGTGTTTTTTTTTTTTGATAAATTGTAAATATATTGATCAAAATGGCAGTTTTGTTACAAGAACATAGCTAGTTTGAAACAGAGTATGTAACACACACAACTGAATGCTTACAGTTTAAGATTGAACTTTTTAAGGAAAGATATAATCTCAGTCAAATTCAAACCACAAAGAAAGAAGACTTGTGCAGCCCTTAGTTCGCAGTTTTGCAAGGGCAATGTCTTTAACTGCCCTGTCAATTACTCTGAATACTTCAATGGCTGATCTGGCGCATCTTGTGTGTACCCTGAGGTTGCGTTCTCTCCATATATTATAGACTGTGGCATGCGAAGCAAGGTGCCTGAGTCTGTTGTGCCTTTTGGAAGCTCCACTTTTCATCCAATCCATGAGGTGGTTCCAATCAGCAAAGTGAAATGGAGAGCATCCGAGTCTTGCTTGAAGAAGGAACCATATTTGAGTGCTGAAGTCGCAGAAAAGGAATAAGTGATCCTTTGTTTCTGGGTAGAAGTCACAGGTACAGCAAGCTGGGTCTGCGGTTACCTGCCAGCCATAAAGTCTTGATTTAACTGGTAGACGATCAAGTGTCGATAGCCAAAAGTGGAAAGCATGTTTTGGTATTGCTCCTTTGAACCAAACTGATTGGGCCCAAGGACCTGAAGCTGTGGACATTCTAAGACGATCCCAGGTGTCCCTTGAGGAGAAGCTTGTGTGAGGTATGGATTTAGCTTTCCATAGATAACGATCCTTGCCACTGGAGGGACTTGGAGCTTGAGCTTGGAGAAGGAGCTCCCTCATGGTTATTAATCTCGGGTTTCTAGAATGTGGAGGGGGAAGGATCCATGCTCCATTAGATGTGGCTTCTACAACAGTAGAGTGTCGAGGAATGGATGACAAGCGGGGGCCATCAGCGCCTGTGATGGTAATGAGAGGGCCATTCGCTGACCAGTTATCATCCCAGAAACTTGCAGCATTGCCATCGTTAATCTCACAAACCAGAAATAGCCTTGCAATTGATCTCAGGTGCAACAAGGAATTCCAGAGCCAGGAAGAGTTGCTGGTTTGTTTCGCAGTCCAGAAGGAGTTTGTCCTTAATCTGTGCTTTTTATTCCAAGCCACCCAAAGCGATCCACTGTTAGTGAAGAAGAGCCATATGAGTCTTAAATATAGAGCCCTGTTCCACGTGGAAATACACCTTAACCCAAGTCCTCCTTCTATTTTCGGAAGGCAAACTTTATGCCATGCCACCTTAGCTGAATAGGTGGAGTCTGAGGTACCTGACCAAAGGAAGGTATTACATAGTCATTCAATTTTCTTGATACAGCCCTTGGGTAAGCAAAATGCTGAGCACCAGAAGTTTAGATAGCTGTAAATTACAGATTTTAGCAATTGTATTCTTCCCGCAAATGAGAGAGATCTAGTTGTCCAGCTGTTAAACTTAGCCACGATTGCATCAATAAGGGGTGAGTATTTTGAATTCCTGAGTTTGTGGTGCATTAGCGGAAGGCCTAGATAACGTACCGGTAAGCTTCCATCAGTGTATCTGAGTGAAGATACCACACTTTTTTCTGATGTGGACAGACCTGCCGTGAAGAGAGAGGTTTTTGCTTTGTTCATACAAAGTCCTGAGATGTTTTCGAAGACAGTGAGAGCTTGGTTTATTCCCTGGAGAGACTTAAGGGAGCCATCAAAAAAGATCATAACATCATCCGCAAAGGCCAAATGGGTAATAAGGGGATCCTTGGCCAATGGATGCGGGGCAATGAGCTTGAGTTCAAACGCAGCAGTAAGGAGATTGGCGAATATATTCATAGCAATAACGAAAAGAGAGGGTGAGAGAGGGTCACCTTGTCTTAATCCACGAGTCCCTTTAAAGTGACCACAAAGTCCTCCATTAATCAAGATTGAGAATGACGTTGTGGTAAGACATTCCGAGATCCAACCAATGAATGGTGGTGGAAATTCAGCCGCTGTAAGAATGGTGAGCAAGAAGTCCCATCTTATCATATCAAAAGCTTTCATTAGATCAACCTTGAGGAGTCCCCTTTTGGTGATACTTTTCCTGTTAAAACCTTGGACCAATTCCGAGGCGAGAAGAATGTTTTCTACAAGCAATCTGCCCTTTACAAATGCTGATTGGGAGTTATCGATCATATATGGGAGGATTGATTGGAGACGTTTTGCAATCAGCTTTGAGATGACCTTATACAATACATTGCAGCAAGATATGGGCCTAAAGTCTGTGATCTGATCTGCACCAATCTTTTTGGGGATAAGAGTGATGGCTGTTGCGTTTAGTTGCTTGAGTATGTGTGTTTTGATGTTGGTGCAGCAATATATATTTCATCAATGATAGATTAGACAAGAGGACATGGACTTATATATTTGGTGCTTGTTGTGCCACAACCGTTTTCATACCATCTTTCCACAATTACCGTATTTGGTCTTTCCTCGGCCTTGCCATGACCACTTACACCGCTTGGTACCTCACTATCGCTGCATTTCTCCATGGCCAGGTTAGAATGCATCGGTTAGAATCTACTTCCAAACAAGAAAATTAAAATTATAATTGTGGTCGGTTATGTGTAGATTGAGGGTGTGACACATTCCGGTCCGACCAAATTAGTGTTGTACTTTACCGGAGCTACCAACATTCTCTATACCTTTGGTGGACATGCTGTGACCGTGTAAGTATTCTCAATTAATTGTGTATATATTAGCAACAAAATAATTAGGTTGTGAATATTGTGATGCATTTAAGTTTTTTTTTTAAACAAAAATGTGTAGTCTCTTTAGATTATGTTTCATCTTTTAAAAATACTCTCTTCTTTTAGCTTCAATAAAGGCAGCTTTTGCCGGTTACATTAGGTTCTGTCCTAAAGCTCCAAGCTGACAAAATCTTATTACGACATAAATAAAGACAAATCTTATTCCTATTTACCTTTTTAACACACTAACTAATAGCTATTGAGCTAAAGTTTTTATTTTATATTTCATTTTCTATTTTATCTTATCTTTGAGAGACGATTATGCTCTTAATTGATATATGCAGAGAAATAATGCATGCGATGTGGAAACCAAGGAAGTTTAAGAGCATCTACATGATGGCGACACTATACGTCTTCACGTTAACGCTTCCGTCAGCTTCCGCCGTTTATTGGGCTTTCGGCGACCAAATTCTTAGCCACTCAAACGCTTTTTCTCTCCTCCCTAAAACGCGTTTCCGTGACGCCGCCGTTATCCTCATGCTCATCCATCAGGTTACTATCTAACTTAATATGTTATATGTCTCGCAATTATTACGTTATCGCATTTATAGTTGGTCCAATTCTGTGTCATTATTGATACCGGATAATATACTTAAAACATTATTCTCTTTTATGAAATTCAATATTATAAAGTACTAAATGATAATGTTATAAGTTATGATTGGATTTTTTTTAAAGTTTATAACGTTTGGATTTGCGTGTACACCATTGTACTTCGTATGGGAAAAAGCGATAGGAATGCATCATACTAAAAGCATATGTGTTAGAGCAATGGTGAGGCTACCGGTTGTGATTCCGATATGGTTTCTGGCCATTATTTTTCCATTTTTTGGACCCATAAACTCTGCGGTTGGAGCCTTACTCAGTTAACTTCACCGTCTACATCATCCCTGCCTTAGCCCACATGCTTACCTACCGCACCGCTTCTGCTCGCCAGGTACTACCTCGATCCATTACCCTCTCCCTCTAATTTAATATCAATTTTCCTCATTGAAAACGTTACATACACAGATACACTAGATAGATAGTTCTGAATAGAGTAATATCCCAAAAATAACCCATGCTAGCGTAGTCTAGTAATAGTGTTAGAATTTGGAAATAAGGGATCTATTGACATGGTTTTCGTGGTTTCGAAAGTAGTCAGATTTCGTGGTTTGTTGAATTGCGAACTTGTTGTACTGGTTTGAGAGAAAAGTCTTTGTCCGTAACTCCTATTACTAGTGTTTATCCTAAATCTGAGTTAGCCATATAAATAGAATCCCAAAAATAGGGCACATTTATTGGAAGGATATAACAAAGGTTGAGTCAAATTGGATGAGCTGGCATTGCTTTTTCATTTAATCCCAAATCAATGAGGTAGGTCCATTGTACATGATGTGACCATTAGCATCACTTGACTACTTTATAAAAATAAATTCTATGACATATATTCTCGTTGATTGTTTGCGATGTGTCGATTCATTTTTCTTGGCAGAACGCGGCGGAGAAGCCACCCTTCTTTCTACCTAGCTGGGCCGGAGTTTACGTTGTAAACGCTTTCGTGGTGGTTTGGGTCTTAGTTCTTGGGTTCGGGTTTGGTGGATGGGCCAGTATGACCAACTTCATCAGACAAATTGATACTTTTGGTCTTTTTGCCAAATGCTATCAATGCAAACCGCCTCCTCCTCCCACCGTCGGAGATCACCACCGCCGTTAAACTAAGCCGCCGTTAGTGACGTGTATCTAACCGTTATTTCCTATGTATATAAGAAAGTATCCGTATTTTAGAGATTTTAATCATGATCTATAAACAAATGTAGTTTCGTGAATATCACGTGATTTGGGAGCTTGCAAAACCTAGCAGGCTTATTATATAGGCCCAATATCGATCCAGTGATAATAGTGGGCTTTAAATCGTAGCCTATAAGTATTCATTTTAAACCATAGTTTTGGGCTTCATCTTCATTACATACGACTGACTAATCATCAGATTCAAACAAGGCGGCTTCTTTGCCCTAAAGAAAACACAAGAGTAGAAATGTGATTTTTGTTCTGCAATTTTCTTTTCATTGTAGATATATAAACTCTGGTTTGTTGGATTTTATTTGACCTTTCTAGCTTTGATACTTATTTAATAATACTAATTTAATCTGGTTTGTTGGATTTTAATATGTTTTTGAATACATAACGCTGTCAGTTACAGTTGACTAACAGAAACATTATGTATTTTTCTTTTTGTATCTTTATATATAGAAAAAGACATTAATATTTTTGACTGCGACAACTTAACGCCTCGTTTAGAAATTATAATATCACAATATTTTAATCTCATGATTGTTGTTGATTTATATTCAATACTCCAGGCCTCAACAATTCGACAATCAATTTATAGAGGCCTGGTATTGGGCTAAATCTCAATATTACAGGCCCATGGGCTTTTTTTCTGTTTATCGTATACAGGCCTGGTCTCGAGCTAAATCTCAATATTCTAAGCCCATGGGCTTTTTTCTGCTTCATCTCAAGAAGCTTTATTAATGCTTTTACTGTCACGCACAACAGCCAAAGGAATTCGTTACAATCACGTGGGAAGCAATCGCGTAAATCCAACGGTACAGAATTAATGCGGGTGAGCACCGACCTGTCAGTTTAAGAGAAATGTAGTGCCACGTGGACTTATGCTTTGCTTTCGTTCCACTGTTTACATACACCAATGTAACCTTCATCACACACTTACACAGACTGAACAAAATCTTCTTCTCATGAAAAGATGATCGGAACCCTAATTTCTTCTCCATCTAACTTCATTGTCGAAGATTTTCCTTCTGGAGTTTTCCGTTCTGGAACTGATATTTTCCCTTCTGTTCCCAGAAAAACATTTAACCTCAAGTTTTTACATTTAGATTCTTCTCTGAGCAGAATTCTTAAGCCGATTCCACTTCGTTCTTCGTCGATTAAGGCTTCGCAGGTAATTCTATTCAAACACTTTTTCTTTCTGTTTTTGGTATAACTTTTCCTTCTTCGTTCGTTTGTCTGTGTTATCTGCAATTAATATTTCCTCTGTTTTTCTTTTTGGTTTCAAATGTTTAGACTTTTTGCTCTGTTTACAACGAAGAGTGTCTTTTTTTTTTTTTCCTCATTCGATTCTCTCTTCATATTTTACATTTCGGGTAGCTAGCATTCATATATTTGCGCTCATACCTTTTTATTTATTTAGGTAAACAGTGAAGCTGCTGAAATCGAAGCTCTAGATGAATGTAAGTTTCTATGTTTTCTTCCCAGTATCGGAATTCGTTGATTGTTCACAGCTTAGTGACTATTTTATTTTTGCAGCACCTAGAAAAACGGTTCGTGTAAGGTTCCAGTTGCGGAAAGAATGCGTCTTTGGGGAACATTTTTTCATCCTTGGTGATGATCTTGTGTTTGGTGGCCTCTGGGATCCAGAAAATGCCTTACCACTGAACTGGTCAGATGGGAATGTTTGGACCATAGACTTGGTATACATCAGAGCATGTCTTAAGAATGTAGATACTAAAGTCTGTTTATTTGCTATTCTGATGAGTTATGCTGTGGTTTCTTTCTATTTAGGATTTGCCTGTTGGAAGATTGGTTGAATTCAAGTTCATACTTAAGGCAACGACAGGGGAGATCTTGTGGCAACCAGGTCCAAATCGGGCTCTTGAAACCTGGGAAACTAATAAAACAATTAGAATATGTGAAGACTGGGAAAATGCTGATCTCCAAATGATGATCGAGGAAGATTATGTGCCAGTTGATCAAGAAGAAAAGCAGTCTTCTATTGTTATTTCTGATATGCCTATAGTTGCTGTAAATATCACACACCCAAAACAAAGTGGGAGGCTTAACAGCGATGTAGAAGAAGAGGATGAAGTGCCTGGTACTGTTCGACAGAACTCTTTAGTAGTAGTTGTAGAGAATACAGGATATACAAGTAATGAGACTACAAAAATTTCAAGTTCACATATCCAAACTGAGAAAACAATGGAACCTTCAAATGGAGCTCTAACTGCTCGGGAGGTGACTGAAGAAGCCATGTTTACTGAGGAAGCCATGTTTACTGAGGAAGAAAGTCCAGTTTTGGTCCCTGGATTGTTTCCTCTGTCTGACTGGGAAAATGAAGAAGTGGAA
This sequence comes from Lepidium didymum, assembly GCA_963920545.1. Taxonomy (NCBI): domain Eukaryota; kingdom Viridiplantae; phylum Streptophyta; class Magnoliopsida; order Brassicales; family Brassicaceae; genus Lepidium; species Lepidium didymum. Next base: position 284,888 of record OY986996.1, on the reverse strand, counting down.
GTTATTAACGAAGGTAAAGCAGAAACGTTCCCGGAGGTAATATAACCTGATAAATTCTGAAGTTTTATGTTCCTGTTTGTCTATAAAACCTTTGTGTACGCTGTTTCTTTATGCTTCTCTTCATAAAGAAATGCTCTGATACGTATATTGTCGTTGCATGAACCCTTCAGAGTTGCTGTTAAATGGTAATGAAATTTTTGCGTATTGATGTGGTGAGATACAGTGTTTGTTTGTAGAATAAGACCTTTCTTGTCCTTTTGTACAAAGTATATCTGTTGCCCCAGTTCATAAGAAAGCTTCCCGTTCTATATCGTATATTTATTTCCACAGTGAACATTTTGGATTACAAAATTTACAAATGTACACTTATCTAAGAATGATTGTTTTCCAGCAATATGATTTTCAGGTGAAGTACTCTTATTGTCTTATTTAATGAATGGAGACGCCATTTGCAGGTAGATGAAAAGCAACAAGCCAAAGGAGAAAGAAACAAGAAAGAGAAAGTAAAGGCTATTTCACTTTTCAAGAAATCTGATAAAGAAGCAGAGAAAGGTGTAGAGCAGAGGCATGAAAATGCAGTAAAGGAAGAAGAGATGCAGCAGCAGCAGCAATGGCTTGAGACAGTGCCGCTTGGAACGCCGGATGTGCTTATAGAGAAAGATATCCAATGGGGTCGCAGAACGCTTCACAAGCTTCTAAGCAACTTTGGACTTTTCTAAAGCGAACAAAAGTTTTGATTGCATCGGCAAAAGAGCCTCGAGAAGATGATTCTCTCATAGTTCCAGACAGATAGTCAAAATTGTCTTGAAAGATACTTTACCTTCATTTTCTCTCCTCAGTGGGAATAGATTGAAGCATGTTGTATTGTCTTTGTACATATGTAAAGTGAGAGAAGTGAAGAGAGGAGAAATTTAGTGTTAACTGTTAAGTATATATGATGTATCACATGTTGATGTCTTTTCAGGTGGATCCAATTCTCCCACATAATGATGATGAACATGATTGAGCTTGTAATTCCAATTTCTTGCATAATGATGATGATCATGATTTTTTTTTTCGTCGTTAGAATTCATTAGTAGAATACGGTTTCAAGTACAATACATAAGCCGGCTATCAACAGAAACGATACCGGAGACACAAGCCCACAAAAGGGAAACTAAGAGAATGTCCGTCCGCCGTTCACCAAACTCATCAGACTTGCAGAAGATTGCCGGCGAGCTTTGAAGTTAATATGGTTATAAAAAACCTAAGAGAATGTGGTATGATATTGGTGGATCATCAAAAACGGATGATGATCATGATTATCATATGATTATTTTTTTAGTATTTTGGAGAAACTCAAGTTCTTGTACTTATGTTCATTAAGGCATTTGCCAACGCCGTACGTTTGGGAGAACCTCTTTTTTAGGAAAAGAAAAAACAAATCTCGGTGGGCACGTCACATGCTTGTTTCTTGTTGTATAAGTTGCGTATAATATGAGACAATAATTTAAACGAACGAGTACATGTAAATTGTGGAACTATGGGTATTGTGAAGTTTGGTTGAGCTCTAAAGCATGGGCTACAAACTAAAGAATGCTTAATCAAATTACATAGATCCATTTGGTAACTGGTTGTAGAAAACCAACAACAAAAGAAACCATTAACTTAAGACTAAAGATATACAATCACTATACATACAAGCCTAATCCAGGTGTAGCCTTGGGTACAAGGTTTTATACTCAGCTTCTCAAAATCCTATTGAAACCAAAACAAGAGAGCCATAGGCAAGGGAATGGCTTATATATTTTTTAACCTCCAAAAAGTCCCCTAATTGGGACACACTTTACTTACCCTTTTAGATCTTTGCTGATTTTGGATACTCACATTGGTAAGGGATATTTACCTTTATGTCTACTCCTTCCCCAAATATCTCTTCTTCAACCTAATGTTTTTTTGTTTCTTTTGCATTTCTGACAGAACTCATAACTAAGGAATGTTTTGTTTAGGTGTTTCCTCTTCAAGTCCTTCGTTTGATACAGCTTCACTGCTTTCCCACAAAAAGCCATTTTCATTTCTCGAATTTTTCTCTGTTTCTTTAGACAGAGGTGAAACATGTGCAACATACTTTTCTGCAGAAACAAACACAAAGAAGACTGACTAGTCTGTAACCAAATGCGCACATAACACACACCAAAAAAAAAGGAAGAAACAATTAAGAAAAATCTGGAGCTTTAATGCAGTGGTGAAATATATCAATAATTAAAAGAGAAGGAAATATTTTTCACCCGCTAAACTTCGAAGAGCATTCTCGGCTGCTTGTTGATGTGCATCTTTCTTAGTTTTTGCCATCCCAATGCCTATCTTCTCACCTGTGTACAAAACCTATATGAAAATAACACAACAATTTTTAAAACATGTAAGATTAGTATTACGCAGATGCACTTCAGAAACTAACATATTAAAATGATCAAAAGACAAAAAACAGATTCCAGCTGACCTCAACTGAAAACTGTAACTCTTTGTTGGTACTCATCACAGTTCTAAACTCCACCTGAAATATCGTACATAGATCCCGTAGATTAGATTAAAAGTTAAGAAGCAATGGCTTGCGTTGTTAGGTAAATTATGTACCTTTGCACCGCATCTTCTTCCAATTTCTTGCAGTGCACTTACAAATAAATGAGGTTGCCCGCCATTACTCTTCCCACCATCTATATGATGTTCTCTACCATTTGTCCCCAAATGATTCTGGGATATTCCACCTTCTGCGAATGCGAATAGTTTGAACAAAAGCAATGTAAAAAAAGGTATTAATACATTCTAATCTTCAAGGAAAAATTCGCCAAAAAGACAATAGACCAGAGGGGAAACGAACAGCAACATATAATGTAGCTTTATAGTGGTAAACTAAAAACCACCTTCGTGGAGGAACAAGAAATTCAACGACCGACTATTCATCTTAATAGCAGATTGACTACATCAGTGTTAAAAGTAAAACATACCTGCTGTTTGACGCGAAGGATTTTGCCTTTTCAGTTCATCATCCATAGACACCTGCAAGAAAAATCTCAGACCGTATACAGCATACTTATGATGTCTAAAGAGAGAAACTTAAATTGCAAAACTAACCTCTTCGCTTCTCAAGTGGGATGGGTGTGAGAATGAACCAACAGGAGCAGGACCTGGTATTCCATGCGGCAATTGATTTGGATAAACTCCTGAAGGTCTACCAGGAAAAGAAGGTCTATTTTCATCATCTACCAACCATCCACCCTGAGAATGGATAGAAGAGGAAGGTGGCTGCATCGGAATTTTAGCTAGAAGAGGCGGATGATTAAAGTTTTGGTTCCTTATATCTACACCAGGCCTCAGCATAAGGGGCCGTCCACCATCAGAAAATGTGAAGCCATCCCGTCTAGGAGCTCCAAGCAAACTAGGTTCTAGATGTAAATTGAACACAAGATAGAGAAAGTCAGGGACAAAAACATAAACATGCATAATAACTATAACAAGTTCAAATTTCAGATTGTATTAAGTCAAAAGTCGTACTATGAGAAGGTAACAATGTTGCTGCAGTTGTGCTCCCGTTATTTGGTATAATTGCAATCTGTGGCTTAGAGGTTTCAGGTTTCTGCTCAGCGTTACTTTTTGCAGGAAGAGTGGAAGACTCGGCTGCAGCCTTCTCATCCCAGACATCAAAAGAGTCAGCAGACAATCAAATGGCAATAAAAAGCTTTGCACCAAAACAAATTTTTACTTAAAAGCTCACTATTTTCCTAAATTTTTTATCTACAGTTGTGCTATTAGTTTACTGACCGTTTGATTTACTCTGCGTTCCACTTCACCCCCACACATTCCTTCGGTGATTGGGGGAACAGCTATATTTCCATTTGAGGCAGAGCCTGGATCCTGCTGGCAAACATAGTTAGATTGCATATCGTAGATGGGGCCAAAATTCTCTGCAATACATTAACAATAATAAAATTTAAACTATAAATACCTCTATAATGACATAGTTACTCACATCTGGTGATGGAGGTAAATTTTCCACATCATCTTCATAGAAAACTAAAGATATACTACTCATTAAACTCTCATCAAATTCCCTGTCATAAATGTGCGAAATCAGTAAGTACAACAAGCATGAATTCAATACATAGACAAATCACGAACAAAAAACTTACTTGAAAAAGTAACCTCTGACATTGCATGCAACATTTCTTGCTACGCAAAGAGTTGGAACCAGAAGGGCTGTCTGATAAATGGGCATAAGAAAACTGTAAGATGTCACATAGACAATTAAGCGATACAATATTTAATTCACAGCTTAATACAAGAGCAACAACATGCCTCTGCCTGTGGAGCATAATACGGAAGATACGCAGGAACAGCATGAACCCGTGGTTGATCCTTGTCCTCCCAAACCTTAATTCGGTCATCAATGACCATTGCCATTTTCGGGTGGCAAATGCCACCATTGAAGACATTTAACAATGATTTCTTGGCGTCTGCTAAGGAAAGATCAAGAAATAAACAAATAAATTTATTAGGATAAGTTTCACAGAGAAACAAAGAAATATAGTTGAGTCAAAACATCGTAAGGTTCATCCCTTGATACCAAAAACTGAGAAGTCACTACATCAAATCAGGCATGAGAGAGAAAGGAGAGAGAAAAAAAGTTATATCTTGAGAAAAGTGAACTACGAAAGCTACACCGACATGAGCATAGGGCCTATGCACCAAAGCAAAGGTGAGCAAGAGATGATTTTGACCTGGTTTAACGCATACAATACGATCACGAAGCTCCTTGAGACTTATCAAGTGTGCTTCCGGATCAAGTAGTCTCCACATTTCCAAAGCATAATCCCTTTCAGCCATGGTACAAACATAAACTTCAAAACGTTTCCTAGTTTTTGCTGTCAAATAGCTTCTTAACTCCTCCCACGCTGGTCTCAGTTTTACAAGCACACTAGTGTCACGGATCTGCATTACAAATAACCCCAAACAGGAGGACAAACTTGATCAAGATCCAACAATATCAAAACTAGATTACTCATAGACGACCTTATCCTATCACATGCTAAAAAAGGTAAGGGTAAACAATCAAATAAGAAGAAACGAATACATATACAACAAAGATACATCTTCTAACCTCTGGATTAATCCGAGTAAGTACAGTATTTCTTTCCGGCAATCTAATCACGGGTCTGTAAACTTTCTCGAGGCCATCAAAAGTTGGTCGGACCTCCTCAGGTTGAGCCTTTAATAACACCCCGTTATCAAATGCATAGTCATTATCAATATACTGCTTCAGCAGCATCCTGTCATCCATGTACCTTCTGAGTTCCGCTGACATTCCATTTGCCCGCACAGGATCGATCTCTCGTGAAATCCAAACTTTAAGAGTCTCGATTCTATCCTCAAATGACTTCATGGTATTTGCAACAATCAAAGTCTCATCCAGATCAAACACAATAGACAGACACCTAGTGTTAAGCATCCTTAAACAAGAATCATAAAGACCTGAAGGAACCGAGAAACACCAAAAACACGGGAACTTCTTCTCCTTGCTCGGCATCGCCACTAAATGGATCTCTTCATCTCCGAGTAAAACCACGGCAGTCTGTAATCAGAAATAAAATTTCAAACTTCGGAACCACTCCTTCCAATTGGAAACATGTAAATCAACTAAATGCACAATGAAATGTCATTTTCCCAGCCAATATGTGACGCAGTGCTCAATAAACATCTCGGAAATCTCAAACAGACCTTCAATTCATGGAAACACACTGCGTGCAGATGCATTAAATCTTGAGGTTTGACCGAAGTCGAAGACTCAAGCTTGCATCTAACGGCAAAAGACGCAATAGTCTGGAGAATCGCAAGCGGAGGACACCTCTCACCAGCCGGAGATAGATGGTGGATTCGAATCTCATCGTTCGGGAACCGAAATTCCTGACCTGAAGATACCTGATTGACATCAAGCTCCCCTAAACGCAACTCACCGTGATAAACCACGGATTTATAACCTAAACGACTCATCGAAATTCGTCAATATGAACTTCTGAAGAACAAATCAGGCAGTGTAAAATTATAGAAGAAATGCGTGAGAAATTCTGCAAATTCTAAGAGAAACTCTACTTTTCTCTGTGATTTCTCTCGCTGAAGAGGGTTTTTCTGGGTCCCAAAATTTCTTCAACATGAGAATGAAGGCAGGCTCAAATGTTATTTATAGGCGAGAGAAGGCGTTTAATTTTTACGACATCGATTTTACCCAAAATTACGAAAAAACCAGAGACGTCTTTACACGTGGCATTAGATGCATAATCCTCTTTTTACCACCATCGCATTTCAGCCGTTAATTACCTTTCTCAATTCAACAGTATAGAATAATATAACTATTCTAGTTCTTTTTTGTCAACATGCGAATGATTCTTAATTTTGGTGCTAAGAAATTTTGATATTTTAGTACAATAAATGGAATAAATCTACAATTTTTGTTGATTTCGGACATATGTTGTTTCTTTATATAACTAAAATTCATCTAATACTTGAGCCTTAGGTAAAAAATAGAGACCAAAACTAGTAAGCATCTTTTTCACATAAGCAAGAAACACGTGAGACCTTCATGATTCAGAGAACGACACTGTACACAGAAGTCCCAGTCTTGCTTCAAACACAAACCATCAGATCCTCAAGTTTCTCGTATTCACAACTCTCTCGATCATTTATTTCCCTTAGCCACGTGACTGATCAAGTTGCACCACCGTCGTTGTTCTTCTTTGTTCGTCGTCCACGTAATGGAGGAATACTACTGTTTGCGTTTCCAGTCGGAACTCGGCTTCTAGAAGGCGAACAAGATTGTCTCCTTGCAACGTAGCGTTCTATGGACGCTGATCTCGAACTACTAGACGCACCAAACGCTCTGGTTCTGCTACTTGATGCAGTTTTTGGCCTATCTGGTAACGTAGTCCTGAGATTTGAAGGTGCTTCTAGAGAGAATCCAGGCATTTCATAAGGTTCCCATGGCCTTGATCTCACTATCGGAGAAGCTCCTTGTGACAAAGACGGTTTGCTCACCGGTTTTGTTGGTTTACTTCTCAATATAGTCAATGAACCGGTCGGAGTTGATGGACGACGAGTTGGAGTATTTGATCTCGATCCCGGTTTAAGATTAGGTGCCTTCATTGGCCGGTTATAGGAACGAGTAGAGGTGGCTGAACCGGTGGTTTCACGTGCAGTACTTAAGGTGACACGTGAGGTTCCGGAGCTAGAAGAAGGTCTGCTCATGGATTTTGAACTACCAGTAGATGATGAATTTAATGTAGCACGTGCAGCTGTTGAGGTTGCACGTGAGATCGGCGTTGTTGCACCATTTTTAGCTGGAGCTATAGACCTTCTGGTTGGTGTGGAAGGTCTACTTGTTGATCTCGAGCTACAGGAGGAAGAGGGTCGTGATCTGGTTCCATAAACAGAGGAGGAATTGTGTAACGACGTCCTTAGGTTCGTTGGTGATATGTTCTCTAACTGTCATAGAAAATAAGGTGTAACGCAACAGACTTAAATACCAAGAGGTTGACTATAAGACATACTGAGCCGTACCAGAGATTTAAGAGCCATAGGGTTAGCATCGGCTGCGTCGAGTTGGTTTATCTCGCTTCTACTCGGTGAACCAGGTGGCGTAACCAGCCTAATGATAACAAACCATCAACAAAAACGACAACCAAAATCTTAAATCGATTATGTTGATATAATTGTCTAATCCATGGCTTTATTTGAACATGCCAAATAGTAATCGTGAATTCATGATTAGAATACAGAAATCGTGATGTAATCTAAAGAGGGAAAAACATTAATTACCATTCAGAATCGGACTTCTCGTTCTCGGAGTATAAGAAGTTATCGGCGGCCGTCGTTCTACGGCGAGGGCATCGTTGAGACGACATTGTCGTCGCGCTACTATTATTACCAAATCCTGCAAAGAGAAAAGAAGATGATCAGAATAAACATATATATATTAACACATAAAATATACAATTTAAATACGAATACTGACCCATTAGAAGCGTAGGTTGGTCACCTTTCTCGTGAGCAAGCACCTCTAGGAACAAAACAAGCTCTTCATCTCCGTCTTGAGTCAACATTTTAGTGCAATTTTTTAATTGAATTGTTGTTAATGGAAGAAAGTGGAGAACTTGTTCTTTTGCATGTTTTTTCTTCATTTAAAAATGTTTGATTTTATAGCAAACAACCCTTTATTGATATTTTAGAAAGTAATCTTGTCTTTATATGTCATCTGCATTAATCATATTATTAGAGTTTTATCATTATTCTTGGCCATATTTATTTATTTATATTGAAGACAAGATTTCTTAAATGGTATTATTAAATCTCAAAATAACGTAACACAAAAACCAGATGGGCCGTTCGTTGGCAGAAAAGAAAAAAATAGTTAGGCCGTTTCTTTCTTTCGCGTTTGTATGTGGTCGTTTTAATTGGCCCACATCTTCTACTCTAATGGGCTTCAGGCCCAATTATATCACTCTCTCTCTCTCTCACTAGGTTTCGTTTTCAATTTTTTATTTCGCGTCTGTATCTCTTATATTCCTTGGGGCCTTCTTCATCGTTTACGTACTGGGATATAAATTGTGTCTTTTGATTTGGCAATTTCCTGCATTGTATTTGGTGGTTTTGTTTCCCCGCTTCAGAGAGAGAATCAATTGGAATTGGATTACTGTTGTTTTGCCATTGAACGATTTCTTCAATGGACCTAAATGCTTCACCCCAGCCCGAGGAAGATGATGAACCCTTTAAGAGACGTCTTGAAGATCGGGTAGAGTCTGCAGTTGAGATCGCAAGACGGGTATTGATTTTCTCTACATTCTCTCAGTAAATACATTGCATGATCCCGTTTTTGTCTCCTTCTCTTTTGTTTTGTGTTGAAATTTGTGTTCTCTTCATCAGTTTGTACTGTTTAATGTTTCGTATTGCAGGAGCGTGAAGAACGAAGGAAGCGAATGCGATATGACAAGCCAACCCGAATTTCACAGCCGATTTTCCGTGATCAGTCTTATCAGAACAGAGATACTAGAGTTTATGATAAAAGCAAAATCCCTCAAGGTAATCTTTGCTTTGACACCAATTTCTCCAAATGTTTTGTTCCCTCTATTTATGTTCTATTGTGGTTTTATAGAGTATGATTTTCTACAGGTTGGCTAGATTGTCCTGGTTTAGGTCTGGAAATAGGCTGCATTATTCCTTCAAAGGTTCCACTTAGTGAATCTTACAACGAACATGTTCCTCCTGGCAAAAGATACTCTTTTAAGCAGGTGGTTCGTAACCAGAGAATTAATGGAAGGAAAGTAAGAATTGTATCTTGAATCATCAATCTTTTTCTTTGCTATGCAACTCTCTGAAGTAAATGGGTCATTTTCAGATTGGTTTGGTGATTGATTTAACCAATACGACTCGTTACTATCCTACATTGGACTTAAAAAGGGATGGCATCAAGCATGTTAAGGTGAATGGAATACAATGTTTTTTTTCTGGAATGTTTGTATTCGTCTGCATCTGCATTCTCGGATTACTTAATCTTGTTGTAGATTCCATGCAGGGGTCGTGGTGCCGTGCCAGATAATGTGTCTGTAAACACGTTCGTACACGAGGTACTTGTTTTATAATTCATAAATTTAATTCTCTTGATTGGCAGAAGAAAATAACTTCACTTGAAATTGTATTATTTTCCAATGCATTTTAATGGAAACACATATTAATCTATTGTTGGTAGCTCATTTGAGGATACTGTCTTCAGGTTAATCAGTTCATTCTTACTCAAAAAGAGACAAAGAAGTATATCCTCGTCCACTGTACGCATGGGCATAATCGAACAGGATTCATGATAGTTCATCATCTTATGCGCTCCACGCCAATGATGAACGTTACACAGGTCACTTCTCTGACATTTGTACTTGTGCTCGTTTGTATTGATTTTGTTTATACAGAAAATCTTACCTTTGTATGGCATTGGGCAGGGGCTAAAAATGTTTTCTGATGCTCGCCCACCTGGAATTTATAAAGCAGATTATATTGATGCTCTATACACTTTTTATCACGAAATAAAGCCTGAGAGTGTTACGTGCCCATCAACACCTGAATGGAAGCGGTCTACGGAGCTTGATCTTAATGGTGAAGCAGTTCAAGATGATGATGATGCTCCGCCTGACTCTGTTCAAGTAAGTGTGGTGCAAATTCCTTATTGTTCAACAGAAATTTCCATTAGAATGAATATCCTGCATGCATGTTTAAGCTCTTATCCTTGTTAATAAAGAGCTATTAATTTTATGAACAGCTCATCTTATATATTTTAGCTTCATAACTATTGTTTCTGAGGTAATTTTTTTTACTAACCGTATCATTATAGCAGAGATAAACCATCCATAAGATTATCCTTTGCTTCATATTGATGGTTGCAGTTGAGTCTTTTAAAAGCTGCTAAAGTTAAAAAAGCATGGATCTCATTTTCCTGAGTTTTATAAAGAGTCTGTTTCTGATCTTCTCCTTCTTACTGTTTTGTTGTTTCAGGAAATCAGTCCGGAGAATCTGAAGATGTCAAATGATGACATTTTGGGTGATGAAGTACCCCATTATCAGGAGGAAGCTTACCGGAAATTCTGTTATAAGATGCTTATGGTGAATATCGGGGTAGGAAGTTTAAAGGCTTATTTGTTATTCCTAGAGCTTTTTCTCTATGTGCTCTAATGGAATATTATGTTTAGTCTGATTCTTTATTCTGCATGTGCTTTTCATTAGAGCATGCCAAATGTTTGTCGCGATTAATGCAATAGTAAGCTTCAGTGATTGGAAATAATGTGCACTTAATCATTTAGTAGATTAACTATTCTCTGATCCAGGGAAGAGGATGCACGCAATTCCCTGGTTCGCACCCTGTATCTTTAGACAGGTCTGACTCTCTGCCTTACTTTTGGTATTACATACAAAAAGAATTTAGCAAGTGTGGGTTCTAAACTTCATAGGTTTAATTAGTCATAGTTTCTTAATGTGGTTAAATCTTATGCTTTCTGCAAACACAGGGAGAGTTTGCAACTTTTGAGGCAGCGGTATTATTATGCGACATGGAAGGCAGATGGAACACGTTATATGATGCTCTTAACTATAGATGGGTGTTATTTGATAGATAGGAGTTTTAAGTTTCGGAGGGTACAGATGCGTTTTCCTTGTAGGCTCTCAAGTGAAGTGAGTAATTCTTTGTCATTGCTTAAATGCTTTTTGTGATGATACTAAAACTTGTGATTTCCTTGACCTATGTTGGTTTTGTGTGGTAGGGAATTTTTGATAAAGTGCATCATTACACTTTGCTTGATGGAGAGATGGTCATAGATAACCCGACAGGTAAACAAGGGCAGGCAAGGAGGAGGTATCTCGTATATGATTTGGTAGCAATCAACGGCGAATCAGTAGTAGAGGTTGGAACTGTGGTTCTGTAATATAGTTTCTTTGGAATGAGCTCATTAGCACCTTATCTTAGCATTCATATTTATATAACGGAGAGTATGTGTGATTTGTTTTCCAGTGTTGCCATCGTTTTTACTCAGGTTTCAAACTTATGTCAGACATTTTTAGATACTAAAGATAACTTACAATTTGATGTTACTATATGAACCAGCGGACTTTCTGCGAAAGATGGAACATGGTCGTGCGTGAGGTGACTGAACCCCGTGACGCTGAGAAGCTTAGAAGTCATTGCTACAGATATGACCTTGAGCCTTTTGGGGTGAGTTGCAATTTCTGTCCCACTCCATATTTTCCTTCTCCTATTGTATAAACTTTTGGTAAATTATGTTGTTGTCCAGGTACGAATGAAGGGTTTTTATCTACTTTCTACTGTTGAGAAGCTTTTAAAGAGTACCATTCCATCGCTTTCGCATGAAGCAGATGGCCTAATATTTCAGGTAACCATGGGATGCTCATATTTTTTCTGGAGAAAGTAGGAAGATTGCGTTCCTTGAGGTTGTCTTAGATTTGGTTTTGTTGAGTAATATAATAGGGTTGGGACGATCCATATGTTGCACGAACCCATAGAGGTCTACTGAAGTGGAAGTATGCAGAAATGAACTCAGTTGACTTCCTGTTCGAGATGGATGAGAATAACGGACGAGGAATGCTCTTCTTGTATGAAAGAGGAAAGAAAAAACTTATGGATGGCTATTCCATTGAGTTTAGAGATGATGAGTCAAACCCAGCCAGTTATTGTGGGAAGATTGTAGAGTGTTCATGGGATAAGGATAAGAAAGTTTGGGTTTCCATGCGGATCAGAGTTGACAAAACAACACCAAATGATATCAACACTGCTCGTAAGGTCAGTTGAGAGTGAATCCTATATTTCTAAGCATTGAGGACAAATGTGACTTAGGTTGTTGTGATGTGAAAACAAAACAGGTGATAAAGAGCATAGATGATAACATAACTGAGGAGGTTTTGCTTGAGGAGATAAAAGAGATCATTCGTCTCCCAATGTACGCTGATCGTATTCGAAATGATAGTCGAGCTACACGGCGCAAGTAGAGATCAAAAGATAGCTTTGTACAATCTTTTGTTAGAACAAGAACTATGGGTTTAGGGTTAACAAGTTCCACGGTTTTGACGAATATTCGGGTTTCAGATTAACAGGTTTCTCATCTCACATGCATACAATAATTTTGTGGACAAAAACAGTAATTTATGCACGGAAATAGTATTTTGATTTGTATACGAAATGACATAATGTGTTCTATTAGTTCATTACTTACAATATACGTAATTTGATTTGTAGACAAAAACAGTAATTTTGATTTTATTTGCATTGTGGACATATGGATCCCTAAATCTATCATTCCTTCCTTGCAGCCCAAGAAAACTATAATCCTGCATTAGTTCATTAAACCTGCATTATTACGATCAATTTGTATACGTCAGATACAATTTACACTTACAAATTCAGCAATTCTTTTAATACTCTCATAATGTCACTTGTATTACTTACCACTTCCGGTGGTGGTTGAACTTCCGGTGGTGGCACAACCTTACCGTAGTGAATGCGATACAAAAGCTCACCGTCAGCTTCTTTAAGCTCCTTCCATCCGAGAGGTTCCAAACATTTGACGCACGAGACCTCATATCCATTGAAGAGGCCGAAGGCGTAAGGGACCATTGTCTCTCCAGTAATAGTGTTGTACCTGCCAATATATATATATAGCTATATAGTTTTTTCCGTTTCCTATATTAACAAAATTGATGATATATATATAATGATTAAAACTTACACTTGAGAAAATTCATGAAAATTTGTCCAGTAATCTTGTAAATGATCGCGATGTGCGATCTGAGTGCCACATGACGAGCATGTATACACGGGTCCTTCTTTTTCTATTACAAATAGTCTTCCCATACTTAGATCCTAGTGAAAATATACAAAATTGCAATTAACACAAATAAAACTATTAATGTTTTAATTTCAATACTTAAATATATACAGAAATGAAATTGATTGACCACAGGATCATATAGCTAACTGCTAAAGTTCACGAGACCAGATCGAAGAGAAACTACAAAGTGATTATGTGCCCTTCATTGTAATACATTGAAATCAGAAACCCTAACAAAAACGATGAGAAAGTGCGAGGTATATAATGCCAAAGACGATCAAAACTTCCATTTCTACGATTTTAATGAAACTAAGAACTGTTTTAACTAGTAAGAGTAGAAGAAATCAAAGAGAGAAAGATTGTTACCGTCGTAGCTCGAGCAAGATTTAAGAGAAAGATTTGACGATGAGAAACCCTAAGATTAACGATGAGAAACTGCGAGAGATATAATGCCAAAGACTCAAAACTTCCATTTCTACGATGTTAATGAAATTAAGATCTGTTTTAACTAGTAAAAGAAGAAGAAGTTAAAGAGAGAGAACGTTACCGTCGTTGATCGCTGGAGTGCAAGATTTGACGACGAGAAACCCTAAGAATAAAGACGAGAAACCCTAAGAACAACGATGAGAAACTGCGAGATATAATGCCAAAGACTCAAAACTTCCATTTCTACGAAATTAAGAACTGTTTGAGCTATTAAGAGAAGAAGAAATTAAAGAGAGAGATTGTTACCGTCTTCGTTGGAGCAAGATTTGACGCCAAGGCAGTTCTGATATGGCGAGTACTAGTTTCATTGATTAATCTTTCGTACTTGTTAACCTTTTGTGTTTCCAATATTTCTTTTTTTTCTTTTTAATTTAATTTTGTACTTTAATATAATTTTACGGGATTTGAGAAACACAAAAGGTTATTCTTGTAATGCATAATTTAGTTAAAACTTGATTAATCTCCATGATCGATTTTTTAAACCAAAACATGAAACCTTTATAAATGCATATACTTTTTTCTTCCTTTCAATAATTAAATATTATTTTTGTTGAAATTACTAAAATGTTACAACTAGTTTAAGATAGTTTGTCATGTGTATGTGTCTCAACAATTGTTCATATTATTGATTGAGTTCAAACTAAAGATATGATACAGTGTTGTTGAATAAATTTTGATACCGTTGTATATCATCGAAAATAAATTTTCAAATCTTATGCTCAATAAATATAATCTTGATCGACTTCTAAGAGAAAATCTTTCATTGATGCTCTCAAATTGAATCTCCCAAATCTCATGCTTAATAAAGATAAATTGATAATTTTACCATGAATAATAAATTTGTTATTAAATATAAAATGTATTAATATGTAATTATGTTTTAATCAGGTAAGGTAATGTATATGTTAACACATAATATATGTGCTAATTTTATCAGATAATAAATTATATTAATATGTAATATATGTGTTAGATGCATAATCAGGTTAAATATATATTAACGGACAACATAAGTGTTAATCAACTACATGTTTATCAGATAATAAATATATTAATATATATGTTAGCTATATAGTCAATGTTAATGCATAATATATGTGTTTATCAAATATGTGTTTATCAAATATGTGTTTATCAGCTAATAAATATGTTAACAGTTAATATATGTGTTAGCCGTGCAGTCTGGTACTATATGTTAACGCACAATCAACTACGCATTTTATCAGTTAATAAATATGTTAACATGTAATAGATGTTTAGCATATAACATGTGTGTTAACATATATTTTATCCAGGTAATATATGTATTAACAAGTAATGCATGCGTTAACGCACAATACATGTGTTAATCAAATTCGTGTTTATCATATAATAAATATGTTTACAGGTAATATATATGTTAGTCGTATAGTTTGATAATATATATGTTAACGCACAATATTTATGTCAATCAAATACGTATTTAATTTATCAGCTAATAAATATGTTAACGAGTAATAAAAATGTTAGTGTATAATATATGTGTTTTAACATATATTGTATCAAGTAATATATGTGTTAACGAATAAGACATGTGTTAATGGGTAACACATGTGTTAACGGGTAACACATGTGTTAACGGTTAACACATGCGGAGACAACGCACTAAATGCAATGTCTCTGCATGCTATGTCATCTTTTCTCTTCATTTAATGTCGACAAAGATATTTCTGTCATTTAACATGTAGGTCCATAGACACTTATTTAATTAAGATAATTGAGTAGGTAGTTGATGAATTTTAATTATATTTGTGTATATTGACCAAACTAACTCTAAAATATTTTGCAGCGGTGGTCTAATAGTTTCTACTTTAAAAATGAAGTCATTCATTATATTGGTCTAGGCTAGGAATATATTTTCCTTAAATGTGAAATTGTTATTCATTTCCATTTGACCACTCGGATGTCTAAACCTGCATCGCGTCCGGTTCTCGGAAGGTTCGTTTGATTTAGGCTTCCGTCTAGACTCCTCTTCGGTTAACAAAAGAAAAATTCTTATATTTGCATTTGTTTGAATTGATATATAAAATGGTGTTTGATTTATGGGCATTTGGCAGATATAACCAAACTGAGAAGTCACTACATCAAATCAGGCATGAGAGAGAAAGGAGAGAGAAGAAAAGTTATATCTTAAGAAAAGTGAACTACGAAATATACACCGACATGAGCCTAGGGCCTATGCACCAAAGCAAAGGTGAGCGTAAGAGATGATTTTGACCTGGTTTAACGAATACAATACGATCACGAAGCTTCTTGAGACTTATCAAGTGTGCTTCCGGATCAAATGGCCTCCACATTTCCAAAGCATAATCCCTTTCAGCCATGGTACAAACATAAACTTCAAACCGTATCCTAGTTTTTGCTGTCAAATAGCTTCTTAACTCCTCCCACGCTGGTCTCAGTTTTACAAGCATACTGGTGTCACGGATCTGCATTACAAATAACCCCAAACAGGAGGACAAACTTGATCAAGATCCAACTGTACCAAAACTAGATTACTCATAGACGACCTTATCCTATCACATGCTAAAAAAGGTAAGGCTAAACAATCAAATAATAAGAAACGAATACATATACAACAAAGATGCATCTTCTAACCTTTGGATTAATCCGAGTAAGTACAGTATTTCTTTCCGGCAATCTAATAACGGGTCTGTAAACTTTCTCGAGGCCATCAAAAGTTGGCCGGACCTCCTCAGGTTGAGCCTTTAATAACACCCCGTTATCAAATGCATAGTCATTATCAATATACTGCTTCAGCAGCATCCTGTCAACCATGTACCTTCTGAGTTCCGCTGACATTCCATTTGCCCGCACAGGATCGACCTCTCGTGAAATCCAAACTTTAAGAGTCTCGATTCTATCCTCAAATGACTTCATGGTATTTGCAACAATCAAAGTCTCATCCAGATCAAACACAATAGACAGACACCTAGTGTTAAGCATCCTTAAACAAGAATCATAAAGACCTGAAGGAACCGAGAAACACCAAAAACACGGGAACTTCTTTTCCTTGCTCGGCATCGCCACTAAATGGATCTCCTCATCTCCGAGTAAAACCACGGCAGTCTGTAATCAGAAATAAAATTTCAAACTTCGGAATCACTCCTTCCAATTGGAAACATGTAAATCAACTAAATGCACAATGAAATGTCATTTTCCCAGCCAATATGTAACGCAGTGCTCAATAAACATCTCGGAAATCTCAAACAGACCTTCAATTCATGGAAACACACTGCGTGCAGATGCATTAAATCTTGAGGTTTGACCGAAGTCGAAGACTCAAGCTTGCATCTAACGGCAAAAGACGCAATAGTCTGGAGAATCGCAAGCGGAGGACACCTCTCACCAGCCGGAGATAGATGGTGGATTAATAAGTCAATCTCAACATATTAGGGTGTCAAAACAAAGAAAAAAGCTTAACTTTATTATAACATATAATATAAAAAAAAATTTCTCCCAAATTAATGGGGTGTCACTTGAACCCTTAATTACTAGGTCCGCTAATGTTCGAGTACAAAATTGCTAATTATTTCTATATAGCTACCAGATGTCTAAACACGAACCACATCTCATCCCTAAAAGAGATTAGTTTGAGATTCGGCACAAACTTCTTCTTCGTTAACAAAAAAATTCTTATATTTAGGTGTTTGATATGTGGGAATTTGGCAGATATAACCAAATTCACATTAGTAATTCGTAGAATGACCATAGAATAATAAGTCAATGATATTTAACATTTCTTCTACAATATTTAGCAAACTACTTTTTTAATTGATCCATGTAGTTTACATATACAGTAGTACGTATCCGAACAAAAGAAATAACAAAAAAGTTTCATGTCTACGCCTTTTCTGAAATGGTTAAGGAAGGATTTGAAAGTATACGACAATGTCTATTATATATGGATTTCTAAATCTCATAGTTGCTTCCTTGCAGTCCAAGAAATGATATATTTGCATAAAGAGACTTGTGTGTGATTTTAACTAAACATTTAATATAACAAACATTCTTTAATTATCTTACATACATATATAATGTATAATATTATGGAACCGGGCATTTCAACTATTACTTATAAGTGTTTGATATTTGACAAGGGGAAAACAATAAAAGGCGCAGTTATATTTTGTTGATTTTCTTATTTTTTCTTATTATTTTTGCTGCATTTTTAATTTATTCCACACTTATTTTATTTGTTTACTTCATACATAATCCCAAAATTCTATAATTCCATAATTTTTTTTGTCAACAATTGGATCGACAAGACCTGCCCGATATATAGTCTAAAGCTCATCCCTAATTTTTTTTTCTAAATTACCATAATGTAGCAGATAGGAATCGAACAATGATACCAAATCATTAGCTGGATCATCCTAACCACTAGATTGAGAAAAAATCCATAATTTTTATATTACATAATTTTTAATAATTTTCGTAACTTTTTTTTTCTAACTTAACTTAATTTATATTAAAAAAAAGTGTTGAGTAACATAATTAACAAAAATCTGCTTTCTGCATAGTCTTCTAACACTAAAGGAAAATCAACTTTTTAGTTCAACAATCTAGAGATCATAGTTATTGATGACTTATACTTGTATTTTTATCTTTTTTTATAACCATAACTCATTCATTAAAATAAAAGCAAAGGAAGCCAATGATTGGTCGCATATTATATCCACAAATTTGTTGGATGATCTATTAATTAATTTGGTGATAATATGTGTTGACTATTTTGGCATTAATGAGATTTTTTTTTGTTCATTTAATATGAAAATTACAATGACATTCGTTGTAAATTGTTACAAATTTTAGGTTAAAGTTTCAAAATGCATAGATTGTTTAAAACTATAGGATGATGAGTGATAAAATGCAATGAGAAGAAGGTTGATTAAATAGAGAATATGAGAATTATACGGTTTCGGATGTTTCGGTTTCTGACTTCCTTGTGTTCAAAGCATTGTTTTTATTGATAATATTTGCTCTCATTTTACATGATTTTTTATAAAAAAATTGTACTAAATCTATAATACATTTCATACTTGTATATACGAAAAGACATAATGTTTTCTATTAGTTTTACTTACAAGGAACATAATGTGATATACGTAATTTGATTTGTAAACAAAAACAGTAATTTGATTTTATATGCATTGTGGACAAGTACTATATGGATCCCTAAATGATTTTGGCTAAATCTATCATTCCTTCCTTGCAGTCCAAGAAAACTATAGTCCTGCATTAGTTCATTAATCCTGCACTAATATGATCAATGTGTATACGTCAGATACAATTTACACTTACAAATTCAGCAATTCTTTTAATACTCTTATAATGTCACTTGTATTACTTACCACTTCCGGTGGTAGTTGAACTTCCGGTGGGGGTACAACCTTATCGTGCTGAATGTGATACAAAGGCTCATGTCCGTCAGTTTCTTTAAGCTCCTTCCATCCGAGAGGTTTCAAACATTTGACGCACGAGACAGAAGGCGTAAGGGTCCATTGTCTCTCCAGTAATAGTGTTGTACCTGTCAATATATATATATATATATATATAGCTATATAGTTTTTTTCGTTTCCTATATTAACAAAATTAATGATATATATAATGATTAAAACTTACACTTGAGAAAATTCATGAATATTTGTCCAGTGATCTTGTAAATGGTCGCGATGTGCAATATGAGTGCCACATGACGAGCATGTATACACGGGTCCTTCCTTGGAAAGTGACGTGTTGAATCAAATAACGTATAAGTGAAAAGAGTGAACCGTAGTGATAAGGAACATTCAATCCTTTTCCATGTTGGTTTTTCTGTTCCTAATGTCAGAACTTCATGCTCAATGACACGTTCGTTTCTCGTTGACAAGCACAACATTTTGTATTGTTGGTTGATTGGATCATAGCCAAGATAAGTAGTTGCATAATCCATCTGTCCTCTCATTATGGGTAAAAATGTAGACTGTCCTGTGCTACTGTGCTAGGATTATAGATCATCACCTTTGAATTATTACATCCAGTTCGAACTTTATGTTTGAAGTACACAACAAGCCATTGACAGAATCAAGTAGACTATAAGAACATGGTATCACAGGGAAACACATGTGGTAATCGGTAGTTAAAGGAGATGAGTTCTTGTCTGGATTCAGAGGTTGAGGTGTGGAAAAGAAGTGCATCTTACCCTTTTTTGCGACACAGAAAAGGAGACGAGGACAACAAGAAGAAACTGTCAGGAACAGACTTGTAAAATGTGGACCCCGGAGAATGGAACTCCAAAACTTTGATACGCCACATAACTTCGCTATGAATTTTGCAGGCAATTTTGAGAGTATCACAATGATGAGATCAACTGGGAACTGCTCTGGGATCTTCACCAATTTTGAAGAAGATCGTGTTATGCATTTAGAGATCATTAGACGATCCCTCTCCTTGGAAACATGCTTAGGACATTTTTCCATGGCTGATCACAACTCGTTAAAACCCTAACTTGTCTTCTCCTCTCTATGATACATTGAATATATATGTTTTTCTTTTTTCTTTCGACTCGTCAAAACTCGAATTTGTGTTACTACATTGGGCCACATGGCCCACACTTGAATTTTCAGTTAGACCTAAATATTTTTTATAAATTTATATTTTCAGTTATCATAGCCTTTCTCAAGAGATGGTGCATGATTTTGGGATCTATTAAATTCGGCTATGACAAAGTTAAAGGCATCGATGTACTCTTTTGTATATGTATGGTTCATGGTTCGTGTAGTCAATCGTTTTCACATCTCTTGTAACGCAAGAATCATTGTAAACTCTTTAAATTTTAAGGAAATAAAATAGTATTATTACTAAAAAATTATAAATTTGGAGCAATTTACTCTAAAACCATTTCCAAAATTCATTCTATTTTTTTCCTCTAAAAATAGAGGAGTTTACTCTAATGGTTTACTCTATTTTTTACTCTAAATAAATATTTTAATTATATTTCGTTTCACTATTTTATTACTAATTTCTAAGATGTCTATTTACTTTTCAAATCTACTTATTTTACCCATTTATATTAGATAGTCAATAAATTGTATATGTTAGTCTTAATAATATTTCATAGATTTTAATAATTTAGTTAGTTTTAATAATATTAATAATATTTAATTTTGTAATATGTATATTTTGATCATATAATTTTGTTTAGGTATAAAGTAATAATACAATATAAATTAAAGAACTATTTTATTTAAAAAAATCATGCTCTAAAAAATAGTGAAAAAATATCTCTATTTTTAGAGCAAGAAATATAGTACTGTTGAAGACACTTTTTCTCTAAATATAGAGTTTGAAGTAGTATTTAGAGCACTATTGGAGATGCTCTAATGATTTGCTCTAATTTTTTCTCTAGAAATAGAGAAGGGTTTGCTCGAATGGTTTAAAGTGTTAAATATAAGCGTATTCTCTTTTCAAAATCAACAAGAATCAAGTTCAACTACATATATATATCATATAATCAAATATGCACTCACCACTTGTAATAAGAATCGTAAAATTAGAAACTAATTTGTGTCTAGAAACTAGCCAAAATCTTACTTTATAAGTGTGTTAAAACGATTTTACTAATAATTCCAAAGACCAGGAATTACATAGATTGAAGAAAAAACAAAGTAGATATAGATTGAATAAATTGATAAGAATGGTATAAAAATGTATATTGAAGGAGGAACACTTAAAAAACGATGATTACAAACTTAAAACACTATGGAATTCACAAAAGTATATTGAAGGAGGAACACTCAATACCTTATGTTTTCCTCAAAGGTGATCAGAACTTAATTAGAAGCTTATGAAAGTCTTATGAAATCCTGAGCACTCTCATATATATAAGATTCACATTCTCAACATGGTCTATAAAAGTCTGAATGCATTGAACCCTCCTTAATTCCATTCATTGAATCCTAACTTTTGCAATAATATTCTTCTCCACATTGTAGAAGAATATGTAGAGATGATCATACCAATATGATGAAGAGAACACAAGTTCACCATTACCACTCATACCGACAAATTTTAATGTTGTATGCCCAACTAAGTCCTTCCACAAAGGTGGCAAATTGTAGATATGTTGCGACCATTCGGTCTTCTCAACATCATCTAGAACCAAAATCTCAAGAATTTTCGTTTTTCCATTCAAGTTAGCGACATGAGTAAATACACCTAATTTACCCTTGTAGTTTATCAACCATGATGAATTCTTAACCTTGTCGCCAATTTCAATGATCTTGAATTTCTCTGACCTAACATCAAAGCAAACGAGGATTTTTCTACTTCCATGATAACCTAAATAATACAGAACTCCATTGATACATATCGGAGAATAAGGAAACTTTAGTGGTAAAGAACATTCAATCATTCTTCAAGCTGGTTTTTTGATACCTAATGTCAGAACTTGATGCCCAATGACGAGTTGCTTTCTCTTTGACAAGCACAATACTTTGTATTGTTTGTTGATTGGATCATACCCCAAAAAAGTTTTTGCTTCATCCATCTGTCCTCTAATTATGGGTAATCGGACTGTCCTGTGCTAGGATTATAGATAATCATCTTTGATTCAGTACATACACGTTTAAAGCTTATGAATCCAGTACACAACAAGCCATTGACAGGAGCAAGGAGATGACCGTTACATGGTATCAAAGAGAAACGCATGTGGTAATTGGCATATAAAGGATATAAGTTCTTCTCTGGATTCAGAAGATGATGTGCAGAAAAGAAGAGCCACTTGCCTTTTTTTAGGACAGCGAAAACCAGACGAGGACGAGAAGAAGACACTTTCAATAACAGATTGGTAAAATCTGGAGTCTGGAGAAAGGAATTCCAATCCTTTGATACGCAACGTAACTTCGCTATGGATTTCACAGGCAATCTTGAGAGTATCTGAACGATGAGATCAACTGGAATCTGCTCTAAGATCTTCATTGATTTCTAACAAGACGTTTTTTAATACGTTTTTCAATGACCGAACATGACTCGTTAAAAGCCTAACTTCTGTTTCTCCGCTCTTATTTTATTTACAAGATACATGTTGATGTTGATATTGAAATATAACGTTTTCTTTTGATTAAATTGGGCCTCACGGCCCACTGCTTGTTGGACCCCGTAGCGTGTTTACCAAGCTTTTGACTCAAAGAAACAGACGAAAACAAGTAGGGAATATGAGATTACACATTGTCGGGATGAGTGGTAATGGTGAATTTGTGTTCTTTGCATTTGGGTATGATCCTTTCTACATATTCTTCTATAATGTGGAGAAGAATACTCTTGTAAGAGTTAGGATCCAAGGAATTGATCCCAATGAATTGTTACTTTGCACATTTTGGTTCCAGTCTTCTCAATTTCTGCAAACTTGTTTGCTCGTGTTCCATGAACTCAATTCAATTAATAGAAACTCGTGCTTGAACTCCACAAGACCTTCCCTCTGCATGTCATGATGAAAATAGTGAAGCAGAGGAGAAGCATAAGATTGTAAAACAAAGAACACAAAAAGAAGAAATACCATAAAAGCTTGGAATCATTGTGTGATAGGTTACGATTATGGCTTTTGCAGCTCTCTTTAAAAAGAACAATTGTAATTATTATGAGAATATTGCTGTACTACACTTATAGTTAAGCTTCTTATGTGTTTACAATCAAATGAAGTTTCTGTATTCATATCTCAAAATCATCAAGAGATTTTAAAGGAACAAAAAGAAGAACTACAACGAAATCTTGCAGAAACAAAAATGGAAGAAGATTTAAGATAGCTTCTCAGACTGTGATGAAAGATCAATCGATCTTAACCGAAGAGTAGATAAGTCTGGTGAACCAAAAGCATGCGTAGAAACCAATTGCACCGGTGAAGACGAAGAAAACATATGAGACAATGAGCATATACCCGAAGTATAGGATTCCTGAAACAAGCTTTGTGATCTCGAGCTTGGTATAGAAGTAAAAGGCAGCGTAAAGAAAGAGGTAAACTGCGGAAGAGCCTGATGTTAAGTAAGATCTCCACCACCATTGATAGTCTTCACTGCAGAGCTGGAAATAACAGAGGACAACTGTGATCTCTGCGCAAGTGATGATTAAAATGATGAAGACAATGAAGAGGAATCCAAAGATGTAGTAAAATTGGTGTAGCCATATCGAGGTGAGTATGAAGAAGAGCTCGATGAAGACTGCGCCAAATGGGAGAATGCCACCGATTAAAATGGAGAAGATTGGGTTCATGTACCAAGCTTGTATTGGTACCTGCCTTGGGATCTTGTTTGTTTTCACTGGATCTTCTAGTGCAGGTTTTCTGAAACCGATGTAACCACCGATGAAAACGAGTGGAACAGAGATGCCAAACCAGAGGACAACTAGAGCAAACATTGTACCGAATGGGACTGCACCGGATGATTTTTGCCCCCAGATAATGGCATTAAGGACGAAGAACACAACAAAGACGGTAGCAGGGAACATGAATGCTGTTTTCAGAGCAATTTTCTTCCATTCAGTTCCTCTTAATGTTTTGTAGAGACGTGCAGACGAGTATCCTGCCAAAAGTCCCATGAAAACCCAAAGCAAAAGCATAGCTGTCATCAGACCACCACGGTTTGAAGGAGATAAAAAGCCAAGACACGCAAAGATCATGGTGACGAGAATCATTCCAAAGCATTGAACTCCAGTGCCTGCATAGACACAAAGCAACTCCGGGTTTGTTGGTGGTCTAAAAACATCTCCATGTACCAATTTCCAACCAGTCTCTTCAAGGGCCTCTTCATGAGCCTCTAACTGATTGTAGTTAGAGATATCCCGGTAGAGTGTTCGTAGCATGATCATAGCAACCATACCAGAGAGGAAAAGAACAATCATCATAGAATTAACAATTGAGAACCAATGAATCTGATCATCAGCCATCAGGAGGTAAGTGTCCCACCTAGACGCCCACTTCACCTCACTTTCCTGAAAATCAACATCATATGTGAAGATAATCTCGTTCCCTTCTTCAACCTCCTGAGGAGACTCAGAGTTGGTGACTGCACGCTTTGTGTGAGGATCACATGTTTTTAATCGAGTCTTTTCATTCCAGGTACCTTCATATTCATGCTTGACACTGTTGAGAGAAAGAAAAACATGTAGATGTTAGTTTACGCAATGCAGAGAGTCCTCTCGTAAAGAACGTTTTTAATACACAAAACGCAACCTGAACGGCTTGACCTCAAAACCGACAATTCTTGCAGATTCAGTCTGTATATCTCTGTGATACCTAACAGTGAAGGTCAAGTGGTTGTGGATAAAATACTTTTCCTCCTTACTCTACAGGAAAATCAAGTACACAAGGAAAAATAAAAAATCCTTCCTTTAAAACATATACAGAAAATGCGTCGATGAGCTCTTACACCAGCAAAGATTCCCTTGAGACCAACATGGAAACCATGCTGATAAACTACAACATTGTCCTGCCCTGGCCTTTGCACCGGAACAACTAATGGAAGGTTGTCCAGAATCCTGAATAAGAAATCAATCTCTTCACAAACACATAAGAAAAAAGGAAACACATTTAACCAAAGGCGACGAAATCAATATCCTCACATGTTAACCCGATATTCATCAGCAATCTTCTCTTTAAACGCCTTGGCACTTTTCTTATCAAGTTTTACGCGACAAACTGCAGCGCACATCTGTGATTCCCTCATTTTAAACTGCAACATAGAGTCAAACAGAAATAAAAATCTCATCAACTACTATCTATACAATGACACATAAACAAAGAACCAAGAAAACATACCACAAAGGGAGAGTTTTCAATTCGGTCTCCACGAAGAACTTCACCAAGATTTTCAGTACTATCAACAATATGTTCTGGACGACAATAAGGAAGAGAATAGTAAGAGTATGGAAGTTGAGTCTTTGTAGATGTCAGTTTATTAACTTTCACCATCAATGCATCTCCCTGAAATCAAACAAAAAAAAAAACCCATAAATCCTCAAGCTTGTACATATATAGATAATGAAACATTATACATTCTTCTACTCCAATTTTCATTTCATCAGGAGCTACATTGACAAAGTAACAAGTTGAAACAATGGCTAAAACATATATACTCACGAATAATTCTCTCTATTCTCTCTAATTTCGACACTTAGTAGCAACATAAGATCGAAATCGCCCAAATCTCGTAAAAACAGGAAATTAGAAAACAGAGCCATGGATCCAATTTCAACAATTTTTCTTGATCGATTTCTTTTCGGATCTAAATCAAGAGCTAATAAGATAATCTAAAATCCCTAATAAGCCGAATTTTGAAGCTGCATTTGTAAATACACACAGACAAAGACAAATACATTACAGATACAAAGGGAATTTTGTAACTGACCATTTGGAAATCTTGAGGAGCAACACCAGGAAGGTAAAATCCATGAATATGGACATTCAGGAAGAAGAAAACAACAAAAGAGAATATCAAAATCCCAATTTTCGCCATGGATTTCTTCTTCGTCGTCGTAGAGTGAAATTTCTTAAATGTAAGAGAAGAGAGAGGGAAGAAACTGAAGACTACTACATGGCAATTGGACAGTTAATGACCGTTGGATTTCTGAGTACATCGTGAAATTTGATCAACGGTTGAGATTTCCTCATTTGTAGCTGTCGCTTGTCGGTGAATCTTTTCCCATCAATGTAATTAATCAAATATCAAAGTCAAATACCTTTTAAAGATAAAAATACCAATTTCTCATAAAAATGAATAAAGTTTTACGTAACTTCTTAATACATAAATAAAATTTATAATATTATGAATCTAGGAGAATCGAATTATTATTATTTAAAAAAAATTAGTTTAGTAGATTAGGTGAAACTTGTTAATATAGCAAAGTAGAAATGATTTAGTGTGTAGCAT
Source organism: Lepidium didymum (assembly GCA_963920545.1). Lineage (NCBI taxonomy): Eukaryota > Viridiplantae > Streptophyta > Magnoliopsida > Brassicales > Brassicaceae > Lepidium > Lepidium didymum. The sequence goes on along the minus strand of OY986996.1, from coordinate 258,058 downwards.
ACGAAAATTTATTGAAAAAATAAGGGATTTAAATCAATGAGAAGACCAATTTCATTTGGTAAACGAGTGTGACCATCTAACTATTCCCACACACACCAGCAACCACCTTCAGAGAAGAAAACATTGTATATATTAGGTTTGGTCATTATCTCTAGAACCTAAATAACTCAACCAAACTAAATCTAACTAAATTGAATCTGTTCGGTTTTGGATAGCAAAAAAATACACGAATGTATATCTTATATAAGTATTTTTGTTTTTGGTTCAATCCAGATATTATCTAAAAACCGAATTTGGATAGCAAAACCAGTTAATATAACACATTTGACCAAAAATATTTATGTTGTAAATTTATGCTACTAAGAGAATGCATTTTAAAATTTTAATCTTAAAATTGTGTAAATTTCATAAAATGCCATTGGAATTTTAATAATAGCAAAAAGAGATAAAACTTCATTAATAACAAAAATTGTAAACACATATTATTGTTCATTTCTATAATTAAGCATCCAGCAAAAAAATTTGAATACACTATTTGAGCATTTGCAATTAGTTAATTTGATTAATGAAATTTTTTTAGAAAGTCTATAAATTAAGCCCCTAATATTTGGAACAAACTATTTAATTATATACTACATATAATGATATAAGCATAAGAATACTTTGATCATCCGATAATTAAGAATTATTTTATAGATTACGTGTTGTTTAATATTACATATCACTTAATAAAATATATAGGTGATTCGATATTACATGTCATTTACTATTACTCGTCATTTGATAATTTCAAGTTATTTCATTTTTGATAATTATGTTTGAAGACTTTTTATGTTTTATAAATATTTGATATTTGTATTATTTTTTAAAAAAAATTATAAAAAAGTTTATCATGTACTCTACCACGGTTTATACACAACTACTGATTCATACACCGATCCAATAACTAAGGCATTCCCTAATTATTGAATCTTTATGAATTCCTATTCCTTTCCTTTTAACTTTCTTGACCACAAGTTTGTATCAAAAACTTATTGTTTCATAGCTCAAAAGTTTGTCAATGAAATCCATTGTTTGCTTACAAATTCGATTAAAATCTGTAACGAGTATCTAACCCAACAATTCTTCCCTACAAAGTCAATTGTCATTTATTGTTTGATCTAGGATCAACAGTGAACATACAAACTTGAGTTTCAAAAATACTATAAACTGTAGAAGAACACTATCATGATCATCATGTTTTCTGCCTTAACTCTGTCTTTTTGTTTGATCTGAACTAAACAATCTCAAGATTCAAGAAATAAAAAATATACGATTTGATACTCATAGGATTCTAAAATGCAAAGAAGTGTAAAATTATACTAAAATAAAGATGTATGAATCCTAAATAAAAGAAAGGATGCAGAATATGAACGGAAACCGATTAAATATTCACATATATCATTCACTCCAACAAAGCCACTATCATCGCATTTTTTGCCTTGGCTCTGCCTTTTTGTTGGGTTTGAACTAAACAATCTCAAGTTCTTTGAATAAAAATTGGTGCTAGGTTTTATCAGTTCTACACTCTTTATATAAACTTTGTAAATTTTGTTTGGATTTCTTTTCTTTTTTTAATTAATTTATAAAATCTTAAAAGAAAAAAAAATACAAAGATTTAAAATATATGGAATTTACGAAGAATTTCAAAATACACATAACCAAAAATACTTTATAAAAATAAACATTACCACATTTGCATATTCAAAACTACAAATTAAGTTAAAACCTAAAATTGACTAAACAGCCTCTTTTTAGAGAACACAATTTTTTTGTTATGCCACTTAGAAATCATTTTTTTTAGTTTTAATAATTCTAAATCGTGATTAATTTCAGATTGCTAACCTTTTAAATTGTCTTTTACTTGATTCACAATTATTGGTTGTTGTTATCTTTTGAAATAAGCTTGAATATCCAAACTATTTCAGAAATAGTTCTGAATTGTTAAATTCTTTGCTTTTAGATTTGTATTCTTTTAGCGCAACTACTATTTCATTTAAGTCTGGGATTTTAAAGTTGTTTTATCGATCTTACATTGCAAAATTTTGAAATAATTAATGAAAAATATGAATTAAAAACACAAAAAATATAAACAAGTATATGAAAAATGATTTAATGTTTATTGTTGGTCGTGCTACATTTGGTATATTTCATCTCAAGATACATTTATTTGGCATCTAAAAATTTTCTTTCTAAACAATAAAAACTTTAAATTTCATGAGAATGTAGAGTTAATTGTTTAAATGTTATATGAACAAAGGTATTTTACTTCATCATTTTAAGAAAAGAACAAAGATTGTTCTTAACATTTTGTTCAAGAAAAATTAACATTATAAAGTTCAATCTTTTTGTTGGTGAAAACGTGTAAAATTAATATATCAAATAAATACTTTACTTGAATGCTTTGAAGAAAACTTATGTGAAAATCAAAGAATTGTTTGTATTTGATATTGATGTCTATATATAGAATAGGTGATATGTATATGTTTTTAATCCTAAATACACTCTCAAATAATCGATTAATCAAACTTCATAACCACTTTCTTTTCTTATTCGTATCATAAATTCATTTATTTCCTCAACCATGAGCTATTTGAATTATCAAGAGCCTCTTAAAATTATCATTTGCCCGCTTCCATTGGATGGTAATAATAAAGAAGTAAATGTTCTAAGATCTTACATGGATTCACCTATGATAGTACCATCATATATTCTCAAGGAAGGATGTTAATATAAAGATATTATTTGTCCCCTTATTTGGTGCAACAAATAAACCAAAGATGATAGTTGTGATCGATGCAACTTTTGCAATTGTCTCTTAGACAAAACCACTGAATATTTTAAGGTGAGCAACAAAAACAACTACATTGTGCGTATTATAAGGGATTTAATTAATAGAACGGATGCTAGGATTATCTCAACTTATAGCAACGGTATTAGCAATGAATTCATTGTTTGCTTCCATAAAGAGTGTATTGAGCCGATTCAAAAGAATCTTTATCATCCAAAACATTCTCTCCAAGCACTCATGTATTACCTTGAAGAAGGTAGACAATGTTATTGTTGTTATGGTAATAAGACATATTTTCACTCTTGCTATGTATGCGAATTTCAAATTTGCCATGAATGTGTTCAAGAGCAGCCACTCCTTACAATAAAACACCAGATCCGACATAAACATACACTCAACTACATTCAAAAAAAAGCTTCCATAACTTGTGATATTTGTGCTTTGAATGATGAAATGTACTTTATCTATATGTGTTACCAATGTGATTTTGTAGTCCATAAAGAATGTATTTACTTTCCACGCACCATAAGAATATCTGGTCACGATCATCAACTCAATTTCGCTTCTTCTATTTATCAATTATGTCTAACGTGCATGATTTGTTATGATATCTATGATGGATTAAAGTATGGAGGATATTCTTGTGTCGATTGCATGTATTTTGTTTATTCCAAATGTGCCATATATAGAAGTATGTGGAATGGAAAAGAACTTGAGGGAAATTTAGAAGACACAAATGACAATTTTTTTTTCAAAATGTAAAAGTCATCCCCTTTCTATGAGATTCCACAAAGAGATTTATAAAGAGAATGAAAAAAAAAACAATGTCCAGTTTGCGCACTTCTATCTATGATGGCGATATTTTCAATTGCATAAAGTATGATTTTGTTCTCCACAAGGTATGTGCACGTCTTCTTGAGTTTAAAATACCTATGATGCATCTTCATACTCTTACCAATCACAAAAAAACATGCATTATATTTAGGTGCTTAGCTTGCAAACGTGTATGCAATAGTTCTAGATACGCTTGCTCTGAATATTGTCCTTTTATCCTAGACATAAATTGTGCTTATATACCCGAGACACTAGATTATCACTCTCATAATCATTTTCTGTTTTCATCATTTGAAACTAGATCATCAAAAATATGCTCGATTTGCCGAAAAAGCCAAACATATTATCTAAAGTGTAAAGAATGTGCCTTTTCTTTGTGTTTTGGTTGTGCCACTCTACCAAAAAAATTCATGTACAAGTGTGATGAACATCCTCTCGTATTTACTTTTGGACAAGATGTGAGTGGTCAATATTGGTGTGATATGTGCGAAGATCAAATCAATCAACAATATGGAATTTTTGTGTGCAATGATTGCAACGTTGCACTCCATGTTAGATGCTTATATGGAGAAGATATGTGTATGTTACCTGGTAAAAAGGTGTTACAATATATGAATGGTGGTGACATAGACATTGATATACTTCTCAATAATCGACTCACGCGATACATATGTAAGTATTGTCACAAACGTTGTCAAAACAAGTTGATCTTCAAAACTATCTATGGTGATATATTTTGTTCTAGATCATGTCTTGTAATTATATCGATCACTAGGAAGGATTTATGACAGAGAATTCTGTAGGAAATATGTCTGAAATTAACATTTCGACAGAGTTAGTCTATCGGTTCTTGGTTGTCAAAAGTCTAAATCTGTCAAAATTTCATCAAAAAATTATGATGGATTTGTAGCACAAAAATCTATCAAATTTTTTTGATGAATTTCAAACAGATTTTAGACATCATTGTGATATTGTATATATAATGTAAGAATATGATTGCATTATTTTGGCAGTTATTACATGCATTATGGTATAGCTACACTTCAACCAGTTTATAAAATGAACTAGTTAATTATTATTATTTTTTTTTTGTCAACCTTACTCTTATAATTGGATCGACAAGGCCCGATCCATAGTCAAACCTCAAATCCTAAAATCCCTCTTTTTTCCTTCCCTTTGCATCTGGGAAGAATCGAACCCTGGTGCCTGAGAATTTGTAAAGTGACCACTACCACTGGGCCACTTGTCCTCGGCACTAGTTAATTATTATTATTATGTTATATATTTATAGTTTTCGATTATTCTGATTTTTTTTCTTTTTTTCTGTTTGAATAAAATCCAAATCACATATGTACTTTTAATTTAAATGGAAATGTTAATGTATAGAATTGCTTATGTTCCAATCTTTTTAGTCTATTATTTTTAGATCGACGATCCAGATCCCCTTGAAAGTATAAAAAGATCTAGATGTACCCAGAAGTATGCCTCATTATAATTGACAATGTGAAAAGTTTAAGAATCTAATTTTCCCTCCACAAATATTGAAGATTAATTTCTCTTCAATCTCGATTAGAGTAGGTTTAAATGGTAGAGTAAACCAAAATTGAACATCTCACGCATCTCGTCTTGCAAATCTTTAGTACGACTTCCGCGCGTAGCTACATCGATTTCGACTAAATCCATTGGCGAATTCCGTTTTTCAGTTCAATAATCTCTCCGATTTGAAATGATTTCTCCAATTTAGGGTTACAGGACTTAAGATTGTACGTATTAAGTCTCAATTTCTTTTAAGTGGGTTAAGTGAACTTTTCTCGTGTTTGTAATCAGGTCATTAATTGGCCAATTACGCTTTAATTTCAGCTTAGGTTTAAATTAGATTTATTTTGATTTATTTTACCATTTAAACCAACTCCAATCAGAATTGGGGAGAAATTAATCTGCAATATTTTGTGGAAGGAGAATTAGATTTCTAAACTTTTCACAAAATCAATTATAATGATGCATACTTCTGGATACATTTGGATCTTTTTAATACTGTATATAGATTATTTTGAAGCACAAACTAGATAAACACTGTACAAATTAATTGACTGAAATAAAACTTGTACATAAAAAAAATAACACCATAAACAACTATGTTTTCCTACAAAATTTTTTACTCTTGCATACTCCTAGTTCAGGTCAAGTTGCTAAAGTGTGTGGTTCATATGTGCTAGAAATTATTATTTTTTATCCATTTTAATCATTCATTAAATAAGAATGGAAACCAATATGTGGCACAAAGTTTACAAAAAAGAGATTCTAGAAAAATATCCCTTACTAGAAAATCTGCTTTAAAATTTAAAGTTTTAAAAAATAGAGCAAGAGAAAAAGAGACTCCAAATATGATGGAAATCTTCAATGTATGGCAAAAAAGTTGGTCACTCGTCTTGTACTTGAATGATCGTTATTACTGCTGATTTAAATTAGACAAGACATCGCACAAAAAACCACCTAAATTTCTAAGTAGAGAAACTTCTCTTAATTCATCGTGTTTTTATATTGATTCTCTCCAAACCCTCTAAAAATAAAACCAGGCTAACCCAGAAAACATCCACAGAACATCGGTCATGTGAATATCGGAGAAACAGTTAAATGCCAACTTAAAATATCTATGATAAAGTATGAGAACCAGAATCTTATGTGTGCGCTCTTCCTTGTTGTGTCTAGAACGACACTGATGCTTCGTCGTTATCAGCCAATTTAATGATATTTATCTTGGATTTCTTTTTCTTATTGGTCAACATCTTGGATTTCTATCTGTGTTAGAATTTATTTTTGTTAAAAACTAAAACTATTCAGTGAAAAATACAAAAACAGAAAGAAAACATACCCACTATTGACCAATATATATACCCTACCTACTTGGGACGTAATCGACCACGTTTATAATGATAGTAAACAGCTACACCAAACATATGGATTATATTTATTTACAATATAGTATATTTTTACAATAAAAATGTATAAATTGGATATATATTATATCCATTATCATAAGAAGTAAGAATATATATGGAGCCTATGCCTTTAAAAGTTTAAACCAAAACTTTATATTTTTTTAATTGATAATTAACTTTCTATTACAAAATACTTTTGACTTATTTATAGAAACGTTATAACTATAATTTTTTTATAATTTATAATGATTATTAATTTATCGATTAACTAACTATTTCTATATTATAATTAATACTATACTTCACAGAGTAACTAATTATGCACATGCGAATAATTAATCTATACACTGCAATTTCCAAGATTAGTTTTGGCTTTAGATCAAGATTCTGATCATGTATACAAAATAAAATAACTAAACAAAATCCAAACAAAGCTTGAGTACTAGTAGTACCATGAACAGAAATAAACATTATTTTTTGTTTAATAATGTACTAAAAGGTTATTGTCAAAGTTCTCAGCATGTGGTAGTGAAAGAAGTTCTTACAAGCAAAACACAAATAAATAAACATATATTGTGTTTATTCAAAAACACAAATAATATATATTTAGTATATTCACAAAACACAAATAATATGTCAAGAAGATAACAAGGAATGTCGCTTTTCTCCATCTCTATCTCCACTCAATTGCTTCCATGGCTTCTTCTGCTTTTACTTCCTTTATTCCTTATCGTCTTTCTTCTTCGTTCTCCTAAAAATCTTCCACCATGTCCACCAAGATTACCTCTTTTAGGAAACATTCATCAACTTGGAACTCTTCCTCATCGCAGTCTCAGAGATCTCTCACTCAAATATGGTCCAATCATCACCGTTTATCTAGGAAGTGTTCGTACTGTAGTTGTTCATTCACCAGAGACTGCAGAAGAAGTTCTAAAAGCTCATGATTCGGAGTGTTGTACTCGTCCTAAGTTATCTATAACAAAGAGCTTTTTCTACAATGGACTTGGTTTAGGTTTTACTCAATGGGGTGATTATTACAGAGATGTTCGTAAACTTTGTGTTCTTGAGCTTTTCTCTGTTAAACGAGCTAACTCGTTTCGGAACTTAAGAGAGGAAGAGCTTAGTCGACTTGTTGAATCTCTCTCTATATCTGCTGCTTCAGGATCTTGTGTTGATGTTAGTGCTAAGTTGATTAAGTTTGTTGCAAGCTTTACTTGTAGAATGGCGTTTGGATTCAGGTTTCTTGGAAGTGAAATCGATAACGAGAGGTTTATGGAAGTATTTACAGAGGCTAATAGAGTGATTGGAAAGTTTGCAGCAGAGGATATTTTTCCTGTGTTTGGTTGGATTGTTGATCGGATTACAGGTCTTGAATCTAGTCGGAGGAAGAGTTTTAAAGATCTTGATACGTTTTATCAGAAAGCTATTGTTGAACATCGAGAAAAGAAGAAAAGTGAAGAAGAACGAGAGGATTTGATCGATGTCTTACTCAAGCTACAGAGTCAAGAGACCAAACTTGGTTCTACAAGAATTACTGATACACACATCAGAGCCATTCTGATGGTACGGATTCATATATCAAACTTAAGCTGTTTGTTTGTAATTTGGTTAATTTGGTTGGTATATAGCTCGTATTAGGATTCATGAACTTCCAATTAACTTGATCTGGTAGAAAATATCACAACCAAACAGAGTATTTTTATATGATACATAGGTAAAAAAATCGTTTTTGGAAAGAAATTTTTTTTGAAAGAAAGTGTTTTTGGTTAAGTAGTTAGATTTCTAACACTGAAGTTCAACTCCACAGAATTTTCGTAAATCCCGTGTGATATTGTCTTGAGGCTTGGAAAATTTGAGTTGTGGATCAAATTTTATCGATCAAAATTATTGAGAGAAAAAAGTGTCGAGTCGTTTTGGTATCTAATACCATATATTATGTTTCATTGATCCTCCTAAAAGAGACTTATTAACTTAGAATATATTTAGCATAATTTGGTTTGGTATGTTTGTCTATCCATTTATTAGATGTTGAATCTGAATGATGAAATGAAAGACCATAGTATATTTTAATCTGAATGTTTTAATTATTATTACAGGATTTGTTTGTAGCAGGAGTAGACACATCTGCAATCACTATGGATTGGACAATGGCGGAGCTTGCAAGACATCCAAGAGTAATGAAGAAAGTACAAACAGAGATTCGTGAACACGTAGGAGACAAAGGGAAAGTGACTTACGAAGATCTTGAGGCTCTAGCATACATGAAAATGGTGATTAAAGAGACTTGGAGATTACACGCACCGAGTCCAATTCTGATTCCAAGAGAGGCAATGACCAAATTCAAGATCAAGGGTTATGATATTTACCCTGGAACTCGGATTCATGTCAATGCATGGGCCATTGGTCGCAACCCTGATGTGTGGAAGGATCCTGATGAGTATATCCCAGAGAGATTCTTGGATAGTAATGTGGATACTAAAGGGACGAGTTTCGAGCTATTGCCATTTGGGAGCGGACGCAGAGGTTGTCCTGCAATGTATGTGGGATTAAGTACAGTGGAGTACACATTGGCCAATCTTTTGTACCATTTTGATTGGAAAGTGATAGAAGAGGTGAGTGTTGAAGAAGCACCTGGTCTCACTAGCCATAGGAAGCATCCTCTTCACCTTGTTCCTGTTACTGTCATCAACCGCAAGTTTTAAATTTTGTGGAAAACACATATCATAGCTTGCAAAGAATAAGAACTTCATAAAGTTTTTCTTTTTTTATCTTCAACGCTACACACTGATAACTTATTTTATGAGATACGTTCATATGATAATTCTCAATACATGAGTGAAGTTTTTTGCTTACTACATATACTATTCCCATACAAAGATTTCAGAACTCTGAAACTTGTTTGCGATCAAAGAAACAACCAGAAGGAGATTCATGATGTGGGAGCAAAGCCAAGCTCACAGGACTTGATGCTCCTTCTTCAACAGACAAGACTCCAGTCTTAAAATTCATATCTGTTTTAACAAATCCAGGACAAACCGCGTTTACACGAAACTGAGGATGTTTCTTCGCCAGGATCCTCGTATAACCATTCAAACCAGCTTTCGAAACAACATAAGCGGACATAACTTTAGTCCAATTTTTTTTCTTAGCCGTATCTTCTTTCATATCATTGAGAAGTTGGTTGATCACTTCATCGATTCTTTCCTCTGTGAGATTCTCTGCATCGCTTAGGATTCCTTTTGCCCATTCGTTTAGCAAGTACTGGTAAACATCAAACAATTGTAATGAAAATAAAGCTTCTCAGCCAACAGCTCTAAAGCATTCTTCTGAATATCAATTTCTTTACTTACCTTTATCTGACCCATGAAGGATGATACATTAACAATTCTTGCAGAATCAGACAACTGCAAAAGAGGAATAAACGCTTCACACATTCTCTTTGGTCCATAATAGTTAATCTTGAAGCATTCTTCAGCTAGCTCATATGTCTCTGTGATAGTTTCCTCCCAGTTGAAACCTTCCTGCCATGTTGAGAACAAGAAGAAAGCATTAAACTTTACAAAGACTCAATCGAAATTATATCACAAAGAATACTTACTTTCCCCGTCCCAGCTCTTAGAGCTTCAACATCAGTGACCACACCACCAACTCCTGCATTGTTGATCTGTACAAACAATCAAAAGATCACTCAACATTACACAAAACGGTACTTGATTCTTTCTTAAACATTACTACAACTGTTAATCCCTTAGTCTAATAAGAACAGACTAATTACTAACGACACTAAGCTTTAAAGACTCTGTTACAGAGTAAACTGATCAAAAGAGTGCAAGTAATCATACCAAGATATCGAGCTTTCCGAATTGGGCTTTCACAAACTCAGCAAGAGATGTGACACTAGCAGGATCAGAGACATCAAGCTGATGAAAGACAATGCTTTGATCAGAAATCTCTAGCTCATTCTTCAGTGTATTAACAGCTTCAAGTCCTCTTTTATCATCTCTAGATGTTAAAATAACCCTAATCCCTTTACTTGCTAATTGTCTACATATCTCAAATCCAATTCCTCTATTTGCTCCAGTAACTACAGCATATCTACAAAACCCAGAAGAAGAAGAAGAAAAAACACATTTTGATGAAGCCCAGAACTAAAATCAAGAACTAATAAGGGAAGATTGAGTCATACGTTGGTGATTTCTCAGCCATTTTCTGGGTTTGGGTTCAGACAAACTGTTTCAATAATGCAGGAATGTGGAAGCCAATGAAGCCACGTAGCTCAGAAATTAGTGTTCCTCGAAGATGAAAGTGAGTGATCTACAGCTAAATTCGAAACCTTGAGATGATTGAAGTACCAAATGAACCAGTTTGAAGAAGCAACCAAAAGACGATATTCACATCAGTGTCGACGATCGCTGCCTAAACCGAAGGTCCTAGTTCGTTCAGTCTATGTTATCTTTATTTTAATAAAAACAATTTCCGATTTTACTTTTTTTTTCCATAATTAAATCGAATTCATAACCTATTATTTTTTTAATTTATTAGTGTACTAAGAAGGAATCGAATATCATTACCTAATTCTTTAGTCGATGTCATTTTTTTTTGTCAATATTGGATCACAACTGACCAGCCCATTAGCCAAGTTCCTACATAATATAAGCGGTAAAACTTGATCCATAGTTGTACAAGTGTGCATGTCTTAGTAGATTTACCGTCTGCCAGTAGATTAAAAACCACTTGCTAGTCAATATCATTTTATAATATAAAACCACAATACTTCATTTAATTACTTTCATTAAAATTATGAATAAATTTTTTTTTTTTGCCAACAACTGGATCGATAAGACTCAGTCCATAGTCAAAACTTACTTTGTACAAAAATAATTTTGTTCACTTGTAACGGAAGAACACTTATACATGAAGATTTATAAAGTGATCTTACATGTTCTCGATAATTTTAAATGAATTTGACTTATAAATAGACTGATTTGCATGTTTCTAAAATAGACTCTAAAACTGAGAAAAAATGGCGAGTTGGATGTGTTTTTGAACAAAATCATTATCCAACCGATTTTTATAAATAATATTAATTTATATTCTTTTCGCTCCAAAATATATAAATTAAAAAATTATTTAATATTTGATTTTTCCAACTAATAATTATTCAACCAATTAAAAATTATTTTTTTTTAAAACATCCAACAATTTGGTACGTATGGAATATCTTTTGTCCAAGTTGATAAATCCAAAATTATTGAAATTTGAATCAAATCGTCTCTGAGGTATAATTTCAAAACGGTATATACGCAAAGAGCACCTTTATTCAACTTATGATGAGTTACTTTTCAGAGAACAAAGTAAGAACATTTCAAAACACTGCAACTTTTAAGACCTTATTGAAACCATCATTCACTTCTTCAACAACAGAAAGCTTCAGTCTTTCTCTCCTAGATTTCATTTATGAAGATGAATTACTCTGCACCCATTCAACAAGCGTTGCAACACCAAACCCAGTTCCAGACTTCTTCTTCTCATTCCACACTGGTCCAGCCATGTCTATATGCATCCATTGCACCTTCTCACTCACAAACTGCCAATCCCAAAACAGAGAATGGTTTTGATATCTTAAACAATGATTTGTCAGAAACATGTTTGTATTGGCTTTGTTTTTACCTGTTTTAAGAAGAGAGCTGCGGTTATAGAGCCTCCTGGACGCCCACCTGTGTTGACCATATCAGCAACTCCAGACTTCATCATTTCCCAATAGCTCTCTTCTAATGGCATCCTCCACAGCTTCTCTCCACTCTTCTCTGATGCAGCAATCACTTCCTTTGCAAGCTCGTCGCTAGGTGTGTAGATCCCTGCAAAGTTAAAAGATTATGAGTCAATTTCGATAAATTACAGGATCCAACTCAAAGATGAGTGGTTTCTTCAGCTATGTACCTGCCATTGAAGTTCCAAGAGCAATAACACAGGCTCCAGTCAATGTAGCGAGGTCAACAATCTGCAAATTATTTCACAATGTTTAACTGAAAGAAAATTTCTACAGATACAAGCTCTTTTTAGCTTCTCTTATCAATACGGTGAGTACCTTGTCAACGCCCTGGTTACAAGCATACACTAGAGCATCTGCAAGTGTTAGACGACCTTCAGCATCAGTATTGTTAACCTGGACACACCATTGCCAACAATTAGCATCGTCTAGGAACAAAAGGAAAAGCTTAAACGTCAAACATGTTGAAGAAAACCATCTAATACCTCAATGGTCTTTCCGTTTGAAGCTGTGATGACATCTCCGGGTCTCATTCCGGTTCCACTAATCATATTCTCACATGCTGCAACGATGAAATGAACCTGGTTGTGGAAGAAAAAATTGTTTAGTTGTGTTCACAAACTCTAAGCTTCAAAAGAATCTGACAGGAGAAACTAACCTCAACACCAGGAGGCTTGATCTGACCAATAGCTTTTGCAGCGCCAAGAACAGCAGCTGAACCACCCATGTCGAATTTCATGAGCTCAATTGCGCAGCCAGGTCCAGTCTTAATGTTGTAGCCACCACTGAGAACACAAGACATTCGGTCAACAACCACTAAGATAACATGAAAAGAAACCAATCCGTAACAGCGTAAAATTAAAAGCAATACAGAAAAGGAATGCTCTAATGGATACCTGTCAAAGGTTAATCCCTTTCCAACAAGAGCAAGTTTGGTCTTAACAGAACCACCGGAAGGTTTATAGACAAGGTGGATGAAATGAGGAGGATTAGCCGACGCAGCAGCAACAGCTAGATAAGAACCCATCTTCAACTCTTTACATTGCTCTTCGTTCAAGACGTTAGCAGTGAAAACATCGCTGTATGTAGAAGCCAATTTTGCTGCTTCCTCAGCTAGTACAGCTGAAAAAGATACAAAGCCAAAACCATATTAGAACAAAACAGGGAATCATACAATACAAACATGACAAAGTTTAAGCAAATAAATGTCATTCACACCTGGAGTAAGCACATTGGCAGGCGAATTAGTAAGTTCTCTACCGAAAATCACCCCGTCACAAACATCTTCAGCATACTTGAGCTTCTTTTCTATCTCAGCCCCAGTTCCAAATCCACAAATCTCCACAGATTTCAAAGATGGTTTCTTTGATTCAGACTTATACCTGCTATCTTCAAACAAACCCAGAACCAAGCCTGTCCACAAAAGCAAACAATCAACGACTATAAACAAGACTTAAACATCTCTTGTACTGATTAAAACTTACCTGAAGCGATAGCTGATGCACAACTATGCTTAGATTCATCAGCAACAGATTCAGGAGAGGCAAGCACAATAGCAGCGTTACTAGATTGAGAAGCTTTTGAAGCTGTGCCAACAGCTTCACCAAGGGTACGTAAAGCTGATGCAGCTGAATGAGATTGACCGAGACCGATCAAACCGATCCGCTTTGCCTTGAGACCTGGAAGCCTAAGAACTGTTGATTGACTTGGTTTTCCAGTGAAATCCTCCTCTGACGAGACTTCAGCTAAAAGTCCACTCAAGTGATCATCAAGCTTCTTCAAGATCGGATTTTCAAACTTCGAACTCTCGTCTTTAGTCAAGTCTTTCTCTGTCACACCAACAAAGAGTATATCTCCTTTCCATTCTATGACATCGATCTCCTTCGCAGAGAACGAGATCTGCAGAATCGAGATAAAAATCAAAACTTTGAATTTGATCGATCAAAAACACAAAAGAAAATCAACGAAATCCCTGAATCAGAACTCAAATTAATACAAAACAATCTCAAATCAGGGTAAAGCAAAGAGAAAGAACTAACCTTTGGAAGATCAGTAGAGTTGGGTTGAGTGAGACCGAGAGTGTGAGTCATGGCTCAGATTACTGAAGAACAATAAAAGAGATGTGATTGAAGAACTCGAGGAGGAAGATGAAGAAGAAGAATGAATGAAAGTGACGGCCTTTGAAAGGCGTATATATAGAAGGAGAAGCTTTCGTATAGTAACTATTAAGTGTTATCTTTGACGACGACTTAACGATCCGACCCACTAACCCAATCAGTACTAGTTCCATATCCGACCCGGTTTCAACTATTAGGATTTAAAAGTGTGATTGGTAACGCTTACTTTGCAGATTTTTTGCGGGTTGTTTTAGAAAGAAAAAAACACTGAGACGTTACTCATTTCAATAGAAAAACAAGAAAAACGCATATGAAACAGACAAGGTGCGAATTTGTGGGTTAAGTGAGGTTCAAATATAATGATATTTAAATTAACAATCAAATTAATAATTTATTATATAGTTTTAGTTTAACTGTAAATAACTGATCGAAGAGACCTATCAATTAGAAAAACATAACTATTTGAAATCAAATTCTGGTGATAAAATAATGTAATCACTTGACCAAAAAATATTTTCGGTTAAATGACTAAATATCTATCTATGTAGTGTTTTTATCAATGTTTGATTTCATAGAGTTGTATATTTCCACCAAAATTCTTTGAAATTAAGGTTATAAATTGAATTTTATCGCTCCAATTATTAACAAAACAAAAAGAAACACTTACCAAATGCATTTACCTGAATTTATCTTTATAAATTAATATATATTTAACAATTGTATATCAACAAAACTTTTTAAATAATTAATAAAATATCAAGTTCTTTTCAGTTTGATGGTTAGGATGATCTACCTATTGATTTTGGTATCAAAGATTCGATATCTCTCCACTATATATAATAGATTAAAAATTTATTTTATGATGTGAGTTTTAAGTTATGAATCGGACTCAACTACTTTCTCATATATTTCCTAGTAAAATGGTAGCTAATAGAACTTTCCCTGTGAGGGATTGGTCCACCAAGATTGTGAGTCGACCTGTCGGATTTATAAGGTATTTGTTTCTATTTTGGATGTGTTGCATATGATGGTACTGTTCTATTTGGGATGTAACATTTGGTTCCTTTAGTTTGTGTTTCCAACCATTAGTTCTGATAAATAATGTCTTAACTAATACTAAACAAAAAATTAAATTTTGGAGATAAGTAAAGTGCAAATGAATTTTTTGCATATGCAAAATAGACGGGTTCTGAAGGTTGGCTTCCATTTGACTCGGATCACAATTCTTATGTTTATATACTAGACAATCCAAAAATAAAAATAAAATTCAATGTGTAGTTCAAATTATGTGAAATTAAGTGATTATTTGGAGTCGGATTTTGAAAATAAATATGAAAATAAATATTTAATTATTTGAGAAAATACATTTATTCTATAAAGATTTAATTTTATTTGTTTTATAAACTTTAAGATTGTATAAGTTTCCTCAGTGATGTTTTAAATGAATACAATAACAAAATAAGTAAGAAAAGATCAACTTAGCATATTTTAGAGGCTTAACAAAACGTTGGGGTCTTCACTAGCTCACCAAATTGGATTGTCTTAAAGTCTACACGACCCATTTTATCGTAAAACCTCATTCTTATCTGGTCAGTCAGTTTACATATCCATTGTGAAATTTCTCATATATTACAAAATCAATTCTAACAATTCACACATATATTACAATAATGTTCGAACCTGGACAAGTACACGACAAACTTGTCAAACATGGAGGCTAACCAATTCAATTATTATTTTCTCTATTTTGTTTTGTTAACTACGGTCTAATTGAAATATTTATTCTTTATTTATGGTTCAAAGAACTAAATATTAAAATCAGATTGATCCTCGGATGGCTATCATGGATAATAAAATTTTATGTCTTATTCAGTGTGGAAAACAACAAATCTTAACCCAAAAAACTCGAATGAGTTTAACAAAATACAAACAAAGTCAATTCTTTATTTTCTGTCAAGATCAACAATATTTTATCCATAAAAACTATACGTATAGAAATTTAAATAGATCATTAAAAAACTTCTCAAAGTAAATGATACATTCTTTAAATTAAATGGAAGTCATCCTATATATACTAGTGAAAATAATATCATTCCACAATTTTGTTAGGTATTAATTTCGTTTCAATGCAATAATGTTATATTAACACAAAATGGCTCTTGATCTAGTGGTTTTTCTCATAAAGAAGTCATAAGTTTAAGTTCATTTGGGAGAGATTTGCTTTTCAAAAAAAAGTTATATTAAATAGTTTGAATCTCGTCTCGAAAGGATGTACGGGCCACGGCCCACAACCTCTTAGTCATTAAAAAAAATAAAATAATAAGTATGTGGCATTCAGTCTAGTGGGATGTGGTAATTCCACTCAAGGCATGCACACCTGCATATCCAGGGATCGAGTCTCACTGTCTACATTATGTAGGAATTTGGTTAATAGGTCGGTCAATTATGGTCTAGCATTGACAAAATAATAATAATAATAATAATATTAACATAATAGACAACAAATATATTAAATGACAAGAAGCTTGTAGTCAAGTGGTAGGGACGGATTTAAGACTTTAAAGAGTTTGTATGTTCGATTTTCCTGTTATGCAAAACTAAAACACATTTTCCTAATCACCCCTACACGGATATGAGTTTATGCTTTCGACCTATTTAAATAGCCAGAGAGAGAGTCTATCCGTGGGTTGCATCTCCTCTAAGAGAATAGTTTACACATTTCCTATAAGATCTAAAACTCATGAGTTATAAAAAAATAAACAACTAATATATTAAATTTGATAGAGATTTTATCCATTTATGTCATATATTTAGTGTACATCTGTATATATCAAGTATAAAAATTCTTGAAAAATATAAATATACACATTCTTTTCCTTTTTCTCTCTTGTATCATTCTTCTCGTCCTTTATCAAGCCTTTGACACATCCATCACGCTTTCCACCACTATATGGGTTAAAGAATAGATCCCCAAATCCTATTTTATAGGGTTTGAGTTTGGAGAGTGCTCTGGTTAGAAA
The DNA here is from genome assembly GCA_963920545.1 of Lepidium didymum. Taxonomy (NCBI): domain Eukaryota; kingdom Viridiplantae; phylum Streptophyta; class Magnoliopsida; order Brassicales; family Brassicaceae; genus Lepidium; species Lepidium didymum. The sequence continues at coordinate 240,548 of OY986996.1, read as the reverse complement.
TTGAATTAACAATACCCTCTCTATAATCCTAATTAAATTTCTTTACTAAAACATTTTTTAATCTTTTATCTATGGTGAAAAAAATATTACATTTAGATATAAGAAATATTAACTAGATCAATTTAGTGAAAAATAGTCTAACCTCTAATATTAAAATTATTATTATTGTCTTTTTTGTTATGATTAACAGATTTCGAATTGAGGTACTTACGTCATTTTGGAGCTCAAATGAACTTGAATTCTAGCATTTTGTTAGAGAAATTTACTTGACAAAAAACCATCTGTAATTGTTGGGAAACATATTTTTACATAATAAACACGTGTAGAATGATGCACCGCTGGTTGGTGGATTTGTCCTTGGTCCATTCTACTTTTTTTAATTTATATACTTTTTGTTATTATACATTTTTTTGGTAAAAACTAAATGAACTTTCTTTTTCTTTTCATTAAGTCTAATATTTCTACCGCGCCAAAATATTTGATATTTAAAGTAAATACATAATATTTAAGAAAACTTGTAAAATTACTTAAAATATTTTTATATTATAACTAATATGATTAAATAAAAAAAAAATATCAAAATTTTAGATTAGAAATCTTAAACATTAAATATTTTGATACAAAAATTTAATACTAAAACATTATTTATTAGGAAATAGAGAATATATCTTTTACCAGTACAATAATTTTATTGAATGTAGAATTCGATTTAATCATCTTTGTGTTTCTCTCTTGCTTTGGTGGAGAGGAAGTGAAGTTTATTATACATTTTACCAAATAAAATCTTTATACAAAGATCCAACATCATATTATTGTTTAAAACTGTATCAAGACAATGGTGTAAATAAAGAAATACTCACGAAGACTCCATTTTTGACGACCATCAACTCAAAAAAAAAAACACATATGTAAACATTGACAGCAAAAGAGATCGCCGAAGTTCTCCCATTAGTCCAACCACCACGCGAAAACTGACCAAGCCAATCTCACATGAATCCCCAAATAGAAACTATACCTAGAAGACTAACCTACGAGTTAAGGCCGAATCTAATACTTTAGATATGTTAGGGACAAAAACCTATTTTATTAATAAAATAAGGGCATGTTTTAAATTTGACTAAAATATTACACTAGTTGACAAAAAAATTACACTAAATTTTTTTATGGTGGTGGTAAATGTCCCTATTTTCTTACACATAGATCCGCTCATAAATGAACATCATTTGGTTGAAAAAAAAAACAAACACCATCAACTCTGATCACATACCACACATTGGCAATAAAGTTCGAAACATATCTTCTCTCCGTTTTTTCTTTAGGCTTCTCCTTTCATCATTCTAGCTTGTTAATTTTGGTTGTGAAAGTCTCCTTTTCTTCAGTTGGTGCTGCATTTGTTTGGAGTTTGAGAGTTCAGTGGCTTTCTTGGATGACTCCTCTTTCCTCGTTTAATTATTCTTGGGGTGATGAGCCTTTAGACCTTTTTGTGTTATTAGCAATCTCAAAATAAAATAGATTTGTGCTTAATAAGCTTTCTTGTGATAGGAAATCAAACATATGAAGGAAATAACTCATAGAACTTTATTATTATACAAAGAAACTAAAGAGAGAAAGATCAATATAAGAACAGTGAGATCAAAGTAGATTTGGATTGATATTATAAAATAGGAAGAAAGAAAGTTGCTCCAAATGGCAATTCTCTAGAATACAACCAAAATTCTCTTAAAACACATATTTATACTAACACTCAAGATGCTTAAAATCCTAAAGACATGAGCTTCATGGACTTGTATAGAATGCTACTCTAATATATTGTTCTCTGCTTGTTTCTAGGGTTTGTTGGTTCTCTTTCTCCCCATTAGCTTGTTCCTATAGAGGCTATTCCGCGTCTATAAGTGTAGTTTTGAGGTCTGTAAGTGGTACTTCAAAGACGGTTTTGAATGGGTGTTTAGTCGAATTTTGGTTACTTATTTGTTTTTGCTTCGAAAGTTATGTTTTGATGCTAGTACGCTTGCTTGTGTTGAGGGTTGGAGAATTTTGGTTACCAAAAAATTCTTATATTTATATTTGTTTGAATTTGATATATAAAATGGTGTTTGATTTATGGGCATTTGGCAGATATAACCAAATTCACATTAGTAATTCTAGAATGACTATAGAATAATAAGTCAATGTGTTTAACATTTCTTCTACAATATTTAGCAAACTACCTTTTTAATTGATCCATGTAGTTTATATGTACAGTAGTACGTATCCCAACAAAAAAGTTTATTGTATACGCCTTTTATGAAATGAATAAAGGAAGGATTTGACCGTCTTTTTTGTTTTGTTTGTGTCACTAGATTTGAAGGTTTATTATACGGATTCCTGAATCTCATAGTTGCGTCCTTTACCTTATATACATATATATAATTTATAATATTATGGAATCGGGCATTTCAACTATTAGTTATAAGTGTTTGATATTCCACAAGAGACAGAGGCAGGACAAAGATACGATACATAAACAACCCAACAACTGAATTCGACGTCTTATTTAATTTAGGCCATACACGTTAAGATCGCTTCTCCTAACACGTGTCCTTCAATCGCGTCCAGCAATCTCTCTTTGGTTACCGTGTGACCAAGACGGGGTTTCTCATCAAGAGCTATGAGCTTGAATTGGAAACGATGATCATGACTAGGCATGAGCGGTGCACGCCATCCCGGAATTTTATGATCGTTGTTCCCTTCCCGAATATCAGCGGTTTGCTCCTCCCTACCGGAAAATGCTTCAGGGAGACCTTTCATCTCCGGTGGTATGTCGACGACCACCCACAGTGTCCATGGCACAAGCGGTCCACTTGGATCCGGCGCATCTATGTCCTCCACCACCAAGGCTAGCGATTTTGTACCTTCTGGAACATTGTACCTATAAAAACATCACCTATTTTAACTGTTGCATGCACATCAATATATATATTTACGTTAGCAATTAGAATCGACATAACTCAATTGATTAATAACATTACATAGTAATAGTGTGATTCCAAAAAGTCAAATTTTGATAGAAAGAACAATATATTTTACACTCAACCATTCGATCGAATGCAATTTCCAACACCAACTATATTCATAACGTTTTAATCATAACGTTTTAATTAAGTCATAAGTTAAAAGAGAAATTAATATAAAAAAACCTATACATGTATATACCATTCAAGAGGAGGAGAGATATTCTTCTTAACACCTTGACCTCCCTTTGTATACTTTCTCGGCAGCTTTCCTTCGTTGTCTATCGTCGGCGATACCAACCTGAACTCCTCACTCGACATTTTTCTTAGGTTGATTAATTGGTGTTTTTGTTGTTCTTCTTCTTCTTACATATGCAACTTCTATCGTGTTTACTGATTTGTATTGGCCTCTAAGTGAACGAGTACGACGACACGTGGTACAATTATTGAGACACTTAGCGTCATTACAGGATCTGAGGACGACCTCTATGTTACACCGTGACGTCTTTGCGAGATGACTTCTGGCACAACTCCATTTTGGGCTTTAATGGGCTTTACGTGTTTTTCCACCTTGTTTATCTTTTTGCTTGGATATTCATAGTTAATTAGATGGGGATGTTTCAAGTGTCCGATAATGGTTATGTTTCTAGTTTACTAACTACTTCTCAACATTTCAAGAAACTATCGAATTACTAATCAACCCAATAGATAACATACTTACACTCTTTATGCATGTATAACAGACTATTGGTTTTCATTTCATATGGTACTTGTTTCCTCAGTTTTACAGTTTTCTGTCTTTAAAATTCGTTTCTTTCGTAGGGCACTAGTAACTTGGAACCAGTAAAGAGAAGATTTAACGAAAACAAGTGAAGAAAAATAATATTCACGTAAAAGTGACGTCTCATTCACTCAACAACCGAAACGACAGTTACCTATTTCACACTTGCAACTTTTATATGTTTATATAAACAATTATTAATATGGCCACAACAACAAAAGCAAAACCATAAACACAAAACAGTCAACGTCAAGGTCAACATCAAAGTTATCGACAGACCGAATAAGCGACCGTTTTAAGATTCTACAAAGCATGGTCCCTGTCTCTATGCTCGATGAAGCCATTAGCTACGTTAAGCTCTTGAAAGCTCAAATTTGGTTCCACCAAAATATGATTCTCTTCTGCAACGAGCACGACATTACGTCGTCTTGTACTTACTCTCCCGACGTCGGAGAATTTGGACAAAGCCTCTTTGGTTATGATGACGATTATACCCCTGTAATGGAGACGTATTTACAAAGCATGCCACCTACAGTTCTTGTGTATCGCAATCTTTAGCAACTTTAATTATATAGTTTAAGGATTAATTATATGCATATATTAAAGATTTGAATGTATTTTGTAGAACGTAACATATTTATATATGAGACTAACTATAGCTAGTATTGGCTGTTTTCAGTTTAAAATGAGTGAGTTTCTACAAATATGTTTTTTTTTCTTTCTCTAAAGTTAGTCAAATCAGTTACCTTCATGTGATAAGTAATATTATATCATATCATTCGCATTAACATATGATAATCTATCAATATTTTTCAACATTATTTATTTTCGCTAGTTTCTTGGACATCGAAGCGTTTTTAAGTAAATTAGAAAACAATGCGTCGTTTTCTTTGTGTGGAGACGCCACGTATTCTTAACGCACGCGTGCCACACGACACGCATTACGGAGGTTCCACTGCAATTGTAAAATCGGAGAAACACAGAGACAAGTTCTCCGATCAACGAGAGAAAATGGAAATGCAAATCGAAGACTCTGGTAAAAATCTAACCTTTCGTTAATCAATTCAACTTCAATTTCTGTATTTTTTTCAAAGTTAAGATTTTCTGATGTGTTTACGTGTTACTAATGGCTGAAGTTGAAGCAGAGAAGGCGAAGCAGATAGTGGTGCTTCTGATTGGTCCGCCAGGAAGCGGCAAGTCGACGTTCTGTGAAACCGTTATGCGATCCTCTCAACGCCCTTGGTCTCGCATCTGTCAGGTCTCTCTCTTCTTTTTTTTCTCATTCTCTATCGTTTTATATTGCGCAGAAGGTGACTGATGCAATTCCTCAACGAGACTATGTTTTTGGGTGTTGCTTCGTGAAATTTTTTTCATATGTCGACCTGAAGTGGAATCCAGTCCGCTCCTGATTCTTGGATGAACTTATGAGAGATTACATAACTTTCTGCTATCTCTATACATAGATTCAAAACTTTACATTGTTGATGTTGACTTGTGGAGCAAATTTTGAAAATTAGAGCATGCTGAATTTTCATGAACTACTTGTTTAATTTGAGAAATCTGCGGTGGCTTCAATTTCGTTTCCTTAATTCATTTCAGGACATTGTTAACAATGGCAAAGCTGGAACCAAAGCTCAGTGCCTCAAGATGGCAATAAACTCCCTGAAGGAAGGCAAGAGCATCTTTATAGATCGATGCAATCTTGACAGGGAGCAGCGCTCTGATTTTATTAAGCTCGGTGGTCCTGGTGTTGCAGTCCATGCAGTGGTTCTAGAGCTTCCTGCTCAGGTTTGTATATCTAGATCAGTCAAAAGAGCCGGTCATGAAGGAAATCTACAAGGCGGAAGAGCTGCAGCTGTTGTCAACAAGATGCTTCAAAGTAAGGTACTTCCCAAAGTGGATGAAGGATTGTCTCGGATTTTGTTTTGTTACAATGACGCAGATGTTGAAAATGCTGTTAACACATACAGCATGCTTGGTCCAATGGATACTCTTCCTTCTGGCTGTTTTGGCCAAAAAATTTCAGACACTAAAAGCCAACCTGGTATAATGAAGTTCTTTAAGAAAGTCACTGCGTCACCTAGTTCATCGTCTAATGAAGCTACTAATGTAACTCCCGAAGCTAAAGAAAAGAAAGAAAATTCCCGAGTTTCGCTACCTAAGCTTAGTTCTGCTGATATTGTACCTACACTTGGGTTCACATCAATTTCAACTGCAGATTTTCAGTTTGATCTTGAAAAGGCATCTGATATCATTGTCGAGAAAGCAAAGGAATTCCTGCCTAAACTTGGGAATGCCCGTCTTGTCTTGGTGGACTTGAGCCACGGGTCAAAGATTTTATCTTTGGTCAAGGCTAAGGCTTCTCAGAATAACATTGACTCTGCGAAATTCTTCACATTTGTGGGGAACATAACTAAGCTTCGTTCTGAAGGTGGTCTACAATGCAATGTTATAGCTAATGCTACTAACTGGTAAGCTTCCCTTATGATTTTGCTCTTCAGTAAAATGGACAAACTTATCGAGTAAATTTAAGTGGTTGCATCTTCAATGAATAACTAATTTGTAAGCTACATGCGCAGGCGGCTTAAACCTGGAGGTGGAGGTGTGAATGCAGCGATATTCAAAGCTGCTGGTCCAGATCTCGAGGCTGCTACAAGAGTACGGGCAAACACTCTGCTTCCTGGAAAAGCTGTGGTAGTTCCGCTTCCGTCCACTTGCCCGTTACAAAATGCAGAAGGAGTTACACATGTCATACATGTTCTAGGACCAAACATGAACCCAAACCGACCAGACTACCTTAAGAATGACTACACCAAGGGCTGCAAAACTCTCCGGGAGGCTTACATGTCTCTCTTTGAAGGTTTTTTGTCGGTAATACAGGATCAATCTAAGTTCCCCAAACGAAGCAGTCAAACAACTTCAGATTCTGGTGAGAATATGAAAGAAGACTCTGAGAGAAACAAAAAGTACAAAGGACCACAAGATAAGGTCGTAGCTAATAACTTTGGGTCTCTGGAGGATACGAGAGACACTGGAAAGAAGATGAATAAAGGGTGGAGCACATGGGCATTAGCTCTCCACACCATTGCAATGCACCCAGAGAGACACGAGAACGTCGTGCTAGAATTTTCAGACAACATAGTTGTGATAAACGACCAGTACCCTAAGGTAAAAAATCTTGGTGCTGTTTTATAAATACTCTATACAGTGTCTTCATGAGACAGATAACAAAATAGGATTTTTCATTCGGGTTTAGGCACGGAAACACTTGCTAGTACTGGCGAGACAGGAGAGTCTAGATGGGCTAGAAGATGTCCGCAGTGAGAATCTTCAACTTCTGCAGGAAATGCACGATGTTGGTCTGAAGTGGGTCAATAGATTCCAGAATGAGGAAGCATCTCTTATCTTCCGGCTTGGATATCACTCGGTACTTAAGTCATCCTCATCATTCAGAGCATTTAGTTTTCCCCTTCCCCTGATTTTTCGACTTAAATTTTGCACTTTGTGTTACTCTTTTTAGAGTCCAAAGCTAAGAGTTCGTCAGCTAAATCATCGAAATTGATTTGCCTAACATACATTTGTGTTTTTATGTTTCCAGGTTCCGTCGATGCGTCAACTACACTTGCACGTTATAAGCCAAGACTTTGAATCAGATTGTTTGAAGAACAAGAAACACTGGAACTCTCTCACGTCTTCATTCTTCCGTGACTCAGTGGATGTAATTGAAGAAGTAAAGAGCCAAGGGAAGGCCAATGTGGCGAGCGAAGATCTGTTGAAAGGTGAGCTACGTTGCAATCGCTGTAGAAGTGCACACCCAAATATTCCCAAACTCAAATCACATGTTAGAAGCTGCCGTTCTCAGTTTCCCGACCATTTACTCCAAAACAATCGCCTTTTGGTTCGACCAGAGACTTAGCAATAATCCACCGATTCTATTTCGGTTAGGATTTATATTTTTGGGTTTAGGAATGAAATATCGAATCTACTTTAGGATAACGGGTTGTGATTTTTGTTCAGCCTCAGTTTCTAACTTTTCTATCAATATATGATCTGTGTTTGATATAGTTATAGAACAGAAAACGAAATAAAAGGCAAAAGTGAAATAATTTGGTTTAGATTAAACCAGCATCAAGCGTGAAGGTTAAAAGTTTAAAACCATTAACGAAACCAGGAGGAAAATTTATCAGTACTCAAAAACAGAAAAGATAGAAAAACAGGAAATAATGTGATCTTTGATAAGAATGCAGAGACGTTTGCGTTAGCCCCACTCTCAAGGTTTGTCTCTGTTGCATTGCTTCTACTGAGGATTGGGAGGACGACCATTAGCAGCAGCGACGCGAGAGCCCCACTCAAGCAATTGTTTGCTCGTATCATCTTTGTGAACAATCACTTCAATGAAACAAAGACAATCTTTCTTCTCCGATGTCGCTGTCTTAATGGCTTCCACTAATTCCTCCTCGTATCTCACCTACCAAACACACAAAATTCATCATCTGCTACTTAAACTAAATTTGGATTGAATTTCCACTTGTAAGTTGTAACCAATACCTTTGTGGTCCAGCAATTGCCTTCACCACTATGAATGGCATCGACGAAGGCAGTGTAGTTCCAGTTCTTGATCACGTTGTAAGGACCGTCATGTATCTCGACTTCAATGGTGTAGCCACCATTGTTGATTAGGAAGATGATCGTCTTCTGGCCGTTACGAATCATCGTTGATACATCCTGAGCCGTTACTTGGAAACTCCCATCTCCGATGAAAGACAACACTCGCTTGTTAGTTGCAGCCTATGCGTATCCTAGAGTCGCACCAACAGACCAACCAATTGATCCATACTGCATCTGAAACTCGTACCTAGAAAACAGAGAACAACTTTTTCGAATCATTTGTTTGTTTCACTATTTCCACTAAGTCAAATGTAAAAGATTCAATTTTTATATCTAGATATGTACCCACATCCTTTTGGCAGCTTCAGCTTCTGGCAATTGAACCATGAATCACCGGTTTCAGCAATCACTGCGGTTTCACTAGAGAGCATCTTCTGAATGTGTTGGAACATTGTGTTGACTCTCAAAGGCTCTCCTTCTTTGCATTTCAATGGCTTACCTTCAGGGACAAAGATCCTATGGTAGTTCTCATAAGCAGTCATTATGCTTCACCCTCTTAGCTAATTCCTTGAAGAAATCACTCATCAAAACGCAACCAAACGTGGGACCATTAGCCACAGTGACACGATCAGGATGCACAATGATTGCTTTTTCTCTCTTGAGGGGAAGCGAGTAACCAACAGAGCTGTAGTCATTGAAGATTGGACCTGCAAAAATGTAAGCATCCGTAGATTCGACAATCTCAGAGCAGAAAGGAGTGCTTACTGCTCCCCAATAAGTGCCAATGAAATGAGGATGATTCTCTGGTACAAAGCCTTTTGTAGAAGGCATCACTGCCATAGCATAACCTGAAGCATCAGCTAGCTCCACAAAGGCATCACTAGCTTTAGCCGCACGCAACTTAGGACCATCAACCATAACTGGCTTCACAGCCTTATTCAGTAACTCCAATGTTGCTTCCACCGCAGCTTCTAGACCCATCTTGTTACTCAATCTGCAAAAACAATCCATTTGACTGCAACAAGTCTACTCTAAAACAAACGTAATATCATCAAGAGCAATGATTGATTCACCTTTGAGTTAAGGAAAATGGGACTGGATCACGAGCGAATGTAGGAGGAGGAGTTGCAGCTAAGTTACAGCTGATGCTAATGTACACAGGCTTACTTTCTTTCAGAGCTGTTGATATGGCTGTGTCGATCTGTTCATGAGCATCCTCCAAATGGTTCACCACAACCTTAGAAACCAAATACACAATTTTTTTTTTTTTTGTCAATCAAACTTCTTTCATTAATTAAAAATCACAATTACAAATTGGACTTGCAATAATGAAATACAAAGTCGAGAAGATACTAAAAACATGAGATAAATAAAGCCAGGCAGAGTAAACTCTGACGCTCTGGAAGTCTTCGATAATGGTTGGATAACGAGTCTCGAGTCTGAGGGTCGAAACTAATCCTACTTCTATCGCCACATAGAGCAGTTGAACTACCAAATAAGCTCGTATTGCTATAGAACTTTTGAAATTCTCCGTATCGGAGGTTCTAGACGAACTTCTATCCCAATGGGAAGGAGCGATACAATCTAATTTCTGTCTAGAAGAAAATAGATTAAAGGATCTACAAATCCTATAACCTTCAATTTCAATAAGTTTTAGGCCCACTAATATCCATTTGTCCTCTAATGCATAACCTAGTGGGCTAAAGAAGCATAATCTAATTGGAGGTTTATCATATCCATGGCCCATTAACAAGCCCATGTAACCCAATTGAAACCCTAATCTTCTTACCTCCTTGGGCAGGGACAATGGCGCCGCCAGCAAGGTCATCAGCGGTCTTCTTCCGACCTTTCAAACGCCGGAAGGTTCGCCGGAGGAAGAGGCCTAATTGACCGTCCTGAAACGCGTCCTCTAAAATACACAATTGATAGTCAACATTTTACCAAAAGAAGATACAGAAATCAAAACAGTGAGATTGAAGAACATTTTTGATGAACAAAATCGAATTTTGATTAGATTAAGGATATCTGATAACAAGTAACAGACTGGAAACATCTAAGCTCTTGGCTGAAATCAGGTAAACCAATGGTGTGATGAAGAATCCGGTTAGTGCCAAAATCATTGGAGTTAGGACCTCCAACGATACAAATAAGCGGTAGATTCTCACTGTAGGCACCAGCGATCGCGTTCAAAACGCTGAGTCCACCAACGGTGAAAGTCACGACACATGCACCGACTCCACGACATCGAGCGTAACCATCAGCAGCGTAACCAGCGTTAAGCTCGTTGCAACATCCAATGTTTCTAAGCTCTGGCTCAGCGATTAGATGGTCAAGCAAAGTGAGATTGAAATCACCTGGAACAGAGTAAATGTCAGTGACTCCGGCTTGGACAAGACGTCTGGCTAGGTAACGGCCTAAGGTCGCTTCGGAGGAGCCGACGGAGACTGCGGTGGTGGGAGTGGAGTCGTTGACTATTGAGACGGCGTCGTGTGGTGGACTTCCGACGTCGCCGGTGGCCGGTTTACACACGTCGATCGATCCGATTTTGGTGTCCATTGGAAAGATTAACAAGAATATGAAACTTTTATTATTATAATTATTTAAAAATTTAATGATGATTAGTGATAAAATACAATGAGAAAAAGGTTAATTAAATAGTGGTGTGGATTAGAGAATCGGAGGTTTCGGTTTCTGACTTCCTTGTGCTCAAAGCATTGTTTTTAATTAAAACAATATTAGTTCTTATTTTACATGATTTTTTTTTAAATTTTGTATTAAATTTATAATACATTTCTTACTATATATATACGAAAAGAAATAATGAGTTCTACGACGGAAAAAAAAGAAAGAAATAATGTATTCTACTAGTTAATGCGTATTTAAAGAAACACTAAACTCGTATAATTCAATAGAATTTTTAACTCACAGATACGTACTTTAACAAAACCGAAGTATGAAGAACTCGCCAAGAGCTGAAAAAAATTCTCATTATATTCTTTGATTCTCTCTCTGGCATTATTATCGAGACTTCTACTCTGATTGTTCCCTCCGACGTCGGCAACACCGGAATCACCGGATTTCGCCGACGTCGAGCCTGCATTAGTCTTGGTACATGCTCTCCTTTACCATGTCTCCTCTCTGTATTTAATCTCTCCTATTCTCTCTCGCCGGGAAATATGGCCAACGGTGAAATCTGAAGTTCTGATCTTAGAGGACGAAATCAGCCTCTGAACCTTCATCGGAGACCGTTCCCGTCGAATCTGAGAGGTAGGTGCTCTCCTCCTCGCCTCTGTTCTCGGCTAGCTCCAAATGCTTTGTTGGGCGTGGATCGAATTTTTCCGGCGGTTCAAGACCTCCGAGATCGCTTTCATCACTCCCCATCGACTGCTTTGACCTCTTCCTCGGAGTATCGACCTCTTACCAGAGGCATGACTCCGGCCAGTGGCATCGCTCCATCCTCCACCAAGGTTTCAACTCGTCCCGCAGCTTCTTCATCTTGTCGAGCTTCTCGGCTTGGTAATGTCGAAGTTGGGTATCATGTTGGCCGATACTGCTCTTTTCTCCGGCAACCTTACCGGCGGCCGGAATACCAAAACGAATCCGGCGGTGAAGCTATCAGTGGCGGCGCCACCACTTCTTGCCAAAGAGGTATTAGGGTTTCAATTTTGGGTTATGGGCCTGATAATGGGCTATGGGCATGGGCTTCAATTTTAACTAAACTTTCAATTAGACTAAGTTTTTTAAACCCAATAGATTATACTTATGAGGACAAGTGGAGTTTATTGGGCCTAAGACAAAGTAAGATTGAAGGATTTAGTTTGACAAGAATTATTAGTCTAAGTTATCCTAGACATGAATTAGACTATTGTGCTTCTTCCTTTTGGGATAGAACTTTGTTTAGGAACTCCGAGATGGAGATATTCAAAAGCTCTAAGGAATTAAGAGCTTATTTGGTAGTTCAACTGCCCTGCGTGGCGACAGAATTAGGATTAGTCTTCGATTCTCAGATTCAAGACTCTTTATCCAACCCCTATCTAAGACTTTCAAAGCGTCAGAATCTCCTCCGCCTGAGTCTATCTACTTTATATTTTAGTATCCTATCGACTTTATTGTATCTTAGTATTGCAAGTTGTAATCTTGTTTTCTAATTAATATAAGAAGTTGTTTGACAAAAAAAAACATATGATACCTAATTTTAAACTTGTTTGCCAAGAATAACCATTAAGGCATCGTTAATCTTTTTATTCTTTTCTTAATTATGACATAACTTACATTGATTATACGTAAAGAATATATTAATTCGTATCATTCAAAAACAAAACTATTTAGGTGAAATATCTGAAATATTGGTTTGATTTAAGAGTAGACATTTGAGTAGTCGAGTCTATAGTAGAGACATTTTGGGTTTTAATTTTTATCGTTGTTCTATTAAGACATTTCCGACATCAGTTTGATAACTATGATTATGCAGCTAATGATTATGACGTCTAGGATACGATTTATCTCCTCTACAAATTAGTAAATTAAATATGATTTTTAAGAGTTAGGCTAGGCAATAGATCAGACATTATCGATCCAATATTGACAATAAGAATTACACTATATTTATGTAATTTTAGCACTAAAACTTTTTTTCATCTCCAATCATAACATTAAATATATCATAAAATTAATATTTTATTATTAAATCTTTTTGTTGTATAATAACTTTTTTCTAAACATTTGTTATTTTTATAATTAATTAACATAAATTATTAAAATAGGTTAACCAAAATATTTAAAAAATTAAATTCTAATTTGTAATTTTGTTTGGTTTTAGTTTTGTAAGTTTAGTAATTATTTAAGTATATATTTTGTTTAAACAATTAACTACAATATAAAATAACAATACACATATATGTGAATAATTATACTTAAAATATTTGATTACTTAAAACAATATAAACGTGCCAAAAAACTATTGGTTAATTTGTATATCCTTGATTTAGCTATACAATGGTGAATTTAACGTATAGGTTCATGTCTTCTTATATATTGTTCACTTTTTGATTTTTTCATTATTATAGATTTTAAATTTTGATTTTTTAGTAATTTTTCTTCAACATCCCTAGACTTATGTCTAGGAATTCGGGTATTTGGATCAATTTTGGATAATATTCATTCGAGTTTGGGTATTTCGGATATGAAACTTTTATACCTAAATAAAAACTGTATATATTTCAGTTTGAGTTCGAGTCGGTTTCGCTCGGTTCTAGATCGATTCTATCCATATTTGTGTACCCATTTATAAACCAAATATCATTCGGTTTGGTTCCAGAACTAGTTTTTTTTCGGGTAGGCATAAATATTAGATGATTTTTTACAATTCTACCATATATTCGAGTATTTCATACCCAAAATATATTTATTTGCTCAAAAAAATATTCGATACCTAAATACCCAAAGTTTTTCGAAATATTATCCTAATATTCTATATATGCTTACATGTATTCGGGTCAATTGGCTATCAGTTCGGTTCCAAGTATTACTCGATACCCACAAGTATAAACAAAAATGACCCATCAGATATTTTTCTTGGTTCCAGGTACTACCCTATACCAATTATTTCAGGTCGGTTTCGATTAACTAGACTATTAAAATTTTAAAATTCACTTTTCACTCTGTTCTCAAATAAAATATCAAAATTTTGTGTTTCTTTATTTTTGTTTTGTAATTTACATATTTCAAGTAAACCTAGGCATTCGGGTCGGTTCTTGATAAGAACCGATGGTCTAGGTCTTTCGAAAATATGATTTTGATACCCATTTAAGAACATAACATTATTCGGGTCAGATCCAGTTCAAGTTCTTCCGAGTTTGGATCAGTTTGGTTCCAAAATTTTCATACCCATTTAAAAACTGAAACCAACTCGGTTCAGTTTCGGGTTCAGTTCCACTTTCAGTGCCAGTTCATATATAAAATTATAAAAATAAAAAATTGAGGTCTACTATATACCCAAAAATACCCAAAATTTTCAGGTATTCAAGTACATATTTAAATATTTGGAAATTTCAGGTACCCAAATATCTAAAATATTCAAGTACTTTTCAGATATCGGGTAACACCTAAACCCGAACCGATAGCTACGGGTACACTATACTAAGACACAATGGTTACTTTTACTTATACCCAAACCCAAAATTTCAGGTTGATTTCAGGTAAAATGCGGAGAACTAATTTCAAGTATGGGTTTCACTTGGTGGGACGGAATGGAGACACTACTAAAGCACCTCTTTAACTAATAAAGCAATAAAGCTTAACTTCTCAAAATAATTTCATATTTTAAGAGTTAGAATATAACTTTATACATGTTCTGCAATTAATGGCGAACATACAAAACAAACTTGCTGATGCCATATACATATAATAGTTTGTAATGAGGGCTAGAGAACCTAATACATCCACTACCACAACACTACGGGGCAATTCAAGGGATAGTAGCCCATGGGCTTAACATGGTACTTGTTTTTGATGCTTGATCATCATAACTCATAAGCAAGACTGTTTTTAATAGCTAATCGAACCCAACACAAAGCTAATCGAACCAAACACAAAGCAAATATTTACTCATAGATTAGAAACAAATAAAAAAATGTAGCAGCAGAGAGAAAATATCGATTATATGAAAAAATACATAATCGACAAAATCATTACTCTCGAGGCCATTGCAAGATTTAGGCAACTGGGAAAAAGAGAGATATCGATGATCGATTCACTCGGCAAAAAGTTGCCTTTATATAAAAACCATTTCTGAAAATTGAAACATTTGTAGAAACAACAAAAAAAACAAACACAATATATAATAATAGTTTCGGTTTCAGACATACAAGGAAGGATAAAAGCTGCATTAGCTCTCAAGCACGGCGAATGGCGAAAGCTTTAGGCGGCCACTGCGAATGTTTTGAGAGACAAGACTTCATTTCAATCCTCATCAAACAATGCAAAAAGAAACAACCAAAAACAAATAAATCTAACAATTAAAACAATGATAATCCAAAAGAGGTCTCAGACATCCAAGGAAGGATAAGAACATCATAAGCTCTCAAGCCCGGCGAAAGGCGAAAGCCTTAGGCGGCCACTGCGAATGTTTTGAGAAACAAGCCTTAACGGTAATCCTCATCGACCATAACAAAACAAAAAAGAAGGAACATTTAAACAATCAAACAATATTTCCCATCATGAAATGATCAGCGAGAAACCATTGAAGACTGCTGACAAAGTGAAACAGATGGATTTTGATATGAGGGACCTTGTCTTTCCACTAAGAAATCATTTCTAATAATGGGACATTATAAACTCAATCCCATCCTAGACAATGGAAGTTACATATATATGCAAAAGTTTCAGACATCCAAGGAAGGATAAAGCAGCATTAACTCTCAAGCCTGGCGAAAGGCGAAAGCTCTTAGGCGGCCACTGCGAATGTTTGAGAAACAAGCCTTTGGATTTATCATCATTAACCAAATCAAAACCATTGAAACACAAAAGCAAATAAAGCTCAAGACTATGAAATGATCTTAACACTATTAAACAAAGCTTATGTGAAATTGCAGATAAAATTATATTAGCAACTGGGAAAAAGAGGAAATCAATTACTCGATTTATAATTACCTCGGCAAAAAGTTGCTCATATAATACTAAGAAAAAAAACCAGAAAATAAAACAATTGATTTCCCATCAGAGTAACTATGACAATATAGCATCATATGGATCTGATTAATCAGATCCATAGCTTTCGATATGTAATCCTCATTAGGATATATTGCACAATAATAGTTCAACAGAGAAAACAAACAAATACTTTGGAGAAGAAGAATCGAGAAAAAGAGAAGTTGAAGAATTTACAAAGAAGAAGCGTCTATAAAAAGGAGAGGTTCCTACTATGTTGATGAAGAAGATGGCGGCGGCTAATTAGGGTTTTGTGTGCGTTACATAAAGAAATTGATAACTGCGGTTCAAAGATGTGCCCATTATAATATGACCCCCAGCCCAAACGCGACCCTTTATAAAATGACCTCTAGCCCAAAATTGGCCCATTATACAATGACCCCCAGCTTATTGTGGCCTCTTATAAAATAACCCCAGCCCAAACGTGGCCCATTATAATATGGACGTGGCAATTTTGGGATATAGAAAGTCAGTGGAATCCTTCCAAAAACCCCAAGTTTTGATTTGCTTTATTTTTCGTGATCAAATCCAAATTGTAACAAAAAAAAAAATCAGAAGAAATAAACGAGGAAGAAACACTGACTGAAAAAGAGTCTCTCTATAAAGGAGCATTCCGGAGATATCTCATTTCGTAAAGACCAGTGACTTGATCAGCAACGGCCCACATAATAGCTTGTCCTGGAGGAATCCTCATTAGCCTCGGCAACAATCCTCTCCATAATGCCACTAATCCTTCCTCTGCATATATCGTTCTTATGGCATGAACCATCCCTTTATATTTCACATTACCTTCACTGTCTCGGCTCTGAGCCATCAATCTCGTTTTCACTACATCAAACGGTCCTGTGCAGAATGGACCTGCAGTTCCAGCTAAGAACCCTGAGATCATTGACTGCCATGGCTGTAACACTTTACCGTCGCCTTCATGTTTGTTCCACAAGAGTACATCAAAGGCGTTTTTTGCTGTGAACATTACGGCTTGGTTGGTGCCGTTTCGCATAACCGTTGGTGCTGCACCTGACCATAACCCAAGAATGCTTTCTTCTTTCACGATGGTGCGAGCACAATGTATGGGTCCTTTGTACTTGAATAGCTCCGGACTTAATCCTTTCTGTTGCTGAAGTCTAATTTTCACCACCTGGACATTAAAAAACAAAGCAAGAACAGAGAACTCATCATTGTTTTTCTTGAGAAAAAGGAATCCTCATTTGCAATGCATTTAACTCTTGAATCCACGGCATCAAATATTGAAAATAATCAAACTCTATTCATAACCACACAAGAACAAGACTTATTTTTTACACATACAGGATTCATAGAGAACAAGATCTATATATAGTATGATTTAACGTGAAGTTGTATTTTGCTGAACCAGAACTACATAATTCTTTTCCATGAAACCAGTCAAAACACACAAAATGCTCGTTCTATTTAATTGTTCTTCGGATTCAAGAAAAATGGGCATGAACGATGGGAGCAGAAGCACGATTTCCCATCAAGCAGATCTGAACCAACAATTTCTATGACTAACATATATATTAATTAATTGATGAACAGAAGTTTCTGGGTGGAAGAATCACACCTGTATAATCGAGAATATCAACATACAAATCCCATGAGTCCTACCAACTAAATTAATGTTTAATTCCATTTCGAATCGAATTAAATGTTAGGGAAGACATGTGAACTCGTCAGAGTTCTGCGCCGTAAAGCCAGGGAAAAGGCAAAAATGGAAACTAACCTCAAATGGTGTTACGATGGCGAGAGCTTCGAGAACGCCGGCGCCGAAGCCGGAAAGAAAACGGCCACGATTGCTGACCTTTCCAGTCTCAGAATCCTTAAATGCGGTTTGAAGCATAGCGTTCGA